>JALIGW010000007.1:13325095-14609261 GCA_023053685.1 Diadophis punctatus similis
GTGTGTGTGTGTGTGTGTGTGTGTGTGTGAGAGAGAGAGAGAGAGAGAGAGAGAGAGACAAGAAAGAAAGAAAGAGAGAGGGGGGGGAGGGAGTGAGGGAGAGAGAGAGAGAGAAACTCTATTATTATTTTTAATTGTTCCATTATTTATCATGTGTTAATATTTTACACTGTCCCTACACCAGAGTGATTTTACTGCCTTTCTTTTGCCCAGTGCTACCACATATTTTTCAGGGATTTACATGCATTCAATGTCTATAGTCCAGAGCATAAATATGTGTGTGTTTATTTTGTACATCAGATTGCATAAGTCTAGTTTAATATGCTATTCCTGGTATGTGATGTTTTGTATGTAGAGAAAGAAGCACTCCTGTGATCTTTGACTTTTAGGCTTGCTATCAAATATCAGCCATAATACTAATTACTGTTTTGAACAATATTCAGGTTGTATTTCAAAAATGGCTATTTTATATGTGAAATTATTATGACTGAAATATTTCTGCACCTATATTGGTTCTCACTGTCAGAAAGTTTCTCCTTAGTTTAAGGTTGCTTCTCTCTTTGTTCAGTTTCCATCCATTGCTTCTTGTTTTGCCTTCTGGTGCTTTGGAAAATACGCCCCCCTTCTTTCTGGCAGCCCCTTAAAAGCCTGTTGCCTATCATACTCTTGGGCAAAGCATGTGAGCCATTTTCTCCTTTCAGTGGTCCATGAAAGTATATCTATAGTATGTAGATAATAAAGTTGAAAAAAGGTGAGCAACATTTTTACAGAACTATAGATACGTTGAGACTGGGTGTGACAAGGAATGGCTGGGGGGAGGGGCCAGGTGAGGCACCCCTTGACATGAGTGACATTGAGTTGGCCATGCCCATCCAGTCACATGTCAATGAAGCCACACCCACCATCACATGACCATCAAGCCACACCCACAAAATAAGCCATGCCCACAGAACCGGTAGTAAAAAATTTAGAACCCACCCCTGTTATGTAGAGTTATACTATTCCCCCTGGATTCACGCAGTACTAACTTATGTAACTGAAGTTCTGTTCCTCCAAAGTTCACAAAGGCCAATATATTCATTAATTTCATATATCACATCATTGCTGACAAAGGGAAGATACAGAAAAAAAATTGTGTAAAAATGCGGGTGGGTGGGGCTACATTCGGTGTATAAGACACACCCAAATTTTCACCCTCTTTGGGGGGGGGAAGGTGCGTCTTATACTCCGAAAAGTACGGTAAGTCTAAGTGCTATTGCTATCAAGACAAGTACAAATGATTTCAGTAGTTTATCATTTGCTCTGATATTTCAAAGCCCTTGCATTATCCATCCACCTTTTTCAGTGTATTTCCTCAACTTTTCCAGGAGGGGGATGGTTCCGCATGAGCGGCGGGCAAGTACGTGCATGCGCAGTTCTATTTGCACGAGCCGCTTCCATGGCCTGGCTCTGAATGGCTCCAGGCCCAGTAGTATCCCAAACAATGAGATAGTTATAATAAATTTGCAATTTTTCTTAGCTGTCTCTATGAAATCCCCCTTGAAAGTTTTCCCCCAGAAATATTGTATTAGGCATTGACACATCACTGCAAATATCCTGGAAAGTTTTAATAGACTTCTTTTACTAGTTATCATTTTCTTTTTGAAATGTTTTTACATAATAAATGAAGCCATTAAAGGTTTGACAACCATCTATCTGCTAGAATATAGTATAAATCTTGACTTTTATTTATGAGAATTTTTGAGCACCCCATGGATATTTCTGCTAAAGCTGCTTTCAATGTGATGAACACTGGCACATGTGAAAAATTAATCCCAAAAAGCCAGTTCTGTATTTAAATATTCAGTATGAGCATTTTTGCATTATTGGAAGTAAACAAGTTGTCTGGTAAGTGCTTAATATATACTATAAGCCAGACTATTTTATTTGTCCTTTAAAAACTGATTTTATATAAGGCAGTGTAATCTTGGTTATATTTTTTATTGATATTTAATTCTTCTCTCTATAACTGCCAAGCAATATTAATGGAAATATTAAAGTGTATTAATTCACAGCTGGGTTCTAATGACATACAGGCATGCCACATACACATCAATTGTGTATTTATTCTATTGTGACTTTTTACCAAGTTGACAAATTACTGTATCTTTCGGTTTTTCACTGTGGTTGATATGTCTATTAAATTCCCAATTTTAAAGCATAAATGCTTGGTAGTTATTTTCTCTCATCCCTCTAAAAATTAAAAGCTGTGAAATTAATGCCAACCATGCAAGCTATACAAATGTGATCTCTGAGAATAAGTGAGAATTGCAGGTCATTGTAATGGAACAACATTATCATTAGCATGTAAATTACAGAAAGCATTTGCCTTTATACTAATGCAGTATATATAGAGGTTCAGTTCACACAACTCATCTGACTCAGTTAGCCACTGACCCATTAGAGTTCCTTTTTGGTGGTTCTGTCAACCCACTGTCTTACTAACTGTATGCCAATTTATACAGCATCTGCATTAGCTGTCTCACAACCAACATACTGTAGCTCACATCAGTATCTTGTACTTGTACCACAGCAGCAATATAAAAATTTATCTGGTCAAATAATACACAGCTTATCTAGAAACTGGCATAGAAGACTTCATCTTTCCATTCACTAATGTTTTATATGCAATGTCATACAATCCCTAATGATATGTTTTAGAGATAAATCAGCTCCAGAAACTGTAGATAGAACCATACTTTTGCACTAGAATCAAATGGGGCTGGACCAATAAGGTAAGAATAGCAAAAAGGCATAGATATGGTCACAATCTGGATTCTCAGGGAGTGCCACAAGCCATCTCTCTTGAGGGAACAAATAGGCATGGCAAGGCATACATAACAGCTATGCTAACTACTCATGCCTTATACTCCAGAGGTTTGGTGTCCAAGATCATCTTGGAATGCCCAAGACATTGATGTAGCATTTACATACATTTCGTTAAATGAGAGGAAATGCAAAGTAAAAAGAACAGAAAAGATAACATATAGAACTGTGATGGCGAACCTATGGCATGCATGCCAGAGGTGGCAAGCAGCGCCCTCTCTGTGGGCATGTGAACCGTCGCCCCAGCTGAGCTCCACCGCACATGCATGCACGCCCCCTGCTGGCCAGCTGGTCTTTGAGTCTCTGCCATGCATGCGCAAAGGGTGGGGCACATGGGGGGCCTGCGTGCGCAAGGGCAGGGCGCATGCAAGGGAGATGTGCATGTACAGGGGCGGGCACATGCTGGGCACCTGCACATGTGCAGGGGTGGGGTGCATGCAGGGGGTGCATGTGGGGGGTGCATTCGCAGGGCTGCATGTGCATTGGGTTTTTGGGGTTTGGGCACACGCACGTGCATTCGCACACGTGCATGCTTTGGGCACTCGGTCCGGAAAAGGTTAGCCATCATTGATATAGAAGCATTAAGATTCTGCATGCGCAGAAACGTCCTGGGAGGGTGGGCGGACCTCCCGCTGCCGCCGCTACCAGTTTGCCGAACCGGACCAAACCAGGAGCAACCCACCACTGATCAGATATTAATACAAATGAGAGTGTCCAGAGATATTTCACAAGAAGAGTCCTCCATTCCTCTACCCACAACCTTATGCCACCAGACTTTAAATTCTAGGCTTAGACAACTTAGAACTATGCCGCCTTCGGTCTGACCTAAGTGTAGTACATAAAATTATCTGCTACAATGTCCTACCTGTCAATGACTACTTCAGCTTCAACCACAACAATACACGAGCAAACAACAGATACAAACTTAAGGTAAACCGCTCCAAACTCAATTGCAGAAAACATGACTTCAGCAACAGAGTGGTCAATACCCTGGAGTGCACTACCTGACTCTGTGGTTTCTTCCCCTAACCCCCAAAACTTTAACATTAGATTGTCTACTGTTGACCTCACCCCATTTCAGGGGTGGGTTCCTCCTGGTTTGGACCGGTTCGCCTGAACCGGTAGCGGCCCTCTGTTGATGTTGCAATTACGTCACGGACCAGGTTCGGTTGGTGCCAGTCTGTGGGCACCCACATCTTTTTTTGGATTTTTTTGGATTTTTTAAAAAAAATTTCTTCTGAGCATGCGCAGAAGCCGAGTTTCCGGCACTGGGCATGCGGTCGCCATCTTGTTTTTGGCTCCCCCCCCCAATTTTTTGGCACTGCGCATGCGCGCGTGCGCAAAGCACTCGTGCGCCCATGAGGAGTGCCAACACAGCGCAGGAGGAAGCGAACCGGCAGCAAGGTAAGTTAGAACCCACCCCTGCCCCATTCCTAAGAGGTCTGTAAGGGGCATGCAAAAGCGCACCAACGTGCCTACCATCCTTGTCCTAATGTCCCTTTTTATTCGTATCCTTCTCATGTATTCAAAATCATGTTTATACTCTTATCTGTTATCTTATATATGCCTGACAAAAATAAATACATAAATGCAAGTAAAATAAATAAATAAATGGGGAAGCCAGATTCACTTAACAACCGTGTGACTAATTTAACAAATGTGATTCACTTAACAAATTTGGCAAGAAAAGTTGTAAAATGGGGCAAAACTCACTTAATTGCGCTGAGAGGAGATAGAGAGATATGCATAGCTTTCAAGGAACCCCATCAGCTCTGGTAGGGACCCGCTGATTACGTAATTTGTGTGCGACGGCTCCGGTGCCGTCTTCACTGATCCGTTGCATGCCGCCATCTTTTTTTGGCAATTTTTTGGCTTTTTTTGCTTCCTGCGCATGCGCGGAAGCAAAATCTCGCCAAAATCTTGCGAGGGGATGTGTGCGCGTGCAAAATTTTGGTGAGATTTTGCTTCCACGCATGCGCAGAAGCAAAAAATCACCAAAATCACACGTGTGCGTGTTCCCTCACAAGATTTTGGTGAGATTTTGCTTCCGTACATGCGCAGGAAGCAAAATTGCATGAGGGCGTGCGCGCACAACATAGCAATCCGTGAGCAGTGCACCGGTAGCGAGGTAAGAGCAACCTGCTCCTGAACCCCATGCACTAATATGACCAATCCAGGGTAAGGCAACCAGCATGATGTTCGTCCATCGTGTTCAAAGAGGACCTTGACATCTATGAGAATCAGGGGGATGTCAAGACTTGCACATGAATTGGATTAAAGTGAGGGAGAGTTGCGCATAGTCAGCCTCACTCTCTGTTCCCAGATTCCATCTTGCTCCAAATAGCAGGACAAGAGTCGAGACAGTTGGAGATGGGCTGGGCGCAGTGGTTGACCAGGGTGTCTTTCATGTCTTGCCATGTTCTTAGTGTACCACATTGCTTGCAGAGACCACCTTCATGACCATTGTCCTATTCTAGTAGATTTCATCCGCTCAGGCCGCCGGAATCTGTCTTCACATGCTCAGGTTTGACAAGTCTCTATCTCACCGAAAGTCCATGACCCAACGGCTACTCTCAACCTGGTTTGGCCAGCCTGTCGAAGCTGTTGCCCGGGGTGTGGCCGCTGCGCATGCTATAGCTGCTAGGAGTCACAGGTGAGAGCTGAGTGACAGGTGGGGACCAAAGGTGAACGAGCTGCTCTAAAAGCTGCCCTAGAATGAGCTGCCATAAAAGAACACGGCATGCCCCTACCCCTCCCTGAGCACCCTATACACCCCGGCAACCAGCATAGGGTACCATCCAAGGATGGAAATTTAAGCATAGGGTACCATCCAAGGATGAAAATTGGATGGAGATTTTTAAGAGGTGGAGGACTCATTTCTCCTCTTCCCTGCTACTTTTGTGTAGCCAATTCCAGTGGCCTTTCCTGGACATCTGGTATTTGTAGATGGCAGTAAGAATGGATGCTCATAAGAAGATGCTGTAGGTACCTTCTGAAGGCACTGCAATTTGGGTACAGTATAAAACCAATGTTCCCATATCATTCAGCTTCAGGAGTTGTGAAATGTATATAACCAAGTCACCTCTGCAGAGAGATGCATAAGACTAATAGACACAAAGTTGTTAAAAACTGAGTGCATTCTCAACTTTTAAGTAACACCATTACCATCAGAATTATCATATACTTGAGCTCACTCCAAATGTCCCATGCTAGGATTCTGTATGAAGCTGAGGATTATTAAGATCAGCTTGCATGATGAATAGAATGAGCTACCTAGCATTGGCCTTGGAGTGTATTGCAAAGATCTATTAGCAAGATATTTCAAGGAATGGGGGAAGAAGAGACAATGGAACAGCTATCTGCACTTGGAGGTACAGATAGGAATCAGGAAACTATTTATGTATTCCTAGGTTTCTGCAGAAATAGCAGGTGGTCTTTCTGAATTCTAACAAGACAGAGTGTTCCATGACATTGGCATGAGCATTTCTGGTTTGGCACATGACATGGTGCACATGATAGCACATGAGGCTGGCTCATGAGAGCATATCCACCCACCCATAGTACTCCAACGTTAAATGGCCATCATAAGATTTCCCCCCCTTTGATATTTAATTGTCATTATTCTATCATTTTAATTTTTTAATCCTAATTTAATTTTAACATTATTTTTATATGTTTTATCAGTTACCATATTTTTTGGAGTATAAGATGCACCTTTTTCCCCCCAAAAAGAGGGTGGAAATGTCGGTGTGTCTTATACACCGAATAAAATCTAGGTGCGTCTTATACTCCGGTGCATCTTATACTCCGAAAAATGCAGTATATCATATTGTACAGAGCTGTTCTTTGAAGGAGATGGTGGTTTAAAAATAATAAATACAAACAAATAACTAAATAAATGGTAGGTATAGAATGAAGATGCGCTAGCATACATTCCCCGTTCACAACTTTAGCTTTCTATACCTTCTAGCATAGTGCTTTGTTTCTAGATTCCACAATATAAATTGCTATCCTATCTATTTTCTCCTGAATCATAACTGTACATACCTTTTTGCATTTGTGGGTAGATCACAATTGCAAAATTATCAGCATCCTAAGGCTTCAAACTCATGGCCCGCGGGCTGGATTCGGCCCACGGGGTGCTTAGATCTGGCCTGCGGGGCCGCCCTGGAAACAGCGAAGGACCAGCCACGGTACCTCTTCCCACCAAAATGGAGCTCCAGAAGGCCACGTGCGCCCCCCCCCGCTTCATTTTTGGCTGCAATGGCTTCCTGCAACTCTCTGCTGTGAGAGGGCCAGAGGGCCACGTGTGGATCTCCTGAGCTCCATTTTTACTGGCAGAGTGTTCAGGCTACCACAGGCGCTCCTAACACAAGTGATGTCAAGACGGCCATGCCCAACCAGTCCACCCCCTCCCAGCCCCCCCCCAAGATCAAACACAACCCTGATGTGGCCCTCAATGAAATCAAGTTTGACACCACTGCCATAGTGGCTTGGTTTGAAGAACACACAAAGTCAAGAATCTGCATCAGGGATCAACATGATAGCAACCATGCCAATGAGTTTTTAGGTCCTGTTTAGCATGGAAAGTTGCATCTTTTTATAGAAAAAGATACAGATGCTATACTACTTTATTCTCTATCAAAGGCATCCAAGCAAAATATTGTGTGTTTATCATAGATAAGGAGTAATGTGAACTCACTAGGATGCAGTTAGTGTGACACTGAATGACAGCAAGAGGGCAATTCACATGTAGTTTGCCAGTTGAATATTTCCAATATTGCCTTCAAGTGAAGATATATATAAAGAGCCATTGGGCCATTCTTACTGATGTCAGAAAAATGTTCTGTTATAGACAATTGCCATGACAAAAATGTATTTATTTTATTTCTTTAGATTGTTACCAAAAGAGTGAGTCAAATAATATTTTTTCAAAAGTTTTCTCCACTGCTTTTGCCAATTTCTTAACACATCTGCCTGTAGTTTTAAAGCAGCCTTGTTAAAAATGAAAATAATATTTGCTCAGAAACAGAAGCATCTGCCTCTGTGAAATGTAGATTTTTACTGCAAGGATTGATGGATTGACACAAAACAACATTTTAGGCTTGGGATGCTATTCCCCATAACAACATGCTTCTTTTAAATCCAGTGATAGAAATGCCAAATGTGTCCCATTAGGAAAGAAACTGTCCTCAATTATAATACTGTAAAGATCTGCTTTTCCCTATGTTGTGATAACCCTGTTAATGCATTCATGTGGCTTTGTTGTTTTTGTGGTTTTATTGAAAGTTCAGAGTTCAGAAAAAGGTGGTTGATGAATGAAACTGAATGCTGCATTAATAAATAGCTTTCTAATATTTCAGCCAGCCTTTAAGAAGGCGTAGATATTATCTGCGAGCAATCTTGAAGTGCAAGTAAAAGGTATAAAATTACATATAAATGATAATACTAATATATATATTACACACACACACACATACACACACACACACACACACACACACACACACACACACACACACACACACACCATTTCCCCAAAAATAAGACCGGGTCTTATTTTGGGGGGGATGTCACCTGCTTACCTTAGGACCACCATAGCAGGGGCTTCCGGTGGCTCCGTGAGCTTTGTTGGACGCTCTTTATGGGCGTCCGATCCCAGGCTCCGTAAAAGCCGCCAGATAAGCAACATCAGCTGTCTGGCGGCTTGGAAACTCCTGTCCCGGGCAAAGGAAGGGGAGAAGAGCAGATGGGCTGAGGTAGAGCCCCCCTAGTACCCCAGAAAAAGCTCTGGGGTGCGAAGGGTGAGGGCTCCCTAGAAGCCTGTCAACAGCTCCGGACCTGGAATGCCTCCGCTTCTTTTTAGCGGAGCAAGAAGCAGCGACCATCTCTGCTTGAAACAAATGGATTAACACTTTAAACAAAGTAGCAGACGGAACATACCAGGAGAACTTACCTGCAAGTATTTCAACTTCACTCCGGTGGTTTTTTTTTATTTTTTGGAAGTAACAAAGTAGCTAAAGATGGCGCTTGGAATTTGAAAGGGCGTGGAGAAAGTGAAAGCTACTGAAAGCTAGTGAGAGTTCTGATTGCTAACAGACACTTGTAAGAAATCCTTTTATTTTTTACTCTCTTCTTTGATGAACTTTGTTTTTTGGTCATACAAGAATTAATACAAATTGAAGATGTCTTTAAAACTGACAAAGACTGTTTCTTTTAAAGGAATAGGAAAAGTTGAAAACTTTCCCACCCATATTGTTAACCTGCAAGATTTTGCCCCCCCAACACAGCCTCTTACATTTGAAAAGTGGCAGCAAGCCATAAAAGATATGCAGAAAGAAATTGCTTCAGTAGTTAACAAAAAAATTAAAGAAATTAATGGAAAAATTACTGAAATTAATGAAAAAATAAAAGTTGTCTCAGAGGAGTTTTCATCTCAGACTCAACAAACCAGAGACAATGTGGAATCTGTATTTAAAGCTCTGGCAGTTAACATGGAATTATTGGGACAAGATGTGGCTGAAATTAAACAGACCACTGTGACTTTGGGTGAAAAAGTAACTGAGATCCAGAATAAAATTGAAGGAACTGAGGCAGAATTAACGATGTTTCAATATAGGGATATGGAATTTGCTTTACGGCTAAGGGGGGTAAAAGAAAACAATCGAGAGAATTTAAAGGAAAAGATCTTGGATGCATTGGTGAAGATCTTGGGGGAAACAAAAGCTGAATTGGAATGGCAGATTGAAAAAGTATACCGGGCCAATTCTTGGTTTGCCAGAAAAAATCATTTACCAAGAGACATTGTAATATATTTTACCACAAGGATACTGCGAAATTGAATCTTACAGGCGACCTATAAAAACAAACTTAAGGTGGAAGAACAAGAGGTTCTGACACTTAAGGAAATTCCTCCAAAAATATTAAAAGCACGTAAAGATTATACTTTTCTGGTGGCAGAATTAAAAAAACAACAGATAAGATATAAATGGGGAATCCCGGCTGGACTATTGGTTACTTTTAGGGAAGAAAGATACAGACTTAATACGATTTGCAAAGCAAAAGATTTTTTTGCCAACGTGTTAAAGGTTGAGAGACCAAAATCACCGGAAGACAAAAGAAATGAGGAACAGAAAGGAACCCTGAAAAGTCAAGAAGAACCAAAGGACCCAAGACAGATTAAAGAAGTAAAGATTGAAAGTGAAGAAGACAAAAGATATGAGGAAATTAAAAAAGAGGGAAAAGAACATTTGTGGTTTTTACAACAGAAAGGAACTCTGAAAAGTCAAGAAGATACAAAGGATTTAAGACAGATTAGAGAAGTAAAGGTTGAAAGCGAAGAAGATTTAAATTATCGACTTCAGTCCTCAACTCCTCGAAATGAAGCAAGAATGGATAAACATATTTTTAGATGCCAACTTAAAGAAATATTCAAGGGGAGAGGAATTAAGAATTGATGTCTTAGTAATAGTACATAGGATAATGTAAAATAAATAAGAATAAAGTTTAAATGTATATATGAGGTTGTTTAACCTTAGACAAATTAGATTACAAGATTATTTATGGGGAATAATTACAGAAGGTAAAGTAATGTAACAGAGATTAAATTGGTTTAAACAACAAGATTAAATTAATTTTACAGCTTGGGGAATAAGTATAGAAGATAATGTAATGTAATAGAGATCAAATTGGTAGAGAATAAGATTAAAATTATATTAGAGGTGGGAATAAGTATAGATTGCAATCTAATGTAACAGATTAAATGAATGTGAAGTTGTTAAATATTTTTAGATTTGGTTTAAGTTGGCTTGGAATTTAACAATTGCTGTCAGGTGTTGATGGCATAAAACTGCAAGAGGAAGATTCATTTAAAATTAATATTGCAAAGGGCAAAAATTTCAGAACATATTAAAGACTATTTAAATGATATACTTGATAAAGGAGAAGATGGATAGATTAAAACAGACGATGAAGGACATATTTCAACTTAACTTTTTGTTCAACTTACAGTATAAGGAGTTAAGAGTTTATGATATTTAGAAGTTAATAATTTGTTAGCATATTTTAGTTTTGTATTTGTGTAAACTATATTATACCCTGTGTATGTTCTGGGAAGTCCAGGGAGGGGGGAGGGGGAGTTGGAGGGGGAAGGGATGGGGAGGAAGGGTGGGGGTGAGGGGTAGGGGTGAGGGGGGGAGAAAATAACAAAAAAAAGGTTTGTACTCTGTATGCATAAAACTTTTCCAATAAAAAAAAAGGACCACCATAGCCACGCCTCCCATGCCCCGACACATGTCATGCTGCTGCCTGGATTCTTCTGCAGCCGCTTGTGGCTGCTCGCAGCCACACACTGGGTGGCTCGTCAGGCTGCTGCTTGCAGCAGGATCCTGCATGGCTTGTTGCGCTGCTTCTGCCACTCATAGCAACAGGCTGCATGGTGAGTTATGCCACTGCGTGCAAGAGTGGCAGCACCGATGTGATGAGCCTCATGGCATCCTGCCATGAGTGGCAGCACCAGAGTTCAAGCCATGCAGTTCTTACTGCAAGCGGCGGCATTGGCGCAATGTGCTACATGGCATCCAGCCACAAACAGCTGCAGAAGAAGTTGGGCAGCGGTACGACAGGTGTTGAGGTGTGGAAGGCCTGGCTGTGGCGGTCCTAAGGTAAGTAGGTGTGGGGCACATGGGGCAGCTGCATCCCCCCACCCCAGCTTGATTTTTACGCCTGCACCTCATTCCACCTCATACAATCAGATGGTGGGAGGGTGCTTAACTAGGGCTTATTTTGGGGGTAGGGTTTATATTAGGTGCAGGCATGAAAATTGGGTTAGGGCTTGTTTCCAGGGTAGGTCGTATTTTCAGGGAAACACAATACTAGTGCTACCTTAAATCAAGTCTAGATCTTAACACTTTTGACAAGCAACCTGTGTTTGTTTACTTTTACACCCACACCCACACCCACACATCTTGATGAACATAACAAAAAACAAATAAATACATAAAACTGAAACTCTAATAAGATAATGTAGACTAATCATTATCAGGGTTTTCATTTGTGCATATGAGTACTGTGTTTCCCTGAAAAAAAGATCTACCCCCAAAATAAGCCATAGCCTTATTTTTGAGGCTACGCCTAATATAAGCAGTAATATAAGCACCTAATATAAGCAGTACCCCAAAATTAAGCCATAGTGAAGGGGGTGGGCATGGCCAGCACAAGAGGCAATGAGCGCGTGCAGACCAATAGGGTCCAGCAGCAGTCACAGCCCTTGCAGTGCACGTGAGTTGATTACATGTCCAAGCAGCAGACAGAAACAGAGGCGCGGGGGTGAGTCAGGCGATCCAGTCACACTGTGCGGGCTGAGGGAAATCTGAGAGTCGGTGAGCCAGAGCAGGCATGCAGCTGCAGGAGGCTCACCTTTGCAGAGCGGCAATGGCAGCAGACAGAGGCAGAGGCACAGGGTGGAAGGCAGGCAATCCGGATGCACCATGAGGGCTGCGGGAAAGCCAAAAGTCAGTGGGCCAGAGCAGGCACATGGCCGCAGGAGGCTCATCGTCATGTCTCTTAGTTTGCCTGAGGTCCATCAGCATGTCAGAGTGCACCTATCAAGGGACTGACCAGCTGCAGCTACTGCCAGAACTATCAGTCCCACATGCTTGCCGCTTCTTGTGCGCACAATGGGGATTGGGGCGTCCAGCCAGGCTGATCACCCTGAAATTGTGTTTTCCCCAAAAATAAGCCCTAGTGCTTATTTTGGAGCCCCCCAAAAATATAAGACCATGTCTTATTTTAGGGGAAGCATGGTACTGAAAGAATTTGAGGCCCACCATGAAAAACAGAAGTAAGCCAAAGAGTGCTTGCAGGTAGCATGGCATATATGAGTGTTCCCAATGTCATTTCACAACAGCCCTCAAAAACCTAGAAAAGGACCAGGTTACCATCATCCTACCAGCTGACAAATGCCAAACATGGTTATTATTAAGAAACTTGCATCCCAGTGAATACTAACCCAATACAGAAACTAGACAACCAGATGAAGACAATTCTCTGCGACCTCACTAAGAAAGGCCAAATTACGAAAGAGGAACAATGGTGGATGAGAAGCAATGGACCCATCCTCCCATACTTCTATAGACACCCCAAAATACACAAGCCTGACATACATCTCCATCCAATTGTATCATTACCATGACCTCTACCTACAACATCACAAAAGAACTAACAAGCTTGGGCACCTCACAAAGGGTAGCACACTCCATCAACTCCCCACTATAATGCCTTCAAACATTCAGACATGTAACTATAGATGAGAATGAAATGATGGCCTTATTTGATGTTACAGCCCTTTTCATGTCCATAGACCCAAAATTAGCCAAAGAATCTATGACTACATTGCTCCACAGCACACTCGACTGTGTTAACCACCCAGATTATGGATCTCATAAACCTCTGCCTAACCACACACAATTCAATGGACAAATTTATCAACAATTTAAAGGTAAATCTATGGCTTCATTGCTTTCAGGACGTATAGCAGAAGTTGTAATGCAATGTTTGGAAGCGATAGCACTTCCATAAATACAACCTAAAATATGTATCAGATATGTAGATGACACCTTCACCATAATAAAAAAGACCAATTAGAAAACAGTCACAAAACAATCAACCATCAATATCTTCAAAGGAATACAATTTACCAGAGAAAATGAAAACAACTCACTACCCTTCCTGGGTATCCTGATCAGCAGAGATCACAATGGTAAACTAGAAACACAAGTGTACTGAAAAACCACCTACACCAATCAAGGGCTCCACTACCAAAGCAACAACCCAACCTCCCACAAGAGATGCTGTATATGAATTTTATTTAGATGAGCACAAACTGCAGCAACCCTGAACACAGAAAAAGGAAACAGAGCATTATACAACAGTTTCTAACAAAATGGATATCCACGCATCTTCATCAAAAAGTGCCTGACCACTCAACCCAATATAGCACAACCAACATAAACCTTAAAAAGAATAACATTGCCCTACATCAAAAACATATCAGAAACCACCAACAAACTGTTACAACCACATGGAATCATTGTCAATTAAAGCCCTCCAAAACATTGTAAGTAAACCAAAAGACCCAGCAACCTCAGAAGAAAAAGCAGGACTCATCTACAATGTACAATGTAATGACTGCAACAGCCATTACATGGGACAAACAGGCAGAAAACTGGCAGAACGCATCTATGAACACCAACTAGCAGTCAAAAGACATGATGAAAACTTTTTAATTTTTTTAAATTTTATTACATTAAAAACAAACATACACAACATATAAACATATATTACTATCATTGTTACATTTGAAGAATTTTTTTATCAAAATTCAATATATATACTATATATATATATATATATATATATATATATATATATATATATATATATATATATATATATATATATATATAATACATATAAATATTTCTATTCTCTACTCTTCTATATATACACATTTACTTTATGCTCCTTGTTAATATATTAATATTTATACCTCTTATACTTTATTATCCTTGTTCTTTAACCATTCATACCGTCTATTCCATGTTAAGTAGTATTCGGATTCTTCTTTATCTTGTAGCTCCTTAGTCATTTTGTCCATCTCTGCACAATCAAGAATTTTCTTTATAATTTCTTCATCATTTGGTGTGTCATTTTGTTTCCATTTTGCTGCATACGCTATTCTGGCAATGCTGAAAATTTTTATTTTCAGAACATATGGTTAGACTTAACCATAGTTTCAACTGGGAAACTGTGATCATCCTAGATCAAGTCAAGCCTAAAAATGCTAGAGAATTTGTAGAAGCCTGGCACTCTGACAAAACAAACACATAGACAAACAATATCTACATACTGTGCAAAAGAGAAAATCAACAAGCCAAAAAAGGAACAAAAAGACCAAAACACCTCCCCACCAGCAATCAAAACTGAGATGAGCATAGCTTAATTTCAAGATTAACATCACACCAATCATCAAGAAGTACACAATACCCCAATCAAGGAACTGCTGAACAAGCTAACAATAAACAGCCTAACCAAAGAACCTCCAAAGCCACTCCCACCAACACTGATAGGACAAGCCACTAGAATCTAAACTGAGAGCAAACCCAACTCCTTATTAGCTCTGAGGATATTACCTAGTTTGGGTAATGAAATGTCTGCAAGAAAACAACCAAGTTCAGAGAGGACCAAGGATCCCTCTCGTATTGGGAAAACCATTCATTCAGGACATACTGTAGCATCAGTGGAATGGACTAAAGGGGCGGATCATGAAGGGGGAAAGAAACCTAGAGAACACTGATGGAAAGAGATTGAATAATAGCATTCCATACTGAAGCCAATTGAAGTGGGAGCCTTTCAAATATTAAACTTCAGAACTTTATAACATATAAACCTATATGGTATAGGTTCTTTTAAAAAATTACTCATTCCCATTTCTGTTTCTTCCCTCCATTTTTGGGTTATCAATGCATTTCAACAAAACCATGAAAACAGAAATAGCAACCTTGGGACGACGTCAGGTATGATTGATTCAATATTCTTTTTGCATGGTGTTTAGTTTGCCAAGGTGCAGTGCACTCCCAAGCATTGGTAAAACGCCAAGCAAAATGGATCTTCATACACTTTAATCAGAACTTCGTGTTGGAATGAAATGCTGAAAACTATTTTTAAGATAGAAGAGTGGAGGATTTCTAATGCATTGGTTCCACTTCGGAAATAGAGGCCAGGTAATTTAGAGCTCCAGGGAGAGACTGAGATGCATTTCTATGCATATATCTGAATAAGTGGAAGTGAAGTGAACTCTGGTCAGCTCCATACCATCACATTGCCTAGAATTGTTCTCTCAGCACTTAATGACTGAAGATCTTTGAATGGAAGGAACAAAGGAATACCATAATTTAATGGAGGCAGTTATCCAAATGCAATTGTGCAGCTTGTCACCTCATTTACCTAGCTCTCTCCTTGTCTGCATTTACAAAGTCACTGCTGACAATGCAAAGTTCTGGGGAAAGAATGTGCTAAATTACTCCATCTGTTTGAAGAACAAAAACTTGCCTTGGAGATAGCTCAATTACACATAATACTAAGCCTGGACAGAGTGAAGGGAATCTCAAAAAGGCAAATTTGAACCATGGATTATTATCATTCATAGTTTAGAACTCAGATATACTCTGACTTATGTCAGATGTAATCAACCATGGACTTTTTGGATAGTGTTGAACAGTGGTGGCTGGTAAGTGTTTAAACACTAATTCTGTCAGTTTCATTGCTGCACTCGTACCATGCTGCTAACTGCGAAACAGTTGATCAGTGCTCTAAGCATCATGCTCTGCTCTTTTCTCAACTGGCTTGCAAAATTCACAAAACATTAACAATTGGCTTTTGTGAAGTGATACAAGCCAGCTCCAGCACACTACTGATGTTGAACCACAGCCATCAGTAAGCATGACCAAAGGTGAGAGACCATTCTTGGCTCATAAAGGTACACTCAAGAGTATTTCACTTAAAATGGAAGAAAAGGCTTCTTAGCAATGCTCCTACACTGGACTGGAAAATAACAGGATGATTAGGAACCTTCAATCAGACATCCATTGGTTCTCCATAGAGGGCAGCACAAAATAGGAATATGCATTAGTACCAATCCATTTTATTGTTTGTATTGTTAAGGCAGTATAGTATTTGGGTCCATTGTGTTTTTTAAAGATACATATTTACATGTATATGCACACACAAATGTCAACATATCTAGTGGAAGAGGAAAACATCAAGCATGTATAGTAAGTATGGGAAGAGAAACTACAAAGGATAAGAAAGAGACCTGGGAAGGAAAGTGGGAGTAAAACTGGAAGAGGAAGAACAGATTTGGGTGACATTACAGGAATTGGGGAGGGAGCAACAACTTGCTCAGAATTCCTCTCAACCTGACTGATCTTCCAAACTCAACTTTCCCTGTTGTCATAACTATGTGCATTCTCTTGGTGCATATACTGCTCATGAATATAGGCTCACCTTTAACAGCAGGAAATTTACTTTATGTGTATGCCTTTTGAGCCCAGACTAGGAGTTGCCAAAGGCCTGGGTTCAAAGTTGACATATGTGTGTGCATACTATGAATGAAATCCATATGGAAAACCCATTTGAAAACCCATCGCAGAATTTTTTCAGAATTATTCTTTTTTCAGGATTTGGGTGCCACCAGTTGCTTAAATACAGTCAGGATGTGGTTTAAACACAAGATATTACTTTTTATGCTAAAGAGAAACTTCTCCCCTACCAAAGAATCTTAGCTCAAAGATAAAATACAGATATTTTTCTGCTCAGTAACAAATGCCACTGTCTCTTCAGGACAGTGATTAAACCTAATTGCAGGTAAGACAATTATGTTGGACCTTAGAACAATTTTCTCACTATGTAAGAAACTGTTAAGAACATGTGCTTAACCAAGTGACCCTTTTTTCATGTAGCTTTTAGCTGGCAGCTTGAGAGGTACTAATTATCTGTTTGTCATCTCCACCTACAGCTGAGGTTGTGGCTGTTGGATGACTGCTCTTAAGCATATGGTGGGTGGACTAATTTGCATCCAAGGCTTCATGCCTCCTAATGTTTCTTTTGTTTTCCAGCACGTCGCAAAAGATGCTGCTGTGCCATTTCCCAAAGGGATCCCTTCCTTTTGCAATCAGTCATCAATTTGTTCCTATTCAAAACAGACATGTTCCCCCTGCCATGCTCTCTCTCTCTCTCTCTCTCTCTCTCTCTCTCTCTCTCTCTCTCTCTCTCTCTCTCTCTCTCTCTCTCTCTCTCTCTCTCTCTCTCCCTCCCTCCCTCCCTCCCTCCAAGTTACATCAGAAATGCAGTGATATGCGTGCTAGGCATATACATATGCTAGGCATGTCATTTTATATCCATATAGTTGACATAAGTATTCAGTCGCCCTGACTCTATACCAAATTAAGGGATTACAGGGTTGTAAAAAGAAAAAAAATGCTAGGCACATGTATACAGCACACATACACGTATGCTAGGTATGTGGTTTTAGATATTGACGCTGTTAAGGGACAGTGTTCAAACTACAATGCAAGAATATTGGGTGAGAGGGAAACCGAGGATGCCAAAATCTGAGTGGAGGGCCTGGGAAATTAGAAGGGACTTTGGGGGGGGGGGGAATACCCTATACCATTTCAGAGAAATGGCTGTCCAGTCTTTTCTTAAAAAACCTCCAGTGATCAAGCACCCAGAACTTCTGGAAACAAGCAGTTCCACTAGTTAATTGTTCTCACTGCCAGGAAGTTTCTGCTTAGTTTTAGGTTGCTTCTCTCTTTGTTCAGATTCCATCCATTGCTTTTTGTTTTGTCTTCTGCTTCTTTAGAAAATACATTGCCACCCCCCTCTTTGTGGCAGCCCCTCAAAAGTCTGTTTTGTGATCTGCCTATCACACTCTTGGGCAAATCATGTGAGCCATTTTCTCCTTTCAGTGGTCCATGAAAGTACATCTATAGTATGTAGATGCAGATAATAAAGTCGAAAAAAGGTGAACAACATTTGTACAGAACTATAGATACGTTGAGGCTGGGCATGACAAGGAGTGGCTAGGAGGGGAGGGGCCGAGTGAGGCACCCTTTGATGTGAGTGATGTTGAGTTGGCCACACCCAGCCAGTCACATGCCCACCCAGCCATGCCCACCCAGTCACATGCCCACCTGGCCACGCCCACCTGGCCATGCCCACCCAGCCAGTCATTAGGGCAGAGAACTGGTTGTTAAAACAGTTGAATCCCACCACTGGAATATGTGATGCTAGTTAAAAGGGGCAGGGCTTTGATTACCTGGTCACAACCAGCCCCTTCACTTTTTAAAATTGTCATATTTCACATATTCCAGTGGTGGGATTCAATTTAGTCTATGAAGAACTTTCAACTGCAGGTTTCTAAAAATCTTATTAAAATGAATGTCTAGAGCAGCGGTTCCCAACCTGGGGGTCGCGACCCCTTTGGGGGTCAAATGACCATTTCCCAGGGGTTGCCCCGGCATCCTCAGCTCCCCCCCCCCACTGCCACAAGCCTGGCCATATCGGCTCAACTCACCCGAGCCCTCCGATTGGTTGGGAAAGGTGCCATTTGGCGAGAGGCATTTGTGTCTTATTCCCCCCACCTCCCCGGCCAAGGGACAGGCCTGCAGGAGAGCCCTTCTGACTGGTGGGAAGGTGGCATGGATGAAGCGCCTTTCCCTGCCTCCTGTGCTTGTCTGGCACCTGCCCCCATGGAGCTTGACTCCCTCCTGCTCCCCCTCCTGACTTGACTCCCTCCTGCTCCCTTGGGGCTGTGGCACCAGAGGTCTCCCACTCAAGGGGACTGGAGCAGAGGTGGGGGTCCTTTTGTTGCACGTGCTTTGGGAGACAAACAGGGGGGTGCAGCCTCCGTACTAGGAGTGGGGGGGTTATCCCCACCAGGGCCCCTTTTCTGGAGCATCAACCCCGCTGGAGCGGACCGCGTGAGGGGGGAGGGCTGGTGCCCCAGCCGATAAAGAGAAGAGCTGCAGACGGTGCCCTAGCCCTGGCGGACTTTCCGTGGCACCTCTGCCTGCCTTTGGCTGGCGGGGCATCCCGGCATGAGCATTGCAGTTTCCAGCCTCACTTGCTTCACGTGTTGCCTCTGGGAGCTTTTTGAGCCCCGTCGCGTAAGGCGTGCGCGACTTCGGCAGGGTCGGGACAGGCGGCTGCCCGGAGAGAGCCATCCCCTTCGCCCCAAACGCTACAGGTAGATGGGAGACACTCTGCGAAGGGGATGGCTCTCTCCGGGCAGCCGCCTGTCCCGGCCCCGCCAAAGTCACACACGCCTTTCGCGATGGGGCTCAAAAAGCTCCCAGAGGCAATACGCGAAGCGAGTGAAGACCTTGCCCAGACGCCGCCATTTGGGTTCTTTTACCCTCTGCGCATGCACAGAACACTTTGCGCATGCGCAGTGGGTAAAAGAACCCAAATGGCAGTGGTGGGGTGGGTCACGGTGGGTCACGGTGGCGGGGCGAGGAAGGCGGGGCAAGGTGGGTCGCAGCATTAGGAAGGTTGAGAACCACTGGTCTAGAGGCAGCTCTTTAACTCATTAGTTCAGACGGAGCAAAAGACACAAGATCCCAATGAGGGTCTTAGCTATTTAGCTCAGGAATAACAGAATAACAGAGTTGAAAGGGACTTTGGAGGTCTTCTAGTCCAACCTGCTCAGGCAGGAAAACTGAGGATGCCAAAATCTAAGTGGAGGGCCTGAGAAAGGTGTCAGAATAACATAATAACACTTAGAAGGGACCTTGGGGGGGGACACCATATACCATTTCAGAGAAATGTCTGTCCAGTCTTTTCTTAAAAACTTCCAGTGATCAAGACCCTTACCCTGAAGACCCAATTTCATTTGGAATTTAATCCCAAACTGATTGCCCTTTTGGCATTTCTCTTGATACTTCTCCAAAATGCACCCACAAGAAGCCACATATCCCTCTCCCTCTCCCTCTCCCTCTCCCTCTCCCTCTCCCTCTCCTCTCCTCTCCCTCTCCCTCTCCCTCTCCCTCTCTCTCCCTCCCTCCCTCCCTCCCCCCCCTCTCTCTCTCTCACACACACACACTCAATTTAAGCAAATTCCCTTGTCTTGGAGACTTTAGAATCATAGGCTAGAAGAAGGTACCTTGGAGGTCTTATAGTTCAACCTTCTGCTCAAGGCAGAAGACATACATACTTGCAGGTTTGCAGACATCCCAGCTTTGGTTGCAAGAACTGCAGGCAGCCTTCCTGGCCACACACTTCCTCCTCCCGCTGCCCTATGTGAAGCGGGAGGCCCGAGAGAAAGCTCCTGTCTGGGCACACAGCCCTCCATGACGGAACCCTTCCTGGGGAGCAAAGCATGGCTTGGATGAACTGATCTGTCCTGAAGGTGAGCTCCAGAGCAGCAGCTGTGGCAGCAACAGAAGGCGAGCTCCAGTTGTGGTGTCGGCAGTGGAAGGCAGATGAGCTTCAGAGTGGCTGCAGTGGGTGGTGGTGGGCGGCCACAGGGAGGGTGGCCAGATGTGCCGGGGCTCCACATGTGCACCACAGTGGAGTAGTAGTCTCGGCCCCAGTGCAGCATCTCCCCTGAGGGCTGGCTGCCCCCCCCCCACTGGCCACCCCGGCCCAGAAGCGGTGCATCCCCCTGTCATGGGCTGGATGTGGGACCTGAGGCAGAGGGGAAAGCGAGCGGGTGGCAGTCGCCCAGAGGCCCCGCGGAAGCCAAGCGCGCCAGACCCGAAAGGTGAGCAAGTCTTGCCATGTCCGCCTGAGGTGGCTCTTCAGCTGAGCACAGTGGGTCTCCCTCCCCTGCTGTCGGTGTTCCAGAGCTTCCATGTGCCTCAGCCGGACTGAACACCCTACCCTTCAGATCCCAATGGGGTCAGCACGCAGCTGCCCATGAAGGTAAGGCTGATGGCGGGTGGCCCTTGTGGGAGACGGTGTACTGGGGCTGAGACTGCTGCTCTGCTGTGGTGCACGTGTGCAGCCCCAGGACATCCGCCTGTCCTCCTGGAGTGCTGCTGCTGCCGGACACTAACCCCATTGGGATCTGAGGAACAGGGCACTCGGGGCAGCGGAGGCACGTGGAACGTCTGGAGCTCCTCGAGGCCTTCAGGACAGATCAGGTCGTCCAAGGCTTTGCTCCCCAGGAAGGGCTCCATCATGGAGGGCTGTGTGCCCAGACCAGGCACTTTGTCTTGGGCCTCGAGAAGCAGTAGGAGGCAGAGGGAGAGAAGAGGTTGGAGGCTGACGGAGAGGGAGAGAAACGGATTAAGGCCAAGAGAAGCGGTAGGAGGCGGAGAGAAATGGGAGGCTTTGGAGATGAGTCCTGCGTCCCCGAGGGGGCGCCTGGACGCACTTACCTCTGCGTTGAGGCTTCTGCTGCTGGAGCGGGTGGGAGCAGGCTGAGGCAGCTAGGCGGATCTAGTCTAGGTGAGCGAGGAAGAGCAGAGATTGGCAAAGGAAGGCAGTTGAGGCAGAGCTGGTCCACGGCCACTGTGTGGTAGGCCGCAGCGGAAGGCAGGCAAGCTGGTGGGCCACATGGGAGGCAGCTAGGCCGGGATTCGGGTCTTGCTCACAGGTCACCCAGGCAGATCAGGGCCACTCAGCTGGGCTGCGGGAGAGCACTGTGTGGAATGCAGCCGAGGCGGAAGGCAGACAAGCTGGCTGGGCCACATGGGAGGCAGCTAGGCCAGGATTTGGGCCTTGCTCACAGGCTCACCCAGGCAGATCAGGGCCACTCAGCTGGGCTGTGGAGAGAGCACCGAATGGGATGCAGACGCGGTGGAAGGCAGGCAAACTGGCTGGGCCATGTGAGAAGCAGCTAGGACGGGATTCAGGCCTTGCTCGCAGGCTCACCCAGGCAGATCAGGGCAACTCAGCTGGGCTGTGGGGAGAGCACTGCATGGGATGCAGCTGCGGTGGCAAAGGCAGGCAATGTGGCTGGCCTGCAGAGATCATATGGTCGACGCAAGCGAGGGAGCCAGACAGAGAGCAGTAACAGCTATGTTGGGCAAGCGAGAGAGATGATGACTGACTGGGCAGGGTGGGGCAGGATGGGCAGGGCGGGGCCAGCCAGTGGTGGGATTTAACGGTTTGCCAAACTGCGTAGAATCTTAACAACCGGTTCGCCCGAACTGGTCCGAACCGGCAGAAGCCCACCTCTGACATATTCATGATGTGATTCCCCCAGCCTGCAGATGCCCCTAATGCCTTAACTATGTTCCTTTCCCAAAAATAGAAGCAAATGGTGTTTCCATTAATGGCAAGTTCCTTTGCCTTCCCAATTTCTTGATGGAGAGCTGATGACTGCAGTTTAGGTTGCTTTGCTTAACTTGACTTCCATGTTTCTCAAGCAGTTAGACAAGTGAGCCAAGGATGTTCTCCAGCCACCTCAAGCACAAAATAGTGATAGATTGCCATTTCAAAAGCAGATTCAGTGACTTGAAATGGCTTTTCTATATCTAAATATAATGCCACTGGACCAGAGAAGCAGTAGCTTCATTCACAACTGGAGGCTCCTTCCAGAGGCAGCATTTGATCAAGAGGAAATCAGCTCATCCTACCACACGGATAGGACCTTTATGTAGAAGAATCTCTTCCAGTTGAACAGCTTATAAAGGCATAAAATTTTGCCCCAAAAGAGACACCGATGCTAGCCTTGCAAGAAATTATATTACCACTCCCTAGCTATTTTCCTGCACTTCTACTTCCACTCTATTTTTCAGTATAGTATTCTATTTTGTATTTTTTTAGTGTTCTATTTTGCAGTAACTGTGAGAGGAATCTATTGGACAACCACTTAAATATGAGCGGCATTGTGCTGCAGCTCCCAAAAAAAGCCAATGCAGTGCTAGTTGGCATTAACAGAGAATCAAGATCATGTAAAAATTAATACCACTTTATAATGCCTTGGTAAGACCACATTTGGAATATTGCATCCATTTTGGTCACCAAGATATGAAAAAGGTTTTGAGATTCTAAAAAGAGTGCAGAGAAGAACAACAAAGATGATTAGGGAACTGAAGCTAAAACATATGAAGAACGGTTGCAGGAACTGTGTGTGTGTTTAGTCTAGTATAAAGAAGGACTAAGGACAAAAACATGATAGCAGTGTTCCAATATCTAACGGTCTGTCACAAGGAAGGAGGAATCAATTTATTCTACAAAGCACTTGAAGGCCGGATAAGAACTAACAGATGGAAACTTATCAAGGAGAGATCTAACTTAGAACTATTGAGAAATATTCTGTCAGTGAGAAGAATTAATCACTAGAATAGCTTGCTCCAGAAGTTGTGGTTGTTCCATCAACTACAGGTTTTTAAGAAGAGGTTGGACAGCTATTTGTTTGCAATGGTATAAGGTCTCCTGCACTAGAAGACCTCTAAGGTCACTTCCAAGTCTGTTATTCTGTTATTATGCTGTTTGTCTTCAGTCAGTGTTTTCTCATTTCTGCTCAACTACTTTCAACTACTGAGTCTTTTTTCTTTTTTTTGCACGCCTTCTCTAACCTGATGCATTAACTCCTATCACTTTCCACCAGATCATGACTGCTGCAGTTCAAAATTTATAGAGGGCAGCTTTCCTTAGCAATTTTAGTCTCCCTCTTTTTTGAAATATAATTTTTGTTGAAGAATTTTTAACAAAATAAAACAATACTAATATTAGAAAAGATACAAAGAAAATAAGGAACGATAGTGAATAAATAAGAAAGAAAAAAAATAGAAAAAAAAAGATTATTAAGAAGTGATTTCCAACCTTTTTTTGACAGTGATTATAAAAGTATATTTTATCCTCTTTATCTGAGGCTACATAATAATTTTCTTCTTTCTATAAACTACTCTTTCTAATCTTCAAATCCATAAATCACAGGTTCAGTTTTCTCCCTTTTCAACAAAAAGTCCATTAGGGGTTTCCAGTCACAGATAATTATTGATGTTTCTCTAATTAAATAATGTAATTTTGCCATCTCTGCTAGTTCTGTCACCTTCATCAACCATTCCCCCATTGCAGTTCAAGTCTTTCAATTTATATACAATAACTGCTGCTTATAATAGTCTCACAGCAGTCATTGTATATACTGTAAATATAATATTCCATGTTTCTTTTCTAATTGACTCTCCATTAATCCCAGCAAGAACAGCTCTAGCTTCAGTCAAATGTTCATCTTTAAAATTCTTTATATAATTATATTATTTTGAGTGCACTTAATCATTTTGGTTTAAATAACATTGCATTCTTTATATTAGCAAGCCATGATATAAATTTCTGACTTTCCTTACAAGTCCTCAAGGATAAATTGACCAAATTTTCAACATAAATTTGAAGTACCTTGATATATTCTAGACAAACTTTCCGGGGTCATATATCAATGGTACATCATTTCATAAAAATTCTCTTTCATGATGTAAATTTTAATCCTTTTAACCACATATTTTCCTACCGTTCCTTAAGTATGTTGTATCCAAATTTTTTAATCAATTTTACCATGCAGTTTTTCATTTATTTCTTTTCTGTTTCCAATTTCAATTGAAATCTTATACATTTTAGCAATTACATGTTCATCATTTGTACATAGCTCGATTTCAAATGTCCAATTAGCCACAATTTTAGTTTCCCTGTTGAAGTCTGCAAGCTTTATTCTTCCCATTATCTCTTTATTATTTTATTTTTATTACTTATGAGGCTACTAAAAAATAAAAGAAAAATACTGGGGGAGGATTTAACAATACTTTAAAGTATTATTATATTTAAAGAAATTAGTATAATTAAAATACCACACATCCCAAATTGGAAATTACAATTGCAACAGTGGTGGGGCCACCGGTGCGGCCCACTCTATCGCACTGGTAGTAAATGGCTGGTGACATCATGGTTGGTTACAGGTCCCTGGGCGCCGCCATATTTTTTTTATTTTTATTTTTTTGATTTTTTTTTATTTTTTTTCTTTTCTTCTGAGCATTTGCAGAAGACGAGCTTCCAGCCCTGTGCATGTGGTTGCTATCTTGTTTTTGGCTTTCTTTTTTAATTTTTTTTTAATTTTTAAATTTAATTTAATTTTATTTTTATTTTTCTTCTGAGCATGTACATGTAGCATGAGCATGTAGGTTATGACCATAATGCAGCCAGCCCATCAAGATTGTAACTCAGTTGTAAAGCAGGTCGATCATGTGACCAACCCATTGTACAATCTTTTTTGTGGCAGCCATCAAGTGAACAACATGGCTGTAAAGCAAATCCATGGTCATTAAGTGACCATCACAGTCATTAACAAACCAATGGTTCATATAGGTGCAGTTTTGGTTTAAATCAAAAACAAATGCCTTTTTAAACAAAACTGCCCTAAAATGTGCTCATATTACTATGGGCTGCTGCCAATGGTGGTAAATGTGGCTCAACTGCCAAGTTCCTGAAGTACAGTCATGTAACTGTGGGGGAAGGGCAACCAGTCATAAGTAACTCTCATATAGGTTCATTGGAACTTAAAAGGTTGCTTAGCAACCAGTTGTAAGTAAGGACTACCTGTAAGTGTATTGCTCCAGTACAGAACATACTCCAGATTTATCTGAGCCTATATAGATAGTCCTCGACTTATGACCACAATGGAGCTCTACATTTCCATTGTTCAGTGAGATAGTTGTTAAGTGAACTTTGACCCATTTTATGACCTTTCTTGCCACAACGGTTAAGTGAATCACTGCAGTTGTTAAGTGAGTCACATGGTTGTTAAATTAATCTGGCCCGGAACCCTGCGACCATCATAAATACAAATACGTTACCAAACATTCGAATTTTGGTCACATCACCATGGGGATGCTGCAATGATAATAAATGTGAAAAACAGTCATGTCACTTTTTCAGTGCCATTGTAACTTCAAATGAAACAAATGGCTATAAGTTAAGGACTATCAGTAGCTCAGGCAGGTTTTGAGAGCTGACCTGGATGATGTAACCCATTCAAAATTTCTGCAGGATATGTCTGGTTTGTTTTCTCTGTTGAATCTGTTCCATCCCACCTTTTTGCTTTGCTTAGAACGTATGCTCTGGAGCTTTGCTATAAATCTCAAATCTTATCCAGAATTGTCTTATTTGGCTGAAGGCTCCTTGACACAACTTGGCTAGATTAAACTCTTCATTTCTGACAATAATGAAATTGTATACACCTAGCTAATTTGCAGTGGAATGAGTTCTAAGCTTTTATATAGGTCTCAGCTCCAGAATTTAACCTTCAGGTTCCTTTCTCTTGTCATTCCAACTTACAATATATTTGGTGGTTCATCTAATGGCCTTGGGTTTGTTAGACAAGTTTATGGAATTTCAGCCCTGAGAATTGTTGGATGGTCCCTTGCCAGATCCAGCCCTTCCAAAAGCTACCACAGCAATCAAGGGTATAGCCTGGTGGTGCTAACTGTTGATGTGCTATCCTTTCATCATCATAGTTTGCAGGGGCTTTTAAAGGTTGTGGAAAAATAATGGCTTGGAGTCATAAGGCAGTAAAGATGTTTACCTTCAGTGGTTGAAAGAGCAGAACATGAATTATACAATGTTATTTCCACTATTAGTCAACTGAAGGGAACACTACTTTAAATTTATGTTTATTTTACAAATATTTAACAGTTAAACTCCACCATTGCACCAAACATTTGTAATTTTTTTGAAGTTTTCATTAAATGTACTGCATTTCAAAAGTGGAATTTTTAATGCATTTGAAATGGACAAAAATTGTCATTTTCACAGAGTGTAACAACAGATACTGAACAACAGACACTGATTGATGACGTAAACGCCTGTGGCAATCCACTAACCATGGCCTTTGTTAGATCTAGTTCTTTCAAAAATAATTATGTACCATCTGCTAGCATTTAATTACAGTATATATTTATGTATCAGTGTGTAGGTAAATATGACATTGTAGTCATCACACTATGGACCACTTTCCATAGCAGGAACCACCGAGAGAATCACTAATACCACTAGCTCCTAGGCCAATATATAAAGCAAAACATTGGTAAATACTTGACTCTAAATCTTTTAGAGCTTTAAATAGTAATTCAATCACCTCATAATGGACCTCTTATGTTACAGGAAGCACTGTTGTTTGTAATCTTATTTAGTGGTTCAATTTAGTTGCATTAACTTTCTAAAACTGCAACATTATGATCATATACTATTCAAGAGTAGCTCTTTTTCTGTAGTAAAGTCATTTTTGACATTGGCTGTTCAAAACAGGCAAGGTGGCTGTTATGGCATTGCAAGCAAAATTTCCTTTTTTGTGTTGATGTTGCACAAATATACAAAATATTACAACTTCAGTCATAATACCTCAACCTGTCATTTTGCCTCTTATGACACAATACTGCTTCAAGGAGGACTCCGACCTGCTTACCTCATTCAAAATAAGCTGCCTTCCTAATTCCCAGTTCCTATCAAGATCTAGTTTTGATAGCAATCAGGAAATAATTGCATACTTTGTGTAACAGGCAGCATCTTGCGCTTATGCAATCAATTTTTTTAGATGTCAGATATAACTGTGCCCTATAGATGTTCCACTATGAGAAGAATTTTAATGTTGCAGTCAAATATAGACTAATTGGTTCTCTTTTCTCCTGCCAGAAGAGCATATAGATGCCAGTAAACATTCAATTGTGTAATTGTGTAACAAGGGAACACTGTCTTCTATAAGGTGAAATAAATAGTATTACAATAATGCATCAGGCAATGTGATATATCAGATTTTTAAACAATGTTTAAGACATTGCTCAAACTGTTTCCAGATAAGCTCTGCTGCAAAAACATTCTATCTGGAAACAGGATGATTTTTGTTTATGTAAGTAAATATTACAAGGTTGTTTTCCATTTACAATGCCTTGCACAATAAAGGTTACTATGAGTTAGAAACAATTAATTTTGCCTTTAGCTAGGTAAATTGACTTTTTATCTCCCTACCATTCAGTCCTATTTTTTTGTAATCTTTTATTTTGGAGATTTCAGGGGCAGTTCTAAATGATTTTTTCCTACCATCTACAGTATGCTGCTATTAAGTCAAACAACTTGGATGAGCTGTGTGGCTGTCTGAATGAAGCCACTATATCAAATCATCAGATTTGTGCATTGCATAACATTGGTACAACTTTGAAAAAAGTTATCTCCCATGTCCCACTTAAGCAAGCCACTTGCCAGGTTTTTTCTAGGCAAGGCATATCCTTAGCAAATCAGGTTGTAAACATTTAAAGCATTGAAGGTTAATGCTACTATAGTTTTGTCTTTGGGACAAATTTTGAGAGTCAGTTTGGTCCAGTGGTTAAGGCGCCAGGTTACAAAGCAAGAGACCGTGAGTTCTAGTCCCACCTTAGCCATAAAAGCCAATTGGGTGTCCTTGGGCCAATCACCCTCAGATCTCACAGGGTTGTTGTTTTGGGGAAAATAGAAAGAAGTGTGTTGATTTGTTCTCTGCCTTATTTGTAAAAATAATAAAGGTGGGATACTTAGTTAGATACTGAGTTACAACTTAGTTCTGCTTGGTAAACAACTGTCAATCAATGAGGTGTTCAATGCTCAGGAGAGGCTTCATGTGAGTTTGCATTGGTTGTCAGTCAATCAATCTAGCTATAGTATGTTGCACCAATGAAAGTAATAAATTAAGGAATGGTTGCAGCTAGCACCTAGTTGCCTTATTCCACACACATATATCTGTGATTCAATTGGCAGCTGAGAATCAAGAACATTTTGGCAATGGCAACCCATCAAGAATACTCTAAATCTCAGTCCCTCAATCCAGTATCCTAATTACTATCAGCACATCCACATTATCTGGAGTTTATTTTAACAAGTTTTCTTTCTTATAGCTCATTAACAGCTTAATATTCTACAATATTAATTACTTCCTTGGGGTTGAAAGATAAGGAACAGTGAATCGGGATGTCACTGGAAGTTTGAAATAGATTGCTATTATGACAATGACACCTAGCATCCTTGTTCCTTACTTTTGTTTTTCCTAACTGTTTTAGATAGATGTTGAAGGACCAGAGACAAGATCAATATTATGGAACAATACATTTAGTGGCATAAATGTCAAAAAAATATTTCCCCCACACAGCCTTCAGAACACTGCCTAAAGGAGCCCTAGAAACATAATATCTAAAGCCACCAGAGGTTCAGGAGAACTAGTAGGAATATATTCCTATATTCCTTCTCCCAATCCCAGTTTCTGGCATAAATTATCTGCCAATAAGTAAGGAAATCTTTTTATTTATTTATTTATTTATTTATTTATTTATTTATTTATTTATTTATTTATTTATTTATTTATTTATTTTCATATTTTACATATTACAATATTTGTAGACAGATCTGCCACCATTTATATATATCGCTACTATATTTATACAATTTATACATTATTTTATCATATTTTCTAATCCTGTGTCCTCGTCCCACACTGTTTCTTCAAATTTCTATTATTAGTCCAGTTGTACCATTTTTCCCAAATGTCGTGGTAATCTGAATTTTTTTGTCCTCTGAGTTCAATCGTTAGTTTGTCCATTTCAGCACAGTCGTATATTTTTTTGATTATCAAACTGTCCGTAGGTATATTGGAATTCTTCCAGTTTTGTGCATACACAATTCTGGCCGCCATAGTGATGTGGAGGATTAGGTATTTGATGCTTTGGCTATATTGTCCTTTGAATATTCCAAGTAAAAAAAGTTCCGCCGTATATTCTACTGATGAGTCGACTATTTCCTGTAACCAGTAGTGTATCTTTATCCAATATTTTTTCGCTTTGGGACACAACCACCACATATGAAAGAAGGTGCCCTGCTCTTTTTTGCATTTCCAGCAATTCGAATTCAAATTTGAGTAGATTTTTGCCAATCGTGCTGGTGCCAAATGCCATCTATAAAACATTTTATAGTAATTTTCTTTATATGCCGCTGATTTCATTAATTTAAAATTTCTATTCCAGATTTGCTCCCAGTCGGCCAGGTGAATACTATGTCCTATATTCTTCGCCCATGCTAACATTGGTCCCTTCACTATGTCTTCGAATCTATCAAATTTTAATAGGTAGTCATATAATTTTGATATTATTTTGTCTTCTGGGCCTGTTAATAATTTGTCTAATGGTTGAGTTATCGTATCTATACCCATTTTTTCGATATCTTTTTTGTAACATGATTTAATTTGAAGATAGGTCCACCACTCTATTTTTATTCCTTGTTTTTCTAATTCTTCTCTACTTTTTAATCTCTCTAATCCATCCAGAATATCTTTATATTTAGCTATTTTAGATATGTCAATCAGATTTGGGTATGACATAGCTTCTATTGTCGACAGCCAATTGGGAATTTTCATATAATGTTTTTTCTTAATTTCTTGCCAGATTTTTATTAATGCGTCTCTGATTATATGTCTATGGAAATGTTGTTGTGGCTTTTTTTCCGTATTCCATAGAAATGAGTGCCATCCCTTTTGTAGGTCATGGCCTTCTAATAATAACAGTCGTCTATTTTTCAAATTTATCCATTCTTTTATCCAGACAAGTGAAGTTGATAGATAGTATAGTCGCCAATCAGGTAGTCCAAAGCTACCTCTGCTTTTATTGTCCTGCAAATTGATTAATTTTATCCTTGGCTTTTTGCCTTGCCAAATAAATTTCAGAGTGTTTTTGTTCAAATCTATAAAGAATTTTTTATCTAGTTTTATGGGGATTGTTTGGAGTAGATATAATAGTTTTGGTAAAATATTCATCTTGATTATAGCTATTCGCCCTAACAATGATAGTTGTAGTTTCTCCCAAATCTGTTTTTATTTGAGATGCTAATTTCATGTAATTGTCATCTTTAATTGAAGAGCATCTATTAGTCAAATTATGACTAGTATTTAATTTTTTAATATTTTGTAGTTAATTTTTTAATATTTTGTAGTTAATTTTTTAATATTTTGTAGTTCCAATTTTTCTTTCAAATTTTTCTTTTGATTTAATGTCATATTTTTACTTAATAATTTGGTTTTTTGTTTATTAATCTTCAGGCCCACCAATTCCCCATATTCTTCTATTTCTTTAAGTAACATTAGCCCTGTCTCCAATGGATCTTCCAAGATGAACACGAGGTCATCGGCGAACACCTGTAATTTATACTCTTCATTTCTGATTTTAACTCCCTTAATATCTGGATTATTTCTAATTTTATTCAATAGGCCTTCTAAGGTTAAAATAAAGAGCAGAGGTGACAGTGGACATCCCTGCCTGACCCCTTAAATTATTTGGAATTGCTTAGTCATTTCTCCATTTATGATTACCCTGGCCTTCTGGGAGGTGTATATTGTTTCTATTATTTTTTCAAAGTAATTTCCAAATTTCATTTTTTTAATCTGCTCAATCATATAGTGCCAATTTACATTGTCAAACGCCTTTTGCGCATCCAAAAAAATAAGTGTTACCTGTTTTTCTGGATGCGCTTCGTAATATTCCAATATATTTAATACCATTCTTATATTATTTCTGATTTGTCTGTGTGGTAAAAACCCATTTTGATCCGAATTTATTATTTTACTTAAAAAAAATTTTGTTCTTTCCGCAATTATAGTCATAAAAATTTTATAATCGGCTTTTAACAATGAAATTGGCCTATAATTTTTAATTTGGGTTGCATCGGCACCCTCTTTCATAATTGTGGTGATGTACGCCTCCCTCCACGATTCCGGAACTTTGGCTTTCATCAATACTTCATTGTATAGCTCTAACAATAGTGGTTCTAATGCCTCTTCTAAGTTCTTATAGAATTCTCCAGGAAAACCGTCTGGCCCAGGTGATTTATTATTATTTTGTTTCTTGATTGCATTTTTCATTTCAATAAGTGTGATCTCACTATTTAACATTAACCTATCTTCTTCCTCTATTACTGGGATATTCACATTTTCTAGATATTCCTGTATTTTATCTATTCTTGTTTCCTCCTTTTTGTTTAAATCCTCAAAATTTTTTAAAACAATCTCTTTCATTTTGTTTTCATTATTCTGTAATTCCCCTGTTTCGTCTTGCAACTGATGTATTATTCTCCTTGCTTTTTCTTTTTTAATTTTATATGCCAACCATCGGCCAGGCTTGTTGGCATTCTCAAAGAATGTTTGCTTAGCAAATTTAACACTTTTCACATATTCCTGTTGTTCTATTATATTTAAATTGTGCCTTAATCTAATTAATGTGTCTTTTATTTGTTCCTCTTCGGGGTTTTTTTGAAATTTATTTTCCAATTGTTTTATTTCCTCTAATATTTTGTTTTGTGATTGCCATTTTTCTTTATTTTTCTTTGCTGTATAGGCTATTGTAATTCCCCTGGTATATGCTTTCAAGGTATCCCACAGATTTTGTATAGTGGTTGGTTGTTTTTTATTCTCTTGAAGGAATAATTTTAATTCTTTGTTGACCATTTGTAAGTATTCATTATCTTGTATTAACTGTGTATTTAATGCCCATCTTCTAATTTTTTGTCTTTCTCCTTTCCATATTACCATTAAAGGGTTATGATCCGCCCATATGTTCAGGGTGATTTCTATGCTATCGATGTTTTTACTTAGATCATTACTTGCCCACATCATTTCTATTCTTGAGAGAGATTTATGTGGATTAGAATAGAAAGTATATTGGTTTTCCTTGGGGTGCAGTAATCTCCAAATGTCTGTTAAATTTAGTTCCTCTGTCATTTCAAAAAATGTTTTTGGTAATATATTTCTTTTTGTTTGTTTTCCTTTTCCAGTGGTGTAGTCTAATTTGGGGTCTATTATTCCATTATAATCTCCTATCACACATACTTTTTGGTGTTCTATTGATAATAGTTTTTCGTGGATCTTCTTATAAAAATCTTTTTGGTTTTTATTCGGGGCATATATATTAACCAATATTATTGTGGTATTACCTATTTTTATTTCAAGTATTAGGAATCTCCCTTTAGGGTCTACATAAATTTCCTTGCTTCTAATATCTGTTTTGACATATATTGCCACTCCTCTTTTTTTTCCCCGCTAGTGATGTATATAGTGTTCCCAATTTTTGACATTTTGAATATTTTTGATCTGTCTGTTTAATATGTATTTCTTGAAGACATATAATGTCTACATTTGAATTGATTAGTTTCTTAAATATTTTTCTTCTTTTTTCTGGGCTATTTAATCCTTTGATGTTTATTGATATTAATTTAATCCCTTTTTGCATCTCTTAATTTCCTTATCGGTGTTTACTGTTTTGTTTTTGTAGCTTTTTGTGTCCTTGTTCTTACTCCTAACTGCTTAGGTGGTTCCTTAAGAGCTTTTGCTTCTTCTGCCTTTGCCTCCTCTGTCGTGTCCTGTCTTTCTTCCTGACTAATTGATTCTAATCTCTCCCCGCTGTCTTTCTTCTTCTGTACCCATTAACTGGTCATACAGTTCTTGTGCTTTTTCTATGCTCTCTATCTTAAACTTTCTACCTTCCAGAGTAATTATCATCCCTTCCGGAATAATCCATCTGAACAGAATTTTTTTTTTGTTTAAGACCGAGGTTCAAAGTTCTCGAACTCATGAGGCGTTCTTTTAGAACGGGCTGCCATGGAGAGAAGACTGTAAGAACGCGACCGAGGTAGGAGGGGCGTCTCGTGCTGGGGTTTGGCAGGGCAGGAAGATTCGAAGCATTTTAAAGGGATGCGTTTTGCCTGCCATGAAGGGAACCGATGCTTGCCTCCTGTTCTTTGGGGAACATTGGTTCCCTTCAGGGCAGGCAAAACGCATCCCCTTAAAATGCATTGAATGACTTTGAGTGCTTTGGGCGGGGCATCCCTGTCGCCGCTGCCTTCTTCACTCCATCGTGCCACCCCCCCATCCGCTCAAAGTCCATCGAAGCATTTTAAAGGGATGCGTTTTGCCTGCCATGAAGGGAACCAATGCTTGCCTCCTGTTCTTCGGGGAACATTGGTTCCCTTCATGGCAGGCAAAACGCATCCCTTTAAAATGCATTGAATGACTTTGAGCGCTTTGGGCGGGGGATGGGGATGGACGTGACGTGAGTGAGGAAGGCAGCGACAGGAAAGCGGTGAACTGCCAGACACTGGTAAGATGAGCGCCTCGCAGCCTGGCCCTCCCCTGCATCCCCCGCCATCCCCAAATTGTGCCTGATGATCTTACCAGTGTCTGGCAGTTCGCAGCTTCTCTTTCTTGGCAGGTCTTTGAGGGAAACTCCTTCAATGTAAAGGTTATTGTGAGTGCGAAAAGTTGTTAATTGGTCGCACTCGCGATAACTTCTCCTTTACATTGAAGGAGTTTCCCTGCAAAGACCTGCTGAAAAGAGAGCCGCGAACTTCCAGACACTGGTAAGATCATCCGGCACAATTTGGGGGTGGCGGGGAATGCAGGGGAGGGCCGGGCTGCGAGGCGCTCATCTTACCAGCGTCTGGAAGTTCGCGGCTTCTCTTTTCAGCAGGTCTTTGCAGGGAAACTTCTTGAGGGATCTCTCTCTCTCTTTCCAGGCCAAAAGAGTGCCGCCGCAAAAAAAGAGGCTCCCGGCATGTCCCCCCTTTCCCCCAGAAGTAGTGGGGGGGGCTTATTTTCGGGGGGGGCTTATTTCAAGGCATGTCCCGAAAAGCCCTGTGGGGCTTATTTTCGGGACATGTCTTATTTTCGGGGAAACACGGTACTGTTTTACCAGATAGAATTCCAGAAAAACCTTTAAAGAAAACCATGAAGTATAAAAAAAGTTTATCAAGATGTTATGATTCTCATCTTTTTAAGTGACGGAGCTATCCAGTAGATCAAGAAGATCAAAGTCAAGATGTATTTATTGAATGAACTGAAGAACTATCTAAAAAATCTGGCTAGAAAGGATCTCCCACCTTTAAAATCCAGAAGAGCAATTTTATAGTTCATATCATTCACTCCAGAGCACTGATCTATCTATCATTCATTCATTCGTTCATTTGTTCATTCATTCATTTTGTATGGCACTCAACTCTCAATAATTCTGAGTTGCTCATAAATAAAAACCTTTTTATCCAAAATACAATTAGAAAAAAGAATGCAAGGAATGGTGTTTCATTCATCCTCACCAAAGAACTAGGAGAAGACCCAGGACTTCAACTTTCTTTTGATACACAGGATGTTGATTTGATCTGTGATATTTATATGTTATTTCTCTGAATAAAACTTTGTTGTTTTATGCCATTTTAAAATGGAAAGCATTCAAAACTTCTAATGTAATCATTATACAAGTTTAACACATTTTTAAAAATCAAGGCTTCTCTGTTAAAAAAATAAAATAAGGGAAGGATAGGAAAATCGTATGGCATCTGGCCATGCAAAATCTTTCTAATGCAACTTCTTTAGCCATCAAAAGTTTGCATAGGCCCCTAAGCCTCACTTGTAGTGTTCTTGGGTTCTATTCAACTGTTAGACTACTTTTACTCAATATAGGAAAGTGTTGCACTGAAACAACATGCATAGCATAGCATTTTTGTTGATATTTGCATGCAGCACAAAATGACTGGTGTTAATATATACAAAAATATAGGCAGAAATTGTCACACAAGTAGAAATAATTGCCAACAGGATTTTTACTTCATTGGAGTCTCTGTGCATGCAACCCAACATTCAAAAACTGTATACAGTGGTACCTTGGTACCCAACTTCTTTGAAACTCATCAAATTTGGTACTCAATGCATTCTGATATGAAAATTTTGTCCTGGTACTTATCATTCATTTGGTGCTTATTGCACAAGCTTGAGCTTGTTGGTGTTAGCTGCCTTGTGACTCACTACATTATTCTTAATGGGGAAAATGATATTTTCCCATTAAGTACTTTGGTACTCATCATTTTAAATACTCATCGCACCTCCCAGAGATCAGTTAAGGGTGACTACTGAGATACCACTGTGCTTATCAATATTTACACTGCACACTGAGATATAAAAGGACAGGGAATGCTAGCTGGTATATTTGCCATCAGAGGCAAGATCAGTCTATTTGTTGTGTCCTGGATAAATTAACAACTGGATGGGTCTTAGTCCTCTCAATTAAATACAGTTTTGAGGTATTCCTCTATGAGCAATGACTTTTATTTTTGCATCACAATTCTAATTGAAGCTCTCTTGCCATATTTCCTTCATTCACTTCATCAAGCACTCTGAAGCTTTAGGCTGGATTTCAAATTAAATTATCTGTGACAGAAAATGAATTTTACACTCTAGTAATAGAGGAGGGAAGAGTGGGACGCAGGGAACTTATTATAATTTCATGCCAGAAATGCTTTAAGAAACAGAAGAAAATAATGATTACACATTTTTCAGGAATTTTAACTTAGTCAGAAAATATTAAAATAAAAATTCAGTGCAGAAACACTTCTTTAGCTAATCATTTGATAATTGGCAGTGATGGTGAGATCAGATTATGTCAGCAAACAAAATGTGTGCACGGTCTGTGCAAAACATAATTCCTAAAACAGGATTTCATTGAGATTAACTACTATTTGTCATGACAGGAGTCAGAGGTTACACTGGTTGCTAAAAGAAAGGAGCACCATTTCTTCTTATTCCATTCTAATCTTTTCCCCATTAATCCCCATTTTAACATCTATTTTGTAATTGTAGTTCATATTCTACAGAAGAGACAATTTACTGGCTAAGATTTGCTCTTCTTTGTATTTATCCAGTCCAGTGCCACTCTCCATTTAAGAGTAAAACGGAAGACAAAAAAGGCTGGGCCAATTGAAATTCTAAAAAAGTAATTATAATCCATAAAAATAGGAAATATTATTTTTGTTGCAAAATAGTAATTTTAAGGCATAATTTCACATACTACTGAAATTGAATAGTCTAAAGGCTGGATATGGATGGGGTCGTTAGCTGCTTTTCCACTTTTCTCTTGATTAGTGGTCAGGACATTATATGAGAATAGACATATCTTTCAGTGAGACAACAACGTCTAAGAGATCAAGGAGAGCAAGAAATCCACAAAAAATAGCAAGACAACCACCAAATAGTTTAATAATTCCTTTAATTCCTTTGACAGCCACATTTTACTTAAGCTCTATCACAGATCTGCACATCTTTCATTATTGCATACCTATTGATCATGGAGGTGAGTAGGGAGGGCAAAAGAAGTTACAGCTTGAGATGCTGCATGTTCACATATTATTTTTCTCAGCAAGCTTTGATCCTGGTTCTCCTTTTGATTGTTGCTGTTGTTGCTTAGGTGCAATTTTCACCTAGTAGTTTCTTCAGAGCTACTCTGATTCCAAACTTATTGGTCTTCATATATTAAAGGCCACATTCTCTACATTGCTTTGTTGTTTGTTTGCTTGTTTACTTTCTGGCTTTGCTTGCTATTTCCCCTTCTCTTTCCTTAAGCTGTTCAGATAGTCCATAATCTTTACAATACATTAATTTTCAGGAGAAGTTGAATAACCAATTAGAGGTGAAACAAGGAGACTCCTGGGTAGTGATAGAATCACCAGCAAGGTAGTCATCTTTGGAGATCAGGAAGCCAGAAGAGAGGAAAGGAAGGAGTGACATAGTAGTAGGGGGTTAAGAAGAGATCCTATGAAGTTCAGGTGTTGGGAGAGGGAGACCAGAGTGCAGACTAAGCTGGACCTGGCCACCTGAAACCTGAGGAAGGTGGAAATCCACAAGAAAAATGCTATGGAGCTGATGCTATACTAGATATTGCTGGTCATCAATACAATAAAATGCAACACAGAAGGTTGCTGCGCCATGGGACAGAGACAGATATTGGAGGAAGCCCCCAGTCTGGAATGAGAGTATGGAGAGGCTCCCATAATCAAGAATCTTAATGAAAAAAGGTTCTTGTCTATTACGGAGGCTGGGGGGCACAGACTATTCGAATAGAATAGCTGAATTGAAGTAATGTGAAGAGGGCTACTGGAAGAAGAGAATATGTTAAAACAATTATCTATATAAAAAGGACAATCATCTCAGTACTTTTAGAAGTAGTTTCTAGTTAATAATTCTTCCCAGCTGATACTTTAAAAACATCCATATGACGTTGCGAAAGTTCTGAACCATTCTGAGAATAGAGGCACTAGGGCAAAATAAGCCTTCACTGACATGGGAAGAAATGTAAATGGTACTTCTGGACTAGCCAGATAAGGAAGTACTATCTCAGCTGGAATTTTATGCCATTTTAAATGCAATTCTTCATTTCAATGCAGAGTTATATTAAATTCACACTGCAGCAAACACACAGTTTGTGCAAGAACCTTAATCATAAGCTTCTCTCGTTTCTCACATTTGGTTAGGAGTCCAGGCAAGAGAGCAAATAAAAGATGAGAACATCCAGCCAAGTGTAAATCCAGAAGGATGACTCATCATTTCTGACTGATGTCACCTCATGACTTAACAGATGTTCTCAGTCTGAAAAGAAGAGCTGTGGTCTGCCATGACAATTAATATTCTGTGAATAATAGGAAATTGTGTTAATTTGGGATCATGCCTAAGGCCTTAAGGAATTATGAGAAGCAGTGTGATAATGGAAAAACCCTGATGTACTAACTCATGGCAAAATTAATAACTCTTATTGAAGAATGGTAGAAGCAATAACTGTGCCTTTATTATTCCAGGTGGCCTGCTTGGAACTATTTTCTAACATTAATTTTTAACTAAATTTTAGCATATGGTTACAGCGATAACACCAGTGGTGATATTCAGCCGGTTATATCCGGATTGGGCGAACCGGTAGCGCTGACTGCCTGGACATAAGCATGTCATGTTTTTGATGCTCTGCGCATGCTCAGAAGGCTTTGTGCATGTGCGGATGTGGCGCATGTGAGTGAAGCGAGAGCATGCACGCTCACATTTGCAAACTGGTAGGGAAGGTAAGTGAATACCACCCCTGGATAACACACACCCATTAAACTAAAATTAAAGTTGTCTGAACACATGCCATTTTGGAATATTATTTTCATGAGATCTGTGCGATTAAAGAAGAAACATGTGAGTTTGAAATTGGTCATGCATTCATGATTTCCTAGAGTAATGTTGTTTATATTTGCATTTCCTGACATTAAGCATAATGACATTTATAAGCTGTATGTTCAATGTTAATTAATCTAGCCATTCAAAGCAGAGTAATTTGAATCACTGAGCATCAGCAAAACCTGTCTATTGTGTCTACATTCAGGTAATCCTTGTTAATGACAGCAATTGGGACCAGCATTTCCATTTCTAAAATATGTGGTCCCAAAGTGTAGCATCTCATTAACACACCAACCAACAACAGCAATTTCACTTTCCATCATTAAGCAAATGCTGTATGGTTATTAGGTGCAATGCCAATTATTGTCATTTGCTACTTCCTGCTGGCTTCCCCTTTTACTTCACTTGTCAGAAGCTGACAGGGAAGGTTTCAAATAGTGATCATCAGGGTCGGGTTCCTAATTTTTTTACTACCACTCTGTGGGTGTGGCTTATTTTGTGGGTGTGGCTTGCCAGCCATGTGACCGGATGGGCTTGGGCCTCGGGAGCTTGGCAGCGGCCAGAGCAGCAGGGGAGATTGCTCCACTCAGCAGCTCGAGAAGCCTCAAACGTGCGAAAATGCCTAGGATCATCACGCGTTCGTGGCTTTTCGGACTGTTGAAGGGAGGGGAATGGAGATAGCTCTTGCCGCCCGTTCTTTCAGCGTCTCATGCGCTCCCTCAGCCATCCTCCCCTGCTTGGACTCACTGTGGGGTAGGAAGGCAGTGCATGCGCAGTGCCGGAAGCTCGGCTTCTGGGCATGCGCAGAAGAATTTTTTTAAAAAAAATTTAATTTTTTTTAAAAAAATGGTGGCACCCAGGCACCGGTAACCGACCGCACCGGTACTGTGACGTCACCAGCGGGCCGCTACCGGTGCTATAGAGTGGACCTCACCGGTAGGAACCCACCACTGGTGATCATGGGATCAGACAATGCTTGACCATTATGTGTGGCAGTATCTAAATACCCAAATTGTGGCCAATGCTAAATGAGTGATCATTAAACAAAGGCTATCTCTACTGTATTGCATTGTTCTGATTCTTTTAGTCATCTGTATGTTTTGCAACTCTTTAGAATTTTGCAGTAAGAAAGGAGATGCATAAAAGACAACTGAGGGATGGACAATTTTTGCTCCAGGAAGTAAAATTGGTTTTGCCAAGTTGTCCTAATGACATTGATAATAAGTATTGAGCACAGGCTCATTATTCTCCATTTGCTGCTCAAGCATTTTTTTTTAACTTGAAAGTGTTTGATATATGGAATCATTTAAGGAACCAAATTTGCTTATAGGAGGACAAAGCACAGCATCCTCCATTTCACTATTCTCTTCCCTATCACTGTGCATGGAACTGTTAGATGCCCCCTTTTTGCTGGACTATGCTGGTAGTTCCATTGTTTGCCACAAATCCATGAAACCAGTTTACTCCTTTCTATCTCCATTTGCACATTGTTGGAGGCAGAAAGTGTCTGTGTTCACACATTATAAGGTAGTTTATTGATTTTGGTCAGCATGTTATATGAATCCAGACACAATAATTTGCAAACTATGGTTTTATCGATTAAAGATGTGTCATCCCAAGAGCCATGGTTTATTTAATAATCATTACTAAACAAATTATAGTTGTTGTGAAATTTAATACGTAAGGAAAATGTCCTTATTTTTTTCCTTCTCTACTTTTAGGATCTTTGTATCCCAATGAGAAATAGTAAAAAGTCATTCCCATTTTTTAAAAAATGAAGCTTCTATCGCAATGTTTGAGACATTTCTGGCATTTTGCCTAATTAAGCCTGGAATTAAGCATCAATCTCTATGGGCCTTGCCAGCAGTGGTGCAGCCATCTCGAAGATTAGTTTCCAATCTTCTTACAAGGAAGAAATAGAGCAGGGCAAATTAAATTATTCTCACTAGGACTCCATTAGTAAATATCTGTCATTGCAGCCTTTCAAATACAGACCTTATTTTCTAAATTTTCCACATGAAAAGCATACATTCCATCATAACTAAATAATGTAACTGGCTAACTTGTCCAAATAAACACTACTGTTATATTAGACTTCTTGCATGCTAAAGGCAATTGTCATTTTCTTCTTCTGGGATGCTTTTTACTCTTCAGTCTACAGTTGTAGGATTTCTTGATGGTCTTCTGTCCAAGTACCTTGTAGATTCAATTCTGCTCCAAAACAGGCAACCTTACCATGAATGTGGCAGCTTTCTATACATGGTGGTGGGCAAATTTAGGTATTTTATTTAGTTTAACAGTACATAATATGTATGGGGATAGTCAGTTAGTAGGTGGTTTTTCTTCTGAAATCTTGCCAAGAAAATTACAAGGACTAGTACAAGCACTCACCAGGAGTCAGGGCTGATTCAAATACACAAACAAACAAATTATGGAAGCAGAGAAATTCATCAGGATAAGAGTCCCCAATGAAAGTACCAGAAATTACCTTTGAAGAATGTGATATGACAATCATGCATTGTAGAACAGAGCCCAGCTATCCTGAATCTGCCCCTATAATTATTATAAGGGCATAATTTGAGAGGTAGGCAGGCAGGCAGGCAGACAGACATAAGTACATCTGGGGAAAACAGGGAGATAGATATAACTGGGAGAACAGGGATAAGATGAAAGTCATTGGCCTTATTTAGAACACGCAAATGACATCATGTAGTTTATTTGGTTTTGGCTCAATCAGTTATGTGATCTTAACTAGTGATGGTTTATTCACTAAATTATAATTGTAAAAGCCAGAGCATGGCATTATGTGTGAATACAGCACAGTAGCACTACCAGCCACTATGCCATGATTTGGATTATGGCAGGACAACTTGGCTGGCAGGGGAGCTGATAGGCTATTCTCAGCTCTCAGTAGCTCTGGAGAGATGTTCTTCCATGGGGACCCCAAAGTTTGGGCCTATTGGTGATAGACCGTGTTCTACTTAGTAATCATAGATTCTGCAGTAATGTTTAATTTTTGCAAATTATTTCTGTTTTCTTTAAAAAATATTTCTGTTTTCTTATTTCTTCCACCCTTCCTCAGGGGTGAAATGCTCCCGGTTTGGGCATGGCTGCTGGTGGTCGGACAGCCGGTAGCGATGGCAGCGCTAGGCTTCGCCCACCCACCTGGACATCGCCATTTGGGTTCTTTTACCCTCTGCGCATACCAAAGTGTTCTGCGCATGCGCAGAGGGTAAAATAACCCAAATGGCGGCATTCAGGTGGGTGGCGAAGCCTCGCGTTGCCGTCGCTACCGGTTCTCCGACCACTGGTAGGCACGCCCGAACCGGGAGCATTTTACCCCTGCCTTCCTCCCTGTAGCTAATCTTAAAATACATGGACAGGCAAGGATATTAATATGCATTTCTCAATTAGTTGGAATATTCCATCTAATATTCCAAGATGGAATATTAGTAGATTCTTTCCTTCTCATAAAATGATACAATAGAGTTGTCAAGACAATAAATAATGTTCTGTACACAGATTAGAGAAATATGCACTTTCCACATAATTTTATTTTTTTTTTCAGTTGTGTCATAGGCAACAATAGTTATGAAATAAATAATGTTGTAGAAATAAATTCTTAAAAGTGAGCCCCTGGACGAAATATGTAAAATGAATGCTACTTTTTATACAATTATTAGGTTGGATACTACAATTATTATACATGCTATTTTGGACAATAATGAAGTTGTAAATTAAATTTTAATAGCTTGAAAAATCACTCCTCATTAGGGTGACTCTCTTGCATTAAAATGTTCCCATGTATAGTGCACAAGTAATTTATTTAAATAAACATACGTACAAGGATAATGAAGGGAGAAAAAACCTACAGAATTCAGGACAATGACTGCATGCACTGGTGGGTGAATTTCCAACTGATCTTCTACCAATGGCACATGGAGTGGAAACCAGGAAATAACTATGAAGGTCACCACATTGCAGGATCTTCATACCTACAACATATTATGAAAAAAAAAAGGAAAAGATTCAAATGCCTCTGCAAGAAAATTAAAAAGCATTATATAGTTTTGGATCTTTGAAAGAGGCATAGACAATGAGTGATCATAATACAATTGAATTTACAATAATTTGCACAATGATTTGAATTAAAATTTACATATGAAGCAAGGGAAAAATAATATTTTTCTTCTAAAATGCAGCAAATTCTGATTTTTTAAATTTTCTTTTTATTATTAGTATGCCACTAAAGAAGATAGCCAAGTTTAAACTTATCAAGCAATTGAACTGTTAGCCATGTATTAATAAGTAGAACGTATCTGTCTTTCTTCTTTGCATGCAGGATCATTATCTTAACAATATAATGAAATGTTTATATTTAAAATGTATTATTTAGTTATATATAATTTACATAATGGTTATGTAAAAACTATCAAATTATTTCAAACATATTATTTTATACTTTTTTACTGCTTCTTATTCTGGAATCAGTAAGTTTAGGAGAATTTAGTCACACAAGTTTAGGAGAATTTAGTCACACAATGAGGATATTTAGTCTCAATGAATAAATTAAAAATTTTCGACTGATAAATGTTGCTGGATTGCAGTTCCACCAGCTTCAGCCAGCATGGGTAATAACCAGAGAAATGGGAAAGAACATGGATTCCTTATTCCTGATGTAATATGATTCATTATATGAAAGAAGACAAGTGTCTAACAGCCTATAAATTATGTCCACATCGTGATAGATTGTACAATGTGTACAAAGAAATTATGTGACAGTTTGAACATCTTCTCTGAGATAAATGCTAAATTTTTTGATTCTATTGTATAACACAAGTCCTCAATTTTTGGCCTTCCGAGTATACTAGAACTCAGGTTACCAGAATTCTGAACCAGAATAATTAAATATTCTCATTATTTGCAAGTTAAAGTCCCAAATTTTATGAAGGACACTCAGTTGGGAAAAGAAGAACAAGGTAAAGCATTTAGCAGTTTCTATGTATGTGTGATATCAACTTTTATTTCAAACCAACAATATACAAAAGAATGAGAAAGTGCAATTGAAAGGGCTGCTGAATCAAGATCCTCCTGTTATTTCACTTTATAAACATAGGAAGTGTATAACACATAGTCCAGTTCTTTCTTCTTTGTGCTGATGTTGAAAATCCAAAGATAGGTAATTGCTCTGTTCAACTGAATAAGGTTTCAATGGGAAATTGCAATGGGAAAACTTTGTGACCGTGACTGAGCATAATCTTACTGCCACATTTATCAGTTCTGGGTTATAGCCTTTCTACAACTCTTTCCCATCATATCAGATAGAATGGAGAAAGGAACATTTTTCTCATCTCTCTAGGATTACATTGGCCAACAACTGATATGGAAGGATTATTGGAAACAACCATTTGCCTTACTATCTATAAAAACACATAATAAGTAAATGAGGCTTTCTTCTGTTTTTCCCCTTGCCTCTATACAAAGGCTTCCCATAATAAATAGGCGTTCTTCATCCCACACCTATCAATTTATACCCACATATTTATACACCTATCAATTTATACCCATGTATTTATACACCTATCAATTTATATCCATGTATAAATGGGTATAAATTGATAGGGGTAGGATGAAGAACACCTATTTATTATGTGATTCCTTTATGTAGAGGCAACGGGGTGGGGGTGGGGACAGAAGGGCAAGGGGAAAAAAACAGAAAATGGATATATTCCAGAACATGAATCTCTTCCCATGCAAAAAAAATAAATAAATAAATTGGGGGAGTATTCAGAAAGAATAACTGCAGAATGATAGCTGCCAACATTCACTATAGTCTGCAATTTATAGTTTTACCACAAACCACTGACATTTATCTGCTGTGCCTATATCCATTTCGAAATAATTTTAAAATTCTGCATTTGAAGAAGGCAAGTTGTTCATTTCTGGAATTTCATTTGAATCTAAGATGGCTAGGAATTTGAGCATTTCTGAACAAGGGATGATATATCTCTTCTTAGTAATGGAAACAACTCTTTTATAACACTGATCTACAAGGAGACAGCCTCAGAAATGAAAGTAGCTTAATTTTACCAGAATTGGGTCACTAATAAATGAAAATTAAGTCCTGAGTATTAATTGGCTCCAGTTTCCAAGATACAGCTTCAAGTCAAAATTGAATCAAAATTATGAGGGTTGTGTGCGATTATGCTCCATAACTTTTCTGCAAAATGTAATATAGCAATGAGAATGGTGCCACACCAATCATTACAAATTTATCTTTTTATTGATACCAATAACATAACTTTCCATTCATTTATTGGTTTTTCATGTAACATTTTCATGCTTTTTGCATGAAAAACTGACCAGCTCTAACTTTAGATTAAATGACAAGGTTAAACGACAAGGTTCCATCTTTATTCGGTATCTAAACTGCGCTTTTTGGCTTTTCTCTTGTGAACTACAGTAGGATCATCCCTGGAGAGATTCCAGCAGTAATCATCAAGCATGGACAGATTCCATTTCCCTCGGTATCTTTTCTCCATGCCTGCAATATCCTGGTGGAATCTCTCCCCATCACTCACTGCCCCACAGTTCAAAGGAAAATAGTTTAAATGCAAGTGTAAGAAGTGAATTTTCAGTTACATGTTTGCATCAAGTGCTTTATAGGACCTAAGCAAATTTTCCACATGCTTTTCATAGTCATCTACCTTGCTGTTGTCAAAGTGAAAATAAATTTATACACTTCCACGTGATTCCATTTTCATTGTTCTACCGTACTTTGTTGAGAAGTTACGAAGCATCATGATCATTAGACACCTATCTCCCTTGTAGGCAAATATGCTTGCCTGTGTATAAATCTTTATTGTGAAATATCTTGAAAACTTTAGCCAACCAGCACCTTTATCACCTGTTTTCTAATTCATCTAATCAAAATATGTAAAATTAACACATTTTATCTCGAAGGTCGATAATTTCCCAAAATTTGTAGACCAGTGTAATACAATGGTACCTCAGTACTCATCATTAAGTGGTTCCAGGAGGCATGATGATAGCAAAAACAATGAGTATCAAACAAATTTTTCCGATAAGAAATAATGTAGTGAGTCACAAGGCAGCCAACAATGTCAGGTTCTAGCTTGTGCGTTGAGTCCCAAACAAACAATGAGTACTGGGACAAAATGTTCATGTCAAAATGTGTTGAGTACCAAATTTGATGAGTTTCAAAGTAGTTCAGTACCAAGGTACCACTCCATAAACAACTGTATTCATAGCAATCCACGATAACATTGAAAAGACAACATATGTATTATGACAGTGATGGCGAACCTATGGCACGCGTGCCACAGGTGGCACGCGGAGCCATATATGCCGGCACGCAAGCCGTTGCCCTAGCTCAACTCCAGCATGCATGTGCGTGCCGGCCAGCTGATTTTTGGCTCATGTGGAGGCTCTGTGAGGGCATTTTAGGTTTCCAGAGGGCCTCTGAGGGGCTGTTTTTGCCCTCCCCAGGCTCCAGGGAAGCCTCTGGAGCCTGGGGAGGGCGAAAAACGGGCCTGCGAGGCCCAGAGGAAGTTGGGAAATGGGCCATTTCCGGCCTCCAGAGGGCCTCTGCGGGGGCGGGAGAGGCCGTTTTCACCCTCCCCAGGCATTGAATTATGGGTGTGGGCACTCACATGTGCGTGACAGCGCGTGCGCACGCGTTTTCGGCACCCGAGGGAAAAAAGGTTCGCCATCACTGTATTATGATGTCATTGTACAAATGGTGCAATTTTAAAACCACATCTAATGTAGTGTAGTTCACCTCACTGTGTGATAACATATACATTGTAATTTATCTCCTGTTTTCCCCCTAAGAATATCCATAAATACAATTGTTAGAGTAATGGACAATGTCACAGATTTCTCCGTTATGCTATATATGTTGGCTAAAACAGTTTGTCACAAATTTCAGAATTTTAATAAAAAGCAGAAAAGGAACAAGTCATTTTGGGGTAAGTCTGACTTTGACAGATCCTTCAATCTATTGAAGTATTTAAAGGAATTTACAATAGGTATATAATAATGTATACTAAAGCTGAATAAGAAAAAAATAAATAATCCATTAAAACATGCAGAGAAGGATGTGAGAACTGAAGAAAGGGAATATTAAAAGTAAGTTTTTAACTGATGTCATTCAGATAATCTATTTTAATATTGTAGCTGAATTGTTAAATATATGTTTATCTGTCTGCTTTTATAATAAAAATGACTGAGCATTCCTTAACTTTGATGGAGACTTATTTTGTCATATAGAAGCATTATAGGAATAGTTAGTTATTCAGCTAAAATTAGGATCAGATTTTTTTTCCATGCGACTGAGATGAGAGGAGAAAGTGGCAATAAATGAGAGACCTGTTATTCCTGTAAGACTCAATCTGTTCATAGACCAATATAACATTCATACAATGTATGAATCACAATGGCGTGAGATAGGCCCCAGCTGCTGTGGCCTATAGGTGGAGCTCTTGCATCACAATCAGGAGGTTGTGAGTTTGGTCCTAGGTAGAGGCAGATGTAGGATTTCCTGCTTGGGCAGGGGGTTGGACTAGATGACCTGCAAGGTCCTTTCCAACTCTGTTAATCTGTTATCTGTTAAGAGTTCCTTCTTTTCCTTTCTTTTTTCTTTTCAGACACCGAGTAAGATTTGTCACCCTTCAATGTAGGATACGAAACTCAGCAACATTCCATAATTAGTAAAATTCCAGATTTGTCCATGTAAAACTTGGGCTTTAAATTAAATATAGTGTAGTCTACAATGCAAATAAAATTATAAGCAAGGACCAAAAAATGACTTCCAAACTATATAATTTCCTACTCCAATATAATCTATTTGAAGAGGTGGTGAAAGGCTCGATGATTGCGTGGGCTCAAAACTTTGGTTATTCAATTAATTTAAACGAATGGGAAAAAATTTGGTCTATAAATTATAAACTAACACTGGCGATACCATACAAAGAAAACATATACAAAATGTTTTACCGGTGGCACCTTCCTCCAGCACGATTGGCAAAAATGTTCCCGAAACTTTCCCCAAAGTGCTGGAAGTGTAAAGAAGGTATAGGAACATACTACCATCTATGGTGGACCTGCCCCAAAGCGAAAAACTTTTGGATTAAGATCAAAAACTGCCTTGAACAAATAACTTCAAAAACGATCCCCCTAAAGCCGGAGCTTTTCCTATTAGGTATCTTCAGGGAAAAAATGACGAACGAAGACAGATATATAATTCTACACATTACAACAGCCGCAAGAATTATATATGCACAGATTTGGAAAACTGAAAAAATCCCAACTATGTTAAATCTCATTAATAAAGTATTTGAATGTGCAGAACTTAGTAGGATGTCACTGGAAATGCAAGATAAAGATGACTTTGAATTCTATAAAACTTGGGACAGGTGGTATAACTGGCTTAACCAAAATAAATATCAAAAATTGCTATAACTATATGTCATGATCTTAGACACATTATGAGTTATGATCTCAGACAGTATAAATAATAACAAATGTCTACTTTTTCGCAAAGACCGGAACAAAATATCAGAATGTATACAATTTTACAAGGTTATAAAATATTAATCAAGCTGAACATAAGAACCATTGTTGAAAAAGGGAAAATTGTTTTATTGTAATGATAATAGACTGAACATAATATAATAACAGAAAAGAATAAGGGAAATATTGGAAGATATAAGAAAGATAATGATGTAAATATTTTTTGTATCACTAGGCTGTAAAAAGATAGCGTCGACGAGATGGTTGACATGTATGTTCAATGTTCAATGTTTTCTATATTCAAAGATATTTCTTACTCTAATTATATATACATATGTTTATACACGTTTTTATGTTTGTTTGGATGTTTGTTTGTCTTTTTTATATAATTAATAAAGATTATTTTATAAAAAAAAAAAATTATAAGCAAGTTATAAGAATAACTACAGAAAGCTACTTTTGTATTACCTGGATCTAGGAATGCTTTCTGTGCTTTCTCGCAACAAAAGATCGGAGATCAGCGTCTCTGGGCTGGATCGTTTCCCATATCTGTTAAATGAGTTTAAAAATTAAATTTATTAGATTTTTTAAAAACTAAAGCACTAAACAGATATGAACATGCACAATTGTCACCCAAAATTCCATTGCATATTTACTATTTCAACCATAATAATATATACTGTTTTACAGATCAATTGAAGAAAGATATATACTATATAAGATCTAGTATTAATAACAATGGGAAACAATTCAGCTTAACTACTAAATGAAAATTAAAACACAATCTAAACATTGTATCTCCCCCAGAGGTGGGATCCTGCCGGTGCGGTTAATAGCTGTTGTTCGGTGCAGAGCCGAAGACGCTGCTGCAGTTCGCGGAGTGGGAGCTTTCCCCGGGCGCTTTCCCCGCCCGCATGGATGCTGCCAATTGCGTTCTTTTGCCCTCTGCGCATGCGGAACGCTTTGCGCATGCGCAGAGGGCAAAAGAACGCAATTGGCGACATCCATGCGGGTGGGGAAAGAGCCCGGGGAAAGCTCCCGCTCCGCGAACTGCAGCAGCGTCTTCGGCTCTGCGCCAAACAACAGCTATTAACCGCACCGGCAATCAGAGGCAGGAACCCACCTCTGATCTCCCCCATATGTAACCCACAAAGGTGCAACAGCTGATTGATATTATACATAGGCTTTCTCAACAAAGGATCTGTATTCAATCCTGCCAGTTGCAAATAAAAGATCCAAGAATACTGGACTCAAAAAACTCCTTGGAGAGACACTGCTGGTCAGAACTCGGAAACTGTCCCCTATATTGATGGACTTATATTGATGGACTTATATTGATGGAGATATTTATGCAGTGATTACAACTACAGCATGATGACTTGCTGGTTTAAAGACTTCTGTGCAGATAAACTCATTAAGCATGAGGATAATTTACTCACTCAAAATTTAGAAATGCTCATTTGTCTGCTCAGCACTACACATTATCAAGAAATCAGATAAATACATTTGTAAATATATACTAGCTCAGCACTGTATATTATCAAGAAATCGGGTCAATATTTTTGTAAATATAGTTTGTGGCTGATGGGAGCTGGCACTAAAACATCTCTATCCCAGATGACAAAAATGTCCTTAATACTCAATCTAGAAATTAGACCAGTTTCGCCTAATCTGGTACCTTTTGCATGTGGTAGACATTTACTTCCACTGTTCCATGTCAACCTGGATCACTTAGAAATACCAGGTTGAAAATTAGATGGAATAGCTTCAAAATATGTGAAGCTCATTCTGTTCAGTTAGCAAATGCAGGGGTAGGGTTTCCCTTGGTAAAGATAAGTTAATGCTAAATGCTGATAAGTTTTGTAGCTGCTGCTTACTAAAAATTAGTTCTGAATTTTTCCTTCTCAAGAGTCTCATATTTGTCTTAAGAGTCCAGAGTCTCTTATCTGTCGAAGCTGGTTTCTGGAAGCTTTAGAGCGTTGGGCATAGAAAATAACTATATTGGATTGCCAATATTTTCCCCACTATAAATGTGTTTTTCAACATTGTGTCTTTTGGAAAACAATATGAAAAGCCATCTCTTTATTTCCTGGAAAGAATGGAAGAGTTAATGTGCCATTGCAAGAAGATATGGAACAGTAATTTCATTTCTCATTGTTTAATCACAAAGTTGGCTTTTAAACTCATCTGTCGAAATCCTTGCTAATATCTGTGGTGAGGGTGATAGAATACAGACTCTGGCCTGACATGATTTGCCAGATGTTTCTTATTAGTATTATGGTAAGTTAGTTTCCAAACCTGATCAGTTAGACACAGATCAGGAAGAATGCTCTGAATCCTACAGAGGGTCAAACAATCCTGGGGATGAATCCTTCCCCCAAAAATTCTTTCCCACAGTGAGAATCTGCCAATCTCAAGTCAGCAAATAATGAGCTTTTTGATTTTTTTCCAAAAGAGCAGGAAAGAATAGATTGTTTGAAACTAAGCAGAAATTATCCCCCATCTCCTGTTCCACAAAAGCAATGAGCAGAGAGACAGACTGATTAAAAATTTGGATAACAATTTTCTTCCAGATTTTTGTACCTATTTGCTATTTTATTCTTTCTTTCTTTCTTTGAGAAATTGTACACTCCTTCTTTTCTTAGAGCATTTCTACATGTAAATCTTAAATCAGTTTCTAATTCTCTCTGGTGGAACTGTAAAGTCTACATTGCCTATAATCAACTTTTTTAAAAAAAAAATTCTAACCCCGATTAATATTTCCATTTGGCTGCAACCATGAAATAAACCTTCAAGAATGTCTATGTTTTAGTGACACATGGAAATTGCTTATTACACACAGGATGCTTTCCTGTAAACATGTGCTCTTCATACAGTAGTGCTTGGAATGCACATTGTTGCATGTTTTTACAGAATTTATTTTTTCCAACCTGAACCTAAACAAAGTATTTCATACTACTGAATACAAATTAGTTCAATTTGAAGGGTTTTTTAAAGTGAGTGTTCAGTCGTAACTCAATAATTTTTCAGTAATTGTTATTTTTCTTAACTGACTTAACTGAAGCATTGTTAAAGTGTACAATAATTTAATTTCATCTAGCCTAATAAAAAGTTCCTTAGTAACCCTAACCCTATACATTTTTTTACAAGGCTACTATTGCTTTGTATGAGAACTGAAGTATACCAAATTTGGTCATTCTGTAGAAGATTCCTGTACAGGAATATCGAACACTTTGCTAGGACTTTTATTTGCGGATTCATTGCATGTGCCATTAGATACTTCTACTCAGTTTGGCTTTGCTTGATTTTATTTCTAACTTCTACAGCTAGAACGATAACATTTTTTGTTAATATACTCTGATTTATTTTCTGTTTTTCAGAAATCTCTATGTACAGATCTGTATAACTCTGATAAACAAAAAATAATTTTAGCAGCTGGAATTTATATATTTTTTAAATGGAGAAATGACAAATGTTTACTTACAGCTTTCCAGCCACTTTTGGAAGAATGAGGACACAACATTACTCTTTATCTTATAGGCCTGTTCATGTCTGAAAACTCTCAGTCCTTCCAAGAATAGAACAAGGCAGACACTGGTCCATGATTACTTATTCAAAGACTACTTCATGGCATCCTACTTCTGATCTCGTCCACCTCTGTTGTCATTGACCAAGCAACAACAGAAGTAACCCTGAAGTATAATTTAATTTAAAACCAGCTGCATGATCTTGAATCAGTCACTCTCTGTCAGCCCAAATTGGCATCGTTGTGTGACAAACCACATGAAAAACAAAACCCCTGATTGCAACATATATTGATAAGCTTCATTGTAAGAAGCAGAAGGGCACCAAAAACCCACAATTAAGAATTTTATTTCAATATTTGTTCTAAATATAATTTTAAGTGTAACCAGACCGAATTCACATATTTGAAGCAAGTCATTGTATGGTATATTGCTTTGTATTGTAGTTCTGTAAACCTTGTAGAGTGGCTTATTAAATAGACAAGGCTTAGCACCAGTGAAGGCCATCATAGTGACAAAAGGGATCTGCTTACATGTATAATTTAGCCGCCCAGAGTCCCTTGGGAGTTGGGCAGCATATAAATTTGAATGAATGAATGAATGAATGAATGAATGAATGAATGAATGAATGAATGAATAAATAAATAAATAAATAAATAAATTAACATTTTAAAGCATCACAATCAATTTCTTATGTTTGCATTTGTGTAGAACTGCCCTATCCAAGAAACAATTCTGATTTGTTTATGTTCATGTAAACAACATAATACAAGAACCAGAATAAGGCTACAGAGAGCAATTACTGCTGATTGGAAAATGACAACACTTTATGGGAATTGTTTGCTGTTACATGCATGATCTATTGGCCAATAGAATAGCCTTGTTTGCAATTCTGGGCAATTAAATGCTTTGGAAAAATGTAATGGAACTTTGTTTTTGCACTGCAGCAAGATTATTGTATGCACAAAGATGGAAAGATTCAGCATTAGCACAATGGAGGAATGGTTGGTGAAGATGATAGAATTTCCTGAGACGGCTAAATTGACATCTTTGATCTGAGAAAAGACAATATCTACATTTATTCCTGACTTGAAACCCCTTATACATTGTGAAACCAAAAAGAGAGAACATGATTTAAGATTTTAATGATTAGACAACATAACAGAAATAAGAGAGCTATGTTGTAACTAAAGGGTAAGAAATAAACTTAGAATTGTACAAACAGCTGCTCTAAAGAAGATCAGAAGTATTTCTTTGTATCTTTTCTTCTTTTTCTATTATTTTTTTTCCTTTTCTTGTACTTTTAGCTTTCTGTTCAATTTATTTTTCTCACTTTATATTAGTTTGTATTTTGTTTTTTTACTTCCTCTTTAGAAAACATTTAATAAAAAATAGACCAAAATGCTGAAAGAAAAAGATTTCTATTCAATTCCTGAAATCTTTTTAGCTATTTTACTGCACAGACAATCATTTATGTATTTGCTAAAGCAACTTCAGTGGATAATATTATCTATCCAAGTTGAGTTTTGCCCATTTTACAACCTTCTTGCCACAGTTGTTATGTGAATCATTGCAGTTGTTAACTTAGTGACACAGTTGATAAATGAATCTGGCTTTCCTGTTGACTTTCCTTGTCAGAAGCAAAAGGTGATCACATGACCCCAAGCACTGTAACCATCATAAATAACACCAGTTTCAAATGCTGAATTTTGATCACATGACCATGGGAATTCTGCAAAGTTGTAAGTATTAAAAACTATCATAAATCACTTTTTGGTGCCATTATAACTTCAATAGTGACTGAACAAATGGTTGTAAGTCAAGGACTATCTGTATTTCTCTTTTTGCAATGAAGCTTAAGAATCCACACTATCTGGCAAATGTACACTAGGAAATCCAGACATTTTTAAGATAAAAATGCCCTTAAGTTATTATTTACGCAATTTGAATCGTTCAGTCTATAGGATCTATTGGGTCCATTTTATATAGTCTTTTTATGCACAAACACAGGCACAGGTCAATTATTATGAAAATATTTAAAATTATTTTATAGGAATATGTTTTCAGTTGACTAATTTCTGTGATATGTAAGTAGTTTTATATAAATAATTAAATAATATTTTGGCATACAGAGATTCACTATTAATGATACAAGTGTGAATATATGTCCTAAGAAGCCTATTTTACACATTGCGTCTACTGGAACATTCTCAGAAAATTATGTAAAGAATGGATGCCTGAAAATGAGTGAGGAAACGTTCTCTAAACAATCAGCCCAGTCTTGAAAAGCAAGCCTTAAGAGCAATCATTCACATATAAAATTCCTTAGGATTCTTAAAAAGCTAAGATCTGACATAGATCCCATTTATTTCTGCCAGGTTTGATCATAACTGTTAGAATTATTTGAAGTTTTTATCCTGTCACATAGTAAAAAAATCGGGTGAGTATCTGTTGATCACACCAAAGTTGTAGAGAGGTTAGATAACAATTTTTATTTGTTTAATTTTTATCTTCATATTTCCTTCCTAAAAGGAGAAAGTGGCACACAGAAATCCACAGATAAAAGCAGAGGTGGGCTGCTACGGGTTCGCCCGGGTTTGGAAGAACCTGTAGCTAACATTATGGCCGGTTTGGACAACCTCCAAATCCCACCCCTGGCTGGCCCCACCCACCTCTCTCACCCTGCCCTATCCCTCCCAGGAATCTCCACACGGCCCGTTTTGGATACGAGGTAAGTGCAGGGCCCACACGGAGGCTCGGGAATGGGGGAAAATGGGCCTCCCGGAAGTTCCAGAAGGCCAGAAACAGGCCCATTTCCAGCCTCCGGAGGGCCTCCGGAGCCCAGGGGAGGCAGTTTTCACCCTCCCAGAGGCTCGAGGAAAACCTCCAGAGCCTGGGGAAGGTGAAAACGGCCTCTCCTCCCTTCCCCCACCATGGTGCAGGAGGCCAACTAGGCCATGCCCACCATGGCCACACCCACCCAGCAACCTGGCAGAGAACCCGTTGCTGAAATTTTTGAAGCCCACCCCTGGATAAAAGTGTGGGAGCAGGATCAACTTAGAGAACAGAGATGGTGCTTGAGTGCTTGAGCTGCCTGTGCCTTTGTTCATATGGTCTCCTGAAGGCCAGTGATCAATCTTGTTGAAAAAAAAAGGTCTTCCCACTTTAAGCAATGTACCGCAGCACTGCTACATTCATTAAAGTAATCTCCCCAAGCAATGCTCAGTATAAGGATCACAGTTCCCCATCTACAACATATTTTCATCTGAAAATTTTAGATCAAGCAGGGCATAGATTTTATTATTTATTTCCACAATATGAACAATATTCTTCTTACTCCCTTTGCCTTTTTCTCTTAAGAATGTTTGCCTAGGATTGATAGGATCAAATGCCATTCACCTTTATCTTCAAAAGTTCAAAATGCATTTATGGTGACAGCTCCATATTGGGCTGATGATGGCAAGGTGAGGTCAAGCAAAGAGCAAATAAAAAATTTGATTCTCTTTTTCTACATTCTTAAGAATGGTCACTTTGTTAGTCTGTTGCAGCAAAGACAACAGTCTTATAACACCATCAAGAATAACACATTTATTTTTGCATAAATGTTTATGGTCCAGAAAGTTGATGGAATGAACTCCAATTGGCAAAAGTATAAGCTATAAAATGGGTTGGCTTTCATCATGACATAAGATTGATTTTCTTCCTTTTGATAGTGCACGCTTAGAGTAAACAGCCATTTGTCATGATTTGAGCAAGATTAACAAAATCAGATAGATTAACAAACAGTAATAATAGAACTATTACAGGGGTTCATATAACTCCTTTTTTCTTGAAAGATCCTCTATTTTCTACCTTATACTTTGTTGCTTTGAAACTTATTAAAGTATAATTTAAATCTTTAATAATTGCAAGGTGACTGATTTTTAGGTGATGTTTTTTATTGTTGTACAGTATGTCTTTCCACATTCAGAAGCTACCTGTCTATTCATACTTCCTAATCTGAAAAAAGTCCCATAGGAAGAGTCTAATTCAGGTGTAAGTCAGGGAGGCTGCAGAGACTGCAGACTGTTACAAAAAAAGTAAATGAAAATACATAGATCCATCTCAAGTATGACCCCAATACAAAGATATTTTCTTTATCCCACATGCCAGCCCAGCTTAAATTATTGGACAATCACAGTTATTAAGAAAGGTAGAGGGAAGGAATGGGGAAACTGACAGCTCTATCTCACTGCTATTGGAGAGAAAAACAGTTCCATGCCTATTTTTAAAAAAACAATGAAGTACAATGGGCCCCACTTAATATGTCTCCACCACCAATGAGATAAAATCAATGGCACATGTTTTGAAGATTGCCTTGCAATGGTATTGAACTTCATTACTTTTTATTACAGTTTACCTGGAAGGAAAATTCAAGAATACAACCAGTTGGGATCAACAATCTCTAGATTCCTCAAAATAAAAGACAAAGTTAACAGGGAAGTCATCATTGTTGGCCAATGGTATCAGAGAAATACAGTGTGCTTAACAGTTTCATAGGAAGGAAATTTCACCAGGAACAACTCAGCTAGTCTAGTTTCATGCGAGAAACATGCATTTGAAACACTTCTTCTAATAATTGAATAGGAAGTACAAATGAGCTAAGATCTAAATGGCACAATATTCAAGTTCTTTCATTTTCTTATATGGATATAAGATCAGGATAAAAAACTTTTATGAAGACAATGGAAGATTTAAAAAATACGATAAATAATCACATCATATCCCTCCCCTTTTTACACTGAATATTGCCCTGGTACCTACCTTTGCCGTGTTATGAGGTTAATGTAATGCCTCAATGCTGAGTAGTACCTGGCCATATCTTCTGCAGGTGCATCCTCACCGGGGCTGTCTGGTTTAGAGGGATAAGCTTCTGCCAATGTTCCCAGACAGATCAGCAAGCACAGGGCCAGTGTCATCGTGGAAAGCCACAATCGCATAGTCCCCTGCATCTGTAGGAAAACAGGAAATTGCAAGGGGGAGGCAACCAAAGGATTATTTCAATATTTTTCTGTCCCCCCCGCCCCGGGAATGGAAAATGTGGGGTTACCAATCCCTTGCCTTCACAAAGATTTTTAGAAGAAGAAGCTCATTCAGCTCTACTAAGTCACCATTTAGAGTCATCTGTGATTGGCTTATAAGTCTACGTAAGTAGATAAATAAAGAAATAAAATTATTTGTCCAGAGGCTACTTTCTAAAACTAGAAGATGGATGGATGGAAATTTGCCTCTGTTGCTTGGAGAAATGCTTCTGTAACCTTATTAGCTTGCCTACTAGCCCCTGTAATTATTTAATGTTGAGAGGGAACATGTTTGTGCTTTGTCTTTAATGCATTGCAAATTGTTATGAGGTTATTTTGGTTCATGAGCAGTATAGAACTTTTTTAAGTAAAAAGAAGGAAAAATATATAATTCCTCTGAATGAAATTACATTCTGAGGAATTACATTTAGGAAGACACTTGTATCAAATTCATTTCCTGTTTCCTTTTGTAGTGGCTGTTATTCTAAAATATTCAAGACCTTTTCCCTTGTGGAAACCGGGATGTCTACACCCTATTATATCATTCAAAAAGGCAAAGTACAACTATTTCATCTTTTTCTTCCTTAATGGATTTCCCTAAAAAGAAAAATAGGATAGAAGAAACAATAGGATTAAAAACAGAAAACATCATGGAATCACCTTCCCCACCAAGTTCCATCAATTGGCACAGGATTGCAGAATAAAAATATTGTATGAGATTGTCTAGATCTTCTCACGGGTATGTTTCATTTTTAAAAATGCCTAATTCTTATATGATGTTTATAAAATTCAGCTGAAAATTTACTAAATTTGCAGGTTTGGTGCCAAATGTTCTCATTAGGTGCATAACATTGAGGCATTGAAAATGATTGAAAATATCAAATCACTGCTAATTCAGGAATGCTTAAAACTGAGCCCTAGGATTTGTGTCTGAATGTTATGATACTCTCCACACACAACACACACACCTTTCCTTCCACTGTGAAAATGGAAAAATTAACATTGGGGTCCTTTGATGAAAAACAGATGTGGATTTACAACTAACTGCCCAACAAATCCTTTCCCAAACACACAGAAACCCATATAATCCAAAATTAGTATATAATCCATATGTTACATTCTTTTGAAAGTCTTGTTTATTTTATTGGGGCTTTGTTGGCTTGTTTTCAAATTATTTTAACTTTCCCCCCATAAACTACTGATAACAAAGGAATTCCAATTCCCTGAAAAGAAGAGAAAAAGGGGGGGGGATCTTTCTCTGGAAAGAAGTGGAAATAAATCGATGAAGACTCTCAGTCATCCAGACAGAGTTATCTGGAAGTTGAGTCATAGCAATTGGACTTATTTTCTTTGGGTTTTGAAAGATTTCGCTGCTTATCCAACTAATCAGTCTGAAGAAGCTATTTGGATAAGCAGCGAAATGTTTCAAACACAAAGAAAAGAAATCCAGTTGCCATGACCCAACTTCCAGACTAGAGGAAATAAAGGTATATTAGGAGCAGGCGGCACGCCTCTCTTATACACCCGGGTCCTGGGAAGCTAAATAACAGGGATAAAAGTCCAAAGGAACTTAGCCACACGCTTCGACCGCAGCATCGCGCGGGAAAAGTGGCGAGCTTTTAAAGCGCAATAAAACGGCTCTGGATGGAAAGCAGCTTTTCTCATAAGGAACTGGTTGCCGAAGGAAAGGAAGCGCCCCCGGTCTGAAGGGGACAAGGAAGGTAGTAGACGTCGAGGAAACTCAGTCCGATCGAATTTCCCGCGAGTAGACGCGACTCTTCCTATAAAGGAAAAGAAAGCGATGCGATTCGGGACAGGCGCCTGCTCACCTTTTGTGTTGTGTGAGACTCTCGCTTGTTCTGCCTCTCCCGGATCGGTATTGCCCGCTTTTCCTCGCCAATGGCTCAGCTTTCCCAGTCTGGGGCTGTGCGCCTCGGCGAGGGTATTTTATGGCTCCTCCGGAAGGCAGGAGGGGCCTCGGGCGATCGCGCATGGGTGACTTCAAATCCCCCCCCCCTCCTCGCCCGCGGTTTCCTTATTCTCTGTCCCGCGCTTGGCGTTGGAGGCTGCTTCAGCTCTTGGCGCTGTCTTGGGAGGGGGCGCAAAGCTGTTGAGTCAGAGGCTCTCCTCCTCCCGGCTGCTATCGGACAATTTTAAGTGAAAAGAACAAGCTGACAAAAATATTTTTCTCCGATTTTCTGCCGAGCGATACATTTTCTCAAGGCTTCGGCAGATCCATTGCTCTCCCTGGGGAATTATTGAATCCAATAGTTGAGCTGAAGAAGCTTCTTGGATGAGAAGCGAAAAGTCTTCAAAGAAAAACAAGGGAAAAAAGCACCTTTGGGACAACCATAACCAGGATGACTGAGAATCTCCATAGACATTTAGCTATTGAATCCAAACTTTTGAGGCAGGATAGGTCTTGAACACATCTTTCCACCAGCCTCCCTGCTTTCATTTGTCGTAACTGTTCCCCAAATGTGTGGAACTACATTTCAGCCATTTCAGTTCTTTGGGGAACCCAACACTATTGAAAGGCCTCTGGGTGAGATGGCTGGGTTCTATTGTGCAATACAGTGGGACACATGAAGGTCTGGAATACATCCCCAACATTCAGGAGAGATGGCATTTGATGGGATAGGGCTCCCACAGGCACCGGCAGCAACTGTAGATTTCAAAGGGGAACCCAAGGTGCTTTTTTCAAGAGGCAGATGGACCTTTTGGTTTTTCTTTGAAGATGTTTCGCTTCTCATCCAAGAGCGAAAGGTCTTCAAAGAAAAACCAGAAAGTCCAGTTGCCTCTTGAAAAAAGCACCTTTGGGACAACCATGACCTGGATGACTGAAACTCTCCATAGACTTCAAAAGCGAAGTTTCTGCAGGGGTGCACCAAGAATTTGCATTCTGTCTGGTCCCTGGGAGGCAGCATCTCTACAGGCCTTCACTCTTCTTTTTTTCTGCAACATAGATCTTGAAATAGAGAACTCAGTCATCCCACGAGCATTGTGATAAATTTCAAGTCTAGAAATGGAATCATGACAAACTAAAGCTAAACAATAAACCCTGTTGCTTGCTGCCTGTTGCCCCACCAGGAAAGGCCAAGTGACTTTGGAATTCCATCAATGTGCACAATCATATGCCTTGATTCACCTGCTACTTTGCTTAACATGAAGATTAACTCACGGACCAAAGAGTAAGAAAAAACATAATGAGAAGTTTATGGAAAAAGTTAAATGTATGCTGTTTCATACATTCATGCATGCTACTTTTTCTAGATTTATTGGTGTGTATGATCCACTGAGAACATCAATTCAGACATTTCTATTTCACACATAATATACACTAAGTATGATGGTGAAGTTTTTTAATTTATGTATTTATTAAATTTGTTTGCTCCCCATCTCACCTCAAGGCAACTCTGCTTACAACATGCAGTTTTTACATTTACTAAAACTGTAATGTAATGAGAATTGCAGATTTGTTCACCTTTGCAAGTTAAAAGAAAGGTTTGTTTTCTTGCAAAAATTTGAGGTAACATGAATGTAAAACTTGAAATAGTACACTAGATTTCCTCTTATTGCATTCATTGCATTTGCAAAAGGTTATATATTCCAAGAAGAACATAGTTTTTGATTGCAAACTAATCTATTTTCCAAATGGAGAGAAGATGACTATAACTAATTATGATTGTTATGTGACAAAAGGAGAATCTTTCATTCCAGTAAACATACCACTTTTGCTAGTTAATATAAGTGTTATGAATGAGTATTTGGGAATAAACCCCATAGATTGTGGGATTTAATTCAAATTATTCATGCATCAATAAAGTCATTCAGAGCCGTGGTGGCGCAGTGGTTAGAATGCAGTACTGCAGGCTAACTCACTGCTCACTCCAGGAGTTCGATTCTGAGCAGCTCAAGGTTGACTCAGCCTTCCATCCTTCTGAGGTTGGTAAAATGAGGATTCAGATTGTTGGGGGCAATATGCTGACTCTGTAAACTGCTTAGAGCACTATGAAGCAGTTTATAAATCTAAGTGCTATTGCTATTGCATGTAGTTAAAGTTCCCTCAATACACCGTTAATGACATTCTGGTTAGAATCTTGTTTTCACCAGCATATAGTTAAAGATGATATAATCCAGCAATATGTGAAGAGATTCACAAAATTCCTATTCTCAACCTCATTACTTCAGAAGGGGTTTATAGTAGAGTTTACTGTAATTTCTGATTGTCAGCAGCTTGATCTTGACTGATGTGTGCCATCAATGTTAGTGTCAATTCTTAGTGATCATATACTGTAGATCAATCTTTTATAGGGAAATTTGTCCTCAGTCGAACCTTTCAATAGTGCATCTATTGAATTCATCCACATTTTGCTATCCATTCTCTCCTTTTCTACCATCCTACCTTTCCCAGCAATTTGGACTTTTCAACAGAGCTGGGTCTTCACCTAATGTGTTCAAAAATGATACAGTGCTATCTCGGTACTCATCATTAATTGGTTCTGGGAGAAGTGACGAATACTAAAAACAAGTATCAAACAAACCATGTGATTAACGCATCACCCTTTGTTTCAGTTGGAAATGGTAGCAAGTCACCAGGCAGCCAACACTGACAAGCTCTAGCTTGCACATCAAGTACCAAACAAACCGGGACAAAATGTTCATATCAAAATGTGTTGAATACCAAATTCAATAAGTTTCAAAGCAGTTGAATACTGAGGTATGACCATAGTTTCTAAAATATGATAGCTTGAGCCAACCGATGTAATCTACAGAATATTTTTGGCAGAGGTAAGGACTGTGTTAATTTGGTAGAATATGTCAAGGGGTTTACATGATTAAGGTGATTTGTGATATTAGATGTGGAAAGGAAGAAACTATTTAGAATGAAAGTGACATTTTTCTTAAAGCCAATTTGTAGTTGTTTATATTGATTGTCCTCTCATCCAACTTCCTGTTACCCACGCTTAAAACTCAAATTCAGGACACACCAAAAAACCCATATATTTCCCCATTTTAAAAAACTTAATGGAACATGATGCTACATTACAATGACCACTGCCTTAGATGGATTAATTTATAGCAAAAAGAAGAGAAGTCTATCCATAATCATGATGAGCTCCAGTATGGAAATATTTCATATTCAGAACGATAATATTCAGTTGTATACAACTGTCAGTTCTTAAAAGGATGAAATGACATAAGCCACCCAGAGTTGCCTTGGGCTGAGAAAGAAAGAAAGAAAGAAAGAAAGAAAGGAAGGAAGGAAGGAAGGAAGGAAGGAAGGAAGGAAGGAAGGAAGGAAGGAAGGAAGAAAGAAAGAAAGACAGACAGACAGACAGACAGAAAGAAAGAAAGAAAGAAAGAAAGAAAGAAAGAAAGAAAGAAAGAAAGAAAGAGAGAGAGAAAGCAAAAGTTAGCAGAAACCAGTCCTGGAGATTTCCCTCTTCCCAGTAAATGTGTGTATGTGTCTCATGGATATGTGTGTATCTGCCAAAAAAGTATAGGGCAGAAAGAAAGAAAAAACTTCAAAATAATTGAAGTAATAACTACTGATTAAAATTAATTGCCTGTAAAATAAAGTACCCCAATGATTGGTCCCCAGGTGCATATATCAGCCATTCTGTTACGCATATAGAAACACATAAACATACACTGCCTTTTCTTCTTCCACAAAGAAGAAAACATAGGATGGAGATGGGATAAGAGGAAGGATTTAATGCACTGGGAAGAAAGAAAATTAACCTGTGAAATTCATTATCACAAGATGTGGTAATGACCATTTTCTTGAATAGCTTTAAAATGGGATTGGATGGATTTGTGAAGGGCATGTTTATTATGAGCTGGTAGTACTGATCTACTGAGGAATATTTGCAGGGGAACATTATTAGCAAGAGAGGGATGGTCTCCTTTTGTTTGCAGGCAGCCCAGAGGCATCCAGTGATGGTGGAAACAAAAAGATTAAACTGGACTCTGGTCTGATCCAGTAGAACTTTTTGATCCTGTGGAAAGAAAAAGGAGGCAACAAAACTGAACCAGAAATAGGTGAACAGAGAAAGAAAGAAAAGAGAGAGAAGGCTTGCTAAGGCATTATTAAAACATTGCACTGGTGTTAAGCAACCTTAATTAGAGGAGGTTTGTAAGAATTTGAAAGATTGTTGAGCCCTGACTTAGCGGGAGCTGAGTATTTTAATTCAGAACTTCTATTGCATTTACAGATATGGCAAATCAATAGTCTTAAAGAAAAATACTTGAAAACCAGGGCTCTGTACATGTATAAAAGGGAGGGTTGTGAACTTTTTACCATGAATCCCCCCCCCAATTTCCTTTTAAGTGATGGGAGCAGGTGTTTGCTTAAATGCAAAAATCTGCTATTGCCAGGTGAGGTTTAGTTCTAAGATATTAGATTGAAAAGTTTGCCCACTGGTCTTCAGTTATAGAGATCAGACTTCTTGTGCCATGTTAATTTACACTACAGCAACCATCCCCCATTCCCAGATTCCCAGGCACCATGACTATATAGAGAATATGAGTCCTGGGGGCAGTGTGGCTAAAGTGCAGTATTGCAGGTAAATTCTGCCCACAGCTTGGAGTTCTGACTCAGCCTTCCATCCTTCCAAGCTGAGTCAAACTGAGTACCCAGATTGTAGGGGGCCATATGCAAATAATGCTTACATTGTAAACCATCTAGAGAGTGCTCTAAAGCGCTATGGGACTGTATATAAGCCTAAATGCTATTGCTATTGCTATTGCTAAATCAATCTGGGGAAAACTAGTGTGCTCTTTCTAAGCCATTCTAATATTTTTTCACCTATAGAGTTGCACTAGTTATTTTAGAGGGGTTCCTTGGTATCTGGGGATTTATTCATTACCATCTATGGATGGTTTTGTCTATGCTTACATGATATGAGTACCATAATCTTCCATCTAGACAAACCTTCCTTCCTGTTCAGTTCTGCAACTTATAGCTAAGATGCCTTTATTTTTACAGAAAAAAAAAACATTTGGCTACTTGGTCATCATAGTGAATTTTGATAGTTATCTCAGGGTTTTTCAAGACCTTTGGTTGATGTATTTCTGATCAAATGGAGGCAGTCAATTCCAAACACTTAGCACATCAATATAAATATAAAGCTTTTACACTTCCAAGTCTTAATTTTTAAAGAAGAATATCTACACTTATTTGCAGGATTGTTTCATTGATTTGCATTTTGGTGTAGTATTTTTACATAACTTGTACATAATGTTAAGATTTATGTTAAAAAGCAAAATAATGTTTTTTAAAATGGATTTTAAAGAACCAAGTAAGCTGGCTGATATGGATGGGAGAACAAGAGAAAGATAGATTTTGGCAGAACATATATTAGAAGAAAAACCAGGTCTATTTCCGAACTGGGCTTAAAAAATGCAGACTGTAGGCAGTTGTTTGAAGCAAAGGAGTTTTTTTCCTCCCAAAAAAACATGATGCAAGTGAAAGCAAAAAGATCAACTGATTGGAGATTGCAATGGTGAATTTCCTACACAGGTTTCTTTTATAGGAAAATCTTTCCTTTGTTCCTCGAAAGTGTGCAAGCAGAGATCTTCCACTAATCTAAGAATTCTTAGGAAGTGTAATTGACTGGTCCTCCAAAAGGGGGATATTTTAGGTTCAGGCACCCAACTGAGCTGTAGTTTTTGCTTATTTCATGCTCAATTAGCATTATAGGTAGAAATGGGAGTCTCCTGGAAGAAAGGATCTTTTGTTTATGAGGGAATGTCCTGAAAATAATGTTTACCTGAATGTCTTGGTGCCTTTTGTCAATTTCATTCTTTGTGTCAAGTTCCTTATCCCTTGTTTATGTGTAGTTTCTCACTTTTTGCCCTGGAAATGGCTGTGGGGTTGGTAAGTGAGGAATAAGGGAAGATTGAATGGTAAGGAAGCTTTTATTCCTTCTCACACACAGATATTGCATCCAGAAATTCCTTGTTTAATCTTTGTTATTGGTTTAAATAAGTTTAAAGTAGTAAATACGGAATTCCTGAAAAAGATTCTGGGATGCACATCCCAGTCATTTCTCTGTTTCTTCTCAAGCACAAGAACTTAGATTCAGAAGTGTCAAAGTAGTGATGTACACCCTGTGATGATGTTGAACATGAGAGATTTTAAAAAAAAATCAAAGAAGGTTAAGATAAATTTCTGTTTACTCCGAACTATGTTCTCTGAAGAAGTTCTGGGCTGAATATTTTTATATCACTTTAAGGTAAAACAACGTAAGCATTCAAATCTATCCATACCTCTATCCAAAAATAAAATAAAATAAAATCGCAAAACATTTAGCAAATGTCAAGTTCTAAAAATAGTATTTTACTGTTTAATAAATAGTAACAGTAAGTGGGAACAAAAACTGAACAGAAAGAGCGTAAGTAAGTTGCAGAAGTAAGTACCGGTAAGTAACAGTAAGTAACAGAAACAGACTAGATGGAGTGTAGCTAAAGAAATTATATTGCAAGGCAGCCTAAAAACATTTCTCAATTTAATTGTACATAATTGCTATTTATAACAAAATAAAGGTTTCAGAGAATGTGGAATTTTATCATTAATTTACTCTCTCTATATATAGATAGATAGATAGATAGATAGATGATAGATAGATAGATAGATAGATAGATAGATAGATAGATAGATATAGATATAGATATAGATATAGATATAGATATAGATAGAACAGAACAGAACAGAACAGAACAGAACAGAACAGAACAGAACAGAACAGAACAGAATAGAATAGAATAGAATAGAATAGAATAGAATAGAATTCTTTATTGGCCAAGTGTGATTGGACACACAAGGAATTTGTCTTTGGTGCATATGCTCTCAGTGTACATAAAAGAAAAGATACAATTGTCAAGAATGGTTGTCATAGGGTTCAAGTAAGCAATCAGGAAACAATCAATATGAATATAAATCGTAAGGATACAAGCAACAAGTTACAGTCATACAGTCATAAGTGGGAGGAGATGGGTGATAGGAACGATGAGAAAAACTAACAGTAATAGTAATGCAGCCTAGTGAATAGTTTGACAGTGGTGAGGGAATTATTTGTTTAGCAGAGTGATGACGTTCAGGAAAAAACTGTTCTTGTGTCTAGTTGTCTTGGTGTGCAGTGCTCTATAGCATTGTTTTGAGGGTAGGAGTTGAAGCAATTTATGTCCAGGATGCGAGGGGTCAGTAAATATTTTCACGGCCCTCTTTTTGACTCATGCAGTATACAGGTCCTCAATGGAAGGCAGGTTAGCAGTAATTGTTTTTTCTGCAGTTCTGATTATCCTCTGAAGTCTGTGTCTGTCTTGTTGGGTTGCAGAACCAAACCAGACAGTTATAGAGGTGCAGATGACAGACTCAATGATTCCTCTGTAGAACTGTATCAGCAGCTCCTTGGGAAGTTTGAGCTTCCTGAGTTGGCGCAGAAAGAACATTCTTTGTTGTGCTTTTTTATGATGTTTTTGATGTTAGATGACCATTTTAGGTCTTGAGATATGATGGAACCTAGAAATTTGAAGGTCTCTACTCTTGATACTGTGTTGTCTAGTATTGTAAGAGGTGGTAGGATGGGAGGGTTTCTCCTAAAGTCTACCACCATTTCTACAGTTTTGAGTATTCAGTTCCAGATTGTTCCGGTTGCACCACGAGGCTAGTTGTTCAACCTCCCGTATGCGGTTTCATCGTTGTCTCGAATGAGGCCAATCACTGTTGTATCATCTGCAAACTTCAGTAGTTTAACAGATGAATCGTTTGAGATGCAGTCATTGGTATATAGAGAGAAGAGAAGTGGTGAGAGTACACAGCCTTGGGGGGGCCCTTGTGCTAATTGTACAGGTATCTGATGTGATTTTGCCTAGCTTCACCTTATATATATATATATATATATATATATATATATATATATATATATATATATATATATATATATATATATATATATATAATTATGATGCACATAGACATATATTCCTATATATAAAAGTAAAAAATATTTAATGCTTATTAAGAATTTTTATTACAATAGTAAAATCTAATAAAAACTTAAGAAACTAAAGAAATAAGATAGGTTGAAAGGTGCAAGGGAAAAAAGAGAATGTAAGAAAAAGAAATATGTAAAGAAGTGGTTTCCAACTTTCATCACAAGTATATGTGATGCTTCTGATACAAATACACAAGTAATAAACAACTATCACAACTATAAACAAATTTAGTGACCCTTTACCATCTCTAAGGTTATAAACAATTATTTCTTCATCCTATATCCCATATCTTATCTATAGGAAAAATCACAAAACATCCTCTTTTCAGTCATCTGATAATCCATAAAAGATTGCCAAAATCATATATTGTTTTAATTTTGATTAACCAAACCAACTTTATATTTCTTCCTTTATTTCTAACAGTCTTAATATTTAGTTCATTCAAATATTATTGAAGGATTTGATTTCTCTTCATTTCTTCTTTATCCCATTGCAGAAATTTCTTCAGATCTTTAACATGTCTCTTTTGTAAATCCAATAAGAAAAAAAAAATACCCAGGTCATTTGTATTTCCCTTTTGATTTTTAAAACACCACCCACTTTCTTTTGTATATCCAGTGACACATTATTTTTCATGCCATACTGTTGGCTGTCATTTGTAAATCAAATCACTTTGTAACCATCCCTATATTGTCAGATAAAAATTGTTCCAAATCTGTCACTTTTGAATAACATATTTTGAACATAGTCTATCCACAGAGGCAGACATCATGAGGGATATTGCTGATATTGTAGTTACTCATTTCTGGTTCTATTCTTCAAAAGTTTCCTTTAATATTTTCCATGCTTTGCATCATTTTGTAGGTCAGTTAGTTAACACAAAAGTCTTATTGGAAAACTTTCCGTATTCCAAACTGATCTGGATTCTTAGTCTGTTTACAGGTAGTTTGACCACAATTGGAATCAGAATTTCCCTGCTAAGCGACTTAAATATTAAGTGAATTGTGCCTAATTTTACAACCTTTTTTAGCCATGATTGTTGAATGACTCACTGCAGTTGTTAAGTGAATCATGTGGTTGTTAAGATAATCTGGCTTCTCCCATTGCCTTTGCTTGTCAGAAATGATGATCAATGACTCTGGAACACCACCCCATAAATAACATGCCAGATGCAAAGCTTCCAAATTTGGATCATGTGACCATGGATAAGTGCAATAGTTGTATGTGTGAGAACCAGTCATAAGTCACTTTTTTCAGTGCTGTTATAACTTTAAATGGTTGCTAAACAAATTATGATCCAATTGCATCTCATTTCCAAAGTTATAAGTCTCTGTTGTAAATATCTCTGTAATATCCATTGTGGGATTTATTTATTTATTTATTTAAACGTTCTTATAGGCCACCCAACTCCTGCAGGACTCTGGGCGGTGTACAGCATAAAAAGAACAGTTTATAAAAACAATAATAATAAATTAAAATGCTTATAAAAGTTAAAAAGAAACATACATTGTCATTCATAAATGGGGAGACCACAGGTGTTCTAATTGGTCTTTATTTCACCCCGCCTGCTGGAAAAGCCATGTTTTAACGGCTTTACGGAAGGCCAGCAGGGTGGCGATAGTCCGGATCTCTGGAGGTAGTTGGTTCCACAGAGATGGAGCTCCCACAGAGAAAGCCCTCCCCCGTGGTCCCGCCAGCCGGCATTGCTTGGTTGACGGGACCCAGAGGAGACCGACTCTGTGGGACCTAACTGGTCATAGGGAGGTATGTGGTAGGATGTGGTCCCGAATGTATCCTGGCCCTGAGCCATGTAGGCTTTAAAGGTAATAACCAACACCTTAACACACACACTCTTCTTCTCCGTCAATGCATGATCATCCAAATGCCCTTTAGAAAATGGAGAGCAGATCTATCGAATAACCAAGTTTGGTGGCAAAATCAGCTGTTCATCAATAGGAGAAAAAGAATTGTCTGTTGTTCAACATGCCATCTTGGGGGACGAGCCATGAGACCTAGTTTTGAAATACAGAGAAGAAAACTCAGTATAGGTATATATAGAAGAGGAATGAGAAAACTTCCTTATTTATGGGATTCTTTTTTTATTTATTTCTGGACCAAAACACCTTGTACAAATGACACATCCTGTCCACAGAATATATATTTCTCCTTAGATTATACTGCATATGATTGGAAAGAGATAATAACATCTAGCCTAGTCATTGATTTACATTTACCCAATATCACTGGTTTAGTCTGTTCATTTATATATTTTCCTGTATTAAATGATTCTCATGTTTTTGTCTAAGTACCTAAGTTGCTAATATGTACAATATAGCATTCTGCGTCATTAGATTAGTATCAGTGCACATTGTTTTGAAAATTTATGAGTAGAAATAAATATTAATTTACTCTTCTATGAACTTTGTTACTGTAATCCTGATGAATTTTTGAAAAAAAATAAAGAAGCATTAGAAAGCTATTTTTAATTTTATATTTGTATGCATCTGTATGTGTGTAAAAGAAAGAGAGGCCAAACAGTTAAAACTCAGTTCATTTGAAGCAGATGGCAAGAACTGCTAAGAAAAGTAAAGATTAAATTAAAATTAAATCTTAAAGTAAAGATTATTAATGTGCAAATAATAAAGGTAAAGGTTTCTCCAGTCATGTCGGACTCCAAGGGGTGGTGCTCATCTCCATTTCTTAGCCGATGGAGCCAGCATTGTCCAAAGGCATTTCCATGGTCATGTGACCAGCATGACTATACTCCGAGGTGCACGGAACACTGTTACCTTCCTACCAAAATGGTACCTATTTATCTACTCACATTTGCATGCATTTGAACTGCTAGATCGGCAGTTCAATAACTGGAGGTCACCTCATCCCATGGAGGTCTCGGACCCAGACTGTCAACTTTCCAGCTGACAAACTCAACATCTTTAACTGCTGAGCCACCATGCCCCCTATAATAATCCAAATAATACAGGTACTTACCATAATTTATAAATGCTCATTTGCAAGACAAGCTTCATTTGAAGACAAATTGAGAACCTGACGAAATATCAAGATGCTGCAGATTATGGGATTATTTTACAAATTCCACCTGTTAATTACAAATTTCAAAATATTATATAGTGTACAGAAGAGTTGCATTCTTACACCGAGCTATGGTTGTGCAGTGGTTAGAAGGCAGTATTGCAGGCTTACTCACTGCTCACTTTAGGAGTTTGATTCTGAGCGGCTTAAGGTTGATTCAACTTTCCATCCTTCCAAGGTCAGATTGTTGGGGGCAATGTGCTGACTCTGTAAACCACTTAAAGAGGGCTGTAAAGCACTATGAAGCATATATGTCTAAGTGCTATTGCCACTGACTATAACACATTGCAGAGTTTTGCAGAATTTAAGGAGACTCATTTTGATTTTGCAAAAACTTTCTAGGAAATGTTAATATATTAAACAAATGAAAGCATTTCTCATTCTTTTTTGCAGACTAATATGACTTAGTGCCAGCCATGAAAAATTAAAAAGAATAAGCATTTGTCCTAAGAATAAGTACATTTGATAAATGAAAATGGGCCCATGCTTGTTTCATTCTCATATCCCAGCCAAAACCTTTAGAAAAGAAGTTATAAAATCTTAGCATGTTAGTTCCAAAGGTGCTTTTCAAAAGGCAATTGGACTTCCTTGGTTTTTCCCCCCTTGAAAATGTTCACTTCTTATCCAAGAAACTTCTTCAGTTCTGATTGAATGGTGGGGAATGAAGGATTTACAGTATATCAATCATGATGTGGAGATTGAATCTCTATAGACAATTAGAATGTTAGATATAGTCATTATGGTCCTGGCCTAGAAACCAGAAGACTATTCTTGCCTTAGGCATGAAAACTGGCTGGGTGAATTTGGACCCATCACTCCCTCTCTCAACCTAATCTACCTCATATAATTATTTTTGTAGTGAAAATAGAAGGAGGAAGGAGTATTATCTATGTTCACCATTTTGAGTTACTTTATAAAGTAATGAAAGTGGGACAAAAATCAAATAAATGAAATTAATAATGAATGAACTGAGAAATATTACCACATAAATTCTCAATGTTGGATAAAGAATCCTTCTACCAGCAGAGTACCATTTTCGAGATTTCAAAAACTTTTAAGTTGTCACTTTATATTTTTAGTGCATTTTTGCCTGCTAGACAATGCTATGTGCTTATTATTTATATTTTATATAACTTCATTTGAGAATGCAAAAGCCACATCATGGTTGTGTTTTAAGGCTCTCAGAACAGTTTGCAATTGTCCATGAATTAAATTTTATATATGTTTGGATTTCAGTCTGTGAGCCAATGTTCAAAATTACTTCAATAACTTTCTTTCAGTGCATTTCTAGAATTGTTTAAAATGGTACACCTTCATTGCAGCTATTCACAAAATAATAGTTGGTGCTATGTTACCATAATGTCATTCTTGCAAATATACATTTACTTAATGGCAGGAAGAATGATTTCAAATATCCTTTTTGCAGCTTTATAAACTGAAATAAAATGTGTTCATTGTCACCAGCTGTCAACTATGAATTTATATACTATAAAGAAAAGTTGTTCAAATATTTTAACCATGTATAACTTTATCAACTAATCAGTAATCAGAATGCAAATGTCAATATATTGTCAATGTTTTATTGTGCCAGTCACAATATAATATCATGACATAATGACATATAATTTTATGCCATGTACTTCTATAAATGGACATGTATGAAGTATGGACTACATGTTAAAAAGGCAGAAATATTTATCCAGAAGGAATTCAGTTTAGGCCATAGAATGAAGAGTCTAAAGAACACAAGGTCAAAATGTAAAATTTGTGGCACTTTAGTACTGTATTTTATGTCCCACTGGCCACAGGGGGGCAGTAGGGTGTGGATAGAGAATAGACTCAAGGATTATTCTGTGTTATCTATTTATCACTCAGTCTCCTTTGTGTCTAGGATATAGCTAATTTCAGGTCACTTGTTTCTGTCTGTTTTTTCCCTACGCATACATATCCAGAGCAATTTTTCACCTTCCTGGTAGGATATAGGCTGGTAGGTTTTTCCTAATTCTGTAGAAGTTGGTGATAGACTTTGCCTATCTCTTTAATATCTTTCTTAAATAAATTTCATTTCTATTTTATAAAATCTGGTTCACTAATCATGGCTCAGGTCAAATGCTCATTCTCAGGAACATGCACATAAAATACACTTTCAACTCCAAGAACAGTCATTGGATCCCACATGAATGAAAAGTGAAGGTTTCCCCTGTCCAGTCATGTCCAACTCTTGGCTGTGGTCCTCATCTCTGTTTTTATCCGAAAGAGCTAGCATTGTCCGAAGACACTTCTGTGGTCACATGGCCATCATGACTATACACCAAGGCAGTGCTCCCCAACCTTTTGTCACCCTCGGCACACCATAGCCTCTCCCAAAATTCCACGGCACACCACATACAAAAATTGGATAAAAAACAAATATAATCTTCAAAATATCATTTTGAAGAGTATAATAGTATAGGAATGTCAAATTGGGCATAACAGAATTACTTGATTTATTATTTTATTTGATAATTAGGTAGGTCAGTGGTGGCCAACTTTAATGATACCATGCGCCAATTGGCCCAGGTGTCCTGGGTGGGCAGGCCCGCCTGGATGCCGCCATTTGAGTTTTGCCCTCTGCGCATGCACAGAACGCTGTGCGCATGCACAGAGGGCAAAAGACCGCAAATGGCGGCGTCCAGGTGGGCGGGGGAAGCGGCCGGGGGCCGCTTCCCCCACCTGCTTCTTCGGCTTGAGTTTTAAAAGAAAGCAAAACGTGGGCGGGAGAGGCAGGTCTTGCTCATTAAGCCTCACTGCAGCGGCCAGCAGGCTTAATGACCAGACCTGCCTCTCCCACCCGCGTCTTGCTGTCTTTTAAAACTCAAGCCGAGGCGGCTTGAGTTTTAAAAGACAGCAAGTCACGTGGGTGGGAGAGGCGTCAGCCATTGGATGATTGCAATGCGCCACTTGCAATCATCCACGTACATACGCCACGGTTTGGCCACCCCGGAACTACGCGAACTTAAAAATTAGAACACAGTGCAGAAAACAACAGATAGGTAATACCTAATAATGAACACTGCTCTGTCCAGGCCCTGTAGACTTGTGATCAGGACAATCGTGAGTGGGGGAAGGGGGGGATAGAACTTCTCAGACTCAGAGCTGTAGGGCCGCGGCCGCACATCGAATGCAACAAAACATTGCTGGGCAAAATCTAGCATTCGGTGGGTGGCAGGCCGTTCTGGATATGACGCGAGCTTTTGCCGTGGCACACTTGGCATGGCCTCACGGCACACCAGTGTGCCGCGGCACACTTGTTGGGGAGCACTGCACCAAGGCACACAGAACGCTGTTACTTTCCCATTGGTGATACCTATTTATTCACATTTGGATGCTTTTGATCTGCTAGATCAAGGGTGTCAAACTCAAGGTCCATGGGCCAGATCCAGCCCACAGGGTGCCGTTTTGGAAACAACCGAAGGACACAATGCCTCTGTCAGGAAAAATGGAGTTTGGGAGGCTGCGACAGCCTCCTGCAACCCTCTGCACGTGCCCTCCCAAGCTTCATTTTCACTGGCAGAGGGTTGCAGGAGGCCCTCGCAGTCTCCCGAGGTCCATTTTCGCTGGCAGAGTGCTTGGGCCGCCACAGGCACCCCCAACACGAGTGATGTTGAGCTGGCCACGCCCACCCTGGCCACTTCCACCTGGCCTCTAAGGTCAAACACACAACCCTGATGTCGTCCTCAGTGAAATCGAGTTTGACACCCCTGTGCTAGGTGGACAGGAGCTGAGACAAGTAGCAGGACTCACCCTGTCGCATGCCTCTTGGATGTCAAACTTGGGCTGTCAGCTTTCCAGCTGACAAGTTCAATGTGTGCCCTCATGTGAATTAAATGAGACAATGACACTCTGGAGAAAAGTGCTGGAAAATGGGGGCAGATGGGAAGTACCCAGGTGGGATTGGCCAAACTTTTCTGGATTGATTAAGTTTTGTTAGACGGTATAAAGATGTATGGAAATCATAGACTCTGGGAGCCATCACATGGAATTAGTATTCTATGGTAGTATCCTGCCATCATCCACCCTTAGAATTCCAGCCTAAATTCTGAAATGGAAACATTTACATCAATGTGTGGATTAGTAGAGTTTCTAGTTCAGAATAATGAAAATAGTAAGCTTGAATTTGCTTTTATATATCTGGTTAAAAGGGGGAAAGTTAGCATGGGAGATGCTTTCCAGTCCTCAGTGTGACAAAATCGAAAACTATACTTGGTTTTTTTTCCCAATAAAGCTTAAGAACGTCACATTATCAACTACACATCATCTTACATGGATACAATTTTATCATGCAATTGTAAACCAATTACAACAATCCCTCTGAGTAGTTTATAGGAAGCTGTTAAATAAGAGACCTTTATGAAAGTATTAAGATAGACAATCTCTTAGTTTTTGTGTCTTGGTGCTTAATTTGTCCCACAAAATTTGCAACAAGGCAGAGACCATTATTACCTCACCTGTTTAACATCAAGTGATTTTGTGTAAATGCCAGTACTTAGTATTTCTCAACTTAATGACTTGGTTTTTTATTCTTAATCATTATAGACTGTGAAAATACAACCTTTTCCCACTTGTGGCATAATGATTTTTTGAATCCTACCTGCTGTTAGAGCAAATCTAAGAACAATGAATTTGGCAGGCTATCTAGCTATCTACGTATATAAATGATTTAATTTAAAGGATCTGGTTCCTAGCCTAGAGGAGTTTTTCTAGTCCTAAATGCAGGTCCTGGAGTGCCAACCCAGTGGCCACTTAGTCTTTTATTGGTAAATGGGATTTTCTTACATTTATCACAGTGGTATAATGCATTTTTTTCCTAACATGGCACTAGGTAGTTTAGACTACAACTCCCATAATTTTCACAGAAAATCCCATTTACTGATAATACCATGGTGCTTGGTGATGTAGCTGGATGGAGAAGTTCTGAATAGATGCAGTAATGGTGATATAGATGCATGGCCACATTTAAGCACTTTTTTCCTGAATAACTGTAACTATGGTGACACATTACTTAAAAACTAGGAGCGGGAATGGAGTGAAGGAGGATCAGTTTTAAGAAATACATGTTAAAAAACCAAGATTTTAGAAACTGATTGAAGCCGCTGTAAAAGTACTATGCTTCTTCACATATAACAATATTGACAACTTAGCAAATGTTCAAGGTCAAAATAGTGTTTCATTGAGGCAAATGACAGGTGGTTCTCAACACAGATAGGAAGGCTACAGCATCATAAAAACAAGCTAATCAGTGAGGCATTTTATTGATAAATTACTTTCTGGAAGCGCCCATTGGCTCCTGATTCTATGACTACTTGGCATGAGAAGCAGGCCAGAAAAACCTTCTCAAGTATCAGATGTTCCCAGGAATAGGTCTGCTGCTTCTTCTCCAAGGTTGCCAGCATTTGATGAAAATGCCACAATTTCGAGGGAGGGGGCTGCTTGTTTCTGCTCTGCATGGCTGGCTGATCCTTTGTCTATTGCTATATCTGCTCTTCCAGTAAGAACATCTGGCACTGCTTTTCTTGAGGATTAGGTTGCTTTCTCTTTCTTTCTCATTAGTCCTTCAAACACACTTACTCTTTCTCATTTCTTCTCATGATAAATTGCATATTATTCAATTCTTTTCCAAAATAGGATCTATGATGAAGATCCCATGTTTTATAAGATCTAAAATAGCTCTAATCTTAAAATGTTAATTCTATATGAGTATGAGTCTATAGCTTTGATGTTGACATACTATCATAATTCTGGTTAGAACAGACATGTTAATATCAAACACTGTGATGTTTCTTTATGTATATAGTTTTTATTTATAATAATAAAGTTATATTGTTTGAAACCTATTCAATTTATATATAGTAACAAAAATATGAAGGGTTTTTAAAATGAAATGTTTATTACAATTTTTGAAGTTTAATAAAACAAAAATAAAGCTGCACTAAAAATCCCTTGTATTATTCATTCTCTGTTTCTCAGCTACAATGTTAATTAAAGAGATCCTGAATAAGTTGGAGGTAGAAAATACCCCTTACTAAATGAAGTTCAAGATTAGAACTGGAAATTTTGGGTTTGCCCCTAATTCTCTTAGAGTTTAATCTCAGCAGGAGAGAGGTTTCCTGTTTATAAGTTTTCCTTCCTATTTTCAGGAGCTCTACAGAGTAATCTAATGCATATGTTACAGAAGTAAGTCTTATTGAGTCTAGCAGGGCTTATTTTATTGTAAGTCATTACTGACAAAAAAATACCAACATTTGAGTGTTCAAATTTAAATTTTATTGTAATCATGCATACAGTGTCCTGGGATAAAAGGCAATGATTTTTACTGAATTTTAGCATCTTTACTTCTGACTAAGCTTTTTTATTACAAACATTTTAATAAGTAAAATGTTCTCCATCCCTGTAATTTAAGTACATATTCTCTTTTGTAAAGCAATATGGGATTCTTTCTCAATTAACTAATCAACTGAGAGAACCAATTAATTTCTACCCACTGTTTTGCACACTGTTTCATAGTTTGAGACACTTCCTCATTGGCCCACAGGTTTTAATTCAAGCCTTTTAATGCTGTTGAAAATCAATCTCTTTATTGTTAAAATGTCCCTAGGGCCTCATGATAGGACTGTGGCTAACCTCACCAATGATGTGCTCTTTAAAAAAATGGTCAGTGCATAAAAAGTGCACATGCTATAGCCACATCATTATTGTTGTCTCAACCAAGGTTCATTTCAGGGCAGTTTTGTGATAGAGTTTTATTTACATACAGAATGCAATCCATTTTAGCAAGTTTCACATAATGCACTGCTTTCTGAAAACAAAGAGGGATTAAAAGGGATTACAGATTTGGGGAACTGGAGCAGTGGTGAAATCCAATTTTTTACTACCGGTTCTGTGGGCGTGGCAGGGGACGGATACTGCAAAATCCCCATTCCCACCCCACTGCAGGGGAAGGATACTGCAAAATCCCCATTCCCTCCCCACTCCTGGGAGAAGGATATTGCAAAATCTCCATTCCCACCCCACTCTGGGGCCAGCCAGAGGTGGTATTTGCCAGTTCTCCGAACTACTCAACATTTCCGCTACCGGTTCTCCAGAACCTGTCAGAACCAGCTGGATTTCACCCCTGAACTGGAGTCTAAATAACTCCTATTCCTTTAATGAGGTAAACAGCTACACCCAAGGGTTCAGAGATACTCAGTAAGATTCTACTTGTTTTCCCATTTCACTAACAAACATTTTTCTACCATGAAAATAATTGGCTATTTTAAAGCTTTCCCTTAAGATCTCAGAAGTGAGCATTCTCAATATCAGGGTTCCAAGTAATTCCAAGTATTAGAGTTTGCTCCTATGCAAGTTTGTCCACAAATAAAAGCATCTGCACAAGCAGCATCCTTGTTAATGTTTAGGAAACTAGTGAAATTTAAGCAGGCATGTGTAGCCTGAAATGCAGAACATACACGCGAGTGTTGTAGATAGTGCTCCTGTGATTTTAATTAGGAAATGTATTTATTAATATTACATGCAATTATATGTTTCCTATTGTATATTACCTTTGTAAGCTATTGTGATTTGTTTTTGATCGAACATAAAAGCACTTAGTGTAACACAGTGTCTGAGGTACCAGCATTTTTACCAGAGTTTATGGGATATTGAAAAGAGCCAGTCTGAGAAATGGGAAAACTGGCCCCTTAGGCATTTCCATGGTTTTAAACTCATAAAACTTCCTCCAAGCTTCCCAAAATGAAAAATAGCTAAATATTTTTGTTCCACCATGAGGTTCCATTCCTGGAGTGCTGGAAACGAGCTATGAGTTCTGTTTCTATATTGTAGCCCAACAAATGTGGAGGGCCTTAGCTGAAGGAGATTAGGGTAGCACATACCCTAAAACTAATACCGTACACACAATTGCATATTCACTCAACTCTTTGTGCATATTGTTTGAAAGTCAGAATCTCAGCCAAAGAACATACAGTGGCTGCCAAATGACACACTTTATTTTTCCAATGGGAAATTTTAATTAACTGCCTCCAGAATCCCAATGAGGATCAATTATTGGGCCCTAATCCATTAGGAAGCAAATTCAAATGAGGAAAATGCCTATATCCATTGTAAGTTCATTATCTAATACTATCCAAAACAAGGAATCAGTTTTTGTAAGTGGTTCCATATTTCTTTTCTGTGTTCTCAGTTTCACCATACAAATACAGAGCAACACCATGGAGCTATACATGAAGGCTGCTTGCTTAAGGTAGCAGCCTTCCTTCAACTAATCAGTGGAGAAAGGGCTAATCAGAATCTTTTATTATGAGCCGAGGTGGCGCAGCGGTTAGTGAGCAGTACTGCAGGCCACTTTAGCTGACTGTGATCCGCAGGTCAGCGGTTCAAATCTCACCGGCTCAGGGTTGACTCAGCCTTCCATCCTTCCGAGGTAGGTAAAATGAGGACCCAGATTGTTGAGGGCAATATAAATATACATTGCTTACTGGTGTAAACCGCTTAGAGAGTGCTTGCACTGTGAGGTGGTATATAAATCTCACAAATAAATAAATAAATAAATAAATATTGCCACAAAACCGAATCTCATCACATTTCCTCTAGACTGAAAGCAGAGCTGATAAACCTCTGACATTTCAGGTCAACTTTTACCAAGTTCCCAGAGCCTCAAAGGAAACACATGCAATGGTGAATCAGTGCAGTCCTTGTTGTGCTTGGCAGAGCACAGAGAACTGATGAATAGTGTGGCAGATCTTCAGCTGTGCATTAGCTAGCAGCAATTTCATCCAAATTGGTTGGTCAGAAGACATTAATTTCAAACCAGGCCATGCCCTTTGAAGGGGAAATTACAGACTAACCAATTCACTGTTATACTTTGTTGTGGTGATTGTGCTGATAGATTTGATGGAATTAAATTTCTTTCCTTTTCTGCCAATAGAAGATAACTTTTTTTGAGGGAGAGTGGCAGGCAGTACAGAAAAAGTAAACATGTGTTTGCAATTTAAGAAAGTTCTAATAAATATAAATGACATCTGTGCATATTTATTGAACTAAATACTGAAGTAGCATTATCAGCTGGAATATTTTTATTTAAACTGCTTCTCTATTAAACACATTTTAGAAAATTACCATGGAGTTATGAAATATTTCAAGGTATGAGAGACATGGCACATTCCTTTCAGAAGTAAAGCAATTGCATGACATATGTCTTGTCTGAACGCAAGGGGATCAGCAAGGGAATGGGTCAAAAAAAGTTGTAGGTGCAACTGTGGGTCTGTCTTGACCTTAAGAGAAAAACAAAACAAAACAAAAAGGACTGAAAATGTATAGTCGCTAGGTTATAGTCTCCTGAGCAATCATTGACTACACACCCAAATTAGCAAAAGTTGCCTATTTTCAGTGGTGACGTTGTTATCTTTAGCAAAACAAAAAATAGGGGTAGAAATCAAGATGCATGTAATGGATCGTGTGGATAACCTTAGGGGTGAGGCAATAAAATGTTTCCTAGGGAACAATCCAGGGGTGGGTTCTACTTACCTTCGCCACCGGTTCGCATCGCGATGTTTCATCCCCTCGTGCGATTTGGCTTCCGCGCATGCTCAGAAGCAGGAATTAGCCCAAAACACAGCTGAGGAGCTCATCACTGTGCTTCGGGCGAAGAAATAAAGGACAGAATTCACCCGTGGGCGGGTGGGAGGGCCCTTTTTCAAGCCGCAGAAGGGGGGAAATCCTCAAAAAAATGGCAGTGACATCACCAGAGGGTCGCCACTGATTCGGGCGATCCGGTCCAAACAGGGAGGAACCCATCCCTGGAACAATCAGTCAAGAGAAGGAGGAGCCCTCAGTGCTTTATCAGTCAGAGAAAGAAATTTAGGAAGGACCTGCCCTAATTGATCAGACAATTAAAAGTGGTTTGTATCTTCAGACTTGCAAGGTTTTGTTCAAATAGCCTTACAATGAAGTAATGAAGCTCATTTAGTCATGTTTCTGTCTGCCTTACCCAGGAGGACTGACATCAGTCTTGCAAATCATAAACTACCCATTTTCAGCTTTACTTTTTGTTAAAAATAGCTCAAAGGCATAATGCTAAAGATCAGCTATTGGATCAATGACATTTAATTGGCATGCTTTGTGAATATTTGTGGCCAGAAACAAGAAACCATGGATCTTTGTAGTCAATATAACATGGTACATGAAGAATGATGGAAAGGAAATGTAAATAATCCAGATTTTGGTTAGGGGTCTAGGCTTGTTTTTCATTTGTGTCCCTCTCAAGTTGGCTAATCACTTCTTTTGACTTTTATCACATCACAAAGAAATCCATAATTTGTTAAGGAGGTAAGAAGAAATCTCTGCAAAACGTTTTTTGATTGATCACACTAAGGAGGATGGAGGATGCCGGTTATCTCCAGAAATAATCATAACAGATACACTGTTGTCCAATCAAAGATAAGACTGTGATAATTTCACCATTTTTTTTTCACTTGCAAACTGAAAACAGCAAATTTATAAAAAATTCAAACTAAATCATGTAAATTTAGTTTTATAAACTAAGGCAAATAGAGTTCCTCATATAGCTATGAAAAGGCAACAAAGAGGCATTCTTAACCCAACTACCACCATGGAAAAACTACCTTTTCTCAAACTAGCCATATTCAGATGGAGGGAGATGTGAGTTAGGGCTTGTATGCATGATTCCATAATACAGGCCATTATAAATTAATCCAAGCTTTTCCTAATGAGCAAGATGGATAAGACTGCACATTGCTCTTCCTTTTATTCCTTAGGATGCCAATCAGAACATCAAGTTGTGAGCAAGAAAAATAACTCATGAGGCTCAAGGGTGGAAAATATACAAATATTTGTATAAAGAAATCAATAATACAAGTGAAAATTGAGAGAGAGAGAGAGAGGGAGGGAGGGAGGGAGAGAGGGAGGAAAGGAGAGAGAGAGGGAGGGAAAGGGAGATGAAGAGGGAGACAAGTGAGTCAAAGCTCCTGATATGAAAAAAGAAACATGCATACATGCATATGTATGTATGTACATGCGTGCGTGCGTGCGTGCGTGCATGCGTGCGTTCGTGTATGTGTGTGTGTATGGATTCAGGAGCAGGTTTCCTCCCCCCTTAATAGCAATTTAGTTATTATTTGGCTTTACCCCATAATCACACTAACTGCGTGTTAGCTCAGAATTTATGTTGTGTCTCTGTAGATATCAGAATTTTAGAAAGAAGGAAAAACGGGACCACCAAAGAAATAAACACTCTTTGACAAATGAAACATGAACCTCTAAATGCACATAACTTCTACTTCTTTGAAATTGCTTGATTGGGAAAATGTTATTTAAATATAGATTAAATTATGCTATTTAATATATATTAAATTATATTGAAGTGTATTATTTATATTTATTGAGGTTTTTAACTACTATACCACAAGTTAGAATTATATGGTCAATTTGGAAAAAAATATGGATATATCAGAAGTATATCCATAGTATGAGGGTTACCAAGTACCCCTCATTTATTTCCTTATTTTCCAATGTTTATAGGTTACTCCAATCCAAATGGACTTTTCAAGGGCAATCAAGACAAAAAAATGCATTAAAATATATAAATAAACAACAAGAATTTTAGGAAAAATGCATATCAAAGGTATCAGCCAATCTAAGGATCAACACCCCCTGAAATACAGTGCTGCTTTGGCCTGTATTTGAAATATTAATTTCAAATTAATAAGTAGAGCAGTATGTAATTGAATTACATATGCCTGAACTATTTTATTGTTGCCAGCATGCAGTTACAAAAAGCCATTTAGATCATGCCACATAGCCTGCAACAGATCTCTTTTTAAATCAATACTTGAAAAAAATAGTCACCACAACCCAAATTACAGAAGTCTTCCTTTTCCAATCATCAGCAAGAGATATCCCTCCCAAGTTGCTTCTTCCAAAGAAATGGAAGCAAACATGGATCTGGACTTCCCAACATAATCATTAACTGGACTGAGAAAAAAACTTTTGGGGAAAATTAGAACCGGGCCAAACCGGAAGCAACCCACTGCTGGGGTCCAGGCTATCTGAGGAACTGGCTTACCCTATGGGATCAGTCCACGCCATCCATGCTGGCAGAAGGGGCACCTTGTTAACCCCATCAGCCAAGGAATTTCAGGTGGCGGGTTCTAAAAGAAGAGTCTTTCCTTCCATGATTCCCATTGTCTGGAACATCTTGCCCCCAAGGTCAGATCTTCTCACCCCTTTTCAGCAGTGGTTTGCTCCCGGTTCAGCCTGGTTCTAAGAACCGGTAGCAGCAGCGGCGGGAGCAGGGGTGGGTTCCTACCGGTGCGGTCCAGTGCGTAGCTCCGGTAGGTACCCGCCAATAACCCAATTTGCGCGTGACTGCTCCAATACCATCTCCACCGGGCAATCGCACGCGTCACCATCTTTTTTTCTGAATTTTTGGGTGATTTTGCTTCTGCGCATGTGCGGAAGCAAAATCTCACCAAAATCTCATGAGGGGACGCGCGGTGCGCGAGATTTCGGCAAGATTTTGCTTCCGCACATGCGCAGAAGCAAAATTGCGCCAAAATCTCGCACACATGCACATCCCCTCATGATATTTTTGTGAGATTTTGCTTCCGCGCATGCGCAGAAGCAAAGTCACGCAAGGGGGCACATGTGCACGCGCGCATGAAGCATGAAGAAACGCGGAGCAGCACACCGTGCTCGGTAAGTGAGCAACTTACCCCTGGGCAGGAGGCTCTGCCCACCCACCCGGGACGCTTCTGCGCATGCGCAGACATGTGCACAAACCTGTAGCAATTTAGAACCTTTAGAACCTTTAGAACCCACTGCTGCCCCTTTTGCCTTCTGAAAGGCCTTGAAGACATGGTCATGCAAACTAGCCTAGAGCCTCAATGAGGATGTGGCATGTTGGAAGTGCCCTGGGGCCCAACAAGGGTATGTCACATTGGAGGTGGCTGATGGAGTTGAGAACACTCCACTGCTCCCTATGCCCACTTTGCTCTCTATCTCTCCATTCTGCTTAATTTTATTTAATTTTAATTTTTAAATTTAAGACCTTTATTTATTATTTTAATGTCTTATTCTGAATTTTGTTCAATGTCTGTAAGAACCTAGAACCCATCTTTAGTGAGATGGGTGGCCTATAAGTTTGATAAATAACTAAATAAATCAAGTGATTTCTAATAACTTTGTGGAAAGTTAGAACAATGACCTCTGGCAAAGGACCAAAAATATGCAAACAAGAACATTGGTAAATAGCTTTTGTTATTTACTGGAATAGTGAAGAATTTGAGTTTGTGGAGCCATATCTAGACTTGAGTGATAATTCCTTCAAAAATTGTAAGTTATAGTAATTACTTGTGTGACAGAAAAAGGAAACTATGAGACCCCTTATATTTCAGTAATTATGGTAAATGTTAAAGGAATTTATGTTTCAGTAAAATAAAATAACAATAGGCCCTACCTATTTCTTTGTACTGGATCCTTCTACTTTTAGTGAACTGGATACCCTCATAGAGAGACGGTTATATTCATAATTTGGATTTATATTTTGCCTAAAATTATTACATCATATATTTGGTCAAATGTTTATTTTTGCTAAGCCTTAGACAACAAATTCCATGGTGGAGAAAATACAAACTGCTGACAACTTCTATTTGGATCGTATATCAAGAAATCAATCTTGTTTTGCTGGATTGTTCCTAACACTAAACGACACAGAGAGCAAGAATCTGTAAGCTTGCACCTGGTCAGGAAACTGTGAAATGGGACATTAGTTTCTCTTTTCGGTAATAATTATGCTTCTGATGAAAACATCAGCATCCTACTTCACAAAATGAAAGCTACAGCAATGTAAATGATGAAAACATAGATATTTAAATCAGGAATTATTCCTTTCTCTCTCCACACCTCCACTTGGATTTGAATAGTTATGAATTTTTATTATTTCTTTGAAATTCCAGCTGTCACTAGTTCCGCAAGGTATAAACTTTACAGGTGACAAGATGTGTCATTTTTGCTATAGGCTGAATATAGATTGTCGATGTTTTGACTCATGACTCAAACCTTTCAAATGCAGATATGATTGAAATCCTGAGTTGTTAAGGTGTTCCAAGTAGTCCATTTCTGCGTTGGTTTCACAAAGTTAGCTTTCAGATTGCTATTTTAGCAACACATCACACATAGCTGTCAATCTAATCACAAAAGATGGCTATTTAGGTCAATGGAAAACTTGGAATCCTAGGCTGTAAAAACTGAGTTATTGTTTGAAATCAATGGGACTTACAGATAGTCCTTGACTTATAACCATTCATTTAACAATGATTCAAAGTTATAATTGCATTGAAAAAAGTGACTTATAACTAATCTTTGCACTTGAAAACCTACATATATTTATGATGGTGGCAATATTTGTGGGTTATGACCATTTGTGACCTTCCTAACCAGCTTCCAATGAGTGAAATCAATGTGGGAATCTGGATTCATTTAATGACCATGTTGATTTGCATAAGAATTCTGGCAATACAATTGGGACCAACTCATGTAATGCCTGCCTCACTTAATGACAGAAGTTCCGGTCCCAATTGTGATAATAAATCAAGGACTACCTATATTTCTAATCTTACCTGGCATAAAATATTTATTTTGTCTGTTTCAGCTTTCAGGGGTTTTGGCAGAGATCTTCCCCTTTACCTGCAGCTTTATTCTACTAAGAGAAATTCTAAAAGATGAATCTAGGATTTCCCACTTTGAAAACAATGTACTCTGCCAAGGGTTATGCTGAATATCCAGCTTATATTTATACAATAGGTGAGTAATAAACTCTGATGTTCCACATGTGGTAGAGATAGGATGCTTAAATCAGAAAAATCCAGGCTTGACTTCACACTCAGCCACTCTTTTCAGCCAGTTCCTATTCCTTATCTGATTTATTTTAAAGGGTTGCTGTGATGATAAAAACTAGAGAGTGAACTGTATGTACGTATGTCATCTTGCAGTAAGTGTGGATATAAATCTTATCAATAAATATATAAATCTATGCATTTCAGCATTAGTTGGGAGAGTGAAGGGGTAACCATCTAAATCAGCTGTCTGCAAAAAATTTAGAAGGCAACCGGCCTTCTAAAGGTGGTGTGAAATAACTGGTCAGGAATTTTAGGAATTACTGTCTTAATACATCTGGAAGTCCCATGCTGAGAAATCTAAATAATAGTGTAATTTATGGAATCAACTACACTTTTATAGAACCTTTGGAAAGAAAGAAAACACTATGTCACTATGTTGACATAGTGAAAACACTGTGTCAAACACTATGATAATTTAATTTTTCCCATACTGAATATCTTTTCAAATGATATTCAATATTTATTTTTATCAGACTGTATGGTTTTATCAGACTGTATTCATTCCAAACAAGATCATAAAGTATGCTGCAAATTAGTCCTGTCTTTTGCAAAGTAAATCCAGTTAATTTAAACAATTGGTGTCCAATGAGATGTGGTTAAAAACAGCAGAGGTTGTATATATGTGTCTGTGCATGTGCTTTCATATCTTTTGCTCCTTATCTGCTCAGACAGCTAAGCATTCGTTTATTCATAAGAGAAATGCAATATGGGCCTAGTGAAAAGAAATAGCTGCATGGATTCTTCAAATATTATTGGATGTCAGGAAAAATATTTCAGAAACAAAACACAAAGATTGTAAAAATAAATACAGATGGGTGAGAAGAAAATTGCTGCATGTCTCAAGCAGCTTCAAAACCAATTGTATATAAATTTCAGAAATTTCTATGGCTGATATGGTATTGCGATTCTTATCCTAAAATCTAGGAAACAAGCAGAGGAACAGGAATGCAGAATGACCATCAACCTGCCCTAGTTCTGAGAACAACTCTTTATTTGAAGATTCCATTTAAATTGGGGCAGGCAACCTAAAACCTTCCAAATTATTTGAAATAAGAGTTCTAGCAGTGCCCTGTTGCTTAGGTTGAGAGAAGATGAAATTGAAAATATAGGAAAAACAGCACATTATCAGTCCACATTCTGTTGTACTTTAAATATAAAGAATCATAAGATACAAAATAGAATCCTTATCTTTACCCATGAAAGCAATCAGCATATGAATAGGGACATAGCTTGTAACTTTCCCCACTGTGATAAGATTAATTCTTTTTAAATACATAATACCATATACATACATTTGAACAATTTCTTTTTTATATAAAAAGTTCTTTTATTTTTTACAACAAACATTATATATTTTATGAACAAAGTGTTGTCTGGATCAATCTTACATAGCTTTCCATATACAGTACATAATCTATTTCATATCATCTCTCTATTTTAATTTCAACCAATAATATTCTCCTTGCATATTTCTTTATCTTAACTTATTTTCTTCTTAATACATACATAATATTACTAATCGCCCTAAATTCCTAATCCCTTACACTGTTATTGCATTCAGTTTTGGTCGCCATGATGTAAAAAGGTTGTTGAGACTCTAGAAAGAGTGCAGAGAAGAGCAACAAAGATGATTAGGGGACTGGAGGCTAAAACATATGAAGAACGATTGCAGGAACTGGGTATGTCTAGTTTAATGAAAAGAAGGACTAGGGGAGACATGATAGCAGTGTTCCAATATTTCAGGGGTTGTCACAAAGAAGAGGGAGTCAAACTATTCTCCAAAGCACCTGAGGGTAGAACAAGAAGCAATGGGTGGAAACTAAACAAGGAGAGAAGTAACTTAGAACTAAGGAGAAATTTCCTGACAGTTAGAACAATTAATCAGTGGAACAACTTGCCTCCAGAAGTTGTGAATGCTCCAACACTGGAAGTTTTTAAGAAGATGTTGGATAACCATTTGTCTGAAGTGATATAGGGTTTCCTGCCTAGGTAGGGGGTTGAACTAGAAGACCTCCAAGGTCCCTTCCAACTCTGTTGTTGTTGTTGTTGTTGTTGTTGTTGTTGTTGTTGTTGTTGTTGTTATAACATCAATTAACTATCCTATTTACTACATACCGTATTTTTGGAGTATAAGATGCACCTTTTTACCCAAAAAACAGGGTCAAAAACTGGGTGCGTCTTATACTCTGAATGTTGCATCAGACATACCTGGGGGGAGGGGGGAGGGAGTTGGTACGATGTTGGCAATGGCAGCAATGGCGGCAACAACGGCAATGGTGGGCAACACACAGCTGATTGGCGGTATTCCGTTGCTGGCCGCCGCCACCACCTGAAGTGAGTCACCGCTGCCCGAAGCAAGCCGCCGCCGCTATTGCCCCAAACCCCCTACTGCCATTGCTGCCTGAAGCCTGCCACCTGAGGAGCCACTGCTGCCGCCGCCGCCTAAAACGAACTGCCGCCGCCACCGCCTGAAACCCCCCCACCGCCATTGCTGCCTGAAGCCTGCTCCTGAGGCACCTGAGGAGCCGCCGCTGATGTTGCTGCCCCAAGCTAGCCGTCTGACAGGTTAGAACTTTTTTTAATGGTTTTTTTTAAAGGTTGCCAAGTGGAGGAGGAATTCTGGGAGTTGAAGTCCACAAGTTTGAAGATCCTTGCAAAAGTCTTAAAAAGTCTTGCAAAGTCTTAAAGCTAAAAGAAGCTTTAAGATTTGTGGACTTCAACTCCCATTCCTGAGCTAGCATGACTGGAGGAGGAATTCTGGGAGTTGAAGTCCACAAGTCTTAAAGCTGTCAAGTTTGAAGTTTAGGGCGGGGGTGTGTGCGTATGAATGTATGAACATGGTTTCAGCTAAAGTGCTCTGCATTGTTATAAAGGAAACATTATTGTTCTTTCTTGCAGAAAAATGTCAAAGCCAAAAAGTGTAAAAAGTGTACATGGTTGTAAAAAGTGTTCTGCTCTACTGGTATTTTATTAAATGATATATTACTACACCATTTGGTTCAGAATACTTTTTTCCTTGTTTTCCTCCTCTAAAATCTAGGTGCGTCCTATATTTCGAAAAATACGGTACATTTTTCATATTTTCTGTCTCAGCTCTTTTCTTGCCACTGTAAATCCCAGTGAAATCAAGTTGTTTTTTGCTTTCAGTCCCTTCTTCTTCAATGTTATTCTCTTGTTTCTCATTTATATTCTCTTTTACCACCTCCTCTCCTGGTTTCACACACATTTTTAACATCTCAACTAATTCCTTATACATCCAAATCTCCATATTGCCAATTTAACTTTTTTATATTGTATCACACTAAATTAAAACTTAAGGTCCATATAATCTCTTTTCATTTTCAATTACTATTATGTCCAGTTCAAATAATAGTCCAATCCGGTCCAATTCTAAAATTTATTGTCTTCCACAGCCGTAGAAAAACAAAGCCAAACAGTATAGGCATAACAAACACTCCTTAAAAGTTCTCAGCCTTTCCACATTATCTTCTTACAGCCAAGGTCAGACAGCTACACTTTCTCTCTTACAATCCACAAATTGTTGCAATATTTTCTTCTTTCCAGTAGATGGAACTCTCCAATCCACAATATACTCAAACCAGCTGGTTGTCAAAGCTGTCAAAAAGAAACTTTAAATCCACAAAAAAAACCTTCTTGCGAATTTCTTCCTTCTGTTATTTTATATTTATCAAATTGAAATTATAACCAACGTACAAATAATCTTCTTGGCTTTAGTAATTTAGCCTCCGCTTTCTTTCTTTCCTCTGTGCAGTTCCCAGATGCTAATTAGCCACTATTTCAGCTTGGGAAATTCCACATTAAAAATTGCCTTTTACCTGTGAGTTGCTCACTCTCTCACCCGGTTTCAGCACTTTGTCCTGCACATTAACTTAGTCCAGTTGCCCCAGCTTTGTAGCGGTCATTCAAAGATGGCCACCCCCTGAAGAGCTGTCTCTGACCAATAGAGGAGCTTGCCTGTTGCTCTAGATCAGCGGTACTCAACCTGTGGGTCGCGACCCCTTTGGGGGTCGAAGGACCCTTTCACAGAGGTCGCCTAAGACCATCGGAAAACACATATTTCCAATGGTCTTAGGAACCGAGACACTGCTCCTCTATTCGTCTCCAGGCGGGTCCACCCACATGCAAATAGACTATTGCAAAAAAAAATCTGTACCACGGGAACTTCTGAGCATGTGCAGAAACTGAATTTCTAGCACTGCGCATGTGTTGCCATCTTGTTTTTGGCTTTTTTTGCAATTTTTTTTTAAAATTGGCACTGCGCATGCATGCGTGTGCAAAGCGCACGCATGCCCACAAGGCGTGGCCACGCAACGCAGGAGGAAGTGAACTGGCAGCGAGATAAGTTAGAACCCAGCCCTGAGTTTTCTAATAATTTTAATATTTTATGGTTTGGTGTAACCACAACATGAGAAACTGTATTAAAGGGTCGCGGCATTAGGAAGGTTGAGAACCACTGCTCTAGATCGTCCGAGAAGCCTCTCCTTCTTCACCGTCCCTTCAGGACGGTTCTGGTCTGAAGACCCCCCAACAGTGGTTTGTCAGACTGAGTTTTCGTGAAGTTCATCGGAGCTCGCTATTTCCCAGCCTGTCTCGCCACGACGCTTCCGGTTGAACAATTTCTGTTCATTTTTTATACATTTCCTCTTTGATTTCAATATCCAATCTGTCAACCTGCTATTTATGTGCAAATAGCAAAGCCTCTAATGTGTGTTCAACTTTCATTTTTTTATGCAGTGTCTGTGTTTGATCCATGCTAGTTCTCTATTTTACTGCAGTCTTGGCTTGGTGTATGTCTGCTTTGTCTTGGTATATGTCAGACAGAGATAAGCATACACACCTTAACTCATGCCCAGAAAGAGAGAGCATACCAATTTCAGTTATTGATGCATTATCCTAAAGCCTATTACACTAGAATATTTCATCAGCTACATTTGAAGTGGGTGTCATAGTTTAGGGATAGTCAAAATATAGAATAGAATACAGAATAACAGATCAGAAGGGACCTTGTAGGTCATCTAGTCCAGCCCACTGCTCAAGCAGGAGACCCTTTCTGACAATTGGCTGTCCAGTCTCTTCTTGAAAGCCTCCAGTGATGAAGCACCCACAATTTCTGAAGGCAAGCTGTTCCACTGGTTGATTGTTCTCACTGTCAGAAAAATTCTCCTCATTTTCTAGGTTGAATCTCTCCTTGATCAGTTTCCATCCATACTCCATCCATACTCTTCAAAGGCAGTTTCATGTACAATATATTGCTGTCGTCTTATGATTACTAAAGCATGGATTGCTGTGACTAGATTGTCTTGGTTTGAAGGAGACATATCGTTCTCTTAGAAACAGTTCATGTCATGACTTATGGTGAAGACACACTGTATGATTCTGTACCATAATACTAATATGATTAGGTGATAAACAATGGAAATAAAGAACTAACATTTGTAATGTACTATCATCATGCTCAAGCAATTTATCACTTAGTCAGGAATTACTTTTGTTGCTTACTTTTTGTGAAGATGATGGAAATTAGCTGCCAAGCTATCACTCACGTTTAAAGTACAGCTTGCCTTATCACTCGGATTTGGTTCTATAGCTTCTTCCAGGCTAAAGAAGAAAATAAAGCACAGAAATTTTTAAGCTGATTGTATTTTTCTCCTTTGGTGATCCTGCCTTATAGAAGCCTAATGCCACATAAGATAACAAAACTAGTCAAGCTTTTAAAGTGAAGGAAATTTTTGGCAGCTGTGACCCACATGTAGAGAGCAACTTAAAGCATTCCAAGCTATATTGTAAGAATAATTTGCTATATTGTATGAATATACTCTATAAATTAAGAATTTAATTGGGTGTTTTTGTCTGTATCTGACACATAGTAATTATTTCAAGCAATTTTTTATTATTCCACACCTATAGACAAAATTTGCCAAAATGAAGTAAACCATATGAAACCTATACTCTGGGAACTATTAGGAAGGGGCTGTCTTCACCCACTTTTTCTCACGCAAACTGAACTGAATTGCCTTTTACTTTTCTGCAATGTGCTCCCTTCCTCCTAGAAATCCAAATTATATTCCTTCACATCAATAAAATTTAATTCTTTGTTATCCACAGTCCTTTTGACCAGAACTAAAAGTCCATGAAGTGATATCTGTACATGAAAGCTACCCTTGCCAAGATGAATCGATGTTTTCAATCCAAGCACAAATTACTTGTTTTTTGCCTCTACTGCATGATCTTAAAATAATTAGCAGATGGGGAAATCTACATAAGCTTAATGTAGGCTACCACCAGAAATTTTAGATTGCAACTGTCATAAAGCATGGTCAGCACAGGCAATGACCAAAGTTTGTACGAGTTGTGATCCAAAATATGTGAAAGTGCCTATCTCTAATATAGACTATGCAGAAATTTCAGATTTTCAGCATCTAAATGAATATAAGCACAATCCAAAAGAAACTCCACAAAGAAACATTCAGAATCATAGATAAAGGAAGGACTTATTTTCTGATAAGCATTTTGATAGTTTTTCTCAAAACTACATTGACCGCGGTTTCCTTTATTGAGAAAGAAAATGCAGACCCTAGACAATTCATGAAGATGTAAAATTGTGAAAAGATTCAGCCTCAATTTCATGTGGGTCCACTCTGAATAGCACCCCATTAAACCAAGAAAATCATCACTTATCTTTGCTTTTTATTGTTGGCACTGAATTAATATGAAGTGTTTCCCATTTTAACATTTCATTTTACATTAAGTCCCTCGACAATAGTATCTACATAATCAGTGACTAATCAGATGTGACTCTAAAGAAGAATTGCCTCCAAGTTGTCCCAGTGACATATGGGAAATATGTGAGGGGGAGAACCTCACTTTTGACAGGTTGACATTTCAAAGTCAAACTGAACATTAAAAGCACTTACATCAGGTTTACGAAGCCACAATGTGACAGCAGGAGAACAATGAGTTTCCTAGGGCACTACAATTCAGGCCCCACAAAATATTAATAAGGGGTCATTAGAACCAAGTCTTTATTAGAAAGGAGACAGGGTAGATATAGCATCCACTGTAATGATGACACTCAGTTTAACCTTTTATTGGAACAAATTGGATAAGGGGGAAAATATCTGGAACAGACCAATTGTCTTGATTTTTAAAACCCTGGCTTTTGTCAGGCTGTCAGAGACCTTCCAGATATACATTAACTTTCTAAAAATGTGAATTTCTTGCCAAAGGCTTTCTTCAATTTTTAAAGTTCTAACTATATTGATTGTTGTTATAGCTTTCTGAGTTATGGATAATAATTTCTTTTCCTAATATTATAAATGTTTGATATGTAGCACTTTGGTGCATACACATATTGATTTTAGTCCTCTCCTTTAAGATTCCCTGGTACTGGTGCCTAACACTGGTGGTTTAATCAATGTTACTGTTTATTCTAAGCTAACCAACATTTCAGGTTTTTTTTTTACTGACTTTGCAGTAAAAGAGAAATAGTGAATTCATGGATTGGGACTCATAAACAATATAGACCTTGTATTCAATAGCTGAGAAGAATCCAACACATAGTCCATAAAACTATGATAGAGAAGAGATACATAGATGATAGCAGATGATAGATAGATGAGAGAGAGAGAGAGAGAGAGAGAGAGAGAGAGAGAGAGAGAGAGAGAGAGAGAGAGAGAGAGAGAGAGAGAGAGAGAGATATGGAAGATAGGTAGAGAGATAGAATCAGAAAATATGTGCTTATCAGTAATGAATTACACTTAATCAAGTTAATTCATAAGTACTGTAGAAAAATTAGAAGTTGAATTCAATAATAGAACATATGCTCGCATGAATAAATTATTCTGTAGCCAAAATCCCTGATTTCCCCAGTTAGAAAAATCAAATAGCAAATGTTTGGAAATAATGGCTGTATAACTTAACTTTTCCAAACTCAGTGTCAGAGTCCTATCCGGTGCCAATACCACTGGAAAAGAAAAATGTATGTTGCCAAGATGTTGTTGCATATGACAGTTTTATGGTGATCCTTAACCTTCCAAGCTGAATCTTTGTTGTTGTTGTTGCCTTTGTTTCATCTCTTTCTGATTTTCATCTTCTTTGTCTTCTTCTTACCAGTTTTCACAAAGAAAAATTGATGCCCTTAATCACTAGCACAGCTAAGAAGATAATAGATGAGATCTTACTGGCAGCTCTAGAGAAGTTCTTCCTGTCTCCAAATGTTTAAAAAGACAAAGGGGCATCTTTATGTCAAGAAAGGGCTACCATTTTTGCTATATTAGTGCGGAGGCTGTTTTAAAGTTATACATCATCTTCGAGGAAAGAGGGCTGAAAACCAGTATTTTCTTCATTTTTTCTCTCTATGTCCTTGATTGGGCTGGCCCTTTTATGTTTATAGAATCAGTGTAAAACTCAACCATGGGACAACACAATTGTCAAATACGTTCATCTGATGGTTAATAAAATGCACTAGGCTTTGCATACAATAAAGAAAAGGATTCTTGAGCATGCCAAACAAAAGAATGATCTACATATTATCTAATATTTCCTTCAAATGAATTGCACAGAATTAAAATTTCTGAGAATCTTTCAAACTCATGAATTGTTTACTAGTTTATCATAACAGATGCTTCAGACAAAGGAAGCAGGAAATTGTTGCAGCCTGTGGCTGATCTACAGCTTGACACAGATGAATGCAGTTGCGTAAATTGGTTGCGAGACTTTGTTGAAGAAAGCCAGGCAATAAGAAGGAATCAAAATTACAGCACCACTGAAGGACTCGTTTGCCTGCAATCAACTAAAATTGTGCCATTTTCTGTCTTCTCTGCTGATAATGCAAATGTATTTTTTGGAAGAAAACTGCTGGATGTGTAATGCATCTAAAAGTAAAAACAAAAATCTTGTTTAAAAGATATGCTCAGAGAAACAATCTACACCTGTCAGACATGTCCCTGGCAAGATGGGGAAATTTTCAGAACAAAAATGGGCCTTAACATCAATAGATGTACAGTAGGACTGGATCAAATTTTTAAGACTAAATCAAATTCCTCTAGAAAAAATACACTAAAATGCTTTGATATACAGTATTTTCCCTCAGAAGTTAAAACATAGTTTCCAATCTTATTGAATAGAGCTAATCAGGTCTATAAAATCATGAAGAAAATACTGTCTCCATCCATCCATCCATGAGCTGTGGTAGCACTCATGGATGGATGGATGGATGGAGCAGTGGTTAGAATGCAGTACTGCAGGCTACTTCTGCTGACTGCCAGCTGACTGCAGTTTGGCAATTCGATTCTCACTGGCTCAAAGTAGACTCAGCCTTCCATCCTTCCAAGGACGGTAAAATGAAGACGCGGATTGTTGGGGGCAATGTGCTGATTCTGTAAAACCTCTTAGGGCTGTAAACAATGGTGGGATTCAGCCGGTTCTCACTGGTTCATTAGAACCGGTAGCTAAATTTTTCTGGAGTTCGATGGACTGACTGAATAGCCTTCATCCCTCGCCCCACCCCTCCCCATCTGTAACCCCCAAATTGCATCAATAAAGGGGGGCAGGTGGCTAAGTGAGGGAAGCCCTGCCATGCCCGGTGAGGGGAAAAGAGATGGCAAGAGGAGCACTGTCTCACTCCACATGTCCCAATGAGGGCAGCCCAGCCGCTTCCCTTCCCCGCCCTCTCCAGTGCTGGAAATCAACTGTCAGCCATGCGCCCAGTCGCCCATTCATTCCTTTTTCTCTCTGTGTGTGTGAGAGAGACTCTGGGCTCACATGGTGCCACAGTCCACCACACAGTCCGGGAGCTGCCCTGCCATCCTCCACAAGTTTGAGATGCAGCTGAGGAAAGATGCCGATGACCCCGTCTCTCTCTCTCTCTCTCTCTCTCTCTCTCTCTCTCTCTCTCTCTCTCTCTCTCTCTCTCTCTCTCTCTCTCTCTCTCTCTCTCTCTCACCCCACCTGTCCTTGCAGAAAAGAAAAAGATCAAAAATGAGCTAACAGGAAATGAAAAGTATCTCCTTCTCTAGTCGGGACAAGGCTGGGGGTTGCTTTAGTGCGATCTGACACTGAGATGGGAGTCCCGATCGCTTTAATACCAGAGAGATTGGTGGAAGAAAGCGTGTTGAACTCGGGTTTCTTTTGGTGTGATAACTGGAGAGGGAGATTTCTGTGCGCGCGTTGTGTCTCTCTTTTCATTCTGCCTTGGGCAGCCAGAGACGTGGGCGGTGGAGGCTAGTCGGTGATAGAAATGAAGGGGGAAGAACTAGAAATTTCCACTAGCTACCGTAGAAGGAGGCTGCTCAGAAGCACAGAGCAATTTCGCATATTGTTACAAATCCTTCTCCCTTCCTTCCTCTTTCTTTCTCTTCTCTCTCTCTCTCCCTCCTTCCCTCTTTCTCTCTTTCTTTCTCTCTTTCTCTGTCCTTTTTTCTTCTCTCTCTCTCTCTCTCTCTCTCTCTCTCTCTCTCTCTCTCTCTCTCACACACACACACACACACACACACACACACACACACACACATGGCAGAGACCAGCACTCGGGCCATGCAGAGCCATTGCTCCAGGGGGAGCAGCTTCTCCCCTCCTTCCTGGAGAGTGCCTCTGCTGATGGGCTCTCCCTCCCCCACAAAGCCTTTCAGTGCAGCTGAGTGTTTGGCTTTTGAGGCTGGCCTGGTTTCCTTCTCCACCTCAGGGTACTTCCCCCCCTCCCAACTGCTCCTCCGTGTTGCTGTCATGAGAGGCTGATTGGAGCATGCTGTCCTCTGCCCCAGGCACTGGAAACAGAGCCCTTGCCATCTCCCCAAGCCAGAAGAAGCAGTTAAGGGCAGAGACCACTATGTTCCCCAGAACAAGCAAGAAAATAAAGCTCCTTTTCTCAGGCGGTGTGGGGTGGAGTTTAAGGCTAACCCGGAAGAGGTGGTGGCCTGGTGCTTGCTGCTGCTTCTAGCTGGGGAGAGGCAGCTCGGCGGAGCCGCCAGGCTCTCTCTCTCTCTCTCCTTCCTTGGGTGGATCTGGCAGGAGGAGTGGGCTTCCTTAGCGGGCTTCCTTGCCGGGCTTGAGGAGGGGAGGAGACAGAGCTGTTGCCTGAGGGTGGAGATCCGCCTTGAGAGCATCCTTCTCCGGGCAGGGGGGAAGAAGAAGAGCCGCCGCCCTCCTCCTCCTCCTGTGGCTCCTGCCCAGCGCTCTCTCTTCTCCCCCCCTTCGCCTCCCCACACTTGTTTACCAGTCCCAGAGAGCTCCTTCCCTCAGTGGTTCCTTTTCTTACCTCTAGGCAGCTATGCCGACTTTGTCCTTAAAGGCTGCTCCGCACCTTTTGATCTTTCTCAGGCGCGAAGAAAAGTGACCCTGTGAAGGGACTGAGCCTGCTGCTGAACTTGGAAGCTTAGAGGTTTCTTTTCCATCCAGCCGCTGGCTCAGGGTGCCCAAAACTCAGCTTCTGCGCATGCACAGAAGGAAAAAAAACCAGAAAAAATTCCCCCAAAAAATGTTTTGCAAAAAAAATTTTAATGTAAAAAAAAAAAAGATGGCGGCGCCCACGGACCGGCACCGACCGATCCGGTTTGGTGATGTCGTCATGATATCACCAGCGGGTCAATACCAGTTCAGGCAAACCGGTCCGAACTGGGAGGAACCCATCCATGATGATGATAAACAACAAGATCCTAAGGTCCCTTGTATCCGCAGTCACTCCATCTTGCTTGGCTTCAGCTGAAGTCTACTTCCCCACCACCACCACCATCCCCCCACCACAGCCTCCAAGCACTGAGAAAGGGCAGCCACAGCATCAACTGGCTGACAACGGTGTTTCTAGAACAAAACAGCACAAACTGTATTGCTTACGAGGCTGTTTCCATGTTCATTTCAAGGTGTTGAGTTTGAGCTTTAAAGCCCTATCTGGCATGAGGCTGGATTATTTGAGGGATATCCTCTCTTTGATTGCCATCAGATCCAGTAGAAAATGGATGCCATTGCCTAAGGAGCTACATTTAGCAGATTTAGAAGGAAGGCCTTCTACCTCTTTTGTGGACCATCCTCCCCACTATAGCAATAGCAATAGCACTTTACTTATATACCGCTTCATAGTGCTTTACAGCCCTCTCTAAGCGGTTTACAGAGTTCAGCATATTGCCCCCAACAATCTGGGTCCTCATTTTACCGACCTCGGAAGGATGGAAGGCTGAGTCAACCTTGAGCCTAGTGAGATTTGAACAGCTGAACTGCTGAACTAGCAGTCAGCCTGCAGTGGCTGCATTTAACCACTGCACCACTTCAGCTCTTAAAGTGAGGCTGGCTTCATCCCTGTTGATTTTCTGGAAGTCCCTCAAAACCTAATTTTGCCATCAGGCCCTGAGGCCCCAGGGGAACGGTGAGATCCTGTGATGCCTCCACTATTATAAACATCTGCTTTTATCTCTTAGCCTTGTGGGGTTTTTTTAATTTTTGTAAAATAATAACTTTTTTGTATATTAACTCTTTTATAGTTTTTATATACATCTTCAAGAGTCATTTTTGGTGAGTGGGTAGCTATATAAATTTGATGAATAAATAAAATAATACAGTCATTCGATTTATCACCCACCGTAAAGATCACAATAAGGCATATGAGCATCAAAAGCAAAATGGGAAGATGGGTTGCCTTTAAGCTTTTTTGATTGGCATGCAATTCTATATGCTGTGTGGGTGGACTGCAATCAGTCTGCAAAGTACAATTTGTTTGTGACTCTGTAAGCATCATATCAATAGACAATTACAAATGGCCGGTATATGAAGATAAGATAGACCTTGGCCACAAAAAGTTAAAAGCTTACCTTTCATTAATCATGAGCACTGATGTGCATTATCGTCTGCTGCCCAGATGGCTTGCTCACAAAGAAGAGGAATTAAAGTTAGTAAGAGCTTGGGTTTCTGTTTTGATGGCTGGGTTCAATAAAGGAGATTATATGCTGAAGTGAACTTTCCAACTTTTATTTCAGAGGAAACCCTGATCAAGAGAAATTGTTCCTTTGGCTTGAGAGGGGAAAAGATTATATTCTGTTAAAATAAAAACTGATTACTGTAGCATCCAAGTAGTTTGCGTAATTTGATATGAAAATAAAGGGAGGGAAATTTTGCAGATGAGATTTGGTAGAGGTTGCTATACAAAATGTAGCTGACTACATAGAACTATAGATTCACAGAAAGCTTGCTCCAAACTCATATTCTTACTTATCTAAGGCCAAAGTAGACATGGTTTTTCCTAGAGATTTATATTAAAATGCATGTTTTTAAAAATGTAAATAAGGCTTGGGTAAAGACATATTTGGGGGGAAAATCACACAGTTAAGGGAAGAAATCATTGATGTGCCAATAGCAACTTCAGAGAAATAATTTTTTTTGTGACCAAAGCACGGGAAAAAGAATTTTTCAAACTTGTCAACTTTAAGATATGTGCACGTCAACTCTAGAATACCCCAGCCAATGGGGGAGGAAGACTGTAGGTGTTGATCCACACATTTTAAAAATTCTGAGATTGAGAAATATTGCTCTAGTTCAGGGGTGTCAAACTGGTGGGTCGGATGCGTCACGTGCTGGCCACGCCCATCCCAGCTCCGTGAAGGGGGAAAACGTCACAAAACATCATGTGACGGCAACATGATGCAGCAAGCTTGACACCTGTGCTCTAGATGGTCCATGCTAGGAGTTTTTCCCATTTAGTTATCATCTGATATTTAACTGGATACAAACAATATTCCTCCTTCCTACAGGTAGTCCTCACCTTATGACCATAATTTAGCCCAGAATTATGGCCCTTAGTCATGCCAGTCATTAAGTGGGTCATCACGCAACAACCTGATTTTACAACTTTTTTTGTGGTGGTCATAAAGCAAACCTGGCAGTCATTTAGAAAATGCCATAAGTGTTAATTGTTTGCAATGGACATTTTTTGCCAGAAACTGGAAATGAATACCAGTTTGTGCCAACAAACATCATAAATCACTGTAGGATGCTGCAATATAGATGTGGGCTAGTTGGCGAGTGACCAAAATTTGATTGTGTAACATAGGGGTAAGGATAGACATTGGAAGCTTGAATGCAGGTTTATCTTTTGGGGGGGGGCATTGGCCAGTTGTTAATGAAAGAGAATATTCAGCAAGAACTTTTTTTCAAGTGTGAACTCTCATATCCATTTGTTCTCAATCATTTTATTTATTTATTCCTCCATATACATGAGACGTTCATACCGGAAAATGTTAAGGAAAATAGTCTAACCTTCCTATACTGTGTAGTTCACATCAAGGAAAAGGAGAAGCCTCAATGTACTGGAAACCCACACATAGAGATTAGTTTTTACCTTTTGATTTTCCCCACCCACTGGGCACAAACTGGGAGTAATCAGAATTCTACATTACCTACCTGCAAAGAGAGAAAAGAGAAATAACAAAAATACATCAAGGAAGCCCTTAGAACAGTCAAAACCGCGGCTCGCAGGCCGGATGTGTCACGTGCTGGCCATGCCTATGTCCCATTTAGCAAAGGGAGAAAAAGTCACGATACGCACATGACGCTGCCATGATGACATAAATTTGACACCCCTGCCTTAGAACTTATAGCTATCCTATCTGGGCTTTCATTAAATCCACAAAACATCCAGTAGGAGCTCCTTCACAACAGACAGAGAAGAGAACAACAAATGGAGCAACGATGTCAATCCATACATTGCAAGAATATCAGAAAAGCTCAAGAGGATTTTCAGTAAACATAACATATGTGCACGTTTTAAACCCAGGAACACGTTAAGACAGAAGCTTGTCCATCCCAAGAACAAAACACTCAGATACAGGGCAATGTTTATATGCAGTGCAGTGAGATATGTGCAGACCTGTACATTGGGGAAACAAAACAACCACTTCACAAATGCATGGCACAACATAGGAGAACAAATTCCTTAGGACAGGATTCAGCAATCCGTCTGCATCTGAAAGAAAAGAGTCAATCTTTAGAAGACAGCAAAGTTCACATTCTGGATAGAGAAGAACACTAGTTTGAAAGAGGAGTGAAAAAGGCTATCTGTATTAAAACTGAACAGCCTTCCCACAACAGAGGACGAGGAATACAATACCACTTATCTCCTGTTTACAACAGCCCTTTCAGCAGTCCCAAGAAGGTTCCACACCCATGTGCATTCTGATTCAGATGACTGTAAGGATACAGATAAACCCCAAATGGTCTAATTGACTCTCAGAATGTTAATGACCACTCTCAGAGTGCTAAAACTGGCTGACTGCAAAGAATATAAATCCTTCCATTCCCGAACAGTTAGTTCAGTGGTTCCCAACCTTCCTAATGCCGCGACCCACGCCCCGTCCCTGCACCCCCACCGCGACCCACCCCGCCGCTGCCATTTGGGTTCTTTTACCCTCTGCGCAAGTGCAGAAAGCTTTGCGCATAGGGTAAAATAACCCAAATGGCGGTAGCGGGGTGGGTTGCGATGGGTCACGGGTTGTGGGGCGCAATATGGCCAGGCTTGTGGCAGTGGGGGGGAGCCGAGGATGCCGGGGCAACCCCTGGGAAATGGTCGTTCGACCCCCAAAGGGGTCACAACCCCCAGGTTGGGAACCGCTGAGTTAGTTAGAACTGAAGAAGTTTCTTGGATGAAAAGTGAAACATTTTCAAAGAAAAAAAAAGAAGTCCTATTACCCACGGTATTTCTTTACCATTTATTAATTACTTTAAGTTCAAACATGTTGAATTTGGAATGTATTCTTTAATTGGCCAGCATCATTTGAGTCATCAAATATCTAGTGAGCATACTTTCTATTTACCATATTAATCTTAGCATGAATTTGTTGATACCTAATTGCATATTTGGGAGGGGTTTATTTTTGGTGGGGTTTTTTGCATTATAATGAGTTTTCAGATTATTAAAGTTCAACTTTCCAGGCAGTTTTCCTCTCTGGCCGGTTTAAACCAGTTCTTATCAGGATCCAGATTCTTGCTACAAGAATCCACATTCTTTCTTCTTACGTCAAAGAACCTAGAAACATTAATCAAAGATACTACTTTACTGAAAAAGTTACTCAAAGAAGTCCTGCTCCCATCAATCTAATAGTAATATTTATATTTTATTATAGATCACCATCTAAAGGAGAGTTTCGTACTCATCAAACAAGGAGTAATGCAAGAAACATTCATTCTAAATATGGTTTCAGTGGACAATATTCAAGCAGCCATAAATTTAAATCAATCTCAGCAAAATGATAAATGGTAAGTATTTATAAATTGCAGAAAATGCATGCTATTATGCTATTACACAAGAAAGAAAAACATTTCTCTTCCATAACAGTTAGTCTATGGTGTGCAGAGTTGGTCTCAGAGTTTTGGGGAACCTGCATGAGAATGTCTTTGGACAACCAATAATCGTTTACCTATTTTTTTTAAAAAAAATTCTTTTCTTCCTAATGTTTTTTCACAAGTGCAGAGTTCACTTTTTTGAGATCAACCAAGTGTTAATTCATTGGTTACAATAGGAATTGTGATTAAAGCAGGACTATAATTTACTGGTTTTTAACTTGGTGCCTTAACCACTAGAAAAACCAAACTGTTTTAATTGTCACTTAATAAAAACACACTGAGACAAATGTTTTCATAGAAATGTATGATAAGTGGTAAAAAAAATAGCAAAGTTTTTTCCTGCAATTGGGTCCAGATTTGGAGGCTTGTGCAGGTGTGGAGCCTTGGCAGCTGCCATATTTACCTCTTAAAGCCATTCCTGATCAGATGGCAACCAACTGTGGCCCTTGACCACAACAACCTGGGCAGCCTGTCCACTTCTCCCACTGATCAGCTGGCCAACATCACTTTCTCCCTTATTTTATTTATTTATTTATTTTATTGTTCTTATAAGCCGCCCAATCCCGTAGGACTCAGGGCGGCGTACAACACAAAAAAAGAACAATCCGCAAATACAATAAAACAATTTAAAAAGTTAAAAAAGTTAAAAACCAGTCATCCATGGGGGCATTAAGATCTATTTCCCCCCGCCTGCAGGAAGAGCCATGTCTTAATGGCTTTCCGGAAGGCCAGCAAGTTGGGAATAGTTTGGATCTCTGGGGGTAGTTGGTTCCAGAGAGCCAGAGCCCCCACAGAGAAGGCTCTCCCCCTTGGTCCCGCCAACCGACATTGTTTGGTTGAAGGGACCTGGAGGAGACCGACTCTGTGGGACCTAACTGGTCGTAGGGATGTATGAAGTAGGATGCGGTCCCAGAGATAACCTGGTCCTAAGCCATGTAGGGCTTTAAAGATGATAATTAACACCTTGAATTGCACCCGGAGACCAATGGGCAACCAATGCAGCTGGCGGAGAATGGGTGTTACGTGGGTGTATCCTTATTATTAAAGAACCAGAAATTTGCAGCAAAACTCCAAGCAGGAGAGAGAAAGAGCATTACTTCTTACTTGTGTGATTTTCTACCTCATTTAAAAATGGTATAAAAGTGGTATAAAGCTCTTGTGTTAAACAAACAAAACAGGTTATTCTGAATGTCTTCAAACATCTGGGTGTAAAGTGCTGGGCACTGAGCTCAATGAGCCTCATTACTACAATATCTAACACTTTGTAGCATAGAAATCCTTTTATACCTACTTCAACAAGTTAAGAATTGACTGTAAAGATACTCCATGGAGAGCACCACTCTCTATTAAATATACATTGCAGTATATAAATTATAACCTTTATGTATTGTGTAGGTAAAGCTGTAAGCAAATTCACATATATTACCAACTTCGGTGCTAATGCCCAATTAATCAGTTCTTTTTGTCAATGTTTCTGAATTGGGAAAAATCAATAACAATGTTTCATGTGGTGTACTGGGTGTTTCTTAAGGTGCATAAATCAGTGAGTGCAACATAAAAAAAGATTCAGGTCCTAGTGTTAGATGCAAATTCACAATAACAAAATGCTATAAAGTTATAGTGCATAATTCATTGGATCAGTAATATTTTAAAATATGGAAATACAGGCTCAAAATTATTATTAAAAGTTAAAAATTACTTCTGCAATGAAGGATAAATGTATTCAGATCTCTCCTTAGTTATATTAATATTTTCCTAAACAAATTATTCTTGTAAAAATGTCACTCTGGACAGAGGAATATGTAACCTGTTTGTCTTTCTCCATAAGTGTCCTGAAGATCATATCTGTATTCATATATATGAATGCATACATATATGTGGGTGTGGGTGTGTATAAATACTAACTGATTTCAGATGCAGCAACTGAAATTTGTGCAGCAGTTTCCATCTTTGCATAACCACATCAATACATAATTGATTTAAATCTCCGCAATCCCTATTCTTTGATTCAGTTCCTTAATGAGAGACACTTTCCCAAAATATGTGTGTTTGTGTGCATGCTTTTTCACAGTCGCTCTCTTTCTCTTACTCTTTCTCTCTTTCCTCCCACCTCAAATTCCCACCTCTATTTTTTATTTTGTTTTAGTATTTTTCTTTTAATTATTAAAGTTTTAAATTGACATTTTTTCAAAAAAATTAAAAAATAACAAAATGCTGGGAGGGTTGAAGGGAAATGTGAACTTGGGTGCATGTATATTAAGAATCTGAGATGAACTCCTTGGCTAACAGTTATTCATCCATGATTTAGTAGAACTAATAATATGTTATGATTTTTTTTTTCTTTTTCTTTTTTGCCTTTGGTATTGCTGCTGATGTTATGACATCTACAATTTTCCTATCCCTTGAGGTAGAGGCAACAAGACAAGCAAAACAGTCAAGATATCTCTTGGTTTTTTCAATGCAAATAAGTTCAAACATCAATTAATTTTCTACTTCAACCAGAACTGCCTGAAAATTTCATCAGATGGATTGGATGATGGGTCTATTTGTTGCTTACTAGATAGGGGATCATAATAAGAGTCTTACTAAAATGAGGATGAGATACAAGTGAATATATTAGAAATAATAGAAAAAAAATATTTCAGTCTGAATCATTAATGGTTTTTTGGAGCAGCTCTTTATTCTTTGCTCAGTGTCATCTGCTTGACAATCTACAGATTCAGCTTCTAAATGTTTTTTTTTTAAATATTACAGACGCAAAAATTCACAATTCATGTAAATATCTATTCTTGTCATATATTTTTAAATCCTGCAGATATCAATATTAGGACACGGCCTTTGTTATGTATTGAATATATATATAGTTGTGTTAAGCCCTGTGCTAAAGTGAAACTAACCTAAAGTGACCAGATTTTTTTTTTAAGCTGGACGGGGGGGCGCCTGGGCACCGCCATTTGTTTTGCCCTCTGCGCATGCGCAGAACGCTGCGCATGCGCAGAGGGCAAAACAGCAAATGTCGGCGTCCAGGTGAGGTGGGGAGAGGGGGGGAAGCGGGAGGGCGCTTGGATGCCTGCAGCTCGCGACAGGCTGCCTCCTTTCCCCGTCTCCCGCCTCCCGTTCGTTGCTTGCCAGCCCGGCCAAAGGGAAGGCGGGAGGCGAGGAAAGGCCTCCCGAAAGGAGGCAGCCGGCAGCTTACCTGCTCCAAGCATCCAAGCGCCGCGATCTCCCGGTCGCCCGCCCGGCCCCAGGGCAACGGCGGCAGCGAGGCGACGGGGGGAAGAAAGGGGAGGGGGACGAGGAAGGGCTGTTTGCGCCGCTCATAAACTCAAAGCGGCGACGGCTCCTCGTCCCTCACCCCTCCCAACCGCAGCGGCGCCTCCGAGGGCGGGGCTAGGGATGGGGCGGGGGAAGGAGAGGAGGAGCAGCCTCCTTTCCCCCTCCCCCCAGCTTCCAGCCGCCGCCGGAGGAGTCAACAACGCGGGACGCCCGCCCGCCGCCAACGCCGCCCACGGCCGGCCCGAGCTGAGAGGCCTGCTGCCTTTCAGGCCGATTTTTTGAAAGAATGCCCTAGTCGGGCAAACTTTGAAAAAATCGGGACTTTTTAGAAGGCGGGCGGGACGCGGGACAAATGGTGAAAAAGCGGGTCTGTCCCGCCAAAATCGGGATGTCTGGTCACCTTAAACTAACCTTTAGATGACCCTAACTGTTAACGCCAACTGTTTTTATTTATTAGTTGCATTTGTATGCCGCCCACTCCACAGAGACTGTTTGGAGGGAAATTTAGAACATTCATATTTGGGCGGGCTTTTTCAAGTATTATGATTGGTTAAGGCCCTGTGGGCCCAGAGAATAAATTACAGGGATTTGCCTGCAGTTCCTCAGTTCCAGTTTTCAGTCAATAAATGTTGTTGTGTCTATTATGGTCTGTTTCTTGCCTGCTGACGCCCACTACACAATAGCCTTCATTACCCATAAAGTGATTTTCATCTAGTGGGCAAATATATGCACAGCTTGGAAAGAGCCTGAAAGGAATCTGCAGGTAATTCAATGAAAATATATTTTCAACTTAACTTAGACCTTAAAGAAATCAAATTAAATGCATGGAAATAAATCTCAGAGCTTTTAAAAAAAATGTGGAGAACAGAAAATAGATTTTAAATTGAGACTCTATAAACAGAAAAAGGAGAAATAAGGGGGAATTAAAAAGCCTTTTAAAGTCATTATTGATTTACGTTCCAATATAATTGTCCCTAAAACTATCTTCTATTCTCTTGTTGATATGTGAGCAAAATATTTTAGCTACCCTTTATAGTATTTTGCTTGGGAAATTATCTGAGAATGTGAAGTTGGGTGACATTGAACAGGTCACATATCCTGAATTTCAATACTAATGTAGCAAAGTGAATTGCACCAGGTATAGCTTTCTCTTCCTAAGCACCCAAAAAATTAGAATCTTTGTTTTCTTTGACATTTGTGGTAATAGGTAGTCCTGGTTTAGTAACTGCCTCAAACTTTCTTTTTTAAAAAATACATTTAAATTCTAATTTAATACTGCAGAAATACTACACTAGCTCCAGAAAGGAGCCCTCTGCAAATATTTATACTTTGCTTTCATAATATATTCTTGCCTGAGGCTTTGGCTAGCTCTGAACAGCTGGCATTTAGCAATTTAAACTGTATGCAGAAGAATACAAAACAAAAAAGGTGCAGAGGAATAGAGAGGTGTCCTTGAAGAGAATATGTGACATCCATTAAGATAAGATAAATTTAACCTAGGAAAACAGAAAGGTGTGACAAAGAAATTCAAGATTGTTCCACCTGAGTCCTCTATGGCAGGGGTCTCCAACCTTAGCAACTTTAAGACTTGTGGACTTCAACTCCCAGAGTTCCTCAGCCAGCAAAGCTGGCTGAGGAATTCTGGGAGTTGAAGTCCACAAGTCTTAAAGTTGCTAAGGTTGGAGACCCCTGCTCTATGGTATAAGATAGAGGGGAGAAAGAAATACTGTCAGGCTTTTAGATTCTGTTAATATAATTGGTATCAATAAAATACAGTTTTTATATATATATTTTGTGGCATTTGTTTCCTGACATGGTCTACATTAAAGGGCTGACATAGGGTTAGAATTAGAGTTCTCTCTGAAGGAAAGCGGAGTGCAGCAGAAAGTGAGTTTTGGGAAGCCATGGAAGAACAAGCTCTTCTTTACTGAAGAAAGTGTCAGAGGGAACCCAAGATGGTGACAGTGAGCTGCAGCTTTGAGCTTTGTTCTCCTTTTTACTCTCTATTTTTATTCTTTTTAAAATACTCTTTCTACTTTTAAATCAATTTTTAACTTTTAAATTTAAAAAGTTTTAATTTTACCACTTGAGAGGTTCAGCTTTTACTCCAGCTTTTATTCCAGTTTTTTACTCCAGCTACTGTGTTTCCCCAAAAATAAGACCCTGTCTTATATTTTTTTGAACCCTGAAATAAGCGCTTGGCCTTATTGCCATGCACCCAAAAGCCCGATTGGGCTTATTACCAGGGGATGTCTTATTTTGGGGGAAACAGGGTAGTAAAAGCATTTAGTGAATGAGAGGGAAGTTTTCCCTACTGAGAAAGTGTCACCCATGCAAGCATTCTAAAACTTTGGTTTGCATAAATAAATGCATATTTTCTCTGAGAAAGCAGAGTGTAGATTTAATAAGCAAACAAATGTTTAAGTATTTATTTATTTATTTATTAAGTTTATATTGTGCCTTTTCTCTGAGATCTTAAGATGACTCACATGCAGACTTCTTGAATTTTATCATCATGAGAGACAAGTTGACTGAAAAAGCAACTGGTCCAGGGTTGCCTAGGAAGCTCTGTGATCAGGTATGGATCTGAATATGGATCTCCTTACTACTACCCTGCAATTTGCAGAGAGCTTGTTATAATACATCTCAATTTAAGAAGTTTGTAAAATACTATTTTTCAAGAGTTATTTATATATTAATAAAATAAATTTATAGGGCTGCCTAATTCCAAAATGATTACTTACAATTTTAAACAGAATGAAACATCGTAGCAACCAAAAAAAAAAGATGATGGCCATCTGATGGGGACACCAAAACCCATGTTTCTCATACAACTCCCATTCTAAAAGACTGTCAACCACCTTAACCCAAGCCCTGGTTTTGAAACCTTTTTAAAAGGTTGGCAGAATAGAAGTAATTTGAATCTCTGGGGAGATGCTGTTCCAGAAGGTAAGGATCCTGCTAGATGATACTGTTTAATTGATCCCCCCCCCAGCATATCAATTCTTTCTTCATACAGGTTAGGAAGAAAGCTTAGGAAAGAGAAGGTCCCTCAAATAATTAGATTCTATGCCATATAAAATATTTGAAATTATTATCACCATCTTAAAATGCATCCAGAAACCTATTAGTAATCAATTGCAACTGGCTACATTCAAGGTGAGACCAATCCATGAGTAAAGAAGGCTTCCTAGACTACGAATGAATGCAACTGACACATAAGATGGATCTGTACAAAGGCCTTTTATTGGCTCCCATGTACTCCTTCAGCATACACCAACCTAAGTGTGGAAGTGCAATTCCATTCAAGATCAAAGGTGGAAAGCTGCAACTCAACCATCCTCTCAGCAACATTTCATAAAAAAGAATTGGAGAGTGAATAAAAAAATTGTGCCCAGTGGTTAAATCTAATGATGGCCTCTTGTGGAGGGTCATATCACCATTTCCTTCAAGACCAGCAGAACTATCCCTTCCTTCATGTTAATCTAGAAGAGATTTCAAAGAATTCAGACAGGACAAATTATATGCTATGTGATTATTCATCAAAAGGGACAACTACTTAAAAGAAGTAGAAGCAGCTCATGCTAGGCTTATTTGCTGACAATTGTAACTTCCATTTTTCAGATACCTTAATAATATTAATCCTGCATTTCAGTTACTTTTCTATTATAGTATGTCAAAATATAATAGTTAATGCAATGACCTTGTTTGCACCTGGGAAAGAAGATTGGATATTAGAAGTACATGGAAGAATGTTTCACATATGCATTTTCACTAGATAATCACCATATTTATTATTCAGCCATTCCACTCAGTTTTGTCAGGCTGACTTATTTGCTCTTTGATATGACATTTGTCTTACTAGAACCTCAAACTATAGTTCAGCAAACAGTTTTACAGTCACTGCTAGTAATCTTCCCGATATCTCATATATAAAACTAGAAAAAGCTTTTAGTTTTTTTAATGAAACATTGAAAAATTATTAATTCATTTATTAGAATGTTTTGAAGGAAACACTATAATCACTGTAATCAACTCTGATCTAAGAACTGTTTGCTATGTTTAAGAGCAAAATACAGGGGTGGGTTCTAACTTACCTCGCTGCCGGTTTGCTTCCTCCCATACCGCATGGCCACTTTGCGTGCGCACGTATGCGCAGTGGCAAAAAATAAAAAAATCCCCCCCCCAAAAAGCCAAAAACAAGATGGCGACTGCATGCACAGTGCCAGAAACTCGGCTACTGCACATGTGCTGAAGAAAAAAAAACCGGAAAAAAATGACAAAAAAATAAATACCCCCCCCCCAAAAAAAACAAGATGGCAACTGCATGCACAGTGCCAGAAACTTGGCTTCTGCGCATGTGCAAAAGAAAAAAACCCAGAAAACAATTCAAAAAAATCTGGAAAAAATCTGAAAAAATTCAAAAAAAAAGATGGCAGCACCCATGGACCGGCACTGACTAAACCGGTTCCGTGACATCATTGTGACATCACCAGCGGGTCGCTACCGGTTCAGGTGAACCGGTCCAAACTGGGAGGAACCCACCTCTGGTAAAATAAAAAAAATTGAAACCAGGTTATTGATTTGTACAGTTTTTCTAGTAAAATAGATATCTATAAGATGTAGCTTAATTTATCTTACATAGGAAGATTGATATTGTATATACAGTATAAGCACCAATCTGTTTAATAAGATTCACAGATCCTAGCAAAAGAATCTATACTTCTAACTAGTATACTTAGCAGGTAGGGGAAACAATTTATATATTTCAAAAACCCCACACAACACCAAACTTTCTTTATTTGAATGGGTAAACCCATAGCATTGTGTCCAGAATTTGCATGTGATACAGACAGTGCACTATTGCTGCTCTCGTATGGTACAGTTATAATCCAGCAGAGTATTTAATCAAACGTCAGTCAAGATTGTGACTAAATAAGTGTTGTGATATCATTACATAAATGTCATTACATTGCAACATAGCAAACAAGTACATGTAGTCGTCATTTACCAACTGAAATTATAGTGCTGCTGAAAAAGATTTATAATGGGTCCTCAAAACTGCAGTGGCCCCATGGTCACATGATTACAATTTGGGAACTTGGCAATCAGGATGCATTCAGGAAGGTTGTAGCACTTTGTGATCAGATGACTACCATTTATGACCTTCACAGCCAACTTCCACCAAGTAGTCATGGAGAAGTTGGCAGGAAGTCACAAGTTGAAGTCATATGATGTCACACTTAGTGACTGCAGGTGATTTGCTTAACAACTGCAACTAGAACTAATGTCATAAGCTGGGTGTAGTCAGGTGATGTTTCATTTATTTTTATAAACACGTTGCTTAAGGGTTGCCATTCCTTATTGAGATCATTAAGTGAGAACTATCTATGGATGCATGGTAGAATTTGCACTGTAACTTACAATGCACTTTTTTGTAACTACAATGCACTTATTCCTATTTTTATAAAATCTTGGCTATATGCAGATGACTTTGTAACCAGGGAAGCTGTCAGCATTCCAAAGAATATAATAATATAATATAAACAGTTTTCTTTTTAATGCCAGAATATTTGTGGTTGCTAAATCTTTCAAAATTCAACATTCTTGGGCAAAAACTTATGAATTTTCAGGTTGACAATGCCAAATTCTCAAGAAAGTTGACACTTTTGTGAGATTTGATAGGGCTGCCAAGCTATTCCATGAAATACAACAACAGTGCCTGAATAAGTTGCCAACTCTATTTTATTAATGCTACATCAAAGGGGTACATCAACATTTGAAACTGTTCAGAATCAGTGGCCTGAACTATTTATAAACTGAGGTTTCTAATTGTTCATATATTTCTCCCATACATTCATTCTCCACACTGATTTTTCCAATAGAAGACATTGCAGAGAGATATGAAGGAAAGACCTATTACAAGAATTTGGCTTCACTTACAAAGAAACATTGATATTAATTTCCATTCAGGTGGGGGGTTTTTTGCAAATCACATTCTCTTACTACCAATATTTTTCGGACTATAAGATGCACCTTTTTACCCCCCAAAAGAGGGTGAAAACTTGGGTGCGTCTTATACACCGAATGTAGCCCCAGCCACCCCCACCCTTTGGCCTCTGTCTTCCAGCAATTTACCTGTTTGCAGCAAAGAGGGAAGAGCCTGTAAAGCCAAGCAAGTCATTAGCAGCTTCCCGACCTACAGCTGATTTGCCACGTGCTAAAATGAAAGTGAAACTAGCTTGCAAAGAGGCAAATAGCTGGGAGAGACATGCAGATTTTTATTTTCTTCTGAACTGGATGCAAGTGAATAACTATAAATGTCTGTAGAATGTTCAAATTATTAGACTTATTTTTTAAAGACTGCTTTATTATTGTTCTAGAGCCAGGGGTCTCCAATCTTGGCAATTTTAAGACTTGTGGGCTTCAACTCCCAGGATTCCACAGCCAGCTTTGTTAGCTTTGCTGGCTGTGGAATTCTGGGAGTTGAAGTCCACAAGTCTTAAAGTTGCCAAGGTTGGAAACCCCTGTAAATCTAGACAACTTAACAAAATAAAGAAGCTTTTTAAAATAAATGCTTGCTCTGAAGGGGCCCAGTGCTATGGTATTTTCTTTTAAATAATAGAGAATAATGTATACTTCCAGAAATTTTAATTAATTTTAACAGCTCTGTGCAAGTATAGTCTGAAATGTAACAGTGTCCTGTTTAGTATTAGAGTTAAATCCTGACTTACCTTGGAGTAGATCTATTTAAATAATTGGGAGGAGTTAGTGTGACTACATTTAAGAAAACTTTCTGGCATAATGAACATTTCTCCAATTCTTTGCTATTTCTATGGGTCAGGCACACATGCACAGAAATACACAGCAAACTGTATATCATCTGTGCTGTTTGCTGTTTGGCAAATTGCTTGGAGGCAGAGGCCTTTTTTCCTTGTTTTCCTCCCCCAAAACTAAGGTGCGTCTTATACTCCGGTGTGTCTTATATTCCGAAAAATACGGTAGTTAGAAAATTGTATAGAATTCATCAGTAATTACTACAGATCTCATATGGCTGTATTTTTCTATCATCTGGCCAATAGAATATTCTGACAAAGTAAAGCTGGCTCTGAAATTTTAGTGCAGAGGGTAAAAGCAAGTTTCATTTTTCTTTCCTGAGTGAACCACATAAAAATTTTCTTATTGTTGCCTTTCAGTAACATGCACAAACTAGCCATTGGACTATATAGTTTCTATCAAGATCACTTGATTTTCCAAACCACATCTCTGTTTTGCTTCCTTATTAGAGGGGCACGGGAAATATTATAACAGTCATTAATTTGTACTGTGCATCAATCATTTATTACATATTGCTAAAATTATATATAAATCTGAAAACTAAAATTGGGAGTGGGACAAAAAAAATCCACAGATTCCAAGGAAAAGTAAATTAGGATCATTCATCCAAGAAAGACAAATTATCCTTTTTAAGAATCAATACAAGGGAGTTGAATATGGCCTGATGTTTTGTTTGTAAGCTTTGTGCAGACATCTGGCTGGTCACCACTAAGAATGGGAAACTTGATCAAATAAAGATTTTGTCTCATTACTTCTTTTGTTCTTTCATTCAATGTGTTCTTTCCCAAGTTACTAGTATCCAAATATCCTGAACAAATTCCAAGCCACCATCTTTTCTATATCTAGGCATTTGACTGTAAGGATTTTCACACTGAAATTTTTCTTCATGTGTACTTTTATATGTTTCAAAAATATTTAACAAGGTATGTTAAGTTCCATATTTTCTAGAAAAATATTTTGACAGGAGAATATTCCTGTTTGTTTTTCCTTTGAACTGCAGTAAAAAGAATAATAATTATTATAAAGAAGATTTGGGACACTCCAAATCGATAGTCAAGGATTTGTTTCAGGTTCAATCTAACTTGCATTTTTAATTAGGAAATTCTGGGAATAAAGGACCTGTCCACAGAGAAATAATTAAACTCACATCATCTTATCTATCTGAATGCTCCTGGCAATCACCTATCAATGTCACTATGTACTATATTTCCATGCGTTCAGCATATACGTCTGTAGGAGAGAACCCATGTCACTTCTTAATGCATGCTTATGTGCACTGACTTATATTGTATGTGAAAGCCTAGGTTCACATAGTAAAGTAAGTGAGGCTTTATTTCTTCAGTTGTATTGAATGCCTTCAGGAAGCTGGTGGCATTTGAGTAATATTAAAGGGGGGATTATTTGGAATTCTCCCATAGTGAGCATTTCTGATTCATAACATTAATGCATAACATTAATCATTGAGCTGCTAGGATTAAAGGGGACAAATACTTGAATGTGTCCAGTTTGGGAGATTTCTAAGGATTTCCAGTAACCAAGAGATTTCTGCTTGTGTATAACTCCCATTTAGTCCTTGATGCTGACAGAGAGATATCAGAATCTGAAATGTCTCATCCAAGCCCTTTCAAAAGTGAAGTCTTCCACAAGATGAGTCTGACTCTTGACTAGGTATGAAATGTTCTTGGCATTGAAATGGAAGTTGTCATTGCCTTTTTCTGTGTTTTAAATGTTCAGAATCTTGATTGAAAGATTACAAGAGGTGACCACGAGCAAAATGTGGAAAGTATAGTGATTTTGTTAGACTAGAGGTGCACAATGCACATACCAGATTTTTACTCCTTTGCTTGCTTATTTTAATACAGAATTATGTACAGATAGTCCTCAACTTACAACAGTTCATTTAGTGACTGTTCAAAGTTACAATGGCATTGAAAAAGTGACTTATGATCATTTTTCATACTTATGACCGTTGCAGCATCCCCATAGTCATATGATGAAAATTCAGACACTTGGCAACCAACTCATATTTATGATGGTTGCAGTGTCTTGGTCCTGTGATCCCCTTTTGCAACCTTCTGACAAGGAAAGTCAATGGGGAAGCCATATTCACTTAACAATCATGTTACTGATGAGCCGTGGTGGCACAGTGGTTAGAGTGAAGTACTGCAGGCTGACTGCCGTCTGCCTGAAATTCAGCAGTTCAAATCTCACCAGGCTCAAGATTGACTCAGCCTTCCATCCTTCCAAGATCAGTAAAATGAGGACCTAGATCAGTGATGGCGAACCTATGGCACGCGTGCCACAGGTGGCACGCGGAGCCATATCAGAGGGCACGTGAGGCGTTGCCCTGTCAGCTCCACGGGCAAACCGGAAGTTTGGAAAAACGCACTTCTGGTTTGCCGTTGGGCTGTTTTTCGCACTCCGGGAGGGTTTAGGGAAGCTTCCTGAAGCCCCGGAATGCGAAAAATGTCGAAACAGGCAAACCGGAAGTTCGGAAAACGCACTTCTGGTTTGCCGTTGGGCTGTTTTTAGCATTCCGGAGGGTTCAGGGAAGCTTCCTGAAGCCCCGGAGTGCAAAAAACAGCCCAATGGGCAAACTGGAAGAGCGTTTTTCCGAACTTCCGTTTTGCCCGTTTTGCCATTTTTCGCTTCGGTAAGGCCTTTGCGCGGGGGTGGGGGTGCGCATGCACAGGGGGCAGCGTGGGGGGGGTTGTGTGCATGCGTGGGGGGAGAGGGAATGGGTGTGGGCACGTGTGCATGCGCTAGCGCGCGCACACACACCCCCTTTTGGCACGCGAACCAAAAAAGGTTAGCCATCACTGACATAGATTGTTGGGGGCAATAGGTTGACTCTGTAAATCGGGTTAGAGAGGGCTGTAAAGCACTGTGAAGCGGTATATAAGGGCTATTGCTACTACCTTAACAATTGGAGCAAGTCACTTAACTACCATGGCAAGAAAGGTTATAAAATGGGGCAAAACTCACTTAACAAATGTCTTGCTTAGCAACAAAAATTTTCGGCTCAATTGTGGTCATAGGTCGAGAATTACCTCTATTCATGTCAGAGTCTAGTTAATAAAAATCTTGTTGTAGATCATGAATGAAGGCAAATATATGTATCCCAGGATAATGTTGCAGGATCCAGTTTGGTCAGTAACCAGGACCAGAGGTTTAGTTTTCCAAGCTTTCGGACTCATGCTGGAGCCCATCCTCAGAGAACTTCTCTCTCACCAAAATGTAACATTGTATAATGCAAAAAGTGACATGGATATCTCTTTGGCAGGAAAATAAGTAACCAATTGCAAATAATACATAAATGGTAAAACCTTAGAGGAAGTTGATAAACCTGTGTATTTGGGTAGTATATTTAACATTTATTAACTATGAAAAAAATAGAAGCAGGAGTGGGTGGGTTGACACTGCTTTGAGAAACAGCTTTGAAGAAATGCTTCATGTGACGTTTTATACAACCCTATTATTTTACTTCGCTGTTCATTATGATGCTATGACCTAAGTGAACTTAAAATCCCAAAAACACATAAAGTAAAGCTGGGATGTTCATAAAAACAGAATTGACATATCAGGGACATAAAAATAGTTGTGAAATTGCAAATGATTAGGACATCGGTTAGCTGGGTGTTTGCATTCAGTGCAGTCCTTCTTCAAACCATTCCTTTCCTCCCTATAAGATAGACTGCAAAGGGCAAAAGTATGGCCGGGCAGTGGGTGGGCACTGATTAATGGTTTCTGATGCTCTAGTATATTTTTCTTATTTTTGAAACAGAATTCTTCCTTATACTTAATTTTAAAAACACACACACACAAGCACAAAACATGTGCATTTTATAAATCTCTACGGCGAGATGACTCACTGCATCACAAGTGAAGTACAATTTCCTTTAGTACAAAAATAATAAGTTTTCTAGCCCTCAGAATGAGAATGTAAAGTAAAACATACGCTAGTCATTTAAGTTTTATGCAAGTATCATTTATGAAGTTCCTAAATGAGCAAAGCATAACAATTTGTTATAACAACAAATCGATTTCGCTACACCTTAGTGGCTGTTTTTAAAGACAGAGAAAATAAAGAGAAATGCCAATGAATTGCTCAATAGTAATCTGGGCTTCTACTTACATTTATATCAGATAAAATGACAGTAACAATAATTGATGGTGCAGGTAGTCTTCAAAGAGCAACTGCCTCATTCAGTGACTGTTCACAGTTTTGATGGTGATAAAGAAGTAACTTTCCAACCAATCCTCGCATTTACTATCTTTGCAAATCTCTAAAGTGAAGGAAAACTAAAGTAAGATTGTAACCATAATCGTAGTTTCACTTAGCAACTACCGTATTTTTCAGAATATAAGACGCACCTCTTTCCTCCCTAAAAGTGGCTGAAAATTTGGGTGCGTCTTATACTTTGAATGTAGCTTTTTTTCCCCCAGCCCTAACTAGGTGCTAACAGATCTTCCCAGCTCTTACCTTGCAGGCTTTTTCATTGTTACTCTCTCCAAAGAATGTTTTTCTAGCCCTAAGTCTTTGCAGAATTTTTTTTCATTGCTCTACTTGCTCCGAATAAGTTTTTTTCTAGCCCTAACCAAGTGCTAACTATCTTCCCAGCTCTTACCGGCTTGCAGGCTCTTTCATTTTTACTCTCTCAGAAGAAGGTTTTTTTAAGTCCTAACCAGGGGATAAAATAATGTGCTGAAGCTGCTCCGAATAAGTTTTATCTCCTAACCAGGAGATAAAATAATGTGCTGAAGCTGCTCCGAATAAGTTTTTTTCTAGCCCTAACCAGGTGCTAACGATCTTCCCAGCTCTTATTGGCTTGCATGCTCTTTCATTGTTACTCTCTCAGAAGAAGGTTTTTTTAAGTCCTAACCAGGGGATAAAATAATGTGCTGAAGCTGACCAGACTAAGGACGCTAGCCAGATGAATACCTGGTAGGCAGATTGTTTTCCCCTATTTTCCTCCCCAAAAACTAAGGTGCGTCTTATACTCTGGTGCGTCTTATACTCTGAAAAATACGATACTTATTTAATGATTGAGTTGCTAGTTCTATTTGTGGTCACTAAATAAGATTTATTTGTGATTCATTTTCTTGGCTAAATTAAATTATGACCTATAATGAGAAAGGCAACATTATCTTGATTGAAACTAGAATAGAATAGAATAGAATAGAATAGAATAGAATAGAATAGAATAGAATAGAATAGAATAGAATAGAATAGAATAGAACAACAGAGTTGGAAGGGACCTTGGAGGTCTTCTAGTCCAACCCCTGCTTAGGCAGGAAACCCTATACCCATGATGGCGAACCTATGGCACGCGTGTCACAGGTGGCACGCGGAGTCATATCTGCCGGCACACGAGCCATTGCCCTAGCTCAGCTCCAGTGCGCATGTGTGTGCCAGCCAGCTGATTTTCGGCTTGCGTGGAGGCTCTGGAAGGACATTTTCGCCTTCCCCATGCTCCAGGGAAGCCTCTGGAGCCTGGGGAGGGTGAAAAATGGGCCTACCGGAAGTCAGGAAACAGGAGAGCTGGGGGGTCATGCGCGTATGCGCGGGACAGCGTTGGGAGGGTCACACACACCTACGCAGGGGTGTGTGGCATGTGGGGGTGCGCACACACTTTCTGTTAAAACAATACAAAGTCATAAATAGCAAAAGTAGCATTAAAAAGAACTTCATACTGCTGTTGTTTTAGATAGGCTTAGCTCAGTTCTCTATGAATGCTAAGAGACATTTATTATATTTAAAATAAAAGTAGATTTATTACAAAATTCATTGAGTGAGAGAAAAACATGAAGTTGCCATATCTCTTAAACACAGAGACTCATTTAATTATCAGTAACCCAGGTGAGAAACTGGTAACATGTGAAGTCTAATCTTCTCTTCCTCTTCCAATTTAATGATCCAAATAGGCTCATAGGTGCAAAAAGATGATATAGTCTCCAACTGCAGAATCAAATTTTTTTTATTAGTAGTTCAGCAATCTGATACTGAAGTTGCCCTTTTTACATTTCATTCACTAAAGAATAGTAAATGTCCAGGCAGCACATTTCTGACTTTGAAAAATTGTTCTATTTTTTTAAGTGCATGTTTTTGCCAATGGTTTTTTTTTTTGCAACGGTTTTTGTCTGTGCAGTGAGCAGGCATAAAACAATAGGTGAAACGGATCAATTTGGAAAGTGAAGGCTGCTCAAGTAGCAATGTTTATTATTATTCCTAATATTTGAAAAGACATGAATCCAGAATTGTTGATGTTTCGTTTAGGTGGGCAGCTATTGACAGTGAGCAGACTTTTTTTTAAAAAAAGAGAAGGTTTTCATTAATGTCATCTATGTTATTTGGCTTCAATATATCACATTTCCTAAAAGGGATAGAAGGGGTGTTGGTCTTACCTGATACGCTCCTTCTCGTAGGGTGGAGCTAGCATGGCCAGTAAAGCTGAGTCTGACCGGACACTTTTAAGAACTTGCATTAAGTCTTACTTAGTGGCGATAAGGGCGGCAAAATGCTCGCATTTTTCCGCTCTTATTGCGTCCGCCGACTCCCGCCCAGCCGCCCTGTTTAGGGTGACTCGCTCCCTCCTAGCCAAGGGGGGAGTTGAAGATCCCTTGCAGGGCAGAGCTGAGGAATTTTCTCAGTTTCTGGCGGATAAGTCGTTCAGATTCGGACAGACCTGGACTCCATTTGGACAGGGCAAGCCGAGATGACAGGGGCGAGTCTTAGTCCTGTTATATGGGACGAGTTTGAGCCTGTCACTCCTGAGGATATGGACAAGGCCATAGGAGCGATGAGCGCCTCCACCTGTTTATTGGACCCGTGCCCCTCCTGGCTGGTCTCTGCCAGCAGAGAGGTGTCACGCGGCTGGCTCCAGGCGGTTGTGATCGCTTCTTTGAGAGAGGGATCCATCCCACAGCCTTTAAAAGCTGCGGTGGTGAGGCCCCTCCTCAAGAAGCCTTCCCTGGACCCAGCGGATTTAAAAAACTTCCGTCCAGTCTCCAACTTACCCTTTTTGGGTAAAGTTGTTGAGAAGGTGGTGTCGCTCCAACTCCTGCGGCTATTGGAGGATACTGATTATCTGGATCCCTTTCAATCGGGTTTCAGGTGCGGCTACAGTACAGAGACTGCTTTGGTCGCGCTGATGGATGATCTCTGGCGAGCCCGGGATGGGGGTTATTCCTCCATCCTGGTGTTACTTGACCTCTCAGCGGCTTTCGATACCATCGACCATGGTATCCTTCTGCGTCGTCTTGGGGAGATGGGAGTGGGAGGCACTGTTCTACGGTGGTTCTCCTCCTACCTCTCTGATAGGACGCAGTCGGTGTTGACAGGAGGACAGAGGTCGGCCCCTAGGCCCCTGGTTTGCGGAGTGCCACAGGGCTCGGTCCTCTCGCCCATCCTGTTTAACATTTACATGAAACCGCTGGGTGAGATCATCCGACGACATGGGGTGAGGTATCAGCAGTATGCTGATGATACCCAGTTGTACATCTCCACCCCGTGTCAATTCAGTGAAGCAGTTGATGTAATGTGCCGCTGCCTGGACGATGTGAGGGTCTGGATGGGAGTGAACAGACTCAGGCTCAACCCAGACAAGACTGAGTGGCTCTGGATATTGCCTCCCAAGGACTATGTCGACTGTCCCTCCTTGGTTCTTGGGGGAGAAAAATTGAATCCCTCAGAACAGGTTCGCAATTTGGGTGTCCTCCTAGACCCACAGCTAAAATTGGATCAACATCTTTCAGCTGTGGCTAGGGGGACCTTCGCACAGATCCGTCTTGTGCACCAATTGCGACCTTACTTGGAGAGGGAGGCCTTGCTCACAGTCACTCATGCCCTTGTCACCTCACGGCTAGACTACTGTAACGCGCTCTACATGGGGCTACCCTAGAAGAGCATCCGGAGACTCCAGTTGGTACAGAATGCAGCTGCGCGAGCTGTAGTGGGTGTACCAAGATACACCCACGTAATACCTCTCCTTCGCCAGCTGCATTGGCTACCAATTAGTCTCCGGTTGCAATTTAAGGTGTTGGTCGTTACCTTTAAAGCCCTACATGGCTCAGGGCCAGGTTACCTGCGGGACCGCATCCTACCACATACCTCCCTAAGACCGGTTAGGTCCCACAGAGAGGGCCTCCTCCGGGTCCCGTCGGCCAAACAATGCCGACTGGCGGGGCCTAGGGGGAGGGCCTTCTCTGTGGGAGCCCCGTCCCTCTGGAACCAACTTCCACCAGAGATCCGGACCATCCCCACCCTGCTGGCCTTCCGTAAAGCCTTAAAAACATGGCTCTTCCGGCAGATGGGGTGAATAGGATAATCAGATTCCCCCTGAATGTTGTGTTTATAATGTTTTTCTTTTTAATTATATTTTAATTTAAATTATGATTACTGTTTTTATATGTACGCTTCTTATTCATGCTGTACGCCGCCCTGAGTCCCACGGGATTGGGCGGCCTATAAGAGCGTCTAAATAAATAAATAAATAAATAAATCCAGGAATGGGTTGACCTCCTCTCTTCAGTCTGTAGGACTGAGTTGAAAGGATCTGCCTCTGTTGCTAGGCTCCCAGCTTTGGCAGAGACGAACGGACAGATTCGATGTGTCATCATCAGCCAATTCTCCCTCAGCACTCCAGGACCAGACAGACTTTGGGTGGGGCTAGATGCTAGCTCCACCCTACGAGAAGGAGTGTATCAAGTAAGACCAATGCCCCTTCTCCATAGTGGGTGGAGCTAGCATCCAGGAATGGGACATACCAAAGCTGGCTGTCCTATGGGTGGGCCATAGTCTGGTCCAATGAATCCCCTGCCGAATGGACCTGTTGTAGGACCCTGCGGCTGAATGCCGCCTCCATTGAGGCAAAGATGTCCAGCCTGTAGTGTCTAATAAAGGGCAATGGGGAAGACCAAGTGGCCGCCCTGCAGACCTCCTTGAGTGAGGCCTGCGTTGACCGTGCTGCCAATGTCACTGCACTCTGAGTTGAGTGCGCTGTCACTTGTGCAGGCCTGGGAAGGGACTGAAGATCATACTCTTTGGCAATGGTACCTCTGAGCCATCGTCCCACCATAGACGGCGTAACCATGTTATGTAAAGTGTTCAGTTGGAACAAGACAAAGAGGGCCTCCATCTTTCTCAGTGCAGCAGTTCTCTTAATGTAAATGCGGAGAGCCCTCCTTACATCTAGTGTATGCCACTTACGTTCGAAAGGGTGGACCGGATTGGGACAGAAATTTGGCAAAATGACTTCCTGTGCCCTATGGAACCATGAATTTATTTTATGAAAGAAGAGTCCAATCGTACCCTGTTTCCCCCAAAACAAGACATCCCCTGATAATAAGCCCAATCAGGCTTTTGAGTGCATGGCAATAAGACCAACCGCTTATTTCAGGGTTCAAAAAAAATATAAGACAGGGTCTTATTTTGGGGGAAATATGGTAATACAACTCTGTCCGTGTGGAAGACACATAGATCCTTGCAGACTGAAAGGGCCGCTATCTCGGAGATCCTCCTGGTAGAGGTGATAGCCACTAGAAACGCCACCTTACAGGTAAGGTGACGGAGGCTGGCCGACCTCAAGGGCTCATAAGGAATCCCGGTTAGGGAATTCAATACTTTAGTCAAGTCCCAGGTGGGGTATCTGTGGACTACCAGAGGGCACAGGTTGGCCACCCCCTTGATAAAGTGGCAGACAGTGGGGTGCCGAGCCTGGGACTCCAGCGACCCGCAGTTTAAAACTGAGGACAGAGCCACCACCTGCCTCCGGATGGTGTTGGGCGATAGCCCCTTGTCCAGCCCATCCTGGAGAAAGTCCAGGATCTGCACTATCAAGGCTTGTACTGGGGAACAGCCTGCATTGGAACACCAGGCACAAAATGACTTCCAGGTGGCTGAATATATGCACTGAGTGGAAGGCCTCCGAGAAGCCTAGATTGTCCTAATAACCCTGGAGGAAAGGTTGATATCTCTCAGAGCACTCCACTCAATCACCAGGCAGTCAGTTTGAACCATTAAGTCTGGGTGGATCAACGACCCCTGACTGAGAGCTTCCTTGCACTGCGGAATCCTCCAGGGTTGCTCCACTGATAGGGCCATTAGATCAGCAACCCAGGCTCTCATGGGCAATGACAAGATGAGAATAACTCTCATTAGAGGCGAAAATAGATCTTTTCCCGGAATTCTGACATTAGAAAAGAAACCGCAGTTTAAAGTTCTAAGTAAAAATATTTATTTCAGTACAAAAACAATAAATCCTCATTAATTACATCTCTAATATAAAAAGGCACGTCTTGCTTCGACAGAAGCTAAGAACAGAAGGACTGAATGGAATGCACACATGCGTACTAGAACATATCAATCACGTGCTCAGGAATAAACCATTATATTAGATAGGGATGCAGCTCCCTGCATATACATGTAACAGGCAACATAAAAATCACTGCCTGACAGGCAATGCAGTGCCAGAAGTAAAATCTCCGCCTTCTCCTCCAAGATCTTCCTGATTACTTTTGGAATAAGGGGAAGAGGAGGGAAGGCATACAGGAGGCCTGAAGGCCACTTGCTGTGAAGGGTGTCGACCCCTTCCGCACCTGGAGTCTGGAATCTTAAGAAAAACCTCAGCAGTTGTGCATTCTCCGATGTGGCAAAAAGGTCGGCCTCGGGGAGACCAAAGCAGAAGATGGAAGGGTGCAGGCACCACTCCGCATGATCGATGGTCATACGGCCAGTTTGTCTGCACGTTGTACCCCCTGAAGATGTGGTTTGCCGAGATGGACAGCAAGTGTTGCTCTGCCCAGAGAACCAGCCTTCTGGCCTCCTGCATAAGGGACCGAGATCTGGTGCCCCATGGCCTGTTTATGTGGGCTTTCATGGCCACATTGTCCATGAGCACTAAAACATGCTTGCCGGAGGTCAGGTGCTGTAGTTCATGAAGGGCCAGGTAAACTGCCCGTAACTCCAGCCAATTGATGTTGCAGAGTCTTTCGGCGGGAGTCCACCGACCCTGGACCATGTACGACTGGGAGTGCGCTCCCCAGCTGAATAGGCTGGCATCTGTGGTGACCACCAGCCGGTGAGGCTCCTGAAAGAGACATAACCTTGAGATGGCTAGAGACCTCCACCAATTCAGGGAATGTAGGACCTCCCTGGGGACCTGGACCCTGGCTTGCAAGCTACTCAGCCTGTTCTCTGGAATGGCAAGAGAAACCATTGGAGGTCTCTAGAGTGTAGGCGAGCCCAAGGTGTAATGGCAATGCTAGATATCATTTTGCCCAGGAGCATAGAGAGCAGAGCTAGGGAAACCCTGCACTGTTGTTGGACCCTTGTGGCCATTTCCCTAATACTGTTCTGTCACTCCTGGGATAGAAACACCCTACACTCCAGAGAATCGATAACTTCTCCCAGATGTAAGAGGCGGTTAGAAGGAGTGAGGTGGCTCTTCTCCATGTTAATGGAGAACCCGTGGTGTTCGAGAGTCTGAACCGTTACCTGGAGATCCTTTCTTGCTTGTTGCAACAAGGAGGACTGTATTAGAATATCATCCAGGTAACACTGGACACGCATGGGTAGAGCTCTAAGGTGGGCCGCCACCACTGCCACCACTTTAGTAAACACTCTAGGAGCAGAAGAGAAGCTGAATGGAAGGGCCTTGTATTGATAATGAGTACCTGCATAGCAGAACCTAAGGTACTGCTGATGGAATGGATGGATTGGGACATGCAGATAGGCCTCCGTTAAATCAATCAAAGAGAGGAAGTCACCCTGTCGTATGCTCCCAAGGATCGTCTGCAGCGAGTGCATTTTGAATCGACAATAGCACAGGTGACGATTCAATCTTTTAAGGTCAAGAATAGCTCTCCACCCACCTGAGGTTTTGGGGACTACAAAAAGAATAGAGTAGAACCCCTGCCCTAGTTGGCCCTCCGGCACCTGCTGGATGGCTTGAATGTCGAGCAGGTGCTGAAGGGCTGTGTCCATGAGGGCCCTCTTGGAAGCGATCTTAAGCAGTAGGCATCTTATGAAAAACCTCAGGGGCAGTGGAGACAAATTCCAGGGAGAGGCCTTATCTCACCATCTGCCTGACCCAAGCATCCAATGTAATTTCCTCCCACCGGTCAGCAAAGAGGGCCAGATGACCCCCGATGGGAGGCTTGGACGCAGTCTCACTTGGGACGATGAAAGGAGTGACTCCCTCCACCCCGAAAGGGCCGCTTATACTGTCTGCCCCTACCTGGCCTGTTGGGTAACTGTCTTGGTCTGGGCCCATACTGACCTTGGCCCCTGGAATATCCTGCGCCAGAGTCTGAAAGGGCCACCGAGTGTAAGTGGCTGATTGAAAGTTGCCCTTCCTGGAAAAGGTCGGCAGGACCTTCCTCTTATCCCTGGACTCCACTAATACTGGGTCCAGGGCTTCCCCAAAGAGGAGTTGACCTCTGAAAGGGGCAAAGGCCAGGCACCATTTGTGTTGGGTGTCTGCCTCCAGTGGTGTAACCAATGCATGTGGTGAGCCACAACAGAGGACCCGATGGCCTTTGGTGCAAATCTAGCCGCAACATAGCGTCTGCCAAAAATTGGGCTGCTGCCAGGAGTTTGTTTATGTCCTGGTGCTCCCAGACGTCGGAGGCGTCCACAGTTGTCATAGCCAAACCAGGGACGTTCGTGTGAAGAACGAAGTGGTCGTAGATGCCCGCACCACCCAGGCAGCCGACTGGTCATCTTCTGTAATGCCTGCTCCTTTCTTCTATCCTCTGGTTTGAGAAGCTCCTCTGGGTCCCCAGGCATGGCAGCCGAAGTGTGTAGAGTTGCCACTGGAACATCTACCATCAGTGTTTGCAAGGCCTTGGCCAGGTCCAATCCGACATTATAGAATCTTTTGTTTGTCACCGAAGGCATTGGCCTGGATCCCGGCGTGGCCCACTGCCTTTGGACCACATCCACAAAGAGCTTAGGCGCCGGTATTACTTCCGCCTCTGCAGTGGGCTCCATGAGGAGCAGGTCAGTTGAAGTTGTTGATGTTTGTGCTCGGGTGTCCATAGGGGCCCTGAGGTTGACAGAGTTCTTGGCCTTGAACAGCAAGGATTTAAAGAGTCCCAGTTGAAATAACCCAGTGAACACCGGCTGTTCAGGCGCTAGGCTGTCAACATCTGACAGGTCTATGTCCTCATGACTGCCCTCCTCTGAATATGGAGATTGATTCCTGATAGAGTGAGCTGGGGAGTGTGCTTCTGGAAAGTTAGTAAGCTCCCCTTGGGGTGGAGGACCTAGGCCCTTGTCCACTCAATAAGGTGGTTCGGAAACCACAGAAGCTGGTCTACTAGGATGTTGAAGTGCTGCCTCCACGCCCTGCCTGATGGTGTTGGCTATGACATTTTGCATATGTACAGAGTTTAGGAAGTCTGCTTCCATATCAGGCCAGAGACCTGCAGCCGTGGGCATGAATGTGGCCTCTGGTATCGGTCTGGATTAACGTCTGTGCCCTCCAGCATCTGGACACGCAGGTGGAGCATCCCAGAGTGCCTCTGAGTGAACGGACAGGTTGGAATAATCCAGGGAGATATGCTCTCCTGCGCCCCCTAGGGACAAACTCCTGGGGCCCTGTCCACTGGGATAACTACCCCCCTCCTGCAATTGCTGTTTATCTGGCGCTTTATTCTGAGACTGGGCACAGATGTTTTCTAAAACCCTGTCTCTCCTAAACTCCTGGTGCTCTGTGGCCTTGGAGCACTTAGGCTTCTGGCCCACCTCTTTGTCGACCAGGGTGGCATGTTTAGAGACGCCTGGAGATGAGTCAGGTCGTGAATGCTCCCTTGATTTGGAGGACTTCTTATTCTTCCTGGAACTCACTGAGGAGGTAGACTTAGAATTCTCCGCCATTGTATGCTTTAGGGATGGTAGAATCTTAATGAGGCCAGTAGTCATTAGACCAAGATGGCTGCCTCTGTTAAATCAGCCTCCTGAGTACAGTTGGCTACCCTGGGAGCTGGCAGAACCCTGCAAACAGAGGTTTTCACTACTGGTTGGCTATGAGGTCTATATGATCCTCCTGCCAAAATGCATGCCGCTCGACCAATGCACCTAATGAATCAGGTATGGCGCGGCTGTGGCACTCCCGGCGCTGAGGTGTGGGTGGAAGTTCTCAGCTGTAGATTGTTTTCAGTGTTTAGGCATGGGCAGGAACAATGGCCGCTGTCAATGACAGCCGAAAGGGCCTCTGGAGGTCTCAGCTCTGCCGTGCAGCCTGTCACTCGAGCGTGAGGCTCCTGCGACCTGATTGTCCTCCTCTGGCTGCTCAGATCATTGGCGGTTAGTTTAGTGGGAGCTCGGTGCTCCTGTGGCCTTAAGTTGCCCAAGCGTGAAGCTCCTGCGACTGGCGGCATGGCTGAGAATGAGCAGAAAATTCAAAATGGCAACGTAGTGCCTTGCTCGGTCAGAAAGTCCTTTCTCCGATGATCTGCCACCGCCAAAACTCACAGCGCCCAGCAATGTTGTCCGTGGGCAATTAACTACTGCAACTTGGAGTGCGAGAGTTCCTGGCCACAACCGCTGCACACACTGCGCTAAATAATGCTGGAAGCCTCCGACAAATGACCTGGTGGATTAAGTTCAATGCAGAGCATGAGAGCTCCCATGGCAGATTGAAGAGCCAAGGCCCTCGAGCAGTTCAATGCCACAATCTGGCCGTTAATTTAATTTAATTTAATTTAATTTAATTTAATTTAATTTAATTTAATAGATTTGTATGCCGCCCAACTCCCGGGGGACTCTGGGCGGCTCACAGCATGTCAAATCCATTACAATAAAACATATAACAATTAAAAAGATATAAAAATTAAAAGAAGATCTCCAACATAACTAAAGGGGGGAGACCCCGGAATAATCTACTCGGTCTCACTTTCACCCCGCCTGCCGGAAGAGCCAAGTTTTTATTGCTTTACGGAAGGCCAGCAGGGTGGGGATGGCCCTGATCTCCGGAGGGAGTTGGTTCCACAGGGAGGGAGCTCCCACAGAGAAGGCTCTCCCCCTAGGCCCTGCCAACCGACATTGTTTGGTCAATGGGACCTGGAGGAGACCAACTCTGTGGGACCTAACCGGTCGTAGGGAAGTATGCGGCAGGATGCGGTCCCAAAGGTAGCCTGGCCCTGAACCATGTAGGGCTTTAAAGGTCAAAACCAACACCTTAAATTGGATCCGGAGACTAATAGGCAGAGCTGAAGCTCTGTGCCGCGATCGACCCAGCAACCCTGCCCTAAGGTATTGGGTCAGCTGGGGAAACACTCACAGATGTCTGAAGAAGGTAGAGGAATGACAAGTCTGAAGAAGGTAGGTTACCAGGAACGGGAGAAAACTTTATCATGTCTGTCCAGTCTGAGGACTGAGTGAAAGCTGGGAGCCTAGCAACAGAGGCGGATCCTTTCAACTCTGACAGACTCAGTCCTTCAGGCTGAACATACAAGTTCAACCCATTCCTGGATGCTAGCTCCACCCACTATTGAGAATTAATTGTTATGATTTATGGTGGCATTGTAAATACTAGTGGCACATGTTCTATCTCCTTTTCTTCATAAGGAGGAAATCCATTTGAGGTTCTTTTTAAGTAACTTTCCTTTAGCATTCCTGGTTCCAAAAACAAAGTAAAAACATAGTTTTACAAAATGATGCATAGCCAAAACCAATGATTTTAAAAAGACCGACGGAGAGAGGGGGACTCTGCAAATAAGTTAAACACTTGTTTAGTGTTTTTCTGACATGGAATGTGTATATTTACTTTCATAGATCAAGAAAACATTCCAAGATAGACAGATAAATAGGTGTTAGGCTACATTTTTAAAAAATGTACTAAAGAATATGTTCTTTTAAAAAGTATGTAGTCACAGTTGCCACCTTGTCTTTAAAAAAATTTTTCCTCCCACTCTGCCTTCTAGTGGAAGCCTCTAATGCAGGGGCAATTAGCCACAACAGGGTTGGTCTACTCTGGATCATGTCTATGAAACATTTTCATCCAGTGGAAGCAAGGAAGGATGCCTTCTTTGTCACAGAAACTACCCTGTAGAACAGCATTCCCACCCCCATTCCAATTTCGAATGACACCCCCCCCCCACTTAGCTGGCCTTTAGAAAAGCCCTGAACACCTGGCTGTCCCCTTGAGCTCAGACTGCCGTGTGAATCATCAATATGTGTTACTATATCTTTTGTTAATTATGGTGTCCATTGTTTTAGTTATTGCATGTGTTTCTGCTCATTTGTAGTATTGTCAGGCGTTGGGTCCATTCAGAACCGAAGAAAGAAAACCCCCAACTCCATGTTTATAGAGAAGAGGTACTTTTACTGAGTTTGAAATGATAGCAACAAAAGAAAAGAAAGATCTGAACCAAAAGGTGCGAAAGTTGCATATAGAAAGTTTTCCCAAATCCCTCCCCCCAAGGACCCAGGCTGAATGTCCAATCCCCATCCCGTATGGTGTCATGTGGGGCCCATCTTCAGGTGTTTTTGCCCATCTGGTATTCCGGAACAGTTTACCTTGACTGGTTATAAACAACTCCTTTCAGCTTGCAGTAGATCATGAGAACATCCCTCCCTTTTTGTTCACACTGGCCGTCTTCACTCCAGCTCACTTCCCCACCCAAATGCCAATCTTCCCCCCCTCCCCGTTACTATGGCAGCCGATAGCAAGCAAGCATCATAGAAGCTGACAAGTATTCATATTAATGACATGTTTTGTTGTTTTTAATCTTTAATGTAGGTTGGCAGCCAAAGATATTGAATAAATATAAAAATATTTACGTTTGCCTATTGCTTCTGCAACTGATGTTGATAGCTATCTTCAGTATGCCCTTCAGTAGTAAGCAACATTATCGAATGGCATGATACTATGTCTTCTATAATGCCTGTTGCAGGAAGATAATTATAATCTTGGAATCATTCTTCTATTAAAATATCCTTTTAAAATCTTCATTGTTGCAGGAACATTTAACAAGACTATCACCAAAAGCAAAGAGTTTGATAAAAACATCCAGTGCTGTTTTTAAGGAGGAGGAAAAAAAAATAGAGCTTGGTTCATCTCGTACAAAGGTAATAGACTAACTTTGATGTTTCAAAAGATTTTATGAGTGTGAGGAAATGTAAGGCTGTTGATGACTGAGCAAACAAATAAGTTCCTTTCCCTATTAAATTAAAATACATTATCTTCCCTTCATCGCATTGATGCACCTGACAGCTAGATTTGGCACCTGCACAGGGAGCTTTTCAGTTGTTGTTGTCATTGTTGTTGTTGCTAATGCTATAAAAATGAGCATCCTTTCCTACCTCTTTCTCCAGCCTTATATCAAGCATTGAGAGTAATTTGAGGTGAAAGGAATGCAATCTGCAGTATTTTGTGTAATACTTTCAGGCAAGTCATTTAACTGATGACTTTTGTTGCAAGCACAAAAATCTGAACTCATGAAGTGCATATGCAGCTGAAATTCTTTCTCTTTCTCTTGATTCCAAGTTATAAGATCCCAACAGTCAATTGTAATGTAGCAGAACTTTTCTTTTAATTATTTTTTTTAGGATGAAAACTATGGAGATGGGGAGAATCCATCGTGGTGCACCTAGGGGAATACTGACATACATATAAAACATCCTACCAAACTGAAGGTATCTATCAATCATACCCAGCTGGTTTTGCACAACCAATGCCTCAAAACCCAAAATTGCCAAGCAGATGAATCAACTGAGCTGTGAGTCACTTTTTATCATGCCAAGTTTAGGTTTCTGTGACAGTGCATTAATTATCTATTCAGAAGACAAAGAAAACGGATAATATAATACCTCCTCCAAAATGAGGGAGGTCATACACATTTACAGGAGATTAGATGATGGAAAACAGAAAAAAATAGATTCCAGCCATACTTATATGATAAAATCTAGTTCTTCTGCCTACCGCTTGGAAAGACAAAGTTTTGAAGAGTTTATGACAGTAATAGCAATGTGAGAATCTGCCATTTTACACTATGAAAACTATACCTATAGTATTCAGAGTTTATACACAGAGAGATTTGATACATTTGATCTCTAAATCACAGATGTTCCATTTACATAATACTTTAGGCCAAAACTAAAGAAAATACATTATGAGTTTGTGCATTGTATCTAAAAGGTCAGTCAGACACACTATCTTTTTTTTAATGACCCAAAATATCACTTAGACTTATATACCGCTTTAAAGTGATTTACAGTCCTGTCTAAGCGGTTTACAAAGTCAGCATATTGCCCCCAACAATTTGGGTCCTCATTTTACCCACCTCGGAAGGATGGAAGGCTGAGTCAACCTTGAGCCTGGTGAGATTTGAACTGCCAAATTGCAGGCAGCCGGCAGTTAGCAGAAGTAGCCTGCAGTACTGCACTCTAACCATCACACCACTGTGGTTCATAATATGATTGCTTAAATGTTTTCCCATTTTGTAAGAAACAAAGTAAAACCATATATAAATAAATTGAATGGATTGGATGCAAGTATTGGTATCTCCAAGAAGAAAAAAGATTCTGCAAACTGTAGACCAGTCAAATCTCTGCTTACAAATTAAAAAGGTTCATCTATAAACATCTTGAAAACAGCATAGCAAAACAATCAACTGAATTTATGAGAAGATAAATTTGGATGGAACATCAGGGGGGAAAACCCCTCTCTAACATGGAGAGCAGTACCATGGGGACAAATTACAACACATGTGCAACAGTTTGTCAATAAAATTTCTCAATGATCCAGGAAGAGTTCTTTAGAAGTTAAGTCGTGGCAACTGCTCTTCTTTTCTTATTGGTTGTTTATACAAATAACTTCTTCAGTCTAAGCAAATTGGCTAGGGGAACTTCATATATGTCCTCCAGCAAGGTTTCATTTCCCTCCTAATCTGGATAGGGTGGTTAGGTGAATAGGCAGAGTATTTGGGATCCTAAATCCTAACTCCACAACCCTAGTTGCGTCATTAAATATGACTTCCCTGGTGAACCTGTGAAATGGTCTTAATCTTCCTGGAGACTGATGAAAGAGCAACATAAAAAATGGGGGAAGGATTTTCCACTTTGTAATAAATGGATTCCTTCACTTCTGTCTCAAACCATCTTTCTTCCCTGTCCAAAATGCGAACGTTATTGCCCTCAAAAGAGTGTCATTTTACTTTTAAACGAAGTTATATTACTGATTCTGGTTCTGTGTTGTTTCTCCTGGGGTGGGCCATCGACTTGTATAAAAGCTGCTTGGTTTCTTCATTGTAGCATTCTAAACACTCCTCACTACATTGGATTGCATACACTACATTGTTCTTATGTTTTGGTGTCTGGTCTTTAGGATGGACAAGCCTCTGTCTCAGTGTGTTGGTAGTTTGAAGAACACGGGTAGTTGGTATTTTTCAAATATTCATTTAAGCTTCTCCAATACATTGTCCATGTAAGAAATGACCAGGTTCTTCTGTTGACTCTGAGGTCTCAGCTTTGTCTGCTGTACTTTTGTTGGATCCAGATGCTGATTTAATAATGGTCCAATTTGGATACACAGAGGCCTCAAGAACTCTGTTCAGATGCCTGTTTTCCTTATTTTGGATAACTCGGGGGGGGGGGATATTTTCTGTCCTGTGATGTAGTGTGCTGATGACTCTTATTTTGTCTTGAAATGGATGGTGGGAATCAAACAGCAGGTATTGATCTATGTGTATGGGTTTCCTGTAGATCTTTGTTTCTAGATTGCCACAAGTCCTGACCAGAATGTCACAGTTTAGGAACACTAGCCTGCTATACTTGGTTCCTTCTCTGGTGAACTGATGTTTGAGTTCATGGTATTTATATGGTTTGTGTCAGGAGTGAAATTCAAAAATTTTCCCATCCCACTCTGGGGCCAGCCAGAGGTGGTATTTGCTGGTTCTCTGAACTACTCAAAATTTCCACTACCGGTTCTCCAGAACCTGTCAGAACCTGCTGAATTTCACCCCTGGTTTGTGTAGATTCTGTGTTGACTCTTCACAACTGTGTGGACTAGTCCTTGTAGTTTTCTTGGCAACATTTTCAGACATATTGGTCATTGTCTATTTTCTAAGGCTGAAAGATAATAACTGGCCCAGGATCACCCATCTAGCTTTGTTATCTGAGGCAGGACTTAAATTGGCAGTCTCCTTTCCTAGCCTGATGCTCTAACTACTGCACCAAACTGACTCTCCCATGATTCCAAATAAGTTTTTTTTAAAGAAGGACAGCAAGAAAAGACAGGCTATGCTTACCAGTGAACAATGATTGCCATATAATGTGATAAAGGGGACAGATATTAACTTACCGTATTTTTCTGAGTATAAGACGCACCTTTTTCCTCCCTAAAAGTGGCTGAAAATTTGGGTGCGTCTTATACTTTGAATGTAGCTTTTTTTCCAGCCCTAACTAGGTGCTAACAGATCTTCCCAGCTCTTACCTTGCAGGCTTTTTCATTGTTACTCTCTCCAAAGAATGTTTTTCCAGCCCTAAGTCTTTGCAGAATTTTTTTTCATTGCTCTACTTGCTCCAAAGAAGGTTTTTTCCAGCCCTAACCAGCTGCTAACGATCTTCCCAGCTCTTACCGGCTTGCAGGCTCTTTCATTGTTACTCTCTCAGAAGAAGGTTTTTTTAAGTCCTAACCAGGAGATAAAATAATGTGCTGAAGCTGCTCCGAATAAGTTTTTTTTTTAGCCCTAACCAGGTGCTAACGATCTTCCCAGCTCTTACTGGCTTGCAGGCTCTTTCATTGTTACTCTCTCAGAAGAAGGTTTTTTAAAGTCCTAACCAGGAGATAAAATAATGTGCTGAAGCTGACCAGACTAAGGATGCTAGCCAGATGAATACCTGGTAGGCAGATTGTTTTCCCCTATTTTCCTCCCCAAAAACTAAGGTGCGTCTTATACTCCGGTGCATCTTATACTCCGAAAAATACGGTACTTTAATCAAAGTTCAAATCAGGAAGACATAAGATGGAAACTGCCAGGTAAAATTTACCCAAAGGATCATGCACTCTGGAACCCAATGCCTGAATAAGGGCCCTTTAAAAAGTAAGCAGGATCAAAGCCAACCAAATTTCATGGTGATGCAATTCTAAAGATGGCAGGGAGACATCATAGAAGGCATGCCTCCCAATTTTTAGCTGTAGGCAAACATAAAGAAAATTAGTAAGATTTGGCTGCATAAATAATTTAATTTAATTTAATTTAATTTAATTTAATTTAATTTAATGGATTTGTATGCCGCCCAACTCCCTAGGGACTCTGGGCGGCTCACAACATATTCGGATCCATTTCGACAATACAGTGCAATAAAATACAATAGTTAAAAAACATATAACATATAAAAATTAAAAGAGTATCGTCACGCTTTCACCCCGCCTGCCGGAAGAGCCAAGTTTTTATTGCTTTCCGGAAGGCCAGCAGGGTGGGGATAGTCCTGATCTCCAGGGGGAGCTGGTTCCACAGGGAGGGAGCTCCCACAGAGAAGGCCCTCCCCCTCGGCCCCGGCAACCGACATTGTTTGGTCGACGGGACCTGGAGGAGGCCGACTCTGTGGGCCCTGACCGGTCGTAGGGAGGTATGCGGCAGGATGCGGTCCCGAAGGTAACCTGGCCCTGAGCCATGTAGGGCTTTAAAGGTAACGACCAACACCTTGAATTGGATCCGGAGACTAATGGGCAACCAATGCAGCTGGCGGAGAATTGGTGTTACGTGGGTGCATCTAGGAGCACCCACCACAGCTCGTGCAGCTGCATTTTGCACCAGTTGCAGTCGCCGGACACTCTTCAAGGGTAGCCCCATGTAGAGCGCATTGCAGTAATCCAGCCGTGAGGTGATGAGGGCATGAGTGACTGTGAGAAGTGCCTCCCTCTCCAAGTAGGGTCGCAATTGGTGCACAAGACGTACTTGTGCAAAGGTCCCCCTAGCCACAGCTGAAAGATGTTGTTCCAATTTAAGCTGTGGATCTAGGAGGACACCCAAATTGCGGACCCGTTCTGAGGGAGCTAATTTCTCTCCCCCAAGAACCAAGGAGGGACAGTTGGTCACGTCCTTAGGAGGCAGTATCCACAACCACTCAGTCTTGTCAGGGTTAAGTTTTAGCCGGTTCTTCCCCATCCAGACCCTAACATCATCCAGGCAGCGGCCCATTACGTCTACGGCTTCCCCGAATTGAGACGGGATGGAGATGTACAACTGGGTATCATCAGCATATTGCTGATACCTCACCCCGTGTCGTCGGATGATCTCACCCAGTGGCTTCATGTAGATGTTAAACAGGATGGGCGAGAGGACCGAGCCCTGAGGCACCCCACATAGTAGGGGCCTAGGGCTCGACCTCTGCCCCCCTGTCAGCACCGACTGCGTCCTGTCAGAGAGGAAGGAGGAGAACCACTGCAAAACAGTGCCGCCCACCCCCACCTCTCCGAGACGACGCAGAAGGATACCATGGTCAATGGTATCGAAGGCCGCTGAGAGGTCAAGTAGCACCAGGATAGAGGAATGACCTCCATCCCGGGCTCGCCAGAGATCATCCATCAGGGTGACCAAAGCCGTTTCCGTACTGTAGCCGCGCCTGAAACCTGATTGAAAGGGATCCAGAAAATCCGTGTCATCCAACAGCCGTAGGAGCTGGAGCGCCACCACTTTCTCAACAACCTTCCCCGCGAAGGGAAGGTTGGAGACTGGACGGAAGTTCTTTAAATCCGCCGGGTCCAGGGAAGGCTTCTTGAGGAGGGGTCTCACCACCGCAGCTTTTAAGGGCTGCGGGACGGACCCCTCTCTCAAGGAAGCGTTGACCAATGCCTGGAGCCAGCCGCGTGACACCTCCCTGGTGGCTGAAACCAGCCAGGAGGGGCACGGGTCCAATAATAATATGTGGTTATAACCTCGGAGAACATGAAGAAAAGCCATATGGTCTGAATATGAGATCTTTTCTTCAGATTTTAAGGAGAATGCTTTCCTCAATAACTCTTCAGCTTACTCTATAGGTTTACAAACCTCATTTTATTTCCAACTCCCATTGAGATAATGCCCAATGCTACCATGGTGAAAAAATGCTTTTCAATTCTACTGGAAGATCTATATCTATCTATCTATCTATCTATCTATCTATCTATCTATCTATCTATCTATCTATCTATCTATCTATCTATCTATCTATCTATCTATCTATCTATCTACCTACCTACCTACCTACCTACCTACCTACCTATCTATCTATCTATCTATCTATCTATCTATCTATCTATCTATCTATCTATCTATCTCTATCATCTATCCATCATCTCTCTCTCTTGTCTATCTACCATCTTTATTATTTTTTAAAATAACTCAAGGTAGCAAACATAGCCAACACATTTTCCTCCTCCAATTTTCCTGCCCTTTTCCTTCCAAATATTCTCCCTTCTTCTCTCAGGTTTCTCTGGTTATAGAAGAAGTGTTTTGTGTTTATGGTGAACATACAAATGAAGTATGAGGGTCGTGGTGTGGAAAGGAAAGCACTCCTCAACTGTATTTGTAAGGTTTATATCCCACAATTTGCCTATAAAGCTTTTGCTTACTTTTTCTGGAGATGGGTCTCTGTCAAAGCCTTGTCCTAGGTTTTTAAAGGAACTTTCTTTGCAAAAAAAGGGGGGAAAAAGCTACTAGGCTATTATTCCCAACTTGCTCAGTTAGCAGAAAGTGTGATACCTAGAGAGAGAACAGGATGTTCCATGGATGATCAGTTCTGGAATCAAAATTGAAGCTTCATTGGGATCTACCCACTGGTCCAAATGAAATGAAGTGAAATCAGCTCTAATTAGGAAAGATTATAGATTGGCTATCCTAAATCATTTTCTCTTGAAACTTTTAGTTTGGTCAGGAAGTGCTAGGACACATTCACACAGGAATGAAATAATGTCTCCCCAAGGAAACACATAAAGAAATACACAACAATATAGTTTAATGGATGTAGCTGTACAGACAATTTTTCATAAAATTAAACAAAACTATCCTTCCCTAAACTATGCCCAAACTGGCAAGGAATTCAGAAAATTTAACCTATTTGGAGTGGCTAAGGCTGAGGATATATGAACAAAACTGTTAAAACAGATTTAATATTATTCTACAGTTTTTAAAAATAGTTTTTATTTGGTTATAAAGATTAAAAAGGACAAACAAACATTAAACAAAACAAAACAATACATTTACATTTATACACATAAACCTCTAGGGTTATTCTACGGTAAGTTATCTCGACGATCAATTTTTGCTTATTCCTATTTTATTATACAAACTATATTTTCATTATAATTTTTATCTAGGTATATACACTTATAATAACTAAAATTATCAAAATCTTATAACTATTAATAAATTAAAATTTAAAATGTTAAAACAGATTTAATATTATTCTACAGTTTTAAGGTGTGTTCTGATATGAAATAAAGTGGCTTTGAGCATTTTGTAAATAGAAACCTCTAAATAAGCTCTCATTTCCAAATACTTCTTCCCATGTAGAAGATATAGAAAACTATTGTATAGCTAGGAGGCAAAGGATGCAGACCAGTTGAACCGAGATCCCAGACCTGAGGATGTCATAAGCTATTAATGTTACTTGATTTATAACAGCTCAAAATGTTCCTGTGAATCCACAGATTTCACTTATTTGGAAGTGTTTGTTTTAAGTAGCTTTAGAAATTCTTTTCCTCTGAATACCTGTCAGAATTCATGAGGCCTCATCTTTCAGCTTGATAGTAAGGTTTTTCTTGGTCCGAAAAAAACCAAATCCTGCCAGAGAAAGTGTTTGGCCTTAGAATAAAATCAGGCACAAAACAAAAGATTAAGCTTCACCAAATAGAGAATCTGGCCCAACTTCACTGTTTTTGCTCCCCTGGAATGCTTCCTTCCTGGAAATCTGTATTGTATGCCACCATGCCCATGGGTGAACTTGAGCAAAAGAAACAGGGGAAGTGAGGGAGGCTGCAGAGTGATGGAGGGATGGATAACAGTAAGTGACCACATCTGCTGCTATTTCCCAACCATGAAATAAGCTTTAAAAAATACTCTAAAAAATTCTAAAACTTTCTGAGAAAGGAATAAAAAATGGAAGCCTCTACTAGAGAGAAAGAAAAACGCAGAGAAATTGTAAGACAATTGTTTTACACAAGATTACTATCCAAGTTGTTGTACCAAATGCTTATTACATACAGTAAGGCAAGTTGGGGGGTGGAATCTTATCATGAAAACCTCTTTGATGAAAAAACTTCAGGAGATGTAAGTGAGAATAGCCTGATACTATTTAACTTTTTTTTGCAGACTGAATGAGACATAAATAGTTCATAAATATAGAAGTAAAAACTGTAATTAGTACAAATTAAGACCATGAGTTACTTTTTTACTTCAAGGATTTTTTGAATGTACAGAATATAAAATGAAATTAGACTCCTGTGTATTCCTTGGACAACAAAGATGACTAACAAGCAATACTGGAGAACATAACTCCAAACCTGAAGGCAAAATGACGAAACTGCATCTCACTGTCATGCATAGGAATGCATTGGAGAAAGCAACTATGTTTGGAATGAAAGTCAAATGGTGTGGGAAGAGTTACACCAATATCAAAATACCAATATTAGAATGTTAAAATAATATTTGAATGATACTGAACTTCAACTCTTATCATTTGCTGTTTAGCTTGCTCCTTGGAAAGCAACCTCCTCAGGTAAGTGTGGACTTCAAAACAGGTGCTCTTAGTCCTTTCAGCCAAAAGCACTATGTCATCTTTTAGTCTGTGACCTCATCTACACTTCCTGGTTGCCCTATCACCAGAATGGCCATTTCAACCTCCATTTCTGGAGGGCAGAAGCAGATGGCAACACCAACTACCCTGTTTCCCCCAAAATAAGACATCCCCTGATAATAAGCCCAATCGGGCTTTTGAGTGCATGGCAATAAGGCCAAACGCTTATTTCAGGGTTCAAAAAAATATAAGACAGAGTCTTATTTTCGGGGAAACACGGTATTAATCCACTGCCTGCCAACAAATGAAACAATCCCAGGGCACACTTTTCCGCTCAACTTTCTTAGGTTAATCTTATGTCACCTCTTATTCATTTTGAATATATTTCAGATATAGAGCTTCAGTTTCTTCCAGCTTCACCAACTAATGTATTAGTTCACAGGGGCGGGTTCCTAATTTTTTAACTACCACTCTGTGGGCATGGCTTATTTTGTGGGTGTGGCTTGCCAGCCATGTGACCGGGTGGGCGTGGGTCTCGGGAGCTTGGCAGCGGCCGGAGAAGCGGGGGGGGCATTGCCACCCGCAATGCAGCCCCCCGCAGCAGGAGCAGCAAGACCGCGGCAGTGGTTCTTCTAGGCGGCTCCGTCCGGCCTGAATGCTTCTTCCCATTCGATGATCCTAGGCTCCTGCCACCCGTTCCCCCTCCCCTCAGCAGCTCGAGAAGCCTCGAACGTGCAAAAATGCCTGGGATGATCACCGCGCGTTCGTGGCTTCTCAGACTGCTGAAGGGAGGGAAACTGAGATAGGTCCTGCCGCCTGTTCTTTCAGCGTCTCATGTGCTCCCTCAGCCATCCTCCCCTGCTTAGACTCACTGTGGGGTAGGAAGGCAGCGCATGCGCAGTGCCGGAACCTCGGCTTCTGGGCATGCGCAGAAGAAAATTTAAATTTTTTTTTTAAAAAAATGGCAGCAACCAGGCACCAGCAACCGACCGCACCAGTACTGTGACGTCACCAACGGGCCATTACCGGTGCTATAGAGTGGACCGCACCGGTAGGAACCCACCACTGTTAGTTCACAGAAGCAGGAATGCCCTTTTGACTGAGACTCTGTTACAGACTCTAACTGCTTTAGTGAGAGCACCATAATAGCAGAGTGACTATGACTCTGTTCATAAATACAAACTTACTGAAACATAGCAGAAACTTTTAAACAGGTTTTTTTTCTTTCCCTGAGCTTCCTACTTTTCCCTGTGTATTTTTTAATTTAAAAAAAAGTCTAGTGGTACATGGTTTCATTATTTTCCAGGCATCAGAAATAGAGAGGTTTCACCTTCAATTGCCAAATAACCCAAATAACCTATTTATTTTTCTACACCGTTTTAATGTTTTAAGTGTTGGCTTTTGTTCTGCTTTTAGTCTTTATTACTTGAATAGCTTAATTGAATATTTTATGTAATTTTATTTTGTATATGTTCTTGCAATATTTTAAAGTATGCCTGTATCATTTGTTTGATGTTATTGTTTTGTTTCCATTTCATTGTGAATACATTTCTGAAACTTTAATCAGAAGCTAAATAAAATGTTTTAAATAAAAAATATGCAACTCCTACTTATGAAAAATCAGGTTCAGTGAAATAAATATTCAAAACAATAATACTTTCTTCATAGTACAGGAGATAATATTATGACAAAAATTATTCCTCCAAACCCCTGCTGGTGATAAATTTATGATCACTTGTTTTATGAAGCCAACTGTACTTTTAAAACAATTGAGAATCAGGTTCTGATTCTAGATATTAACTTGAATAGATTCTATTTAAAATAATTCATTTGATTCAATAAAAGGTTATATACTTATGTGCAAAATTCCATTCAATCACCACATCAATTGAATATTTAAGTTTAGGCATCAAATCAATATGATTATTTGATTTGAACATTCAGTTTGAAAGAGTGATTTGACTGAATTGCCTTCAGAGTAAAGCTTTGTGCGTTCCTGGCTTCTAAAGTTTAGATTCTCACAATCAAATACTTTAATTAGCATATTATACAAATTGCTTGATAATTATGCAATCCAAGGACATTCATTAGAGTATATTTAGTTTTTTATCAATCATTTTACATTTATTACGGGCACATTCTAAAATATGGGAAGAAACATTAGGGAGTGAAATCCATGCTAGGAGCATCATGTCATGTCTCCATTTCTTTTTCAATTTCAGAAGCAAACAAAGCATGCTGAGGAGAGATCTATTTGAGTCTTGCATCCTATAAGTAATTCACTGGTTCCACTACATATAGCTAAGGAAAATAAATCTGAAGCTGTGTACCTAAATAAGGCAAAATTCTTCTTTTTAGCTTTAAAAATTCAGTCTTGATTAGACAAAAATACAATGTTCTATAAACTTTTGGGAAATTTCAAAATATTCACATGAGCTGTTCAGATTTTTTTTAAGTGACCCAAATTTGTATTTTTAAGCTTCATTATTAAGGATGCAACTCAGAACAAGACACTGGATCCAAATTTAGTCATGGGAGAATGGGACAGAGAGGGAGAAAGAGTGAGAATCTGCATTGACAGAATAATGAACAGTAATAAAGAATTGGTTTAGTTTAGTTTAATTTACTTTATTGTCATTGCACATGGTACAACGAAATTAAATGCCGTCTTCAGTGTACATTATAACTATAAAAATAAAAACACAAACATTTTGTATAATTGAAATTGAAAAGCCGGTATTGCACTATACCGTAGAATTCAATATGGTTATTGCTCTGGGATAGAAGCTGTTTTTCAGCCTATTTGTCCTTGTTTTTATTATTCTGTACCGTCTGCCAGATGGTAATAATTCAAAAAAAGAGTGCCCAGGATGAGATGGATCTTTAACAATGTTTTGAACTTTCTTAAGGCAGTGGGAGCTATAAAGCTCTTCCAAAGAGGGGAGAGGGCAACCAATGATCCTCTGGGCAATGATGTTTACCCTCATGGAAGGGATCTTGGAGGTCTTCTAGTCTAACCCATAGCTCAAGCAGGAAATTCTATATACCATTTCAGACAAATCATTGTACAATCTCTTTTTAAAAACTTCCAGTGTGGAGGACTCACAACTTCTGGAGGCAAATCATTCCACTTATTGTTTTAACTGTCAGAAATGTCCTTACTTCTATATACCATTTCAGACAAATCATTGTACAATCTCTTTTTAAAAACTTCCAGTGTGGAGGACTCACAACTTCTGGAGACAAATCATTCCACTTATTAATTGTTTTAACTGTCAGAAATGTCCTTACTTCTAGATTGGATCTCTCCTTGATTAGTTTCCATCCATTGCATCTTTTCTTGCCTCAAGTGCTTTGGAGAATAGGTTGATCTCCTCTTCTTAGAAGCCGCTTAGATATTGGAACACTATCTTCTCACACCTACTTCTTTTCATTAAACTAGACATATCCAATTCCTCCAAACATTCTTCATACAGTATGTTTTATCCTCCAGTCCCTATTACTAAATTGTAATTCTGATTGGGATTTTGTATCCCCATATTCCCATGGCTGCTATTTAGGAAAGATAACTAAAAGTGCAAAGCCAATTAAGAGATTTACATTACATTTAACTTCTTCCTAAGCTACCTGCCTTGATTTGCTTTAATTATTCTATCTATCTATCTATCTATCTATCTATCTATCTATCTATCTATCTATCTATCTATCTATCTATCTATCTATCTATCTATCTATCTATCTATCTATCCTTTATCTCTGTCTATATCCTGCCTTTATTATTTTTACAAATATTACTTTTCTGGGATTTGATTTACTTGGCATGTTTTCCTACTTGGAAGCCTTGGAACAGGTGCTTTCTAAAAGGCTCCACATACTCAACTAGGTATACACACACACACACACACACACACACACACACACACACACAGCACTTCCCATAATATCATAAGACAAGCCACATGAATATGAAGCTGACAGCCTTGTAAGGAACACATAATTCCTTCTTGCCAAGAAGCAGCCATAGGAAGTATACTTGAGAATCAAAATAGCTTGAGTTTAATAGCTTTCTAGAACTCTGAGTCAACACATACAAGGGTGTTATGCAACAGTTCAGATCTAACTGAAAGCTTCGGGCTGTATAAAGCTGAATGGATTCTTCTCCAGCAAATCAATTTTATTCATTTGCAGGTGCTTTTAAAAGAGTCTTTCTTCTTTTTTCTCTCTATGATAATTCAGTTTTGGTTACAACTATCTAAGGTATTAAACTCAATGAATACACCCATGATTCATGATTGCAGCTAAATCTTGAATAGAAAGATTCATCTATGCACTAATAGATTATCAACTTTTGTCACCATGGGCCTACCCAGGTACTCAAATATAACACAAAATATCATAAATAGGAATGTGAAAATAGTGCTAGCCAGCCATGTAAGAGAAGAAAGTGTGTGTGGTGGTGTGGGTGAAATTTAACTCTTAAACAGTTACTATGCTCAATCAAATGCACTTTTAATCAAAACACTGAAAAATCATGAACAGAAATAGTTAATATCTTCCATTGAAAATGCAACAATAAATAATATTAGGATAGCAAGGCGTATCCAGTAAAAGGAAGAATGATGGGAATGAGACTTGAATGGATGCCCAGTCTAGACAAGTCCACCATCGGCCATAAATACATGAACTGAGTGCTAACAGCTTCCAAAGGTAATATATGTTGCATGGCTTGGCTCCAGATTTGGACAGATCCTTGGCAAAAAGCCCTACTGCAGTCCCCAGTCGGCATAGCATAAAGAAGTTTTACGCTACAATTTATCCCAAACAACCTTCATCTTACTACTATTAAAATTTCTATCATGTAAAATGATTTATATTTCTTACAAAAACCTGAAACAGTAATATCCAGGCCTTTCCTTTCAAGATATCAATTTTCAATTTCCCACAACATTCCATAACAACATGATTGTTATGCTTAACAAACCATGCCAACTTCCTTGTAAGGGGTCCTACAGTTGATTCCAAATCTATCAAAGGAATAATTTAAAATTTCATTAAAATGAGGTCATGAACTGGTTTTAAAAATATTATTTTAATAGTTTCTATTTTCTCTATGAAATCATCAATAAAAATGTAGCATGAACTTTGGGGGGAAAGTGTTATTAGGCACGATAAGCGCAATACAATTTAAAAAACCCTATAGCCTTATAAAGGCTAACATATATATTAATCTATGATGCAAACTTGTCTATGTCATGTGACATCTTTTTAAACTATCATTAACTTTAAACAATTTTATTGTCTGCAACAACTATATGTCATTTTCTTCTGGCTTCTCTTTTACTATTCCCTGAGCAATAGATATGTGAATGTATGTGAATGTATGTGCCATTGTGTGCGTCCCTTCCTTAGGATAATATCTATGCATCTGATTGTGCAGACTGGTAAATAAAAGCACATGCAATTATAAGTCTATTAATCTTTAAAGAACAATAAGCCTCATTTTTGCTGCTTTGGCTTAACACAGATACTTCCTTGGGGAATGGTTCACTAATCAGTGGGGAAGACTGGGTCTTGGTTGAATTAAGGGGGGGGGGGCATCTGCTTAATCATGAGAAGATACCAAAGAGCATTTCACATAGGGTAAGATAGGTGTTTCGGCTGCCTGTGTAAAAATTGAAAAAAATTATGTAATGAAAAATTATGAACTGTTTGTTTGTTTGTTGGTTGGTTTGTTTGTTTGTTTGTTTATTATGAAATGTGAGGTTGTAATACTTTATAGTAAATATATAGAAAGTATATCACCCCTGTGATTTGCTACTTGTCCAGGTAGGATCCAAAATATCCAAAATCCAAATCCAAACTCTTTAATGTACCCACATTTTTGAGAAGCTGTTTATAACTTCTGCTTGTTGGAAGTAGCAGCATCTAGCCAAACATAACCGAACCTCAAAAGTTATGCACAACTTGGCCTGCTTAATACTTGATGGGAGATTACAAGGATTTCACAGAACTGCAGAACTTCAGAACTGCAGGTTAGATTGGGAAGTCAGTCAGTCCCTAAAAATAGAATAGAATAGAATAGAATAGAATAGAATAGAATAGAATAGAATAGAATAGAATAGAATAGAATAGAATAGAATAGAATAGAATAGAATAGAATTTTATTGGCCAAGTGTGATTGGACACACAAGGAATTTGTCTTGGTGCATATGCTCTCAGTATACATAAAAGAAAAGATAAGTTTGTCAAGAATCATAAGGTACAATACTTAATGATAGTCCTGGTACAAATAAGCAATCAAATCATATTAGGAACCAGTCAATATAAATTGTAAGGATACAAGCAACATAGTTACAGTTATACAGTCATTTGTGGGAGGAGATAGGTGATGGGAACGATGAGATTAATAGTAGTGCAGACTTAGTAAATAGTTTGACAGTGTTGAGGTAATTATTTGTTTAGCAGAGTGATGGCGTTCGGGAAAAAGCTGTTCTTGTGTCTAGTTGTTCTGGTTTGCAGTGCTCTATAGCGTCGTTTTGAGGGTAGGAGTTGAAGCAGTTTGTGTCCAGGATGTGAGGGGTCTGTAAATATTTTCACAGCCTTCTTTTTGACTCGTGCAGTATACAGGTCCTCAATGGAAGGCAGGTTGGTAGCAATTGTTTTTTCTGCAGTTCTAATTATCCTCTGAAGTCTGTGTCTGTCTTGTTGGGTGGCAGAACCAAACCAGACAGTTATAGAGGTGCAGATGACAGACTCTAATTCCTCTGTAGAACTGTATCAGCAGCTCCTTGGGCAATTTGAGCTTTCTGAGTTGGCGGAGAAAGAACATTCTTTGTTGTGCGTTTTTGATTATGTTTTTGATGTTAGGTGTCAATTTTAGATCTTGCGATATGGTCGAACCTAGAAATTTGAAGGTCTCTACATCTCTATCCAAGATGGCGCTGATGAAGGCTGCCTCGGTGAGATGCTCTCCAGAAATGTATTAACAAGGGAGATCAGAGCAGCAAAAAGAAACTACTCTGAAAAGCTAAGGAATCAGTTCTCAACAAATGAACCAGCAAACATGTGGAAAACTCTTTAAAACATCTCCGGTTACAGCAAACCCCAAGCTGAAGGAAATCAGCAACTGGCTGATGACCTGAATGTGTTCTACTGCAGGTATGAAAGGAAACTACAGCCACCTATCTCCACAACCTCCATCCCAGACACACCAACAACAGCCAAACCTCCTACAACTGAACCCATCCCATTGGGTTCACAACCCCTGGTGATCACAGAAAAGGAAGTGCAAGATCTATTTCACAGACAGAAGCCAGGAAAAGAACCAGATCCAGACAAGATAACTCCTTCTTGCTTAAAAGTCTGTGCTGACCAATTGGCCCCCATCTTCACCCAAATCTTCAACAAATCACTAGAGATATGCCATGTTCCTTCTTGCTTCAAACGCTCCACTATCATCTCAATGCCGAAGAAGCTCTCCATCAACGAACTGAATGACTACAGACCAGTTGCTCTAACATCTGTAGTTATGAAAACCTTTGAAAGGCTAGTGATGTCCCACTTGAAAACCATCACGGATCCACTGTTAGACCCCCTGCAATTTGCATACCAACCAAATAGATTGACAGATAATGCTGTTCATATGACTCTACACTACATCCTACAACATCTTGAATCTCCAAAGACCTACGCAAGGGTCCTCTTTGTAGACTTTAGTTCAGCATTCAACACCAACATACCGGACATTCTTCTAACTAAACTAAATGAGCTAGTGGTACCTGAACACACTTGTAAGTGGATCACAAGCTTCCTAACAGAAAGGAAGCAGCAGGTGAAGCTAGGCAAAATCACATCAGATACCTGTACAATTAGTACAGGGCCCCCCCCAAGGCTGTGTACTCTCACCATTTCTCTTCTCTCTATATACCAATGACTGCATCTCAAACGATTCATCTGTTAAACTACTGAAGTTTGCAGATGATACAACAGTGATTGGCCTCATCCGAGACAGCAATGAAACCGCATACAGACGGGAGGTTGAACAACGTAGCCTCGTGGTGCGACCGGAACAATCTGGAACTGAACACACTCAAAACCGTAGAAATGGTGTTAGACTTTAGGAGAAACCCTCCCATCCCACCACCTCATACAATACTAGACAACACAGTATCAACAGTAGAGACCTTCAAATTTCTAGGTTCCATCATATCTCAAGACCTAAAATGGTCATCTAACATCAAAAACGTCATCAAAAAAGCACAACAAAGAATGTTCTTTCTGTGCCAACTCAGGAAACTCAAACTTCCCAAGGAGCTGCTGATACAGTTCTACAGAGGAATCATTGAGTCTGTCATCTGCACCTCTATAACTGTCTAGTTTGGTTCTGCAACCCAACAAGACAGACACAGACTTCAGAGGATAATCAGAACTGCAGAAAAAACAATTGCTGCCAACCTGCCTTCCATTGAGGATCTGTATACTGCATGAGTCAAAAAGAGGGCTGTGAAAATATTTACTGACCCCTCGCATCCTGGACATAAATTGCTTCAACTCCTACCCTCAAAACGTCACTATAAAGCACTGCACACCAAGACAACTAGATACAAGAACAGTTTTTTCCTGAACGCCATCACTCTGCTAAACAAATAATTCCCTCACCACTGTCAAACTATTCACTAGGCTGCATTACTATTACTATTAGTTTTTCTCATCGTTCCTACCACCCATCTCCTCCCACTTATGACTGTATGGCTGTAATTTGTTGCTTGTATCCTTATGATTTATATTAATATTGATTGTTTCCTGATTGCTTACTTGAACCCTATGACAATCATTCTTGACAAATGTATCCTTTCTTTTATGTACACTGAGAGCATATGCACCAAAGACAAATTCCTTGTGTGTCCAATCACACTTGGCCAATAAAGAATTCTGGCCTTAGGCCTTAGTCCTGTTATGTGGGAGAAGTTTGAACCGGTGACTCCTGAGGATGTAGACAAGGCCATAGGAGCGATGAGCTCCGCCACTTGTTTATTGGACCCGTGCCCTTCCTGGTTGGTTTCGGCCACCAGGGAGGTTTCACGCGGCTGGCTCCAGGCGTTGGTCAACGCTTCTTTGAGAGAGGGGTTCGTCCCGCAGCCCTTAAAAGTTGTGGTGGTGAGGCCCCTCCTCAAGAAGCCTTCCCTGGACCAGGCGGATTTAAAGAACTTCCAGCCAGTCTCCAACCTTCCCTTTGCGGGGAAGGTTGTAGAGAAAGTGGTGGCGCTCCAGCTCCTGCAGCTGTTGGATGACACTGATTTTCTGGATCCCTTTCAATCGGGTTTCAGGCGCGGCTACAGTATGGAAACGGCTTTGGTCACCCTGATGGATGATCTCTGGCGAGCCTGGGATGGTGGTCACTCCTCCATCCTGGTGCTACTTGACCTCTCAGTGGCTTTCGATACCATTGACCATGGTATCCTTCTGCGTCATCTCGGTGAGGTGGGAGTGGGCGGCACTGTCTTACAGTTGTTCTCCTCCTACCTGTCTGACAGGACGCAGTCGGTGTTGACAGGGGGGCAGAGGTCGAGCCCTAGGCCCCTACTTTGTGGGGTGCCGCAGGGCTCGGTCCTCTCACCCATCCTGTTTAACATCTACATGAAACCGCTGGGTGAGATCATCCGACGACACGGGGTGAGGTATCAGCAGTATGCTGATGATACCCAGCTGTACATCTCCACCCCGTCTCAATTCAGGGAAGCTGTTGACGTAATGTGCCACTGCCTGGACGATGTTAGGGTCTGGATGGGGATGAACCGGCTAAAACTCAACCCTGACAAGACCGAGTGGCTATGGATATTGCCGCCCAAGGACTGGGTCAATTGTCCCTCCTTGGTTCTTGGGGGGGAGAAATTAACTCCCTCAGAATGGGTTTGCAATTTGGGTGTCCTCCTAGATCCACAGCTAAAATTGGAGCAACCTCTTTCAGCTGTGGCTAGGGGGACCTTTGCACAGGTTCGCCTGGTGCACCAATTGCGACCCTACTTGGAGAGGGAGGCTCTACTCACAGTCACTCATGCCCTTATCACCTCCCGGCTGGATTACTGCAACGGGCTCTACATGGGGCTACCCTTGAAGAGTATCCGGAGACTACAATTGGTGCAAAATGCAGCTGCGCGAGCTGTGGTGGGTGTGCCTAGGTACACCCACGTAACAACCATTCTCCGCCAGCTGCATTGGCTGCCCATTAGTCTCCGGATCCAATTTAAGGTGTTGGTTTTGACCTTTAAAGCCCTACATGGCTCAGGGCCAGGTTACCTTCGGGACCGCATCCTGCCGCATACCTCCCTACGACCGGTTAGATCCCACAGAGTCGGTCTCCTCCAGGTCCCATCGACCAAGCAATGCCGGTTGGCAGGGCCGAGGGGGAGAGCCTTCTCTGTGGGAGCCCCCTCCCTTTGGAACCAACTCCCTCCAGAGATTAGAACTATCCCCACCCTGCTGGCCTTCCGTAAAGCAATAAAAACTTGGCTCTTCCGGCAGGCGGGGTGAAAGTGAGACCAATTAGATTACATTTGGGTCTCCTCCCTTGGTTTATGAATGTTAGATGTTTTTTAATTTTTATAATTTTTTTAATTATATGTTTTTATATACAATGATTTTATATGTTGTTAGCCGCCCAGAGTCCCTCGGGAGTTGGGCGGCATACAAATCTATTACATTAAATTAAATTAAAATTATTCTATTCTATTCTTCTTGATACTGTGTTGTCTAGTATTGTAAGAGGTGGCAGTATGGGCAGGTTTCTCCTAAAGTCTACCACCATTTCTACGGTTTTGAGTGTATTCAGTTCCAGATTGTTCCGGTCACACCACAAGGTTAGTTGTTCAACCTCCCGTCTGTATGCGGATTCATCATTGTCTCGAATGAGTCCGATCACTGTTGTGTCAACTTCAGTAGATTAACAGATGGATCGTTATTGATTGCTATAAAGAGAGAAGAGAAGTATATTGGTATATTGGTATAAAGAGAGAAGAGAAGTGGAGACAGTACACAGCCTTGGGGAGCCCCTGTGCTAATTGTACAGGTATCTGATGTGATTCTGCTTAGCTTCACCTGCTGCTTCCTGTTTGTTGGGAAAATATTGGCAAATCATTTTGTTATAACTGCCAGGGTTAAATCCAAGAAGCCAGATGTTCAGCTTGACTTGACTAGACACATATAAATTCATCTTTCTTCCCAATATTTTGTACTACACATACAAGACCATTTTTGACAAAATAGTACCTGTTAGGCAGACACACACTTTCATGACTCTCTTGGTGGACAGAACTACTGAATTACAACTATTATTATCTTCAACCAACAGCATTCTGCAGGCTGCAAAAATACAATATCCTATTAAGCTTATTTCTATTAGAACTGATTAATTCATACACAAATGGATGCTTTTAAGTTTATATTTTGTATTTCCTATGGGATTAAAAATAATGCATTACTGCTATTTCTCAGAAAAATTGTAAGTGCATATTGGCTGTACTTAGATATGGTTGGCAGACTTCCTTTACTGCTGCAGTTCTTCTATTTATTTCTGCTTTATTGTGGCCTGCTATATATTCAATTAATCTGTTTATGTTGACTGATATATTGTATGTTCCCTATGACCAATTGCTTTGCATTAAAAGAGGAGGGAAATATTGGATAAACAAGAACCAGTCAGTTCCTAATGAGAGACCCTTCCAGGCTTTATGAGGGGAAAAAAGATTAATTTCTGTCTCTATAACAACATTTTATACGCTGCCAATTGAAAGCTTTTGAACAACAACCTGAAGCCAATCTATAAGCAGTATTTCAAAAAAAGTAAGGAATGTTCAAATGAATTCAGTTATGGTACTATTGCTACAGAGAAATACATATAGCTCATATAGAGGAGGGGTGAACCAATTATTTGAATAAGAGCTGCTGCTACACAAGAAAAACTGATCAGCAGTGCAACATAGCATTTAAACCTTAGTCCATACAGTCTTGCCGTAGCAACACTGTTTAAAGGGCTCCTTTTCACAACACTGCCTTCTGCTTGTTCCAAATTGGTGAGTGAAAAGATTTCAGTTGTTCATATCTTTACCCATATTAATATAATATTTTCCACTTTATTCCATCACCATTCAAAGTCAATCTCAAGGTCTATAAAGTTTGTTGCACATGAAAGAGCTGGACACTCTTTGGCATATAGAATATCGAGAAAATAAACTTTATTCCGTTTCAAAGAGAGATAAAATACAAAATAACAAAAAAGGAAAATTAGGGCAAGGGGATCAAAAATGGGGACAGTGTTGGAGAAGGCAGGCAAAGCTGGGGGGCAGGGCTAAACACACCATCAGTTTAGAGTTGTTGTGTTCCTATAAATCAGGGGTGTTAAACTCGATTTCATTGAGGGCTGCATCAGGGTTGTCTTTGACCTCAGGGGGGCGGAGTGGGCATGGCCAGTTTGACATCACTCATTGGGGGTACCTGTGGTGGCCCGAATGCTCTGCTAGAGAAAACGGGCTCCTGAGCTCCGTTTTCGGCTGTGGCGGCCTCCTGCAACTCTCTGCCAGCAAAAACGGAGCTTGGGAGGGCCACATGCGACCCTCCCAGGCTCCATTTTCACTGGTAGAGGCACCATGGGCCAGTCTTTTGCTGTTTCCAGGGTGGTCCAGTGGGCCAGATCTAAGCACTTTGTGGGCTGGATTCGGCCCCTGGTCCTTGAGTTTGACACCCCTGCTATAAGTGCTCCAAGTCCAACCCCTCCTGAATTCCATTGACCCTTATCTGACACTAATTTAGTGTTGAACTTTAATTGACCCGATTTTTGGGTAAAATTTTCTATGTTGAAACCTTACAAATGGTCCTGATTCTTTGCACGTGACCAAAAGTTAAAAAGTCACAAGAAAAAAAAAGAAAAAAGTTGACTCCCGACTTTCTTCAATATGGATACAAATATATAACCTTTTACTCTAAACACAAAAACACCATATAAAATATATATAACTTCAACAATCAAAATAACAGTATTATATAACAAAATAACCTTTAAGTTTAAACATAAACATAAAATATACAGTATACACATCTAATAATAATAGAAACCTGTAATATTTCTATAATCATAACAGATCTAATCATTGAATTTTAAGATCCAACTCACTGAAAAAAGTGACATGATCATTTTTCATGCTTATGACCATTGCAGTATCTCCATGGTCATGTGATCAAAATTTGGATGCTTGGCAACTGATTCATATGTCCGGGGATTATGTGATAAACTTTTGCAATCTTCTGACAAGCAAAGTCAATGCGGAAGCCAATTTCACTTAACAACCCTATTAATAATTTACCAACTGCAATGATTCATTTAAGAAAAGTCGTAAAATGGGGCAAAATTCACATAACAAATGGTTCACTTAACAACAGAAATTTTGGTCTCAATTGCAGTCGTAAATTGAGGATTATCTATATTGAACTATGATTATAAGTTCAGTCTCCTGATCTAAAGCCTGCTTGCTTACAGCTCAGTTTTTCCTGGATCATCCAACAAATTTGTTACTTTTATTTTTGCAGTGGTTGTGCACAATCCCTAGTCAGAATCTGTTATTTGTGGAAAGATATTTAGGACTTCCTGTATTTCCTTGGCAGCACTTATGGATCATTTTAAGTAAAGGGCATTCAGAGTGTTTATCAATTGAAAGGCAGTGCACACAGATTTTTTTGTCTATCTATGTCAGAAATAAGTTGCGGATGAATGATCTTACAGAACTTGCTGGGTCTAACTACCCGCCCTCAGAGATGAAAGTTCCTATTAGAGGAAGGTGGTAAATATCCAAATAAAGACCTTCTGTAACCTTCTTTCACAGAAGACTGCAGAATGTTTTGTAATTTATAATATTTATAATTCATCTTATATACTATAACTAGTAATTATGATTTTTTTTTAGTTTTGTGTCTATGTGTGGGTGGGTGGGTGTGTCCCTTTGAGTCAGTGTTAACTCCTGGCAATTACCTGGACAAGTCCCTGCAGTTTTCTTGGCAAGATCTGAAAAATGATTTGCCATTTCCTGACTTCTGGGACTGAGAAAGAGTGACTGACCCAAGGTTACCCAGCTGGTTTTATGGACTAAAACTCATTAGCTCCTGGTTTCCAGCCTGGTGCCTTAAACCAGACTGGCTCTCACTGTTTGATTGTCAACCTAAGACCCAGTTTGATATACAGATAGTCCTTGACTTACAGCCATTCATTTAGTGACTGTTAGAAGTTACAATGGCACTGAAAAAATGACTTACAACTAATCCTCACAACCATGTGATCAAAATTTGGCGATTGGCATGTATTTACATTGGTTACAATGCTCTTGGGTCATGCAATCACCATCTGTGACCTTCCCAATCAGCTTCTGACAAACATAATAACTGGGCTAGCTTAACTATTGGATGATCCACTTAACATCTGCACTGATTTACTTAATAACAATGGCAAAAAAGATCATAAAACTGGATGTAACTTACTTAACAATCACCTTGCTTAGTGACCAAAATTCTGGTCCCAATTATGATAATAAATCAAGGACTACCTGTAGTAGTGAAGGTGCTGACCTAGAAACCAGGAAACCATGAATTCTAGTCCCGCCTTTGGCACAAAAGGCAGCTTTATGACTTAAGCCAATCACTCTCTCACAGCCCAACCCACCTCAGTGTTATTATGGGGAAAATAGGATGAGGAAGGAATATTAGATATGTTCACCTTGAACTATTTGTGAAAAATAATAAAAGTGGGCTAAACTTCTAATAAACAAATGAACATATAATCAAATGTTATCTCCATGCCACTCCAGAAAGTGAATTGTCCCTCCGTTTCCTGGGGTCATCCTATATTCATAATGATAGTGTTATAACCACTTCAATCCCAGTATTTTAAGCTTAGAATGTCTCAGAGATAGCCCAGGCAACCTTGTTGAAGGAGATATTAAGGTGATAACCGATTCATCATTGAGATTAACCTACTATTAAAATCACTATCTAATATCATTTTTTATTTGGAAAGTCATCCATAGTTCATTTGTACTACCGTGTTCCCCCCCAAAAAAAGACCTATCCCAAAAATAAGCCCTAAATTGATTTTTACATGTGTGCCCAATATAAGTCCTCCCCTCCCCAAATAAGCCCTAGTTAAGACCCCACCTAGTTAAGGGATGCGGTTGCTCATTGGCTAAGATGCTGAGCTTGTCGATCAGAAAGGTCAGCAGTTCGGCAGTTCAAATCCCTAGTGCCGCGTAACGGAGTGAGCTCCCCTTACTTGTCCCTTCTGCCAATCTAGCAGTTCGAAAGCATGTAAAAATGCAAGTAGAAAAATAGGGACCACCTTTGGTGGGAAGGTAACAGCGTTCCATGCGCCTTCGGCGTTTAGTCATGCCAGCCACATGATCACAAAGACGTCTTCGGACAGCGCTTGGTCTTCAGCTTTGAAACGGAGATGAGCACCGCCCCCTAGAGTCAGGAACAACTACCACATATGTGCAAGGGGAACCTTTACCTTTACCTAAGACCCTACCCACTCCAGGGTGCACGCGTAAAAATTAAGCTAGGGTGGGGATGGTGGGGTGGAGCTGCCCTACAACTTACCTCGGAAAATTGCAGCCAGGCCTCACACACCCCGACACCTATCTTGCCGGCCCACTTCTTCTGCAGCCGGCAAGGCCAGCAAGGCTTTCCTGAAGGCCTCTGCAGCCGATAACTATTATTGGCTGCAAAGGCCTTTCCTGACAATTTGGACTGCCAGCCCTCCAGATGTCTCACGCACAAATGCTATGACCGGTCAACCTTTGTGAAGAAAGCAATAGTTGATTAATAGAAAATATATGAGCTGATTTTTAAGTTGATAACCAATGCTAAGTTGCTACAGGAAACAAGAAGAGAATTGTAGGCACAGAATGAATAAGTAGGGTGCTAACCATAACAATTCTGGTTGGATATGAGACTTTTTGCCTCAATATATTAGAATCAGAGTTTGTCCACTCAGCACATAAAGGAGATAAGCGTGAGGTTCTAGCCATTCAGCAACCCAGTAAGCTATCTTCTAGGAAAGCAACCATATTGTGGAATATGAGATAACAGTAATTCTATCAAAGCTAGCCTTGTAATTGATGTGATAATACTAATTCTTGGCTGACTGGTGCTTTCAGTAGCAGAAGAAAACATTCTGATATGCAGATCCTTACCTGCTGTCACCAGGCAGGAAGCAGACCTTTCAGAATAATCTTTCTTATGAGAGGAAGCAGCAAGTTTCCTCTCCCGGGTGGTGGGGAACTGAAAGTGGCATTTGAGACATGGCACTTCAATTACGATTGTCAGATGTAATATAAGACAAATGGTCCCTTGTGTGAAAAAATAAGTAACTGACAGGACAATGATGAGTTATGTAACAGTATACTAGGGTACCATTTTTTGCAATTGAATCATTAGTGGAGGAGTTACATAATAAAGCTGATTTGAGGGAGGCAACATCTGAAAATGAATTAGAAAGCTCTAGTGTAAACCCTGAAATATAATGGCTTGTTCATTCCAAGGAAGCTGTGAAAAAGAGTTCATGGTCTGGATGTTTTTAAGTAGGATGAAATGGTTAACCAGTCCATAAAACCTTTGTCTCATACTGTTATCTGCTGTTATCTTATCTACTGTTATGTATTGGGTCTATGCCAGTGATGGCGAACCTATGGCACATGTGCCACAGGTGGAACGCGGAGCCATATCTGCCGGCACGCGAGCCGTTGCCCTAGCTTAGCTCCAGCACGCATGTGTGTGCTGGCCAGCTGATTTTTGGCTCACACGGAGGCTCTGGGAGGGCGTTTTCGGCTTCTGGAGGGCCTCCAGGGAGCAGGGGAGGGCATTTTCGCTCTCCCCAGGCTCTAGGGAAGCCTCTGGAGCCTGGGGAGGGCGAAAAACGGGCCTACTGGGCCCAACGGAAGTCAGGAAATGGGCCATTTCCGGCCTCCAGAGGGCCTCCGGGGGGGAAGCCATTTTCGCCCCCCCCCCCAGACATTGAATTATGGGTGTGGGCACTTGCGCATGTGCGAAATCACACGTGCACGAGCTTTCAGCACCTGAGGGGAAAAAAGGTTCACCATCACTGGTCTATGCTGTTTCTATGCTGTTTACTCCAAGGTCTGCTATTCAAGCGGGAAAAAGGAGACCCCTGATTGGTTAAGCCATTTGACAGCTCTGTATAAAAGGGAGAGCTGTCAGCCTGGTTCCTTTGCTGGATCTTACTGAGTTACAATAAAGAGTTGTTGTTACAAAGCCTGTCTCTAGCCTCTTCAGTACCAGGACTTAACATCTACCATTACTGCAATATAGTTTGTTGGTTTTACTTTGGTACTGTTAAGATTAGCATTATACCAGTTTTGATATGGTCAGTAAGGTTTTAATATTTAAAGTAAGTCAGGTCATTTCTGTCTAATCAGGACGTTGCCAGCAGTGACTGAGAATAGCGGTACTAAACACAGAATAGAGATCAGCAGTGGGGATAGAAGAGCCAGCTTGGTTAGCAGTTGAAGGCATTATGTAAGAAACTGGGAGACTATGTTTTCTAGTCCTGCCTTAGGCACAAAGCTAGCTGGGTTGATCTTGAGCCAGTCCCTCTCTCAAAGAGGTGAGAACACTTTGGCCCTAAAAATTAGTACTACTGCTTCTTTAGTGGAACCACATGAATCATATGCAAAATAAAAAAGTGAAAAATTAACCAAGCCTAGAAATATGCATGTTTTATTCTAACAAAGATTGACACCTCTTTCCTTTTATTTCTCTAGGACTGTCCAAATTTATCGTAACAAAATAAGTCACGGTCATTTTAAAGAACAACAAATTTATTTTCATCAGTTAAGTCTTTTTATTGGGCCAAGGGATTACCGTAAACCAAATTCTGATTATTAATTAAAAAATAACTGTTAAAGAAGTTAGCAATAGTTAAAAATATTTGTTGTTCTTTTTGTTTGGTTATATCTTGACTTATAGGAGTATGCAGTATAGGAATATGGTTTATACTCATGCCTCCTATTTTCCCACAACAACCCTGTGAAGTGGGTTGAATGGGCCAAAGTCACCCAGTTGGCTTTCATGCCTAAGGGATCTTAATGAGCTCATTGTCTCCTGAATTTTATGTCAGCACCTTAACTACTACACCAGGGTTGTCAAACTCACGTCGTCACGGCAATGTCACATGACATATTGGGACTTCCCCCCTTCACTAAACTGGGTGTGGGCGTGGCTAGCACGTGACGCATCTGGCCCGCAGGCCGGTAGTTTGACAACCCTGCACTACACAAAAGTTATCAGGTAAGTAAATTTTCTCTGTACACAAAAACTGGCATGATTTCTTTTTTCTTCCATTCAATGGTGACTGATTCTTGGAGGCTACCTGGAAAAGTCCCCGTAGATTCAGGTTCTGGCAGAGTCTTACATTTTTAAAACTCCAGGTGACCCATCAGGGACCACAAACAAATAAAAAAACCTTAGTGGCCTTCAAGTGGCCTGCAAACCACATTTGAAATTCTTGCCTTTTAGAGAAATACACTCTGATGATTCTGCTAACTGAAATTTCAAAATCAAGAGGTATGCAATTGAAAGAAATCCCAGCACAAATCCCCAGTGTAAATACAAGCCGTGTGTAAAGATCTATGTTGAAGCTACTGGCTGCTGAAGCCAGTAATAAATTAAAACACTGGATTGAGCAAGCTTTTGTGCAGCTGGAGGGATTTTACTGTTATATTTACTGATGAAAGCAGAGACTAGTTCATATTCTGATTTCCACAATACTGAATATGAGTCCTCTTTCTTTGTTATTTTGACCAAAAATTCAAAACATACAGATGGACTAACACTTTATTCTTATATTATTGACTCCACTAAGTAATTGAATATGGTAATAACAGTGGCGTCTCCACTGTTGTAGCTAAAAAGGTGAAAACCTTTTGAAGAAGACCCCGTTGATCATACAAGTTCACCAAGGTCTCTCTTCATTGTCTACAGAATGTCAGGCCTAAAACATGAAGTCATTTGAATTGATTCATTAAGACTTAAAAAAGAGAAAATAAAAGAAATAGGCAATTATCGTTAGATACATGGCGACCACAAAGCTAGAAGGCATTAACCATAAATTAGCCAATTAAGTATAACCTTTGCTTCATGGGTAGTTCAATACTGCAGAAATGTGCTAGGAGATATTTAAGATACGAAGCTATATACAATCCATTATCTGAGAATAAATTACTCACCCCAATTACAAATGTGAGGAAGGCAGTTTTTTTAATTGTTTGTTTTAGTAGGACCCACATATATGATTTCATGCTAACTAAATGAAAAGGATCTTTTTTAAATAAATAGCCTATGAGTGTAATTATTCTACTTTTCTCAGAAAACAGTAGGAAAATGTTTTCTTGGATCCTATATTGACAGATGAGTAGGTTTTTAAAATGTGGCAAAACTAGCAAAGCAGAAAAATAGGAGCTGTTTTTACAAATAGTCGTTCCCTTTCTTTTATTACAAAATTATTCAGCTTCATGATGAATAATCACAGCTTTTGCTGTCAACTATCCCATTTTAAATGATCTAATATATCCAGGTGTGAATGTGTGGGGCAACCAGCAGGCTTTTACCCGTTACCTTACAAAGTTTCTAAAAATGGAAGGAAAGGGGCTTGAGGAAAACAAACAGAATTCCCTATTGACTTTGAAAAGCAGAATTAACTTGTAATGCCAACAAATCTCTGTCAGCTTGGGTTTGCTTCCGAGGGATTAGGCTATATACCTGGACTACAAAAATTTGGCAAAACTCCAGGTGTTAGCGAAGAATTAACACTAAGAATTAATTAAAGTCCAATTTAAAGTAGTGTTTCTCACCAATCAGATGTCCTTGTCAGTCTTAAAAGCAAAAGATGGAAGCCTAACTCTCTCTCCTGAGACTCATATTTAGAAGTGCGCACTCCCCAATGTGAAAGTAATATTGAATCTTTGAGTCTAATTGGCTTTAATAGAATTGTTTCCTCCCTCCCCCAAATTTAATCCAGTCTGTTTTTGAAATGTAGGAAGTTAGCACACACCCCCTAGAAGAATGTAATACAGTGGTACCTCGAGATACGAGTGCCCTAACTTACGAGATATTTGAGATATGAGCTGTCGAGCAAGCGAAGTTTTGCTTTGAAATACGAGCAACATTTGAGATACGAGGAACAGCCGGCTGCACATGACCCACTCATTTCTGCAACATTCTGAAAGGGAGGAAACCTTCAGCCAGATTTGAATATCAAAGAGAATTTTCCCCCTTTAGCTTAGCCATCGTGGCGTCCGTAGGGCTCTTGGGGGGGGGAGGAGGCAGAGAGAAAGGAAAGGACTGCCGATCTGCCTTCCCTCCCCCCAGCCTAGCCGAGAGCACGCTTGGACTTGCCTGGGTTTCCTAGAGTGAGTGGGAGGAAAACACTCTCTCTCTCTCTCTCTCTCTCTCTCTCTCTCTCTCTCTCTCTCTCTCTCTCTCAGACACACACACACACACACACACACACACACACACACACACACACAGACAGACCCCTAGCAGCCAGCCCAGCCAGCGCAGCCAGCCAGCCTGTGGGCTTGAACGGATTAATACGAGGAACAGCCGGCTGCACATGACCCACTCATTTCATGACCCACTCATTTCCGCAACATTCTGAAAGGGAGGAAACCTTCAGCCAGATTTGAATATCAAAGAGAATTTTCCCCATTTAGCTTAGCCATCCTGGCGTCCGTAGGGCTCTTGGGGGGGGGGAGGCAGAGAGAAAGGAAAGGACTGTCGATCTGCCTTCCCTCCCCCCAGCCTAGCCGAGAGCACGCTTGGACTTGCCTGGGTTTCCTAGAGTGAGTGGGAGGAAAACTCTCTCTCTCTCTCTCTCTCTCTCTCTCTCTCTCTCACACACACACACACACACACACACACACACACACACACACACACACAGAGAGAGAGAGAGAGAGAGAGAGAGAGAGAGAGAGAGAGAGAGAGAGAGAGAGAGAGAGAGAGAGAGAGAGAGACCCCTAGCAGCCAGCCCAGCCAGCGCAGGCAGCCAGCCTGGGGGCTGGAACGGATTAATGGCATTTCAATTAATTTCAATGGGGAAAATTGCTTTGAGATACGAGCAAATTGACATACGAGCAAGTTTACAGAACGAATTAAACTCGTATCTCGAGGTACCACTGTATTCTGGGAAATATTAAAAAGGTAGAATATTATATATTTCCCTGGATGAGAAAAGGAGAAACATGTTTTTAAAGACAAAGCAGCTTCCTGCAGCTCCCTGCCCCCACCTTCAGCTCCAGGGTGATGGGATTAAGACATGGCCCTCAGGCAGGGGTGGGCTACTGGGGGTTCGCAGTGGTTCGGGAGAACCTCTAGCTAAGATTCTGTGCAGTTCAGAGAACCCCAAAATCCCACTCCTGGCAGGCCCTGCCCACCCCACCCCTCCCAGGAGTCCCCATGCTGCCCATTTTGGATGCAGGTAAGTGCAGGGCATGCACGGAGGCTCGGGGAGGGCGAAAAATGGGCCTACCGGAAGTTTGGGAAGGCTGGAAATGGGCCCGTTTCTGGCCTCCAGAGGGCCTCCAGAGCCTGGGGAGGCCATTTTCACTCTCCCAGAGGCTCCACCATGGTGCAGGAAGCCGACTAGGCCCACCATAGTCACGGCCACCCAGCAACCGGGCAGAGAACCCCTTGCTAAAAATTTTGAAGCCCACCCTTGCCCTCAGGACATGATAGGATTAGCCCTCTACCCATCTCACCACATGGCACCTGGGAAGATTACATCACCCAGCAAGGCCCTATGAGAGTCTGACAACCAATCAGAATACAGGCTCAAATTCAAAAGCCCAGAGAGGGTATAAAACTCAGGCACTCTCAGCATCTCTCCTCTTTTTTTTTGCTTCACCCAACATCTTCAAGGCATGTGATCCTGTCTACCATTAAAACCATCTTTCCAAACAGCCACCATGTTTCCAGTGTCTTTCTCCCCACTTGGAACCAGAAGGACATTTCTTCCAACAGAAGCCATCAAAGTTGATGTTATTGTTGTTTTTACCACTGAAGGATTGTGGGCAAGTTGGAGACAACATGTAGAAAAAGAGGTTGGCAAGATACTTGTGTATTGCTGTTATGTACAATGGTGGAAAGGCTATATCTATATGTTGTGTCATAGTTCATGCTTTTAATTTTGTTATTTTCTTCATATTGTATGTGATGAAATAGACATTTTTACAATACCCCAGTTTCTCAACCCATTCTGAATGTTGATATTACAGAGAAGGCTAGAACAAAAATATTATTCATAAAATACAGTTGACATAATTATTATTGTAAGATGCCAATTCTACCATTCCTGAGCCATGGGCAAATTCTAACTGTAAAATAACTAACTACGTGTGGCTTCTGTAATAGGATTTGCAATTAGGGACTGCCATGCAACCAAATAGAATTTGGTAATATACATTTAAGGAATGTATACTGTTAAGTAAGTAGAATAAGTTTGCACTGTAGAGAGTTAATGAAGGCAGTAGTGCTGCTGGGGTTCCATATTAATGATCTAGTGAGGTAGACAACTATTATTCTTGTTAGGGAAATTACAACTCATGTGTTTCCTTGGGAACTAATTGTTAAATGATATTCTTTAGATATTTGGAACAAACAACAAAGGCAGTACCCTTCAACCCTGTCTTATACCACTACTATCTTCACCACTTCCTCCATGATGCAATTCAAATGTGTGTGAAAGAAACCAAGGGAATTTGCCTTTCTTTTGATGAGATAGAACGGGGCGTTGTTCCTTACCTGAACGCCCCTTCTCGTAGGGCGGAGCTAGCCTCCAAGAATGGGATGATCCAATCCATCAGCCAATCAGGACTGAGTCTGACTCTATAAAAGTTGTCACCCCGAAGGGCACCCCCTCTTGAGACGAAGGACGGAGTCAGACCCATAGTGTAACAACCTAACCAAATTTTATTAAACAGCAGGAATTCAAAACTATAACTCTAGGCAATAAACCAACCGGGAGGGACTTGGAGGCTAGCTCCGCCCTACGAGAAGGGGCGTTCAGGTAAGGAACAACGCCCCGTTCTCCATAGTGGGCGGAGCTAGCCTCCAAGAATGGGACATGCCAAAGCAGTTCAGTCCCTAGGGAGGGCAGACCGTTATTCATGCTGTCCCTCATCCGACAAGGCAGTCTGAAGAACATGCTGTCCAAATTCGGCCTCAGACGAGGCGAACTGGTCTACCTTATAATGTCGTATAAAGGCCACTAGAGAAGACCAGGTGGCCGCCCCGCACACTTCCTCCAGAGAGGTTCTGGCTGACCACGCTGCCATGGTGGCCGCACTGCATGTAGAGTGAGCAGTCAACCCCTCTGGGCATGGAAGGTTCTGAGCACAGTAAATGTCTGCAATGACTGTCCGGATCCAGCTGCCAATTAGCGCTGGCGAAGCCTTGTTGCCCATGGAGTTCGGATGGAAACAAACAAACATCGCCTCCGAGCGCCGAAAGGGGGCCGTACGGACGTTGTAGATCTTAACCGCCCTCCGGACGTCAATGGTGTGCCACTGGCGCTCAAAGTCCGTCGACGGGTGGGCATAAAATGAGGGCAATATCAGTTCTTGCGTCCTATGGAAGAGCGTGTTAACCTTCGGAATGAATGTCGGGTCTAATCGGAGTACAACCCTATCGAGGTGAAACACACATAAGTCCTCCCGGACCGATAGGGCCGCCAGTTCCGATATCCGACGTGCCGAAGGTATGGCCACTAGAAAGGCTACCTTGAGAGTCAAGTGTCTCAGCGATACTGTGCATAGCGGCTCGTAGGGCTCCGTCGTCAGAGCAAGAAGAACCCGCGGGAGATCCCACGTTGGGTACCTGTGGACGACAGGAGGAGAGATGTTGGAGGCCACCTTCAGGAATTGTCGTATCAGCGGGTGAGCCGACAGAGTGTCTGCGTTGTGGCAGGTGAGTATGGTGGAGAGTGCCGCCATTTGGCGGCGCAGCATGTTGGGGGCCAACCCCTTGTCCAGTCCCGCTTGCAAGAAACGTAGAATGCCCACGATTGTAAGGTCCACTGGGCACAGTGAAATGGCTGAACACCAAACACAAAATGTCTTCCATGTGGATGAGTAAATGCGTTCAGTCGACGCCCGTCTGGATGACATTAGAGTGTCTATGATGGCGTCGGGCACCCCGCGATGTCTCAGGCAGCACCGGTCAAGTGCCAAGCGGTCAACTTGAACCAGTGCGGGTCCGGATGTGTCAAGGACCCCTGGGAGAGCGAAGACGCGGTCGGAAGAATCCTCCACGGTGGGCTGGCCGATAGCGACCGGAGGTCCACGAACCACGCTCTCCTGGGCCAGTGCGGGGCTAGGAGAATCAATCCCGCTTCCTCAGCGATGATCCGGCAGATGACCTGTGGGATCACTGCCAGGGGGGGAAAGGCATAGATGAGACCCCTCGGCCAGGGGCAGCGAAGGGCATCTATGTCCTCGGCCCCTTGGGACCGATATCGAGAGACAAACCTCTGGAGCTTGGCGTTGTGGGGAGTGGCAAAGAGGTCAATTATCGGGAGTCCAAACCACTGCACCATCTCCTGGAAGATGTCCTGGTGCAGGCTCCACTCCGCCGAGTCCACCGCATTGCGACTGAGCCAGTCCGCGGTTGTGTTGTCTACTCCCGAGATGTGCTCTGCCCTGAGCAAAAGCAGGTGGCATTCCGCCCAGAGCCCCAAAGCTTTGGCTTCCGACATCAGGCCCCTGGAGACCATGCCACCCTGGCGGTTGATGTGCGCCTTGGTGGTGACATTGTCGGTCATCAACAGGACATGTCGGTTGTGGAGGACATGCTGGAATTCCTGAAGAGCCCGAAACGCTGCTCTCAGCTCTAGAATGTTGATATTCAGGAGGGTCTCCGACTGAGACCACGTTCCCTGGGCCACATGGGAAAGGACATGAGCCCCCCATCCTTGCAGGCTGGCGTCGGTCGTCACCATCACCCGGCTGGGCTCGAAGAAGCTGGACCCTTCGGATATCGCCGGGGACCGCCACCACTGGAGAGAGCGACGGACAGAGGATGGGATCAAGATTTTAGCCGATGAGTTGCTCTTACCCGCCCGTTGGAAGGGTAACAAGAGCCATTGTAGTTCCCTGGAGTGCAGTTGTGCCCAGGGTGTGATATGAATGGCCGAAATCATTTTTCCCAGGAGAGACGAGAGTTGTTTCAAGGCGCTCTCCTCAGGCAGAGCACCTGTTGGACAAGGGTGGTGAGATTGTCCTGCCTCTCCTGGGAGAGGAACACCCTGCACTCCAGGGAGTCCACAATAGCCCCTAGGTGGGTAATCCTGGTGGTGGGCCAGAGCTGGCTCTTTTCGATGTTTAAGGAGAAGCCATGCTCTTCCAAGCACTCCATAGTTAACTGAAGGTCCACCTCCGCTTGCGAATATGAGGACGACAGGACTAAGATGTCGTCCAAATAGCAGTACATTCAAACGGGTATGGCCCGCATGCTCGCTGCCAGGGCGGCCAGGATCTTCGTAAAGACCCGCGGGGCGGAGGAAAGGCCAAATGGAAGTGCCGAGTACTGGTAATGGTCATTCATATGACAGAATCGAAGGTACTTTTGGTGGGAAGGCCGAATTGGTACATGAAGGTAAGCTTCTGTCAGATCAATAGAGGACATGAAGTCCCCTTTGCGCATGCACGCCAGGATGGACTGCAGCGTGTGCATCTTGAACCTCTTATACGCGACGAATTTATTGAGTCGCTTGAGGTCCAGGACTGCCCTCCACCCCCCCCCCGAGGATTTTTCGACGAGCAATAAGTTGGAATAGAATCCTTGCCCCTGTTGGTCCTCCGGAACCCATTGGATGGCATTGATCTCCAACAGGTGCTGGATAGCGGCCAGCATCAGCGACCGCTTTTGGGGATTGGAGGACTGGGGGCACCTCATGAAAAATCCCGGTGGGGTGGAGAGGAGGTCGAGTGTGAGTCCCGATGTAATGGTCTCCCGCACCCAACTATCCGTGGTGGTATCCTCCCATCGCCCAGCGAAGAAGCGCAGGCGACCCCCAATGGGAAGGACTGAGGGATCTACTTGTAGCGGCGGTAGGAGCGCCCGCCTGCACCCCGAAAAGGACGCTTGGCCGGTTGATCTGCCTTAGGTTTGTCCTGCCCCTGATTCTGTTGGCTACCTGCCTGATATCTACCCCTATACCTAGGAGCTTGGTAAGGGCGGGGGGCGGGAGGGGGAGTGGCAGGTTTGTTCAGACCCCTGTGGGTACAGTTAGGGAGAACCTTCCGCTTGTCCTTGGACTCTACGAGGTATGGGTCCAACGCCTCCCCAAAGAGGGACTGACCCTGGACCGGGGAGGTGGTAAGACGCCACTTGTGGCGAGCGTCCGACTGCCATCCTCGGAGCCAGTGCATCCGGTGTGCCACCACGGATGCCCCCATTGATCTCGCTGCGAAGCGTGCGCTCTGCAGGGTGGCATCCGAGGTGAACTGGGCCACAGCTAGCAATTTGTTGATGTCCTGGCGGGTGCGCACATCAGAGGACTACTCTTGTAGCATCTTGAGCCAGCGGATAGAGGTCTGGCAGAAAAACGAGGCCGTCGCCGAGGCCTGGACGGCCCAAGTGGCTGATTGATGGGATCGCAGAATGGCCTGCTCTGTGCGGCGGTCCTCAGGGTGCAATAGTTCTTCACTGTCGCCCGGCAGGGGGTTGGCCGAGTAGAGTGCCTTGATGGGCGGATCTACCGGTGGAACTGGTAGGTGCTGGGCCAGCCCCTGCGCCACATTGAAGTACCGTTTGTCTAAGGACGACGGCGCCGCTCCCATAATCGGGGCCTGCCACTGCTTAGTGACCGAGTCAATGAAAAGTTTTGGTGCCGGAATGACTTCCTCCTGCAAAGTCGTTTCTTCGAAGAGAGGGTCGCCCGATTCCTCGCCGGCCAGCTTGGTCTCTACTGGAGGCATCTTGGCCGCTGCCCGCGCCTTGTTGAGCAGAGATTTAAACAGGGCCGGGTTGAAAAGGCCCGTGGTTGTTGGGGGTTCCGGGGCGACATCCTCGTCAGCTGACAGGTCTTGCCCCTGTTCCTCGGTCTCCTGGAGTGATTCTGGGGAAGGCTGAGGTGCGGTGACTTCAGCCGTCAGCGGTTGGTCCCACTCGGTGGCTGGCAGTGGGCGGCGAGGCTGGGTGGCGACGGTCGCTGTGCCCGAGGTGGAGGGCATTGGCGTGGAGGTCTGCTTGATGCCTGCTGCGATCCCGTCCCTGATGGCCATCTGGATTAGGGCCTGGACCTCCACCACTGAGGCGGTGATCAATGGGACAGCCGGGGGGTAGCCCGTGATGCCTGGGGTTCTTCCCAAATATCATCATCCCCCAAGCAAAGGTTGGGGTTATCTAACGAAAAGGCCCCAGATGATTGTCTGGATCTAGAGGCCAGAGAATCCCCGGTGTCCCTTGGGCGGGAGGCGCTCGTGGAGGCCAAGGTTGGCGGTTTTGCCTTGTCCTTGTGGCCTCCCTCCTTTTGGGAGGGTCTCTTGGGCTCAGCCCCTCCCTGGCGAAGAGGGGAGCGGTCCCAATGCGATGCGGATGGGGTGGATGTCGCCCGGGCATCTGTGTCCTGCTGCCTGGGCTCCTTGCTGGCCTTGGCCTTACTCTTGGCCCCTTTCTCGGCCATGGTCACCCCTGGAGGTGCTGCAGGAAGAGCCCGAGACGTAGGAGCTGCAGGCGCACTTATTTGCTCCGCGCAGCAGCCGATGAGCAGCTGCGCTCCTGCTGACGTGTGGGGGGAATCCCCGATGACGAAGGAGCCTTCCGGAGCGCGTGCGCACTGAGCACGGTGGGCCGACAAGCAGCTGATGCCGCTGAGCCGACAAACAGCTGACTCTGAAGCTCGGAGTTCCTGGGTGGTCGTGAGGCTCTCCTGCGGCTGTCAGACGTGGGTCGGCAGATTGAGGGCTCCCTTTGCCAAGGCAGAGGCTGCGGGCGGCGGCGAAGGTGCGCATCAGGCGCGCGGCTTGCGAAGCTCAGCTGGCACTGACAGGCAAGGCTGTAGATGTATTCTGCGTCTGCGTGCTGAAGCCTCCTCTTCGCCGAATGAGCCGGGCAAGTAAAGCAGTGCAATGAGCCGTGCGCATGCGCAGACGTACTCCCAACCGTCAGCTGTAGGGCGGGCCTTCGGCTTTCGGCTCTTTGAGGAAAATGGCCGTTCGCGCCACAAGTGTGATGGGACGGCCTGTCAGTTCGCACTGATGCGCCGGATGATGCCAGGGAGCGATGAGAGGATTTTTGGGGGGCTTTTATGAGAGGCGCCGAAACGCTGAAGCCGGGTAGGAGGGAACCGAGAGGCTGCACGATGGTAGGCCTTAACAGTCGGTCGTCGAGGGTTCCCCTCCCCGCGGTAAGCAGCGGAGCCGCCCTGGCCGGTGGTCACTCAAGCGTAGCAGCTTCTGTGACTTATAACGATGGCACCTCACAGGAACAAGATGGCCAGGTCGCGTTTCAATCCTCTGGGCAGCAGTCCAGAAGACAGACAGCTGTCACAGGACACCAGTTGCCCCCCCTCACGATGGCAATTAGTGTGGGGTTAATCACTTACTGATTCGTAGAATTTGGAGAAAAAACGATTTGTTGAAAAAACCTGCTAGGTTAGGAAACACTAGTCCCAGACTTAGGACTGAGTCGAAAGAGGGGGTGCCCTTCGGGGTGACAACTTTTATAGAGTCAGACTCAGTCCTGATTGGCTGATGGATTGGACCATCCCATTCTTGGAGGCTAGCTCCACCCACAATGGAGAAACAGAAGTAGACAAACTTTGGGAAATTGTCATTTTCAGAATTTTGGAACATGTCCTTTCACAAAATGTATATTATGGGAAAACATACTATACATTGGGCACCCATGTGCAAGTAAGAATATGCTCAAAGTTGTGGGCTGCAACTGCTCACCACTTATAATGTGTAAAAATACATAATGTCTACATAATGTTTATGTAGGCTATGTAGGTAGAAGCATTTAAAAAATAAAGAAAATTCTAAAAGCTAGGTTTTGATTTGCAGAATTTCTATTTTAACTAAAATATTTTTTAAAAGATTTAAAAAATAAAGTCAGCAGGATAAAGAAGCAGGATATTAGCCATCATGTTGACATCTGCTAGACTAAGATACAGGTAACAAAAAGTGGAGTTTGCATTCTTTTAACTAAGAGCAGAATCTCTATATTCAGACCGTATATTTGTAAATAAATTATTGCAACTATTCTAAGCTTCCTGTGATCACCTATCAAAGGAAACCAAATTTCAGACCTATAAAGCTTCTCAAGTGGAGAAAGAATGAACTTTCTCCTTCAAAAGGTGGAAGAAAGTTCAAAAGGATCAATTGCACCAGTGTGATTGTAACCAAAAGAAAAATATAGAAAACAAACTTGTAGTAGTGAGTGTTTTGGGAGGAAATGACCATGTAATTTTAAAATGCTTAACAGACAAAAAAATTGAAGTGCTAGAGGTTTCTAGGAAGCTGAGGAAGAAGGTTGGCAATAAGATATTTAGAGATTTAAGATCTTATTATTACCGTATTTTTCGGAGTATAAGACACACCTTTTTACCCCCCAAAAGAGGGTGAAAACTTGGGTGCGTCTTATACACCGAATGTAGCCCCACCCACCCAGCCACCCCCATCCTTTGGCCTCTGTCTTCCAGCAATTTACCTGTTTGCAGCAAAGAGGGAAGAGCCTGTAAAGCCAAGCAAGTCACTAGCAGCTTCCCGACCTACAGCTAACTTGCCACGTGCTAAAATGAAACTGAAACTGAAACTGAAACTGCAAAGAGGCAAATAGCTGGGAGAGACACGCAGATTTTTATTTTTTGCTGAACTGGATGGAAGGGGGTAAGTGAATAACTATAAATGTCTGTAGAATGTTCAAATTATTAGACTTATTTTTTAAAGACTGCTTTATTATTGTTCTAGAGCCAGGGGTCTCCAACCTTGGCAATTTTAAGACTTGTGGACTTCAACTCCCAGAATTCCACAGCCAGCTTTGTTAGCTTTGCTGGCTGTGGAATTCTGGGAGTTGAAGTCCACAAGTCTTAAAGTTGCCAAGGTTGGAGATCCCTGTAAATCTAGACAACTTAACAAAATAAAGAAGCTTTTTAAAATAAATGCTTGCTCTGAAGAGGCCCAGTGCTATTGTATCTTCTTTTAAATAATAGAGAATAATGTATACTTCCAGAAATTTTAATTAATTTTAACAGCTCTGTACAAGTATAGTCTGAAATGTAACAGTGTCCTGTTTAGTATTAGAGTTTAGTTACCTTGGAGTAGATCTATTTAAATAATTGGGAGGAGTTAGTGTGACTACATTTAAGAAAACTTTCTGGCATAATGTACGTTTCTCCAATTCTTTGCTATTTCTATGGGTCAGGCACACATGCACAGAAATACACAGCAAACAGTGTATATCATCTGTGCTGTTTGCTGTTTACTGTTTGGCAAATTGCTTGGAGGCAGAGGCCTTTTTTCCTTGTTTTCCTCCCTCAAAACTAAGGTGCGTCTTATACTTCGGTGCGTCTTATACTCCGAAAAATACGGTACTTTTTCTCTCCTACTTTGGTTTCTGTACTCTGGTCCGAAGTATGGTCAAATGAATGTTTCATTATTCAAGAAAGCAGATTTTAATAAAGTTAATAAGTAAGTAGATTTTAATGCCAAGAGATGCTTATTCTGAATAGAGCCCAAGATAAATGGGAGTTCTCTAAAAGAGCGATTCGAAAAGTAGTATTGCAAACAATAATTCAGCAGTTTCAGCAAGAGAAGGTTGAGGAAAGGAAGGCAGAATTCGAAGCAGACAATATGAGTTCCACAAAATGTTTGGTGGAAATCTGAACATTGAAAAATGATGCCTAAAGGAAATGATAATAATAATGATAGGTGATGGAGGGGCATGGAAATTATGAGAAGAGACCGATTGAATGAAGCATAATTTGGGTTTGAAAAAAAATAACATCTTTTTTTTCTGGTAAATTTAGCAATCTCAGCAATTTCTTTCATATGTAGGATGGAATGTTGAGGAAATAGCTCATTACTAACAGAGGGGCTGACCCCCACTTCCTGGGACTGTTCAGAAGCTGGACAGCTTTACTTTTTCCATCAGCCTAAATGTTCAACACTGCAGATCACTCCTTATTTAATTCTATGATTCCATGAATGTAAATAAATCCTATTCTTTCAAATGAGGCTATCCCCACCCAGATGTATAACAGCCTCTTCCACATGATTTCCTACTAACAAATAAATCTCTGCTTCCTAGGAATGATGGGATTTTAAGTCCAACTTATCTAAAGAACACTGTATAGGTGAAGATGAATACCATGTTTCCCCGAAAATAAGACCATGTCTTATTTTCTTTTGTGCTTGAAAATAAGCACTCAGGCTTATTTCTGGGGAAGTCTTATTTCTTTTAAGTGCAGAAGGCGGTGAGTGTGGGGGCCGACAGGAGTGGGAGCGCAGCTACCACTGGCCCTACTCTCTCCGTCCCACTGTCTGCTTGCCTGCCGCTGCAACGGGCCAAGCTCTTTGCCTTGTCCTCCTTGGCGCAGTGCAAATATCGTTAATTCCGAGTGTGGAGACAGAGGCGAGAAGACAAGTGAGCCGGGCGTGCTGCGCAGCTGCCTGACTCACAGGAGACTTCCGCAGCAGCAACAGCAGCAGGCAGAGGCATGAGGGAGGCAGGCGATACCTACAACCTGGTGCCTGTTCATTACAGTCGCAAGCAAGCTGAGACAGTGGTACGGAGTGAGCAGCGCATTGGGATCACCTCTACCTGGCTCTGCTGCCCACTTTTTGCCCAGAGGGAGACGAAGCTTTGTCTGCTTGCAAAGGGGACGCTTTGAAATGAACCTAATCACTTCGTTTCAAACCATCCCCTTTGCAAGCACATGAAGCTTTGAGTCTCTGTCATTTCTCCATCTGGGTGAAGTGTTTGGTCAAGTGAAAGAGGAACAAAAGAGCGAGCAAAGGAAGAGGATGCCTTCACCTTCTGCGCCCCCCTCCTGCCCAGGCTCTGCTCCCTCCCCCCCAAATTCTTTACAGGCGTCGGGAGCGGAAGGAGATCAAAGTGGCCCGGAAATAAGGAGGGCAAACCACAGTCACCCATAGATTGAAAAGCTGGGGTGGGGTGGGTGAGCAATTTGCGGCATCCTGCCCCACCTCTGGGGCCAGGTAATTCTTGACACTTCCCCAGGAATACCAGGGAAGGGAATAAATGGTGTGCCGCAACAAAGATTTGGGGTGTCAGGTGAAAGCGGCAGACGGGGATAATCTGTCCCAGCCCTCACTCTGTTTGGTTTAAGGGGATCCTTCAGGAGAGAGAATAATGGCTTGATATACCAGTTGAATGTGTAGCATGTATTGTGTCTACTTAGCAGAAGGGAGGGGGAAAGGTTTGTTCCGATCAGCACATAGCAATGTAGCGCACGAAGTGGGAGAAGAGAGAGGAAGCCTCTTGATTCCTGTGCATGTCTTTTCACTTTTCACTAAGTGTAAACGTGTTTGTGTGTGTGTGTGTGTGTGTGTGTGTGTGTGTGTGTGTGTGTGTGTGTGTGTGTGTGTGTGTGTGTGTGTGTGTGTGTGTTGGGGAGCAGAGCTCTTCCTGAGGGAGAAGAGTGCAATTTGAAGGTTGTCAGCAAATACACACACAACCTGGCTGGTGAAAGATGTGGTGATGGTTGCGTATTGTCAGGGCAGTGAGAACACTTGGGAAGAGCTCCGCTCCCCACCACACACACACAGGCTTATTTTTGGGGTAGGGCTTATATTAGGCCCACCCCAAAAAATCAGGCTAGAGCTTGTTCTTGGGGTGGGTCTTATTTTCAGGGAAACACAGTATATAAGAGTGTATTTGCAGGCTCATTATTTTTAACTTCTGGATTCAATAACTCGTAGTTTAAGAAAACTACAGATTGCAGTTGATTGGGTCAATTTGCTTAATTCAGCTATCATCATGATTCAGCATTATATTTCATCTTTCTTACAACAAAAGTACATTTGTAAATTTTTCTTACTAAAAAGTTATTTCTTTTTCTTATGGGAACAACCACAATTAGTGTCATGAACTAAATGACTTGTCAGTCAAATTGATTGATACAATAATACTATGTTTTTCCTCCAGAAATAAAGATAACAATTTTGTCACTAAAGTTTTTACTTGAAAGTGTTTGCAGGCATTAGTACGATTTGGAAGATATATAAAAAAAGGAAAAATATCACTCCTGTTCTAATTTAATTTTTTTATTTAATTTTTTTATTTTGTCAATCTCATATTAGATCAGTGATGGCGAACCTTTTTTGGTTCGCGTGCCCAAAAAGGGGGGGATGCGGGGGATCACATGTGTGCGTGCCCACACCCTTAATTCCATGCACCACCGCGCATGCGCGCATGACCCCCCCACTCCCAGCATGCAATGACACGCCCATTTTTTGCTCTCCCCAGGCTTTAGAGCAGTGGTTCCCAACCTGGGGGTCGGGACCCCTTTGGGGGTCGAATGACCATTTCCCAGGGGTCGCCCTGGCATCCTCAGCTCCCACCCCCACTGCCACAAGCCTGGCCATATCGGCTCAACTTGCCCGAGCCCTCCGATTGGTCGGGAGAGGTGCCATTCGGTGAGAGGCATTTATGATGCCTGGCGGCCGAGCTAAGGGGCGGGGCGTCACAAGATTGCGCGCTGGAGAGTACAAGGCGGTGCTTAAGACATCTGTGGCCGCCCCTGTCTCCTACTCACAGCGGCAGTTTCTTCCCGCTGGTGTCGAAGGGAAAGGGAGTCACGGGAGGGAACGGCCAGCCAACGACCACTTAAGTTTCACAGCGCACGACGGCAGGAAGGAGGACAGCTGGGTCAGATCCAGTGGAAGATGATATTCCTTGTGCTCTTGCAAAGACTGGCCCGAGAATTTCTGATCTGGCATAATTATATATTGTTTTTGTGATTAATCGCTATGCTTTAATTATGTTCAATTTGTAACAATGAAAATACATCCTGCATATTATTTACATTACAATTCATAACAGTAGCAAAATTACAGTTATGAAGTAGCAACGAAAATAATTTTATGGTTGGGGGTCATGACAACATGAGGAACTATATTAAGGGGTCGCGGCATTAGAAAGGTTGGGAACCACTGCTTTAGAGCCTTTCTAGGAGCCTGGGGAGGGCAAAAATGGCCTTCCCCACCCCCTCTGGAGGCTGGAAACAGCCTGTTTCCTGACTCCCAGTGGGCCCAGAAGGCCTGAAAATCAGCCAGCTGGTGTGCACATGCGCGCCGGACCTGAGCTCGCGTGCCCACTGATATGGCTCCACGTGCCACTTGTGGCACCCGTGCCATAGGTTCGCCATCACGGTATTAGATAATACATATAAGTATATACATAATTTAAATACATGAAATGAATAAAAAGAAAAGGGAACATTAGGACAGGGACAGTAGGCACGCTGGTGCACTTTGCACACCCCTTACAGACCTCTTAGGAATGGGGTGAGGTCAACAGTAGACCGTCTAAGGTTAAAATTTTGGGGGTTTGGGGATGAAACCATAGAGTCGGGTAATGCATTCCAGGCATTGACCACTCTGTTGCTGAACTCGTATTTTCTGCAATCAAGTTTGGAGCGGTTCACTTTAAGTTTATATCTATTGTGTACTCATGTATTGTTGTGGTTGAAGCTGAAGTAGTAATTGACAGGTAGGACATTGTAGCAGATAATTTTATGAACTACACTTAAGTCAGATCAAAGGCGGCGTAGTTCTAAGTTGTCTAAGTCCAGAATTTCAAGTCTGGTGGCATAGGGCAGGGGTAGGCAAAGTTGGCTCTTCTATGACTCGTGGACTTCAACTCCCAGAATTCCTGAGCTAGCATGATTGGCTCAGAAAGTCTGGGAGTTGAAGTCCATGAGTCATAGAAGAGCCAACTTTGCCTACCCCTGGCATAGGCTATTCTGTTGCGAGCAGAGGAGTGGAGGAGTCTTCTCGTGAAATATCTCTGGACACGTTCAATTGTATTAATGTCCGATATGCAGTGCGGGTTCCAGACAGATGAGCTGTATTCGAGAATTGGTCTAGCAAATGTTTTGTATGCTCTGGTTAGTAGTGTAATATTACCGGAGAAGAAGCTGCGCAAGATTAGGTTTACAACTCTTAATGCCTTTTTGGCGATGTTGTTACAATGGGCTTTGGCACTTAGAATTAGATCATTAGATATGAGTACTCCAAGGTCCTTGACAGAGGGAAGGTTGTTTACAAGGTCGTGTCCACTCAGCTTGTATTTTGTGTTCTGATTCTTTTTGCCAATGTGTAAAACAGAGCATTTGTTGGTTGAGATTTGGAGTTGCCAATTGTTTGACCATTCTGACAGAAAGTCAAGATCTTTTTGAAGGGTAGCAATATTGTCGGTGGTGTTAAATAGTTTTACATCATCGGCAAAGGGGAAGCAATTGCTTATAATATAATTATAATAATAATAATTTTATTTTACAGTCACAGACCAAAATAGAAATGCAACAAAGAAAAACAAAAGAGAAAAATACAATTACAAACAATTAACACAAGAAGCCTTGGCTAAAGGGAATTACAACATTCTCCTATAATAGTTACAGCTCTTAAAAAAAATTTGAAACCTGAGAAGTAATATAGGAGGAGTCATCCCCTAGACAATATAAGGCCAAATTACTAGCATTAGAACCAGAGGGATCAATTCCAAGAAGAGACAATAATTTAATTCTGGCTGTGTTATACATAGGGCAATATGATAAGACATGCTCCACAGTTTCAACCTCAGCCCTATCACAGGGGCATAGTCGCTCGCTAATCAGGAGCCTCTTGAATCGCCCGTCCAGTAGTGCTGAGGGCAAAACATTAAAATGGGCTAGGGAAAAGAGTCTTCTATACTTGGGGGTGGTTAGAGTATAGAAATATGAAGCCATCCTCAATCCATAATTATTAGAATGGCTGAAGATCAAAGGGGAGCAGGTTTTGTTGGCTCTGGATCTCAAATATTGCAAATCTATGTCCACAAGCCATTGGATTACCCTAAACTGGGCGTCCTTGAGACCATAATCTCCCAGAGCATCCACTGTAAAACTTAGCAAGTGGAGTTTCTTCATCAGCTCCCTCTCCCAACGAGAAGTATGAGAGTCAGCAAACACCAGGGAAAGGTAGCTACCAGGGACTGCCAAAAAGAGCACCCGAAACCACCATTTAAAGGTGTTAATCCATGCCATGCATTCGACTGAACGAATGCCCAGTTCCAGGTACATTGAAGCAAATCCAACACAAGGAGGAAGACCCTTTGCTTATAATATGATCGCAAAGGTCATTTATGTAGAGTATAAAGAGTGTTGGTCCTAGAATGCTGCCTTGGGGGACACCGCTGTTAACAGGTACAGGATTTGATAAGGCACTCCCTATTTTGACCACTTGTTGACTGTTTGACAGGAATGCAGTTATCCAATTATGTAGGAGTCTAGAGATGCTATAGGATTTTAGTTTTAGAAGTAGTTTGCCGTGTACCACTGAATCAAAGGCTTTACAGAAGTCTATGTAAATTGCATCTATTGCTTTGCCCTGGTTGAGTTTTGTAGTCCATATGTTTTTGCAGTGTAGAAGTTGTAGATTACAGGATAATTTTTTTTGAAACCAAATTGTTTGTTAAAGAGTAGGTTGTTTGTTTCTAAGTGGAGGGTAATGGATTAGTTAATGATTGATTCCATGACTTTGCAGGTGACACAGCATAAAGAGATTGGTCTGTAATTTTCAACTAGGCTGGGGTCACCCTTTTTGAAGATAGGGATGACTGTGGCTAGTGACCATAGGCTGGGTAAGGAGCCAGTCCTGAAGGATTTTTCAAAGATTATGCTCAGCGGTTCTGCTATAGCAGTGGAAAGTTTTTTTAAGGTATGCACATAGTCAATCGGGTCTGATAGATAGAGATGGTTTTAGGCTGCGTAGTGCCTTTTCAACGTTATCTTCTGTGAAATCTATTTGTGTTAGATCGTCGTAATTATTTGTGGTACGACTAGGGAATGTTAGGCAAGAGCCATTGTTGTTTACAAAGACTGAGCCGAAGAATGTGTTAAAGAGGTTTGCTTTGATGGTTTCATCATTATAGTCTTTACCATTCGGTCCTTTAAGGGGTGGGATGGATCTTGAGTTTTTGAGTTGGTTGTTTACAAAGTTATAGAAGGCACATGTGGACTTTGTTACTAATGATAACCAAAAGTTAAGTCAGTGGAGATGATGATGATGATGATGATGATGATGATGATGATGATGATGATGATGATGATGATGATGATAAATGAATTGTCAATTTGGACAGGAGGTAATATTCATTCCAGAGATTGTTTTTTTTAGTAACCTGCATATTGGAAAGAGGACCTCAATAGGGATATGCAGATTAATGGGAACCCAGTCCATGTGTTTGCTTCATAGGTTTAACTTTACTCTGTTTCATTAAATTTATGAAGAAATCATCTTTCTTAAAAGCCTCCCAAAGCCATAATTTTCTCTATGCGACTTTCATGACTACTTCAAAATATACTTTTTTCTGCTCAACTACTACTAATATTCTTTAAAAAATAATTAAGTTTATTGTAACAAATTGAAGCAAGATTATAAAGGAACAGAAAAAAGTAGAAGGGAAAAAGAAAAAAGTAAGCAGTGACTTCTGACTCTTTTCAGTTAATAGATTACAAAATACAATTGTAATCTCAACTCTTTGCTGTTAGCCATCTCTATAACAAGAGCGTTAATCTAATCAATACTATTTATTTTTAAAAAAATCTGTTTCAAGTATTAAGTCATGAAGCAGTTTTCAGGTGGAAACAAAGCTGGGTAAGTTCTTTAATTAAAGCAGTTAATTTTGCCATCTCCGCCAATTCCATCAGTTTTTTCCATCCATATTTCCATTGTTGGAACTGACTCATCTATTTTTTCTATTCATATAAGATTGCCGCCACAAGTCAACATACATAATTTTTTTTTCAAATTCTTTATCTAATAGCCTAAATTCCTAAGAGCCAGATTTCAGATAGCACTCTGCGTCCCAAATATAGAAGGATTAGCCAAAATCAAAACAGGTGCATGGATTTACATTTTTGTAAAACTATACTTTTTTCCTACAAATTTGAGTTCTCTACTTATAGAAGAGAATTTCAAATCACGATGGTTCAGGACCAGGGGTGGGTTCCTCCCGGTTCGGACCAGTTCGCCCGAACCGGTAGCAACCCTCTGGTAACGTCACTGTTCTGCCGCTTGAAAGAGGGCCCTCCCTCCCGCTCCCAGGTTTATACTGACCTTTATTCTTTCTGAAGCCCAGCTGATCAGCTCCTCAGCTGTGTTTCGGGCTGATTTTAAGCTACTGAGCATATGCCGAAGCAAAATTGCACATGGGAACGTGCACTTCCATCGCGATGCGCACCGGTGGGGAAGGTAAGTAGAACCCACCCCTGTTCAGGACCATCTCACAAAAACTCCAGTATCTTGGCTTCTCCAGGGAATTACTTCTGATGGGATATGAGTGTGCACGAATTAAAGATCTGGAAATCCAACAACATCGGGCTGCTCTTCCCAAGAATGTTTATTTGAGCAGTTAAACTCCCCCTTTTAAAGCAGTGACATATTTATATCAAATAACCGGCCAAAAAAATCCAAAGGGCATTAACCTTAGTGTGTTACAACGCACTTCCCATGGAGAGATGATACAAAAAAACCCCATATGGGTTGAAACTGTGCCTCTGTGAACCAGGGACCACTGAAATTATAGCTCATATCCTGCTATACTGCATCTTCTATAAGGACTCAGAGACTCAATTTATAACATCTTACCAATATCCAGGAAATACCGATCTTTTTTATATGCAACTATTGTTATCAAATTAGTATGAAGTATTTCCCGAATATGAATATGGCCAAATTCGTTATGCTGTTTATAAAATTAGGCAACCTTTAACTTCTCACTGTTAATCCACCAGCAATCACCATATATTATTCTGTCTTTTATTTTATTTTTTTACTATTACTATTGTTTTAATGCTTTAATTTACTGGTCTGTGACCATAACAAAAATTGAATGATTATCTAATAGCTCTCAATAAAAACCTTGTTTTTATTTTATATTTGCTTTAGACTTCCGAATTAAAACAAAAATGTTAGATATTTCTTTGTGTTTATCACAAGTCCGCCAGAGATTATAGAAAGTACCTTCTTTACAGTTACATTTCCAACAGATATCAAATAAATGCCTGTTATTTGAATACAGGCATTTTTCTTGTGCTTGTGATATTTGAGATTGTTATACGATTTGTTTAAACATAGTTAAGCCCTATTGTTCATTTTAAAATGTAGTTTTCTCAAGAGGACCATAATTAGTTATGCAGCTTCCCCAGACACAGGCTAGTTTATGCAAACTTTATTAATTCTGTAAAACGTGGAGAATAGTTTGACTCCCTCTTCTTTGTGGCAACCCCTGAGATGTTGGAACACTGCTATCATATCTCCCCTAGTCCTTCTTTTCATTAAACTAGACATACCCAGTTCCTGCAACCATTCTTCATATGTTTTATCCTCCAGTCCCCTAATCATCTTTGTTGCTCTTCTCTGCACTCTTTCTAGAGTCTCAACATCCTTTTTACATCGTGGCGACCAAAACTGAATGCTGTAATGGATGGATGGATGGATGGATAGGAGAGAGAGGGGGGGAGATGAAGTCCACACTAATCATGGAAGCTTGCTGAACTGCTTTGGACCAATTGCTACCAAGTGTATTTAAAAGGTTATAATATTGGGGATAAAATTGAGGATACACCACTCTATAGGCAGGTCTACTGGGAAAATATAGAATGTTAATGTTATATCTATAAATACATATAAAGTATCTTTCTCAAACATGTGTTTCAACTTCCATGCTGGCCAAATTTTTGAAGCTAAAATCTAATAGGATGAGAGTTTATCAAATTTGGAGGCTAATAACATCCATTAAATGTGCACATCTAAGAAATTTGTAAGGAAACCAAAGAAAACACCCTTTTAAAGACTCTTCTTAATTCCATTCAAAGCAAATGGTCTCCTTTATTTTGAAAGAGTTTATCAATCTTTTGACTCTGTGAGGTGAGAAAAAAACAGCCCTCATTTGTGGCTGCTCCAGATATGATCTACAGCTCTGATGAAAATATTTCACATGCAATCGCAAGTAACACCTGACGCTAGCGAGCAGCAGGCAGTTATGTTACTAGTTTCTGTAGCAATAAAACGGACATTCCCAATGTTAGCAGTGCCTTTCTGTACAGATTAACCCTGGGAACCTGATGTAGCTAAGGGCAATCAACAAGGTTGAATCAGACAGCAAGTTGTCTGTCTGCAGATATGGGTAGCGAGTTTGGTTGCTGTCACATTTCACATCTAAGTACCTTCAGTGAAATAAGTAGATAGGATAGGGAGAGGGAGAGGGAGAGGGAGAGGGAGAGGAGAGGAGAGGAGAGGAGTTGAGTTGAGTTGAGTTGGAAGGGACCTTGGAGGTCTTCTAGTCCAACCCCCTGCTTAGGCAGGAAACCCTACACCACTTCAGACAAATGGTTATCTAATGTTTTCTTTAAAACTTCCAGTGTTGGAGCATTTACAACTTCTGGAGGCAAGTTGTTCCACTGATTAATTGTTCTAACTGTCAGGAAGTTTCTCCTTAGTTCTAAGCTGCTTCTCTCCTTAATTAGTTTCCACCCATTGCTTCTTGTTCTACCCTCAGGTGCTTTGAAGAATAGTTTGACATATCCAGTTCCAGCAACCGTTCTTTATGTTTTATCCTCGAGTCCCCTAATCATCTTTGATGCTCTTCTCTGCACTCTTTCTAGAATCTCAACATCTTTTTTACATCATGGCGACCAAAATTGGAGTTGAATCAGGTCTCTGGATCATAAACTGAAGTATAAAAGGTACTGCGCCCAAATGATAAAAATCCAGAAAATAGTGCCAAGAAGGAAAAAAAATAGTAATAAATTGGGAAGAAATATAAATTAGAGTCACAGTTTATAAGTTGCCACAGTCCTGAGCTTTTCCTAACCATAAATATTACATACAATTGTGGAGATTGGTTTTCCTTTTTACTGAAAGCAATACTAATGCTAAATAACTCTTATGTACCAGCAAAATTGCATGAAAACATACAGTACAGTACATGAAAATGGATGTCCCTCATAGAGTGGGTAGCAGCTTTACTGTATGGGAAAATATTTTTTGTTAGCCCTCAGAGCATTCCTAAATTCAGAGGCAGGATGTCACTGTTTATGCTTTTCCCACCATTATTAAAGATTTGTGATAGCATTTTATCCACAATGCAAATAGACTTAACCCTGGGAAACGTCATGCACATAAACCCAGTTTTCAACAACCATACATGCCATGATATCTTAAAGAGGTTAATATGTAAGTATTGGCTCAATGGGATTTTGAAACTTCCTTGTCTACATTCTTGATTACAAAAATGTTGAAAACCCAACTAGATGCATTTAGTTTTTTGAGTTTTTAAGAGAACCAAATTTTGCATCTGTTAGCACTTGAACTACATTCACTCTTTTTCCCAGAGGCTTTGATGAACCTTATATCCTGATGAGATGTCCACTGAGACTAAAAGTATAGTTAAGTGATGCAAGCTATGTTTCACATCATGCTGATTTAATTGCCTGTGTTTATGAAACATACTGTAAAGTTTCAAGTAGAAGCAGCTCAACCTTGGGCTGCATTTGGGTTCACCAGAGCATTAGGTTAAAATGTGAAATTAACTAATTAACAACTGACCTAGTGCATTGGGTGAATCCAATTGCATTGCAATTCCACTCTCAATGTCTTAGAGAGGCCTTGATAATTTGAGATCACTATTTATAATTTTGTCACTTTTGTTTTGATAAATTTGTATACAGGTCATTCTCAACTTACAGCCATTTGCTTAGTAATCATTTAAAGTTACAACAGCACTGAAAAAAGTAATCTATGACAACTTTTCACACTTACGACTGTTGCAGTATCCCCAGGGTCACTATCAAATTTTGATACTTGGCAACTGGCATGTATTTATGACGGTTGCAGTGTCCTGGGGTCATGTGATCAACTTTTTCAACCTTCTGATAAGCAATCAATGGAGAAGCCAAATTTATTTAACAACCACATTACTAACAACTGCAGTGATTCACTTAACAACAGTGGCAATGGCTGATGTTGCGGCAGTACGGTAATGACTTAGCAGGGCTCCACTAAGACAGCCAAATTCTACCTGTCAGGAAGCCCCCTAGGGGGCCAAAAGTCACCCCGGAGAGGTGACGAAGTAGAGGGGACACTCCGTGGATCGTGAAGAAGAAAGCAACTCCTCGCAGGTCCAGAGGAAGCCCTCAAACCAGCAGGAGAAGACAGCCATTACGACCAGAACAAGCTGGGACAGCCCAATGGAAGAAGTGACTGAGAAGGACTGAGCAGCAGCGTGAGTGATCTGGGCGAGATTTTCTTTTTTCTAACCTTCCTCTTGGGGAGGAATCTTTTATTTGAGAGGTAGGGTGTTCTGTTTCCCACTCCCCAAAGCTTCATGGCAAGTAAGATGTTGAGCCTTTGACAGATCCGGAAAAAGCGTGATTTCATTTAAAAAAATAAGAGGCATGGGTCAAAACTTATGGAAATCCTGGACTGGTTCTCTTTATTTTTTTTCCTACATTAAAAAAATTGATTTTATGGTTATTAAGTTTGGATGGACTTTAAAAAGGGTTTTTTTTGTCTTCAAAATAAATACTGTAGTAAAAATAGAAAACTAAGTAAGCATGACACCTAATGGTTGGAGAGGATACTACAAGTGGAATGAAGAAGTCTGTTATGACTAGGGTGGTTATTTTGGGAAAGGAGTTTGAAACAAAATAACACTTGCAGATGGCTTACTTTGAAAGTTTGGAGATATAGGATGAAAATATTGAAAGGCTTTGATCTATGCTTTGAACTATCGTGGATTACAAATTGAGCTAGCAAAGTGAAGAAGAGAAATAGCTTGGATTTGTTTTGAGGCCAAGTGGATGATTTCTCTCTTGTTTATTTTTTTTCCTCCTTCTTCCTTCCTTTTTTTTTTTTTTTTTTGTTCTTGGACTGGCTGGATACTTCAAACTGTGGGTTTTGTGTTTTTCCACTTTTTAACACTTTGTGACTATAAATATATTCAACCAAATTGAGATCTATAAAGTCTTGGGGAATTGGTGGGCCTTGTGGATTACAAATATTTACTACTGAAAGAAGATGGAAGCAGCTGTGAACTTTGAACAGTGAACTGAGAATTGTAACATACTGGATTATTGATGGGCCTTGTGGATTACTAGTTATTGAGAGAAGAAGAAGAAAGGAAAATAATTATCTGCAAATAAGTATTCTATGCTACTAGAGGATTAATTTCTGGACTGATCTGGTCAATTATAAAAATTATAATATTGTGATACTGGTGTGAAATTGGAAGAGAAAAGAGTGTTCTTTCCTTGGTTTAAAATAGGGGAGTTAGAAGTTGATTGGGGACTAGGAGATTATTGTAGTGTATTTTATTAAATTAAGGTCCAAATTAACCTGGTTAATAGACATAAGTAGATACAAGCAGACATGGCAAGCAATCCAAATTTAAGCAAATTAGGAAAGAAAACAACATCTGCAGCATCAGCAGCAGTATCAAGTCCATCAAGTCAAAGATTGATAGACAGCATGTTACAAGCAGAGAAATCAAATTCATTTCAAAAAGATGTGATGACGATGTTCCAATCTTTACAGGAGGTGATAACAAAGAATCATAATGAGGTGAAGAGTGAGTTTATTTATTTATTGAATTTATATTGCCGCCTATTCGCCCATGGTGAGTTGGGAGAGGTGAAAGAAACAATACACAATATGAATGAAAAAATAGGGAACTTTCAACAGATGATAGAAAAAAAATGAACAAAGGATTCAGGTAATAGAAGAAAAATCAGAACAAGCCGAGAAAAAAAGGGGAAAAATGGAAAAACACAGGAAAATAAAGAGTTGGGAGGAAAACATGATTTCGTTGCAAATGGAAAAGGCCACTTACTTTCTGAGATTCCAAAACATAGAAGAGGAAAAAAGAGAAGACCTACCTGATATAATGACAGAATTGCTGGCAAATGCTTTACAAATTACAAAACAGGAAATGCAAGCCACCCAGACAAGTGGTAGTATAGCTCCCAGTCTGGCAACCCAAGGCCCCCTTTCAGTTTAGTATCTTGTAGCAGCTTCTGTCTTATTCTTGCTTTTTTCTCTTGCCAAATATATTTAAGTATCATTTTGTTTAGTTCTTCAAAAAATTTTTTTTCCTAATTTTATTGGAATTGTTTGGAATAAGAATAAAAGTCTCAGCAGAATGTTCGTTTTTATTGTAGCTATCCTTCCTATCAATGATAGCTGCATGTTTTTCCATTTCTCCAAATCTAATTTAACTTGTTGTAACAGTTTCATATAATTATCTTCTTTTATACTTGCTCATCTTGCTGTTAACTGAACTCCTAAATATTTGACTCTCTTAACAATCTGTATCTTTTTATCTTTTCCACCAACTCTTTTTTTCTTTTTCTGACATTTTTAACTAGTATTTTAGTTTTATCTTTATTCATTTTCAGTTAGAATGTGCTAAGATGGATAGATTGACACTTAAGATAAAAGAAAAGGAAGAAACAGAATACTTTTTAACATGGAATATATTTTACCAATGGTTAACTAACAAAAACAGAGGTTAGAATTTAAAAAGAATTCAGAGATAATAAAAATCTGTATTGAAAATATTGCAAGATGGACAAACTAGTTGTTTTATTATTTTATGATTAATATTGATATGTTGATTAAGATTACTAGTATGATCGGGGCTTCCGGTTGGCTCCGCGATCTCCGAAGACTCTCCTCATCAAGCGCCGGTCCCCGGTTCCTTTAAGCCGCCAGGACAGTCGACAAATAGCTGACTGGTGGCCGAAAACCCCCTCCCCGGGCAAAGGGGAGGGTGAAGAGCAGGCAGGCACAGGTAGAGTCCCCAAGTGTCCCAGGAGAAAATCCTGGGGCCCGAAGGGTGAGGGCTCCCTGGAAACCTGCCCAAAGCTCCGGATCTGGGACATCTCCGCTTTTAGCGGAGCAAGAAGATCGTGACCAATCCTGCTACAAATGACTGATTACAACTTTTTGCAACAAAAGCAGCAGAAAAAGCCAGGAGACAAGCTGGGCAAGTAACTATACTTAACTCTATCATGATTCTTACTTTGGAAGATACAAAATAGCAAGCTGTCTTAAAATGGCGATTGAAGTCTGAAAGGGTGTGGAAAAGTGAAAGTTATAAAGAAAGTTTCATTTTGCAGCCCTTTTCATGGAAATCTCTGATTCCGGGAAATTTACTTTTCTTCTATCTCTGACTTTGGATTAAAATAATAATTCTAATTTTAAAATCTAAATGGTTTTACCATCTGGAAATTATCTGGATAGAATCTTTTTAATTATGGATTTGGTCTTTTTTTTGTACACTTTTGAAAACACTGATTTCTGATGATCTCTTTTCTCTCTCTGATTTTGGACTAAAACCAAAGTTTAACCTTAAACTCTAAATGGCTTCTAAACCTGGAAAGACTGTTTTTAATAAAAGTTTTGAGCATCCCTCTGTTTATACTTCAAAAATGCAATACACTTCTCACTCAACACCCCCACAGACTCTAACACCTGAAAATTTATTTAATACTTTAAAAGTTATGAAGAATGAACTGGTCATGGAATTTAATTCAAAAATTAACGAAATTAATAAAAAAATGCAGGCTGCCCTGGAGGAGATGGATACTAGACAACAACAACAGAGGAAGGATACTCTAATGATACTTCAAGCATTAGCAGTAAATATGGAAATTTTGGAGAAGGATGTGGACGTAATTAAACAGTCTATGATAACTTTGGGGGAAAATATAGGCAAAACTCAAAACAACATTGAAAATTTTGAAACAGAGGTGTTAATGACTCAAACAGAGGTGTTAATGACTCAATTTAGAAGTATGGAATTTGCCTTAAGAATAAGAGGTTTAAAAGAGAAAAAACATGAAGATCTGAAAGGGAGGATGCTGGAGGCTCTGGTGCAGGTGTCAGGAATAACTAAAGAAGAATTGGCCACGCAAATTGATAAGATATACCGTGTTAATTCTTGGATTGCTAAACAAAAACATCTACCAAGGAACATTGTAATATATTTTACTACAAGGGCATTACGTTATAAAATTCTACAGCTGACTTTCAAGAATAAGCTTCAGGTAGATGGACAGGAAGTGATGACACTGAAAGAAATTCCTCCTAAAATGTTCAGAGCCAGAAAGGGTTATACCTTTCTTGTTGAAGAACTTAAAAAACAGAACTTACAGTACAAATGGGATGCCCCAACGGGGATAGTGGTGAGATACATGGAAAAGAGATATCGGCTCAACACGATAATGAACGCTACTGATTTTTATGTTAAAATTTTAAAGGCCGATATATCCAAAATTCCAGAAGGAAGAAGCATGGAAAAAACAGAAGAGGAGAAAGGAGACTCATCGATAGCTGTGCAAACGGAAAAAACCTTGATGCATCAAGGTGATCTACAGAGCCAGAGAGATGTTTATAAAGTGGAAAAGGAGATAGAGGATCAGAGTCAGACAAGGGTCGAGCTGACAAATCAAAAATTGCCAAGTTATAAAAGGCTGCAAGAATCAGATCTAAAATTCGATCGAGAGCAAGGAATGACTAGAGTTTGGTGTTAGTGTGGGACGTCATAGGACAGATGGAGAGATGAACGAAAATTAACACTCTGCAGTAAGAAGATTATCGAGAAAATGACTTTGATGGTTGTGTCTTTCTTTTTTGCTTTGCTTTATCTTTGTCTTTCCCTCTTCTTTTTTCTATTACTATATTTTAAAATAATTAAGGATTTAGAATTTTTGTGAAATTAGTAATTTGATATATTGTAATGTTGGGTTATTAATAAGGTGTTTTGACTTTAAGATCAAGTTTAAAATTTTCTGAGTTATAAGGGGTTAAAGGAATCTAGAAATATGGGTATTAATATTTTGTTAGAATATTTTAAATTTTTATGCATATTGAAGAGGTATAATGAAGAAGGAAGCTTTACTTAATACTTATTTAAAATTTATTAATTTTTTATTTAATATTGAGGAAATGATGTTGATGGTTGTAATTGAATGTAATGGTGAAAGAAAGATTTTCTTTTTTTTCTTCCTTTTTTCTTCTTCCTTTTTATTATTATACTAGATTATATAAAGGAAAGATATTTAGTGGAGTAAATTAGAAATCAAGAAATATTCGAATTAATAATTTGTTAGAATATTTTAAATTTTTATGTATATTGAAGAGGTATAATGAAGAAGGAAGTTTTACTTAATACTTATTTTTTTTCCTCTTTTCTTTTTCTTTTTATGATATTAGATTATATAAAGATTATATAAAGGAAAGATATTTAATGGAGTAAATTAGCAGCCTGAAATATTGCAATGATGTTTGATTAATAATATGCTTGATTCTTAGATTATGCCTAAAAAGGTCTGAATAATAAGGAGTTAAAGAGCCAAAGAAATGTGGAAATTGAGAATTTTTTAGTATAATGTAAATTTATTTTAATGAATATTATGCCCTGTGCTTTTTCTGGGAAGTCGGGGGGTGGGATGGGGGGAGGGGGGGAGGGGGGGAGGGGGGGAGAAAAAGAGAAATCTTTGTACTTTGTACTAATAAAACTTTTTGAATAAAAAAAAGATTACTAGTATGATTACGGTTATTGTTGTACATTTACGTAAAATTAATTATCTCCAGACAACATGCTGTTCAGATAGACATGGAATTCTTTATGTTTTTAATGAAAAAATGCACCAATAAAACATATATTCAAAAACAAAAAAACCTGTGGCAAGATAGTAAAATGAGGCAAAGCTTACTTAACAACTGTCTTGCTTAGCAACAGAAATTTTGGGTCATAAATTGAAGACTTCCTATATCACTTTATTCTGTATGGTCTCAAAATATTTACAATATGTGAGAGCCAAGTGCAGCCATTCATCAAACTGTTTACATAAAACAACAATCCTGTGTTCCCCATATTCTGGAATTAAATATCCACCTTTAACCACATATATATTATATATATTATATTTCTTATCCAGGCAATCCTCAACTTCTGACTACAACTGGGACCAAAATTTCCATTGCTAAGCAAAACTAAAGTAAATGAGTTGTGTTCAATTTTATGAACTTTTTTTGCCATGGTCATTAAGCAAATCACAGTTGTTAAGTGAATCTGATTTCTCACATTGACTTTGTTTTTCAGAAGCTGGCTGGGAAGGTCGCAAATGGAAATCACATTGTCCTGAGACACTGCAAATCATAAATATATGCCAGTTGCCAAGATTTTGCTCATGTGACTATGGGGATGCTAAGACTGGTTGTCAGTTTTTTCAAAGGTGTTGCAGCTTAGAACAGTCCCTAAACAAATGGTTATGAGGACTATTATTCATGGGGAAAATAAAGGGTGGGAAAGCCCTAGTTGATGATAAAGGAAATTAGTGTATCCAATCTGCTCTAAAGAAAATACAATAATGGATTGTTTGACCATGCTTTGCTTCTGGTGATTGGGAAATTCTGCTATACCAAGGAAGGCCAGCTGTATATTAGGATCATATCAACAGATCGTTGTGTTTATTATTTCAGAGTTTGTATTTTCTTTCTTAAAAAGCTGCCTTGGCTTATTTTTTTAATTTTCTACAGTACTCCTTTTGCTTGAAGTTGATTGAATGACCTGCCTGGATACAGATTTGATCCCATCCACCTACATTACTGTGTCTATTCAGGCAAAACACTTTTAATGGGAGATGAAATGAAGCCTGCTAAAAAGTTTACATTTAACTACAGCTGATCACTTTTGGAGTTGCATTCCCATCACATCTGGAAGTTATAAAGTTAAGGCAGCTCCCAAGTCTATTTCATTATTTAAATGGGAATGTGAGATTGTCTGTTAGGTCACCCCATCTACCCAATTTAGTACCCATCTTAAAATACTATACGTTGTAGAAAAATATCTTTGTAACTCTCCTAGAAGGTTTAGAAATTTCAGCTTGCAAAATCCTATAAAATATTTATGGAAACTTATTTTTCTCTTTAATGGGCCCTTTCCAACAAAATTAAATTTAATGTGAAGAAAAGCAAAATTTTACACCTGGGCGGGAAAAACCAAAGGTACAAGTACAGATTAGGTGAAACCTGGCTAAAAACATAACTGAGAAGGACTTTGGAGTTCTAGTGGACGATCACTTAAACATGAGGCACTGTTATTAGTTTCTCTAACCCCCATACCTTTTATCTTAAACTGTCTACCGTGGACCTTACACGTTTCTTAAGAGGACCCTAGGGGGACATGCATAAGCGCACCAATGTGCCTACCGTCCCTGTCCTACCATACCCATTTGTATGCACTCATTTTATGTGTTTATGGCTACGTTTTGCTTCTTTATATTCATTTATTTATGCCATTTTTTCATGTGTCCTGTTTCCTTGCACTTGTTGACAAATAAAAATAAATAAATAAATAAATAAATAAATAAATAAATAAATAAATAAATAAATAAATAAATAAATAAATAAATAAATAAATAAATAAATAAATAAATAAATAAATAAATAAATAAATAAATAAATAAATAAATAAATAAATAAATAAATAAATAAAAGTGTGAGGCAGCAGTGTGCGGCAGCAGCCAAAAAAGCTAATACAATCCTTGGTTGTATAAACAGAGGCATAGAATCAAAATCACATAAAGTATTACTACCGCTTTATAAAGGCTTAGTAAAATCATACCTGGAATACTGCATCCAGTTTTGGTCATCACATTACAAAAAAGATGCTGAGACTTTGGAAAAAGTAAAAGAAGAGCAACTAAGATGATTAAAGGCCTGGAGACTAAAACATATGAAGAAGAGTTGCAGGATTTGGGCTTGGCTAATCTAGAGAAAAGAATATTCCAGTATTTGAGAGGTTCCACAAATAGGAGGGAGTCAATTTATTTTCCAAAGCACCAGAGGGCAGGACAAGAAACAATGGATAAAAACTAATCAAGGAGAGAAGCAACCTGGAATTAAGGATAAGCTTCCTAACAGCTAGAACAATTAACCAGTGGAACAGTTTGACTTCAGGTGTTGTGCGTGCTTTATCACTGGAGAATTTTAAGAAGAGACTGGACAGTCACTTTTTCTAAAATGGTATAGGATCTCCTGCTTGAGCAGAGGACTGGACTAGAAGATCTCCAAGGTCCCTTCCAGCTCTATTCTGATTCTTTAGAAGATAGGATTGTTGCAAGATCTACAAATTCCTGAAGACCTTGGCTTTCAAATATGCTGCTACTGAGAATCTTGAAAAAATAAATAGTATTTTAAAATGTACTAGAAATATGTGATAATGCAAGCAGGGAACATTCAAAAATGTTCAGAGCATAGTATCTGAATAATAATAATATACATGACCAAATTAGATTTTGCAACAGGAAAAGCTACCAACTTTTTCTTCTGAGAAATAATCTTTTACATTTTCAAGTGTGAAGGCAAAAGAGCATATCAATGTGGGTATGCTGACAAAACTATTCCTTGGTGCATTATTACTACTCCAAGGAACGTACTCTTAATTTTTGAGATAAGTCAAATGAGACACATTTCCACTGTTTTATTTCATTTATATTGCAGGTGCACCATGAGGCCCTAAATAAAACTGGTTACACAGAACACAGCATTAACATCCAAATAATTTCAATCTAGATTCAGTCTATTTCATTTGCTATTTCAGTAACACGCAAATAGTTGCATAATAGCTGGCATTTCAGATGATTGAAGAGCATATAGTGTGGATTGGATCCAGGCATAATTATAGTTAGGGGTAGACCCATAGGTCTACTTTGCCAAAGCCTTAATCCAAACCTGTGGATTTTATTTGAAAAGTCTAATTTTGATATTCAAGAACATTAAAGTACACTACATAACAAAATTACAAATTGGATTAACCAAGCATAGCAAGACCAAAATTGCAATATTAAATTCAGAAGACTCTGCTCATATGACATATTGAATGTACTGACATATGCCAACCTTTTTACAGCCACAATTATAAAAGTCTATAAAATCTATGACATTTATATAGAACTTAAAAGAAGTTCAACAATTGTAACATTAATAAGAGCATTCATAACTTTGAACATTTTCCTTCCCACGTGACCAATGTTTGGCTTAAGGCTATACTTATGGTAGCACTGAAGGTACAAGTGCTGAATAATATATTACTGGAGTCAAAATCAGACCTTCATACATATAATTAATAGGGCCCAGATAAGCAAAGATTGATTAAAGGACTGAGTATAATGTACCATATTTTTTGGAGTGTAAGACGCTCCGGAGTATAAGACGCACCTTAGTTTTTAGGGAGGAAAACAAGAAAAAAAATTCTGCCTCTGCCTACCAGCATCCATTGGTATTCATCTGGCTGGCATCCTTGCAGCAAACAGCAAACAGCTGGTCAGCTTCAGCACATTATCGCAGCCTGAGCAGCTGATTGGTGTTTGGATCAGCTTCCCAGAATACCGCCAATCAGCTGTTCCAGGCTGTGGGGATCACCACAGCCCATCGGCACCTCCACGCGTCACGTTTTTGGCCTCCACACGCTCCACTTTAGACCCGTTCCAGGCTGCTGGGATTGCCACAGCACACCACCAGTCACAGTCTCCACACATCATGTTTTTGGCCTCCACGCATCATGTTTTCGGCCACCGCATGCCCCATTTTTAGCCTCCACACATCGCATTTTCGGCCAGTTCCAGGTGGCGGGGATCACCGTCGCTGCTGCCAATCCCTGCCGCCTGGAATGGGTCTAAAATGGAGCATGTGGAGGCCAAAAAGGTGACATGAAGAGGCCGAAAACGGCCGGCTTGTGAGGGCCGGTGGGTGGGCGGGGCTTTGACAACATTCGGTGTATAAGATGCACAGACATTTGCACCCACTTTTAGGGGGGAGTGCATCTTATACTCAAAAAAATACAGTAAATTCAGTGAAAATCTAAGTTCACATGAGTCAGCTAGAAATCATTAGGAATGGGTATGAAAAACAACTGGTAATAGAATAGATCTATACTGCAATGTACTTAGAATACTATGGAAAAATTCCAGTACTATTAAAATGTATATTCTATGGATGGGAAAGATATAGAAAACAGGAGTAAATTGTGAACTAAAGTTGGCTCCTTTAACAGCTGACAACAGTAATGGAAAGAAGAGCAGGCAAGTGGAGGAACAAGGAGAGGGCTTGAGATTGCCAAAATGTGCTCCCACCAGCTGCTCCTCATGAGACAGCAGGACAGGGTCTCTGGCAGGCTTAGAGCTTTGGGAGACATCTTGCTGAAACCAGTCAATATTTTAAAATGATACGAGTTTATATACTTCCTTTTCTAATCACTTTCAAAAATGTCTTTTTAACTATTTTTCAGCTATTAGAAATGACATCATTTGTGTTATTGCCGATTATTCTTTTTAAATTTTTTGAGGATCTCAAGACTATTTGAAATGACTAATACTTCAAATTTAAGCAAAGTAGGGAGAAGAAATGCATCAGTGTCCTCATCAGCAGCATCAGCAGCTGCATCTAATCCAGCAAGTCAAAGATCTTTGGATAGCATGTTGCAGCATCAAAAAACAACACAATAAATTACTGGAATATCCTAAAATTGAGAAACTATACTCCTCATTAGCACAACAAAAGAAAAGAGGCGTGGTTTTATATATTAAAGAAACAATAAAAGCAAGACAAATTTTTGCAGATGAAGAGAGGAGAATATTGATGGTGGATGTAACAATGAACTGTAAACAAATACTTTTGGTAGCAATATATGCACCAAATTATAAACAAGAATTTTTTTAATGAAAAACTGCATAAGAAAATTACTGAATTGGAATATGAAAATATTTGCGTGGTACGAAATTTCAACGCAATTTTAGATGCAGAATTGGACTATAAAAGTAGTAAAGTAAGTAAAAAAGCTAGAAAAACACTTCCAAAAACTTTCTTTAAAATGGCGGAAGAAATAAGTATTCAAGATGTATGGAGAGAAAGAAATCCTAAAAGAAATCAATACTCATTTTATTCAAATAGACATATCTCCTGGTCAAAAATAGATATGATATGGATGTCACCGGAGGTAAAGTCAAATGTGCAAGAAATAGAAATAGAAGCAAGCACTTGGGCAGACCATAATCCAATTGGAGTTAAATGGAAAGGACAAAAGAGAAAATGGAGATGGACATTGAATCAATCAATACTAAAAGACAAGGAATTTATACAACGTATGGAAAAAGAAATGGACTTTTTTTTCAAAGAGAATAGAAAAGTAAAAACCTCAATACAAAATGTATGGGACACTGCTAAGGCATACATTCAGGGACTAGCTATAACAGAGGGGGTTTTCAGCAGGTTCTGACCAGTTCTGGAGAACCAGTAGCGAAAATTTTGAGTAGTTCGGAGAATTGGTAAATACCATCTTTGACTGGCCCCACCCCCATCTATTCTCTGCCTCCCGAGTCCCAGCTGATCGGGAGGAAATGGGGATTTTGCAGTAACCTTCCCCTGGAGTGGGGTGGGAATGAAGATTTTATAGTATCCTTCCCCTGTTACGCCTACCAAGCCACGCCTACCAAGCCACACAATACCCACCAAGCCACGCCCACAGAACCGGTAGTAAAAAAAATGTGAAACCCACCACTGAGCTATAATATTTACAGTGGAAAAAAAAGAAGAAAAAGAAACAAAACCAAAAGACGTTAGCAGAAGAACACAAGAGACTGGAATTAGAATTACAGAAAGAACTAAACAAGAAGACCTTAAAAAATCAAATGGAACTAATAAAACATAAAATAAATCTACTAGATAAAGAAGAATTGGAACAAAAAAATCAAAAATGCTAAACAGAACTTTTTTGAAAATACAAATAAACCAGGAAGATGGTTGGCATATAAATTGAAAACAGAGAAAGAGAAGAAATTAATACATAGGCTGGTAGATGAGAAAGGAACTTTATATTACCAAAATGAGAATAAAAAAATAATAATTCAAAATTATTATGAAAAGCTGTATGAGCAAGAGAAAATTTCAGAAGAGTATATTAAAGAATATTTGGAAAACGTGGAACTACTTAAAGACCCAGAAACAGTGAAAGCTATATTAAATGAACGAATATCAATGATGGAATTGTCAGAAGCGATTAAGAGACAAAAGAACAATAAAACACCAGGATCAGATGGGCTACTGGCAGAATTTTATAAATGTTTACAAGATACTCTAGTCTAGCCCATCAGTGTTGGAAGTCTATAATGAAGTATTGATTGATGCGAAGGTACCAAATTCGTGGATGGAAGCAAATATTACTCTGATTCTGAAAGTCTCAGACTTAACGCAAATAAAAACTATAGGCCCATATCTTTACTGAATGCTGACTATAAAATATATGCTTCAATTACGGCAGAGAGATGTAAAAGGTTTCTAAATGAATTTATACATCCAAACCAAAATGGTTTGCCTAAGAGACAGATTTAAAAACAATATGATAATGATTTTAAATAGCAATAGCACTTAGACTTATATACTGCTTCATAGTGCTTTACAGCCCTCTCTAAGCGGTTTACAGAGTTCAGCATATTGCCCCCAACAATCTGGGTCCTCATACGTTGGAATATATGTTGGAATATTATGAAGCACATCCTGGAAAACAAATGGCGTTGATCTTCATAGATGCACAGAAAGCATTTGACAATGTGAATTGGCAATTTATGCTGTCACAACTAAAAGTCATGGATTTTGGTGAGAGATTTATTAACATGATAAAGGCAATATACAAAAAACAAATGGCAAAGGTGATGGTAAATGGAGATACGACATAATTTTAATATTAAAAAGGCACAAGACAAGGTTGTCCACTATCTCCTTTATTATTTATATTGACATTGGAAGTCTTAAATAGAAATATTAGACAAGATATAGAAATTAAAGGTATGGAAATAAAAAAGAAACAATATAAACTACAATATAAACTGCAAATGATTTGGTCTTAATAGAATAGAATAGAATAGAATAGAATAGAATAGAATAGAATAGAATAGAATAGAATAGAATAGAATAGAATAGAATAGAACAACAGAGTGGAAGGGACCTTGGAGCTCTTCTAGTCCAACCCCCTGCTTAGGCAGGATACCCTACAGGGGTAGGCAAAGTTGGCTCTTCTATGACTCATGGACTTCAACTCCCAGAATTCCTGAGCTAGCATGATTGGCTCAGAAAGTCTGGGAGTTGAAGTCCATGAGTCATAGAAGAGCCAACTTTGCCTACCCCTGCCCTACACCACTTCAGACAAATGGTTATCCAACATCTTCTTAAAAACTTCCAGTGTTGGAGCATTCACAACTTCTGGAGGCAAGCTGTTCCACTGATTAATTGTTCTAACTGCCAGGAAATTTCTTCTTAGTTCTAAGTTGCTTCTCTCCTTGATTAGTTTCCACCCATCGCTTCTTGTTCTACCCTCAGGTGCTTTGGAGAATAGTTTGACTCCCTCTTCTTTGTGGCAACCCCTGAGATATTGGAATACTGCTATCATGTCTCCCCTAGTCCTTCTTTTCATTAAACTAGACATACCCAGTTCCTGCAACCGTTCTTCATATGTTTTAGCCTCCAGTCCTCTAATCATCTTTGTTGCTCTACTCTGCACTCTTCCAAGAGTCTCAACATCCTTTTTGCATTGTGGCGACCAAAACTGAATGCAGTATTCCAATTGTGGCCTTAACACTTCATGTGATCTTGACTCTATCCCTCTGTTAATGCAGTGTAGAACTATATTGGCTTTTTTGGCAGCTGCTGCACACTGCTGGCTCATATTTAAGTGGTTGTCCACTAGGACTCCAAGGTTCCTCTCACAGTTACGACTGTTGAGCAAGGTACCACATATACTGTACCTGTGCATTTTGTTTTTCTTGCCTAAATGTAGAACCTTACTTTTTTCCCCATTGAATATCATTTTGTTAGATAGCGCCCAATGTTCAAGTCTGTCAAGATCCTTCTGTATCTTGAGCCTATCTTCTGGAGTGTTGGCTATTCCTGCCAGTTTGGTGTCATCTGCAAATTTGATGAGTTCCCCATCTATACCCTCGTCCAAGTCATTGATGAAGATATTCAAGAGTACTGGGCCTAAAACAGAGCCTTGGGGTACTCCACTGCATACTTCCCTCCATGTAGATGCAGTTCCATTGAGCACTACACATTGAGTGCAGTTGGTCAGCCAGTTTCGAATCCATCTGGTGGTGTTGCTATCTAACCCACATTTTTCTACTTTAGTAGTAGGTTATTGTATACTTTATCAAATGCCTTACTGAAGTCCAAGTAAATTATATCAACAGCATTCCTCTGGTCCACTAATTTTGTCACTTTGTCAAAGAATGCAATAAGATTAGTCTGGCATGATCTGTTTTTGACAAACCCATGTTGGCTTTTGGTTATTACTTTGTTTGCTTCTAGGTGTTCGCTGATTCGTTGCTTGATTATCTTTTCCAGAATCTTCCCTGGTATTGAGGTCAGGCTGATATGTCTGTAGTTTCCTGGATCTATTTTTTCATTTTTTGAAGATGGGAACTACATCGGCTCTTTTCCAGTCCTCTGGCAGTTCCCCGGTGCTCCAGGATCTTTGAAAGATATAGTTCAGTGGTTCTGAGATCTCGTCTGCCAATTCCTTCAGAACCTTGGGGTGTAATCCATCCGGTCCTGGTGATTTGAACTCGTCTAGGGTAGACAGGTGTTCACTTACCATTTTCTTCCCTATTTTAACTTGTGTTCCTAATAAGTTTTTTGTGGTGCTGTTTTTGATAGGTTAGACTGTTTTTTCCCTTTGTGTAAAAACAGATACAAAAAACGAGTTACTGTAAGTAGCTCCGCTTTTCCCCTGTTGCTTGTCATCTTCTTGCCACTTTCTCCCAGCAATGGACCAATTGTTTCCTTTTTTTCTTGTTTTTAATATGTTGGATATTTAATATTTGTTTTGTTATTTTTTACTTTTGTCACAAGCCTTTGTTCATTGTAAGCTTTAGCTTTCCTCACTTCATCTTTACAGGGTCGGGCTATTTGCTGATATTCTGCCTTAGTAATTTATCTTGGAAGACCCACAAGAAAATGGACTTAAAACTAATTAGGAAAATAGAAGAATATGGTGAAGTTGCAGGACTGAAAATAAATAAATAAAAATCCAAAACAATAGTTAAAAATGTTACAGACATACAGAAAAAAGAACTAACAAAGAAAATAGGTATATAGATAGTCAAGAAAGTTAAATATTTAGGAATTAAATTAACGGCAAGGTGTGTAACAATTAAAGAAGGTAATTATTATAAATTGGCGCAACAAATTAAAACGGATTTGGAGAAGTGGAAAATCTAACTTATCATTGATAGGAAGAGTAGCCACTATAAAAATAAATATCTTGCCAAGATTACTATATTTATTTCAAACAATACGAATAAAACTGGGAAAAAATATTTTGAAGAATTAAAGAAAACTATATTAAAATATATTTGGCAAGGGAAAAGAGCAAGGATAAGTTTGAAAATGTTGCAAGATTCTAAAAATGAAGGTGGTTTTGGGCTAGCAGATTGGGAATTGTACTACCAAGCTTCAATACTTACCGTATTTTTTGGAGTATAAGACGCACCGGAGTATAAGACGCACCTTAGTTTTTGGGGAGGAACATAGGGGAAAACAATCTGCCTACCAGGTATTCATCTGGCTAGCATCCTTAGTCTGGTCAGCTTCAGCACATTATTTTATCCCCTGGTTAGGACTTAAAAAACCTTCTTCTGAGAGAGTAACAATGAAAGAACCTGCAAGCCAGTAAGAGCTGGGAAGATCGTTAGCACCTGGTTAGGGCTAGAAAAAAACTTATTCGGAGCAGCTTCAGCACATTATTTTATCCCCTGGTTAGGACTTAAAAAACCTTCTTCTGAGAGAATAACAATGAAAGAGCCTGCAAGCCAGTAAGAGCTGGGAAGATAGTTAGCACCTGGTTAGGGCTAGAAAAAAACTTATTCGGAGCAAGTAGAGCAATGAAAAAAATTCTGCAAAGACTTAGGGCTGGAAAAACATTCTTTGGAGAGAGTAACAATGAAAAAGCCTGCAAGGTAAGAGCTGGGAAGATCTGTTAGCACCTAGTTAGGGCTGGAAAAAAAGCTACATTCGAAGTATAAGACGCACCCAAATTTTCAGCCACTTTTAGGGAGGAAAAGGGTGCATCTTATACTTCAAAAAATACGGTACTTGGGTGAAAGAATGGATTGGCTTGAGCAGGGGTCCTTAAACTTTTTAAACAAGGGGCCAATTCACAGTCCCTCAGATTGTTGGGGGGCCGGGCTGGCTGGGTGGGCATGGCTAGGTGATCATGTGACTGGGTGAGTGTGGCTGGGGGTCATGTGACTGGGTGGGTGTGGCCACTATAGCAGTCCATTTTGCCAGTTTAGCAGTCCATTAAACCACAGGTCACCAACCAGTGGTCTGTGGACCACTGGTGGTCCGTGAGAAAATTTTGGTGGTCAGTGGTGCACCCGGGTGGAGGTGCTGCTCCAGGATGACTAATGGCCAGTCCTGTGACTAGAGCTCTGGAATATGGGAGCGGCCAGGCAGCTCATGGTGGGGTTGGAAATCTCCATCATAGAGGGAGTTACATGAAACTTTGCAACTTTGCAGCGCAGCCCTCGCTAGCCGGAACGAGGTAATGGTGCAAGGGGAGGGGTGGCACAGGCGGGCTGAAGCAATGGGTGTCAGCAACCTGCGGCTCGTTCTTCCCCATGCTGTGGCTTCCTGTCGGCTGAACCCACCACTGGCTGGCCCAGTAGTGGGTTCCTGCCGGTACGGTTAATAGCTGCGCAGAGCCGAAGACGCTGCTGCCGTTCGCGGCGCGGGGGCTTTCCCTGGGCGCTACCGCCGCCCGCATGGACGCCGCCAATTGCGTTCTTTTGCCCTCTGCGCATGCGCAAAGCATTCTGCATGCGCAGAGGGCAAAAGAACTCAATTGGCGGCGTCCATGCGGGCGGGGAAAGCGCCCGGGGAAAGCTCACGCACCGCGAATGGCAGCAGCGTCTTCGGCTCTGCGCCGAACAACAGCTATTAACCATATCGGCAGGAACAGGCAGGAACCCACCTCTGGGCTGGCCCTCCCCTCCCAGTCACTCCTCACCTGGCCTGAGAAGAGAAAGGCGGGGGATGGAGATTTGCTCTAAATTGCAGAGCAGGAGCAAAGCGTCCCACACCAACAAAGACCGAAGGAGCGCCCGCGAGACCCAGAGAGTGCCAGAGAATCAGAATGAGAGAGACAGACAGACAGAGGAGGGGAGAGAGAGATGAGAGAGATTTCAGAGAGAGAGATGAGAGAAACAGGGGGAGAAAAGGAGGGAGAGATGAGAGAGAGAAAGAGAGAGGGAGGAGAGAGAGAAAGATAGAGGGGGAGAAAGAGACAGAGAGGGGGAGAGATGAGAGAAAGAGGGGGGAGAGAAAGGAGAGGGAGAGATGAGAGAGAGACAGAGAGGGGGGAGAAAGAGGCGGGGAAAGAGAGAGGGGAGAGAGAGAGAGAGGGGAGAGAATGCCTGAAGGACTCCATCCTGTCACTGGGAGTCCATGCGCTTCAGCAAACAGCACGCTGGATACGTATTAGTGGTCCACGGGATTTAAAATTATGAATGGAGTGGTCCCTGAGGTTCAAAAGGTTGGGGACCCGTGCATTAAGCAATATACACAAATTAAACTTTAATTTATTTTGCTCCTGGGGGTGTTTTATTTGCTCTCTATCTCCTCTCCACTATTTGAGCCCCTCTGGAGAAATTAAGATTTCAAGTACAACTAAAGTTTAGCTCTCTTCAAAGTCTTCAAAGACTTTTATCTGTTATATCAAAAGAAAAGTGTGCTAGAAGAGCAGATGGGGGTGGGGAAGAGAAACCAGGACATGGAATGCTTGATGTGTACAGAGATGAGACTTGGCTTCTGGGGCATCTTCTGCAGGATCCCCTTCAATCCTGGCAGTGCCCTGGGATACTTCGCTGAATTCCATTCCATTCCATTCTATTCCCATTCCCATTCTACTGCTGCTACTGCTACTGTTATTCCATCCTATCCTATCCTATCCTATCCTATCCTATCCTATCCTATCCTATCCTATCCTATCCCATCCCATCCCATCCCATCCCATCCCATCCCATCCATTCCTATTCCTCCTATTCCTATTCCCATTCTACGTTCAAAGACTTTTACCTGTTATATATCAAAGGAAAGAAAAGTGCTAGAAGAGCAAATGGGGGTGGGGAAGAGAAACCAGGACATGGAATGCTTGATGGGTACAGAGATGAGACTGGCTCCTAGGGCATCTTCTGCAGGATACCCTTCAATCCTGGCAGTGCCTGGGATACCTCGCTGAATTCCATTCAATTCCATTTCCATTCCGTTCCATCCTATTCCCATTCCCACCTATTGCGATTGCTATTCCATCCCAACCCATCCTATCCCGTGCTATTCCTATTCCCATTCCCATTTTCTCCTATTTCAATTCCATTCTATTCTCATCGCGGTGGTCTCAATCTGCTTTTGGAATCTCGCTGACTGCCCCGGACCTTCCTCTGCACATGCCGAACGCGTGCAACAAGCTCGGGCAAGGGCTCCACGCAGCTGGCAGGCAGGATCGGACCGGACAGGCATCGTTCGGAACGGATCTGATGAGGAAGCCCCAAGGTGGTGGCTCAGCGATGCTGATCCGCCAGCCAGCCAGCCCTTCCTGCCTCCCTCTCCAGGGGCGGAGATGGCCCTCCTCTTTTGGAGGCAGGCTGCCTCGCCGGCCACCGCCCTGGAACTGCTGAGCACCGAGCAGGAGGATGGGCAGCCAAGCAGTGGGGGCGGAGGGGGAGAAGGCAGCGGGCACGCACCTGCCAGTTTGCAGGAGCCTCTTTCGGCCCAGGCCAGGAGCTCTAGGGCCACTGTGGCTGCTTGTTTTGCACCCGCTCCGACACTGGATGGATAGAGGAAGCCCAAGCTAAGAAGTGGAGGCCTCCCCGGCCCCCAGAAGCACTCTGTTGGCTAAAAATGGGATGCATGGAGGCACAAGGCCTCTGCGCGTTGCGATTTTGGCTGGCCCAGCCCCCAGAAGCGCTCCGTGCATCATTTTGACCTCCCCCGCCCCCAGAAGCATTCTGCCAGCCAAAAATAGGATGCACAGAAGTGCCACGAGGCCTCCACACGTACCATTTTTTGCCCAACCCCCACCCCCAGAATAACTGCCAGCCAAAAATGGGATGCACGGAGGCACCACAAGGCCTCCTTGCGTCCCATTTTTGGCCTCGGGGCACCTCCGCATGTCCCGTTTTTGAGCTCCCCAGCACCCAGAAGCACTCTGCCAGCCAAAAATGGGATGCGCGGATGCGCCCCAAGGCCTCCATGCATCGCATTTTTGGCCTCACTGGCCCCCAGAAGCACTCTGCCGGGCAAAAACAGGAGGCATGGAGGTGGCCCAAAGCCTCTGTGTGTCCAGTTTTTGGCCTCGGGGCACCTCCTCGTATCCCATTTTGGCCTCCCCGGCCCCCAGAAGCACTCTGCCGGCCAAAAATGGCCTTACCTTCCAGTTCCAGCCCACAGAATTTGCCAAGGTAAGGCCTGCACTCAGCCGAAGGGTGGGGGCCAGTGGATGGGCAGGGCAATGTGGGTGGGTGGTCCCACAAGGGACAGATTAATGGTTTCGGCAGGCCGTATCTAGCCCGCGGGCCGTAGTTTGAGGACCCGGGCTTAAGGAACAAAAGACTATTGACCTTGGAGGGACACGATCTTGAATTAGGTTGGCATGCTTTTTTATGGTATGGAAGAAACAAAATACATAGCTATTTCCAAAGACACTATGTTAGGAATGCATTATTATTAGTATGGAAGAAAATTAAAGAACAACATTATTTAAAAATACCAGTCTGGCTCTCCACAATGGAGGCACTGGTTTACCCAAATGTTATTGATATACAGGAACTGAATGAGCAAGGGATTGAGATAACAAGGTAGTCATATGTGCAGATACAATCTAGATATGAGAAGAATGTTAAAATGTATGGTTTGTATAAAGAATTAACAGAATTAGATCAGATAATTAACAGGGACAGATGAAAAGTTAATAAAGAAAAAATATAGCTATTTGTTAACCATTAAGATGGAAGAGGAACAAGTAAAACAGACAATGATAGTATGGTTAAAAATGTTGGCTATTTGATTAAATGGCAGAAATTATGGGATAGAGATTATAAATTAACAATGTCTACTGCATACAAAGAAAATCTTTATAAAATGTTTTATAGATGGCATTTTCTGCCCTCAAGGTTAGCAAAGATGTTTAAGGATAAACCTGCAAAATGTTGGAAATGTCATCAGACACCTGGTTCATACTATCATGTGGTGGACATGTCAAAAAGCGAATAAATATTGGGAAAAATACATACATGGCTGGAAAAAATGATAAAACAACATATGGGTTTGAAACCAGAGACTTTTCTGTTGGGCATTTTACCAGAGAAGTATAACAAAGGGAATGTATATTTGATTCTACATATAGATAGATAGCTTTTTATTACGGTCAGAGACCAATTTAAAATGCACATAAAGAGCGGGGTAAATTTTACAAATATAGATAGATCATATGACAGTACACCATCTACTACAATCTATACCGTCAATACTAGTGATCTTCTGCCGTAGGGGTTACCCGTCTTTTCCCAGCCACGACTGCAGCAAATTTTTTTGCCACCTTTGAGGTTATATTAGGATCTATATCCTGGAGTAGGAAATAAAGGCTGAACAGATCTGGTGAACCAGGGAATCTCTGGGAAATAGGGGAGATGAATCTTGATCTTATGTCTCGATAGTGGGGGCATACGAATGTAATGTGGAGCACAGATTCCGGGGATCGGCCATCACATGTACAATAGGTGGATTTTACTCCCGAGAGCCTACTGTCGAGGACATTCGAGGGGATCACATTAAATCGTGCCTTCATAAATGCAAGCCTATGTTTGATAGAGTGTAACGCGGAAAGGTAAGGCGGGGGGTGAAACAAGGGAACAATACCAAGGGAAAACGGTGAGCAAGTTCCTGATCCGTTTGCCAGATTGAGTTGTCTATCAATGTAGTCCAGCAGTTGAAAAATCAACAATTTGGCAGCATCAGGGCCTAAGATAAAAACTTCACTGGGGGGAATCCCGATCTTCAAAAGTTTAGTATGAATATTATGGGCCCAGGGACTATGAAAAGGGTCCCGCCATAGGCATTGGCCTAGGTAATAGCCTGGGAGTCTAGTCCAGAGGGACAACCAATAGCCAATTGCACATTTCCACATGATTGTAGCAAGTGAGGACATGCCCAGTTCCAAATGAATTGCGGCATTACTTACACAGGGAGGAACGCCCATCAGACGGCGTAGGAACTTACTGTTGACAGACTCAAGAGAGGAGATGTTGGATTGGACCCAGAGGGGGCCACCATAGATGATAGCAGCTATCACCTTTGCCCTATAGACTTTTATTACTGAGGGGATATGATGAGCTCCCTCAGTGTAAAAAACGTGCAAGAGGGCATGGGTGGAAATCTTAGCCTTATTACAGAGGGATTTAACCTGCGCAGGCTACTTGGTGTTGGATTGAAAGAGGATACCTAGATATTGAAATCTGTGGACCTGTTCCACTGGGATGCCATCAAGGTTCCATTGATAAATTTTCCTGCTTTTTGCAAAAACCATGATTTTAGACTAAGAGTGGTTTATATGCAGTTGGTTAGCAGAGCAATAAGCAGAAAGGATTTTTAAGGCTCTACATAGGCCCACCCGGGAAAATGAAAGTACTGCGGCATCGTCAGCGTAAAGCAGGAGTGGGCATCTATAATCAGCTAATCTAGGGGCATGGATGTAGACCATGTGATTTGAAAATGCCTTTCTCCAGTCACTGATATAAAGGTTGAAGAGAAGGGTGCCAGTATACACCCCTGCCTAACCCCCTTTCTACATGTATTGACTGCAGTGAGAATAGTATTTGCACAACAATGGAAAAGTAAAGAGATCCCAACAGATTAGAAAAATATTAGAATGTGCAGAAATTGTAACACTTACAATTAAGGTAAGGTGACCAGACGTCCCGCTTTTGGCGGGACAGACACGCTTTTCAAGCGTGTGTCCCGCGTCCCGCATTCTTTTCAAAAAGTCCTGCTTTTTTGAAAAGAATGCGGAAACAGCGGGACATCTAGTCACCTTAGAGGGGAAGCAAAAGAGAGGTAGCGGAAGCAAGTCGGGCGGAATTCCAGCGAGGCGGCTGCCTGCTGGGGGGAGGGGGAAGGGAGGCTGCTCCTCCTCTCCTTCCCCCGCCCCATCCCTAGCCCCGCCCTCGGAGGCGCCGCTGCTGTTGGGAGGGGTGAGGGACGAGCGGCCCCTCTGGCAGCGCAAACAGCCCTTCCTCGTCCCCCTCCCCTTTCTTCACCCGTCGCCTCGCTGCCGCCGTTGCCCTGGGGCCGGGCGGGCGACCGGGAGACCGCGGCGCTTGGATGCCTGGAGCAGGTAAGCTGCCGGCTGCCTCCTTTCCCCGTCTCCCGCCTCCCGTTCGTTGCTTGCCAGCCCGGCCGAAGGGGAGGCGGGAGGCAAGGAAAGGCCTCCCGAAGGGGAGGCGGGCTCCCGAAGGGCTGCCGGCTCCCGAAGGGGAGGTGGGAGGCCTTTCCTCGCCTCCCCTTCAGGAGCCGGCAGCCCTTCGGGAGCCCGCCTCCCCTTCGGGAGGCCTTTCCTCACCTCCCGCCTCCCCTTCGGCCGGGCTGGCAAGCAACGAACGGGAGGCGGGAGACGGGGAAAGGAGGCAGCCGGCAGCTTACCTGTCGCGAGCTCCAGGCATCCAAGCGCCCTCCCGCCTCCCCCCCCAACCTGGATGCCGACATTTGCTGTTTTGCCCTCTGCGCATGCGCAGCGTTCTGCGCATGCGCAGAGGGCAAAACAAATGGCAGCGCCCAGGCGCCCCCCCCCCCCGTCCCGCTTAACAAAAAATTAATCTGGTCACTTTAAATTAAGGGGAAAAAAGAAACAATACTTTTTGACTTGGGATTTATTTTAACAATGAGTAGCTGACAAAAACAGGAGCTAGAAACAGGGAAATATATGGAAGGATCAGTGATATAAGGAAGATATGTTAATTTGGTTAAACAATTGTTGTTGTTATTATTATTAATATAATTGATATTAATGCAAGGAATATTGTTGTGAACACTTTATTATTTCCTAAAATGATTTGTACCCAGACAACACACTGTTCAATTGAAGATGGAATTTTTGTATATTATAAAATAAAATAAAAACTTAGTCCAAAAAAATGACGTTTTATAGCACCATGAGTCACCTTCAATTCTTCACACACAAAAATGCAAGTACAAGAATAAGAACTTAAAAACATTCATTTTTTTAATAAACAGCAAAAGGATTGCTATTGATATTAGAAAGTTAAATTTTCTTTTGAACTTTGAAGACTGGACTGGAGCAAACCTGAAAAAATTAAAAATTACAATATAGGAAGAACACTTAGATTTGACTTATTAATACAAAATGGAGCAAAATATTTTCACATTAGATAGTTTGAGTGATATTTGTGAAAAATAGACCGAGAAGTTAAATTTAGTCTGTAATTAAAGACAGAGTTTTTAAAAATGTTACAGAAGAGGAACAGGTTTTACCAGACAAGACTGAGACTGATCAGAAAGTGGACTTAAAAATGGCAGGCTACAAGAATGAAATAGAAAAAGATGCTCTACTGGGCATGCAAATAAAACCAGCTGATGTCTTAATAATAGAAATATACAAATAGAAGCCAAAACAGTGACCTGGATAACTTTCCAATATTAGATTTGTAAGAGACTTGTTAATGTTTTGAATAATTTTGTGAAACGAGACCAAAAAATATGGGGGGAAAGTCATGTTTTAAGACATAATTTGAAGGAATTAAAAATCAAGATTGTTAAAAAAAATAAAAGGAATATAAAATTGGTGCATCTTATAAAGGTTAAAAAAGATGTGTTGTTATCTGTGTTAACCCTTAGTCAACTTTTATTATTTAGGACTAAATAACAGGTTTTGAGGATTTATAAATAGATAAGAGATGGGATATGGGAAGAGGACTTGTTTTTGTATTTCAGGTGGTAAGTTACTAAAATTATTTATATTTGTTCTGATAAATGACTTTCTTTATATATTTTTTTTCTTTACTATACCTTATTTTTCGGACTATAAGATGCACCTGACTATAAGACGCACCTAAATTTAGAAGAGGAAAACAACAACAATAAAGTTTTTGGCCTCCGCGTGCCCCATTTTCAGGGCTTTTCTCGGCCCCTTTTTGGGGCTTTTGGCCAGTATTTGAGGCTTTTTTCAGCCAGTTTTCTAGGCTTTTTTCAGTCCATTTTCGAGGCTTTGTTTGGTCTGTTTTTGAGACTTTTTTCTGACCCTTAAAAAAAAAAGCCTTGAAAGCGGGCTGAAAAAAGGCCTGAAAACGGGGTGTGCAGAGCCCCAAAAACGGCCAGTGGGTGGGTGGGACTTCGGCAATATTCAGTCTGTAAGACACACAGAAATTTTCACCCCCTTTTGGAAGACAAAAAAGTGCGTCTTATATATAGTCTGAAAAATACAGTATTTTTTTTTCCTCCTTTTAATTTTCTACATTTTCTATTTTTATTCTTTTATTTTTTTAATTGTATTTTTATCTTTTTAATTTTAATGTTTGATGCAATTACTATAAAAAAGATACAGAAAAGAGCAGCCAAAATAATAATTGGTTTGGAATAATTCCCCTTTAAGGAAAGATTTTCACATTTTAGATTTTGCTTAGAAAGAAAATAGATAAGAAAAAATAAGATAATAAATCAATGCTTGTAGAAATTGTGATAAATTTCTTAATTGCTATTAAAATTAGAGTTATTTATAAGAACTAAATACAGTAAGATGTGGCACCAATGCAGAGTTCCAACAAAAAATGCCTGCCATTAGATATGATGATATCCACCAAGATAGATGGCAGCTTTCAAAGTCATCTCATCTTCCCATCCTTCCATGTTTATGCTTGTTCTTTTATTATTTGTATTGGTTGTTAATGGGCTGTCTTGAAAGCCAGTGGAGTGCAGTGGTTAAGGTATTAGGCTAGAAACAGGAACCTGTGAGTTCTAATCCCACCTTAGGCACAAAGCTAGACGTGTCACCCTGGGCCAGTCACTTTCTCTCAACTCTGATGATGTTCGTCCACCGTGTTTGAAGAAGACCTTGACATCTAACAGGTTGTGGGCTGTACATGTGTCCGCAGGTGGCTGGTAATGTTCTGCCACATGTTGGGCAGACATCTCAACTCTAACAAGGAGGCAATGGCAAACCTGAAAATCCTTGCCAGGAAAATTGCAAGGACTGTCTAGGAAGTCTTTAAGAATTGGACACAATTGAACTGAAGAAAAAAAAAGAGCTGCCTAGGATCATTATGTGAGATAGGCAGTATAAGTTCTTTAAATAAATAAAATAAAATAAACATCACAATGTGCCATTCTGGATTTTTCTGTTGTCCTAGAAACATGTTAAATGAGCTTTGTATGGCTTTGTAAGATGCCAGTAAGATATAGTGAAGAATTTTGTCCATGTGTCTCAGCCCCAATGATTGGAAAAAGATGTAGTGTACTAGTGACACATCACCGGATGAACTACAAGCTCAAAAGTAGTACAATCTGAAAGAAAGAAAAATGAAGCCATATCCCTAGATAAGGAAAAATAAATGCCACAGTTCTCCTTGAATTTTTAAAATATTTATCAGGCCACACTTTCAGGCAACTTCCTTGCAATCAGGTAGTCTGTTTATTAGAGTTTGTAGCAATCCAACCAGCATACAAGTAAATAATTCAGCAGGATTCATTTATATAAGAAACTTCTTTATATAAAATACCAGAACTCAGAATCCAGAAGTACAGAATCGATAATCACAGAAGCTATATAATATAGAGGAGCATATATATATATACACCAGGATAACACGACAGAAAAACATATATAACCCTTTCCTGGTGAAAGAGCTGATTGGGAACAGAGCCTATGGCCTAATGGATAAGGTGCTGCACTGCAAGGCAGCCGGCCCGGGTTCAAATCCCAGTAAGGGGTATGGCTATCTGACGAGAGCAAAATAAGCTCGAAATAGATCTATAATAGTCTCCCTTTATTTTCATTTATCAGCAAAAAATCCTACATATTATACACATACAGATCAGTGAACCTAAGCCACGCCCAGGCTCCAAGTGTCTGGGTCACCAAACAGTCCCCATTGGCTGACCTGTTGCCATATCTATTCCAATTCATGACCTCATACACTGACACTGTTTCATTCTACTTGGCAGGAATCACTTAAAAATAAAACAATAGGCAGGTTTATACTATAGCTAGTAGGAAGTAGTAGGAAGGAAGGAAGGAAGGAAGGAAGGAAGGAAGGAAGGAAGGAAGGAAGGAAGGAAGGAAGGAAGGAAGGAAGGAAGGAAGGAAGGAAGGAAAAAAAACCACCAAGTCATGCCCACCAAGCCACGCCCACAGAACCGGTAGGGAAAATTTTTAGATTTCACCACTGAACTTATCCTTACCAACTTGCCTGGGAAAATTATTCTGGTGATCACTACATGACAGCAAATTCATATTTTATGCCATTCATATTGTTGCAGCTCTAAATTAGGGAAAGTTCTCAACAATGTTCGGCAACAAAATTTAAACAAAAACTAATTCTGACAATAGTTTGTTATCCTTGAAAATAAAAAAGAATGAAGTTGTTATTAACCAGAATGTACAAAGCAACAAAGATGAATCACAATAACAATGCCATAGGATCCTGTTCTTTAACCTCTTAAAATTTCAAGTAGGAATGACTTTCTCATCACTAAGATACCACAGAACAGTTGTTCATAATTTAACTTAATTATAGTTAAATCAAAACTTTGAGAAGGGTGATGGCTTTGTTATCTAAAACTGATAAGTAGCGGTTCCCAATCTTTCTGGCTCCATGAACCAGAAGTGGTAGAATGGAGGAGGGGTTGGTTTCACGCACCCATCTAGATCATGTGCATGTGCAAATGAAGCTTTATATGCTCACCTGCCACTTCCATGGCCCAACACACGAGTCAACCTTGAGCCGTGACTCAAAGTTGGCAATCAGCAGAATTAGCCTGCAATACTGCATTCTAACCACTGCACCACCACAGCATGAGCATTCCCTAGGCCAGGGGTAGGCAAAGTTGGCTCTTCTATGACTCGTGGACTTCAACTCCCAAAATTCCTGAGCCAATCATGCTAGCTCAGGAATTCTGGGAGTTGAAGTCCATGAGTCATAGAAGAGCCAACTTTGCCTACCCCTGCCCTAGGCAATCTCCTCCCCCATCTTATGTCCTAATTCTCACATTCTATTATGAGAACCACAATGGCTTGACTCTTCACACAGGACTGCAGCAAAGCAGAGATATCCCACGCTTCATCTTTCTTGCCATCTTTTACCTTTGTGGCATTATTAATTTACTTATATTTTACTAATATTACTGCAATGTCTTTATCAGTTTGTTGTGAGCTGTCCAAAGTCAGGAGGCATACAAGTTTAATGAATTATTATTATTAAAACATTATTGTTTTGTTTATAATAAAAAGTTTTATTTGACTTTTTACTGGGTACTTTGGTGAATCATCCTGAAATAGCTAGTATCTCTAATAAGTTATAAAAATTTAAAATAAAACACTTTTCTTATGGTTGTAAGTACTATTTTTCTAGTATAGTTACTCACTTGGCAGTCAGTAAACAAAAATCTATTTACATTGTTATATAAATAATAAATATTTATATTTATAATAAATAAATATGTAATTTATAATAAAAGTATGTGTATATAGTAAAAATAAATTATTATATATAAAATATACAGACACACTCATAACTATATATTATATATGTAATCTCTGAGACACTTAAAATTTGGATTTTATTTTTCGTATCATGCTTCCTCCATCAGTAGAATTTAATTAAATGGACAGCTCCCATCTTGAATTCAATATCATCAGAATTCACAGATACCTATAGTGAATAATTGCATCAAGGCTACATGTCTCTAACTATCTATTGGAAGCTCTAGTGATGCAAAAATAACTTGCCTTTTGTGATTAGGCTTTTCCTACTGGTTATTAAAATTCCTGCCTGTGCCTATATATAATCCTCTTGAAAAATTAATCTTATATAACAGATTTTTATTAGCATAAAGTGTTGAGGCTTAACTGGGAATGAAATAGTCTAACTTCATAAATCTACCTGAAATTTCTATATTGATACATTCAAAATTGAGTTGGTTTTTAGACCAGACAGAGCCACTGTTCCAGCTGGAAGATCATTCAGAGCATCTAAACTCCTGTTGCTTTAGTTTGTCCAGAACTGATTCAAGGCCAAACTTCTTGAAGCATTTGAAACAAAGAGTAGTTAATTTTATAGACACTTAAGAATATATATTATGGCTAAGGAATCCAATAACAGCATCTAAACTTTATAGTTTGCATCTGGCCTTCTTTCACTTATTTACAAAAATGAAACACAACTGATCAAACTTTGAGAAGAATTAAAAATTAGAAAGGAATAATCAATAACGAAATGAATAATTTTATTTAAATTTCAGTTAGTACAAACAGTAATTTTTCATACTGAACCAGCATTTGCAGTTAAAAACAACTTTAAGTATGAAAATTTAGATATCCTGAATCTCATTAGATTCTCTTTGGATACACTATTATGCAAATATGACATGAAAATTATATGCAACCACTTCTATTTACACTTTGGAATATGTTTGGTCCCACCAATTATTTACTTGCTGTTCTTACCTCTCCATTTGATGACACACAAATATGGTTAGCAACAATTAAATAAAAATGACACTACAAAAGGTAGTAAAACTTATAGGTCAGCCAATTTCTATATTATACTACACATACATTCTATATATATATGTGATATAATTATATATTTATATAGCCCAGTGGTGGTGAACCATTTTTGGCTCGGGTGTGCGCGCCCACACCCATAATGCAATGCCCTCTCCCCTGCGCATGTGCACAACCCCTGCGCTGTCTCCGTGCATGTGCACAATTTCCCGCGCTGCCCCCCTTGCGCATGCGCACAGGCCTCACTGAAGCCTCTGGACCTCTGGTAGGCCCATCGGGCTGTTTTTCACTCTCCCCAGGGTTCAGGAAAGCCTCCTGAAGCCTGGGAACGGCGAAAAATGATACCCCAACGGCACAACCGGAAGTTCATTTGGGCCGTTTTTCGCTGTCCTCAGGGTTCAGGAGGCTTTCCTGAAGCCTGGGGAGAGCAAAAAGCCGAAAAGAAGCTGATAATCAGCTGGCCAACGCGCGCATGCGTACTGGAGCTGACATAGGGAAACGCCTCGTGTGCTCTCAGATATGGCTCCGCGTGCCACCTGTGGAACACGTGCCATAGGTTCGCCATCACTGATATAGCCTATTTTGTACTAAATTATTCCACTTACATCTTTTAAGTGTTTCATTCTTAGAATGTACTAACTGAATACCCGTGCTCCACTACGAAACTATGTGATCGGGCTTGATAAATCAACTCTTACAGCTTGAAAATTAATGAGTAGTTACAATCGGCCTCTCCTTTCCCCTTCTCTCCCTCAGCCTTGCCCCACAGAAGCCTATCCTATCCTATGCCCCTTCTCTCCCTCAGCCTTGCCCCACAAAAATGTCTCCTATCAGATCCCCTTCTCTCCCTCAGGCTTGCTGCACAGAGGCCTCCCCTATCCTATCCCCTTCTCTCCCTCAGCCTTGCCCCACAAAAATGTCTCCTATTGCATCCCCTTCTCTCCCTCAGGCTTGCTGCACAGAAGCCTCCCCTATCCTATCCCCTTCTCTCCCTCAGGCTTGCCCCACAGAAGCTCACCTATCCTATCCCCTTCTCTCTCAGCCTTGCCCCACAGAAGCCTCCCCTATCCTATCCCGTTCTCTCACTCAGCCTTGCCCCACAGAAGCCTCCCCTATCCTATCCCCTGCTTGCTGCTGTGAAAGTAAAACCGAAACTCCTCTCCTCTGCTTGTGTTTTGCATTTGGATCAGATTTTTTTTCAGGTGGGGAGGGGGTGTAGAACTCCTTAGCATCAGGGCGTGTTAATAATATAGAAAATACTAATGCTCTGATGGTCATTTCGAAAAATCCTTTCTTAATGAACACCTAGAAGGCAAGAGGAACATACGTGGCAAATTTCAAGTTTGTAGGCTTTACGGTTCTGGAGATATTGTGATGATGGGTTAGTGGCATTTCTCTTTTATATATATACTGTAGATTTCGCGTGTTTTTCAAACTAAGCAACTTTTAAGATATGTAGACTTCAACTCCCAGAATTCCCCAGCATTGACACTGACAACAGACATAAATGAAATAGGAAACAAAACTATCTTTAAGAAAAAAAAGTTAAAATGTAGTGCCCGCTTTCTAAAACCATATTTTAAATTATAAAAATGTTCAAACAAAATTCAGATAAAACTGGCTCCTTAATAAAATATATTCAGTCACCTGTTTAGCTCTTATCACTAAATTTAAAGAAAGGATTTATGCATTTTAAAAAAGAGGAAAAACAGCTGATAATCATGGCAATCCCTAATTATGAAATGTTTTTAAATACTACACACAAAAGCTTTACAGATCTAAAGACAATTTGCCATGCCCAACTCGCCATGGAAAACTTGCCAAGGGACAACTCACCACAGCCAAGTCGCCACTACACAACTTGCTGTGGGATAATTCAACACTGTATTAATAATTTCATTGTTACTTTTATTATTGGTGATGTTTTTTTATCAAAATTATTGTAACTCTTGTATTTCTGGATTGACTTTATTATTAGCAGCCACGGTTCCATTGAAATTAACTTTTATTCTTTTATTTATTGAATTGTCCTGTGGCCAGTTGTCCCACGAGTTGGCCATGAACAGTTGTCCCATTCCAAAGTTTTTCTAAATTATATTTCTAACATATTTCTTAAATTGCATTCATTTGCTGCTATATATAGTTTAGGGATAATGGTGCACAATGATAGCAGAATTTGGCATATATTGATTTACAAAACAGTCTTGAGTTAACCTACTATAAGGACTTTTGTTCCCAGTCTTGTTAGTGCTTTCCACTAATCCTTAAGACCACAGGAAAACGTGCTGGAGCACTTGGAACTGCCTTTATTGCAAGTCCTTTTCTGACCCAGTTATAAGGCCAGTTATAAGACCAAAGTTGGAGCATTATCTTTATAGATTTACTGCAGAAGATGTGGAAAATCACTTTATTTTTCTCCTACTAAAATTCACCAGCTAGTAGGGAAAACATCCATCACTCTCCTTAGCATGGGCTGGGGCTTCGGAAAGCAGCAAGAATGTAATGGGATATGAGGAATTTGGAGTCAATATTGGATTGGTTAATTCCCTTCTGGGTAGGAATGACTCTACTTAGTAGAGTTGGATTAGAGCTTAGTAGAACTGGACCAATTAGCATATTTTACTGGTAAATTTGCTTGTATTAAGCCTGGATTTCATTTGGATAGGATGTTGTGTGGTGACTTGCTGTGTTATTTGGCACTTTTGTCTATAAAATCTGAGGAAATTGATAGGGTGCTCTCTCGGATGTCCTTTGATATCTCGATAGATCCTTGTTTTTCCTTGCTCCTTTAAATAAGTAGTTCCCTAGATTGGAAAGTAGTGAATGATTTGTTGTAGGATGGATAGTGTCAGCAGTCCTTCTCCTCCCTGCATCTATTCATCAAAAGACCTTCCTTGGATCCAGTCTCCAACCTTTCCCTTTTGATAAAGTTTGAGACAAATAGCTTGGGATCAATTACAGAATGTCCTAGGGAAAATGGATTATGTGAACCCTTACCAGTTAGGCTTCAGGCCTGGCAAGGGACAGACAGCTTTGGTTACTCTAGTATATGACTTTTGCAAAAACCTGAATAGAGGATTTGTAATTACTTGTCCCAGTAGCGAGTGGATGGGGTTGACTTATTCCTGAAAGAGCAGGTCCATGACATGGCAGACCTCTTGGACGGCTCCCACTAAAGCAGCAATGGAATCTGTGGCCAGAAGGGTCCTTTACCAACTTTATCAGGTGGAGCTATTGCAGTCTTATCTGGGATGTCCAAAATAAGGATATTAACCACATTTTTAAAAACATCCAATGATTTTAAATTAATATCATTTTTATATAAGAAACATTTTTAATCCTAAAACTCAAGCAGTCTAGGTTTTGTCATACAAACTCCAATTCTCTTTTCCACATTTCTTGCATCCAGGTTTATTCATTTATTGTTGGCAGTATTTAATAAGCCTAGCTTCTGTGTCTAATGGATTCCGTCACAGGGGATTTGGAAGCAGTCAAAGCATCTGGGCTAAACAAAACAAACATTAACAAATGCTTTAATTAAAATAGTAGTTCAGTTGGTTTTGGTGGACCACATTAATAATTAACCAAAGAAGAATAATGATATATTTTCTCCTCGTTTTTCAAAAAAAGGTTTTTCCCTCCATCTTTATAAAAGACATACCAGAGAACTGATTTCCAGAGAGAGATTTTAATTACTTACCTAATGACATATGTATCTAAATGCCTTCAATGTTAATGATTGCTGAGAATTCCGACTATGCTTAGAACCAAAACTGGCTAGATCTTAAACTTGCTAAGATTGAGAAACATTGACATGGAGTATTTCCAGCTGGGCCCATAATGGAATATTAAGTATCACTATTTCAATACATTACAGAAGTTTTAAAAATACCTCCAATTATTTAAATTCAACACCTTTTTTAAATGGATATTGGCATGTGACCATTTCATAGAATTTGTCAGTGTGTTGAAAATATCAAAATTTGTCCTAGTTCCCAGTTCATCGATCTTGAGGCCATAATTATTAATCTGTACTATACAATCTGAAATGTTATTATTTCTTATCTTCCCGAAAATCGGAATAATGGGAATCATCATCGTGGATCTAATAGTCTGAACAAAAACAAAAAAAAGTTCTAAACATAATCCTATTACCAATTCGTCAAATACCGGATTAGTTTTATTTACAATACATCCAGAATACTGGTATTTTATTTACAATCATCCAGAATACCGGTATTTATTGTATTGCTTTATTATCTCTGCAAACCTGGATGAAGATCTTTGATAAACATTAGAAAGACCCAGATATTATCTGCCTTAACAATTTGCATTCAGCTCCTGCCACCTGAATGTCTGAAAATATCACCAGATTATCGTATTAAACATGTCAAAGGTTCCAACATCAAAGCAAGCACTTAAGAAAGATTAGAGCCATCCTTGACAAATACTACATCTTAAAGAAACAAGGAAATTAATGCAACTGGTAACTATCTGAGTAGAGTAATTAATTTTTATGCAAAAATTACTTTGATGGAAATGCATTTTCCCTAACCCAAATATATTCCAAAAATTTAATTTGCAGCATATGATTTCTGTACTTCTAATGCACTGTCTATAGATAGAAATAAGTTATTCAGAGATTTGGAAGAAACTTGTACGCCGAAAAAGTATTGAGTGTTCCAGTGCTAATCAGTACTTCTTTCTCAAAACATTTTGCAGTGACAGGAAAAATAAGATGACAGATTTTTTTTCTATTTCTGCAGCAAATATTTAATCATTAACTCAGTTTTGCCATTAGTGTACTGTATGCTTATTTCACTACTTCAGACACTGCATAGTTTTTCTTACACTAAGATATTTTAAGGGTTGTTATTGTCTCTGAAGTGCTAAGAAGGGACAAGGAAAGCCTCCTGCCTTTCTACAAAATGAAATCCAAATGGATTAGTCCATTTGGAAGCCGAAAGATTCAGTTTTATATTTACAAAGCAAGAAAACTTGCCACCTTATGCAGGTTATGATACCAAAGAGGTCCAATATTTGACTAGGCATTATACTATGTCATAGTTTACCTGACATCCAATTCATTTTATAAGATTTAATTGTAATCTGCAAACTCTATTATTATTAACTAGGTACTAGGTCGTAGAAAACAATTACAAGTGTCTTGCGATTTGCTTTTGTATAAAGTGTCCTATTCTCTCACTCTGATCCTAGACTAGATTAATTTTTTTAAATGGAATAAACAAGATGTCTTTCCTATAGATACCGTATGAGATTTTATAGGATATCATGACTAAAACAAAAAACTATTTATATTCAGTTCTTTAAAAAGAATTGAGAATTCAGCAGAAATTGAATAAGATACAACCCTATAGCCTACAACTGAATAAAAAAATTACCTATTTACATATTTAGATACAGCCTCTCACTTTTCACAGAATAAATTGTTTTGTAAATTCTTTAAATAGCAATATATGCAACCAGTTAACTTGAAAGAGAGTCAAAAGCAACATTTCACCATCTGCTCTTAAATATGCCAATTCAGCTCTGCTGCTTAAAAGCCAAGACCTCCATCTAGTGGGGAGTTGCAGCCCGATACTGCAAAAGATTCACCTCTTATAAATGGATACCTATATAAATTTAAGATAAACTTCTCTACCTAATTTCTTCTAATTTATAAATCACAATTTATCCAAATATCACAACATATTTGCTTCAAAACTTTGATACTTTAATATTGTTATTCCAAAAACAGACATGCAACTGAACAGAAGAAATACAATTGCAAATAATTCAGCAACATTAATGTTCAAAACAATAACATATATTAATTTATGGGTACTCTGACCTTTCCCTAACTTTTCAAAGTACTATACATTTGTTATCTTCTGCTATTTTAACTATCATAAGGCTGAAAAGGCTATCTTGGGATGAATAGGTTACCGTGATCTTATTTATTTTGAATTTTCATTCTGATCACTCATACACCCATCAAAGTCTTTCTCTGATGAAGATTCACTCTTGTTGTCCAGACTTTCATCAGACACATCATTTTCTGATCTCTGTTCTCCATGGACATATTCAGTGCCTTTACTTTCCAGTGGAACTGAAATCAGGTCAGGTGACAAGAAGCAGTCGGCATTCGACACCTGTTCTGCAGTCATCCGATTATCATAGCAAAGGAGTTGTGAAAGTAGAGGTTTAACTTTATCATCCTTGAAAGAAAAAGCCAGCATGAAATATCACTCGAAGTATAATTATTCAAAAAGTTACACTTTTATTATTTTTATAAACAATTCAAAGCGGTAAACATTCAGAACACCTTCCTCCTCCTATTTTGCCTACAACAATCACCCTGTGAGTTGGGCTGAGAGTGTGACCAGCCCAAGGTCACCCAGATGGGATTAGAACTCAGTCTCCTGTGCCATAAAAAGTGTTATAAATTAACAGCTAGAAACAAAATTTAAATGCAAATCAATAAATCAATCAAAATAGAGATGGAAGGGACCTTGGACGTCTTCTAGTCCAACACCCTGCTCAAGCAGGAGATCCTATACCAGTGGTGGCGAACCTTTTTAGGCTCGCGTGCCAAAAAAGGGGGGAAGCGCTCGCACGCGCTCGTGTGCCCACACCCATTCCCTCCCCCCCACGCATGCGCACAACACCCCCCCCATGCTGCCCCCTGCGCATGCGCACACCCACCCACCCCCACGCAAAGGCTTACCGGAGCCTGGGACAACGAAACCGGCAAACCGGAAGTGCGAAAAAACGCACTTCCGGTTTGCCGGTGTGCTGTTTTTTGCACTCCGGAGGGTTCAGGAAAGCTCCCTGAAGCTCCGGAATGCAAAAAACTACAAAACGGACAAAACGGAAGTGCGGAAAAGTGCACTTCCGGTTTGTCCGTTTTGTAGTTTTTTGCATTCCGGAGCTTCAGGGAGCTTCCCTGAACCCTCCGGAGTGCAAAAAACTGCTCACCAGCAAACCGGAAGTGCGTTTTTTCGCACTTCCGGTTTGCCGGTGGGAACCCTCGCATGCCGGCCGCTATGGCTCCGCGTGCCACCTGTGGCACGCGTGCCATAGGTTCGCCAACACGGTCCTATACTATCAGACGTGACTTTCTTAAAAACCTCCAATGATGAAGCACCCACAACATCTGAAAGCAAACAGTTCCACGGGTTAATTGTCCTCGCTGTTAGGAAATTTCTCCTTAATACGAAATTGCTTTTCTCCTTGATTAGTTTCCATCCATTGCTTCTTGTCCTGCCCAGTGGTGCTTTGGAAAATAAGATGACCCCCTCCTCTTTATGGCAACTTCTCTACTACTGGAATACTGCTATCTTGTATCCCCTAGTTCTTCTTTTCTCTAGACTAGCCAAATCCAAATTTAGCAACGTTCTTCATATGGGGAAATTATTATTGAAAGCACTGGTGATCTAATTTAGAATTGGTTTTTGTTTTTGCATATCAGAGATACCAAGCACTGAATTTGAGACTGGGTCCCAATGGCATGTCCCATACTAACAAAACATGGGGCCTATTGTGAAAACAACTTGTGTTCCCAATACTGTGAACTCCATTATCAGGCAGATTGCAGACATTCACTCACCTCAGGCATGGAAATTATCTGCAGGAGGGATAATTATATTATTTAAATAACCTTTGAAATAGGTATTTCCTTGCTTCTACTTCACCTGGATTTCTCTTTTACCTGAATCTATGGGGAGGTGTTACACTCCACCTCTATCTAGCAGCTTCTTCTTATCAAAAGAAACTTCAATCCTCTGACTAGCAACGGGGAGGAGGTTAGGAAATCTGATTTTGCATGTGACTCAGATAATATCTTAGCAAGATGGTAATGTCTCTGTTTTATAATCTAATTTGAACTATGTCTTACTTTAGATTTTCAATTTTTTTTAACCAGGCTACACAGTATTTGTTTCCTGATGAATTGGGTAGTTCTATAAATTAGCATGCGTGATTGAATATTATGTCCCTCGTTTGATTGGCAACAGTGTAATCTTTTTTCATTGGCTTGCTCCAGTTTCCTATTCATTTTGGTTATATTTCATTTTTCCAGAACCAGTGTTTGCAATTATGTGAAATATTCTAATTAGTTAGCAATTCTTGAACAATATGTAGCCCTCTGTTGTTCATATTTTATACCGATCTTTTCATCAGCAATATTAAAATGTTTTGAAATATTCTGTATGAATAGTTGTCAATTTATATCACCTATACTCTACGTCTTAATTATTTTTATTTAACTTTCCTTAAAAAACAGTCAATTATGCATTAAATCTGAAATATTTCGGTTGGAAAAAACCATACCATAGCAAGGCCATCAATTTGAGGAGTTCCATCTCTGTTTGTTTCTATTTCTTGCTTTCCAATAAGTAGCTGCACATTTAAAAGATAACAAAATTACTCCAAAATATCAATAAACTAAACATTGCACTGCCCAAACTACTCCCCCTATCCCCATCTGCACTCCCTCAGCACTGAATTTCCTGCATACTCTTCATCTGTTGTCCTATCCACTTTCTGCTCCTCCCCCCACATTTCCTGTGCTGGGCTTCTTAGGCATGTACTAATCCCATTTGGAGATCAGGCTGGCCCAAAATGAACATTCCTGGTACAACTGGCAAGATTACCAATCAGCATCAACAAAAAGAGTGCAGTAAACACAACTTGATTTTATAATTATGGAAACTATAATTCTTTAATCTTCAAATATTCATGTTATTATATTGACTATCATTTTTTTAACATCTTCCCTAAGAAGCACCATATAACTCCTTAGGCAAACTCAAAGCTTTCAAAACAGGAGTGAGATGCTTTATATTGTGATACAGCAATGCCTGTGACCGAAGATTTACATACCCAGTAAAGCAGACAACCAAAAGCATACATATCTGAAGCTGGAGAAGGTGGCTGGCCCTTTCTTAGCTCAGGGGAAATTAAGCTCAAGCCATTCAAAGTCATAGAATCTGACAAAGCACGCTTGCTCTGAAAGTAAAACAGTCCAGAGGTTAATACATAGGCTTTGACTCTTATCCCCATCCATCAATATTGAACCCCTGTTCTCTAGGGGATGAACTCTATTACTATTAATGCCATTCAGGTATTATATTTCAGTGGTGTCATGTATGGGGAGATATAATTGCAGGAGACTTCTTGTATTGGTTGCATGTTCCACCTCCTTAAACTCAGCCTCTTTATCTGGTCAGCAGATCAACAGCGAAGCACGTCTTAAGCTGTTGCTTTTAAATGGCAGGTCAGCCTGCAATAAGGGAAGCTGGTATGGTTGTTGTTATCCAAAACACTCTGGCTGCAGAGTCTCCACAAGTCTCTTGGGTAGGAGACTTTTTCTTACAATGGGCTCTAGCGAACAGTTGAGATTGCTGCTATTGTGCCAGCCTTCCTGCTGCATAGCAGTTTCCTTGCTTGAGGTCCTAGACTTCACTCCACAATTGTCCATCTAGGCACAGACACCGGTCCAGTGGAGATTCCCTGGGAATTCTTGCCTAAGTATTGGGGAATGGTTTGATCCTGTAATTCCTTAGGACGGGACCACCCAACCTTTTGGGCACCAGGGACAGGTTCTGTGGAGACAGGTTTTTCCACAGACTGGAATGGGCATAGTTTCGTGTGCTGCCTCCATCCCACAGATGGGGCTTCGCTTGTTTCCATGGCCCGGTTTCTGGCATGCTGCGGCCTAGTGCTGGTCCACAGATCAGGGGTTGGGGACCCCTGCCTTAGGAAGTGGGCAGGATCTAGGAAATGTGAACTTGGCCACCTGTTAGATCTGTCTCCCTGCAGCTGGTAGAAGGCTTCCGGGAGGTGACACATGGGTGAGTACTAGAGATGGTGAATGTCTCCTTGGAAAGTAGTCCAACCCAGTTCTTTAAATCAGTTGTGGTTCACCCCCTTTCAAAGAAGCCATTACTAGATCCCACCCTGATGGACAATTTTCATCCTGTCTCCAGCCTCCCCTTTTTGGAAAAGGTTATTGAGAAGATGGTTGTGCTGCAGCTCCAGAGAATCCTTGATGAAACATATTATCTGAACCCTTCCCTGGCCTAGATATGGGATGGAAACAGTATTGGTTACTCTCTCTAGCAGAAGCAGGACTGGAGTAGCACATCTGTCCTTGCTCTATTTGACCTTTTAGCAGTTTTCGATATTATTGACCATGGTAACCTTCTGGAACAGCTTTGGGGGTTGGGGGAGAAAGGGACACTGTGATATCCTGGTTTATTTCCTTTCTACACTTTCAGTCAGTGTTGGCTGGGAGCAAGAATTCTGACCCTTGGCCACTGATTACCACAGGGGTCCATGCAGTGTCTGCTCCTTTAATATCTACATGAAGGGAAGATATTCTGTCACCATGGAGTGTTACTGTTGTGAGCCGCCCAGAGTCTCTGTGGAGTGGGCAGCATACAAATGCAACTAATAAATAATAATAAATAAATAAATAAATATCCGTTACATCAGTTCAGTGAAACAGTTGATGTAATGTGCCGCTGCCTGGACGATGTGAGGGTCTGGATAGGAGTGAATAGACTCAAGCTCAACCCTGACAAGACTGAGTTGCCTCCCAGGGACTATGTCGACTGTCCCTCCTTGGTTCTGGGGGGAGAAAAATTGACTCCCTCAGAACGGGTTCGTAATTTGGGTGTTCTCCTAGATTCACAGCTAAAATTGGAGCAACATCTTTCAGCTGTGGCTAGGTGGACCTTTGCACAGATCCGTCTTGTACACCAATTGCGACCCTACCTGGAGAGGGAGGCTTTGCTCACAGTCACTCATGCCCTTGTCACCTCATGGCTGGACTACTGTAACGCGCTCTACATGGGGCTACTCTCAAAGAGCATCCGGAGACTGCAATTGGTACAGAATGCAGCTGCGCGAGCTGTGGTGGGTGTGCCAAGATACACCCACATAACACCTATTCTCCGCCAGCTGCATTGGTTGCCTATTAGTCTCCGGTTGCAATTTAAGGTGTTGGTTTTGACCTTTAAAGCCCTACATGGCTCAGGGCCAGGTTACCTTCGGGACCGTATCCTACCGCATACCTCCCTACGACCAGTTAGGTCCCACAGAGTGGGCCTCCTCCGGGTCCCATCAGCCAAACAATGTCGGTTGGCGGGCCCACGGGGGAGAGCCTTCTCTGTGGGAGCCCCATCTCTCTGGAACCAGCTCCCACCAGAGATCCGGACATCCCCACCCTACTGGCCTTCCGCAAAGCCGTAAAAACATGGCTCTTCCGGCAGGCGGGGTGAAGATCGAATTCCCCCATGATTGAATGTTCTTTTAAAATTATGTAATGTTTTAAAATTTTATTTATGTTATACATATGTTATACATTGTTCTTATTCTTGTTCTTATCCCTGAGTCCCACGGGATTGGGCGGCCTATAAGAACTTTAAATTAAATTAAATTAAATTAAAATCAATATGCTGATTATATTCAATTATGCATTTCTGCCCATGGTGAACTTAGTGATGCCATGACCGCTCTCTTTCAATGCCTGAAGGTTGTTGATATCTGGATGGGAAGGAACAGACTAAAATTGAACCCTAGAAAGATCAAGAGGCTTTGGTTCAGGTCTCTTTAGTTCTTGGTGAAATTACTATATTTGGCTATGGGTGAAGTTGCATTGCTGCAGGTTATGGATGAAGTGGCACCTGGGCATTGTCATGGACTTGCAACTCCAGCTTGAGGATCAGGTGATAAATAAGATGCCTATGGTCTTTGCACAACTATGAGTTACAGGATATGCTAGTAATGCTTATTACTGAATCAATGTGTCATTCTCACAGTCACCCATATCTTGGTCAACTCTTATTTGGACTTTTGTAACGAGGTCTACATGGGGCTACTCTTGAAAAATACATGGAAGTTGGTTCAAACTGTAATGGCTTGCAAAGTTTTGCACAAGGGTAGATTTGCATGTGTCACCTTTAAAATGCTGGTTATCACCTTTAAAGCCTTACATGGCTAGGGGCCAGTTTACTTGAAAGACCACCTCCTCCACATTTCACCCAACTCTCCAGGGCAAGAAGACAAGGTATGTTACTGATCCCATCCTTTACAGAAATACATCTGCTGAGACCAAGAAATAGGGTATTCTCAGTGATGGTTCCCTCCTTATGGAATATAACAACCCTAAAAATTAAAATTGGCCTCCACCTTGTTACTTTTCGTGAGGCTCTATCATATTGTCACTGATGGATTTATTCTTCTGTTATAGTTTGGTAACAAAAAAAACATGCCAGTATTAAAATACTAAAATGAGTAATTCCTCAAATTCCTTGGATTTTACACATCCTCAAATATTAGTATTTGTGCTATTAATTTACACTGTGCAATACCTATTTATTTATAAGGAAAACATTTTTTTACCTCAGATTTGGTGAAATCAAAATCTCCAACAATTCCCTGTTCTCGGTTCAATGCAAAGACATTGTTTTTATGCAACGATCCATGAATTATATCAGCTTTGTGTAGTACACACAGACCACATGCCACTCCTTTCATTACTTTTAATGTTTCCTAGTTAAAGTGATTGCAAGAAAGGTCCTATGAGATCAGTGACAAAATATTCCCAGAAAGATTTCCAAAATGCTTATTACACATCCAATGAAAAAACAAGAGATAAAACTACTTTCAAAACTTTTATCAAACTGGATTTATAGTTTGCTATACAGGATTAATTTTCCTAGGCTTCCTTCAGTAGCTAGGACAACTAATCAATTCAGATTTCAAAGGTGGAAAGTATTTTGTCAACTGTTATTTTAAAAACTAGTAACTGTTTAAACTATGTTGGAGGCCATAGAACAGAATCCCTTTTATTCCTCTATCATTCTTCTGGGGAAGGAGATCACCCACCCCGCTAATGATTAGACAAGGCATGAGATGGGAGTTGTAAGTATAGCATTTCTGACAATTTTTTATTCTCAGGAAAGCAATAGTAGGAAACAATGAGGATGACAGAAAGTGCCAACTAGGATCAATTTTATAGCAAATACATACATTAAATATGGGCCCTACAATATGAGAATGTGGAATCAATATTGCTTTTACCTCCTACAGGTAACTAACAGGTGTACAGTACATTTCAAAAAATCACATTGCTCAGCTACTGGTCAAAAGGGAGTGACTCCAACTTCTTCCTTTTTCTTGGCCAGACTGTGTGTGTGTGTGTGTGTGTGTGTGTGTGTGTGTGTGTGTGTGTGTGTGTGTGTGTGTGTGTGTGTGTACATACATACATACATACATACATACATACATACATACATACATACACACGTCCATTTTGAATACATAGCAGAAAAAGGAAGCTTGATAATTCACAGGGTTGATGCTATATGGCAGTGATGGCAAACCTTTTTTTGCTCAGATGCCAAAAGGGCGCACGTGTGCACAATAGCATGCACATGCGTGCCCACACCCATAATGCAATGCCCTCCCCCTGCGCATGTGCGCACAACCCCCCCGCACTGCCTCCACCCTGTGCATGCGCGCAGGCCTCACTGAAGCCTCCGGACTTCCGGTAGGCCCGTTGGGCCATTTTTCGCCCTCCCCATGCTTCAGGAAAGCCTCCGGAGCCTGTGGATGGGCTCCGGAGGCTTTTCTAAAGCCTGGGGAGGGCAAAAACGGCCCCCACTACCCTCCGGAAGGCCGAAAATAATCTGGCCAGCACGCACATGCGCGCTGGAGCTGACATAGGGCAAAGTCTCATGTGCCCTCAGATATGGCTCCACGTGCCACCTGTGGCACGCGTGCCATACGTTTGCCATTACGGGACTAGGACTTCAGGTTCCTCCTTTGGTAATATCGGAAGCTGGGACCGTGACCTCTGCGGCCGGCTCCAAACACTCCACACCTGAGGGTCCGAATTCGGATCTAAGCCCCGCCGTAGAGGGGGCAAAGCGAAGGGGGACTGCCAGGAGGGTAGAGGGGAGTTGCATCTCCCCTCCCTGAACTGGCAAGCTCCTAGCTTATGGAGCGGAGCTGCGGCAGCAAATATCGCTGCCATGAAGCTGAAGGAGAACCAGAATTAACAAGACTGAGCTGGAGGAAAAGTGAGTGATTTGCGATATGGGATAAAAAGACTGTTTGCTTTTCAAAAACAACCCCAAAAATATGAGGGGGAGAAATAAGGAAGCTAAAGATTAGCGGCGGGTCAAGCAGGCTAAAATTGTGAAACGTTTGGGAACTAGGAGGAAAACAAAAAGTTTTTCTTGGAAGCTTTAAAAGAAGATGTGGTTTTGGAATGATACCCTATTTTAAAGAAAAAAAACATTGCTACTTGAACTGGAATTTGAATCTGCCTTACCAAAAATTGACTATTATATATATTGGATTTATAATTATAAAATAATGAAACTGAGAGCACAGAATAATGAAGAGGAATTTCTGGTTTGAAGCGGAAACACCATTTTAGAAAAAAAAGAGGATGTAACTCTTGGAACTTTTCTTTTTGTCGGACAAATAACGTGGATTAAACTTTGTTGCAAAAATGATATGGAAATAAAGATATGAAAGATATGAAAAGCATACACCAGGATATTAAGACTATTGAAAACAAGCAGCGTGTGGGAACAAAAGAAATACTTCAAATTATGGACCATATAGAACTAAAACTGGAAAATATAATGCAAAAAATAACAAATGCAGTCCAGACAAATGTGGAAAATATGGAGAAATTTGGAAGAGTGAAAGAAATAGAAGAACCAAGAAACAAGCAAGAAAATATAACAAAGTGATGATTGAAATACAGAGGGTGAGAAAGGTAGCAAAGCAGAAGGGGAAGATCTCTGGTATGGGAAAGACAAGGAAGGAAAAGAAAGCTAGAAGGGGAAAGAAAGAAAAAACTAGAAAAAATGAAAGCATAATTAGACAACAAAAAGGGAAAAAGAGAGGAAAGAAAGATAGAGATTATAGTAAAAGAAGGGAGTTAAAGCTAGAAATGAGAGTTAAAAGAAATATAGGGGAGGCAACCAAAAAAGAAAAAGAAAGGAGGATTAAAACTTTGAAGTAGGGAAAAAGAGAAGGGATAGAAAAATAAAAATGTGTATGCTTAATTAGTAATAATATTTTTGAATATAAGTCTGATAATAGAAAATATGGAGATTGAAAATATGTAACTTTTAAATATGTTTTGTATGGAAAAAAAAGAAAAGTAATATTAATATAAGCTTGATGATGGAAGAAACATGTAGAAATGAAGTTATAAAATAATATACCGTGTTTCCCCGAAAATAAGACCTTGTCTTATATTTTTTTGAACCCAGAAATAAGTGCTTGGCCTTATTTTGGGGGAGGTCTTATTATTTTGGGGCGCGTGGAGCAAGACAGGGTTCCTCTTGCCATCTTACCTGATTTCCAGCTCTGTCTCCCTAACCCTAACCAGAGGAAATGGCGGGGACCAGCTGCGTATGTGTTTAAATATTTTTGGGGAGGCCTTATTTTCGAGGGAGGGTTTATTTTTGGAGAAGGGTTTATTTTTGGAGGGTTTATTTTCGGAGGAGGGCTTATTTTCGGGGGAGGACTTATTTTCGGGGAAACACGGTAAGAAAATATGAAGATTGAAAATATGGGATAGAAAAATAAAAATATGTATGTTTAATTAGTAGTGATATTTTTGAATATAAGTCTGATAATAGAAAATATGAAGATTGAAAATATGTAACTTTGAAATATATGTATGGGATATAAGAGATAATAATTAGTGTTAATGTGTATATTTAATTAGTTTACTAGTATTATATAAGTATGAATAAATTGTTCATTGTAATAAGGATAAAATAGATGTATGAATAATATATAGAAATGGAGTTATAAAATAACATAAGAAAATATATTACCGCATATTTTTGTGTGTGTGTGTGTGTGTGTGTGTGTGTGTGTGTGTGTGTGTGTGTATACTGTGTATGTGTGTGTGTGTATATATATATATCTATATGATTATAATGATGATGATGTTTGTACATTTGTATGTTAACACCTTGGACACCTAGAGAGCACATTGCTCAACATAGAAAGGAAATGTATAAAATAATAAAAAATATTTTTTCAAAATAAAGTAGATAATATAAGGGGGGGGACTAAGGAATGCAAAGAAGAAAGGTTGGTTCAGAAATTCAAGAGGGTGATTTCCTTTCACACTACCAGATTACTTACTTGTACATTTAAAGGTGCCGTCATCTGCAGTGTCCCCAGGTTTGCTCCAGCATAGTATGGAATCATTAAATATGCCATAGGAGAAGACTTAAATAAAAACAAAAGTATTATATGCAGGAACAGAAAACATCAAATATCATGCCACTGAAATACTTTCCTATTTGTGTTTTTATATCATCTATATAAATTTAAGGGGTCTTATCTTAAAGCAGGGAAAGTACTTTCTATTATGAGATCTTTGAACTTTTTACACAGAAATAACAAAGAAAAAATACATTTCGATGTACAACTTACATTGCATAAAAACAGGAACATTGGTTGCATTAAACAAGATTTCTCCCTTAATTCTTTCCAAACTTTATGATACTTTGCTGCTCTTTCTATTAATTCGGTTTTAATTTTAATATCCACATAATATCCCTGAAAAGGTAAATTCAGGTGAGTAAAAAGCTGTTTCATGAGATTATTAAACTATTTCCCAAAATATGAAAAAGGGAACTATTTCTGTCAAATGTTTTTATTTTCTGAACTAATCAATGGAATATTTATTCCTGTGAATAATAAAAGCACATACTGTAGTCCAAATGAAAATAATTGCATTTTAATAATACTGTGTTTCTCACTTTCAGAACAATGACAATTAGAACAGATAAGAATAGGAAAGGAGTTACATTTGGCAACAACTGTAGTTTATAATCTACATAAATAAACACATGTGTAATTTCTAGGTAATTATCCAAAGACATATATCATCTTCTCTATCCTAAGTAGCTTTTCACCAAGATTAGGATGCGTGTCACCTTTCAGATATTTCTGAATTCCTGTTAAGTCAATAAACAGGAATGGTGACTGCTAATAACTAGGAATAAGCCTTACAGCTGTTACAAGTTGCCATAATAATTAGCTTTTTTAAAGGGCCTGGTTGTCAGAAATCTCAGCCGCCAGGTCTCTGAAAAATGGATTCAAATTGCTGATTTCTCCATATTCAAAGGGCAAAACCAGATAATTCCATTAACTACCAAATGAACTTGAAACTACAGTGTATTTTAAAAAATCTACACATCCATTTAAATGCCAGGTTTTTGAGATGTAAAACTCAGACCAAGATAGAAAATACAGTATATAATAACAGAGTTGGAAGGGACCTTGGCGGTCTTCTAGTCCAACCCCCTGCTTAGGTAGGAAATCCTACACCACTTCAGACAAATGGTTATCCAACATCTTCTTAAAAACTTCCAGTGTTGGAGCATTCACAACTTCTGGAGGCAAGCTGTTTCACTGATTAATTGTTCTAACTGTCAGGAAATTTCTCTTTAGTTCTAAGTTGCTTCTCTCCTTGATTAGTTTCCATCCATTACTTCTTGTTCTACCCTCAGGTGCTTTGGAGAATAGTTTGACTCCCTCTTCTTTGTGGCAACCCCTGAGATATTGGAATACTGCTATCCTGTCTCCCCAGTCCTTCTTTTCATTAAACTAGACATACCCAGTTCCTGCAACCGTTCTTCATGTTTTAGCCTCCAGTCCCCTAAACATCTTTGTTGCTCTTCTCTGCACCTTTTCTAGAGCCTCAACATCCTTTTTACATCGTGGCAACCAAAACTGAATGCAATATTCCAAGTGTGGCCTTACCAAGGCATTATAAAGTGGTATTAACACTTCACGTGATCTTGATTCTATCCCTCTGTTAATGCAGCCTAGAACTGTGTTGGCTTTTTTTGGCAGCTGCTGCACACTGCTGGCTCATATTTAAATGGTTGTCCACTAGGAGTCCAAGATCCCTCTCACAGTTACTACTGTTGAGCAAGGTACCACATATACTGTACCTGTGCATTTTGTTTTTCTTGCCTAATTTTAGAACCTTACTTTTTTCACCATTGATAAATTCTGAAGATAAATCTGAAGATAAATCACTTCAGAATTTTTTCACCTTAAATATACAGGTAGTCCTTGACTTACAACAACAATTGAACCCAAAATTTCTGTTGCAAAGTGAGACATTTGTTAAATGAATTTTGCCCCATTTTACAAACGTTCTTGCCACAGTTATTAAGTGAATCACTGCAGTAGTTAAGTTAGTAACACGGTTGTTAAGTGAATCTGGCTCCATTGACTTCGCTTCTCAGAAGGTTGCAAAAGGAGATCACGTGATCCTGGGGACACTGCGACTGTCATAAATAGAAATCAATTGCCAAGCATCTGAATTTTGATCATATGACCATGGAGATGCTGTAACAGTCATAAGTATGAAAAATGGTCATAAGTCACTTTTTTCAGTGCCGTTGTAACTTCAAAAGGTCACTAAGTGAACTGTTGTAAGTCTAGGACTACCTGTAACATATAAGCTGTACAATTCAAATGAAAAACAAACAGAAATCTTTTAGGGGAAAAACAATGCAAAACTAGAATAATTTGGCTGCATCATAAGCGTGCATACCCTAGGGATGTGACGATTTTAACCAATCACATTCAAACTGATGTTAAAAAGTAGTCAAGTGACTCTGATCAAGCCTGCATAAAGTTCAGCTGTTCTAGTGGGATTTTTCTGACATTTACTCATTTGCCTCTAACAGCAAAAGCCATTCATTGTCTGCAAAGAGCTTAAAAAGCATCAAAGAAATCTCACAGTTGGAAGGAGAAAAGTATAGGAAAATTTATTATTATTATTATTATTATTATTATTATTATTATTATTATTATTATTATTATTATTATTATTATTATTATTATTATTATTATTATTATTATTATTATTATCTTTATACTTTAAACATGAAACTCAGTCAACTGAACATTCAAAAATGCATCACAAATACCATTGACTGGTGCTAATGGTTGATACAGGTTGCTGCCAGCATCCTAGGTATCAACCAAGTACCTTCTTAATATGTACCAAGTAGCACAGTTTTTTGCAGTTCCGCTGGTGTTATTGCAGGAAGCTGCGATTTATTGATGTATTTTATAAAATTCTTGGACATGGTGCCAAGTGCTCTGATGACAATGGGTATCACGGTTACATGTTTCATCCATAATCGCGTAGTTTCGATGGCCAGGTCACGATATTTTGTGATTTTTTCCAGTTCTTTTTCTTCGACTCTGGCGTCTCCTGGTACCGCGATATCAATAAATTGTACGTTTTGGTTTTCAACAACTGTGATATCTGGCGTGTTGTGTTCCAAATGACGATCTGTCTGTATTCGAAAGTCCCACAAGATCTTCACCTTCTCGTGAAATACTTGGGTATTCAACTAACTTCAAGATGTGCAACCATAAAGGAAGATAATTATTATAAACTGAGAAACCAAATTGAAATAGACTTGGATAAATGGAAAACCAATCAGCACTAATGGGAAGAAAAGTGTTAATTAAGATGAACATACTACCAAGAATCTTATTTTTATTCCAAACAATACCAATAAAAACTGAGAAAAAGTACTTTGAGAATTTGAATAAAATAATGTGGAAATATATATGGCAAGGGAAAAAAGCAAGAATTAATATAAAAATGTTACAAGACTCAAGAACAAGAGGTGGGCTCGGACTGACAAGTTGGAAATTATACTATCAAGCTGCAGCATTAACGTGGATGAAAGAATGGATTCTATTTATTTATTTATTTTATTGTTCTTATATGCCGCTCAATCCCGTAGGACTCAGGGCGGCGTACAACATGGAAAAGAACAATTAAAATACAGTAAAAAACAATTCAAAACACTACAAAAGTTTAAAACCAGTCATACATGGCGGAATTCAGATCTCGCTCACCCCGCCTGCAGGAAGAGCCATGTCTTCACGGCTTTGCGGAAGGCCAGCAGGGTGGGGATAATCCAGATCTCTGCCAACTTCTGACCCCCCTGTCAACACCGACTGCGTCCTATCAGAGAGGTAGGAGAACCACCGTAAAATGGTGGCTCCCACTCCCAACTCTCCGAGTCGGCGCAGAAGGATACCATGGTCAATGGTATCGAATGCCGCTGAGAGGTCAAGTAGCACCAGGATGGAGGAATAACCTCCATCCCGGGCTCGCCAGAGATCATCCATCAGGGTGACCAAAGCAGTTTCCGTGCTGTAGCCGCGCCTGAAACCGATTGAAAGGGATCTAGATAATCAGTGTCCTCCAACAGCCGCAGGAGTTGGAGAGCCACCACTTTCTCTACAACCTTGCCCATAAAGGGCAGGTTGGAGACTGGACAGAAGTTCTTTAAATCCGCCAGGTCCAGGGAAGGCTTCTTGAGGAGGGGCCTCACCACTGCAGCTTTTAAGGGCTGTGGGATGGATCCCTCTTTCAAAGAAGCGATCACAACCGCCTGGAGCCAGCCACGTGACACCTCCCTGCTGGCCGAAACCAGCCAGGAGGGGCACGGGTCCAGTAAACAAGTGGAGGCACTCATCGCTCCTATGGCCTTGTCAACATCATCAGGAGTGATAGGCTCAAATTCATCCCATATAACAGGACTAAGACCCGCCCCTGTTGTCTCGGCTAGCCCTGTCCAATCGGAGTCCAGGTCTGTCCGAATCTGAGTGACTTTATCCGCCAGAAACTGAGCAAATTCCTCAACTCTCCCCTGTAAGGGTTCCTCAACTCCCCCCTTAGCAAGGAGGGAGCGAGTCACTCTAAACAGGGCGGCTGGGCGAGAATCGGCAAATGCAATAAGAGCGGAAAAATGCGAACGTTTTGCCACCCGTATAGCCACTAGATAAGACTTAATAAAAGTTCTTAGTAGTGTCCGGTCAGATTCAGCTTCACTGGCTCTCCACCGTCGCTCTAGACGTCTCTTGTGGCATTTCATCTCCCGGAGCTCCTCAGTAAACCAAGGAGCCCTCCTGGATCCACTACAACGGAGAGGTCACAAAGGCGCAATCCGATCTAACTCCCCTGATGCCGCCCTGTTCCAGGCAGCCACCAGAGCCTCAGACAAATTGTGTACCAAGGATTCAGGTATCTCCCCAAGTTCCCTCTGGAATCCTTCTGGTTCCATTAGGCATCTGGGGCGGAACCACATAATTGGTCTTGCCTCCCTGTGATGGAGGAGTGGTGCTGTAAAATCTAACCTCAGAAGGAAATGATCTGACCACAAGGGTGAAATGACTAAACCCCTCAGCCTCAGATCATCTCTCCACTGCCCCGAGAGAAACACTAGGTCAAGCGTGTGACCTCCCTCATGAATCAGAACCTGAACTATTGGGTCAGGTCCATGGTTGTCATGGAAGCCATGAACTCCTGGACTGCATCCGAGGTTTCGCCGGGCAAAGGCAGATTGAAGTCCCCCAGCACCATAAGCCTGGGGAACTCAATCGCCAGCCCCGCTATCGCCTCGAGCAGCACAGGCAGGGCCTTTGCAATGCAGCTAGGAGGCAGGTACGTTAGCAGAAGGCCCACCTGAACCCCTCTAAGTCCAACTTCAGATGGAGAGTCTCACACCCAACAATCTCTGGGGCAGGGCTCCTATGAGGACAAAGATTCTGGTGAGCTATAATAGCCACTCCTCCACCCTTTCCCTGGGGTTGCGGCTGATGCAGAACAAAGAACCCGTCCGGGCACATCTCAGAGAGGGGAACACCCCCATCCTGGCCCAGCCAGGTCTCTGTTACACATGCCAGGTCCGCCCCCTTGTCTAGGATTAAATCCCGCATGAGGGATACTTTGTTGGTAATCGACCTGGCATTCTACAGCAGCAGCTTGAGCCCAGGGCCCTGAATTCCCTGATCACCAGGTACCAAAGCTCGTTGGAACCAAAGAGGGGCCAGAACAGGAAATCGCTTGAAGACAGCGATTTCTACTTCCCCTCGACTCCCGCCATATCTACCTCTCCCCATTATGACCGAGATGCTCTGGCTCTCATCCCCACCAGAGATCCCCACCCCACTGGTCCTCCTCCCTCCCTGCAGGCCATGCATACCTTTTTCACTGAGCCCGGTAAAAGAGCTGGGCCCCTCTTCGTTTCTGTTTGCACAATCAGCGAAGGGGGTCCGGTCCCCGGTCCCCGACTCACTCATAATATCTCATCATACTTCATCAATCTGCACATTCGTTATCTCAATCATAACCAACCACACCACTTCTGGGGTACAATTAAAATAGTTACTATTGACTTTGGAGGGACATGATTTGCAACTAGGTTGGCATGCATTCTTATGGTATGGGAAAAACAGGATACATGGTTATTTCCAGAGACATTGTATAAGAAATGGTTTGTTAACAGTGTGGGAGAGAGTGAAAGAAAAACATTACTTGGAAATACCAATGTGGCTTTCAACAATGGAAGCACTGATACATCCAAATATTAATATGAGAAATATTGTTAGACATAAGGATATTTTATCAGAAAAGGGAGACCTAAAAAAAGCAAGAATTAGAAAAACAAGGGATTGTGATAGATTGGTATACACAATTGCAAATATAATCAAGATATGAAAAAGATGCTAGACAGTTTGGTTTTAATTTGGAAAAGTCAGAATTGGATGAGATACTTATGGGAACAGATGAAAAATGATTAAAAAATTATATAACTACTTATTGTAAGTCAGCTTAGAGGAAGAAGTATAAAAGAAACAATGATAGCATGGGGAAAAAACTTTGGTTATGCGATTGAACTAGAAAAATGGCAACTATGGGAAAGAAACTATTTATTTATTTTATTTATTTATTAAAATTTCTATGCCGCCCAACTCCCGGGGGACTCTGGGCGGCTCACAGCAGATATAGAAACACATAAAAAACAATTTTTAAAAGGAGCCATATTAAAATACTATCCATTAAAAAACAAACTTTCATTCATACCCTGCCTGCCGGAAGAGCCAAGTTTTTATTGCTTTACGGAAGGCCAGTAGGGTGGGGATGGTCCTGATCTCTGGAGGGAGCTGGTTCCAAAGGGAGGGGGCTCCCACAGAGAAGGCCCTCCCCCTAGGTCCCGCTAGCCGACATTGTTTGGTCGACGGGACCTGGAGGAGGCCGACTCTGTGGGCTCTAACCGGTCGTAGGGAGGTATGCGGCAGGATGCGGTCCCGAAGATAACCTGGCCCTGAGCCATGTAGGGCTTTAAAGGTAACGACCAACACCTTAAATTGGATCCGGAGACTAATGGGCAACCAATGCAGCTGGCGGAGGATAGGTGTTACGTGGGTGCATCTAGGTACACCCACCACAGCTCGCGCAGCTGCATTTTGCACCAATTGCAGTCGCCGGACACTCTTCAAGGGTAGCCCCATGTAGAGCGCATTGCAGTAATCCAGCCGTGAGGTGATAAGGGCATGAGCGACTGTAAGAAGTGCCTCCTTCTCCAAGTAGGGTCGCAATTGGTGCACAAGACGTACTTGTGCAAAGGTCCCCCTAGCCACAGCTGAAAGATGTTGTTCCAATTTTAGCTGTGGATCTAGGAGGACACCCAAATTGCGGACCCGTTCTGAGGGGGCTAATTTCTCCCCCCCAAGAATCAAGGAGGGACAGTTGGTCGAGTCCTTAGGAGGCAATATCCACAGCCACTCAGTCTTGTCAGGGTTAAGCTTTAGCCGGTTCTTCCCCATCCAGACCCTAACATCGGCCAGGCAGCGGTCCATTACGTCTACGGCTTCCCCAAATTGCGACGGGGTGGAGATGTACAACTGGGTATCATCAGCATATTGCTGATACCTCACCCCGTGTCGTCGGATGATCTCACCCAGCGGCTTCATGTAGATATTAAACAGGATGGGCGAGAGGACCGAGCCCTGTGGCACCCCACATAGTAGGGGCCTAGGGCTCGACCTCTGCCCCCCTGTCAACACCGACTGCGTCCTGTCAGAGAGGAAGGAGGAGAACCACTGCAAAACAGTGCCGCCCACCCCCACCTCTCCGAGACGACGCAGAAGGATACCATGGTCAATGGTATCGAAGGCCGCTGAGAGGTCAAGTAGCACCAGGATAGAGGAATAACCCCCATCCCGGGCTCGCCAGAGATCATCCATCAGGGTGACCAAAGCCGTTTCCGTACTGTAACCGCGCCTGAAGCCAGATTGAAAGGGATCCAGAAAATCAGTGTCATCCAACAGTCGTAGGAGCTGGAGTGCCACCACTTTCTCAACAACCTTCCCCGCGAAGGGAAGGTTGGAGACTGGACGGAAGTTCTTTAAATCCGCTGGGTCCAGGGAAGGCTTCTTGAGGAGGGGCCTCACCACCGCAGCTTTTAAGGGCTGCGGGACGGACCCCTCTCTCAAAGAAGCGTTGACCAACGCCTGGAGCCAGCCGCGTGAAACCTCCCTGGTGGCCGAAACCAACCAGGAAGGACACGGGTCCAATAAACAAGTGGCTGAGCTCATAGCTCCTATGGCCTTGTCCACATCCTCAGGAGTCACCGGTTCAAACCTATCCCATATAACCGGACTAAGACTCGCCCCAGTCATCTCGGCCTGTACTGCCCAATCGGAGTCCAGGTCTGTCCGAATCTGAATGACTTTATCCGCCAGAAACCGAGAAAATTCCTCAGCTCTACCCTGCAAGGGATCTCCGCCTTCCTCCTTAGCAAGAAGGGTGCGGGTCACCCTAAACAGGGCGGCTGGGCGGGAGTCAGCGGACGCAATAAGAGCGGAAAAATGCGAACATTTTGCCACCCTTATCGCCACTAAGTAAGACTTAATGAAAGTTCTTAAAAGTGTCCGGTCAGACTCAGCTTTACTAGATCTCCATCGTCGCTCTAGGCGTCTCTTGTGGCGCTTCATCTCCCGGAGTTCCTCGGTAAACCAAGGAGCCCTCCTGGATCCACTTCCACGGAGAGGCCGCAAAGGCGCAATCCGATCCAGAGCCCCTGCTGCTGCCTGATTCCAGGCCGCAACCAGAGACTCGGACGAACTGTGTACCAGGGATTCAGGTATTTCCCCAAGTTCCCTCTGGAATCCGTCGGGTTCCATTAGGCGCCTGGGGCGGAACCACTTAATCGGTCCCGCCTCCTTGCGGTGGGGGAGTGGTGCCATGAAATCCAACCTCAGAAGGAAATGATCTGACCACGACAAGGGTACTGTGACTAAACCCCTCAGCCTCAGATCATCTCTCCACTGCCCCGAGAGAAACACAAGGTCAAGCGTGTGACCACCCTCATGAGTCGGACCCTGAACTACTTGGGTCAGGTCCATGGTTGTCATGGAAGCCATGAACTCCTGGACTGCCCCTGAGGCTTCGCCGGGCGATGGCAGATTAAAATCCCCCAGCACCATCAACCTGGGGAACTCAATCGCCAGCCCTGCAACCGCCTCGAGCAGAACAGGCAGGGCCTTTGCTACGCAGCTAGGAGGCAGGTACGCTAACAAAAGGCCCACCTGGATGGAGAGTCTCACACCCAACAATCTCTGGGGCAGGGCTCCTATGAGGACAAAGATTCTGGTGAGCTATAATAGCCACTCCTCCACCCTTTCCCTGGGGTTGCGGCTGATGCAGAACAAAGAACCCGTCCGGGCACATCTCAGAGAGGGGAACACCCCCATCCTGGCCCAGCCAGGTCTCTGTTACACATGCCAGGTCCGCCCCCTTGTCTAGGATTAAATCCCGCATGAGGGATACTTTGTTGGTAATCGACCTGGCATTCTACAGCAGCAGCTTGAGCCCAGGGCCCTGACATCCCAGGGAATTGGAGAAATGTAAATTATGCCAGAAAGTTTTCTTAAATGTAGTCACACTAACTCCTCCCAATTATTTAAATAGATCTACTCCAAGATAACTAAACTCTAATATTAAACAGGACATTGTTACATTTCAGACTATACTTGTACAGAGCTGTTAAAATTAATTAAAATTTCTGGAAGTATACATTATTCTCCATTATTTAAAAGAAGATACAATAGCACTGGGCCTCTTCAGAGCAAGCATTTATTTTAAAAAACTTCTTTATTTTGTTAAGTTGCCTAGATTTACAGGGATCTCCAACCCTGGCAACTTTACGACTTGTGGACTTCAACTCCCAGAATTCCACAGCCAGCAAAGCTAACAAAGCTGGCTGTGGAATTCTGGGAGTTGAAGTCCACAAGTCTTAAAATTGCCAAAGTTGGAGACCCCTGGCTCTAGAATAATAATAAACCAGTCTTTAAAAAATAAGTCAAATAATTTGAACATTCTACAGACATTTATAGTTATTCACTTACCCTCTTCCATCCAGTTCAGCAGAAAATTAAAAGCTGAGTGTCTCTCCCAGCTATTTGCCTCTTTGCAAGCTAGTTTCACTTTCATTTTAGCACGTGGCAAATCAGCTGTAGGTCGGGAAACTGCTAGTGACTTGCTTGGCTTTACAGGCTCTTTCCTCTTTGCTGCAAACAAATTGCTGGAAGACAGAGGCCAAAGGGTGGGGGTGGCTGGGGCTACCTTCGGTGTATAAGACGCACCCAAGTTTTCACCCTCTTTTGGGGGGTAAAAAGGTGCGTCTTATACTCCGAAAAATACGGTTTGTTTCCAGTATTCAGCTTTGATTTTAATATTTTGTGGACCCTCCTGATATATTCCTTTTGTGTTGACTCTTTGACTTTTCCATTCCAGATGTCATCTGCTTCCAATATGCCTAGGTATTTCTAACCATCATCCTTTGCTAATGCTTTCATTATGCTTCCATTTCCCAGTTCTATTCCTTCTATTTTTTTTCATTTTTCCTCACTGCATGGATAATATAGCACATTTTTCAAGTTCAAAGTTCATTTTGATGTCACTGCTGAACAGTTGAACTGTGTTATTGATTTAAGTTCAGTGGGGCTTTTTGCATACATTTTTAAGTCATCCATGTAGAGTAGGTGGTTTATCTTGCCATGTTGGCTTGAGATTTGGTATCACAGTTTTGTGTTTCGTAGGATTATTGTCAGTGGAATTACTGCAATGTTGAACAGTAGTGGTGAAAGTGAGTCCCCCTGGAAGATTCCTCGTCTGGTGTTGACTTCAACAATGTTCTCCCCATTTGCTGTTAGAACTGTTTTCCATTTTTGCATATTTGCTTTCAAAAATGTACAGATATTTTTGCTGATTCCAAAGTTTTCCAGACAGGTGTTAATCCAGCTGTGGGGTAAAGAGTCAAATGCCTTTTTGTAATCAATCCACGCCACATTTAAATTTATTTTTCTTCGTTTTGCATTTTTTAGTATCATTTTGTCAATGAGCAGTTGATCTTTTGTTCCTCTTGATTTTTTATAATTTCCTTTTTGTTCTACTGGCTACAAATGGTTTTCCATCAGATGATTGAATACTGAATTTGCCAGTATTCTTGTAAAAAGTTTGAACGTTGTTGGCAGAGAAGTAATTGGGCGATAGTTGCTTGGTTCTGTGCCCTTTTCTGGATCTTTCATTATCAAGTATGTTCGGCCAGCTGTTAATCATTCTTTGCTTGTTGCATTTTGAAGCATTTTATCAAATTGAGTGGCCATGCGATGATGGAGGCTGGTCAGGTGTTTTAGCCAGTATCCATGCAATATTCGTCCAGGCTAGGTGCACTCCAGTTCTTGACCTTCTTTGCTTGTTTTGCAACCATGTCAGTTGTTATTATAATATTTTCAATTTTGTTTTGTGTTGTTTGTTGTTGAATATCTTTGATCCAGAAGGCAGTTTTGTTGTATTCCACTGGGTTTTCCCACAATTCTTTACAAAAGTTCAAAGCTTTTTCTTTACATGGATGAACATTAGTTTGGACTCGATTTTCATCAAGGAATCGGTAGAAGAGGTGTTGGTTTCTTCTGAACTGGACATTTTCACGATATTGTTTTATTCGTATCTCTCAATTTTCTTTGCTATTGCTATTACACGTTGTTTTATTTCTTCCATGATTTCCGTTATTGTTTTTTCCTCCAGGTTGTACTTTTTGTGCAAACTATTTTTCAGCTTTTTGTTCTTTAATTTTCCTTCTTTCAAGTATTTTAAATTGCTGACATCCTCTCGTAGTTTTTTTATTTTATTTTCAAGTCGAATTTTCCATTTTGGTGTTCCAGTGGGTTTCTTTTTGGCATTTTATAACCCAGTTCTGCAGTTATAATGGTGGCTGTGCTATACATTAGTTGGTTGGTTTCATATAGTGTGCTGGATGGGATGGAAGTTAAAATGTTGTTCACGGCAGTTAACAGATCTTTCACTCATTTGTTATGCACTTCGCGAATGGTAGGTAGTCTTTTCTTTCTATGTTTTCTTTGATGTGGTTTTCAATCTTTCTTTCAGCATTTTTGCTAGATCACTTAGCTCCACATTTTCGAGTTGTTGCATAGGAGGATCTTCATCCTGTATGTTGGTTTCTTCCACTGGCTGGTCAGTTTGTTCATGTGTTGGAGCAGTTTCTTCAGCTTGTTCATCATTACTTGTTTTCTTTTTAGCCAACATTTCTAGATGTTGCATTTCCACATCTGTGAAAACTTTATTACAGATGATGGTACGTTGTTCCCACCTGAACGTCCATTCTCGTAGGTGTGGAGCTATCATCCAGGATGGTTACATCATGTCTCTCAACCAATCAGGACTGAGTCTTTTTTTAATATCAATTCTGCCTCTGTCTCTATGACCCGCTTTTGACGAAGACGAAGCACCGACTCAACGTGGTTACCGACGAAAGTCTCTCGGATCTAAAGAAAAACATCTCCCCCCCCCACTTACACACAAGTACAAACGGAAAGGGATAAAAAACTGCCATCCCGGGGCCCTGGAGCAGAACGGGAGGGTCTGGATGATAGCTCCATACCTACGAGAATGGACGTTCAGGTAGAAACAACGTACCATTCTCCATAGTGGGTGGAGCTCTCATCCAGGATGGGACATGCCAAAGCTGAGTGTCCCGCGGGAGGGAGAACAGAGGGACCCGGGTTCAAGGAGGCAGGACCCTTTGGAGGACCCTGTGGCTGAAGGCCGCATCAGCCGAGGCGAAGGAATCTATTTTATAATGCCTTATAAAGAAAGAGGGCGTGGCCCAGGAGGCCACCCGGCAGATTTCTTCCAGGGGAGCCTGTGTGGACCATGCGGCGGAAGTCGCGGCACTTCATGTAGAATGGGCCGTGACCCCGGGAGGGCAAGGCTTGGCTGACAGCTCGTAGGCCTTGGCAATGACTGCCCGTATCCACCGCACCACTGTGGCCGAGGAGACCTTAAGCCCCATGGAGGAGAGGAGAAAGGATAGGAAGAGGGCCTCCGATCGGTGCCAGTCCTTGGTGCGGTGAAGGTAGATTCGGAGGGCCCGGCGCACATCAAGTGTGTGCCACTGGCGTTCGAGGGGTCTGGTAGGTCAGGAGCAAAAGCTGGGAAGCACGAGCTCCTGTGCCCTGTGGAACCAGGAGTTGACCTTTGGGAGGAAGGTCGGGTCTAGCCTGAGGACCACCCTGTCCGGGAGGAACACGCAAAGGTCTGCGCGTGCTGATAGAGCTGCCAGCTCTGAAATCCGGCGTGCCGAAGTTATGGCAACCAGAAAGGCCACTTTCTGCGTTAAGTGGCGCAGGGAAGAGGACCGGAGAGGCTCGTAAGGAGCACCTGTTAGGGAGTTAAGTACTAGGGAAATGTCCCAGGTTGGGAAGCTGTGAACTACTGGGGGCCGATATGTGGAAGCCCCCCTCAGGAAGCGACGGAGGAGAGTATGGTGAGAGAGCGATGGCAGGTCGCCACAAGACAGGACGGATGACAGGACCGCCACCTGTCGCCGAAGTGTGTTTGCTGATAGTCCTTTGTCAAATCCGTCCCGGAGGAACCCTAGCAAGTGTCCTACAGAATTGGAGGTAGGAGAGCAACCGGCGGCCTGATACCAGGAGTAGAAAGTACGCCAGGTAGCGGAATAGATGCGCTCCGTGGAAGGGCGTCTCGAGTCTAGAATGAGGTCGATGGCTCTTGGTGGAATGTTCCGGCTGATTAGAGTGCCCCGCTCAACTGAGGTGAGTAACAGTCTGTGCGGCTCGAGGAACAGGCAGCCCTGCAGGAGGGAGGGAGACATCCACCAGTGGAGCGACTGGCAGACAGACGAAGGCACCAGGATCTTCGCCGGAGAGGAACCCCGACCAGCCTTCTGGAAAGGTAAGAGGAGCCATTGCAAGTCTCTGGAGTGTAGGCAAGCCCAAGGAACAATGTTGATGGCCGAAATCATTTTTCCCAGGAGCATGGAAAGCAGGCGCAGAGGGACTCTGCGACACCGCAAGACAGTAGACACGAGTTCGCGAATGCTGTCGACATATTCCTGGGAGAGGAACACCCCACACTGCAGAGAATCGACAATGGCTCCCAGATGGGTAAGGGAGGTACCCGGGGATAGACGGCTTTTCTCCGCGTTAATGGAGAACCCGTGGCGCCTAAAGGTGTAAAGCGTTACTTGGACATCATGAATGGCTTGTTCACGTGAAGAAGCCAGGATTAGGATATCGTCTAAGTAACAGTAGACGCGCATGGGGAGTGTTCTGAGATGGGCTGCCAAGGCCGCCACTACCTTGGTGAACACTCTGGGGGCAGATGACAGTCCAAAGGGCAGGGCCCGGTATTGGTAGTGGACGCCCCCATAGCAGAACCGAAGGTACTGCTGATGGTCAGGGAGGATGGGAATGTGGAGGTAGGCCTCCATGAGGTCAATCGAAGCTAGGAGGTTCCCCCTCCGAACGCACGCCAAGATGGACTGAAGTGAGTGCATCTTGAACCGTTGTTCAAGTCTTTTGAGGTCGAGAATGGCTCTCCACCCTCCCGAGGATTTGGGAACTACGAATAATATAGAGTAGAACCCCTGCCCTACCTGGTCCTCAGGCACTTGCTGGATAGCTCGAATTTCCAGCAGGTGAGAGATGGCGGTACTCATGAGGACTCATTTGGAAGCTCTATTGGACAATGGGCAGCAAATGAAGAAACTCAGGGGGGGGTGGAGAGAAATTCTAGGGAGAGGCCATTTTTTACCATCTCCCTGACCCAGGCGTCGGACGTAGTCTCCTCCCAACGGTCGGCAAACAGTGATAAACGCCTGCCGATGGGAGGGTCGTCCGGCGACTCACTTAGTGCGCCGGAAGGAACGACCTCCTCCTGCCCTAAAGGGCCGTCTGGATGATCTACCCCTGAAGGACCTATCCTGGGGGTATCGTTGACGGCCCCCGTATTGAGCCCCGTACTGAACCCCGTACTGACCTTGAGGCCTCTGAGTTTGGTAGGAGGAGGCCGGGTCAGGCTGTCTAAATGGGCGTCTGGGATAGGGACCTGGTCGTGACCGTCCCTTGCGCTGGTTGGATGGGAGGACCTTCCTCTTATCCTTCGTTTCCACCAGGATGGGGTCTAGGGGAGCCCCAAACAAATTACTGCCATCAAAGGCGGAGGAGGCCAGTCGCCACTTCAGTCCAACATCCGCCTGCCACGAGCGAAGCCAGTGGAGTCGTCTGGCCACGATGGACGCCCCCATGGCCCTGGAAGCAAATCGTGCGGACTGGAGGGTGGCGTCGGCTGTATAACGTGCCACCGCCAGAAGTTTATTAACATCCTGATGGGCACGATGCTCTGATGGCGGGAGCCTGTCCTGGAGATCCCGGAGCCAGACCAGGGACGTGCACGCAAAAAAGGACGCTGACATAGAGGCCTTCACTGCCCAGGACGCCAAGAGGAACCCCCGTTGGAGGGCCAGTTCCATTTTCTTATCCTCTGGTCGTAAGAGGTCAGATGAGTCACTAGGCAAGGTGGGGGAGGGGAAAAAGCGCTAGAACTGGTGCATCCACAGGAGGCACTTGGAGCGCTGGGGCAAGTTCCGAGCCTATGTTGAAATAGCGCCTGTCCGAGGCCGATGGAAGTGGCCCGGTCGAGGGGGATGCCCACTGATTGCGGACTGCCTTGAGAAAATAAGGACAAGGGACTACCTGGGCCTCCGGCGTGTGTTCCGAAAAGAGTGGGTCTATTTGAAAGGTGTCCGCTGATGCGTCCGGTTCTGTGGGGCCCCACTTGGAGGCATTGCGCGCCTTAAAGAGAAGCGATTTAAAGAGGCTGGGGTGAAATAAGCCTGTTGTGGGAGGAGGATCAGGGGCGATGCCCTCATCATCTGACAATTGCATCCAGAGTAGGATGAATTGGCAAGTCCGTGGCTTGATCCCAATTGGGTCTAGACTCCCAGTCCTGGTAGCCATAATGAGGCTGGTAGTCGTACACAGACCCTGGGTACATCCCACCTGCTTGCGTAGATGGGCCCGGGGGTACCTAGGTTGTAAGTGTTCCGCTACCCCTTGCCTTATTGCTGCCTGGATGATTGCCTGGACCGTGGGGTCCTGCAGACAGGCTGGGGTGTCGGGACGAAGTTCAGCTGCAGTGGGGGTGAATGTAGCCGACGGCCTGAGAGCTGCTCTAATGGAGACTACTTCCCTGAGCTGGGACGGGGCCTCGTGGCCCCAGATGTCCGAGTCGGCTAGTGGCAGATCCCTGGCATCTAGGGAGCCCGTTTCCTCATATTCTGCCCCCCCGTAAGCCTCTGATGTGGGCATGGAGGAGACTGGAGCAGCTGGGGTATGGGGCTCTTCTGAGACCCTTCCATAAGGTCTCTGTCCCTCTCTATCTCTGCGAGGCTCCTCCTCCGAGAGTGGCCTTTGATTTGGCCTTACTGTCCCTAATTTTGCCCCGTTTGGTCTCTGGATGACTCCCAGAGGCCTTGGAGTTGGAGGTTCCCTGATCAGGCAAAGTTGGGCCTTAAGGATCTTGAACAGAAGAGATGGTCCTACAAGGAGCTCTCCGTGAAGTATTGGGAGGAGAAGTGGCCATAGCGAGGAGACCTGGCAATGACAGAAGGCATAGATTTAATGCAGAGCATTTTCGGCGGGAAATTTGGGATCCAAAATGGCGACCGCGCCCAAAAGCGGCGTTTCAACGGCCGCCGGACCTACTGATCGCCCGTGTTGCCTGTTCGCTCTTAGATGGGGGGTCTCTGCTTTCCTCCCCCCCCCATTCCGGCAACTGTTGAGGCCATTGGCCGATGTTCGGTCCTTAAAACGGCCCCGGGAGAAGCGCCGGCCAGACGCCGTAACGCGCATGCGCGAGCCATTCAAGCCTCGCCGTTTGGCGCCTTCGGCTTGTCCCTCGCTGTTTCTAAGAGTGATGGCTCAGCAGGTTTCGGGCAATTAAAGGAGCTTGAAATGTCCATTGTCGGCCCTGGGGAGACGGCTCGAAATAGCTGTTTAGCTGAATATAAACTCCCCCCGGCTGATTACGGAGTGGCGACAATGCTTTGCTTGCTGAGATCGGCTGCCTAGATAAGAGCGGGAGCCAAACTCAACCGCTTGACAGCGAGTTCATACGCTGTTTCCAAGGCATCTGCACACCGGTCCAACCACTCCCCGCTGCTTGATAATTGCCTCTAATCTAGTAGTCTAGCCAAATTAACCTAATTGTCCAGCGGAGTCAGCCTGCGGCGAGGGCCAGGCCCCCTATTGCTGCTGCCTCAAGAGCCGTTTTTTTTAAGGGAAGAGGAACTGTGTACTTACAATACTAGTTATCTGAGGATAATTCTCAATTGTAGGTGAAGCAATATCCGAGATGGTGACCACACGTCCTACTTGGTGTACAGACTAAGTCAAAAAGCGGGTCATAGAGACAGAGGCAGAATTGATATAAAAAAAAAAGACTCAGTCCTGATCGGTTGAGAGACGTGATGTAACCATCCTGGACCCACTATGGAGAATGAAGCGTCTTGGATCCATTAATCTTTGTTCAGTTACATCACTTTCAGGGTGTTCTTCCTTCCATAGTTGCATCATTCTTTTTTACAATCCCTTGGCTGTTGGTTCTGCCTGGTAGTAATATTTGATGATTTCTCGATTTTCTTCAGTTGTCCAAGTTTTGCGCTTTGGTTCCAGTCGCTCTGCAATTGCATGTCCTGGTTCCCTGGCAGTAAAAACTGAGCCCTGTAGCCCCTTTTTTGACGGATGTCTAGGAGCCATAGCATGTATGTAAATAACATGTAAATCCCAGGACACAACATCCCTACCCCCTTGGCTAAGCCCAACACATTTGCATACAAAATCACTTAGGTACGCAGGACGCTTTGTCTCTCTAGTTGACCTGCGCAGTTCAGTTTGGGCGTCAACCTGGGGCGGAGAGGACGTGTTTTCTCTCTCTGGCTCCCTCGTGGAACCTCCTGGAATGGTTTGGGTGTGGTCTCTGAATCGGCTGGAACGAACTCATCGCTATCGCTGGGTGGCACCTCCGGCTTGTCAGATAAGTGACCCGGCTCCCTCGGACCAGTAGTAGCTGTAGGGAAATCATTGTTAGGGCCTATATCCCAGTCGGCATTTAGCGGCCAGCGACTGCATAATTGATCGATATGGCACCGCCGTTTTCTACCATCTTCTAGGACTACCCAATATGATTTTGGCCCTGTTATTTCAAGGATCTCCCCAGGTAGCCATAGGGGACCCTTGGTGAAGTTCCTTGTGAACACTGGGTCATTTAATTGGAACGTTCTTGTTTGTACAGGATTGTTTATTTCCTTGTGATTGGAATAGCTAGGGTGTACTCTGTCGAGGGTAGACCGGAGCTTACAGCCCATTAATAACTCAGCCGGCTTTTTGCTCATAGCCGTACTAGGGGTGATATGCTGCACCATTAAGAATTTATCGATCCAGTCCAAGTCAGCCTACTGCCTCTTTTGCAGCTCTAACTGTTCGTTCCGCCAGTCCATTTCTGCTGAGGTGGAATGGGGCTACTAAAGTTTGTTTAATTCCCAAGCTAGCTAAGAATCCCTCAAATGATGTCGCAGTAAGTTGCGGCCCATTGTCTGACACAATTGTGTCCGGCAATCCATGCATGGCGAACAATTTTCTTAGTACTCTAATTACCGCATTAGTTGTGGTAAAAGACATTAATACAATTTCAAGCCATTTTGAGTATGCATCATTACCATGAACGTTTGACCATGAAACGGACCCACGAAATCAATGTGAATGCGAGACCAAAGGGCCCTCAGTTGTTCCCACTCATGCACGGGGATTTGGGGGGGATGCCCTGGATTCTTGGCATGGAGTACACCCTGCGACCCATTCCTCTATATGTTTGTCCATATTGGGCCACCACATATAGCTCCGTGCCAGGGCCTTCATCCCAACGATCCTTGGGTGCCCCTCGTGTAGTGACCTTAGAATATCCTCTCGTAGCGATGGAGGAACAATGATGCCTTCGCCCCACAATAGCCACCCCCCTTGCGGCGATATCTCATGCTGCCTTTGTGCGTAAGGTTTGAATTCGGGCTTTATTGGCCCTTGTGGCCAACCCCTCCAAACCCAGTTCAAAATGGTGCGAAATTCAGAGTTTTTAGCAGATTGAGCAGCAATGTCGGCTGATGTGATTAGGCCCGGCTCAGTCAATTAATAGTACTGGGACGTCCGGAGTGGGGTCGCCTACTAAATCCAGTAGTGGGCACCGGCTCAGGGCATCGGCGTGCCCCATTGCCTTGCCTGGCCGATGGACTAGTTGATATGAGTAGGCAGCAAGGAATATTGTCCATCTTGTCAGTCTTGGGGAGAGTGAGGCCAGAATGGGCAGTCTGCCGCTATGAGCCCTAATAAGGGCTTGTGGTCAGTGACTAGCTCAAAATCTCATCCGAAAAGGTATTCGTGAAACCGCTTAACTCCGGCCACAGTGGCAAGGGCTTCACGATCTAGTTGGCTGTAATTTCTCTTGGCGCTCGAAAGAGTCCTGGAGAAGTAGGCAATGGGGGCCTTGTGGCCGTTTGGAAGTCTATGGCTCAGTACGCCCCCACCCCAAAGGGTGATGCATCGCAAACTAGCATCACCGGCAGAGTCTCGCTAAATTGTATTAGGAAACTTTCTTCTGAGAGGTTTTTTTACTGCTTTGAATGCAGCGCTCTGTGCCGGGCCCCAGACCCATGTGGGTTTTTTTGATAGCAGCTTGTGCACAGGGTCAGCGATGGTTGCTTTATTTTGCAGAAAAATGCTGTAAAAATTCAACAACCCCAGGAAAACTTGTAATTCAGTCCTGTTGGTGGGAACCGGGGCTTCCCTGATTGCCCTAATTTTGTCTTTGGTGGGGTGTAATCCAGATCCGTTGATTCGGTACCCCAGGAATTCTACCTCTGGTACCCCAATCTGGCACTTGCTGGCTTTAACCCTTAACCCTGCAGCTCTGAACCTTGTAAGCACCTCCCTGAGTCTCTCTCTCAACTGCACTTTATCTTCGGCTTTTATTAGTACGTCATTCCCATTTCTATGGGAAATTAGTACGAAGTATGGGACAACACCTGGCAATTTGTTTAGAACTCTTTCCATTATTCCTTGGAAAATACCCGGGGCCACGCTGACACCGAATTGGAGCCTATTGCTTTTAAATGCCCCGTGGTGTGTAACTATCGTTTGGGCTTCCGCAGTCTTGCGATCAACAGGCAATTGCTGATATGCCTGCGCGAAGTCTAGTTTTGTGAAAATGGCGCCCGGGCCAAGCGTGTGCAATAGATGTTGGACCACAGGCACTGGGTATGCACTCTGTTGAAGGGCCTTATTGAGTGTGCACTTATAGTCTGCGCATATGTGAATAGACCCATAGCTTTTTATGGGGGTTACTATGGGGTTTCCCACTTCGCATGATCAACCGGCTCTAAGATGCCCTGGCTTATTAACTTATCTAGTTCTTGGTCGATTTTTGGCTTTAACGCAAAGGTTGGAACCTTCAGAGGTTTCAGTCTAATTGGAGGTATTTTTGGGTCTAAGCTAAATGAAATCGGGGTGCCCACGTACTTGCCAAGTTTTGGAACTCGTGCAGGTCATCGTAGTCGGTATTGGTCGCATTGGTAGCAGTCGCGTTGATTCCGGTCACCCCCATTCCTAGCGCTCCAAACCAGTCGAGACCTAGCAGGCTTGGTAGTTGGTCGCGAACAACAGTTAGTGGCATGCTTGCTTCATGGCAGCCGAACTTCACGGTGACTTCTCGGTAGTCCAGAACTGGAATCCGATTGCCCTGATAATCGGTAATTCGGAGTGGCTGTGTCTTTAACTGCCTCTGGTTGAGGCCTGGCATTGCCCTCTTCACAGCTGACCAGGACATGATGGATATTGACGAGCCTGTATCTATCTCCATTTCACAGGGGGAGCATTCCACGAGCACAGTGATGATAAATTTTGAATTGTTCTGAGTGCTCGCTTGGCCCACCATGGTCTGATTCGCCCCAGATTGTGAACGGTAGTCAGTAGCTTGTGGAGTTGGGCCTCTTCCCTCTCGTCTCGTCTCATGTGTGGTTGATAGTTTCGCCCGGTGTCTCTGGCAGGAAAACGTGGTGCCTTGCAGACCCGTGCGATGTGGCCTAACTTGCCACACTTTCGGCAAACGGCATCGTGGAACTGGCAAGACATTCGGGGGTGCTGTCCCCCACAGCTGTAGCAATGTCTGGGCTGTCGTGCCTCGAATCTCTGGCGCTGATCTGTTCAGAAGACTTCCTCATCTCCACTATCATTAGGGTCACCCTGGCATTGGGTATCATGTACTTCGATGGTCGCCTTCTTTGGAGTAGGTGTGCTCTTCCTTTGTAGCGACTCAGCGGCTTTGTTTGAGGTTTCTGTGGCCCTGACCTCCTCTAACGCTGTTTTTAGATTCACATTAGGTTTGGCCCGGAGCCTCCTTTGTAGTTTGATGTTTTAGACCCCGCAAATGAGCTGGTCCAGTAGTGCATCGTCCAGATCATGAAATTGGCAATGGACCGCCGCTTTTCTCAGAGCCGCTACGTATTCATTGATGGTTTATCCATCTTGCTGTACGCATTGGCGGAATTCGTGCCGGCCGACCACCTTGGAAGGTGCCGGATCGTAGTGATTCTGGAGTAATTGTTGGAGCGATGACCACGTGGTCGATTCTACAGCTGTCAGTTCAGCTAAGGCCACAGCTGTATCGATAACCTTATGCCCGCAATGGCTCAAGAACATAGCTCGCTTCCTGTTGTCTGAGAGGCCTTGCAAGTCATTGGCTTCTAGGAAACAGCGAAATCTGGTCATATTGCCCAATTCTCATTGTTTGGGTCGAACAGTGTCGGCGGGTGGAAGGACGTGGCGGCTTGCTAGTACAATTTAAATTTGGCGTGCAAGATGTCCGACGCTTTCTTCTGGCCAGGCTGGTCTGCTCCGAATCGCTCTTCAGTATCCCACCTTCGTCGACAATGTTGGGTTCCATTACTGAACAGTCAAGAGACAGGTTGAGTGACAACAGCTCTTTACTGGATAGAGTGAGGAATTCCAGCAAAAGCCCAGCCAGGTGGCTCCAGTTTAAATAGGGAGCTCCGGCTGGAAAGAACCAATCAGCAATGAGCACTATTGATGCGGACCTGGTTGTAAACATCTCAGCTAACATGTAAATCCCAGGACACAACAATACCCACAGTGAAGCAGCACTGTGCTTTGGGGAAGCTTTTCTTCAGCTGGAACCGGGGTTTTAGTCCAGACAAAGGGAATTAAGAACAGTTCCAAATATCAGTCAATTTTGGCACAATATTTTCAGGTCGCTGCTAAAATGCTGAAGATGAAAAGGAATTTCATCTTTCAACACAACAATGACCCAAATCAGCAAGAGAATGGCTTCACCAGCAGATCAAAACTTTGGAATGGCCCAGCCAGAGTTCATACTGAAATCCAATTAAAAATCCGTGAGTTGGAGAGGGCTATGCACAGGAGATGCCCTTGCAATCTGATAAGATTTGGAGCACTTTTACAAGGAAAAGTGGACAAAGATTCCCAGGGCAAGATGTGCCATGCCATCCTACCCCCCTCCCCAAAAGACTGAATGTTATCATAAAATCAAAAGGTACTTCAGAAAAGTATTACTTTAAGGGCATGCACACTTATGCAACCATATTATTGTATGCTTTTAAATTATTACTTCTCCCTAAAGTATTTGTTTTTCAATTCAATGGTACAGCTTATATGTTATATTAAAGACAGAAAAAATTCTGAAGTGAATTTTTTTATCTTGGTCTGGTTTTTTTACATCTCAGTGTATAGACATTTTAAATCCACTATATAAAAGTAGTTTCCAGCTCCAAAATAAACCCAGCTATTTTAATATTTCCTAAATCTGCCTAAAAACTTATTTGCAGTAAGTATGGAGGGGGAAAAACAAGCTAATCATTCAGAAAGCATACCTTCAGGAGAACCTTTTGTCCTTGAACCGTGGAGTACATCACATAATGTTTTATGCCAAGTTCCTTCATTGGCTCAGCATTTAAGAGATCATGTTCTAAACTGACAATCAGACCTCCTGAGCTCTGGAGAAGAATTAAACAGCTTATTCTCAGTTTTGGATCACAGACCTGTATATGATATTTGTGTGCATCCCACTTACAGTGATAAAAAGCTTTGTGTTATCCTATTTACTCAGAAGGCCTAGAATTACAGGCTGATTATAAGACAGAATCAAATTTAGGGTTAAAAATATTCCTGCCTCTGGAACGCACAGCAGCACAGAATTCTTGTAAAAAGTAAAGCCAGCTCTGTTCCTCTTTGTTTCTCTGTTCTTCAGATTGCTTGATCAAACTTTTCAGCCCATTACTTTTGTTTTTGGGTTGCTATAACACATATAGTACTGCAAATTGCTTTTATCAAAGATATATCAATCAATCTTAGCTTTGTAAAAAAAACAAAAACCTTACCATATACTTCAACATTTCTGCTTCAGGATGGAGGAGTGGCAGTTCAGGGAAAACTTTTTGAACTAAATAAATAAGCTTTTCCTAAATTAGAAAAAAAAGTCTTCAGTAACAATCACAATATAAAAACAATATCCAGCAGTATGTTGGAAGCATGTTTATTTGATAATATCACAATGGTGAATCTGCAATGAGCAGGTAAATATTAATGGATAATTAAGTCTCTCTTTATCCTCCACCTTCAGTGCAGAAGATTTAACTATTTGGTTCAGTAGAAACTCTTTGTCCCAAAGAAATGGCATCGTCATAGCTCCACTTGTGTCTCCATTCTTCAGTACAGCAGCATCTCTAGTTGTTTATAGCTATTTTAACTAAGCATGTGATGAGAATTCAAAGCATGGATAATTGCACAATCAACCATCCTTGTCTGTAATCTTAAAAACAAAGCCAAAGTAGAAACCCCATTTTAATTGGTTTATAACAAGAGGGGGAACCATCAGATTCTTCTTGATGGTAACTAATACCAAATCTAGCAACGAACTTTGATTCTAAAAAAGAGAGAGGAAAAAAATCCTTGTGTGGTAGTACCCACCACTAACTTTGTTCCCCAAATAAGGCAGTTTTTCAGAGAAAAGGGGGCATGAACACTGATCCTCAGCCAACTTCTCTAAAACACATCTACTTTCTATCTACTGCCATTTTATAGTTCCATATAATAGGACACTTAAAAAATGCCAGATTCTTGGCGAAACCAGAGAGTAATTTTCTAATCTGTACTATGGAACAGCCTCCCTCTGAGATTCAGATGGTCCTGACCTGGTAGCCTCTTGGAAAGCCTGAAGACTTGATTCTTTTCAAAGGCGTTAGGGCCAGGATGTTAGCTGAGCCCAATATGTATGTTTTGGGGTACATTTTATCTGAACCTAATTTGCAGCCTCGGTAGCATTGTATTTGTTTTTGCCATTTCAAAATCACTGTAATCATCAGACTGATTGCATAAATTTAAAAATTATTACTTCAAAACATAAAAGTATTATTTACATCAAATATTAATTAAAATTGAGAAAATTGCTTATTTTCTTCTATTTCTATTTTGTTTTTTCTTTATTCTTAGCTGCCCTAGGATGAAGTGGCAGCCTCATAAATTTTTTATGTAAATAAATTAAATATCAATCAAAAATATTGACTGAGATGTTCAATTTTTCCTTCCTGGAAATATATTTAGGAGGAACATGAAAAAAAAATACAATTTTTCAGCTTTATCCATATCCATTTAGAAATATGAAAAATATGTATAATTTGGCTCTACTAGTCTTTAGTTTATAAGACACAGATGGCCACAATTTTGCTTGAAATGAGTGAACTCGGACATCTGTCTTAATTTCATAGGCATTACACCATATATTACTTAAAATGAATTTCAGGGCCAGAAAGAGACTTGCTTCAAAGATGCTAATATAACTGAATACTTACATATTCTTCTTGTTCCTTATATATTTCTTGAAATATATTATCCTGTAGCGCACTGATTTCTTCTTTTATTTCCACCATTTCAGACTCGCTATAATTATCAGTCTGCAGAAATTAAAAAATTACTACTTCAAAAAATTAAAGTCTTATTTTCATCAAGTAATATACCTACCATAAATTGAGTATACTACATTTCTTTCTCTTCACCTTCCCATTCCCTCTTCTTATATCTGAAATTACATTAATTTCTAGTCACCATATCAAATGTGCCTTCTTTTTCGCCTGACCAAGTTAATGCCAATTTCTTTCAGGTTTTCTTTCTTTTTTACATATTGAAGGTACTCTTGAGAGAAAAGGTGATTGTCAGAAGCAACATAAGGTTCAGAGGCCAAATAACAATTAATATGATATCTCTCTCATAAACCACCTATTGAAAAAGATTAAAAAACATTTTATTCATCTAAACCAGGAGTCAGCTACCCGCAGCTCTGGAGCCGCATGTGGCTTTTTCATCCCTCTGCTGCGGTTCCCTGTCGCTCAAAATATGTGTCACAACCGCCAATGTGTGATACCCGCTGGCACATGATTTATTGAGCTTTTCGACCCCCGGTAGGCCAACCATGGATAAATCCAAGAAAAGAAAAATTTCAGAAGAAAACAGAACGTTTAATTCAACTACATATGCTAGTTCTGTGGCTGCTCAGGAAATGGTCAGGCATGGGAAGGGTTTTGTGGCTCCCGGTATTTTCTTTTCTATGGGAAATGGGTTCAAATGGCTCTTTGTGTATTTAAAATTGCCGACCCCTGATCTAAACAAAGCAATTCTATTATATGTTGTACTAGTCAGACTCCACCTAGCAGTATTTTAGAATAGAATAGAATAACAGAGTTGGAAGGGACCTTCGAGGTCTTCTAGTCCAACCCCCTGCTTAGGCAGGAAACCCTACACCACTTCAGACAAGTGGTTAGCTAACATCTTCTTAAAAACTTCCAGTGTTGGAGCATTCACAACTTCTGGAGGCAAGTTGTTCCACTGATTAATTGTTCTAACTGTCAGGAAATTTCTCCTTAGTTCTAAGTTGCTTCTCTCCTTGATTAGTTTCCACCCATTGCTTCTTCTCCTACTTTCAGGACTTTCCCCTAATACCATCTGGAGACAGGTATCTGCCAGAACTCTGATATTGACAGGGACATTAAGTCCGTAAACCAGGCTCTCCTAGACCAGTGAGGGGCCAGGAGAAGGACCTCTGCTCTCTCTCCTCCAGGATTTTGTTGATGACTTTGGACAAGAGAGGGAGGGGTGGAAAAGCATAGAGAAGGCGGGGTGGCCATTTGCTGCGAAGGGCATCTGTCCCCTCCACGCCCTGGGTCTTGTATCTCGAGAAGAATCTCGGCAGCTGAGCATTCTCCGGGGTGGCGAACAGGTCGAACTCTGGGAGACCGAAACGATTCATCAGATTGAGAAAGATGGCCGGATGCAGGCACCACTCTGCATGGTCTATGACTGACCGACTAAGCCAGTCCGCTTGAACATTGGACTCCCTGGAGATATGCGCAGCCGAGATGGACAGCAGGTGATGTTCTGCCCACAGACCCAGTCTCTTGGCCTACCACATGAGGGAGCGAGATTTGGTGCCCCCCTGCCTGTTGATGTGAGCCTTTGTGCTCACATTGTCCGTGAGCACCAGGATATGTCTGCCAGATGTCGTAGTCACTTCAGAGCCAGGTAGACCACTCGCAACTCCAGCCTGTTGATGCTTTAACCCGTCTCCGCTCTGTTCCAGCGACCCTGAGACATGGCGGACTGGGCGTGGGCCCCCCAACCTGACAGACTGGCGTCCATGGTGACTATGAGTCTCTCCGGCTCTTGAAAGAGACTCCCTTTGGATAGGGTGTCCGAAGTCCATCAGAGGAGGGATCGCCGCACATCTGATGGAAGGGGAACCCTCACAGCTGACGAAGCTCGTCCTGATCTCTGAAATGGAAGAAACCACTGAAGGTCTCTGGAGTGTAGGCGTGCCCAAGGAGTAATCGATATACATGAAATCATTTTACCCAGGAGCGTAGAAAGTGAGTTGAGGGGAACCCTACGTTGATGCCTAATTAAAGAGATCAGATTTCTGATACTATCCTGACACTCTTGGGAAAGGTACACCCTACACTCCAGAGAATCCACAATGGTCCCTAGATGGGTCATGGGAGTAACAAGGGAGAGATGGCTTTTTTCCCAATTTATGGAAAAACCGTGGCATCTAAGGGTAGAAATGGTTACCTGGACGTCCCGCACCGCTTGGTGTCTGGACGGAGCCTGAATTAATATATCGTCCAGGTAGCACTGGACCCACACAGGAATACTCCTGAGGTGGGCCGCTACAACTGATATTACTTTGGTAAAAACCCTTGGAGCTAAGGATAGACCAAACAGAAGAGCATTATATTGGTAGTGCACACCTGCATAACAAAATCTGAGGTATTGACGATGCAATGGTCAGATCGGGATATGCAGGTATGCTTCTGTGAGGTCTATCGAGGCAAGGAAGTCTCTCCTTCTGACGCTACCAAAGATTGTCACCAACAAGTGCATCTTAAACCGTCTGTAGCGAACATGACAGTTGAAGTGTTTGAGATCTAGAATAGCTCTCCACACACATACACACGAGGATTTTGTGACTACAAAAAGAATGGAGTAGAACCCCTGCCCTTGTTGATCTTCAGGTACCCTCTGGATGGCTTGAATTTCTAGAAGGTATTGAATGGCCGAATTCATGAGGACCCGCTTGATGGTGTTATTTGACACAGGGCAATGAATAAAAAACCTCGGGGGAGTGGAAAGGAACTCTATGGAGAGACCAGATTGAATGGTCTCCCGGACCCATGCATCTGACGGAATCTCCCATCTGTCAGCGTATAAGGCCAGACGGCCACCGATGGGAGGATCAGGCGGAGCCTCACTTGGAACGTCTAAAGGGGCGACCCCCTCCACCACGAAAAGGCCGCTTGAATGGTCTGCCCCTTCGGTGGCCTGAAAGACCACAGCTGGTAGGGCGTGTAATGGAAGGACCCCTTCCTGGAGAAGGAGAGCAAAATCTTCCTTTTGTCCCTGGATTCAATGAGGATTCGATCTAAGGACTCCCCAAAGAGATGTTGACCCTTGAATGGGGTCGAGGCCAAGCGCCACTTATGGTGGGGGTCCGCCTGTAATTGTCGTAGCCAGAGCATCCGACAGGCTACCACGGCGGCCCGATTGCCCGGCTTGGAGGGTGGCGTCTGCCGAAAATTGGGCCGCAAGCAGAAGCTTATGGAGGTCCTGGTGGGTGTGAACATCATTGGCCGGGATTCGCTCTTGGAGCTGCTGCAGTCAGATGAGCAAGTTGCGATTGAAGTATGATGCAGTTGTGGAGGCAGGAACCGCCCAGGCAGTACAGTACATTTATTGAATAGCCCGAAGGCCTTTTCAAAAAAAAAAAAAAGAAAAACAGAACAAACAGGTACAGAAACAACCGTACAAAAATATATATGGTACATGACATCAAAATTCAACGATATTAAAATTCAATAACTAAATTTCTAAAACTAGATAACCCAAATAAAATATCTCGTCTCTAACTCACCTCATCTTTCTTACAATCAATGAAATTCTTTTCAATGTAGCTGGCTCATATTGCTGTCATCCTATTAAGATAGCGAGTGATAGCCCTTACCAGGGGAGGAGAGTCTGCCTTCAATAGAAATGTTAATTTATGCCTTACATTCCAGTGGGAAAATTTATTTATAATTGGGGACAGGTATTGTTTTCTTACTTCCTCATACATCCTACATTCAAATATTATATGCACCGTATCCTCGACAACATTTGCCCCACATATACATGTTCTTTCATCATACGGGAGTTTCCGATACCGGCCAAATTTAACGTTGGTATCTAAAAGTTCAAATCTAAACTTGAGAAATAATTCTCTCTCCACTGATGGCATTTCTAGGAGTAAATATTTTTCCAGGGTGAAAGTTGTTTTAACTGCTGTCAGAAGCTTAAGGGAATGATTAGTTGAAAAAGTTGCCATGTCCATTTGAACTGCCCAGGCAGCCACCTGCTGTGTCTTCAGGAGTGCTTGCTCCATCCTCCTGTCCTCGGGCTTGATGAGCTCCTCCGGTTCACCTGGCATGGTAGTGGACGAATGGACGGCCACCACCGGTGCATCTACTGAGGGCAATTGAAGGGATGCCACCAACTCCTGCTGCGCATTAAAGAACCTTTTGTCCAGAGATGATGGGATGGGTCCTGAGGCGGGGGAGGACCACTGGCGGCGAACAGCATCCAAAAAAAGAGAAGATGGTATGACATCAAGCTCGGCTGTTGGTTCTACAACTAATGGATCTGTGAGAGAATGTAGTGTATCAGAGGGAGGAGGAGGAGGATCGAGGTTGGCAGAGGCCTTGGCCTTGAAGAGGAGAGACTTGAACAGCGCCGGTTGGAAGAGTTGATACCTGGGGGGGTCAGCAATCATGCCTTCATCCTCAGATACGTCAAGGCCCATCTGACCCTCTTCCTCTGACAAATCCGACCGAGAGATGATGGAACGCTCTGAGGAGACATAGTCAGTTGCCCTGGCACTGGACCCTGGAACATGTACCCGTGAAGCCTTGCCCAAATGGAAGGGCCCTTCGGAATAGACTGAGGATAAGGGGGCGTGGCCAATGTCCCAGCGATACGGGCATCTCCTGCGCTCCGCAGAGAACCTCGAACCCCAGCTGTTAGGAGACCTGGAACCGAACCAGAACCAGGTCAGATCTGCCCTGGAGGGGCAGTGGAGAAGAGAGGCACCAGTCAGGGGTCTGGGGGGGCTTGCAAACCCCCCCAGAGAGCTGGCACCAGCCTCTTGGCCAACAGCTGACAGAACGACTCTGTCGCCATAGCTGGGACGGCCATGATTGGATTGACTGAATGAATGAATGGCGAGATCGTGGATTGCCTGGATGACAAGATCTAAGCATTTGTGCTGGAGAGAGGTGAAGAACTGAGCTGGGTGAGTGTTTGGCCAATTTGACAATAAAGAAGAAAACTTAAAACTTAAAAAGAAGCTTCAAAATGGAGTGAGTGGCTATCTAGCAATTGGAAATACCATAGAGAGATTTAAAGGAACAAGTTTAAAAGCACGAGCTTGAGGATATTTTTATAATTGGATTTGGTGGGAGTTAAAGAGACTGAAAAAGAATAAGAATTTGAAGAAAATATTCTATAAGTCACAAGTGAATTTAAAATACAGTTTCTTATTTTAAAAAAAGAGCTATTTTGGAAAGCGACAATGCCATCTGCTGGATAAAAGAAAATATTTTAACAGATTGTGGAAAGTTTTGAATTTGATGACAGCTGGGAACTGACCTTGCTCGTGAGATAACTAGAAGCTTGAAAGAATTTTAAAGCAGTGTGTGTTTTGCTATTTTGCTTGATGGTGTACTGTTTTGGTGAAAGAAGATAAGAGAATTTTGGATTGGATTGGACGAAAATACAAAGGGATTATATGGACTTAAGCTTTCTTTGTGGATTGTGAACTTGACAACATGGAGGCATGTATCTATGAAGAATTGATTGAGATGTTTAAATACTTTTATGAAGATATAAAAAACTGTATTTTAGAAACCAGAGGTGAAAAGGAAGTAAAAATGAAGTTGGACTATAAAGAATATTTAGAATATACAATGATGGGAAATGAAAATGAAGAAAATGAAAACCAAGGAGACTCTACAGATGAAAAGAGAATGGAAAAGACAAAACAGATTGATGACTACATTGGGATCCACAGTGATAAGAAAAATGAAAAGAGAATTGAAAATGACAAACAGATTGATGATTACATTGGGATTTATAGTGATGTGAAAAATGAAAATAGAATCGAAAATAATAAACAGATTGATGATTCCACTGGGATTTACAGTGACGTGAAAAGAGCAAGAGGGGAGTATTGGTATCAGAGGAAACAGTTTAAAAATAAGAAGGATAATAGGGAGAAGAGACTAGAAGGAATTGAGAGCAGATTTATGAAAATAACATATATAAAAGGAAGGAAAGGAACTTGGGAAAAAATAAATTATTGGTATACCGTAAAAACAAAAGAAAGAAAAAGAAAAAGTTAATAGAAGGGGTTGGAAAGGGAAAATTTATAGAAGTGGAATTTGTGAGAGACCAAAAGAGCATGGATGATTGATGGCTGAATGTTATAAGATTTTTTCTTTAGAATTATTGTGCTATATCTAATCATGTTAATAATATTAGTTGTGTATAAGTATGTATAATTACATAACCTAATTATCTCGTTAAGAGGTTTTTTATAAGTTACATGTTGGTTTGAATTAAATTTTGACTCTTTTTATAAGATTTGTTTTTCTATGAAATTTGCATAAGTTACAAATTTGATTTAATGTTGAAAAAGATTCAGACAATTATAGGTATTACTGGAATATTATGATTTGCATAATTATTATTTTCAAAGGTCTTTATATAAGATTATATAATTTACATGTTGGTTTGAATTAAGTTTTGATGAACAAAGATAAGAAGAGAAATTAATTAGATTACAGTAGGTTAATTGTTGGAAGGATATAAAATTTGAATAACCATCACCATACTCTATAAGACATGTTTCTATTTAAGATTTGTATAATTCATAAATTTGATTTAATGTTGAAAATGATTCAGATAATTATTGATACTGTTGGAATGTTACAAGATTTGTATAATTATCTTTAAAGGTCTCTATATAAGATTATATAATTGACAAATGGGATTTTTTGTTGTGGAGATTCTAGAATGTTATTAATCAATGGATGGAAGTGTGGAGATAAGACTAGAATTTGTTAAAAGAAAATAAAGTTGGAAAGGAGATACAAAATGGGGAAAGATATTAGAAATTTAGGGCATTCAGAAATGGCAGAATGAAAATAAAAAAAATGTAGTTAAGATATAAATTGAGGAAAGGGAGGAGTATGACCTGAAATTAAGAAGTACAAGAGATAATGAATAAGTTTGGAAGATAAGCAATAGCGAATAATTAGAAAGAACATTGAAAATTAAAGGTGGTAGACCCAGGCGACAAAAATAGGAGGTAAGGAGGCAGCATTAGATAATAGTAGATATACCTAGAAGAATATATTATATATTTAAATCTGGATAAAGGGAAGCTGTAAGTTTAAGAATAGCACCGATGTTGCAATGAAGTCAGGGTTTTGGTTTGCTCGTCTGTTAACCACATAATGGATTAGGATGAAAAGTACTCAGGGAAGGACAAGAGGGAGGAAGAGGAAGTAGAAAGGAAGGGGAGAGAGGCAGGAGGGACGTAGGTAAGAGGCAGAGAGGGAGAAAGAAGGTAGAGGGAAGAGAGGGAGATAGAGAGAGGGGAGTAATGAAATATAGAAGGAAAACAGACGGGAGATAAAAGTATAAAAGGTGCAAATTTAGGATATTTGTTTATGGCATTTTGAATAAATGTATAAGTATGTAATGTTTTGATATTATGGTATATGTATGGATGCAAAGTTTGTGGAAAAAAATTATTTTTAAAAAGGAATAGACTGAGGATGATCTCCCTAATTGTTGCATGCCCTCGGCTATGCACTTTTGAATTGCGGCTGAAATAACTGCCTGCATGTCAGCGGGTACTGAGGGCCCTTGTTGACCAGAAGGCCCCGGTTGATCAGGGTGACGTAAGGCAGCCACAGTTGGAGTGAAAATGGCCAGTGGTTCTGGTCTGGAAGAGCCACCTGACTGAGCTGTTGGGGCCCCACCTGCATCCCCCAAATATCTGATTGAGCTACATGAATTTCATGCTGATCGAGAGAGATTTGATCAAGTGGCATCCCTGGAGCAGGGCCCTGAGGTGGAGGAGTGTGCCCACTGGGACTCTGGGGAGGAAGAGGCTGTGGATCAGCAGTTTTGCTTGACTGGGCACACAATCTTTCTAGTGCTCTGTTCCTGCAACGTTCATCATGTTCAGCAACCTTAGAACCCCTAGTCTGAGAATGGTGACTGTGGGCATCCTTGTGGGTACTGGATTGTCCAGTCATACCCGGGTTGGCCTCAGGCCAAGAAATGGCCTTTGATTTACTGCTCTTTTTGCCATGTTTCCTGGTCTTATCTGCCTTGTCTACCCGAGAACTCATTTTGGTATTAGGCCTCAGAAAGATTATTATTTATTTATTTATTTATTTATTTATTTATTTATTTATTTATTTATTTATTTATTTATTTATTATTTGTTATTTATTTATTTATTTGTTATTTATTTATTTAGAGTGCTCTGCCTGAACTGATCTTAGAAGGTTCAGGGAACAAGAGGAGATGATTTGAGAATCCGGGCTCTGTTGGGGATCGACCAGCTGAAATGGATCCACAGGGAAAATAATGCCTTATTGCCATGAGGGAACTGCAAAATGGCAGCCAGAAGACACTAAGCATCCCACAGTCAGTAATAGCGAACAGGGCAAGAGCGGAAAATCAGAATGGCTCCTGGCTCCTCCTTCTGATATGGCAGACAGTAAGGGAGCTCCCAAAATGGCGCTGGGCGCCTCCTGTCCCCTCTAGCAATGGCAGCCTGCAAATACTGAGCAGACTGCACGAAGCGGTATTGCTTTATTTAGGCAAGTGCGGCAGTCACACAAGGCACCAGGTGCTAGGGCCCTTGAGGCGGTAATTAAGACCGCCAAAAGCAGGCAACCGGCAGGCAATCAAGCGCTCCGCGCAAGGCAGGAAGCACAGCAAGGGCAGCCAACCAAAATGGTGTCAGACACCTGGGAGCGAGGCAAAAAGGCGATATCCGGCTCCAGCCTAATTAAAGGGTCCGCCTGCTCCCCTGCCGATGCGAAGGTAGAGCGCAAAGCTCTGGTGGCCAAGTGGTTGTCTAACGACTGCAGCTTTCTCAGGCTGGGCAATGATCTCTTCATGTCCCAGTCCTGCAACTAATGCCGCTCACACACTCCTTGTTGTGTGAATAGAGAGCACAAAAGCTCCTCCAGCCACTCCGTCCACCTCTGTACGGGAGACACGAAGCCCCACAGACAAGCCTGTAACAATTAGTCAGCTGGAAGGTGGAGCGTGGAAGCTCCAGCGGCAGCACTGGAGGCGAAAGCCCCTCTGGCTATAATGAGGCCGCCCACAGGCAAGGAGGCAAAATCGGCTTTCAATCGGCTCGAGCTGAAGCTCTGAGCCACTAGCGATCCAGCAATCCTGATGGAGAGGGGATCAGCTGGGAAACTCACGTCAGTTGATTCAGAAGAGACACGATAATCCAAGCAAATTCTCGATAGAGAGTAGAGCTAGTACCACACATCCATCCTTGTCTGAGGACTGAGTAAAGCTGGGGATCCTGGCACAGAGGAAGGGCTAAACAGCTTGAAAGACTCAGTCCTATTGGCTGAACGGACGAGGACAACCCATGTCTGGATGCTAGCTCCACCCTCTATGGAGAATGTGGGTGCTCTATCGCTGGAGGTTTTCAAGAAAAGACGACATCCATTTGTCCCAGATAACATAAGGACTCCTGCTTGAGCAGAGTGTTGGAGAAGACTTCCAAGGTCCCTTCCTATGATTCTATGTCTATGACACACAAAATGCTTATGCTTCCACAACTGAAATGAGGCTTTTTTCTTTTAAGTGATCTCTCTAGAGATCAGAATATTGTAAACCATGGATAATTCTAAGCTTGTAGTTTCTATATCTGTGGAATTTACTTATTCTGCTGAATTTATAATCTGGAACTTTCTCTTTAAAAAAAAATCTTTATTTGGTTTTTTCAATCTGGAAGTTTCTCAATTAGTTGTATCCTAGCTTTTATAACCTCCAGCAGCATCAGCCAATGTGGCGGTAGGTGATGGCAGCTGTTGTTAAACACAGTTTGCAAAATACTTCCAGCCAAAAAGATACCATATACAAATAAGGATCTGAAAGCCAAAATACTGGGAATGCTTATATTAATTCTATCAGATATATTAATAGACGATATGGCCATCTTAAATTTTCAAGTCTAGAGGTATTAATGTGTGTGTGAGGGTGGGAACTACTCTAGTTTTTGATACTGTCACTTGACACTGATTGATTTCTCAGATGTGTATCCTTAGTCATTATAAGAAATTGGATGCTGAATGAAACAGACATTTGGATTAATCCTAGAGAGTGATACTTCCCTCAAACTAAATTTCTCCCTGGGTACTTATATAGTTCTAAGTGCTTTTTTTCTTATTCAGTATCTCCCTTCATGTTTCTTAATGCCTGTGTGCTCCTCATAACTCATCCCAATTCTACATTAATTGTACAATCAACATTTTACAGCTTTCCAATCTCATACTGTTTAATGCAGTGGTTCCCAAAGGGGGCGGTACCGCCCCCCAGGGGGCGGTGGGAACCCTTAGGGGGGCGGTGAGAGGCAAGGGTGACAACAGGGGGGCGGTGAGAGGGGCCGGGGGGCGGTAGGTGGTTCGCCATGCTTTTGCATTTGAAGCTCCCTCGCATTCCTCGCTCTTGTGTGCAGGGCAGCCCATTCTGAAAGAAAACGCAAGATGTTTTCTTTCAGAATGGGCTGCCCTGCACACAAGAGTGTGGAATGCGACGGAGTTACAAGTGCTAGGTATGATGCCCATCTCGTAGCCCACCCAGCCCCCGCCCAGGCTCCACTCCGCTCCGCACGACTGGTCACCCCAAACTGCGTCCTACCTAGCACTTGAAGCTCCCTCGCGTTCCTTGTTCTTGTGTGCAGGGCAGCCCATTCTGAAAGAAAATGCGAGACATTTTCTTTCAGAATAAGCTGTCCTGCACCCAAGAGCGTGGAATGCGACGGAGTTACAAGTGCTAAGTACTGAGCGCAGCACAGCGACGAGGGAAGCCGACCGCTCCCGAAGCTGCTCGGGTGAACGCTCGCAGACCCGCAGGAAGGCCCTGCTGCAGAACCTGCGCTTGCACGGACTTTCCCGCCCGGCGTCCCTGTAGCCTAGCAACCTGGCGGGCTCCCCTCCGGCATGAAGCACCCGTGGATCTTGGCCCAGCTGCCCCCCCGACATCGACCCCACCAAGGCACCTGTGGCCTTCTGCCGCCGAGGCCTCCCCAAGCTCAATGAAGAGCTGCAGCACCCCGAGCTGCTGACATGGCAGCTGGCCTTGATGGCTCTCTGCGACCTGGTGCACGACCCGGAGAACACTTACCAAGCCATCGGCCTGGGTGAGCGGCAGCGGCCTGGCCACGGCTGGTGGGAGGGAAGGGAAGGGAGGGAAGAAGAAAAGAAAAAGGAAAGAAAGAGAGAGGGAGGAAGGAAGGAAGGAAGAAAGAACGATGGTAGAAAGGAAGGAAGACAGACAGAAAAAGAAAGGAGGGAGGGAAGAAGGAAAGAAAGAAAAAGAAAGATTGTAGAAAGGAAGGACAGACAGAAAAAGAAAGGAGGGAGGGAAGAAGGAAAGAAAAAGGAAAGAAAGATAAAGAAAGGAAGAAAGAGGGAGGGAGGGAGGAAGACAGACAGAAAGAAAGATGGTAGGAAGGAAGGAAGACACAGGAAAAGAAAGGAGGGAGGGAAGAGAAGGGAGGGAAGAAGGAAAGGGAGGGAGGAAGAAAAAAAGATGGTAGGTAGGTAGGAAGACAGACAGACAGACAGAAAGAAGAGATGGTAGGAGGGAAGGAAGACAGACAGAAAGAAAAATGGTAGGAAGAAAGACAGAAAGAAAAAGAAAGAAGGGGAAAGGTAGAGAAGAATGAAAGAAAGAAAGACTTATGACCACAATTGAGCCTAACATTTTGGTTGCTAAGCAAGAGCATTGTTAAGTGAGTTTCACCACACTTTACAAATTGGCCACGCCTACCCAGTCACCTGATCACTAAGCCACGCCCACCTGAGGGGGTTGGGTGGGGGCAGTGAGGATGAGTTTGTAGCACCAAGGGGGCGGTGGACTGAAAAAGTTTGGGAACCACTGGTTTAATGTATCCATTCTGAAGTTATGATAACCTGCTGCAAGACAAATGGAGTATCTGTTTTTAACTGCATAATCAATAATACGTGTAGAAATTTCTCAAATTGCAATAATCAAGAACGAGGAGCATTAGCAACATGAAACACTATGTGCAAATTAAATTATTCAGAAATCTGCCATTTTTGTTTCTTTCCAATTTTGTTCTAATATAAATCCCTTTAGGCTTTCATTTGGATTTATATGAATAAATTATGTCCATAACAACATTTCTCCAAAGCTAGAAAGCAACATTATGTCATCATCTACCATTTCTTATGAAAGTAAGAAATAATAATAATCTTAAAACATCAAAATAGCATTTCCATACTTCTTCCAAGTTTTTTTTTTCTACTAATTTCCACCTCAGCTGAGCCTTTATGTTTTTCATTCTCTTCTTTATCAGTAACAAATCATCAGTATTAGGAGTTATATCTAGCCACTCCACAATCTGGTTTTTGAACTGAAAAAAAAAACCACACTATTAATGAGAAAAGATTTCTTCAAATGGAAAAAGCTCCTATACTTTGAGGAATATTACTCCTTATACACAAATTGCATTACAATGTAAGTCTTAACATTTTCAGATCACATTTTTAAGTCAAACATAAAGGCTGGGTTGTACTATTATATTTATATGACTCATTAAATATTATTTTTTTCCTACTGAAGTTATTGAAAAAGATACATAAATATGTTTTAAAAAGCTGTTAATAACTTTCTACATTCTAGGATATGACAAAGAAGCAGCTAGACAACTAACCTCACAACTTTCAAGATATTTTTGATTCACTGTATTTATGAGATCTTGTTCTTGAAGGATCTTCCACATAACCACACTATACATATTTAAGATGATTTTTTTGTCTTTTTCATCTAGCTCCTGAAAGAAATTAGAATAACAATAAATATCTATAATAACAAAATTGTATAATTTGTTGATTTTTAAAATATGAAGTGCATTCTAAATGGAAAAATATATGATTTATCAATTTTTGTTTGATGAAGTAGAAAGTACATCATTCATAAAGAGAATAATCACAAATATAAATAACAACAGAAACATAATCTTCTACATAATTTACATCCATACTTCTTGATCAAGCAGGTTACAAGGCTGAGTATAGCAAGATGAGCTCAATAAATGAATGCCAAGCATTCACATCTTTGTAACAGAATCAGATCAAAAGAGAAATTTTGATCACATGATTGCAAGGAGGCTGCAATGTCTCTAATTTCGAGGAACAGTTGTAAATACTATTCATTCAGCATTGTTGGAACTTCAGTCATTAAAGAAATAGTCATTAACCAAAGACTACCCGTATGCTATGCTATATTTTTACTGCTATGGTTAGCTTTATGATTTTAATATTTTATTACAAACACCGTAATATATTCTTACTATTGAATTATTGTGATTTAATGTTTAGTAGAAGATGTCTTAGAAAGGAAGTTTCACTAAAAGATGAAATGCACATATTTTTAAATATAGATGAGAAATTCCTGGACTCTTTCTGCAAATTTGAAGAAAAATGGAGAAGCAACTTGGAATCTTTTTCAAGAAACTAACAGCAACTTGCTTTGCATAAAAAGACCTTGGGTTTAACCAAGTTTTTAATCCACATAAAGGTAATGAAAGTATCCCAAAAATCTTATTACATTAATAGTACTATCAATATTCAGCACATCTCCTATTCCAGCTACCCGGAGATCTGGATTTGAGGATGAAAGGGTGGTTTAGAATGTATAGTGGCAGCATCTTCTAAAATTTGATGTATTTTTTCTGAGATTGTGCTGCAGCTGTAGACAATAGCCATATGAATCCAGGAGGAGATACAGCTTTTTAAAAAAAGTTCCAGCAAGTGCTATGTACTCTTCAAAACTGAATCATTGCAAAACCCCTGTATGGTGCCTCACGATATACAATATTCATTCCATGATTGGAAGCAGTAAATGATGTGGCAGACTGCTATGGCAATACACTATGAGAATAACCTTGGGAAACAAGATGAGGAGCAGCCACAATCTTGAAATTATCAAACAATGCTTGGGATGGAAGGATAGGTTATGACTGGGTAGGGTGGGTGGGGAGAAGGATTATATTTGTTCTCTCTCTCTCTCTCTCTCTCTCTCTCTCTCTCTCTCTCTCTCTCTCTCTCTCTCTCTCTCTCTCTCTCTCACACACACACACACACACACACACACACACACACACACAACACACACACACACAACACACACACACACACACACACACACCATTCTTGGTGCTCTCTGAACTTGCTTGTTTTCTTGCAGACATTTTATTACCCAAACTAGGTAATATCATCAGCACTAGCACTGATGATGTTTCCTAGTTTGAGTAATGAAACATCTGCAATGAAACAAGCAAGCTCAGAGAGCACCAAGGACCTCTCATGTCAACCCTGAGCTACAAATATTCTCCTTTATTAGTGTCTTTATATCCTCCCCACCACAATCCAGTCAGAACCTATCCTTCCATTCCCTCCTCCACCTATTCTCAATTGTCAGAACCTATCCTCCATCCCACTCCTCTCTCCCCCATCATAATTGATGCCATTTCTTGGTTGAGAAACTAAACATTTTGTTTTTTTTCTTCAAGGAAAAAACAGTCCAGTTACCTTTTGGGGGAGGGGGGAAGCACTTTTGAGTGTTTTATTGAAAGGAAAAATATAGTAATATAGCTTACTGTTAGAAACGTGTCAAATTCTTGTAAAATATCATGCTCGACATTCTTAAGAACTTCATCTACATTGAAATCCACATCCTCGGATTTCATTAATATTGCTGACCCTATGTCAAAAAACTTGACAGGAAAAGAGACACAAACAACAAGTGGTTATCTATAGTATTAATCTGCAAAGTAATTCCAGAAAGATTACTCAAAAAATTAATAGAGAATGAGAAAACTGCAATGTTAGACTTGATTCCATTCTGCCTTAAGCAATCTCTATCTTTTTAAGCAAGAAAGCAAAAGAATAAATAGCCAAGTCCTCCAAAAATTACTGTCAACATTGACTTACAAAAAAAGCCATCACACTCCAATACAGCTTGTCAACACTCAAGTTGAGGGTGTTCAGTTGATTAATCTCTGCATCATCTTAAATTCTTACTTTTTTTAACAACCAAGGAAAAGCCCCTTTCAATACCAGATACCATTGACCAGAAAAACTTCCAGAAGTGCTACGTTGTAGTTGTGTCACACTTATTTGCGCCTAATGACAGTATTCAGTTGTTTTGCTAACTGGTACTTGAAAGAATAAGCTAAAGCTCAACTGGCAAGACACTCAAGGAAACATGATCTGCCTCTGAGAACTGGATCTTGCTTTCTCCTTGGTGTAATTGGGCATGCAGTATGTTTGCATCATGGCTCCAAGCCAATGGAACAGGATCTGAAACACCTCAATTTCTTTTAGACCAAATCCCATAAAATGCTGTTCATTCATCTCATCAATTTAATGTGATTCCATTTCATACTATCAGAGCTGAATATTATTCCCCAGCAAGACATGAATGCAGCCCAGTTTTCATTTTAAATTAAGTCATGATACTAATTTTCTCCTGAAGACCACTGAAGCATTTTTTTTTTATTTTGGACCAACAATTCTCCGTTCAAATATTAATGGCTATTTTATATAATGAAGTATTTCTTTTTGGATCCTCCAATGTAGTATTATTTTTTGCAAAAGCAACAATTATCTCCTTGTTTGGATTCAGCTGCAGTACACATAGCAAAAAAGAAGTAGGTTACTTTTCTACATTTTACTGCCTTTTAATGAGATTTCTCTCTCCAGATGACTATTAGCTGCAGTGCTGAAAAGTTGCAAGCTTGTCTGATCCAAAAAATCTAAAAAGAATTAGACCACAACCTCTAAACACAGACTTTCAATATAAATGTAGATTAGCTGCAAATTTGAACAGTTTTTTTTACTATATAAGACATATCTTTTTTACCTGAATCATCTTGCTGAAACTTAATACAAGATTTTGTAAGGAAGCATCTGTAGCATTCCTAACCCAACGGAATTTCTCCAACCTAGCATTCTTCCATTCAAAGAACTCTTCAAAATTCTCTTCTGAATTCTCTGCTTCATTAATCTGCCCATATGCAACCTCCAAAGATCCTTGCAACTTCTGAATATCAAAATAGATAACAAAGAAAATAAGGTAAAAGCAACAAAAGATCATAACAACACATTATAAAACAAAGCAAGCTCCTTTGGCTTTATGCTGATTCCTCTAGTAACTATATGGAGCAAAACCTAAAGCAGCGACCTGTAAGAAATGTTTGGCTTATGGGCTAGATATTTTTTATTTCTGACTTATACATCAGGAAGAAGAGTAATTATTGCTGATCTATACAGCAGAAGAAAGAGAATTCCAAGTATGTATAAAAATATAGGTAGAAATATCAACTGGAATAGATATTTTGGTTGCTAAGCAATTTGGTCGTAAAGCACAAGATCACATAACCGTATCACTTAGCGACTACAATCCTAGCAATCCGCTTGCTGTTAAGCAAATTTTGCTAGTTATTACCAAAAACCCATCCCAATCCAAGCCATTTTGGGCTTCATCAGTCTCAAGTCTCAGAAAGGTAAGGGACTGCTTCCAACTCTCCCCAACCAGCTCCCCCCCCCCCCACAACATCTCTTGTGGGGCAGCAAGCAGTCATAGAACCATATGGCTTCAACACAGCTTGCCACACCATGGGAAGCTGCAGCTGCCTTATCTCAGTCCCAGTCACCCTCACAAACCTGCATTCTGAGACTCCTGCCACCCTGCCCTCTACCACAGCTGACCTTCAACGCTTTCTTCTTGTTCCTGCTGTTCACAAGGTATGCCAAGCCTTGGCAGGCCTTCAAATGGGGGGAAAAGAGGGGGGAAGCACAAAGCAGCTTAATGAGATAATCCACCAAAATGTCCCTTTTCACCATGTTCCTGGGTTGTACGGGTTTGGCTTTGCTTTGTGAAAAAGGGGGAAAAAACAAGAGCAGCCCTAGTTCTGTCCAGCTCATTGCAGAAAGGGCTCCTTTCAGCTTTTTTCTTCTTTTCCCCAGCACAAAGGGGTGTTTTGACATGCTTGAGTTCCTTTAAGCCTTTTCTTCCTCAGCATGCAAAGCCAGCATGCAAAGCCCAGTAGCCAGGCCAGGCCGACCTTGCCAACCGTGGGAACAAGATGGCAGCAAAAGTCAGTGAGGAGTCAAAATGGCAAAGATGGGGGGGGGGAGAGAGATAGGCAGGTGGGGTGAGTTGCAGTGCTCCTGCAATCCTAAGTGCAGGTGGGCCACCAAGTCCCCAATTTTGATCATGTAACCATAAAGGTGCTCCAACATCCATAACTTTGAGCATCAGTCTTAAAATGTCTTCATTCCATGGCATCGCAACATTGAATGGTTGCTGAACAAATGGTTGTAAACTGAGAACAACTTGGATTGAAATAGCTCATCCAGTTCCTTTCATGCTTGTAGATGGAAAAGGCAAAAAAACTAGGTCCTAAGGCTAATTTCATATATCACAAAGGGAAAGTAGCAATTGAACTGAGAAATTGCCAAAAATCCTTATTAATTGGAGGACTCACGAGACAATTTCACAAAATTAAAGCAACTCATTATTTTTAAATATCCCTATTATAGAACTAGAACTATTAAGTCATTATAGAGAATGAATTTCAACATCTGCATTCTTTGAAGACTTCTGAAGAGGTTTTTCCACAGGGTGAATCTTTGCCAATTACTAAACATCAAATAGAAACATGTTTGTATGAGATCTATAAATGTTATTCCTTCTGAACGTAGTAGTCCTGCACAAACATATTCATTTTTATTTAGTTACAGATCTCTGAAAAATCATCAATATGCATATATTAAAATGACTGCTACATGCTGGAACTTCACTGTTTAGACCGAATCATTTAATTCTCACATTCATTTTTCACGTGAGTATGGAAAGCTAACTCTGCTGGACTGCAGTAGAATTTAGCCATTCCAGTAAGCAGTATATCATAATCTTATTCCTCTTTCACAATTCTGAAAAAATGTTCAACCTTTCAAATATTATCATTTTTTAAACATTTATAGCAGAAAAGCAATAAAAACATGTTACTATTCAAAAATATTTAAAGCAAGAAAACCAGACTTTCTAAAGCAGACATCTAAAACATGTGGGCAGCAATAGGCTGCAGAGTTCGTCCGCAGGGCTCTCCCTGAGACGGCGAGGGACCAGCCCTTGCCGCACCGGGACCGGCCACGCCTAGTCAGCCACGATGACCAGCCCACCCCCCCACAGGCAAACAAACTACTGATGCAGCCTGCAATGGGATCGAGGTTCACACCCGTTCTAAAGCATTGGCATGAAAAATAACTGAATATAAAATTATTTTAAATACATCTTTTGCAAGGCTATTCCAAGAAAGAATAAAGAGAGAGACAACTGTGATTTTGAATGGCAACTGCAAGCATTAAATACTTGAAGTTTTGATATAATATTAGAGACCTATTTCAAAAATTAATGCCAAACAGCAATTTGTCTCTGATCAAAAGAACCCTTTATTTTTTTTAAAGTGAAATATTTCAGAGATTTGTAAATGCCTAGTAAAAAGATTTGGCAGTATGTCTACTCCTTTGCTAATGGCACATTTGAAAAAGCTTGAAGACTGCCATCTTGTGGAGACAAGTTAACCTAACATATAGAATAGGATAGAATATAATTCTTTATTGGCCAATAAATTTGTCTTTGGTGCATATGCTCTCAGTGTACATAAAAGAAAAGATACATTTGTCAAGAATCATGAGGTACAACACTTAATGATTGTCATAGGGTACAAATAAGCAATTAGGAAACAATCAATATTGATATAAATCATAAGGATACAAGCAACAAGTTATAAGTGGGAGGAGATGGGTAATCGGAACAATGAGAAGACTAATAGTAATAGTAATGCAGCCATAGTGAATAGTTAGACAGTGATGAGGGAATTATTTGTTTAGCAGAGTGATGGCGTTCGGGAAAAACCTGTTCTTGTGTCTAGTTGTCTTGGTGTGCAGTGCTCTATAGCATCGTTTTGAGGGTAGGAGTTGAAACAATTTATGTCCAGGATGCGAGGGGTCAGTAAATATTTTCACGGCCCTCTTTTTGACTCGTGCAGTATACAGGTCCTCAATGGAAGGCAGGTTGGCAGTAATTGTTTTTTCTGCAGTTCTGGTTCTGAAGTTCTGAAGTCTGTGTCTGTCTTGTTGGGTTGCAGAACCAAACCAGACAGTTAAAGAGGTGCAGATGACAGACTCAATGATTCCTCTGTAGAACTGTATCAGCAGCTCCTTGGGCAGTTTGAGCTTCCTGAGTTGGCGCAAAAAGAACATTCTTTGTTGTGCTTTTTTTATGATGTTTTTGATGTTGGGTGACCATTTTAGGTCTTGAGATATGATAGAACCTAGAAATTTGAAGGTCTCTAACTGTTTATACTGTGTTGTCTAGTATTGTAAGAGGTGGTAGAATGGGAAGATTTCTCCTAAAGTCTATCACGATTTCTACAGTTTTGAGTGTGTTCAGTTCCAGATTGTTCCGGTCGCACCACAAGGCTAGTTGTTCAACCTCCCATCTGTATGCGGTTTCATTGTTGTCTCGAATGAGACCAATCACTATTGTAATCATCTGCAAACTTCAGTAGTTTAACAGATGGATGGTTTGAGATGCAGTCATTGGTATATAGAGAGAAGAGAAGTGGTAAGAGCACACAGCCTTGGGAGGGCCCTGTGCTAATAGTACAGATATCTGATGTGATTTTGCCTAGCTTCACCTGCTGCTTCCTGTCTGTTAGGAAGCTTGTGATCCACTTACAAGTAGAGATGTAAAATTTCCGGAAATTTTGAAGCTCGGAAAAAAATCCAGGTTTTTTTTTTCTTTTTTTTTCAAGGAAAAAACGGAAATTTTCGGAAAAATTGAAAAATGCTACATTAGCACTTTTTTGTCTTTTTAAGATTGAAAGTCATTCTGTTACTTTAGGAACATAAAATATGACTATAGACAATTTGACTTGGCATAAAATTATCACAACTAGCATATTAAAAATATAGTGTAGCCAAACAATTATCACAAACAGAATTTACTTTTTTATAATATTTATTTGTAACAAAGGGAGCAATAATCTCCTGAACTGCTTACTAGTTTATGTGAAATCCAACCTCAGAAGGAAATGATCTGACCACGACAAGGGTGCTGTGACTAAACCCCTCAGCCTCAGATCATCTCTCCACTGCCCCGAGAGAAACACAAGGTCAAGCGTGTGACCTCCCTCATGAGTCGGACCCTGAACTACTTGGGTCAGGTCCATGGTTGTCATGGAAGCCATGAACTCCTGGACTGCCCCCGAGGCTTCGCCGGGTGATGGCAGATTAAAGTCCCCCAGCACCATCAACCTGGGGAACTCAATCGCCAGCCCCGCAACCGCCTCGAGCAGAACAGGCAGGGCCTTTGCAACGCAGCTAGGAGGCAAGTACGTTAGCAAAAGGCCCACCTGAACCCCTAAGTCCAACTTCAGAAGGAGCGTCTCACACCCAACAATCTCTGGGGCAGGGCTCCTTCGAGGACAAAGGTTCTGGCGAGCTATAATTGCCACTCCTCCACCCCTTCCCTGGGGTCGCGGCTGATGCTGAACTGAGAACCCGTCCGGGCACATCTTGGAAAGGGGAACACCCCCCTCCTGGCCCAGCCAGGTTTCAGTGACACATGCCAGGTCAGCCCCCTCTTCCAGGATTAAATCCCGTACAAGGGGGGCCTTGTTCGTAATCGACCTGGCATTCAACAGCAGCAGCTTGAGCCCGGGGCCCTGACATCCCTGGTTACCAGGTACTCGGGCTGAGCTAGGTAGAACCATATCAGAGGGGCCAGAACAAGGAATCGCTTGTAAACAGCAAATCCTCGTTCCCCGAGAGCGGCCTACCCCTCTGCTCCCGCCATACCTACCCCTCCCTGTTATGACCGTAATGCTCCTACTCCCACTTCCACCAGAGATCCCCTCCCCTCCCCCGCTGGTCTCCCATTCTCCCAACAGGCCATACACTCCACTCATACTGGGCCCGGGGTTGGTCCCGCACCCCCCTCCGCTTCTGTTTCCACACTCAGCAGTGGGGGGGCAGAATCCCAGCCCCGGACTCACTCATTCCCTCAGAATTTATATATAAAAAATTTCATTCGTATCAGCCCAATCAACCCTAATCCAACTCACACACATAACCCATACATAATTCCCCCCCGAAGTAAGATAAAAATATAAGATATAAAACAAGCAAGAGTAAAAAACAGTGTCAACATATGGGTATGATAGAAGCCACATCCCAGATGGGGGACACCACAGCAAAGATGATAAACAGCTGACGCAATAGGTGGCGCACAAGAAAAGTCCCCTCAGGCAAAGTCCCCATAGGCAAAGAAAGTTGCTTTGATTAGAAGAGGCCTCGCAATCGCGGTAACGGCAGCCGCGCCGCCAGACAAACAATGTTGTGCTGATCACGGAGGCAGCGGCCGCACCCGGCAGAGGGGCTGCCGAAGCCTCGGACTGAACCAACCTCCGTCTGGAAGATTGTTGGGCGGCCAGACACTTTGAAGTTAAGTAATAATAGTTCTCACAGTTCTCACAGTCATTAAATTGATCTTCTTCGGACCGGTCAGCATACCCTCGTGATCGGGTGCCAGATTGCAAATAGCTACCCCAAAAATCGCAGTCACACAGAGCGCCTATTAAAATCAGAAGCATATCGGGAAATCCCCCCGTCTTCAAGCGATTGAAAGTCTTAGCGCCCGGTTTCTTAAACAGCTGACCTCCGGTTTCCACTCCCCATACGGTACCTCTTAAATAGTTTAGGTTGTTTAGGCTCCCCGGCGCCACACCCACTACCATAATGGCGACGATAGTTCTTACAGCCTGGGGCTTGTAGGTCTACCCAGTCCTCGCATCGAGCAGGTTTCGTCGTACCGATGTTCCTGGGCTATGCCTAGATCCTCCTTAATCGTCTCCCCTCCCAGAGTTGGAATAATTTTTGGGTCGGGGGCTCCAAATTCCGCGTAATGTCATAGTCTTTAGATGAGAGGTCTTCAAACTTAGCAACTTTAAGACTTAAGAGAAATAAAGTTCCTTGGCTTTTTTCTTCCTCTTCCCCAGCAGCACTGGCCACCAATTGCCTGAAGAAAGCACACAAGGAAGATGCCCAGGAAGATCTGTTCTTGGCAGATGATGATGAGCAGGCTGGGAAAGGGCTCCTCGATCTTGGCAGGATCACTTTGGTTTACGTTCTGATAGTAAATTAGGATAGTCCCTGGCTTATAAAGTCCCCGGTTAAAAACAAGTTATGTGGATAATGCTTCAACAAAGATTAGTCCATATACATCAAAGCAGTCAGCAGTTAAAACAGCTTGTAGGGAACATTTGCGGAGTTATTCGCAAGCAGTATATGTAATAAAGCAGGACACTGGGCCAGGCAATTAGGCCTAACAAACAAAGATATCAAAGAATTGCAAGACCGGGCTTGTTGCCAGAATAAAGTGGGAGTTGCCGGGAGAAAGTTGGAAATTTAGCTGATATACGATTTTGCCTTAAAACTCCCCTACAAGCATCGCTGATCAAAACTGAAAATTTTAAAGATATGGAGGAAATTGACTATGAAGAACTGACTGGATTTTTGAAAGATCTTTTCAAAGATCTTAGAAGATCCCTTTGAATTGGAACATTTGAGAAAGGAGCACAAATGGAAAAGAAAATGGAAAAGATAACAGATGAAGGAAAGAAGACTGATGACAATATCATAAATGATGATGAAAAAGGAAAGAATGCTAAAAATGTAATATTGATTAATGATTATGTTGAGATTATAATGATTCCACTGGGATTAACAGTGAAAATAGAGATAAAGATAATAAAAATGATGATGTTCAGATTGAGGAAGAAGACTTTGAGATATATAAAATTAAAAAAGGGTGTTGCAAAATGGGCTCTTGGGCAAAGAGCCGCTTCAATTTTTTGAACGCTTTTTGACATTCCATTGTCCACCCAAGGGGCAGGTTCGGCTTTGGTTTTGTTGGTGATGGGCCAGTCTTTAATAGTTCGGTTAGTGGCAGAGCCACCTCCACAAAAGCTAGGATGAATTACCGATAAAAGTTTGCAAAGCCCAGGAAACTCTGCAGTTTGCGGGTGCATGGGGGTTACCAGTCTAGCACCACTTTCACTTTCCCTGGGTCCATCTCTACTCCCTCGCTGGAAATACGATATCCCCGATAGTCTAGTACAGTGGTTCCCAACCTGTGGTACGTGTACGCAAGGGCCTTCCAGGTGGTACGCAAACACTTTCGGGGTCATGAACGATTTTTAGTTAGTTATTTTTTACTTCACAAAAATGTTTACTGCCTAACACAAGATAATCTGGCAATGATTTGCAACTGTTGCCACACGCCACCCACCTGGTCCCAGCGGCCCGAGAATCCAGTTGCTGGATGCGCGGGGCCAAAAAAGGAACGGTACAATTATGGAAATAAAGTGATATCTGATTGAATTTAGTTTCTCTGGAACCAGGTGGTACGCGGCGACTGTACGGGACCTCCAAGTGGTACTCGATCACAAAAAGGTTGGGAACCACTGGTCTAGTAGGTTGTCAGGCCGAAGCCATTTTTATTGGGATCTTTGGCCTGCCACACTTTTTACTATTCTACTATGCATTTTCTATTGTGGAAAAATGGGAGGGGGGTTGTATAAGGTTCCTAATATGTAGCCATAACAAATTCCTTCTAGAAAGCCAAGGTCATTCTTTATCTCTGCTCCTCTGCATCTGCATGGAAGGAGATGGGTAGACTCTGCCAGCATGGCAAATGAAGATTGGACAACGTGATGGATTTGTGGGTGTGGGGGCAAGGACTTGAACTTTCAACTGGGTGGTGAAACCCGGAGGACTTCAAATTTGGGTTTCACCCAGATGTGCCAACATGTGCCAACTTTGAGGAATACTTTGACTCAGACTCTGATTTAACTTCGATGCTATTTAGAACCCTACTTGTGGAACTCGCACTTTGACAGTTTTGCGTACAGCTTGGCGGCCAGAAGTTTCTCCAGGACTTTCCGCACTAGCTTTACGTGTTCTTCCAGGGTCTCACATGAGAATGTCGTCCAAATAAACGAGAACTCCCTTGTACAGGTGCGGGTGGAGTACTTCATTTATGAATTCCATAAAGACTGCAGGGGGCCTTTGTAGTCCAAATGGCATGACTTTGAATTGGAAGCTCCCCAGCGGGCAGTTAAATGAGGTTTTCCACTCATCCCCCTCCCTAATGCGTATTCGGTAATACGCCTCTCTTAAGTCCAATTTGGTGAACACCTTGCCTTTGGCTAAGTAGTTCAACAAGTCCTTCATAAGGGGAAGGAGGTACGTGTTTTCGACGCAGACGGCGTTGATCCCTCCAGAAGTCCACGCATTGCCTGACACCCCCCCCATCTTTCTTCTCTTTGAAGAGTACTGGGGCTGCTACTTGTGATTTAGTTGGATGAATCCCCACTCCAAATTTGCATCGATGTATTTCCTTAACTCCTCTATCTCTTTAGGGGTCATTGAGTACATTTTGGGAGCTTTGCCCCTGGCATAAATTCTATTGTACAGTCAGTGGGCCAGGGAGGGGGAAGGTAGTTGCAATCTTCTTCACTGAAAACTCCCTCTAGGTCCCGGTATTCCTTCGGCACCTGCTGGATGCCTGGGAGTTTGGCTTCGACTACGGGAGCCACTGGCTCGGGATGGTTTGGCCTCAGGGCTTTTGGGAGGTAGTGGCCCAATGCCTATGGTTAGTTTTCAATAAACTCCTTCCCATTTTATGGTGGGGGTCCACTTGTCTAGCCATGCAAGTCCCAGTATGATCGTCTCAGGCATTTTTGGGGTGATGATGAACCTGAGGAATTAATGGTGGCGCCCTATTTGTAACTTCACCAATCCGGTGATCTGTGTGGTGGGGGACCCCCCAATTAACGTCCCATCTACTTGTTGGAATCGGATGGGGTTGGCCAGGGGCCTAGTACATATTCCCAACTGTTCTAATTAAGCATCGCGTGCAGCCTGTCTTCACTATTGCATCTACTTCTCCTTCCCCCGTCTCGGGCACTGTAAGTTTGGCTTTGATGGAAAAGGGGCAGACGGCTGTAGTTACCATCGGGTTGTCTTCACCGCTGCTTTCTCCCTCAGAGCGTGGAGGGGGTTCCTCGTCCGGCAGAGTCTCAGTTCCTTCAGATGGAGAGAAGCGACCTCCATTTGTTGGGCAAGCCAACTTCTTTCGGGGGGTTTTGGGGGGCCCTTCTTGGTCCCGGCGGATGCTTGGGTTCTCTCTTGAGGGACTGGGCCTGGTGCCAAACACTCCGAGGCTCGGTGACCAGACTGGCCGCACTGATAGCACTTTATGGCCCTTGCCGCCCAGGTCCATCACCTTGTCTAATCTTCTATTGCCATGCTGGCAGTCCACCCATCTCCTTCCGTGCAGGTGCAGAGGTGCAGAGACAAAGGATGACCTTGGCTTTCTAGAAAGAATTTGTTATGGCTACATACCTCATACAATCCCCCCTCCCATTTTCCCACAATAGAAAATGCATAGTAGAATATACTATGTGGCAGGCCTAAGTGTGGCAGGCCTAAGGTCCCAAATAAAATGGCTTCGGCCTACCTTCTACCTTGGATGGTTTGAACATTTATAGTACAATAAAGCCAAGGTTTTATCGAAGATTGTAAAAATCATTTTTTTAGATATGTCATTGTAGAAGCGTAGAGAAAATTACATGCATCTATGTTGCCTTTCTCTCCTCCTATTTGAGCTCTCTCCCTGGGTTCTTTATGCAGAATTGCTCATAAAATGCTTCACTCTGAAACAGGTGGAGGAGGAGGAGAAGCAAGGAGAACAGAGAAAATATGCAGGCTTTTGAAACAGCAGCCACTGCTACCAGAAAAAAGCCAAATTAAAAAAGCAATTTTCTTCATAGAGGCAGGAGGAGGAAAAAGGCACAGCCAAGCCAGCACAATATTGGGCAAGTGTTAGTGCTTTACCTGCTACCTATTAATAAAGAAGAAAATAACAATAAAAGAAATCTGGGGCAGGGGAGGATTAAAGACAGACCAAGATGGGTAAGAATACACTGTCGAACACGACTGAATGGATAATATCACCATCATACTAATAATAGTAATAGTACAATAGCAATAGTAATATTAGTACAAGTATTATATAGCAGAGAATAATAGTAGTAGAATATTCTACACAGAAATGTTTAGAGAACATTATATACTACAAATAGTAATAGAAACAAAAGGTGGTATAAGACAATTCACATAGAAACAACTCACACCCGCATGTTTGTATGTTTTACTTTTATGTCCTGGGTATTCTTTTTCCAAAATAAAACCAACTATTATAGCGAGATATAAAACCCCAGCTTGTAGGGTCCAATGCTTTTGATGGCTCTTTGAAATTTGAGTTAATCAAATTGTTTATTTATCTATATATTTTTCACATTTCTGCACTGCCAATCTCCCTCAAAGAGGCACTAAGGGCAGTGTACAATAAATTGGGTATAGTTTAAAAAGAACACATTACAGCCATATTGAGAATATGGAATAAATATAAAGCTAGTCTATAGCTTGAAAATATCTTTGTGGATCTCAGTATAAGAAGCTTTTTGTAGAAGAGGAATGATAAGTAGCTCAACTTGCTAATTAGTGTGATATATTAGTTTTTTATGAATGAGAAAACATGTAGAGATCCTTTTCTTTCTCTTTTTCCTTAATTTTAATTTCCTTTGTCTATTATTACTTGTTTTTGTATTACAAAGCAGATCCCAAACAGGAACAGCATGTTTTCTATATACATACATATGCCTATTCGGTTGTCATTCCTAAATATTATTTTGAATAGCATGACCTGCTCAGATTGCATAGACTGTTTAAAAGTAAAACACAATGGACATTTTGTTGATATTTCAGATTAGAAACAACAGCATCAGGAGGCTCTAAGGTTACATCAGAAGTTAATTTAAATATTAATGTTTGCAAAAAGAAATGTCAGAATGATCCCATGACTGTTTTAAGTTACTGTTTATGATAATACAAAATTGTAATCTGATCTGGAGAGCATCTCATAAACATAAAACAAAATAAGTACAATGCTACTTGGGACCCAACCTTCAACGTTTCTAAGCGCTCAGAAAGAGGCAGATCATCCACTTCCATAATGAATTCTTCTACAGCTTTGTACAATTTATGTTGCAATTCATTCCTCTGGAGAATCAAGCTTTGTATTTCATCCTGTGCAGAAGAGAATGCACAATTGAGGTATTCTTCAGTAGAGATACAGGTACTCCTCAATTTACAACCACAACTGGAACCAAAATTTCTCCTGCCAGGCAAAGGAGTTGTTAAATGAGTTGTGCCCAAGCTTATAACCTTTTCTGCCACAATTGTTAAATAAACCATGCATGATTGTGAATCATGCAATCGCTAACCAAATCTGGCTTCTCCCACTGACTTTGCTTAATAGAATCCATCTGGGAAGGTCACAAATTGCAATCTCATGATCCAGAGACAATGCAACCATCATAAATACATGCCATTTACCAAGAATCCAAATTTTGATTATGTAACTGAGAGAACGCTGTGACAGTTTTAAGTGTGAGGACTATCACTATATTCAGTGCTGTTGTAACTTTAAACAATCACTAAATCACAAATGGTTCTAAATCAAGGATCTCCTGTATAGAACAACCCTATAGACAACCCCAAATTTAGGCAGTTACCATATTTTTCGGAGTATAAGACGCACCAGAGTATAAGACGCACCTAGATTTTAGAGGAGGAAAACAAGGAAAAAAGTATTCTGAACCAAATGGTGTAGTAATATATTATTTAATAAAATACCAGTGTAGCAGAATACTTTTTACAACCATGTATACTTTTTACAACCATGTATACTTTTTAAAAACTTCAAACTTGCCAGCTTTAAGACTAGTGGACTTCAACTCCCAGAATTCCTCCTCCAGTCATGCTAGATGGGGTTAAATTAAAAGGCAAAAACACTCCAGTTTTTGCAAAAAACGACTCGTTTTTCGCTCTTTTTTTTTTTTGCAAAAACAGGGCTTGGAGAGGGTTTGGGAAACCTGCAGAGCACTCCTAGGGGGTGGGGAAAGGCAAAAACGCCCCAATTTTTGCAAAAAACGGCCTGTTTTTCACAAAAATAGGATGCGGGGGCGGGGCTTCGGGAGGCCAAAATGACTGTATTCGGTGTATAAGACGCACCGACATTCCCACCCTCTTTTTGGGAGCAAAAAGGTGCGTCTTATACTCTGAAAAATATGGTAATCATACCGTGTGAAAATGAACTTAAGCACAAGAAGTGTTAACAGCCCTCTGCAGTGCATCCTGATCTATATTCAGATTTTTTTTATTAAAAAGTTTATTAAAAATACAGATAAAAGAACAGAGACAAAACATACAATAAACGTAAAGAACAAGTACATGATGAATCGTAATCTAGTATACATATTTACATTCCGCTAATTTATACATCGTTATTTATCTTAAATTGCAAAGAATGAGTTATAGTTTTCCTTTCATCTCCACCATTTTAATTTTTAATCTTGGTTCTCCTTTCTCCCCACCAATGATATAATTTGTTCCAGGTTTCAATGTATTCTGTTTCATCTTTTCCCTTCTTTTCTAACGTTAACCTATCCATTTCAGCACATGTTAATATTTTGCGTAAAATTTCTTCTTCTGTGGGTATGTTTTGTTTTTTCCAATTTTGAGCAAAAGTTAACCTTGCGGCAGTCAATATATATAGCATTAAGTATATTATGTTTTTGTCATATTTATCTAATGTTATCCCTAATAAAAAGAGTTCTGGTTTGAGGTCCAATTTTATTTTTAATATTTCTTCCAGCCATTGTTTGATTGTTGTCCAGAATTCTCGTGCTTTGTGGCACTCCCACCACATATGATAATATGTGCCGGGTTGCATTTTACATTTCCAACATAATGAAGAAAGATGTGTACACATTTTGGCTAATCTTGTTGGTGGGAAGTGCCACCTGTAAAACATCTTGTATAAGTTCTCCTTATATGAAGTAGCCAGTGTCAATTTTCGGTTTCTTTGCCATAGGTCTTGCCATTTTTCTAGAACGATATTAAACCCAAAATCTCTACACCAAGTTATCATGGTTTCTTTGACCTGTTCTTCAAATAAGGCCCGTTCTAAAAAGTATTGGTAAATTTTTTAAATTGTTTTATCTTCTGGCCCTAAAATTATTTTATCTAATTCTGTTAGTTCCATTTCAATTCCTGGGTTTTTTTAATCTCTCCCATGTTTTGACTGCAGTTGTAAATATGCCCACTATTCTAAATCTACGCCTTCTTCCTTTAAGTCTGTCCTTGATTTTAAATCTCCAATTTCATTTGTTATCTGTTTATATGTTATTACCTTCCCTGGGTTCATAAAGTTTGGATGAGAAATCATCTCTAAAGTCGAAGTCCAATTAGGGATCTTTATGTAATTTTGCCGTTTAATTATTGTCCATGCGTCTATCAGTGCTCGTCTAACATAATGTCTCAGGAAGTATTGGTGATTCTTATGTTTTTCTTCCCACAAGAAGGCATGCCAGCCTACTTGTAGATCGTGTCCTTCCAGTTTTAATAATCTATGATTTGTCAATTGTATCCAATCTTTTATCCATATTAATTTAGTGGCCAAATAATATTTTTCCCAATCTGGAAATCCAAATCCTCCTCTTTCCTTTGAATCCTGTAACAATTTTAATTTAATCCTTGCTTTTCTCTTTTGCCATACAAATTTGAGTGTAATTTTATTTAAATTTTGAAAGAATTCTTTTTCCAATTTAATCGGTATGCATTGGAATATAAATAATAGCCTTGGTAGTATATTCATTTTTATTAATGCTATTCTCCCCATAAAGGAGAGTTGAAGATTTGTCCATTTGTCTAAATCCAATTTTATTTGTTCTATCAATTTTTCATAGTTATCTTTTTTCAATGTGGCGCACCTTGATGTTATTTGTATCCCCAAGTATCTTATTTTTTTTGTAGTTTGAATATCCAATTTTTCTACTAATTCAAGTTCTTGTGTCTTAGTCATATTTTTAACAATCATTTTAGTTTTTTCTCTATTTATTTTTAAGCCAGCCAGTTTTCCATATTCCTCCAATGCCTCCATCAGTCTACTTCCTGATTGCAGTGGTTCCTCAATAATGAAAGCTAGATCGTCTGCAAAAGCTTGTATTTTAAAGCTTTCTTTTTTAATCTCTAGGCCTTTTATTTGGTCATCTGCTCTGATATTTCTTGTTAGCACCTCTAAGGACATTATAAACAATAAGGGAGATAGTGGACAACCTTGTCTTGTTCCTTTTTTATATAAAAACTGTCTGTTGTTTCCCCATTAATAATTATTTTTGCTCTCTATTCTGAATATATCGTTTTGAACATTTTAATAAAATTTTCCCCAAAATCCATATATTTTAATTGGCAAAGCATAAAATCCCACCTAACGTTATCAAACGCTTTTTGCGCATCTAAAAAAATTAATGCCATTTGCTTTTCGTTGTGCACCTCATAGTATTCTAGAGAGTCTAAAATTATCCTAATATTATTTCTTATATATCTTTTAGGCAAAAAGCCATTTTGATCTGCATGTATAAACTCTGTCATATATTTTTTTAATCTCTCAGCCATTATAGCCATGAATATTTTATAATCTGAATTTAAGAGGGATATGGGTCTGTAATTCTTTATTTGTGCAGGGTCAGTATTATCTTTGGGAATCAAAGTTATTGTTGTTTCTTCCCAGGATTTTGGAATTTTCGCATTTTTTAATACTTCATTATATACATCTAATATTCTTGGGCTTAGAGAGTCTTGAAAGGTCTTATATATCTCAACTGGCAGGGCATCGGGGCCTGGTGCTTTGTTGTTTTTTTTGTTTTTTGATTGCATTTGATATTTCTAAAAGTATTATTTCTTCGTTTAGCATTAGTTGAATCTCTGGGGGGACTTTTGGCAATTTGGATTTTGTAAGTATTTTAAGATTTTACTATTATCTTCTCTTTCCATGTCATTATAAAATTGTTTATAAAATTCGAGGGCTACTCCTTTTTTCCCCTCTTTATCATATATTATTTCTCCTTTTTCATTATATAATTTCTCTATCCTTCTTTCCTCTCTTTGTTTTCTAATTTTATAAGCGAGCCATCGTCCTGGTTTGTTAGTGTTTTCAAAGAAGTTTTGTTTAGTGCGTCTTATATGTTGTACCAATTCTGCTTTCTCTATATTATTCATTTTATGTTTAATAAGATCAATCTGTTGTTTGATTTCCTGCCTGTGTGGTTCATTTTGCAGTTTAGTTTCTTCTTTTTTTAATTCTTCTTCTAATTTCTTTTGTAGTTGTTTTTTACAATTGTTCTCTTTAGCCATATATGCGATGGCTACTCCTCTTATAAAAGCTTTGGCCGTGTCCCACAAGATTTGACAATTTGTATCTTCTTTTTTATTTGTTTCAAAGAATAAATCTAATTGTGCTTCCATTTTTATTTTAAACTCTTTATGATTCAAGATTGCCCTTCTTAATGTCCATCTCTTAATCTTTTTTTGTCCTTTTAATTGTATTCTTATTGGGTGATGGTCAGCCCATGAGTTTGTATCAATTATTATTTTATTTATGTCTAAATTCAATTCTGCCGTTAGCCATGCCATATTAATCCGAGACCATGAGGTGTGCCGGCCTGAATAATATGTATATTGTTGTATTCCTCTATTCCGTTCTCTCCAGCTATCTTTAATATCGAACTCTTCTGTCATTTTAAAAAATGTAGCGGGCAGAGTTTTTCTGATTCCTTTTCTAATTTTATTACTTTTATAGTCCAGTGTTCTATCTACTATCGCATTAAAGTCTCCAATTATACCAATTTTTTCATATTCAAGTTCACATATAATGTTATGTAGTTTTTTTTAAAAAATAGTTTCTGTCCGTCATTGGGAGCATATAATCCTACTAGTGCTATTTTTTCTTTATTCAAAATTATTTCAATTATAAGTATCCTCCCACCATCATCTGCGTAAATCTGTTTTGCTATAAGTTCCTTGGTTACATATATTACAACACCACTTTTTTTTGTTGTGATAGTGACATAAACACATTTCCCAATTTGGGGTAATTTAATAAATGTTTATTTTGTTTTTTTATATGCATTTCTTGTAGTATTATTACATCCAAATACATCTTACTTAATTTATGTAGGTATTTTTTCCTTTTTTGCGGAGAGTTTAATCCATTTACATTTATAGACAAAATTTCTATTCCTTCTTCCAATCCTCTATCTAAATTTTGATCTTGTAGTTCTTGTTGATCTAGCCTCTTTATGTTCTGTAGACCTATTTTCATCTTGCTTTCCATTATCTATCTCTCCCCTCCTGTTATCTTTCTTTTCCATATGGGCTGTTCCTTTTTCTACTAATTTTGTTATTGTCTCTCCTTCTTCTCGTGATTCTATTATTTCCCTTTCTACTGTTCCCTCATCGTTGCCAAAATTTTGTATATAAAAATCTTCAGGTTTTTGTACAACCTAATACAGCACTGACATTGATCCAAGATATCAGTTTTCAGATACTGGTGCAATCACAAATGTTGTATCATGTACTGTACATGCTTACAAGCCAGTACAGATGAAAGCAAAAGCAGCCAAATTCTCAATGCTTGCAATTAGACAAGTGAGCAAAAAAAGCTATATTTGTTATATAAAGTTATGTCAAATATTTCACCCTCGGTTATGGACTTTTCCAAAGCTACTTTATAGGACCTTTTAAGACCAAAAACTTAGTAGTTTTGTAGTTAGTTGGTAGTTTCTACATGAATTTACACAGCTTTTCAATCCAGATGCTGAGCTTGGGGGTGGGGGAGATAGAACACCCACTCTCACACATTTAGTTGCAAGGAAGATGAATTTACTCTCTTGTAAACAGTTTAACAATTAACAGAATAACCTGTAAGTAATGGACATGCAATAAGCATAACAATCATAAAAATTAGCAAGACCAATAATATGAATGATAAAAAAGATACGGAAGTCTTGAATTCAATTTTCACTCAAATGAAAAATTTCCTGTCATTGGATCTACCCAATATAATAATCTTCCTGGATGTAATTACTAGAAACTGAGTTTAAATTCCTAGTGGCTACATTTAGGAATTTAAATTCCTACTACCAGTAGCTACAGTACATGTAGGAATTCCTAGTACAGTGATGGCGAACCTTTTAGAGACCGAGTGCCCAAACTGCAACCCAAAACCCACTTATTTATCGCCAAGTGCCAACATGGCAATTTAACCTGAATAATGTTTTACTACCTAAAATAATGATAAACAACACAGAGTTCAGCTAATTGGTCTAAGAAGAAATTGATAATTTTTATGCCTCTTCATTTTTTCCTGTTTTTGAAATATTATGTTTAGCAACAATAAAAAAGAAACACTTCTGTAATATCATTTCTCTTTCCTTCCCTCTTTCCCCCCCATTTCAATCTCTTTCCCTCCTCTTTCTCTTTCCCCCTTTCTCTCTCTCCCCCTGTCCGTGTTTCTCTTTCACTCACTCACACCCTTTCTCTTTTCCCTTCTCTTTCTCTCTGCCTCTGTTTCACTTTCCCTCCATCTCTCTGTCCTTCACTCTGTTTCCCTCCCTCTCTCTTTCCCGTCCTCCCTCTTTCTCGCTCTTTCTTCCCTCCCTTTCTCTCCCCGTTTCTCTTAACCCCCCCACTGTTTCTCTTTCCTCCCTCCCCTTCTGTCTCTTTCTCTCTCTCTGTTTTTCTCTCTTTCGCTCCCACTCTTTCTTTCTCTCTCTCTCTCTCTCGCCTCCCTCCCTCTCTCCCTTTCCCTCCCCCCTCTCTCTCTCTCACTCCCCCCTCTCTCTTTCTCTCTCTCTCTTTTCCTCCCTGTCCCTCCCCCCTGGGGAGGAGGAAACAAACCCCTGAACTGATGCTGGGTGGTGGGAATCTGACTTCCAGAGGCCAATGAGACCAAAAGCAGTGCGCCGAAGCCCAGCTGGCCGGTGGGGAATCCCAACACAGGCAGCTCTGCAGAAAAAGCAACCGGGAGGCGAGAGTGAGCCCAAGCCGACGCAGGGTCGCACTGTGGCTCCACATTGTAATGGGCTCCAGGAGGAGGGTCCCTGTCTCCATTGTATAGTGCGCTAAATTTCACTGTGCTGCGCAAGGGGCAGGCCATGGAGGCAGCAACAGCAAATGCACCACCATGAAGGCAGAATGCTGTTTCGCGCATTTTTTTAAGTCCTGCAAATGACGCAGAGAAACGCAATGGAGCTGGGCTAGGGAGACGGCATGCATGCCATAGGTTCACCACCAGGGTCGTAGTAGCTACATCTAGGAATTTAAATTCCTAATAGCTACATCTAGGAAGATTATTCTAGTGCGGATGTTGGCAACCAGTGGCTCTGGAGACGCATGCAGCTCTTTTATCCTTCTGCTGCAGCTCCCTGTTACGGCAGATGGATGAAATAACTGTCGCCCTCTCACAGCGGTGGCGATGGCCAGAGACTTAGTACAGGAGCGAAGCGCTCGTGTACTTGCCTTTGTGCGGCAACAGGATTCCGCCTTCGTCATGTACATTTGCTATTGCCGCCAGCAGAGGGCTGGGACAGAATGGCGGGGGCAGATCTTGCGGGATGCGGGCCATCCCCCAAGCTTGGCCTTTCTCCTCCTTTGTCGGTGGGGCAAGAGAAAGAAGGAGGCGGCATGGGGAAGCACTTCCCTCCCTCAGCCAAGCAAAAAGCACAAAAGCCCAGCGGGAGGGGGGTGGTTGGCCCAGCAGAAGTGCCCCCATTGACGAGTCGGATGGTGGAGAGGCCTGGCCCGGCTCTCACAGCGGGACACTGGCACCTCCAGACATGAGCTGCCACCATTGAACTGCGCTGCGCCTTTGAGGAAGCTGGGCAGTGATGGCTGGGGCCATGGGGGGGAGCAGCGGAAGCATCAGGGCTGCTCCCTCCCTCCTCAGCAAGCCGGTCCTGGAGGAGCATGGAGAGTTGCAGGCCGAGTGCCAGAGGGTCAGAAGGCACACTACGACGTCGCCCCAACATGCATTTCCAGCGCGCGCTCCTCTGTCCCAAAGTGGGATTGAGTGGGGGATAGGGGGAAGGGTAGAGGGACTTTTAGGATGAGAAGCCCAGCTGGCTTTCCTTTTGGCGTGGGGCAGAGGTAAGACCCAAGAAAAATCCAATTTCTCCCAATAATTGGGGAAAATAAAGGCCCGGCGGTCCAGAGTCCAGAAAGGGGGGGGGGGTCTGTTCGTTTGAGGATGGGAAAGGAAATCAGTCAAAATCTGGGTGGAAGGCTATTCAGAGAGGGATCTGCCTGGGTCTCTTCTTCCCTCCCCCTTAGATTTCTCCCTCCTGGCTTTCTTCCCTAGCCTCGTTTTAAGGGGAAGGGGAAGCAAGGTGGGACAATAGTAGCTAAAAGGCTGCGAGGGGGCAGCGGATAAAGAACCCACTCCATAGTATCGACCGGCTTTTTACCTCCCCACCCACTTCAGAGTATTTTCCGTGGGGAAACAAAGGGCCATGGTTCGAGGCAATGGGCATAAAACGCAGCTGCTCCAAAACGCACCAAGTTCTCAGACTGATAGTCCCCTGACCCTCTCTCTCTCTCTCTGCTTTCCCAAGTCCAGAGGGGACTCCCCCCTGGGTTTCCTAGTTCACGTTTTGGAATCCTGTTTTTTTTCTGGGTGGGGGGAGGAGACACTGCAAAATGTGTGCTTAAATCTCATGCCTGTGCAAAGTCCTGATTATTAAAGACGGGGATGGGGAAAAGATGCCATTCCTTTCCCAAGGACCCAGGGAAAGTGGTATAAAAATGTGTGTGTGCGCGCGCGCGCACGTGTGTGTAAATAACAGCCTGGGATAGCTTCAGCCACAAACAATAGCTGCTGTTATTTTTGCTGAGAGCTTCTAAGCTACACAGCATTCTTTAATAAATACTAACAATAACAAACCATAATATACAGGATTAAAGGAAGGAAGGTGAAATTAGAGGACGGGGGAAGGAAGGAAGGAAGGAAGGAAGGAAGGAAGGAAGGAAGGAGGGAAGGAAGGAAGGAAGGAAGGAAGGAAGGAAGGAAGGAAGGAAGGAAGGAAGGAAGGAAGGAAGGAAGGAAGGAAGGAAGGAAGGAAGATGTCAGGCCTCCTGAGGGGAGGCCGCCTGTCAGGCCAAAGCCAGTTTAGTTGGGGTCTTTGGCCTGTCACACTTTATGCTATTTTAAAATGTATTCTTAGCTGTGGGAATTTGGGAGGGGCAGTTGCATGAGGGATGTCTGCATGTGGCCATAACAAATTCCTTCTAGATGGTCAAGGTCATCCTTTGTCTTCGCACTTCAGCACCTGCACGGAAGAAGATGGGAGTTGCTGCCAAGTTGGCAGATGAAGATTGGTCAAAGTGATGGACTTCTGGGTGTGGGGACAAGGGCTTGAACTTTCAACTGGGTGGAGAAACCCCTGGGACTTCAGATTCGGGTTTCTCCCAGATGTGCCAACATGGCTCTGCTAATAAATTGAAACTCTGAGGAATACTTTGCCTCGGATTTAGTTTTGGATGCTATTTGAAAGGAAGGAAGGAGAAATCAGGAGGGGGAAAGGAAGGAGAAATCAGAGGAGGGGAGAAGGAAGGGGAGAGGGGAGGTGGGGGGAAGAAGGTTCCCTGCTCTAATGACCAGCTGGGTAGGCGTGGCTGGGGGGGGTCATGTGACTGGGTGGGAGTGAGTGACGTCGAGTTGGCCACGCCTACGCAGCTTTTATGGCTCTTTGAATGTTTAAGGTTGCTGACTGTTAGATAAGAATTACTCTCATCAGAGGCGAAATGGATCTTTTCCTGGAACTCTGACATTATAAAAAGAAACCGCAGTTTAAAATACTAAATTAGAAAATATTTATTTCGGTACAAAAACAATAAATCACATCTTGGCTATAAAAACAGGTCTTGCTCCTTACAGAAGCTGAAGAAGAAGGAAGGATCAAACAAAGGAATGTACACATGCGTACTAGAAACATATTAATCACGTGCTCAGGAATAAACCATTATATTTGATAGGGATGCATCTCCCCTGCATATACATGTAACAGGCAATATAAAATCACTGCCTGACACTGACCCCTGTTCTAATGGGTAGGACTAACAGGAAATGTTTCATTTGACTAGCACCTGTAAAAATTTTAAGACATTCATTGTCTCTCTCACTCACTCACTCATTGATTGACTCACTCACTTATTCTCTCTCTCTCTGTCTCTCTGTCTCTCTCTCTCTCTCTCTCTCTCTCTCATTCATATATATATATATATATATATATATATATATATATATATATATATATATATATATATATATATATATATATATAATATATATATATGAATGAGAGAGAGAGAGAGAGAACATATATATATATGTTTTCTGAGGTTTTCGCGGGTGTTTGTATGTAGGTCTTTGGATTTTCGGTTTTTCTCCCGCGTGAAATTGGAAGTGTCTTTGCGACGTTTCGATGAAGTCTCATTCATCATCTTCAGGCTGGTGTCTTCTGCTTCCTGCTCCTAGAAGCAGGAAGCAGAAGACACCAGCCTGAAGATGATGAATGAGACTTCATCGAAACGTCGCAAAGACACTTCCAATTTCACGCGGGAGAAAACCCGAATACCCAAAGACCTACATACACACACACACACACACACACACACACACACACACACACACACACACACACAAAGATATTGCAGTCCAACAAATTCTCAAATTGTACTCCATTCAACTATCCCATTGCTGATCAAGAGAGGGAAGAGAAAAGCTATAAATATTTGCTAATAATGACCTGCAAGTTGCTTTCTCCTCTTCACAAAATCCATAATCTGTGACAGCTCTAACATGGAGCCAGTTTGGTTTAATGGTTAAAGACCAGAAACCAGGAGACTTATGAATTCTAGTCCTGCCTTAGGCATGAAAGCCAGCTGGGTGACTTTGAGCCAATTACACTCTCTCAGCCCAATTCAACTCACAGGGTTGTTGTGGAAAAATAGGATTATTATGGATGTTCACCGTCTGGAGTTACTTATAAAGTAGGATAAAAATCAAATAAATTAATTAATATAGATACATCATATATTAGCAAAATATGGTCACATTTTAAATCCTTGGCAATCCTTTTGCTAACAAGCATAAGCAGCTACATCAACAAAATTTAAAAGACATTATCGGAGCTTATGATTTGCCATAAATTGGTATGATATGTCACCTACCACATCTTTGCAAAGTCGTATTTCTTGCTGGGAAATATTATAATCTGTCCATATCTTTTCCAGCGTTTCCATGGACTGAGGGACTACAAGTTTCTCTTTGGTAACTCTATTTGCAGTTTTTCTAAAAGATCTTCTCCCAAATGAGTTGTTGCATGTTTTTGCCTGAATATTTAAAAATAAACATTTATAATACTATATAATTAAGGTCCATTATATAATTAAGATCCATTGCTATGTATCTCTTGCAGCTATTTTTACTCAATAAAATATGTCCCAATATTCCAAGTATAATTGATTCTATCTGATGTAAAATAAAAGAATACACAAGAACAACAGATTAAATCTTTCATTTAGGAATACTATTATCAGAGACATAATGAAACAATACGCTTAGGTAATTGTACACTTTAAAAGATAAAGCAATAGTATTTATCAGGAAAATATAAAGTTTAGCCCCAGACTATGCTCAGTCTTTGAACCCTCTTGTTCCTTTCTCATTCCCCAGCCTTTCTTCCTTCCTGCACCTCCCCATCAGGTTGCCTGCTGGTATATTTCCCTTCGTTTCTTTCCTTCACCCCAGCCTACCCTCCTTCCTGTTTCCTCACCAACTGCGAAGCTGCTAACGTCTATTCTGCTTTTTATACCTTCTTGTATTTCCTCCCTACTCACCTCTTCTATTCCAAATCTTTTGTCTCACTTTCTCGCTCTTTCTAGCCTGTTCCACACACTATCCTTTTTCTTCACAGCTGTTCAAATCTTTCACTATGCCAAATAACCAGTGGAATCAGGGGAGGGGGGGATCAATGAAATCAAGATGGTAGCCAGAACACTGACTTTTCACCGAAGTTGGTACTATGATCCACCTTTATATAATCAAACACATTGATTTAAATATTTTATATACTGTATTTTTCGGAGTATAAGACGCTCCAGAGTGTAAGGCGCACATTAGTTTTTGGGGAGGAAAACAATTAAAAAATTCTGCCTCTGCCTACCAGCATCCATCGGTATTCATCTGGCTAGCGTCCTGGCAGCAAATAGCCTGGTCAGCTTCAGCACGTTATCGCAACCTGATTCAGCACGAGCAGCTGATTGGCGGTTGGATCGGCCTCCCAGAATACTGCCAATCAGCTGTTCCAGGCTGCGGGGATCACCAGAACCCATCGCCGCCATCACACATCACTTTTTTTGCCTCCACACGTCACGTTTTCGGCTTCCGCACACCCCATTTTTTGCCTCCGTGTGTCACATTTTTGGCCGCCAATCGCCACCTGGAACCAGCCATGCGGAGGCCGAAAATGGCTGAAGGGTGTGGGCTGGCGGAGCTTTGGCAACATTCAGTATATAAGACGCACCGCAATTTTCACCCACTTTTAGGAGGGGGGAAAGTGCTTCTTATACTCCGAAAAGTACAGTAATTAAATTTTTATGTATGTTAGGTAAATCCTGCTATTTGACATTGTGTGAAAAAACATGTTTTTCTGCAGAGATCAGAAAAATCTTTTATGGAACTGCTGGATGTCCAAGACCTTTTAAACAACTTCCCATTCAGATAATTTATTTTAAAAAACCAAAGAAGTTTAAACAGTCCACTGGTGTTTGAGATAATCTGTTCTTGAATTGTCAAATTTTGCACATTCCTACTGAGGTCTCTAACCATTACTGAAAAGTAAGCTGCCATTTTACTCAATTAACTGGGCCAAAACAGGTTGTCCTTGAATTTTGACATAATGAAGCCTGAAATTTCTGTCATATGTCATGATGGTCGTAACTTAAGGCACCATTTAACCAACCTCATTTTACAACCTTTTTGCAGTTATTAAGGGAATGCAGCTGTCGTAAGCAAGAGCTGAGGTTGTTAAGCAAACTCATTTTCTGCAATGAGTATTTTTTGCAAGAAACTAGAAGTAAACACTTTTTTCCAACAAAAAATGTAAATCAGTCATATAACTCTGGGATGCTGCAAATGGCAATAAATGTGGACCAGTTGCTAAGCAGCCAAAACGTGATTGTTCGCGAGTTGACAGTGATCATATGAACAGGAGAGGAGTGAGCGGCAATCATACCTTTTGGGAAGTCAATTGTAAGGTCAAGAATTATCTGTAGGATATTTTTAATATCACCCTGATCAATGTAACTTGAAACACAGCACAATCTTTTACTTATATATGAATTCAGCTACTGTGGCAGTAAAAATGGATTCATGGTTGTCTGCATGCATTTGTATAGTGCTTGTGGAAACCGGTACAAGATTCCTGGATGTTACCCTTGGCTTTCCAAAATTAAATTAATCTGCTTTAGAAACAAATGGACAAAAATCCCAAAACTCTTGAGATTTCAGCTGGGAACAAACAAAATCATGAAATTGAAATGGCAGAAAATTTGTGAAATGTTGGCAATTTTCACTTTTTAATTATTTTCTGTTGACTGCAATATCTCAAATTATTTCTCTCCATAACCCCAGCTTATTTTGCTATGTCTATTTCATATAAACTATGCTTAAATAAATCATACGTTTTCATAAGAGTAAATCAATGTTTAAAAAAATATCCAGGATTAATATTACTTACATCAACTAAAAATTATCCTTTACAGATATAGTCTGGAAACATGCATACCTCATTTCTTTCAGTTTTTCGAAGCTGATAGTCAATTTTCTCATTGTGGTTCCTACATAAGTGAGCAGCCTATTTTCCATACAATCAAGGCTTTCCTTGGAAGCTTTCTTCTCTTTCTGCATTGGATATACCAATGAAAGCATTATCCCACCAATACTGCTTTTTACAGGCTATCAATCTTTCACTGAAGAACTGAACAGGACTAAATAGATCTTTCATACAGGTACACAGATGTTTGCTTCAGGCAGTTTAAAATCACAAAGGAAAACAGTAGTGGAATAAATATTTTAAGTGGAAATAGTAGAGATGAAAAGCCAATATAACCAGAGGGTAGTTAGCCTTTCAACAGTCAAGGGACACATTTATTATTACTAAGGAAGACAAAGCATGATAAAGCAAATTGAATGAAGCTGTGTTACACATCTAGACAACGCAACATTTTTCCAACATAGATGAGTTTCAGTTTGATTTTAAGACCATGATAAGCCTGTATTATAGCTTATATTTTTGTGGGTTTCTGCCTCAAATGGTGAACAATGCCTCCAATTTTTAGCAATCATAGCCAGAAGGGCTTGGTTACAAGTGATTGTGGACTAACTATTCTTGAGCTAAAGGATACCAGGTTAACGAATTAAGACTGTAAAGAATTGCTTATATTAGCTGGACCGCTATTGTCTCAGGCACCTTCCTTTATACCCATTACATTTGGTCAGGCCCACAGAATCTACTGACAAAACACATTAAAGAAAGAACATCTAGATCAGTGTTTCTTATGATAGTGTTGGATGGGAATTCTTGAAGTCCCTACTTCTTAAATTGACAAAGTCTAAGAAACACTGACCTAGATCATCAAGCATCCACCTTCACTTTTTCCACTGAGGAGGAAGGAAGAATTTTCTATATCATTTCATTATTGTAGAATAGAATAGAATTCTTTATTGGCCAAGTGTGATTGGACACACAAGGAATTTGTCTTTGGTGCATATGCTCTCAGTGTACATAAAAGAACAGATACATTTGTCAAGAATGGTTGTCATGGGGTTCAAGTAAGCAATCAGGAAACAATATGAATATAAATCGTAAGGATACAAGCAACAAGTTACAGTCATACAGTCATAAGTGGGAGGAGATGGGTGATAGGAACGATGAGAAAAACTAATAGTAATAGTAATGCAGCCTAGTGAATAGTTTGACAGTGGTGAGGGAATTATTTGTTTAGCAGAGTGATGGCGTTTGGGAAAAAACTGTTCATTATTGTAAGATTGACAATTACATAATTACGGATGTAGCAACATTTTATTTATCCTACCTCCAGATCAGATTTCAGTTTCTGTAGTGCTGATTCCAATATTTCACGCCGATGGGAAAGAATAGAGATTTCTTTTTGGAAAGTACTGTTTTCTTCTTTTAGTTTCTCAATCTCCTCAATCAACTTCTGATTCTCTTTTATCTTTTCCAGGGTAACATCTGACATCCTTCTAAAATCACAAATTACCATTCTATTATTATTGGAACACACAAGAAGATTCAAAGATAGAATTTTAGAGGTGTGTTTTAAAGAACTATGTGTCCAAAGCCTATCAAGGACATCTTTACTAGCTGTTAATTAATTTATCATTGATGTAACAAACCTGAGTAAAATAGCATATTTTATGGCTCTACTTCCTAAGAAAGTAAGGATATGTTTTCCCAACGAGGGGGCGGACCTGGTATGCATAACTGAGACCTGGCTGGGCCAGGAGGGGGGAGTAGCTCTCTCCGAGATATGCCCAGACGGGTTCTCAGTGTTGCATCATTCACGACACCAGGGAAGGGGAGGAGGAGTGGCTATTATAACACGCCGGAATCTGCATTCTCGTAGGAGCCCTGCCCCGGAGATTGTCGGGTGTGAGACGCTCCTTCTGAAGTTGGACTTAGGGGTTCAGATGGGCCTTCTGTTAGCGTACCTGCCTCCCAGCTACGTTACTAAGGCCCTGGCTGAGCTGCTTGGGGCGATAGCTAGCCTGGCGGTGGAGTTCCCCAGGCTTATGGTGCTGGGGGACTTTAACCTGCCTTCGGCGGGCGAAACATCTGGTGCAGCTCAGGAGTTCATGGATTCCATGACAACCATGGACCTGACCCAAGTAATCCAGGGTCCGACTCATGAGGGAGGCCACACGCTTGACCTAGTGTTTCTCTCGGGGCAGTGGAGAGATGATCTGAATTTAGGGGATATAGTCACCACCCTGTTGTCATGGTCAGATCGTTTCCTATTGAGGTTGGATTTCACAGCCCCACTCCTCCCCCGCAGGGAGGCGGGACCGACTAGGTTGTTCCGCCCCAGGCGCCTAATGGAGCCGGAAGGATTCCAGAGGGAACTTGGGGAAATACCTGAAACCCTGGTCCACAATTCGTCTGAGTCCCTGGTGGCTGCCTGGAACACCGCAACATCAGGGGCATTAAATCGGATTGCGCCTTTGCAACCTCTCCGTGGCAATGGATCCCGGAAAGCTCCCTGGTTTACCGAGGAGCTCCGGGAGATGAAACGCCACAAGAGACGTCTGGAGCGACGCTGGAGAGCCAGTAAAACCGAATCTGACCGAACACTTCTAAGAATTTTTATTAAGTCTTATCTAGTGGCGATAGGGGCGGCAAAATGATCTCATTTTTCCGCTCTTATTGCATCCGCAGATTCTCGCCCAGCCGCCTTGTTTAGGGTGACTCGCGCCCTCCTTGCTAAAGGGGGGAGCGAGGAACACTTGCACGGTAGAGCTGAGGAATTCGCGCAATTTCTGATGGATAAACAGGGTGAACTAGAAATGCAAGAGTCTAAGGATATTTTTAGTCATCCAGGTCATAATTGTCTCAAAGGTGCTTTTTAAAAAGGTAACTGTACTGTTTGTTTGTTTTTGAGGAAAAAGAAGATATTTCACTCATCCAAGAACCTCTGAAATTTCTTTTTTTCTCAAGAAAAAGTCCTGTTGCCTCTTGAAAAAGCATCTTTGAGATAGAAATCCAAGTACATGAGGTACATATGATATTGTTCCATGGTATATGGTACATATGATATTGTTACCATTACCAAAACTTGGTGGATGAAACCCATGAATAGAATATACAGGTAGAGGGATTTAAATTGTCTAAAAGAAACAGACCTAATAAAAGAGGAGGTGGAGTTGCACTATATATAAGAAATAACTATTTCTACAGAAATACAGCAGAACAATGATGAAAACCGTCTGAATGCATTGGATCAATATAAAAGATAAAAAGAATGACACTGCCATAGGTATACATTGCAGGTCACCCAACCAAATAGAGAAAATATAACTTTTTGCTAATCAGTTAACTAAGATATATAGGAAGCACACAATAGCAATGGGGAACTTTAACTATTCTGACATCAACTGGGAGATAAATTGTGCACCTAGTGGAGATGAAAGTGATTCCTGAAAAACCTAGCAGACAATTTTGTCTTCCTAAAGGTAGAGAAGAGAATTAGAAGGTCAGCCATACTGGACTTAATTCTCAGTAACAGATATGAAATGATAGAAGGCAAAGTTACAGGAACCTTGAGGGGAGTAACCATGCAATATTGGAATTCAACATTATGCAAACACAAGCAATAGAACAAAGTCAAACTAGAGTCTTGGACTTCAAGAGAACTGATTTCAATAAACTTAGAGCTTGAGAAAAATTCCATGAAAACAACCCAAGAAGCTTGGGAAACTTTGTATAAAAGCCCACTCTAACACAATTCCAATTAAGAAAAAAAAGAGAGATCTCAAAATAAACTAGCATGCCTCCAAAGAAGTCTGATAAACTGAAAGACAAAAAGGAAAAGAATAAGAAGTGGAAAAAGGAGCATTTAACTAAGGCAGAATATCAGGAAATAGCCAAAACTTGCAAAGATGAAATCAGGAAAGCTAAAGCTCAAAATGATCTAAGGCTTGTGACTAAAGTCAAAAATAACAATTTAAAAAAGCTTCTCTCAACATGTAAAAAACAAGAAACAAGTCAAGGGAGTAATTGGTCCATTAATGGGAGAAAATAGCAGGATGACAGGTAGCAGGGAGAAAGCAGAACTGCTTAACTCATTTACACATGGAAAACAGTTCAACCTATCAAAAAAATACTGTAAATTGCAGACTAGGAATGCAAGTCTAAATAAGCAAGAAAATGCTAAGAGAACACCTATTCACTCTAGACAATTTCAAATTACCAGGACCCGATGGATTACATCCCAAGGTTCTGAAAGAATTGTCAAATGTGATCTTGGAATCACTGAATGATATTTTTTATAGTGGAGCACTGGGGAACTATCTGATGACTGGAAAGGGATGGTGTAATTCCTATTTTCAAAAAAGGAAAAAAATGATCCAGGAAACTACAGACCTAGCAACCTAACATCAATATCTGGGAAGATTCTGGAAAAGATAATCAAGCAATAAAATCTACAAACACCTAGAGGCAAACAAAATCATAACCAGAAACCAACATGGGTTTGTTAAAAAAAACAGATCATGCCAAACAAATCTTCATTCTTTGACAAATAAGATCTTCTTAGTGGACTAGCAAAATTTTGTGGATATAATTTATTTGGACTTTAGTAAGGATTTGATAAAGTAGACCACACCCTATCAAATAAGATAGAAAAATGTAGGTTAGACAGCATCACCACCAGATGGATTCATAACTGGCTTACCCACCACACTTAGGACGTAGTCCTTAACGGAACTGCATCTACATGGAGAGAAGTATGCAGTAGAGTAAACCCTAAGCCTCTGTCTTAGGCCCAGTACTTTGCTATAAACAAGATGCTATAAACAAGGAGATAGAAGGGAACTCATCAAATTTACAGGACTAGCCAATACCCCAGAAGATAGGCTCAAGATACAGAAGGATCTTGAGACTTGAAAACTGGGCCCTATCTAACAAAATGAAATGTTTATGGTAAGAAAACTAAGGTTCTACATTTAGGCAAGAAAAATCAAATGCACAGATATAAAATAGGTGGTATTGGACCTAATACCGGTAGTAGTAACTGTGAGAAGGAGTCCTAGTAGACAATCACTTAAATATGAATCAGCAGTGTGCTGCAGCTGTCAAAAAAAGATAATGAAATTTTAGGCTGCATTAACAGAGGGATAGAATCAAGACCATGTAAAGTGTTTAATACCACTTTATAATGCCTTGACAACACCACACTTGGAATATTGCATCTAATTTTCGTTGCTACGATATAAAAAAGACATTGAGACTCTAGAAAGTACGCTAAAACATACGAAGAACGATTGCAAGAATTGGCTACGTCTAGATTAATGAAAAGGATGACTAGAGATGACATGATAGCAGTGTTCCAATATCTAAGGGGTTGCTACAAAGAAGAGGGGGTCCAATCTATTCTCCAAAGTACATGAAGGCAGAACAAGAAGCAATGGACAGAAACTAATTAAGGAGAGAACCAACCTAGAACTAAGGAGAAATTTCCTGACAGAACAATTTATCGGTGGAACGTCTTGCCTCCAGAAGTTGTGGGTGCTCCAACACTGGCGATTTTTAAAAAGAGATTGGATAACCATTTGTCTGAGGTGGGATAGGGTTTGAGCAGTGGATTGGACTAGAATACCTCCAAGGTCCTTTCCAACTCTATTTAATTCAACTTCAACAGCACTTTGTAAATCTTCAGAATAACAAAATAACAGAGTTGGAAAGGAAACTCTGTTATTTTGTTATTCTGAAGATTTATAAAGTGCTGTTGAAGTTGAATTAAAATATAAATATATTAAATATTGTATGATTCAATGGACAAACAATTTTGGTTATAGTGCTTGAGCAGTGGGTAAATATGTGGAATGAAGGGCTGAAATTTATGCTGAACTAAAACCTTAAAGAAAAATCTATAAAATGATGTACTATTGGTATTTATGGAAAATTGACAAAGATGTATAAAGGTGTTTCAAATATTTGCTGGAAATGTAATTGTAAGGAAAGTACTTTTTATCATATCTGGTGGACTTGTAACAAGGCAAAGAAGCACTGGGACCAGATTGAATTTTAATTCAGAAGATCCTTGAAATAAATATATAATAGAAATAAAAAAAAATATGACTGTTGGACATAGATCTGGAGGGGAAAATGGAATTTATTACATATGCAACTATTTTAATTTGGGAGAAATAATGTAACTAGCTTGGTTTCTACTTGAAACCATTTTAGAATAGAATAGAATAGAATAGAATAGAATAGGAGTCGGAGTAGAATAGAATAGAATAGAATAGAATAGAATAGAATAGAATAGAATAGAATAGAATAGAATAGAATAGAATAGAATAGAATTCTTTATTGGACAAATGTGATTGGACACACAAGGAATTTGTCTTTTCTGGAGTTTCTGCTCTAAAGATATAAAAATGAAGTTTTAATTCTAAAAGGCAGTTTTCTTTCTCTCTTTGTTTTATTCCCCTTTCCTTTTTTCCTTACCCTCTTTCCTATTGTCTGTTTTCATTTACATTTTATATCACCAAAATAATAATAAAAAAATTGCTTAACAAATGGTTTAGCTTTGCATACGTCTCATTTTCTTCTAGAGAAATCCAGGCTACATTAAGAAAGCAGGTTACATTCAGGCACCAAGGGTGGTCCAGCCAAGGGTGGCCGGACCACCCTTGGTGTTTCAGCATTCTGCTGGCGAGTATGCTTCAAAATGTAGGAGGGACCAAGAAGTAAGTCAACCTTTAATGAAATGAGGATCAAACTTAAAGTTCAGAAAAATTACCCATTCATGTTAATATAATTAAATATGTGAGGAATAATAATAGTTTTTCCATTGTAGCAAATTAAAAATGGATGCAGTATATTATATCCATGGGCACAGGTAGCATACCTTTGATCTAAGAAATCAATATGTACCATTGCCTTTCACAGTTATCAAACTATATCACAGAAAATCCTCTCCCACTATAACTTACTGGGTCGAAGAAATATGATCTATAGAATTATTCTCATTTCTTTCACTCAGAAACGTATCACCAAAACTTCCTGTCACTCTAGTACTCCCTAAGGCGTTTATAGCCAATCTTGGAGTTGATGTGTTGGCATTCCTATACAAAAAGAAATCTGTTTTTGTGTCCAAGAATTTATTTTTTATGGGAGATTTGCGAAGTTCAACAAAGCCTTTCTTAGCTATTTCTTCCCCAACATCCAGTAAACCACATTCTGCCTGGGCAAAAATGGTAGCGTCCCGATGCACGGTTTTATGTGTTATCTTCATTTCTTTTTCAAATATCAAACTATTCAGAAATATCCTCCCCTGCAAAATAAAATTTAGAAGGTATTATAGAAGAAGTTGAAATATGATCTTACAATTAAAGAATCTCAGAACTAATGAAGTGCACTGCTGCAGCAGGGGTGGGTTCCTCCTGGTTCAGACCGGATCGCCGGAAACAGTAGCGACCCACTAGTGACATCACTGAAGTGGATCGACTGGTGCCGGTCCGTGGATGCCACCATCTTTTTTGTGATTTTTTAGTCAATTTCTTACTGTTTTGAAGGTTTTTCCTGTTCTGCTGCTCCTGCTCTGCTGCTTGTAAAAGGGCCTTACTGACCTTTATTCCTTCGCCTGAAGCACAGCTGATCAGCTCCTCAGCTGTGTTTCGGGCTGATTCCAGCTACTGAGCATGCACGGAAGCCAAATTGCACGAGGGAACGCGCGCACGCACAGGAGCGGAACAAAACAAACTGGTGGCGATGGTAAGTGGAACCCACCCCTGTGCTGCAGTATATTCTCTCTCTCTCTCTCTCTCTCATCAAAAGCTACATTATTTATGTCAAAAACAAATTAAACAAATACAAATTGCTTCCAGTACTTTGATCATCTTGATAGCTATCATTCAAAGCCACACTCAATCTGATTTAACCAAAAACTAGAAAGTATATTCACTTCAAGTATTGCTTTAGACAGTTCTTGTTAAAACAGAAATTGAATGCCTTTAGCTGGCTAGTTAATCTAAATATTCAAAGTATCTCTTTGCCTGTTCATCTTTGACACCTTAAAAATGCCTGGTAATTCTTTTATAAGTAAGAAAGGTATATAAAATGGAGTAATCGTGACTTCTGATCAGAACAAAACAGATTGCTCCTTTTTGTTTTCCTATCCCTTTCAACTGAGCATTTAATCTCAATTTCTTATAATGCGAGGATCTTCGAGGATACTGACTGCTCCTTTACAATCAAGGACATGCTCCATTTAAGATGTCCTGGCCAACAATTCAGAAACGATACAGATACAACCCTTGGGGGAAAAATGAATGACACAGACTGCTTTTCACCATTTTGCCTCCGTATAAATGAAATTAAATGGGAAAGGTTGTGGGGGGGGGAGAATAAAAGCTCAATTTCTTGTTCAGATGTCTCTTCATGAAGTCAATAAGATGTTATAGAAGGCATGTTTATGCCATACTAAAACTAGGATTTTTTCATAATCAGTAAAAGAAAAATGAAGAATAAATAGCTCACAATATAATTAAAATAACACGAAGGCTATCAAGAGAAGAACTAATGTGATTACTTTTCTTTGCAATTTTATATATACGCATTTTACATTTGAAATTTACATGCACAAACATAATCGCATGAAACATTTGGCTTACCCGATCAAACTGATTTAAATCAATATTAGCTGATATCTGTAATCCCCACAATTTATACTTTTTTGCCACACCAGGAAACTGCAAGTTTTCAGGGATCTCAACTATTTCTGATCTTCTGAGGACCTCAGAATTCCCATAGTCAATGTATAACACTTGACACTGTAACAGCAAAATAACAAAGATTTTTAAAAATCTGCCTTTTGAAGCTGTAAGGTAGTGAAGTCTATTCTTTCCAGTTGACACCCCACCACATTCCCTCCTCGCTGGGCTTTCTATAATCGTTTTCCACAGATTGGGATTCTCCAAGAGCACCAAGTAAACTCTATTTATACCATGTCACTGGAGTGTTCTAACCCTTATTTTATTTGAGAATCACTCTTATTTTTTTCCTTAGTTTTGAACAAAGCAGGAAAGCTTTCTTCCTTCCTGATTTTCCTCATAGGGACATTATGTAAAAAATCAGGAAGTTTAGCATTATAAACAACATGATGTATTAGAAATCAGTTTTCAAAGAGCAAACAATCTGGATAAAGAAATATCTCTTTAATTTATAATAAAAGTAGACATACACCTAAGGGAGATAGTGGAAATAAAATCTAATTACTGAATATGTGTTTACAGATAAAAACAACCAAGATAACAAAATGTACAAAAACAATAGAAAATATAATCTACCACATTTTTTGGAGTATAAGACGCACCGAAGTATAAGAGGCACCTTAGTTTTGGGGGAGGAAAACAAGGAAAAAAGGCCTCTGCCTCCCAGCAATTTGCTAAACAGCAAACAGCACAGATGATATACACTGTTTGCTGTGTATTTCGTGCATGTGTGCCTGACCCATAGAAATAGCAAAGAATTGGAGAAATGTACATTATGCCAGAAAGTTTTCTTAAATGTAGTCACACTAACTCCTCCCAATTATTTAAATAGATCTACTCCAAGGTAAGTCAGGATTTAACTCAGCTGCTTTATCTTAATACTAAACAGGATACTGTTACATTTCAGACTATACTTGTACAGAACTGTTAAAATTAATTAAAATTTCTGGAAGTATACATTATTCTCTATTATTTAAAAGAAGATACAATAGGCACTGGGCCTCTTCAGAGCAAGCATTTATTTTAAAAAGCTTCTTCATTTTGTTAAGTTGTCTAGAACAATAATAAAGCAGTCTTTAAAAAATAAGTCTAATAATTTGAACATTCTACAGACATTTATAATTATTAACTTACCCCCTTACATCCAGTTCAGCAGAAAATAAAAATATGTGTGTCTCTCCCAGCTATTTGTCTCTTTGCAGCTAGTTTCAGTTTCATTTTAGCTCGTGGCAAATCAGCTGAGGGCCGGGAAGCTGCTAATGACTTGCTTGGCTTAACAGGCTCTTCCCTGTTTGCTGCAAGCAGGTAAATTGCTGGAAGACAGAGGCCAAAGGGTGGGGATGGCTGGATGGATGGGACTACATTCGGTGTATAAGACGCACCCAAGTTTTCACCCTCTTTTTGGGGGTAAAAAGGTGCATATTATACTCCGAAAAATACGTAAGTAAGTAAGTAATTATATCCTGTTCTCTAGGGACACTTCCATAAACTTTCTCTTACTGAAAGTTAATGGCTGAGCCTTTCCCTGAATCAGAGCTGTGAACACTATTTGAACTGTCTGACCATTAACCACAGCTGCCTTTTTTTTGAAAATCTCCTACGTCTACTCCTTGCTCTGGGGAAGGAAACAGAATAGAACGTCTCAGTAACTGTATCCATAGCACTTAAGACTTTCAAGGCATCAATACAATTGTGTACACTACTAAAAAGTAAAGCCCATAGATCTTGGTGGGGCTTACTTGTAAGTATGCAAATGTAACAAAAAAAGACGAAAAGTTTATCCAAGCTTAGCTGTACAAAAACAGTCTCTTTGTTTAGACTTAGATATCAGAAGTCAATATTCTCCCCAATTATACAATGAAGTGGGGAGAACTACTAAATTCTCCATAATTAAATCTAACTTGACAGTTTTTAAAATACAGCAGCAGAACAAGACAAAAGAAATTTGAACAGTGTACACTGGATTATTAACTAGGCTACAAACTTCAACCTGCTGCACTTTACAAAACTGAAAATGTTATAAAACATTTTTCTTGTCAACCCATTTTTGTATTTCCAAAATTATATTTCAAAAATCAAGCTGAGCAGCTATTAATAAAAATATCATCCTTACTTTTTCAGCATTGATAACTTTGAGTACTTTACATCTGTACCAGCATTTATCTTCAGAAAAGCAAGCTCCATATATCTGAGGATTAAAAGAAATGTAGATCAATTGGTAATTTTCCATGTAATTTTTAGATTCTTACTTAATTATAGTATGAATAATTTTGCCCAGAATGTTATAATTCATTGAATGCAATCCTTTAAAAAATGCAATGAAGCTACTTTTTTCTATTTTTATAGCTACCAATTCAGATTTTCTTAAAGCAGCCTTTTATTCTAAAAAGGGTGTATTTGTATAGTACTACAACACAGAATAAATTCTTGTTCTTAGAGAAATTATTTAGTCACATTGCATACAAAATAAGAGATGCAGAGTGTATAGAAAGTCATCATGACATCCCAGTAAAGCTAAACAGCACAGAAATAAAGATTGTCAGCAATTTCCCACGATATATCCCATAGTTTTATACCACTTTTCCAGAATAAGTTATTCTGATATTCTCATAAGTAGTTTAATATGCACACAGGTTATTTGGGTTTATGAAATTTCATCATAAACCACTTGACAAAATATTCATAAAAATTATAGTAATCTGAATTTCCGGGGCCGGGGGGGGGGGAATCTGGGTTGAAAATTTTTGTTTCTCCATTATAACTATGGAGAAAAAAATAATAATTTTCAAATATTAGGGGGAAATATAGAAGTTACAGGTAACACTGTAAAAATTTTCCTTTTGGAAAAGTTAAGAAAATATTTTTTTAATTTCATACAAAGAATTCTATGTGAAGGATTTTATGCACAATAATCCATAGCAACAGGAAATAGTTTTGCTAGGCCAATATCCAGGATCCACTACCAGCATGCTTAACCATAAAACAGTTAAGAGCAAACAGACTGCTATAAGCAAAGAGATGTTGCTTCCATTCCATCCTTCTATTTATAATTTTATAACACAAGTAATCCCCGGGATACGAGCGTTCCCTTAGCGAACGTTCGAAGTTACGTGATAAGCGCCCTGTAGCATTAAGAAGTCCCGAAATTATGAATATTGCAGCACCACGGCACTTGTTCAAATTTAAGAATGACCGTAAAGGCTCTGCAACATTCGCCCCTCCTATTTTCCCCCCACCGGGTCTTCACAGGCACTTTGCGAAGATCTCTTCTCTGTCGCGGTTTCTTTGCCTGCATTTGCAGGGAATATAGGCCTAACGCACCGCGAGATCATGCAAGATCAGTAGCACAAGATCTCATGCTACTGATCTCATGTAATCTCGCATTTTAGGCCTCTATTCTCTGCGAATTGAGGCCTACATGTTTGCAAACGAAAGGAAGGCTTCAGTCCTTCAGGCCTTCCCTCCGTTTGCTGTTTCCTTGAAGGGAATCTCCCTCCCCTGAAGGGAGATTGCAAACCTGTAGGCTTTGGTAGCGGGTGTGTGCCTCCAAAGCCCTGTTCCTACCAGCAAAGGCATTTTGCAAAGAGCTGCTGAAGCCTACAGGGATGCAATCCTCAAGCGCTTTCCCAACGAGAAAGCAGGCCCAGACGGAATGGGACTTTTGGGCTCCTACCCTTGCCCGTGCCTGCTTCTCCGCTAGGGTCCCACCTCCGTGCATTAACCTCTAGCTTTTCTCCTTGGCTGGCCCGCCCTTAGCTGTTCGCCCTGGCCAATGGGCCAAGGCCCCTCCGTCCCATGCCCTTTGGCGCATCCCATTTGCCGAAACAGCTTTTATCCAGGGCTTTTGGCCACCAGGAACAGTTAGTCACCAGCCAATTGGCTAACTGCCAATGCTGGCAGCCAGAAGCCATTTTGCGATCGATCGCAGGGGCTGGGGGTTTTTGGGGAGGTGCTGCAGCCAGAGAGCCCCAGGCGCTTTTTAGGAGAAGGAAAGGGACGGATGGAAGATCCCCTGTACCTGATTGTGCCTCCCTGATACCAAACCGGCAGTGTTTATTGCTGCAACTGCCGCCCAGGTTTGGTTGGAAGGGAAGAGCAGGGGGGCGTAGTAAGTAAGCCAGCTTCATTCAAAGGAGTTTTTGTTTCGAGTGGGTATCCTAGCCTTAGAAGGAGAGAGGGAAGGAGGAAGAGAAGGGAGAGAGATAAAGAGAAAGAGAGGGGGAGAGAAGGGAGACAAGAAAGAGAAGAAAGGAAAAAAGGAAGAGAAAGAAAGAGCGAGAGCGAAAGGAGGGAAGGAAGGAAGGAAGGAAGGAAGGAAGGAAGGAAGGAAGGAAGGAAGGAAGGAAGGAAGGAAGGGGGAGGGAAGGAAGGGAGGGAGGGAGGGAGGGAGGGAATGGACATTGGTCTTACCTGAATGTCCATTCTCAGCGCACTGCGGGAGAATCCAAGCGTGGGTTAATTTCTATCTATTTGCCAGAGACTGAGTGTTGACTTTTTTCTTTGTTGACCACGCCTCTTCCTCTGCTCTTCCAGTAGCCATTTTGAGCCAGTTTTTTCGACAAAGGCATAGTCAGTCTGTGTAATTGAAGCCAGTGCTGCAGAGGAAAAACAAAGGAATACCACCACCCCGGACCTCCAGAACAGGCCATGAAGGGGGTGCGTTTGGATTCTCCCACAGCGCGCTGAGAACGGACGTTCAGGTAAGACCAACATCCATTCTCCTGCATGCTACTTGGAGAATCCAAGAGTGGGACATACCCAAGCTTAAGATTCTATGGGCGGGAGTCGGACTGGTCCCGAGGTTCCAGGGTGGAATGAACCCTCTGAAGCACTCTCCGTCCGAATGACGCCTCAGCCGAGGCATAGCTGTCTAGTTTGTAGTGACGAATAAATGGCGTTAGGGACGACCAAGTAGCTGTACTGCAGATGTCTATAATAGATGCCTGCGTAGCCCAAGCAGCCATTGTAGCTGCACTTCTGGTAGAGTGAGCTAAGATCCTTTTGGGTAAAGGCCTGGATTTAAGCTCAAAGGCCTTAGCTATACACGCCTTCAACCAACCATCTATCGTAGAGGAGGAGACCTTCTTGTCCATAGACGAAGGATGGAACAAAACAAAAGCTATTCTGTTTCCCTAAAGAGCACTGTCCTCTTAATGTATCTGTGGAGGGCCCTCCTGACGTCCAAGGTGTGCCATCTTTCTTCCAGATGATGATTAGGATGTGGACAGAAATCAGGCAAAATGATCTCCTGAGCCCAATGGAACCAGCAGTTCACCTTGGGCAGAAAGGAGGGATCCAACCGCAGAACCACTCTGTTCGAATGGAAAATGCAAAGGTCTCCCGCACAGATAGTGCTGCCAATTCAGAAATCCTCCTGGCCGAAGTAATGGCCATGAAGAATGCGACCTTAAGGATCAAGAACTTAAGGCTGATGGTAGTCAGAGGTTCAAATGGTGAAGACGTGAGAGCTTGAAGGACTAAGGTAAGGTCCCATTATGAATGACAGGGGGCTTGAGATTAGCAGCACCTTTAAGGAAGCTGCACACTCTTGGATGTTGAGTAAATGGGTGCTGCTTCCATAAGTTAGGACCGTTGACAAAGCAGTCACCTGTCTCTGAAGGGTGTTGGAAGCCAACCCCTTGTCCAGCCCTGCCTGTAGGAAGTCCACAATCTCAGGTCCGCCAGGTTGCGTCACAAATCCGGTTAGTTGATGCCCGTCTGGAAGCTTGAATAGTCTGTATCACCTTCCTGGAGAATTTGTCCTTCCTCAGGAAGTTGCTGTCAAATGCCAGACGATGAACTGGAGCCAATGAGGCTCCGGATGTTACATGACCCCCTGGCTGAGAGGAATCCTGACACTGAGAGGTTGACCAGGTCAGTGTATCAGGGGCGCCTGGGCCAATGAGGTGTGATCAGAAGGACCTCCACTCTCTCCGTTAAAACCTTCCTGATCACCTTCGGGATGAGGGGAAGAGGAGGAAATGCATAAAGCAGACCCTGAGGCCAAGGACTGCGGAGAATGTTGTCCCCTTCCAACCCCGGTGTCTCAAACCTGGAAAAAACCCTGGGAAGTTGTGTGTTGAACGGATGTGCAAACAAGTCCAGTCGGCTGGCCGAACCTCTGGGGTAGCTCCTGGAAAAGGTCCGGGTGGAGACGCCATTCGGCGTGGTCTATTGTCTGTCTGCTCAGCCAGTCGACTTGAACATCGAACTCTCCCGATATATGTTCTGCTGTGATGGAGAGCGTATGAGCCTCCGTCCAGCGACCCAACTTCTGAGCCTCGGATCATAAGGGATCTGGAGCAAGTGCCCCCTCTCGATTGACATGTGCTTTGGCCGCCACATTGTCTGTCAATATCAAGACGTGGCGTCCTATCACCACCAGCTGGACAGCTCGGAGCTCCAGCCAGTTGATGTTGTGTGATAGATCTGCTGGAGACCATTGTCCTTGGGTTATCTGAGAACGAAGGTGGGCGCCCCAGCCAAAGAGGCTCGGGTCCGATGTTATTGTGATGTGTGGAGGTTCCTTGAAAATGGATTCCTTCAGTAAGGCTGATGACATCCACCAACGGAGCGACCGAAGAACCCTCAACGGAACCTGCACAATGGACTTGGAGTTGCTGCTGCTGGCTCTCTGGTGTGGAAGAAGGAACCCATGAAGAGTCCATGCATGCAGGAGTGCCCACGGGACAATTGAAATGCAAGAGATCATTTTCCCTAGTAGTTGAGACAATCGAGCCAGCGGAACTGTTTGTCAGGACATGATCTGATTTACTAGGGCCCGTATACTGTCCTGGCGGTCTTGGGACAAGAAGACCTCGCATATGCTGGTGTCTTATCACCGCGCCGAGATGAAGAAGGTGAGTGGTAGGGGTCAGGTGGCTTTTGTCCATATTGATTGAGAATCCGTGACCTTGGAGGACCCGGATCACGGTGTCTAGATCCCTGGCCGCCTGAGGCAGGGAGGAGGACTGAATGAAAATGTCATCTAAATAACACTGCAACCAGATGGGAAGAGACCTGATGTTTGCTGTTACTGCTAATAATTTTGTGAAGGTCCTGGGGGCCGAGGAAAGCTGAATGGCATGGCCCGATACTGGAAATGGTGCCCCGTGTACAAGAACCATAGGAACCTTCGATGGGAGGGCTGGATGGGAACATGGAGGTAAGCCTCGAGATCTATAGATGTTAATAGATTGCCCTGCCGGATGCAGCCCAAGGTGGATGTTAGGGACTGCATCTTTTTTTTTTTAATTCAAAAAGTTTTATTAGTACAAAGTTACATGAACGGTAGCCAAACATTAAATATAAAGTACAAGCATTTTTATTCCCCCCCCTTAGCCCACCCCCTTCCCTCCCTACCTCCCCCCCGGACTTCCCAGAGATAATACAGGGCATAATAATAATTTTAAATTGTTAATAAAAAGAAAAAAAAAGAGAAAAGAAGAACACTGTTTTTTAAAAACTTCAACTCCAAATTATACACTAATAATATATCGTCTATGTATACAATAGTAAAGATACAAAAAAGAAAAGAAAAAAAAGAAAGAAAAATCTCTTTAACAATACAAACAAACAAGCCTCCTACCTCCTCCCTTCAATCCTCTACCTTATACAAAGTAAATATTATATAGATAATAACTAAATATAAAATACAAAGATCTTAAACTAATATTATTAACATTAAGAATAACCTCAAAGATAAATAAAACTTAACTAAATATTACATAAATAATCATTAAATATTAAATTTCATCATATTAATAACATAATATTATTCTAGATTAACTTATTAACTTCAAAAAACAAAAAAATCTTTAGTCTTAAAAAAAAAAGAAATAAGAAAAAACAAAACAAATCTTCAACAAACTATATATATCTAGTATTATTAACATTAAAAATAACCTCAAAATTATTTAGCTAAATATTGCATAAATAATCATTTAGGGAAAAGGAAAAATACAATCATATTAGTCTCTATCCGTCCAATATATTTCAACATCACATCTTTTTGTATCTTGATGGTTGCATCTTTTAATAACTCAGCAAATTCGAATTTGTCAACTCGTCTCCCATCTGATCCCAAACCTCCATCTCCTTTTCCCCAGCTATCTGGCTCTGGCACTCCTTTTGGTTTTTTAAATCTATTTCCTTTTGATCCAGCAAAGATGGCTTCCCCTCCTCCTCCTCTTTTATTTTCATACATCCTTCCTCTGGAATTTTGGATATATCAGCCTTTAAAACATTGATATAAAATTCAGTAGCTTTTTTTATCGTATTAAGCCGGTATCTTTTTCCATAAAATTTCACTGCTACTCCGACTGGCGCTTCCCATTTATATTGTAAATTTAATCTTTTGAATTCATCAATCAAAAAAGTGTAACTTTTTCTGGCTTTAAGCATTTTAGAGGGGATTTCTTTCCAAATCTTTAATTCCTGACCATTCACCATGAGATTATTGTTGAACGTTGCCTGTATAATTCTATTCCGTAGAGCTCTTGTGGTAAAATATATGACAATGTCCCTTGGTAAATGTTTTTGTTTAGCATACCACGAATTGGTTCTGTATATTTTATCGATTTGTGTAGCCAATTCCACTTTAGAAATTCCAGACACCTGATCCAATGCATCAACCATCCTTCCTTTTAAATCTTCATATAATCCCTCTTTCAAACCTCTGACCCTTATAGCAACTTCCATGGATCTGAACTGTGTCATCAACACCTCTGTTTCAAAATTTGCTATATCATTTTGGATTTTATCTATGTATTTCACCGAGGTTGCCAAAGCTTGTTTATTTGTTTCAATACGTTCTGCCAAAACTTCAATATTTGTTGCTAGACCTTTGCAAACCTCTAATACATCAAATCTGAGTTGTTGATTCATATTCTTCAAAGCAGCCTGCATTTTTTTGTCAATCTCACTAATTTTCTGATTAAATTCCAAAGTCAGTTCATGTTTCATAATCTTTAAATTATTTAATAAATTTTCAGGTGTCAAAGGCTGTAGAGGTGTTAACTCAGTATTAAGTTGCGTTTTAGAAATATATCCAGAGGGATAGTCATTTCTTTTAATCAAAACAGTCCTTCCAGATTTTGAAGCCATTATGGTGTTTCAAAAGAGTACAAAGAAAAAAGAAAGCCAGGTGCCTGATTAAAGTTCCTTCCAATTTAAAAACCAGGTAGTCTTTTATTATTAGAAATCTTTCAATTATAACTTTAATCCAGGGTTAGGAGACAGAGAAAGAAAAAATCATTTTTCCAAGTTAAAAGTTTCCATAAGAGAGAAAAGGAAAAAAAAAAGCCTCTGGGGAAACGAAAGTCACATTCACTTCTCAATCGCCATATTGTTACTTTGTTTCCTTTGTTTCTTTGCCGAAGTGAAAGCTTACCCAGGAGTTGAAAAAAAAAAGGAAAAAAGAGGTTTCATTACTTGCCCATTCACGCCTGTTTCTCTCTGTCTGCTTCTATAGTTCAAAAGTGATTGTAAATCCAATTCTTGAAGCAGCGGCTGGTCACGACATCTAGCTCCGCAAAGGCGGAGGTTTCCTGATCTTCGGAGCTGGAGACAGGCTGCATGGGGAGCTCTCCCTTCGCGCCCCTAGATGGCTCCTAGGGCGCTGGGGGGGCTCTACCCCACCTGTCAGGCTCTCATCTCTCCCCTTTGCCCGGGGAAGATATTTCAAAGCCGCCAGACAGCTGTTCTGGCGGCTTTAACGAAGATCGGAAAGGCGCCCGACGAAGGGACGTCCGCGATGGCGCGCTCCAAACCGGAAGTCTCGTTAGGGACTGCATCTTGAAGGGTCTGTACACTACCAGAGTGTTGAGCTTTGTGAGGTCTAAAATTCTTCTCCAGCCTCCCGAACTCTTTGGTACCAGAAAGAGGATCGAGTAAAACCCAGTCCCTCCTGACCTGTGGGAACTGGTTCGATGGCCTGGATCTCCAACAAGTATTGGATCTCGGCTTCCATCATGTTTCTTTTGATGATGTTTTTGGGAACTGGGCAGTGGATGAAGCGGTTGGGGGAGCTGGAAAGAAATTCTAGCATGAGGCCTAGCCTCAACCGTCTGTAATACCCAAGCATCGGTGGTGGTGAACTCCCATTGCCTTGCAAATTTTTGCAGCCGACCGCCAATGGGGGTGGCTTGAGAGTCACTTTCCACGATGAAAGGACCTATTGCTGAATCCCCGAAATGGTCTCTTGGCTTGGGATTGGCATCTGCCCCTGTCCTGAAAGGACTGCCTATCTGAAGGATGGTCAAAAGTTTTGGGATAGGACCTACAAAACTGGGAAGCAGAAGGCGTAGGTTCCGATGCACAAAATGGCTGCCTTTGGAAGTATGGAGAAAACCTACGGTCAGCCTGTCTGCGAACAGAGGGCATCACTTTCCGCTTATCCTCGTTTTCAATAAGGATAGGGTCAAGGGCATCCCCAAAAAGATTAGAACCCTTGTAGGAGGCTGATGCTAACTGCCGGTGGCGTAGCCATAGGAGGAGGCGTGAGGTGACTGTGGACGCTAGGGCTCTGGACGAGAATTTAGCTGAGTCCAAGGTAGTGCCAGCCGAAAACTTGGTGGTCACCACAATCTTATTTAAATCCTGGTGCAGCCTGGTGTCATCGGGGGGTAGCCTCGCCTGCATCTGGCGAAGCCAGAGCAAGGAGGCACGGTTGAAAAAGGAAGCTGAAGTAGCAGCCCTGATTGCCCAGGCCACCGCCTGGTGAGTTTTATGGAAGGACATCTCCGCCTTCCTGTCTTCCACTTTTAACCCTATTATGTCCGTGGGAAGAATAGCGGAGGAAATTAGGGTTGCTATTGGAGCGTCCACTGATGGGAGGTGGAGGAGCTCTTCCAGATCTGGGCCTGTACAGAAAAGTCTCTTGTCGTGCCCGCTGGGAACCGGCAGATATACGGGATGGTTCCACTGTCATTGGATCACATCAACGAAAGGTTTGGGCGAAGGGATGACCTCCTGTTCAGGCGTTGGTTCTGAAAACAAGCCCTCATTTGAGTCTGGAAGACCTAGTGCAGATTCTGAAGAGGCCTCAGCTAGACCCATATTGGTGGTTGAGTTGGCCTTATGGAGCAAGGATTTAAATAAGGCCTGGCAAAAAAAGGCCAGAGGGGGCCGGCTTGTCAGGAAACATCCCTTCATGCTCAGAGAACTCTTGGTCTCCCAAGTCCTCCTCCTCCCCCATCATCGAATCTGCGCTGTGCGGTGATGCCTGAGATGAAGGAGACCCCAGCATTGATGGAATATGAGCTGGATCCTGAGCATGCAGGATGGGAAGAATAGGAGATAAATGTCTCTGTTGCAAACCTGCAGCTATTCCCCTTGAAATGGCCTCAGAAATGAGGGATCTAAGTTCCTGGGGTAGTTCGGGCCCCAGGTCCTCCCCTGAGCGGAGCCCCTCTGCAGTGGGGATAAACATTGCAGGTGCAGAACTCCTCACTAAAGGTGCAGAGTGCAGACCTGTAGTATCTAGGCATGGAAATTGAATGGCTTCCTCCCCAAGGTAAATTAAGGGAGGAGGTTGCTGGATAACTGCATCCCCAGGGAACCCAGATAGCTGCATGGCCTGCCTGGGTTGAGGCAAAGGCCCAGTACCTCTAGGAGGAAGATTTTCTGTCTCTAAAATGAGAGTAGATGGCCCTACCTCAGCCAGACTCTTGCGGGCTTTATCAAATTGTTTATCCAAAGGCCTGTGCCATCTTTTTGCATCCTTGTCCAAAGCAGAGGATGCCTTTTTAGGGGCAGGCGTTTGGGATCTGCTCTTTCCAGCAGATTTACCCTTGGTTGCCTGTCTAAAGCTCCTGGGCTTAGGATTACGAACCCTATGAGCCCGGGTAGAGGGAACTGTTTGCTCGATATCTGAAGACAATTCTTGCTCAGTCATTATGCCAATTTGATTATACAGACCAATCAGAAGTCTTCAGTCCAGGACTGGCAAGTGAAGATTCCAGTAGAAGAAAGCCACCTGGCCAGGCAGACGGGATCAAAATCCTTGCAAAAGGGTGAGGCAATTAACACGTGCTGAGAGGCAACACCACAGACCCAAGCAATTGTAGTAGCTAGCAGCTAAATCCAAGTGGCACGAGAGCGAAATCCCACTCTTTGAATGCCGCCTCGGCTAGATTGTTGTTAAGAATGGAACAAGAGTTTTAAATAACTCTCCTGGTACTACTAAGACTTGCAGGGATCAAAAGAATAGCGCACAAGCAGGAATGTTTCTCCTCGGCGCTGTCCCCCCCCCCGCTGCTTAACAATTGGCGCGAGAGCAAATTACAGCTCTCTGGTGCCTCCGCGGCTGAGAATCACTCAAAAATGGCGCAAGATTGAATTCCAGCTCTCCCAGCGCCTCCGTGGTTGCAAGGGGCTGAAATTGAGGCGCGTGAGCAGAAAACAAGCTCTCCCAGCACCGCTACCGCTTTGCTAAGACTGGTGTGGTGTGAGTGCTAAACAGCCCTCTGAGCGCCTCCTACACCAGTAAGTTCTCGGAGTTTGCCCCAACGTGCCGGTCAGTGACTCCGGGGCCGCCGCGCCGATAGAGAGCCAAAGTGATGGTGGCAGTTGTACCAGCAAGCCAGGGAACCAGCTCACCCAGTGGCAATAGAAAGGACAGGGAAGCAGAAGACCATACTTACAGGAGAAGCCTCCAAGAGGATTAACTCCGAATACTGCCTTTGAAGATGATTTAGGTGGTGGCATTCAGCCTGGAGCCCCAGGGGAGACTAGCATACTGCTAGCTGCTAGCAGCCCAAGGACCGAAACCTGGAGAAGAAAGGGATCCCCCTTTCTTCCTGCTCCAATGTCTTCGGCTCTCTGTTGAAGAATCCAAGTGGAAAACAAAAGGTCTAATTCTATCTAATTGCCAGAGGCAAAAGCACATGTCTCTCTAGCTAGACTGAGTGAAAAAAATGGCTCAAAATGGCTACCGAAAGAGCAGAGGAGGAAGCATGGTCAACAAAGAAAAAAATCAACACTCAGTCTCTGGCAAATAGATAGAAGTTAGCCCACGCCAGAATTCTCCAAGCAGTGCACTGGAGAAGGGAGAAAGAGGGAGGGAAGGGAGAAAGAGAGAGGGGGGAAGGAAGAGGGAGGGAAGGGGAGGGAAGGGAGAAAGAAAGGAAGGAAGGAAGGAAGGAAGGAAGGAAGGAAGGAAGGAAGGAAGGAAGGAAGGAAGGAAGGAAGGAAGGGGGGGCACTGATGACATTTTTCACACTTAAGACCATTGCAGTATCCCAATGGTGACGTGATTTACAGTTGGATGCGTAACAACTGACTCACATTTATGACGGTCGCAGTCATGTGATCTCCCTTTTGCAATCGTCTGACAAGCAAAGTCACTGGGGGGAGCCAGCTTCACTTAACCATCGTCTGACTGACTTAAACAACGATCCACTTACTAGCAGTAGCAAGAAAGCTCGTAAAATGGGTCCAAGCACACTGAATTGCTCTCTCTCTTAGAAACAAAGATTCGGGGAAGCCAGATTCTTAGCGACTGTGTGACTGCCTTAGCGACCGTTCAAGTTACACTGGAAAAGGGGACTTAAGGAAGGTGTGGCCAATGTCTCGGCGACACAGACATTTCCCTCTGAAACTCCGAGGGAAACTCCGAATTTCCAGTTGTTCGGGGATCCGGAACCGGGTCGGAGCCGTCCTGGAGGAGTGGTGAAGAGGAGAGGCACAGGTCGGTGGTCCAGGGGGATCTGCAAACCCCCCAGGAAGCCAGCACCAGCTTCTCGACCAACAGCTGCAGAAAGACGACTCTGTCGCCATTAGCCGAGACGGCCACAACGGAATGATCAGAACAAAAAGAATGTGGACTGCCTGGGTGAAAAGATCTAAATTTTTGTGCAGGAGCGGGGTGGAAGCAAAGTGTTGAAGCCGGTTGAGTGACTAGCCAATTTAAAGATAACAGAAAATTTAAAAAACGAAACAGTAAAAGATATCCGAGCGGAAACTGGCGGCTATCTAGCAATTGGGAATACCATAGAAAGTTGGATAAATGGAGATTTAAGCCCAAGAAGATTGTTGATGTTTTTACAATTGGACTTGGTGAAAATTAAAGAGATTTGGAAAATAATAAAGAACTTGAAAAAAATATTTCATATGTGGATTTATAGCATTTTGGCGAGTTTTTGTTAAATAAATGGTTTGCTGCATTGGGAATCTGGCATCGCCATCTGCTGGTGAAAGAAAATATTGCAATAACTGGTGGGAAGATAGAAGAAAAAGAAAACGAAAAAAACTTGTTGACAGCTGCGGGGACTGACCTTACTTACAAGAAAAGATAATTTGGAAACTGTGAGAACCTGAAAGGAGTGTATGTTGTGCTATGGTGACAGAAGACAATAAGACTTCGAAAATGAATGGAATGGACTAAAAATTCTAACAGACTATATGAATTTAAGCTTTAATGAAGAGACATTTAATTTAAAAAGTTTTAATAACTGTAAATTTGATAGTATGGAGGTGTGTATGCACGAAGAATTAATTGGGATGTTAAAAATATTCATTAAGACATAAAAACTTATCTTTTGGGAACTTGGAAAGGTAATAAGAAAGCAGAAACTAAGTTGGAACATATAGAACACTCAGAATGTATAGTATTGGAAAATAAAAATGAGGAACAAGGAAATCACATTGAAGAAAAAGGGATTAAAAATAAAAAACAGATGATTTCACTGGGATTTACAGTGACATGAAAAAACAGACGGGGGGAATATCATTTCCAAAAGAACCAATCTAAAGACAGAGGGGATAATAGGGAGAAGAGACTAGGGGATATTGTGAGGAGATTTAATCAAATAATATACTTAAAAGGGAGAAAAAGAATCCAGAAAAAAAGAATTTACATATACAAAAATAAAAGAAAGAAAAAGAAGCTAAGAGAAGGGGAAGAAAGGGAAAAACCTACAAGAAGTGGAATTCTTGAGAGACCAAAAGAGAAGTACCATTGGCTTACCTGAACGGTCTTCTCTGTGCGCTGTGTGGAGAGTCCAACATGGGTTCAACTCTAGTCAGTTGCTAGGGACTGAGTTTAAATTGTTTGAAGTATGCCCTCTATCTGCCTTTCTGGTCAGTTTTAAACGAAGGCGTAGAGAAGGAATGTCCATCCGATATAATGAATGTCCAAGGAAGGCTGCGACCCTGGGCCAGATAGCCGGGGCGGGTTTGGACTCTCCACGCAGCGCAAAGAGAAGACCGTTCAGGTAAGCCAACGGTACTTCTCCAGTGCGCTGCTAAGGAGAGTCCAACATGGGATATATCCAAGCTCAATTGTCCAGGGCGGGAGAAGGCTGGTCCAGAAGAGCAGGAGTAGCGCAAACCCTCTGGAGGACCCGCCTGCCGAAGGAGGCCTCTGCTGATGCAAAGGAGTCCAGTCTGTAATGTTTCACAAAGGTGGAAGGAGAAGCCCCCGTAGCGGCTCTACAGATGTCTTTGAAAGAGACCTGCGTGGCCCATGCCCCTGAGGTAACCGCGGTCCAGGTGGAGTGCGCGGTAACTCCGCCAGGAACAGCTCTGGACTGACTCTCGTATGCCTTGGCAATACAAGCCTTAAGCCAACAGCTGATCGTCTGCGATGAACCTTTGTGGCCCATGGAAGCTAGGAGGAAAGAGACAAACAGAGCTTCGGACTTTCGAAAGGACGCCATCCGGCGAACATAAATTTTGAGGGCCCGCCAAACGTCCAGCTTGTGCCAACGGTGTTCCAGCTGGTGAGTAGCGTTGGAGCAAAAGTCTGTTAAGATAACTTCCTGGGCCCTGTGAAACCAGGAATTTACCTTTGGTAGGAAGGCGGGATCAAGGCGTAAAACTACCCGATCCTGGTGGAAATGGCAAAGGTCTTGCTGCACCAAAAGTGCCGATAATTCTGACACCCTCCTGGCCGATGTAATGGCCACCAGGAAGGCTGTCTTGAGGGTCAGCAATCTACGTGATATTGTCCTCAGTGATTCAAAGGGTGGAGATGTAAGTGCCTGCAGAACCAGAGGGAGGTCCCAGGTGGGGTAACGATGGATCACCTGGGGTCGCAGGTTAGCCACGCCTCTCAAAAAGCTTCGGACGCTAGGGTGGTGGTATAGAGACCGAAGATTGTCCAACCGAAGCACAGTGGATAAGGCCGCCACATGACTGCGGAGCGTGTTGAGCGCAAAACCCTTATCGAATCCTTCTGCAAGAAGGTCAGGATCTGAGGAAGGGAGACTGACAGAGGGTTGAGCTGAGACTGAGCACAGAACTGACATTAAGCTTTCCAAGTCGTGTTGTAAAGGCGAGTGGTAGAGTCCCGACGGGATGCTTGATGGCGGCAATCACGTCATCCGGGAGCTTGTCCTGTCTCAAGAAGTCCCCCTCAAGTGCCAAACCGTCAGGTGCCACCACTGGGGGTCCGGGTGTAGTAAGGACCCCTGGCTGAGGGATCACGATGATCCGGAATCAGCCACGGTCGGGATACTGAGAGTTCCACCAGGTCGGCGAACCAAGGACGGCGGGGGCAGTGCGGGGCGACTAGTAAAATCTCCGCTTCTTCCAACAGTATCTTCCGCACCACCTTCAGGATGAGTGGGATGGGAGGGAAGGCGTACAAAAGACCCTTCGGCCAAGGGCTGCACAATGCATTGACACATTCCGCCCCGGGCGATGGGAATAGAGTGAAGAAGCGGGGCAGATACGTGTTGAGATGAGTCGCGAACATGTCTGCCACCAATTCGCCAAATCTCTGAGACAGCTCCCGGAAGATATCCGGGTGGAAGCGCCACTCCACTGGGTCTAAGGTGGAATGACTCAGCCAGTCTGTCTGCACATTCGATATCCCTGATATGTGCTCCACTTAAAGTGATTTGAGGTGTTGTTCTGCCCACTGACTGAGCGACTCTGCTTCTGCCCTGAGGCCCCCTGATGGTTTATATGCGAGCGTGTGGCCACGTTGTCCGTTAAAATAAGAACGTGGCGATCTGACACAAGAGGTTGAAAGTGTCGCAGAGCCAAGGACACCGCACGCAGCTCCAACAAATTGATGTTGGTATTGCTCAAATCTGACGGTGTCCAATGACCTGAGTCATCTGGGAGGAGGTCTGAGCTCCCCACCCCAACAGGCTGGCGTCCGGGACCGCCACTCAAGCAGGATCCTTGAAAAGGCAACCTTGCAGTAGAGCTGGAGACAACCAACATAGAAGGTAGCATCGAACAGCCGGAGACAGTGGCACCAGCGTGTTGGAATTGCTGGTCCCCACCCGCTGGAATGCAAGGAGGCTCCACTACAGGGAACGAGCGTGCAGTCTTGCCCACGGCACCATGTCGATGCAGGAAATAAACTTGCCCAGTAATCAGGAAAGAAGGGACAATGGCACCAGATGTTGCAGTTGGATGTGGCACACCATGGAGACAATGCTGTCCCGACAGTCCAGTGACAGGGAGACCTCACAGGTCACCGTATTGATAACCGGAGAAGCGAGGTGGTGTGGGTAAGGTGACTCTTTGGGATGTTGATAGAAAATTCATGGGCCTACAGCCTGAATAGTCAGCCGAAGGTCAGCGTATGCATGATGGGGCGATGATGATTGGATAATTATGTCGTCCAAATAACATTGGAGATGTAATGGACATGCCCTGAGATCCGCCACCACCACATCCAGGACCTTTGTGAAGGTCCTAGGGGAGGAGGAAAGGCCGAAGGGCATCGCTCGGTACTGAAAATGCGCCCCGGCGACACAGAACCGCAGGAACCTCCTGTAGGATGGATGTACGGGAAAATGGAGATAGGCCTCCTTGAGGTCGATGGAGGTGAGCCAACCCTGATGCCTGATGCATCCCAAGATGGAGTTAAGGGATTGCATCTTGAAGCGCTTGTACGCAATGTACATGTTGAGCTGCTTCAGATTGAGGACGACTCTCCACCACCACCCCTGAATTCTTGGGGACTAGGAAGATGATCGAATAGAAGCCTAGAGTCTCTTGACCCGGGGCACACTCTCGATGGCCGATATCTCCAAAAGGTGACTGATCTCCTGGTCCAACAATGCCCGTTTAATGGGATCAGGCGAGACGGGACACCGAATAAACCAGTTGGGGGATCTAGCTACAAAGTCTATGAAAAGACCAAATTTGACTGTTCTTAACACCCAAGTGTCCGAAGACGTGAGCGCCCATTGGGCAGCAAAGTGTTGTAGCCTGCCACCAATGGGGATGACCCCGGCTGAGTCATTTTGACCTCCGAAATCCTCGGGATCCAGTTCCCCTGAAGGGGCGACGAGATTGGTTAAATTGTCTGCCCCTGTCTCTAAAGGCTGATCTGTCCTGTCTGTCGGCCCCTTATGGTTACGACCTTTGGCGATGGGGTCCCCCAAAGGAAGAGTCGGGCCGAAAGGGCTGCCGATGAAAATACGGGGTGGAGCGTCTGTCTACCCTCCTGTGGACCTTGGGTAGAACCTTGCGTTTATCCCGGTCCTCCATCAAAATGGAGTCCAGGGAGTCCCCAGACGGTCCCCCATAAAGGGGGCGGTCGCCAGGGGCCACTTTAAGCATGCGTCCGCCTGCCAATTGCGGAGCCAAAGCAGGCAGCGCGAGGATATGCTGCTGCAATGGCTCTAGATGCAAATTTTGCGGAGTTGAGAGTTGCATCTGAGGAAAACTACACCGCCGCCAACATCTTGTTCAAATCTTGGCGGAGTCTTGAGTCCTCCAGACTCAGGCGGGACTGCATCTCCCTCAGCCACATGATGGCGGTGCGGTTGAAGAAGGATGCAGCCGTAGCAGCCCTCAGCGACCAAGCAGCCATCTGATGAGACTTGGGGAGCAATACCTCTGCTTTGCGGTCATCTGGCTTGAGGCCCTCTGACACCTCAGATGGAAAGACCGCGGAACAGAACAGACTGGCCACCGGCGGGTCCACTGGAGGAAACTGTAAGAGGTCCTCTATCTCAGGACCGAACCCATAGAATTTGCGTTCTGCAGCCGACGGCCAAGGAGCAGCTGCAGGATGGGCCCAAGCCCTCTTAATAATGTCTATAAATATTTTGGAGGGAGGAAGATATTCTGTCTCCCGTTCTGGCTCAGCAAAGAGACTGGCAGCTGGATCGATGCCAACGGATAGTTCAGACGATTTGTCAGCTACCCCAAGATTGGCTGTAAGCTTGTCCTTAGGGAGCAATATTTTAAATAACGCCGGTTTGAACAGCCCAGTGAAGACTGGCTGGTCCGGAACAATGTCCTAATCATCTGACATATCCTCGTCCAAAACGCTCCCTTCATCTTGAACCGCAGGCTCGCCCAACTCCGAAGAGCGGCCTGAGTAAGGGGCACCCATAGTGGACCAAACTTCTTGAACTGAGACCTGGCTGGGACAAGAGGGGGGGTTCCCCTCTCAGAGATCTGCCCAGACGGGTTTCAAGTTCTGCATCAGCCGCAACCCCAGGGAAGGGGTGGAGGAGTAGTGATTATTGTCTGAAAAAGTCTTCATCCTTGCAGGAGCCCTGCCCCAGAGATTGTTAGGTGTGAGTCTCTCCTTTTGAAGTTGGACGTAGGGGTTCAGTTGGGCCTATTTTTGACGTTCCTGCCTACCAGCTGCGTCACAATGGCCCTGCCTGCATTGCTTGATGCGGTAGGCGGTCTGGCAATGGAGTTCCCCAGGCTGATGGTACTGGGGGACTTTAATTTGCCATCGCTTGGTGAGTCCTCGGATGCAGCTCAGGAGTTCATGGCTTACATGACAACCATGGACCTGACCCAAGTAGTTCAGGGTCCGACTCATGGGGGGGGGGGTGTTAAAGTGAGAATAAATCTCACAGAGGCGATGTGGATCTTTTCTTGGAATCCAGACAGTTAGAAATGAAACCGAGATTAAAAGTCTAATAGAAAATATTTATTTCGGTACAAAAACAATAAATTCTGAATAGTTACATTCTTGCTAATTAAATGCGACCGTTCCTGTCAGACCCAAACCAAAGAGAATAATGGAAAATCAGGAATGCACACGTATGCAGAAGATCACGTCACGTGTTTTGCTTGTAATGGAATGTACCATAATATTAGAATAGGGATGCATCACCCTGCATACAATTGGCAATATTCACCACGTGACAGGGGGTCACACACTTGACCTGGTGTTCCTCTCAGAGCAGTGGAGAGATGATCTGAAATTGAGGAGCTTAGCCATCTCTCCCTTGTCGTGGTCAGATCATTTCCTGCTGAGGCTAGACTTTATGGCTCCACTCCTCCATCGCAGGGAGGCGGAACCGATTAAATGGCACCAAATGGATCCAGATGGATTCCAGAAGGAACTTGGGGAGATACCTGAATCCCTTGTACACGATCCATCCGAATCCCTAGTACCGTGTTTCCCTGAAAATAAGACATGTCCCGATGATAAGCCCGACAGGGATTTTCGGGACATGCCTTCAAATACCCCCCCCAAATACTTTCCGGGGGAAGGGGGGACATGCCGGGAGCCTCTCTTTCTCCGGCGGGCACTCATTTGGCCGGGAGAGCGAGAGCAAGCGAGAGACATGTGCACACAAACCCCGCGGGACTAGCTCGGCTCATCTAGGTTCTGGCTACGTCAGTTTGAAACGCGCTCCTGCCTGCAAAGAACAGGAGGTGAACATGGATCCCTTCATCACAGGCAAGAGCACGTTTCAAAACGCTGCCAAAGGCAACCCAGAGCAGCGGAACCAATCCTGCGGGGGGTGCATGTAGCCACCTCTCGCTTACTCTCTCTCTCTCTCTCTCCCGGCCAAAAGAGTGCCTGCTGCAGAAAGACCCGCCCCCGGCCGGGAGAGCGAGAGCAAGCCCCTTCGGCTCTGTCACCTGCCACCGCCGCCTCCTTCGCTCGCCTCCCACCGCCCCTTCAGCTCTGCCACCGCCACCTCCTTTGCTTGCCTCGCACCACCCCTTCAGCTCTGCCGCCGCCTCCTCCTTTGCTCGCCTCGCACCACCCCTTCAGCTCTGCTGCTGCCCCTTTGGCTGTGCCTGTCACCGCCTCCCTCCCTCCCTCCCCCGCCCGCCCGCAGAAAGAGCGGCTCACACGCGGGAAGGGGGAGAATCTGGGCAGGCAAAAGCCGCCGGGTAAAGAGGGAATCCTCTCACGCAACAGCCAAAGAGCAGGAATTGGGGGAAAGAAAAAGACTTCTATTGCTTCTGCTTTTGGATGCACGGAAGGAAAGCAGCAGAAATCTTTGTTTGTCCCAAACTCTGGCTCTTCGGCTTACAAATCCAGCCAGGGCAGTGGCCGCTCTGGACGAGCGCTCTTTACCCGGCAGCTTCTGCCTGTCCTGATTCCCTCCCTTGCTGCGATGGGCGTCTCACGGTGGGGAGGGCTATGAGACGCGTGTCCTACCGGTATCTGGGACTTTTACCTCCATCGCGTTCTTACGTTGTTCTCTCCAAAAATTACTACCCCGAAAATTATAAGCCACGCCCCGAAAATAAGGCCAGGGGCATTTTTGGAGGATCAAAAAATATAAGCCCCTGTCTTTATTTTCGGGGAAACACGGTAGCTCCCTGGAACCGGGCAGCATCTGGGGCATTGGATCGGATTGCGCCGGTTCAACCTCTCCGTGGCAGTGGATCCCGGAAAACTCCTTGGTTTACTGAGGAGCTCCGGGATATGAAACGCCACAACAGATGTCTAGAGCGACGCTGCAGGGCCAGTAACTCCGAATCTGACCGAACACTTCTAAGATTCTTCATTAGGACTTACTTAGTGGCGATATGGGTGGCAAAATGTTCACATTTTTCCGCACTTATTGCATCCGCTGAGTCTCGTCCAGCTTCTCTTTTTAAGGTGACTCGTTCCCTCCTTAATGTGGAGGGAACGGAGGACCCCTTATGGGACAGAGCTGAGGAATTTGTAGAGTTTCTAGCAGATAAAGTCGCTCAGATTCGGACGTACCTGGACTCTGATTGGGCAATTCAAGCCGAGATGACAGGGACAAGTCTTAGTCTCATTTTATGGGACGAGTTTGAACACGCAACTCCTGAGCAAGTGGACAAGGCCATAGGAGCGATGAGTTCCTCCACTTGCTTGTTGGACCCGTGCCCCTCCTGGCTGGTTTCATCCAGTAGGGATGTGACACGAGGTTGGATCCAGGTGATAGTCAACGCCTCCTTGGGGGAGGGGTCCGTTCCACAACCATTAAAAGTTGCGGTTGTGAGGCCCCTCCTCAAGAAGCCTTCCCTGGATCCAACAGATTTAAAAAACTTCCGTCCAGTCTCCAACTTACCCTTTGTGGGTAAGGTTGTTGAGAAAGCTCCAGCTCCTATGGCTGTTGGATGAAATGGATTATCTAGACCCTTTTCAATCGGGTTTCAGACCTGGCTACAGCACAGAAACTGCCTTGTTTACTCTGATGGATGATCTCTGGCGAGCCCAAGATAGGGGTTATTCCTCTGTCTTGGTACTACTTGACCTCTCAGCTGCTTTCGATACCATTGACCATGGTATCCTGCGCTGATTAAGAGAGTTGGGAGTGGGAGGCACCATACTCTGATCGGTCTCAGTCGGAGTTGGCTGGAGGGCAGAGGTTGACCCCTAGGCCTCTCGTTTGCAGGGTGCCTCAGGGCTCGGTCCTCTCTACCCTCCTATTTAACATCTACATGAAACCACTGGGTGAGATCATCCGAAGACACGGGGTGAGGTTTCAGCAATATGCTGACGATACCCAGCTTTACATCTCCACCCCGCGTCAATTCAGTGAGGCGGTGGATGTGATGTGCCGGTGTCTGGATGATGTGAGGGTCTGGGTGGGAGTCAACAGGTTCAAGCTTAACCCGGACAAGACTGAGTGGCTATGAATACTGCCTCCTAAGACTTTGTCAACTGTCCCTCCTTGGTTCTGGGGGGAGAGAAACTAATCCCCTCAGAACAGGTTCACAATTTGGGTGTCCTCCTAGATCCACAGCTTAAATTGGACCAACATCTGACAGCTGTGGCTAGGGGGACCTTTGCACAGGTTCGTCTTGTGCACCAATTGCGACCCTACTTGTATCGGGAGGCACTTCTCACGGTCACTCATGCCCTTGTCATCTCACGGCTTGATTATTGCAATGCGGTCTACATGGGGCTACCCTTGAAGAGTGTTCGGAGACTTCAGTTGGTTCAAAATGCAGCTGCACGTGCGGTTGTGGGTGTGCCTAGATACACCCACACTACGTCCATTGTGCACGAGCTGCATTGGTTACTCATTGGTCTCCGGACGCAATTCAAGGTGTTGGTGATTACCTTTAAAGCCCTATATGGTTCTGAGCCAGAGTATCTTCGGGACCGTCTACTACCACATACCACCCAGAGAACGGTTAGATCCCACAGGGTTGGTCTGCTTCAGGTTCCGTCAGCTAAGCAATGCCGGCTAGCGGGCCCGGGGGCGAGGGCCTTCTCTGTGGCTGCCCCGGCTCTCTGGGATCAGCTACCCCCTGATATCCGTACTGTCCCCACCTTATTGGCCTTCAGGAAAGCCGTGAAGACCTGACTTTTTCGGCAGGCCTGGGACCAATGACCGTGTGGAAGAACTAACAAGGTTGGCCCATGTAATGGCTGTGTGATTGAATGTTTTTTACATTGCTATGTTTTTTTTAATTTGTCTTTTAATGTTATTTTTTATATTGATGATATTTTGTATTTGTTGTGAGCCGCTCAGAGTCCCTGTGGAGTTGAGCAGCATAGAAATGCAAATAATAAATAATAAATAAATAAATAAATAAATAATAAACTGGAGCAGTGACGGTCGGAGAAGGTGACCGCTGTTGAATGCCAGTTGCAATACCTTGAGAGTATGCGTTGGCTATCATGTCCTGCACTGCTGGAGGAAGTTGTTGCCAAGTGTCAATGCCTGGACGCAGGCCTGCCGCAGTCGGGGTGAACGTGGCCGAAGGAACAGCCTTTGGGGCAGCCTAGAGGGAAGATGAGATAAGGGTGGTCTCACCCGCAGGTCTCTGCGAAGCAGAAACTTCCTCTGACTCCAGATTCTGAGCCATCCCAGAGTGGGACCAATCTCTCTCTGTAGCCATCCCCGCTGGATTGGGTTGAGTAGACAGCAGGACTGGATTGGCTTCCAGAGATGGAGACAGCAGCAAAGGTTGGGAGGCAATCGGTAAAGGCAGCTGCAGCTGAGGGAAAGACTGAAAGAGAGAGGCCTGCTTTTGGGCCTGGTCTATTTGTTTCTCCAGTGCTCGAAGCCTTCGCTCAGCATCCTTGAGGCCCGCCATTGAGGTGGTAGAGTCCTTGGATTTGCCTTTGGATGAATGGCCTTTATCTTTGGCCTTCATGGGGGCTGGTGAGGTGGATGCCTCCTCCCCTTTCTGCTGCTCTACGTTATCAGCCATATCAGTTGTACAACAGACTGCAGGTAGACTGTAGGCTTTTAATGGAATTGCCTGGCAGGCCCTGAACTATGTGAGAGAAAGTCACAGGGAGCAGGGACTTCACTGCAGGATTAGTCCACTATCTGTCCCACTGGGAGGGGTTAGGAGACAAAATCAGTAGACACTGAGAGACACTCAGACAGGTAACCGAGGCAGAATAAAGTCCAGCAATAAGGTCAATGCACGCAAGAAGAAGCCGGAGAGGCACGTCGAGAGACGATCGGCAGCTATTTCAGCAAGAAACGCCACTCAAAATGGCCACCGTCACGATTAATGACGAGTTAGAGCAGTTAGTGGCTCTCTAAATGGTTTCCCAGTCTGCCCGGCAACAGGGTTGTGGAATATATCCCTTGAAATTTGCCCGGTAACAGGCGACTGCTCGAATCAAAATGGCCACCAAAATCTGCCCGGCAACAGATGAAAGGAAACCAGAATGGCCACCGTACTTCGCCTGGTAGCAGGTTACTGCTCAATCCAAAATGGCCACCGAATTCTGCCCGGCAACAGATGATGAAGGTAACCAAAATGGCCACCGTCAATGCCGGTAGGGGAAAATACAAGCCGCTCCAATTAAATCATGGCGGGAAGCCATGCGGTCACAATAAATTCGCCGTGTCTGCCTGCAGACGCAGCAGAAAGACGAACCCTCACAGCTGCGATCCGAACTGCCCATAATGCAACAGAGTTATGCCCATGGAGGGCAGGGACTCTGGCTGTGAAGCAATTATCTACACCGGTCGTGCCTGAAGGAGTTATGCCTGCTGAGGACAGGGACTCCGGCTATGAAAACTCGCTGGGGTGCCAGCTAACCAGCCTACTTACTGTAGGAAGATGAAATTTACCTGATAAGGAGAAAAAGGAAATTGCTGAGGAGAGTCCAGCTGGATTCAAAAATAGTGTTAGCTCGGAGAGAAGGAAAAAAAACGTCCCTACACTATGACTGAGTTTAAAAAACTGACCAGAAAGGCAGATAGAGGGCGTACTTCAAACAATTTAAACTCAGTCCCTAGCAACCAACTAGAATTGAACCCATGTTGGACTCTCCTTAGCAGCGCACTGGAGAATGGATGAAGAAGGGAAGGTTAATGGAAAGGAAGAGGGGTAATAAGACATGTTAATAGATTCAATTGTATTAATATTAATTGTGTATAATTAATTATGATATAAGGTTTTCATATAAGTTTGATATATGATGATATATACTATGAAAAGTGAAAATTAAATTTTGATTAGATCTAAAAGGTGATGAATTTAGAAAGAAAGAAAGGAAATATGTTATACTATAGTAGATGAAATTGTTGGAATATTATAAAATTTGTATAATTATTATTTTAAAAGGTTTTTACATAAGACTTGTATAACATAAATTTGGTTTAATGTTGAAGAGAATTTTGATAATTAGTGGGTTTTTGTATATTGGGAAGTTGGTAATGTAATCAGCCAATGGAATCTGATGGAAGATAGATGTGTAGCGGTAAGCTTAGATTTTGTTTAAATATGGAGGATGATTTAAAATAAGAAAAATAGAGTAATAAAGGCGAGAGGGGGATTTGGAAAGGTAAAAGAGATTAGAAATTAAGGGCATTTAGAGATGACTGAATAAGAATAAAATGAATTCTCAAGTAATTTTTGATCTTTTTTTATATGGACCTCTTGTAAACAAATCACATTCGAATCCAGTTTCTTTAATTTAGTGTATGTTTGTGCTCTTTTCTTTGGACTATTCAATCCATTTATATTAATTTATGTTATTTTGACTTCTTCTGCCATTATTGTCTGTGGTATCTTTTAGTATTCCTTGTTTCTCTTAGCACTCTACCTTTTGTGCCATCCTGTTCTCTTCTTGTCTCTTTTTTACTTCTCTTTCTTTCTCTTTCTTTTACCTAATCCTCTTCTTCCTGACTCCTACTCTCTATTTCGTCTCTGCTTTCTCTACTCTCTTTTTCCAACTCTGTTTCGCAATATTGGTAAAAAAAACTCTTCGGCTTGTTCAATCGATCCTATTTTAATTTTTTTATCCTGCCAGGTTATTAACAATCCTTCTGGCATCAACCATCTAAACATAGTTTTATTTTTTGTTAAACAATTTGTTAAGAATTGATACTGCTTTCTATTATTCCTTATCCTATGGGGGACCTGCTTTAATATTATAATTTCTTTACCTTTATACAGAATGGCCTCATTTCTAGTCAATTTATATATGTCATCTCTAACTGCCCTTCTTGCAAATTTAATATGTATTTCTCTTGCCAGGTAGTGTCTTTTTACATAATTAGTATGTACGCGGTACACCTCATCGATCTCCTTTCTTATCTCTTGTGGGTCTAGTTGGATTTCTGCCATTTTTTCTCCTATATTCTCTCCTTTATCCTCTGTGATATTCTGAAATCTGAGATAATATGTGGCGTGATCCATCTCGAGATGGGCAATGGCATCTTCCAGATTCCTAACAGTCAAAGCGTTTTTTTTCCTCCATCTTATCTACTTTTTGCTCCACCTGGTCCACCTTAGTTTCTACTGTTTTTATCCTTTGATCATTTTCTGCTAATGTTTGTTGGATATTTTCAATCCTATCATCAATACTTTTCACCTTATCTTTTACTTCGACCATTTCTGTTTTAATTTCTTCATGGTGTTTTTTGGCTTCTTCCCTATTATTCTCTATTGTATTTCGGGTTTTCATCATTGATTCTTGCATTAACATAAGTGTCTCTTGTATAGACTGTAGACTCGTAGTTGACCCTGTTTTTTCTTTTGCTAACATGCTTTCAATAGATCTTTGTTGAGATGGTGAAACTGAAGTTAATACAGTGGGGTTTAATACTTGTTTCTTACCTACTTTAGTTGTTGCTATTGTGCTTGTCATATTAAGTGATTCACATATATTTTTCCACATATATTTTCCCTTGCTTCCTAGCACAGTGACATCACCACTGGGAGCCCCAAGAATAAAATGAGTAGATAAAAATTAAGGAAGGGGAGGAGTATGGCCCCAAATTATAAATAGAAAAGGGATGGTTTTGAATGATAAGCATGAAATGAGGTACAAGAAGGGATCCGGACAACACTTTGTTCATAATGAAGAAAGGAGGAAGGGATAAATAGAAAGTTAAAGATACGAGCCCTAGGCGATAAATTATTTGTTTAAGGAGGCAGCATTATATTAGTATTAAAATATACCTAGAAAGATGTACATGTATAGATTTATTAACATAGAAAAGAGTTAAGGTTAATATTAGTATTATGAGTTAAGGGATTTTAGAGAGATGAGTTTTTTGTCTGTTAACCATAAAATAAACATAAATGGATACACTCAGGGGGGAAATAAGAGGGAGGAAGAGGGGGTAGAGGAGAGGAGGAGTGAAGGATGAGAGAAGATAGAAGAGAGGGGTTAGAAGGAAGAGGAGGAGAGAAGAGAGAGGTGAGGAGAGGAGGAGAAGGAGGAGGAGAAAGGTAGAGGAAGGAAGAAGGGGGAAGTAGAAGGGAGAGAAGGAGAAAGTAGGTAGAGAAAAGAGAGGGAGGTAAGAGAGGGGAGTGACATGATGTGATAAGGGGGAAACAGATGGGAAACTCGATAATGATGTATACAAGATTAATACATTGGCTTATTGGATAATAATATATAAATATATGTTAATACTTGTCAACATGTTATGGTATATGTATTGATATACAGTATATATGTGGAATGTGGAGAAAAAATAAAAAAAACTTTGCAAAATGAAAAAGGGACTTATGACTGTTTTTCACACTTAATGACCATTGCAGCATCCCCATGGTCAGGTGATCCAAATTTGGATGCTTGGCAACTGACTCTTACTTATGATGGTCTCAATGTCCCAGAGTCATGCGATCCCCATTTGCGACCTGACTAACAAAGTCCACAGGGAAGCTGGATTCACTTAACAACCATGTGACTTACTTAAGAGCTGCAACTATTCAATGGTGGCAAGAAAGGTCATAAAGTGGGTGAAAGTTCACTGAACAGCTGTCTTCCTTAGCAACAGAAATTTGAGGCTCAATGGTGGACATATATTAAGTCAAGGGGTACCCTTACCCTTCTCTTATGAGTGTGTCAATCACTGGTAATCTGGTAGGCCTTTGCTCTCAAATTCTCAATCTGGTCCACAGTGATTGACATCCACTGTTGGAGGATGGATTGAGTACAATGCGTCGAAACTCACTTTAACAATGCTTTTGGTTGGCAACCAAAATTTTGGGCTCAATTGTGGTCGTAAGTCAAGGACTATCTCTGCCTTCCTTTGCCTTGTCCTAGTAAACTCCTTCCCTTTTCTGGGAATTTTCCACTCTGTTAGGGGCACCAAAATAACCCAGATAATGTAAGGTCTCCTGCTGGAGCAGGGGTTGGACTAGATGACTTCCGAGGTACCTTCCAGCCCTGGATTGCTGTGCTGTTTCAAAGCATCCTCTGAAACTGTGTCTAGTGCCAGGGTTTGTGGTCCTTCCTTCCTCTCCTTTTTCTCTGCCTCCCTCCCTCCCTCTATCCATCCATCCATCCATCAATATCTCATTCACTTTCTCTTCCCCCTTCCTTCCTTCCTTCCTTTTTCTTTCTTTCTTTTTTTTTCTTCCCTCCTTCCTTCCTTCCTTTCTCCCTTCCCTCCCTCTTTCTTTCTCTTCCTTTTCTTTCTTGTCTCCCTTCTCCCTCTCTCTCTTTCTTTCTATCTCTCTCTCTCCCTTCCTCCTTCCCTCTCTCCTTCTAGGATACCAACCCGAAACAAAAACTCCTTTAGATGAAGTCGGCTTACTTACCACCACCCCTACCCCCGCTCTTCCCTTCCAACCAAACACAGGCAGCAGTCACAGCAACAAACACTGCCCCGTTCAGTGTCAGGGAGGCATGATCAGGTATAGGGGAGCTTCCACCTCCTCCCCTTCCTTCTCCTAACAAGCGCCTGAGGACCTTTGGCTGCAGCAACTCCCCCAAAGCCCCCCAGCCCCTACGATTGATCGCACCATGGCTTCTGGCTGCCAGCATTGGCAGTTAGCCGATTGGCTGGCGGCTAACTGTCCCGGGCATCAAAAACTGTTTCGGCGAATGGGACGTGCCAAAGGGCATGGGACAGAGGGGCCGTGGTCCATTGGCCAGAGCGAACAGCTAGGGGCGGGCCAGCCAAGGAGAAAAGCTAGAGGTTAATGCACGGAGGCGGGACCCTAGCAGAGAAGCAGGCACGGCCAAGGAAGCCTAAAAGTCGTAGGCCCGGCCCAGAGGGCTGCGCACATCCTTCCAGACCTCCTTTCTCGCCAGAGATCAGCTTGACAATGCTTCAGACAGTGAGAAAGCAGGCCTGGAAGGCCGCCTTCTGGACCCCCTTTGTCGCCACCAGAAGCCTTGTCAAACTGATCTCCAGCGAGTAAGGAGGTCTGGAAGGCCACATGAGGCCTTCTGACCCTGCTTTCTCACCGCAAGGCCTCATCAAGTCCTTTGCTGATAAGAAAGGAGGGAGCAGGCAAAGAAACAGGCTGGAGAGAAGACAGATCTTCATAAGGTAACTCACCCAGCACGGCAGGATGGGGGGGGGAGCAATTGTGGGGACCCCAGGGTAGGGAGAATGAGGTATCTGTGGTTGGGGGAGTCCTTGGGTAGTGTGAAGTAGGTGACCTGTTCCATCACTACGCCACCTCATGGCCTTCCCCACACGAAGATACTTCATGTGCACTTAATGAGCTGCGCATTTGCCAAAGCATTGCCGTATTTTTCGGAGTATAAGATGCACCTTTTTACCCTCAAAAAGAGGGTGAAAACTTGGGTGCGGCTTATACACCGAATGTAGCCCCACCCAGCCACCCCCACCCTTTGGCCTCTGCCTGCCAGCAATTTACCTCTTTGCAGCAAACAGGGCAAAGCACAAGAAGAGCACAAGAAGAGATGATCTGCCTCCCGACCTACAGCTGACTGAGGCTTGCAAGCCACGTGGTAAAATGAAACTAACTACGGTGGCTGTAATGTGACAAATTGCTGGGAGATAAACTGCTGGCAATATTAGACTGCTGAAATTGCAAGGAGGCAAGCTATAGCTGCTATGGCTCAGAGATAGAGCTCTTGCCTCACAATCAGGAGGTTGTGAGTTCTATCCTAGGTAGAGGCAGATTCTGTTAATATGTTATTTTGTTAAATGTTTGTAGAGTGTTCAAATTATTAGACTTATTTTTTAAAGACTGCTTTATTATTGTTCTAGACAACTTAACAAAACGAAGAAGCTTTTTAAAATAAATGCTTGCTCTGAAGAGGCCCAGTGCTATTGTATCTTCTTTTAAATAGCAGAGAATACTTCCAGAAAGCCACATCAATTTTAAAGATCTGTAAAAGTATAATCTGAAATGTCCTGTTTTAGTATTAAGTATTAGTATTAAGTATTAGTATTAAAAGAAGGCAGCTGAGAAACCCTGACTTAAGTCATGTTTGGAGTAGATCTATTTAGATAATTGGGAGGAGTTAGTGTGATTACATTTAAGAAAACTTTCTGGGATTAATATACTGCCATAAATGTACATTTCTCCAATTCTTTGCCATTTCTATGGGTCAGGCACACATGCACAGAAATACACAGCAAACAGTGTATATCATCTGTACTGTTTGCTGTTTGCTAAATTGCTGGGAGGCAGAGGCCTTTTTTCCTTGTTTTCCTCCCCCAAAACTATTACGCCGGTGCATCTTATACTCCGAAAAATACGGTATATTAGCAAATGTGTGGGCAAAAGTAGAGTAATCTCGTTCAAGGTATGAGATTCACTCCCACAAATTCTCGAGTTATGGAGGGAATGGGCAGGCTGCATTACAGTAACTTGAGGACTACCTGTAGTCAAGCAAACTGTCCAAACTCAAGATCTATTAAACTAAGCCATCAATCATTAACATAGGCAGTCCTCACTTAGCAACCACAACTGAATTAGCAATTTGGTTGCTAAATCGCTAAGCAGAAAATCAGATGACCATAAGTCTTATGGTTGTTAAGAGAATGAGCGTTCCTTATCTGATACGCTCTTTCTCATCAGGAGGAGCCAGCAGTCAGGATGGGTTTTGTCTCCGCCCACTAGCAGTGAGGACTGAGCCTTTTTTAAATATCTGGATCCGCCTCCTTGAAGCCCAGTTATGACGAATCAGAAGCTAAGACTCGATGTGGCGAACAAATTTTCTCGCACAATGACAAGATGGCATCCCGACTACGTTTTGTCTGGTTCAGTTCTAGTGCATCGTCCAGTGACTTAGGTGATCTTGAAGCGTGTGTACCTAGCTGATAGGTTGAACCCTGTCCTAGCAGGAATCCTAATTGGGACCTCTTTCCCTGACACAGTGACATGCTGCCGCCTTCCCCTTCACGGATCATAGGCAGGTGAGGGAGTGAAATAGAGAGAAAGGGACCAAGGCCCGAGGAATTCGCAGGAGCAGATAGAGATGATAGAGAAGGGAGGGAACTGACTGCTGGCTCCTCCTGATGAGAAAGAGCGTATCAGGTAAGGCAACGCTCATTCTCCATCCTCTGAGGAGCCAGCAGTCAGGATGGGACATACCAAAGCCAAGTCCCTATGGGTGGGGAGACCTCGGGCCTAGGCCCTTTCCCCTATCACCCGTTGCAACACCCTTCGTCCGAAGGCCGCGTCAGCCGACAATCCGGTAATGCCTGATGAAGTGGGTTGGGGAAGCCCAGGTTGCAGCCCTACACGGGTCCTCTAAAGTGCATTGGGTGGACCAGGCCGCTGAAGTGGCTGCACTCCGGGTAGAGTGCGCTGTGATGCCTGCGGGCCGAGGAAGAGAGGACAGGTCGTAGGCCTTCACTATTGCCCCTCTGATCCATCTGCCGATGGTGGACGGAGAGGCGTTGAGTCCCATAGACTGGGGAAGGAATGTGACCAGCAGAGCCTCCATCCTTCTAAAGGAGCTCGTGCGTTGGATGTATATTTTCAGGGCACGTCGGACGTCTAAAATGTGCCAGAGCCTCTCCGAGGGATGGGAGGGGTGGGGACAGAAGGAGGGTAGGATCAGTTCCTGAGCCCGATGGAAGGTGGAGTTCCTGAGCCCGATGGAAGGTGGAGTTTACTTATGGGATAAAGGCCGGGTCCAGTCTCAAGACCACCCGGTCCTGGTGAAATATACATAAATCCCCCCCGAACCGATAGGGCCGCGAGCTCCGATATTCTACGGGCCGATGTGATGGCAAGGAGAAAGGCCAGTTTGAGTGAGAGATGTCGGAGGGAGGCCTCCCGTAGGGGCTCGTATGGGGCAGTCGTGAGGGACTGAAGAACCTTGGGAAGGTCCCAGGTGGGATATCTTTGGATGACCGGCGGCCTGCAGTTGGTAACTCCCTTGAGGAACCGTCGCACCGTGGGAATATGTGAGAGGGAATCCCAATGAGAGCATGACAGCACGGATGAGAGGGCGGCTAACTGTCGGCGCAGTGTGTTTGGTGAGAGACCTCTGTCTAGGCTCTGCTTGAGGAACCAAAGAACCATGGGAAGGGGAACATTGAGGGGTGACAGGCGCTGAGAGGTGCACCAGGAACAAAACGATCGCCAAGTGGCTGAATATATACGTTCTGTTGCCGGGTGACGTGATGCTTGGATGTAGAAAATCACGTCTGGGTCGTATTGCTGTCTGCTTAGAGAGTACCGCTCAACCGCCAGGCGGTCAGTCGGCACCACTGGGGGTCCGGATGGAGAAGAGGATTCTGGCTGAGAAGAGACGGGAAGACGGGTAACGTCCAGGGCTCTTCCACTGAGAGAGCTCGGAGCTCGGCAAACCAGGGTTGTCGAGCCCAGAATGGAGCAATTAAGATGATTTCCGCCCTCTCCTGAAGAAGCTTCTGGAGAACCTGGGGCAGTATGGGTAGGGGAGGAAAGGCGTAGAGAAGGCCCTGGGGCCAGGGGCTGCGGAGGGCGTCGATTCCCTCCGCAGTCTGTGATTGGTACTGGGAGAAGAATCTCGGGAGCTGTGAGTTCTCCTTGGTTGCAAAGAGATCCACCAGAGGAGTCCCGAACCGAATTTGGATGGAGCGGAAGACCAAGGGGTCCAGGCGCCACTCGGCCTGGTTCACCGTCGATCGACTGAGGTAATCCGCCTGGATATTGTCTACCCCGGAGATGTGTTCCGATGTCAGGGAGAGCAAGTGGCGCTCCGCCCACAGCCCCAGTTTCCTTGCCTCCGCCATTAGTTTTCTGGAGCGGGTACCCCCTTGGTGGTTTATGTGGGCTTTGGTGGTAATGTTGTCCGTGAGGATTACTACATGACGGCCCGCTACTAGGTGTGAGAAGTGTTTTAAGGCTAGTGTGACAGCATGCAACTCTAGCCAATTTATGGAGCACCTGGTTTGTCCCTTTGACCACCGTCCCTGTGCAGTGAGTCCCACTCAATGAGCGCCCCATCCGGCGAGACTTGCGTCCGTAGTGATGGTGATGGTTGACTGGGGACGAAACAGCGTTCCTTTTGAGATGGCTGACGACTGCCACCAATGGAGGGACCGTCGCACTACGGGGGTGATCCTGACCTTTTGGAGAGATGCTCCGCGACGCGCCTTCTGAAAGGGAAGAAGGAACCATAGGAGCTCCCTAGAATGGAGCCTCGCCCACGGAATGATAGACATACAAGACACCATCTTCCCTAGGAGGGATGAAAGGGAAAGGAGGGAGGAGGAGGTCTGCTTCTGGATCTGGGAGGCCAGACCCCTCAGGCTGTCCTGGCGTTCCTGGGAGGAACACCCTCCCCTCAACCGAGTCTATGACCGCCCCTAGGTGGGATATGGAGGTAGAAGGTGATAGGGAGCTTTTCTGGAAGTTGATGGAGAAACCATGAGTTGAGAGTAAGTCAGTGACTATCTGGAGGTGCTGTGAAGCGAGGTGTTCAGAGGCTGCATGCACTAAGATATCGTCCAGATAGCACTGAACCTTGATGGGGAAGGACCTAAGGTGGGCCGCCAGAACGGAGAGAAGCTTTGTGAAGATCCTGGGGGCAGATGAAAGCCCAAATGGGAGGGCCCTGTATTGGAAGTGTTTGCCTGCATAGCAGAATCTGAGATATCTGCGATGATGATGGGCAATGGGTATATGCAAGTAGGCCTCGGTTAAATCAAGAGAGGCCATGAAATCACCTTGGCGGATGCAAGCCAGAATGGTCTTTAAGGAATGCATCTTAAACTTCCTATATGAAATGTAGCGATTCAATCGTTTTAGATCTAAGATGGCCCTCCATCCCCCCGTAGCTTTGGGCACTATGAAAAGAATGGAATAGTGTCCCTGAAAGTATTCGGTGGTAGGGACCTGTTGAATTGCCCGGATCTCAAGAAGATGTTGAATTGCTTGATTCATAAGCAGCCGCTTAGCCTGGGCTCTGGGAGTGGGACAACTGAGGAAGGACCCTGGGGGAGGGGAGATGAATTCTAAGGACAGTCCGTGTCTGATGGTACAGAGGACCCACGGGTCGTCAGTAGTGAGCGCCCAGCGGTCAGCAAAGAAAGATAGCCGACCCCCGATGGAAACATCGGATTGGGCAGGGGGGCTACCATCTACCTCGTCTATTGGAGCGGCCCCCGTTTCCCCCTCGAAACGGTCTTCTGGATGCCCTCCCCCTCCCGGATCTATCCTGGTTGGGACGGAACCGGGACCCGTAATGACCTGGAGCCCGGGGAAGGCTGGAGCCCTGGTCAGCCTGGCGAAAAGGCCTTCGGGAGAAGGAAGACTGCCGAGGAAAGCCTTTGCGGTTTAGGGAAGATAGAATCTTGCATTTGTCTCGAGATTCAATGAGGAAAGGGTCAAGTGCTTCCCCGAAGAGTCTTTCCCTTTACTGGCTTGGAGGCCAGCCGCCACTTGTGGCGAGTTTCCACTGGCCACTGTTTCAGCCAAAGCATGCGTCTGGCCACGGTTGTTGATGCCATTGCCTTGGAGGCGAAACGAGAAGTGGACAAGGTGGAGTCCGCCAGGAATTGGCAAGTGGCAATCAATTTGTTAAGGTCTTGCCTCGCTCTTATGTTGGAAGGGGGGGACTATCTCCTGGAGTTGGTTCAACCACAGGAGGGCTACCCTAGCGAAGGAAGAGGTGGAGGCGACCTTAATCGCCCAGGCTGCGGCCCTGTGGGCCTGAGTGAGAGCCTGATCCACCTTGCGATCCTCCGGTTTCAGGTTTTCGTCAGACTCCCCTGGCAGGGTCGTCATAGTGTGGAGTGCCAGGACTGGGGGATCTACAGATGGTACCTCTAGCAAATCCGCCAATTCTTGGGCCACATTGAAGAATTGGCGATCAAGCCCGGAGGGGGCGGGCCCAGAAGCCGGGTTGGACCATTGCTTCTTGACCGTGTCCAGAAAGAGGAGGGGGCGGGGATCACATCTATTTTTGGGGTAACGGAAGAAAAGAGAGGCCCCAAAGGAGTATCTTTGGGTGGATCCTGAGAGGTCAGTGCAGCAAGGCCAGCTGCAACTCTGGCCTTGGCCAAGAGAGATTTGAAAAGACCCGCTGGAAAACGGGTAGAAGATGGGGCCTGGGGTTGGGCGGGGTTCTCGTCTTCAGATAATTCGCCCTTATCTTCCCCTTCCCCCTCTGGGGTATCCTCCAATTCGTCCTCCCGAGATTCATTAGATAGAAGGTCTGCCTCTACCAAGCCGGCACTAGTACTAGGTTGGGCCTCCATTTGGGGGGTGGAAGGCCCTGATTGCTGTTGGGGCAGGGATGCCGCCAAGGCCCATAAATTAGCCATTGCTGTATGACTGTTTGATCAAATGGGAGGGGAGGGGGGAAGGTGTTCCTGCAGTTTCAGGCTGAAAACTGGGAATATGATCAGCAGAGGGAGATAGGTGGGGGGGGGGACTGGAGCTAGGGTTAGTATCCTGAGACAGGATAGGTTCTTGATCCTGCTGTTCCTGAGGGTTGGGGTCCAGGGTAGAGGGGATGGGTGCAGGAATAGGCCCCAAGCCCCCTGGGCCCCACAGATTCTCGATACTGGTGTAAATACAGAGCTGTCCAGTGAGAGAGGTGTCTCTACAACCCTCTTTGCAATCGGATTAGCTTGATTGTTTTTAGCTGCCCTAGCATGGATCTTTTGTAGGGCCCTGTCCCTGCGCTTCTCTGCTCTTGCAGTGGCCCTGGTACTAGAAGTTTGTAAAGGGGCTGCTGCCTCCTCCTCATTAGGTCTATTTGTTTTCTTTAAGCGTTTTCCCCCCAGTTTGGGGCTAGCATCAGGGCCTTTGTCTGCCATTGAGGCCTAAATCTTGCCCTGAGGGGCCCTACTGAAGCTGGCAGTGGGGGGGGGGAGGAAAGCCCAGCAACAAATGAGGGAACTGGAGCCCAGTAAGGGCGATCGTTACCCCGTTAGGCCAACTTTTGGGGGAGCCCGGGTACTTCCCTGCAGTTCTTGCTGATCCCAGCGAGACGAGGTGGGAGGTAACGGTCGCTCCTGTTTTGGCGCAAAGCCAAACTGGCGCCGCCCTGCCGAGCGCAGGAAATTTCTCGGTGTCGGAGGCCCTCCATGTGGCCTGTTCCTCCGCTCTGGCTGAGCCCGGGCAATCCTTCTTCGCGCGCTGTTTAAATCAGGGCGGGCGTGGGTGCGGCAGAGGGATTTATCCCTCGTGGCCAAGCCGGAGCGAACGCTCGAATGGCTAGCTCTTGCTAAAGCGCCGAACAGCTGTTTGTTGGGAGATCGGGCCGCGGCCGCAGCGCGATGTTTTGCCGGCTTCTGAGGCAAGGGAGGGAGGGCCGAGGGCCCGAAGAAACCCCCCCCCATGGCAGACTGTGCAAGAGCCGCTGCGTCTATGCCACGGAGCCCAACGCCCCAGCCTACTCACAATCTTCTTTGTGTTGAAGGAGTTCTCATTCTCTTCTTTTCTTGACTTTTTTTTTTTAATTTGAATCAGTAGTTGGGATTAGCTTTGTTCGCCACGTCCTAATCTGCTGAGGACCGAGAAATAACTGGGCTTCAAGGAGGCGGATCCAGATATTTAAAAAAGGCTCGGTCCTCACTGCTAGTGGGCGGAGACAAAACCCATCCTGACTGCTGGCTCCTCAGAGGATGGAGAAGCATCACAGTTACTAAGCAAAAAAAATCACATGATCAATTTTACTTCTGCTTTCTCTATTAACACTGCTTGTTGTAAGACATTTGCAAAACATGCAAACAATAATTACCGTATGTGATGATCAGAAATGTGATGACTGATCACAATTATTTATTTTAGTGAACCCTTAACTTCAAACAATTGCTACATGATGTAGTCAGTAACTAAGGACTACCTGTACACATTGCTCTAATATTTCTACAGCAACTAGAAGTACATTTTTCTTTTTGATAGTGACGCATTCATAGTTTGTCAACTGTTTGCAAGCTGTTCTTCTTCGTCCACTACCATTAAAATGAGTGAAGCTTGCCAATCACTAAGATGGCATGTTCCGCAATGATGCCAACATCAGCACTTGTATTTATTTAAAATATTTACTCAACTTTTCTATCATAAACTGCTCAAAGTATATGACAAATATAAATGAAAATGGCATTTGAATACAATATTTTGAGGCAAATGAAAAGCCAAATCACATAATGTATTACACCAAGTTTTGTAGAACAAGCCACAATTAACAAACTGGGCTGGGTCATAAGTAATATGTTATCATTTAGCATAAAATGCAAACCTAGTCAATATTTACTGTGCATGTACTAAAAGCACAGGTGAAAGACAAGAATATATTATTTAAAAGCTCATCAATTTACTTCAAATAGAAGTCCTTGAAGTGCATGTTAAAGCATACAAATTTAAGTGATCCCTGCAAAATGTTATCTTATGTTTATATAAGATAAGAAAATATGTGTATAACCTACCTTATTAAAATCAGGATTGCCAAAAACTGGGATAGCATGAGGACAGATTTCAGCCAGACCAGAATTAATCTTCAAAATTTCCTGACATTTATTAATGTTCTAAACAACACACATTGAAATACAAATAAATATTCACATTCAAGATTTTTATACATAATCAATGACAAATACTAAAGTGATTCAAACATAAAACATTCTACATGTAGAATTGTATGAGTTTATTTTAAAAAAAACCTTGATTTTATCAAATTTAAGCATCAAGAATTTATATTTTAGATAAATAATAACTCCCTCAGGCATGAATTATTTTAATCTCACTTTAATAAACAGTGCTGTTCATAACACCCCACAATTTTGACCTTACCTGTGCCCAAAAAGTTACAGCATCTTCTACATGACAGCAAACTGCACTTTCGACTGAGAAGAAGAAAGAAGTTGAATCAGTTTTATATTAAGAGGGTAGTTTAAAAAAACCTATACCCTCTTAATATATGTACCTTTATTATATGTTGAATCCTCCTCCATGTTGACAGAACCTAAAATATAGAAGCAACTGTTAGAATAATAGCCTATTATTTATTATTAGTAACTTAAGCAGTTTCAACATTACATATACCTTTTCAGTGGAAGAAAAAAAAAACAGGAAACTAGGGGATAATCTACTTGCCACTCTCTTAGGACAAATGTGCTGTCCCTTCTCAAAACCTGCAGATATCATAGTAATACAGGTAGTCCTCGAGTAATGATTATAATTGGGACCAGACTGCAAAATGGTTAAGTGAGACTCACCCAATTTATGTGCTTTTTTGTAAGGCTGTTAAGTGAATCACAGTGGTTGCTAAGTGAATCATGCAGTTATTAAGCAAATCTGGCTTTCCACATTTTCTTTCCTTATTGAAAACCAGCTGGGAAAGTCACAAATGGCAATCACATGATCTTGGGATGCTGCAACTATTGTAAATACATGCCAGTTGACAAGTGCCTGAATTTTGATCATGTGATCGTAGGGATGCTATGATGGTCATAAGTATGAGGATCAATCGCAAGTCACTTTTTTCAATGCTGTTGTAACTTTAAACAGTCACTAAAGAAATGGTTGTAAGTCAAGGACTATCTGTACATCATGAGGTTAGTTTAATTAAAACTTAGTAAGTCGTATGAAACCATTTATTGGGATTTATAAATAACGGCTTACGAATTCATGCAATGGCAAATTCAGCCTGTTCTGTCTTGTTCAAAAAGTCCTGAATAAATAATTCATAGATTAATACAATGTGTGACAAGCCATTTCTCTAGCATGTAGCAGTAATATCAAAAGGGTTTCTCTCATGGCAACATTGATGCAACTATCGCTTGCTTTTTAAGTTTTTGAAAGTGCTTCGCCTTACTAAAAATGTTTACTTTTGTAATTAGAGCACCACTATCGTCAGGCCGAAGCTATTTTAATTGGGATCTTAGGCCTGCCACACTTTATACTATTCTACTACGCATTTTGTATTGTGGGAGAATGGGAGGGGGGATTATTTGAAGTTAAATAGATTCTCCCGTCTTCAATCACCCCCCCGCTTCTGTGAGCAGATCGGACAAAGGTGCCATGGGAGAAGAAATATTAAGGTCAGTGCCACTGTTTCTCCAAGCACTCAGTTAATTACAGAGGAATGTATTACAGATACACAAGAATTTGAAAGGCTGGGTGCCAGGCCAAAAGGTCCACAAATGTCTGAGCAGTTTCTTCATATAGAAAGAGAGATCGATGAGTTTCTCAGAGAGACAGAGATGAGATTCTCAGAAAGAGAGAAAGAGATGAGCTTCTCAGAGAGAGAGAGAGAGAGAGAAAGAGAGAGAAGAAGCATCATTCTCCAATAAATATTCCTGAAGCAAATATATGGAATGCCACAATGCAAAGTTATCACAATCAGATTACTTTTATGGAAAGTGAATTGCACAAGGCTAAAATGTGTTTTTCTAAGCTTCAGGAAGATGGGCGTGGCTCCCCTTTGTTTCAAATGCCAGACTCCATTTTGGCTCCTTCTCCCTCGAGGGTACAGCCACCCCCTCAAGAAGAGGTGTGTCAGGAAAGGGCTGCAGACACGTCACTTCCTATGTCACATGAAAAGGGAGAGAGTTTTTATGTACTGCCTGACACAAATGTTGCAGCACCATCTGCTGGCAGAAAAGCACAATTACATTCTACAGAAATGCATAGGCACCTTGACATTTTGCAAAGAGGCTTCTCCACAATCTCATTAACCCAAGAAAGCTTGCAGGCTTCCTTGCCACACGTGTTTTCACAGGCTCAATCATTAGCACCCCCTGGTGGTGCAGATGACTATTTAAGCCAAATTCCTGTTTTAGATGAAGCACATATACACTTAATGCAGCAAAGGCTGATGCCAGATCCTGCAGCAGGCCAGATTCATATGGCAGCTCCTGCACCAGTGGCAGACAGGGTGCAACAGGTACAACCTCAGCCACGGGTTCGAGTTCAGCAACCTCATCCTCATCCTCAAGTGCAGCAATCACCACCACAGCCAGCATCTCAGATGTATATTCCTCAGCAGACACCTTCTGTTGTTCCACTGGCTGGTGATTCAAAATTAAAGCGTTAAGGACAGAATTATAGAGCGTGGGTCAGTGAGATTGGACTGCTCCTTCGCAGAGAAGGCACACATTTCATGGTTTTTAATCCTCCTGCCCAGCCTTGATCGTATGCCATGAGAGATTTAGATACGAAAGCATGTACAACATTATTGATGTCAATAGATACTGAACTGCAGATTACATTTCCACCTGAGGCAACTGCCCAACAAATTTGAGCTCAGTTGGAAACATGCTACTGGCCTGTTTTGATGGAATCAACATGTTTGCTCTTGTCTGAGTTCCATGCCTCAAAATTAAAGCCTAGTGAATATATTGGAGAGCATTTAACTAAAATGAAAGGAATGAGGAAGGACTTGGGTGAAAGAGGCTACAATATTGATGATTATAAAATGATCAGCATTATTATTAACTCCTTAAATTATGAATGGAAAGATGCCATTACAAAGATTAATCAAGTGCCTATAGCTCAACGCACAGTAGATCATGTGTGCAGAATTTTAACAGAAGAAGCTTTCATGCGTGCCACTCCACATTTGAGAGGACCACCTGCATCAAGAGCTCCAGAGCGACGCATCTTCCAAGGAAGAGCCTACGTTCCAAGGATGCCAAGATGTTATATCTGCAATTGTGCGGGACATGTAACCAGGGATTGTCCTCAACGGTTTCCAGTTCCTGTCCAGTACCAGCCCAGAGGAACAGAATCCAGAGCTGGCAGAGGCAGATGTGGACGACAAGATCGTCGAGGTCCCAGGCGCGATCCTCAAGCTCCACTCATCACATTGGCTTTAACCAACGATCCACAACCAGAATACGACAAATGACATCTGTGGACTTTGGACAGCGGTGCAGCTTTGCACGTTACATTCAGAAAAGAACTTTTCACAGAAATGCATGATCCTGAACCTGAACTTCGTGAACTGTATTCTTTTTCCAATCATCCTTGTCAGGTCAAAGGAAAAGGAACTGTCTACATAGAAGAGCTTGGTGCATTCATTCCTGATGTGTATTACATACCAAGAGCAAATAGCAGTTTGCTTAGTCAGGCTCATTTGTCTAGAGCAGGGGTGGCCAAACCGTGGCGCATGCGCCAAATGTGGCGCATTGGATGATTGCAAGTGGCGCATTGCAATCATCCAACGGACAGAAAAGGTGACGCTGTTTTAAAACCGTGAAGAAAAATCTAGAGAAATTTGGTCAGTGAATAACAATTATGCAGGAAGAAGGGGATCGGACAATAAGGTTTTAGCGAGCAAAAGTGATTCCGACCTTCTTATTTTCCGATCCCCTTCTTCCTGCATAATTCTGGAGACCGCACGCAGTTCGAAGTCAAACTCCGGCAGTGACAAAGCGAGCAGTTGGCTCTTTTTTGACTCGTGGACTTCAACTCCCAGAATTCCTGAGCTAGCAGGGCAGAGGAGGAAGTAGTCAGTCACAAGCGCCGGCCCCGCCGCTCATGTGCCATTACTTCAGAGCAAAGGAAGCGTGGGGGGGAGTAGAGGAGAAGAAGGCGGCAGCAGAAATCCGAGGCTTCACCCCAAAGCTAAGCAATTGGCCACTGCCCACGCGCCTTGAGGTCTGGGACTCCACAGCTCCATTGGGGAAAGGGAGGACAGCAGGGCTCCGAGGAGGGGGGCCGCTGTCGTCGCCTCCGCTGCTGCTGCTGCTGTTTCTTGGAATGCAGAAGCTGCATGGAAGCTCCACCCGGGGCGAGCCTTCTCATCGCCCCGCTCTTGCTTTTGTTCCCACCGGCTGCTGCTGCTGGTGAGGTGCTTTGCCAGCCATGGTTGTTGTGATTGTTACTCTTGCGGGGGGGGGTATTTCCAGGGGGAGGGGGGAAGCGCCCTCTTTCCCTCCCTTCTGAAAGAGGCGCGAGGATGCCAGAAGTGGCGGCATCAGGACTTGGCGTCTTGGAAGAGGGCTGGATGAGGGAGAAAGGAGCCACGGTGAGGATTGGTTTGCAGGGAGAAAGAAAGAAAGAAAGAAAGAAAGAAAGAAAGAAAGAAAGAAAGAAAGAAAGAAAGAAAGAAAGAAAGAAAGAAGGAAGGAAGGAAGGAAGGAAGGAAGGAAGGAAGACAGACAGACAGAAAGAAAGAAAGAAAGAAAGAAAGAAAGAAAGAAAGAAAGAAAGAAAGAAGTTAGGAAGGAAGAGAAAGAAAGAAAGAAAGAAAGAAAGAAAGAAAGAAAGAAAGAAAGAAAGAAAGAAAGAAAGAAAGATGTTAGGAAAGAAGAAAGACAAAAGAAAGAAGGAAGGAAGAAAGAAGAAAGAAGACAGACAGACAGACAGAAAGAAGTTAGGAAGGAAGGAAGATGTTAGGAAGGAAAGAAGAAAAAGAAAGAAAGAAAGAAAGAAAGAAAGAAAGAAAGAAAGAAAGAAAGAAAGAAAGAAAGAAGGAAGGAAGGAAGGAAGGAAGGAAGGAAGGAAGGAAGGAAGGAAGGAAGGAAGTAAAGAAGACAGAAAGAAAGAAAGAAGACAGACAGAAAGAAAGAAGACAGACAGAAAGAAAGAAGTTAGGAAGGAAGACAAAGAAAGAAAGAAAGAAAGAAAAAAAAAGAAAGAAAGAAAGAAAGATGTTAGGAAAGAAGAAAGACGAAAGAAAGAAGGAAGGAAGGAAGAAGAAAGAAGACAGACAGACAGACAGAAAGAAGTTAGGAAGGAAGGAAGATGTTAGGAAGGAAAGAAGAGAAAGAAAGAAAGAAAGAAAGAAAGAAAGAAAGAAAGAAAGAAAGAAAGAAAGAAAGAAAGAAAGAAAGAAAGAAAGAAAGAAAGAAAGAAAGGAAGGAAGGAAGGAAGGAAGGAAGGAAGGAAGGAAGGAAGGAAGAAAAGTTAGGAAGGAAGGGAAAGAAAGAAAGATGTTAGGAAAGAAGAAAGACGAAAGAAAGAAGGACGGAAGGAAGGAAGAAGACAGACAGACAGACAGAAAGAAGTTAGGAAGGAAGGAAGATGTTAGGAAGGAAAGAAGAGAAAGAAAGAAAGAAAAGTTAGGAAGGAAGGGAAAGAAAGAAAGATGTTAGGAAAGAAGAAAGACGAAAGAAAGAAGGAAGGAAGGAAGGAAGAAGACAGACAGACAGAAAGAAGTTAGGAAGGAAGGAAGGAAGGAAGGAAGGAAGGAAGGAAGGAAGGAAGGAAGGAAGATGTTAGGAAGGAAAGAAGAGAAAGAAAGAAAGAAAGAAAGAAAGAAAGAAAGAAAGAAAGAAAGAAAGAAAGAAAGAAAGAAAGAAAGAAAGAAAGAAAGAAAGAAAGAAAGAAAGAAAAAGAAAAGTTAGGAAGGAAGGGAAAGAAAGAAAGATGTTAGGAAAGAAGAAAGAAAGAAGGATGGAAGGAAGGAAGAAGACAGAAAGACGGAAGGAAGGAAGGAAGGAAGAAGACGAAGACGAAGAAAGAAAGAAAGAAAGAAAGAAAGAAAGAAAGTTGTATGGTCACCCTGAGTCCTACGGGAGTGGGTCGGCATACAAAAATGACCAAAAAAATAAATAAATAATAAATGGCGGATCGGAACTCGTCTGCGAAAAAAATTGGCGGATGGTATGCTTAAGGTTGGCCACCACTGGTCTAGAGTGTTAAAGTACCAGGTTCACTACCTTGAAAAAGCAAGTTACATAGTTAAAGATGAAGATATTGTTGCTGAAACCATGTTGATTGGTGGTGTTTATTACCTGAAGCCAAAGTCTAAACCGCAAGCACAGGCAAGTATACAAAAGAAGAGCACAGGCCCAGAGAGAGATGTCCCAGTGAGAGATCCTGTTGCTACTCCAAAGGCTCCTAAAGCCAACCAAAAGCACATTGTGAAACAGGTTGCTCAGAGCAAGCCTGAGATTCCTCATACTGTTGTTAATGTTGAACATTCACTAACTGGTAAACCTTTTTGCATTACAGGTGTATCCATAAGTGGCATAGAAGATTGGGGCATGCCAGTTACTGTGTTCTTAAGAAAATGCCGGATTTCGCAAAAGGTTTGGATCTAAAGGGGTGTAAGGTGTTTTTGGATTGTGCTGTCTGCAAAAAGGCCAAATCCAAAGCAGCAGCCATTCCAAAACACACTACACGCCTGTCAACACGCATATTTGATTTGGTACACACTGACATAGTAGGTCCATTCAAACAGCCAACATTTGGTGGCAGAAAATATTTTCTGACAATTGTTGATAATCATTCTAGATATGGATTTGTGTATCCTATGAAAGAAAAATCAGAGACCTTTCAGATCTTTAAAGACTTTGCCGCTCTCGTTCGTAACCAAAACGGAGTGAGCATAGCCAGAATTCAGAGTGATCGAGGTGCTGAATTCATGTCTCAGTGTTTCCAGGACTGGATGTGTAAGAATGGTATTCTTCATCAGACCTCAGCTCCTTACACACCAGCACAGAACGGAGTTGCAGAACAAAGACAAAGGGTTTTGCAAACCATGAAGTGTTGTCTTCTAGAAGATGCTAATCTCAGTAATCCATACTGGGGTGAAGCTGTCAAATATGCAAATTACATTGTCAACCGTACTTGGAGCAGTGTAATAGATCAGACTCCTTTCTACATGTTGTATGGTTACAAACCAGACCTCACAAACCTCCATATTTTTGGTTCATATGCTATGAACATTCCCGTAGCACAAAGAAAGAAAGGAGGTCCAACAGCAAAAAGACTGAGATTTATGGGTATTGATGACAATTCAAAATGGAGCAAATTTATTGACTCTAATCATGTTATTGTGATTTCTCAATCCGCCAATTTTGAGGAGGATGCTGACTGGTCCAGGATTCATTCAAATGATCCTGGAGTTTATTTTCCCAGAGATGATGCCGCTGATGCGCAGCCTGATGGCCAAGATTCACAGGCAGATGTTCCATCCATTTCCCAACCTGATGTTCCATCTTCGCAAGCCGCGGATGTTGACGCTAGCGACGATGATAAGGACGAGGACGAAGAGGAAGAAGACTGGACGATCGTTCCGAGGCGTTCCAAGAGGGCCACAAAAGGGATTCCTCCACAGAGGTATTCGTGGCAACTGACAAAAACACTATTGCCTTTGATTTGCAATGTTACACTTCCTCCAGATACGTTCACACAAATCAAACATCTTTCTGATTAAGAGCAGGAGAGATGGTATGAGGCTATGCAGGCTGAAATAGACAGTCTAAAGAAACTTAAGGTGTTTATGCCTGCTAAACCTCCAACAAACAAGACAGTCATCGGCACTCGATGGGTCTACAGAATCAAAAAGAAGCCAAATGGTGAATCATTGTACAAGGCCAGACGTAGCTCAGGGTTACGCCCAACGTTATCCTGAGGACTACACAAATACTTACTCACACACAGTAAGGACTGAAAGCGTAAAAATTGCTTTAGCTACTGCTACTATCCTTGGTTTAGAAGTTTTCCAGTTCAATGTTGACACAGCTTATCTGAATGCTGACCTGGATAAAGAGATCTATGTCAGAGGTCCACCAGGATTCCAGAAGCAAGAAGGGGATACCTGGTTTTTACACAAAAGTCTTTATGGTCTGAAACAGTCTGGGACAGAAATCTGGCAAGATCAACTCCTGTGCCCGGTGAAACAAGGAATTGACCTTTGGAAGAAAGGCGGGGTCCAACCGCAGAACCACTCTGTTAGAGTGAAATACGCACAGGTCCATTCGCACCGATAAGGCCGCCAACTCTGAAATTCATCTGGCCATGATGGCCACCAGGAACGCCACCTTTTACGAAAGTAGACGCAGGCTTGCCTCCCTCAAAGGTTTAAAGGGACTTCTAGTAACTGCCTGCAAAACCTTGGTCAAGTCCCAGGTAGGATAACAGTGGACTGTAGGTGGTTTTAAATTGTAGGGGCCCCCCACAGGAAGGTCCGAATACTGGGATGATGGGATAGGGAACCCGAATCCCCGTCATGTAACACTGTGGACAATGCGGCAACTTGACACCGCAGCGTGTTAGGGGACAGCCCCTTGTCTAAGCCCGCCTGTAAAAAATCCAGAATGTCAGCCACAGCCACCCCCATGGAGTCCAGGTGACAAGAGTCGCACCACTCCGAAAAGGTCTACCAAGTTGCATTCTAGATGTGCGTGGCCAAGGGCTGCCTGGCCGCCTGCATTATTGAAATGACCCTAGTGGAAAACCTCTCCCAGCTCAGAAGCCACCACTCAACCTCCAGACGGTCAACTGGAGCCATTGAGGCTCTGGATGGACCACGGGGCCTTGGCTGAGGGAGACCCTCTCCGGGGGAATCCTCCACGGTCTGGCGACAGACAGGTCGACCAGGTTGGCGAACCATGGTCTGCGGGGCCAACGGAAAGCGACCAGAAGTTCCGCCTTCTCCGATAGAACTTCCCTGACAATCCCTGGAATTAGAGGAATTGGAGGGAAGGCATACAAAAGTCCTGCCAGCCAAGGACATTGCAGGGCATTGATGCCCTCCGCTCCAGGGGCCGGAAACCTCGAAAAAAACCTGGGGAGGTGAGTGTTTGTTGAATTGGGCGCCCAAACTGCCGAGACAGGTCCTCGAACAAGCTGGGGTAGAGCCGCCACTCCAACTGGTCCACGGTGGCTCTGCTCAGCCAGTCCGCCTGCACGTTGTAAGTGCCTGCAATATGAGCCACCCTGACAACAAATGAGTCTCTGCCTACTTGCAGAGGGCCTCCGCCTCCCCCATGAGGGCCCGAGACCTGGTCCCCCCTTGTCGTTCACATGAGCCATGGTAGTCACATTGTCCGTGAGCAGGAGGACATGTTGGCCCGAAACTGCCTCCTCAAAGCCCCTGAGAGCGAGCTGAGCCGCCCTGAGCTGCAGCCAATTGATGTTATGCTGGAGCTCTTGTGGGGTCCATCGACTTTGCGCCACCCTGGAACCGAGGTGGGCCCCCCAGCCAAATTGACTGGCATCAAAGGTAATGGTTAGTCTGTCCTGCTCCCAAAAGGGGAAGTCCCGCAACAGGGCTCGGGACCCCCACCAGTGGAGTGAGCGAAGCACCTCTTAAGGTACGCAGACATGTGTCCGAGAGATACCACGACCCTCTCTCTGGAATGGAAGAAGGAACCACTGAAGTGGCCTTGCGTGGAAGTGAGCCCAGGGAACGATATCAATACAGGATTTCATCTTTCCCAGGAGTTGAGACAGAGAGAATAAGGGGGCGACTCCGTCTCGGATGATTTGACTAGACAGGACCTGGATGCTGGCCTGTAGCTCCTGGGAAAGGAAGACAAGTACGTTGACAGTGTCAATAAGGGCTCCTAGATGAACCAATTCTGTAGATGGGACTAAATGACACTTGTCCAAATTCACTGAAAACCCGTGGTCCTGAAGGGCCCGGATGGTAGTGTCCAAGTCCCGAATGGCTTGTACCTGAGAGGACACCTGAATCAGAAGGTCATCAAGGTAACACTTGATGTGACGATCTGAGGTAAGCTGCCAGCGTGGCCATAATTTTAGTAAACGTTCGGGGGGCAAAGCCAGCTCGAATGGGAGAGCTGAATACTGAAATTGGCGGCCGGCATAGCAGAACCTCAGGAATTTCCTATGGGCCAGGTGAATGGGAGCATGGTGGTCAGCCTCTGATAGGTCTACCAAAGCTAGGAAATCTCCCTCCCGAATGCCTACCAGGATGGGACAGAGGGAGTACATTTTAAAACTCCGGTACACCAGATATTTGTTAAGGCCTTTAAGATTCAGAATCGCCTTCCATCCCACTGAGCTTTTGGGAACTATGAAGAGCATGGAATAGAACCCCATCCTACGCTGATCCAGTGGAAACGGCTGAATGGCCTGAATATCCAGCAAATGCTGGATAGCCAATTCCATGAGTGCCCGTTGAGTGAGGTTCCTGGAAATGGGACAACGCAGGAAAAACCTCGGGGGAGCGGAAATTCCAGGGAGAGACCGTGTGTGATGGTCTCCCTGACATAGGCATCCTGTGTAGTGTCCTCCCAGCGGTCCGAAAACCAAAGCGACCCCCAATAGGGGGAAGGGGGCAGCTATTATTTCCTGCGTTGGAAAGGCTGGGAGTTGCCTCTGAAGGTGCTTTTTCCCGGAAGTTGTTTTCTGCCTCTACTTGAGGGACCGGAACGGTCACCCTGGAACCCAGACCTGTAAAAGAAGGGGCGCTGCTGATAGGGGAAGCTAGCCCCGGCCTCCCCCAACCTGAAGGAGAGCCGTCTATAATAGGGCGCGGACCTGAAATCGGGGCGTCTACTTAAGGATGGCAAGACCTTCCTCTTGTCCCTTGTCTCGATGAGGAAGGGCTCAAGAGAGCACCTAAACAAGCCCTCCCCTTCAAATGGGGTCGCTGCCAACTTCCACTTGTTTTTCATGTCCATTTTCTAATGGCGGAGCCAAATCATTCTGCGTGCCGTCACAGCTGACACCATTGCCCTGGCCGAGAATCTGGCCGTGGCAAGAGAAGCATCTGCGGTATATTCCGCAGCCGCAATAATCTTACTAAGGTCCTGATGGACACGCAGGTCCTCAGCAGGCAGTCGGGCCTGCAATTGCCGCAGCCACCACAGCAAAGCCCTAGTAAAAAAAGAGGAAGCAGTTGAGGCCCAGATTGCGCAGGAGACCACCGCATGAGTCCATCTCCTGCTTTCTGTCCTCTGCTTTCAATGCGTCCTCCGCGCCTGGGGGGAGAATAGAGGAAGAGGTTAGTGCCGCCACCGTAGTATCCACCCTGGGGACCTGAACGAGATCCAGAAGATCGGAGGCCACCCCAAACAACCTATGTTCTGAGCCAGTAGGTCTTATGGTGGCCGCAGGCAAGGTCCACTGTCGCCTGATCACATCCAAAAACATTGGAGGGATGGGCATGGTGTCCGGTTCCGAGGTACGTTCCAGGAACAGAAAATTGTTTTGTTCAGTCGCCTCAGAGAGCGAGTGCAACCGGGTCGACTCCTTAGGCAGTCGCGCTGTGCTGCGGGCCTTTAAAAGAAGGGTGTTAAAAAGAGCCAGATTAAAAAGGCCCTTGAATGCCGGTCTGTCTGAGAACTCAACCTCACAGTCAGCTAGCTCCCCCTCCTCCAGCAGCTCTTCCTCTGAAAGGGAAAGTCATCCCGCTCGAACTGGGCGGCGGGGTAGGGAAGTTGATAAGGGGCCTCTCTGGGGAAAACCCACGATCTCCAGTGACCCCTGAGGCCTGCCCTTGGCACAGGAGCTGATGAGCCTGTTGGAGACCCTGGGAAACCTCCTCCTGAAGCGCCTGGGCTATCCACTGCCTGAGGAAGAAGGGCACCTCCTGCTCTAGAGAACCCACCTGGCGCAGTCCTGCGGCCGTCCAAGTGAAAGACGCCTCCGGAGCTCAACAATGTACCTCCAAGGTAGCTCCCTACTCTACTGGAACACCATGGGGCTGGGCTATCAGCTGGGCGGACGCGCCCACTTGAGCAGTGACCTGATCACTCCGCGTGAAGGGAGACCAGGATCTAGCAGGCAGAGAGGAAAGTTAATTTGCTGCTGCACTGGTCCAGCGACAGGCATGATGTGGCTGCCTAAAGTGGCCAATGGTTGAACAGGTGACAGAACCTGTTCTATGGCCGCTTTCCTGGCTCAATCAAACTTTGTCCAATGCCTTCTTGTGCTGTCTAGCGGCCTTTTCCTCCGCCCTAGAGGCCTTCTTTTGAGCCTTAGCCTTTGCCTTTATTGTTCAGGCAGCCGCCAGGCTGGCTGATCTTGGCTTGGCCACAACCTTGCCAGCTCTGCCAGAAAACTGAGGTGACCAAGCACCCTCCTGCAAGTGGCTGGGCCCAGCGCCGCTGTCTTCCATTGTAGCCAGAAAAAAAAATTAGGTAGGCACGCTAACAGCACCGCTGCTGGCACAGCTTTCTGGTCAGGTGAGCACTAATACAGGCCCCAACATAGAATGGGAAATCTTACGCGAATCGCCGCCACCTGGGAGCCTGGGCAAGGTGATATTAGACCCCTGCCACAGAGTCACTGTGGGCCGTTGTAAATCAAGTAAAAATGGCCAATGCCAGTAGCCACTGAAAAGAATATTTTTTATCTGTGGCTTAAAGCCTATTAGAGAAGAGGCAAGTCTTCCAAAATGGCCTCCGGTAAAAGGAGCTGGTGACTGGGCTCAAAGGGCCAACCCCCTCCAAGCTCGATCCTTATGGAGAGCCAAGGGGAAAAACAGGCTACAGGGAGCACAATGTTAACACTTGCAGTGCTGTAGTCAAGTCAAGACAATCCCATGAGAAGAGCCGAGGGAAGCCAACAAGCGAAGATTTTGGCGCCAAAAGCAACCAAAAAAAGATGGCCGCTTCCTCAAAGCTTCCAACCGCCCAGGGCGGGGAGCCAAGGGAAACTCAGCCAGCAGTTTACCAATGTTCTTCTCAGGCAGGAAAGTGTCCCAGCACAGCCAGCAAGCTCCCAAGCCCAAGAGGCTTGAAATTCAAAATGACCACTTTTTTTTCCTTCGAACAACGAAGTGCTTCAAAATGGCCGACCGCCCCCTCAAAGCTGCAATCCACTTGGGCAGAGAGCCAAGGAGCAGTGGCCAGACCACACTCACTAAGGACGAAGTCCGAGAGTCCAATCTGGCTAGCCCCGAGCCATCCTCCGTTATGATCCAAGCGGTGAGGGCAGCCGCCCTCGCTCGATCCGCAACCGCGGAAAGCACCGCCAAACAGCTGATCGAACAGACAACGTTCCTCGATAGACGGAGAAGCTACAAATTGCCTTTTGGCAAAAAGATCAGGGAATTTTCTTCTCTAACAATCCTAACCTAAATTTAGCTAAGGAGAAATCTCCAGAGCGTCCTTCAGAGCTAGGACGGACTTGAAGAGGCAGGGAGGCGGTCCTAAATGTTACAACTCAGTCATAGAGCTGGAGGACTAGAGCTACCCATCCTGGCCTCTCCAGAGGATGCCATGGAAAAAGAGGGCCAACTCCTGCCGTGCGCTTACGTTTCAAAAAAGCTCACAACCACCGAAAGGAGGTGAGCTATTTGGGAGAAAGAATCCTATGCAGTTCGTTGGGCGTTGCTCACCTGGAGACAATTCCTAGAAGGGGGTAAAGTGCCATTCGAGGTATGGACAGATCATAAAAACCTCAAAGTCCTGAAAAGTTCCAGGAAGCTGTCACCAAAACAAGTCTGCTGGGCGCAATACTTCAGGAGATTTAAATTCGAGTTGAAACACATCCTGGCTGGGAAGAATTTACTGGCAGATGCTTTGTTCAGAAAGCCACAGTATGACAGCCAAAAAGAACAGGAGGTGCACACCCTCATCCCCCCTCAACAGGAGGAGACGGCAGCACAAGTTATTACCCGAGGCAAGCCAGACGACCAGGTGCTCTTGGCCAGGACAAATGGACCGCAGCGTTGAAAGCGGCTCTGCCCTGTGACCCCTGGCTCAACGAGAAGGCTTGATCATGAGGGAAGGCTTGGCCTGGAAGGGATCCAAACTATACGTACCTGCCAGCTTGAGATTAGAAGAAGTACTACAACGAAGCCATGACACCAAACTGGGAGGGCATTTTGGGTTCCTAAAAACTCTCCACCTAACCCGGTGCCAGTTTTGGTGGCCAAAGATGAAAGCTGAAGTGGAAGACTATGTCAAAAGCTATGCCACATGCACAACCAAGAAAAATCGGCCAGGAAAAAAGCCTGGATTACTGCAGCAAGTGGCTAGCCCCAGGAAACCCTGGGAAGAGATTGCAATGGATTTCATCGTAGAACTCCCAAACAGCAGCGGAAATACGATAATTTGGGCAGTCATCGACTTGTTTTCTAAGCAAGCCCATTTCATCGCTTGCTCAGTTCAACCGTAGGCCAGGAAGCTACCAAAGCTATTTCTCAAACACATCTACTGCCTACACAGCGTGCCAAAAAGAGTCACCTCCAACCAAGGTGTACAGTTTACAGCCAAATTCTGGAGAGAGTTCCTGAGGACAATTGGATCCACAAAAGGACTCATCTCGGCTTTTCATCTGAGTACAAACGGGGCGGCTGAACGTTCGAATGCAATGGTCAAACAATACATCTGTTGTTATGTGGATTACCAGCAGGACAATTGGTCAGAGTTGCTACCATTTGCTGAGGTAGCATATAACAACGCTGTCTATAGCAGCACTGGACTAACTCCTTTTCAGGTTACCAGCAGCATAGAATTCATTCCTATGACTGAACTACCCACAGAGACCCCCACTTCCATGTCTCTAACGGAGTGGATGGAGACACTGAAAAAAGGGTGGGAGAACACCACGAAAGCATTAGCTGAAGCGGCAGAAGCATACAAGAAGCAAGCTGACAAGAACCGATCGCTAAGCCGCCCTTCTGAGTGGGGGATAGTTTTCTTATCTACCAAATATATCCGGTTAAGAATGCCCAGCAAGAAGCTAGGGCCAAAAATTTTGGGTCCTTTCCCGATAGTTAAAATTACCAACCCACTCACAGTTCAGCTTGATTTAACTAGAATATTGGGAAAGATTCATCCTGTATTCCATTGCAGTTTATTAAAACCTATGATTGGGTCAAACTTAAGGCCACAAACCCAACCACCACCCTCCTCCTGTAGTCATACAAGGGGAGACTCCTTACGAGGTGAAGATGATTTTAGACTCCAGAATGTATAGGGGTCAGTTACAATATTTAATACATTGGAAGGGGTACCCTTTGTCAGAAGCTACCTGGGTAAAAAGTTGGAATGTAAAAGCTGAGAGGCTAGTGAAGCAATTCCATGATAAATATTCGGACAAGTTTTGGATGCTATTTGGAACCCTGACAACTATTTTGTCAGCAGATGTCCCTGCCTTTTATTAGTCTCTCCTGAACAAGCTTCCTCAACACCACTCCTTCCAGATTCACCTAGAACAGGGGTTCCCAACTGGGGGTGCAAGATGATATTCCAGGGGGTGTGAAAACTTGGGGTTAGATGTTTCAAAATTATAGTGTATATGTATACACTATATGCATATAATTATTATTTTTAAATGGTACGAAAATATATCAGAAGTGTTCTAGGGTGCGGGGTATAGAATCTAAACTTAAAACACTGTTATTTCAAATGCAGCCACACCTTAGATTTTATACAAGCGTACTACAACCTTGTCAAATTTGTTTCTATTATTTTCCCAATCAATCCTAATACTGAGGAAAGTTGTTTGTATAACATGCTCATTCATGGTTTACACAATCATAATTCACTTAATTAATCCAACTCTCTGGGTCCAAATGACCTCCTAAGCTACAAATTTACCACACAACAAATTCAGCTAAAATATAGTTAGCAGTTTTAAGATCTGGTGACTGTGTTCCTGCAATAAATTTAATCTGAATACTGAATAAATTGATTTTATGAGCTGGTAAAGCACTGAGCCATAAACTAAGCAAGCAGGCTGGGTTTGTTGCACCCCACAAAAGTCGAAGCAAAGTTAAACTAAAAAGCTGTAGGCTGCACAAATGGAACTCTGCTTAAAATGTTGTCTTAGAAGCAGAAAGACCTAACTTGCTGTTCAGCTACAGCCATAAATATTTATTCAATAACTTAAAGCCAACTGTTTTTTAAAATATGTTTTTATTGATTTTTCATATTTTACATATCATAACAATTCTTTGAGCAGATCTACAGCCTTTTATATACATCAGTGGTACCCAAAGTAGGCGGTACTGCTCCTGGGGGCGGTGGGATGACTTGGGGGGTGCTAAGAGGCAAGAGTGGCGGTAGGGGACCGCTAAGAGGGGCCAGGAGGGCGGCAGGTGGTTTGCCATACCGGTAGCGACAGCTGGCTGGCCACGCCCCCAAACCAGTCCTGTCCCCGTGTCCCCGCCGCCCATGTACACCCAATTGCCCGCTCGCCGCTTTTTCCGCTACTCGGTGCTTCCGGCCTACCCCCGGTCTATATAAGTTGTTCCCCTTTGCCACACGGGCACTCCCTTTGCCGACACCTTGCCTCGCCAACGACCCGGTCGCTGCTTGCTCGTCCTGCCCCGCCAAGTCTCTGCTATGCAGCTTGCCTGCCTGAAGCACTGCGCCCTTGATCTGCCTGCCAGGTAAGCCTGCGAAGTCGTGGCCTACCTAGCTGCCTCTGCAACCCCCCACCGTCCTAGCCTGCCTTTCCTACTCCATTCTCGGTGGCCCTGCCATGCTTGGCGGCCTTCCACGCGGCCTTCCTGGTGGTCCCCCACGCCCGCTTGCCTTCTGAGGGCGGCGTCAGTCCAGCACGGCCAGTGAGTGGGCGGGCAGCCCTTGGAAATGCAGACGCTGAGAGGGGCTGCTGCACATACGCCCGCCCCATTTCTCCAAAGGCAGAACCCCTCTTTTTGCAGGGCAATCCAAAGAGGGGAGCAGGATACTGCAGAAAAGGCGCCTTTCACCCGTGCCAGCTCCGCGGCGCTTGTGGCTCCAAAACAGCCCACTGGCTTCTCAACCGGCCATCTGCCTGCTCTCTTTGTGGATCAGCCAAGCCGACCACTGGCGCCACTCTGGGAACTCGGACCGCGGCGCTGGGTTGGAAGTCAGTGGGCTGCTTTAGAGCCCAAGTCCCGCAGAGCTGGCATGGGAGGCACGGGTGGAAGGCGGCCTTTTCTACAGCATCCCCCTCCCCTCTTTAGATCACCCTGCAGAGCTCTGCCTTTGCAGAAACGGGGCGGGTGGTTTTACGGAGAATTGGTGGGGGGAATGCGCGGCCCTCCAGCATAGAGCAGGGCAAGAGAAGGCACAATAGGCTGCGCTGTTCCGCCCCTTCTCAACCGCGCTTCTTCCAGCCCATCCACCCCACGGGACGAGACAGTTGGCCGCGCCTCCCCGCCCAGCCTTCCTCGCTGGGCGCTACTGCACTGGCGGCTCCGCCCTGCCCAGCTCCGCCTGCCGCCACTTCCCGCGAACTTCCCAGGAGACGGCCAGAGCAAGGGGCGGGTGGGAGTGCGTGGGCCCAGCTTACCTTCCTGGCGAGGCTCGGAGACCGCCTGGAATGCCCATCCGCCAGCTCTCCACTTTCTGCCTGCCTCACCAAGGCCCCCGCCAGCCCGGAGACTGCGCTCCCGGATGGCACATGACAGGGGACACGATGCTGCCGGAGCGCGGTTGCCGTCGTCGTCGCCCCTCTCGCCTTCAGCTCCGGAACCTTTGCAGGCCGGGAAACGGCGGGGCTTCCACTTATGGAGCTCCACCGGCCTCAGGGTCCACCGGTCTCTGAGGGCCTTGGCTGGGCAGGCAGAAATTGGAGAGCCAGCGGATGGGGGTCTCCGAGCCTCGCCAGGTAGGTAAGCCGAGAGCCGTTCAGAGCACTTTCTTCCTTCTCCCACCGTGAAAGAAAGATTAGGAAGACAGACAGACAGACAGACAGACAGACAAGGAAGGAAGGAAGGAAGGAAGGAAGGAAGGAAGGAAGGAAGGAAGGAAGGAAGGAAGGAAGGAAGGAAGGAAGGAAGAAGAAAGAAAGAAAGAAAGAAAGAAAGAAAGAAAGAAAGAAAGAAAGAAAGAAAGAAAGAAAGAAAGAAAGAAAGAAAGAGATGGTTGGTTGGAAGGAAGAAAGACAGACAGACAGAAAGGAAAGAAAGATTGTAGGAAGGAAGATGAAAAAGTTTAAGTTTAAGTTTAAGTTTAATTAAATTTATACACCGCCCCTCTCCAGGGGACTCAGGGCGGTGAACAGCCAAGTAAAAAACATTAAAATACATTTAAGCCAAGTAAAAAACATTAAAATACATTTAAAATAAAATATTCAATGTGGCCCTAATTTAATACAATTAAAATTTAGTAAAATCTTAAAATTTTAAAAACCCCAAAAACTTTTTCACACCAGCCCGGATTGATAAAAATAATATGTCTTGAGGGCACGGCGGAAGGTGGACAGGTCGTGAATGGTTCTTAAGTCTGGAGGGAGCTGATTCCAGAGGGTGGGTGCTCCCACAGAGAAGGCCCTCCCCCTGGGCGTCACCAGCCTACACTGCTTGGCTGATGGCACCCCGAGGAGGCCCTCTCTGTGGGAGCGCACTGGTCGATGAGAGGCAGTTTGTGGCAGCAGGCGGTCTCGGAGATACCTAGGTCCAATGCCATGGAGCACTTTAAAGGTAGTAACAAGCACCTTGAAGCACACCCAGTAGACCACCAGAAGCCAGTGCAGCTCGCGCAGGAGGGGTGTTATATGGGAGCGCCAATTAGCCCCCGAAACCACCCGCGCGGCCGCATTCTGGATCAGTTAGAGCCTCCGGATGCTCTTCATGGGGAGCCCCATGTAGAGAGCATTACAGTAGTCCAGACGCGACGTGACCAGGGCATGGGTGACTGTGCACAGGGAATCTCGATCCAGAAAGGGCCGCAACTGGCGTATCAGGCGGACCTGATAAAAGGCCGCCCTGGTCACAGCTGTCAGATGGTCCTCTAAGGACAGCTGTGGATCCAGGAGGACACCCAGATTGCGAGCCCTTTCGGCGGGGGCTAGAGACTCGCCCCCGATAGTCAGAGATGGAATCATCTGACTATATCGAGACGCTGGGAACCACAGCCACTCCGTCTTGGAAGGGTTGAGCCTGAGTCGGTTTCTCCCCATCCAGATCCGCACAGCTTCCAGGCACCGGGACATCACTTCAAGGGCATCATTGGGGTGGCCTGGGGTGGAAATGTACAGCTGTGTATCATCGGCGTACTGAAAGAAAGAAAGAAAGAAAGAAAGAAAGAAAGAAAGAAAGAAAGAAAGAAAGAAAGAAAGAAAGAAAGAAAGAAAGAAAGAAAGAAAGAAAGAAAGAAAGAAAGAAAGATGGTAGGAAGGAAGGAAGACAGATAGAAAAAGGAGGGAGGGAGGGGAGGGAGGGAGGGAGGGAGGAAGGACTTATGACCACAATTGAGCCCAAAATTTTGGTTGCTAAGCAAGAGTGTTGTTAAGTGAGTTTCCAATTTTACAAGTTGGCCATGCCCACCCAGTCACCTGACCACCAAGCCACGCCCACCTGAAGGGGGTGGGGGTGGGGGGCAGTGAGGATGAGTTTGTAGCATCAAGGGGGCGGTGGACTGAAAAAGTTTGGGAACCACTGATATACATTATTATTATTTTTATACAATTTATACATTATCTTACAATACTTTCTAATTGTATGTCTTCATCCCACATTTTCTCTTCAACTTTCTATCATTAATCCATTTATACCACTTTTCCCATGTTTCGTAGTAGTCTGCGTCTTTTTGTCCTATGGTTAATTTGTCCATTTCTGCGCAATCGAATATTTTCTTAATTATCAAGCTTTAGATGGGCGTATTACAGTTCCTCCAGCATTGCGCATATGCAATCCTAGCAGCTGTTGTAATATGCAAAATCAAATACTTGATGCTTTTATCGTATTGCCTTTTGAATATACCCAATAAAAGGAGTTCTGGGGTAAATTCTACTGTTGTTCCTATTATTTCTTGTAACCAATTGTGTATCTTTGTCCAATATTTCTTCGCTTCGGGACACGACCACCACGTGTGAAAGGTGCGTTGCTCTTTTTTGCATTTCCAACATATCAAATTTAAATTAGGATATATTTTTGCTAATCGTACAGGGGCCAAATGCCAGCGATAGAACATTTTTTAATGATTTACTTTATAGGATGCTGATTTTGTTATTTTATAATTTCTATTCCAAATTTGTTCCCAATCAGCCAAGTGCATGTTGTGTCCCACATTTTTCGCCCACGCTATCATTGGCCCTTTTACTATGTCTTCGGCCCTATCAAATTGTAACAGATTATATATTTTGGAAATAATTTTGTCTTCTGGGCCCATCAAAAGTTTGTCTAATTGTTGAGTTTCTATTTCAATTCCAATTTCTTCATTATCTTTTTTGTATCTTGATTGGAGTTGGAGGTAAGGCCACCAATCTATAGTTATACCTTGCTTTTCCAAATCCTCTCTGCTTCTTAATTTCCCAAATCCATTCAAAATATCTTTGTATTTAACCATTCTAGTTGTATCAATCATATTTGGGTAAATCATTGCCTCCATGGTGGACAGCCAATTAGGAATTTTCAAGTAATGTTTTTTTCTCACCTCTTGCCAAATTTTGATCAATGAGTCTCTAATCATATGCCTGTGGAAATATTGTTGTGGTTTACTTTCTTTATCCAATAAAAATGCATGCTATCCCTTCTGTAGGTCATGGCCTTCCAATAGCAGAAACTGCCTATTCCTCAAATTGATCCAATCTCTAAGTCAAACCAGCAGTACTGCTTTATAATATAATCTCCAGTCCGAGAGCCCAAAGCCACCTCTGCTTCTCCTATCTTGCAAATCAATTAATTTAATTCTCGGCTTTTTGCTTTGCCATATAAATTTCAAAATAGTTTTATTCAAGTCAATAAAAAAAATTTATCCAATTTTATAAGTATAGTTTGAAAGAAGTATAATAATTTTGATAAAATATTCATTTTTATGGCCGCTATCCGACCTAGTAATGATAATTGCAGCGTTCCCCACCTTTCTAAATCAATTTTTATTTGTTGCACTAATTTCATATAATTATTGTCCTTAATTGAAAAGCATCTAGCTGTCAAATTGACACATAAATATTTAATTTTTTTAGTGATTTGTAGTCCCAAATGTTCTTCCAAATTTTTCTTCTGGTTTGATGTCATATTCTTAGTTAGTAATTTGGTTTTTTGTTTGTTGATTCTGAGGCCTGCCACCTCCCCATACTCTTCTATTTCCTTAATTAATATTAGTCCTGTCTCTTGTGGATCTTCCAAGAAGAATACTAAGTCGTCAGGGGTAGGGCTGCTTGTTCTTGATGGCCGCCGCCCCCCCTTGCCCGCCACCGAGAACAAGCAGCCCTGCCCCTGCTGCTCTCCTGGGGCTGCGCAGCGGTTCTCACTCTGCCGCTTGCGGCCGGGATGCTGGAGGAGAACCGTCCCCCCTTGTCAGCCACCAAGAACAAGCAGCGCTGTCGAAGGAACGGAGTCCGTGCCAAAGGGATGTCTGTAAGAGACACGCTGGCCAGGAAGTGGGCACGCTCCCTTGGGAGGAGTGGGAGGGAGGGCTGCGCTGGCTTGTTCTCGGTGGTGGGCTGGGGGGCACGTCATTGACACTCTTCCGGGTTCTGGCGCACCCCCCAGCAGCCCATTTTTGGTCCCAGGAGGCTTCAGGGAGGCTTGCCAGGCCCAAAATGGGCGGGGGGGCTGTGGCGTGCATGCACAGGGGGAGTGCAAGGGGTCACACATGCTTTCGGGTGGGCAGGGGGAGTTCAGGGAGGTTACGCATGCATGCGCGGGGGAGCAATGGGATCATGCATGCATGCGTAAGGGGTTGGGGGACATATGGGGGGTCGTGCGCGCTTGTACAGGGGGTGAGGCACACAGGGGGCATTGCATTATGGGTGTGGGCATGCGTGCATGCGATCCCTCGCGCCCCCCCCCCGCTTTTGGCACGCAATGGCAAAAAGGTTAGCCATCACTGCACTAACGAAAATAATCTGAGACTCTAAGGTAGAGGCATGGGTCTGGAAAAAAGCTTCAGCCCAGAGAGTCCTAGAGAGTCTACCAATTCGTAAACCATAGAGCAATATTTTTCAATCATGGCAACAAAGAGGAGAGGACTTCATCTCCCAAAATTCCTCAGGCAGCATTTCCCTGAGAATTTGGGAGTTGAAATCCACCCATCTTAATATTAAGATGGCCACAGTTGAGAAACACTGCCATAGCAGGTTAAATAAGCTAATGCTGTGATTAAAAGGCATCTTCCTAAATTTATATTGCATATGTTAATAATAATAAATAAATTTTATTTTACAGTCACAGACCAAAATACAATCACAAACAATTAACACCAGAAGTCTTGGCTAAAGGGAATTACAGCGTTCTCCTCTAATAGTTACAGCTCTTGTATTGCATATGTTTAATTAATAGTAATGATAGGCACACTGAAACCATTTCTAATCCCAAGAACACCCTTTTACCAATGTCTGAAAATAGGGACAGCCTCAGTTGCAAGCTTTGTAATATTATGAAAATCAGCTGAAATTTGTTGACATAATTTTTCCAACCTGGAAAATGCTTATTCCCGTCTCACCTGTTTCAATCTTATTGCCCAAGATCACTCCTACTTATTTAATTTCCACAATATTTTATTTATCAAATTTAGAAACCACCCATATTCCTCATTGGATAGTATACAAATATACAACTGGATTCTGGGTAGTCTACAAATAAGACATTAAAACAAAAAATATATATAAATTTTAAATAAGAGGCAATAGTTAAAATTCAACATTAAAAGGATGAGTTAGTGAATTGTTGCCACTATTACAATTGACAATGTTATAAAATGATTGATTTATTAGATTTATATCCTGCTTTTCATTCAGGAGCTCAAGGTATTGTTTGTTATAGTATTTTTCCTAAAGCAACCCTGTGAGGTAAGTGGGACAGAAAGAAATTTGCTTAACAACCATGTAACTATTTTGGGCTCAATTGTGGTTGTACATCTAAAACTACCTGTATTAGTAAACTGCTGTGGCTGAGGCTGGTTTACAACTTAAGATCTCCCTGGTCTAATTCAAGATTTCAACCATTGTGCTGCAATTCATCAACAAATTCATTGGTGGATCAGATCTACTTTTAGCCATTCTGCTTTACAGATTACCCCAACCTAGTTCAATTTAAAAGTAGCTATCCATACATATAATTACCATTTTCTATGGACACAACAAGATTTACAGAAAACATATCCTACCTAGCTTTCAATTTCACCAATCTTAAAACAGTACAAATTTGGTTGAATGTTGCAAGAAGTAAAATGGTAATGTTTACTCCAGAACACTCAATAAGGTAGTTACAAAAAATCCACTTGTTTTACCTCGTTTGTAAGTCACTGAGTGCTACACCTCTATCATTACAATTGCCTATCTTCATATAATTATTAAAACGATAGCTATTCCAAGAGGCTGGGCTGCAGATATTCCACAGGATGAACCGTTTGGAATTTACCGGTAGTACCAAAAAAAGTAACTCGTGGACTCTTGGTAAGCCACTTACCTACCCACAGTTGCTTGAATCAAGTTAACCTAACTGGCTGGCTTTGCAGTACATACCGTAGTAAACCACAAACTCTTACGTAGCTGAATCTCCTCATTTAATAGCCAACGTTTTCGTTTAACGCATCATACAATCTAGCCACACGTAAAAGTCAAATACTATTAACGGACTCCACTTTTCAGCAAGACTAGATGACTCAAGACTGTCGGCCTCTTCGCGCGTTTTTTTTTTTAATTTGCTGCAAAGGAGCGATTCAGGAGAAGCCCTTATGGTTTCAGCTTTTTAGAATCAAATCACCACTTAGCAAGTGGCTGGGAGATGCTCTTTGGATTTTATTTCCCTTCCTCCCGCGTTCACTCTATTTCAGAATCGCAGCCAACCGTCTGTTTTAATAATTGGGCCATTTAGAATTTCGGGAATTATAGAAAAACGATCGAACACTCACCCTAATGAGAGGAGATACTCGCAGCACGCAAACAAAATTGCGCCCTTAATACAGTCACGTGAGGTACTAAATCAGTCTACCCGTGCGCGAGAGGTTAACGGCCAAAAAGTCTTTCTCGAATCTGATTGGGCAAATCTGAGAACGGCTCTTTGGCCTTTGGTCCTGAGCTTTCGGTACCTCGTTTTTTGGGGGAAAAATGCCTTCACTCCCGTTTGACTACTGTGTGCTGTGATGAGCGTGCTTCCTCCCCATGGTTGCTACGGAACACTCTATGTTTCATCCTAGGTAGCTGAATTGCCTGATCCCTCTTACACAGGATCTTCCTGGGTAAAACCGCCTCTTTTTCCCATATTCATGAAGTGTTTTGCATACTTTGCCAGTGGTTTTTGAAAAGGTGGGTCTTTTTTTCTTTTTAAATTAGCCTCACATAAACAGAGTCCAGTGATCCCTTTTCACTTAGGTTTCTGGCTACTTTTTAAACAGGCAGAAGTAGCAAAGCTAACTTGCAAGCTTTCGGGATCAAAATGCATATAATCACCTTTAATGCAGCATTGGTGCCATCAAAACTAAGCTAGTTGGAAATAGTTTAAATTGCCAGATCATCACCATTTTAGCCATTGTCTATCCACTACGGGATGAAGGCCTCTTCTGCATGGTCTTGAACTTTCTTTTGCCGGTTGGGCCCACAATATTTGCTGATGTCATCGATCCATCTTGGATCCAAAGCTTACTGTTAGGTATGTTGCTCAAACATACTGGACAACATACTGATGTGAACAAATGTGAATGCTACTGCACGGGTGTCAAAAACTTGATCACGTTACGTGATGTACTACCATGGTTTTTGCCTTTGTGGAGCCAAGGGTGAGTGGCCTGCGCATGATGCATCCAGCCCGCAGGCCATCAGTTTGACACCTCTGTTCTACTGTGTCTGCTTATATTCAAAAATGTCTGGAGGATGTCAGTGTTCCTAAGACTATTGTTTTGAGAGCAAATGAGAAACTTTGATGTCTTAGTTCAGTTTGATGTTGAAGATGAAAAACACCACTTTCAAATCAGGCGATGTGGCAGTACTTACCATAACAAGAGCTGATTTGAGATGTACTATAAAAACAGCAAAGTGGGCCTATAGTCAGAAAGTACAGACTTTCTTTCAAGATCCTATGGATCGTAGTATGTAGCAAGGTATTTGGGTTATTACTGACTATAAGGCAGCTTCCCTAAATGTAAGGGTGACACAGATTTTCTAAACAAGCTAAATATGTTTTTTGGATGGTTTGAGGCCGCAAACAACATTCCAGCAAGGAAGGCTGTTTCCCTTCCTGATGAACAGGTGCTCAGGTTTGATACAACTGCTATTTAGAAGGTGCTGCAAAAAGTCAACATTCAAAAAGTTCTGCGTCCTGCTAATATCCCTGAGCAGTACTTAAGGAGTGTGCTGTTCAGCTAGCCACTGTTCTCAGACATGACTGCAAACATTGTACCAGTGCCAAAAAACTCACACGCCTTAATGATTGCACTCACTTCCATTATGATGAAGTCTTTACCCCTACAATTGACTCGTTTGCCTATCAGAAGAACCACTTTATAGATAATGCACTTTCCTGTGTGCTTCATCTTAGGTTGGTGCACCTGGAGGAGAAGAATACTCATGTGCAAATGCTGTTTGTTGATTTTAGTTTGGCATTCAACACATTTATTCTTCAGCATTTGGTCTGAAGCATTTGGGCCTATTAGGTTTTAATTCTCCTTTATGTAACTGGACATTTGATTTCCTTATTGATAGGCCCCAGTTTGTGCGACTTGGAAGAAAAGTTTCCAACTCCATCTCCTTGAGTACATGTTCTCCACAGGGCTGTGTCTTGAATCCACTACTGTTCATCTTAATGACCCACAACTGCTGTGCCAAATCTGCTATGAATTATATTGGATGACACGACAGTGGTGGGTCTTATCCGGGATGACAATGAAGATGCTTATAGGGAAGAGGTGAAGGCTCTGTTGGACTGGTGCAATAAAAGTAACCTGGTTCTAAATGTTAATAAAACAAAGGAGATCATTGTAAATTTTAGGAAGAGCCAGCATAGTCATATTCCACTCAGTATCAAGGATACAGCTATAGAGGTAGTCAACAGTATTAAGTATTAATACAGTATTAAGTATTCGGGGGTGAGAGGTGGGGGTGGGCGGCACTGTTTTGCAGTGGTTCTCATCCTTCCTCTCTGACAGGACGCAGTCAGTGTTGACAGGGGCAGAGGTCGAGCCCTAGGCCCCTACTATGTGGGGTGCCGCAGGGCTCGGTCCTCTCGCCCATCCTTTTTAACATCTACATGAAACCACTGGGTGAGATCATCCGACGACACGGGGTGAGGTATCAGCAGTATGCTGATGATACCCAGTTGTACATCTCCACCCCGTCTCAATTCAGGGAAGCTGTGGACATAATGGGCCGCTGCCTGGACGATGTTAGGGTCTGGATGGGGAAGAACCAGCTAAAACTTAACCCTGACAAGACTGAGTGGTTGTGGATACTGCCTCCTAAGGATTTGATCAACTGTCCCTCCTTGGTTCTTTGGGGGGGAGAAATTACCCCCCTCAGAACGGGTCCGCAATTTGGGTGTCCTCCTAGATCCACAGCTAAAATTGGAGCAACATCTTTCAGCTGTGGCTAGGGGGACCTTTGCACAGGTACGTCTGGTGCACCAATTGCGACCCTACTTGGAGAAGGAGGCACTTCTCACAGTCACTCACGCCCTTATCACCTCCCGGCTGGATTACTGCAACGCGCTCTACATGGGGCTATCCTTGAAGAGTGTCCAGCGACTGCAATTGGTGCAAAATGCAGCTGCGCGAGCTGAGGTGGGTGTACCTAGATACACCCACGTAACACCTATCCTCCGCAAGCTGCATTGGCTGCCCATTAGTCTCCGGATCCAATTTAAGGTGTTGGTTTTAACCTTTAAAGCCCTACATGGCTCAGGGCCAGGTTACCTTCGGGACCTCATCCCGCCGCATACCTCCCTACGACCGGTTAGGGCCCACAGAGTTGGTCTCCTCCAGGTCCCATCGACCAAGCAATGCCGGTTGGCGGGGCCGAGGGGGAGAGCCTTCTCTGTGGGAGCTCCCTCCCTTTGAAACTAGCTTCCTCCAGAGATCAGGACCATCCCCACCCTGCTGGCCTTCCGTAAAGCAATAAAAACTTGGCTCTTCTGGCAGGCGGGGTGAAAGTGAGACCAACTAGACCAGATATGGGTCTCCCCCCTTGGTTATGAATGTTAGATGTTCTTTTTAATTTTTGTAGCTTTTAAATTGTTGTGTCTTTTTATATTGGAAAATGGATTGACATTTTGTGAACCGCCCAGAGTCCCCTGGGAGTTGGGCGGCATATAAATAAATAAATAAATAAATAAATAAATAAATAAATAAATAAATAAATAAATAAATAAATAAATAAATAAATAATAATTAACAATCTGAATTGGTCTCTCCACACATCATCCTTAGTGAAGCGTGCAAACCAGTGTCTGCATTTCCTTCATTGGATGGGTAGAGCGCATCTTTCTCCTTGTGTCCTGGCCACTTTTTACACATGAACGATTGAGAGCGTCTTAACAAACAGCATCACTGTTCGGTTTGGGGGTAGCAGTGCCTCAGATAGAAGGTCCATACAGAGAGTGATAAGCACAGCCGAGATGCAGGATACCATTATTCAGGATACTGCTTATAAGTGCTATGTGCGTAGAGTTCAAAGCTTTGTTAGAGAACCCACACCAGAGGTGGGTTTCAGTAGGTTCTGATCAGTTCTGGAGAACCGGTAGCAGAAATTTTGAATAGTTTGAAGAACCGATAGCAGAAATTTTGAGTAGTTCGGAGAACCGGTAAGTACCACCTCTGACTGGCCATGTCCCCATCTATTCTCTGCCTCCCGAGTCCCAGCTGATCGGGAGGAAATGGGGATTTTGCAGTATCCTTCCCCTGCCATGGCCACCAAGCCACATCATGGCCACCAAGCCACGCCCACAAAACTGGTAGTGAAAATTTTTGAATCCCACCACTGCCCCACACACCCACTTTACAGTCCGTTTGTGTTGCTCCACTTTGGGAGGAGGTTTTGAAGTATTTCTAACAGGACTCTCAGATTCTGTAACAGCTTTGTTCTCTATGCCATCCGTCTGGTAAACTCGCAAGATTCATTTTTCTTACCATGTAAATGTATATATCTGAACTACCGTGTTTCCCCGAAAATAAGACATGTCCCAAAAATAAGCCTCACAGGGCTTTTCGGGACATGCCTTGAAATAAGCCACCCCCCAAAAATAAGTCCCCCCAACTACTTCCGGGGGAAAGGGGGGGACATGCCGGGAGCCGCTCTTTTTGCGGCGGCACTCTTTTGGCCCGGAAAAAGAGAGAGAGATCCCTCAAGAAGTTTCCCTGTAAAGATGTGCCAAGCAAGAGAAGCGGCGAACTGCCAGACGCTGGTAAGATGAGCGTCTCACAGCCCGGCCCTCCCCTGCATCCCCCGCCACTCACACCACCCCCAAATCTTACCAGCGTCTGGCAGTTCGCCACTCCTCTTGCTTATCAGGTCTTTGCAGGGAAACTCCTTAAAATGAAAAGGAAAAGTTATCGCGAGTGTGAGAAGTTAATTGCTCGCACTCGCGATAACTTTTCCTTTACATTTTAAGAAGTTTCCCTGCAAAGACCTGCCGAAAAATAGAAATGGCGAACTGCCAGATGCTGGTAAGTCTCGCAGCCTGGCCCTCCCCTGCCTCACCGAACATGTTAGCAGCGTCTGGCAGCTCGCCGCTTCCTTGTCGCCGCCTTCCTCACTCGCGTCGCGCCCCTGCCCGAAGCGCTCAAAGTCATTCGATGCATTTTAAAGGGATGTGTTTTGCCTCCCATGAAGGGAACTGATGTTCCCCGAAGAACAGGAGGCAAGCATCAGTTCCCTTCATGGGAGGCAAAACGCATCCCTTTAAAATGCTTCGAAGGACTTTGAAGCATTTTGAAGGGACGCCTGCCACGCCACGCCCTCCCGCCCGCCCTGCCAAACCCCAGCGCGAGACGCCCCTCCTACCTCGGTCGTGTTCTTACAGTCTTCTCTCCACGGCAGCCCATTCGAAAAGAACGTCTCGCGAGTTCAAAGATCTCGAACTCGCAAGGCATTCTTTTAGAACGGGCTGCCATGGAGAGAAGACTGTAAGAACGCGACCGAGGTAGGAGGGGCGTCTCGCGCTGGGGTTTGGCAGGGCAGGAGGACGTGGCGTGGCGGGCGTCCCTTCAAAATGCTTCAAAGTCCTTTGAAGCATTTTAAAGGGATGCGTTTTGCCTCCCATGAAGGGAACCAATGTTCCCCGAAGAACAGGAGGCAAACATTGGTGGCAGGCAAAACGCATCCCTTTAAAATGCTTCGATGGACTTTGAGCGGATGGGGGGTGGCGCGACGGAGTGAGGAAGACGGCGGCGACAGGGATGCCCCGCCCAAAGCGCTCAAAGTCATTCGAAGCATTTTAAAGGGATGCGTTTTGCCTGCCATGAAGGGAACCAATGCTTGCCTCCTGTTCTTCGGGGAACATTGGTTCCCTTCATGGGAGGCAAAACGCATCCCTTTAAAATGCTTCAAAGGACTTCGAAGCATTTTGAAGGGACGCCCGCCATGCCCTCCCGCCCTGCCAAACCCCAGCGCGAGACGCCCCTCCTACCTTGGTCGCGTTTTATGATCTTCTCTCCACGGCAGCCCGTTCCAAAAGAACGTCTCGCGAGTTCAAAGTTCTCGAACTCGCGCGGCGTTCTTTTAGAACGGGCTGCTGTGGAGAGTAGACCGTAAGAACGTAACGGAGGTCCCGAAGACGGAGGTCCCGGGACAAGTCCCAGGTAGGACGCCTGCCCCACCCCACCCCACCTCGCCAAGAGAGACGCACCACTTACTGGAGTTTTGCAGCTCCGTGGTCTCTCGGCTTGTCTGTTTGCAAGTTTTTTCCCCTAAAGAGACTAGCCGAGAGACCACAGAGCTGGCAAACTCCAGTAAGTGGTGTGTTTCGTGCCCCGCCCCGCCTGCACCCTGAAAATTATAAGCCACCCCCCAAAAATAAGGCCAGGGGCATTTTTTGGGGGGGGTCAAAAAATATAAGCCCCTGTCTTATTTTCGGGGAAACACGGTAGATTGTGTTGTTTCTCTGCGTCATATATGTGGGTACATGCATATTTATTTATTTGTTTATTTATCATGTTTATATAGTGTATATTGGAGGTGGTGACCTTTTGAGAGCTGTATACAATGAAATTTCATTTTAATGTATGCTGATTAGTATACATTTAAAATGACAATAAAGTTATTCTAAGCCTAAGTCTACTGTTATTTGTGATTAAGATCCATTTTCAGCTATCATCTATAAGGCTAATTAAATAAGGGATATCCTATTTAAAAAAATAAGGCATGATGTATGTTATCCAATCCAAACCATCTGTAATCTCTCAACCACATTTTTACTGCATTATTTTTAGATAAATCAATTCAACTATACAGGTAGTCATTGACTTACAACAGTTCATTTAGTGACCGAAATTATAACATCATTGGAAAAAAGTGATTGTTTGTCACACTTACAATCATTGCAGCATCTTCATGGTCATGGGATCAAAATACAAATACTTGGCAACTGACTCATATTTATGACAGTGGCAATGTCCCGGGATCATGTGATTACCTTTATAACCTTCTGACAAGCAAAATCAATGGGGAAGTCAGATTCACTTAACAACCATGTTACTAACTGAACAACTGCAGTGATTCACTTAACAATGATGGCAAGAAAAGCCATAAAATGGGGTAAAATTCACTTAACTATTATTCTTGCTTAGCAACAGAAATTTTTGGCTCAATTACCACCTATAATGATTATTTGTTTTTCTTTATTATCAACATTTTCAAATCTTGAAATACAGAAAACAAAACCACTCTTTTCATAAAATGCAAATCTTTAACAATAATAAACTCTTTTGAAGAAGTAATTCTCAATGTTTATACAATAGTTTTCTGTCACAAAACCTGAATTTTTTCCATTACTGATTTTGAAGTATGCAGAATTAAATGGATAGTATTATTTTGCTTCAATGCCTGAAAAGAAGTATATTATCATTTTATATACAACAAAATTGGCATAGAAAAATAAACATATTGTACTGTAGTCACTGAAGAGATAGACAGGCAGATAAATAGGGACAGAGATGCTGATAAATTACAGTGAAACCTAAATATATTATTGATGATGTTGGGTCTTTGTTGGCATAAGACTTTTGCCTTTCTGATCCCTCGCCTTCTCTTGTTTCAACTGTAATGAAAAAAATAATAAAATTACTTGAAACATAAGCTCTACTTGTTTTCTGCAAACTATAGAAAACAACTTCATCTAGTCCAGGGGTGTCAAACTTGCAGCCTGCGGGTGGGGGGTATGCATCACATGCTGGCCACGCCCACCCTCAGTTTAGCGATGGGGGAGAGTCACAATACATCACGTGATGACAACGTGGCGCCACAAGTTTGACACCCCTGATCTAGTCCCATTATTGCTACATTTTCTTATCCTACAGCATTAGAAATTTCCTTTGCAGGATGCATCTACATCCAAGCGCCCATATGAATTGACACCAACTCACAAATTGAAATGTATGAGTTATGCCATTGTTGGAAATCTCATAAGCTGTGATCTAAGGTGGAGGTAGAGAAACACATGAAATAGTTGATACGATTGACTATCATGCATATAATTTAAAACTTCTTGTAGCAAGATTTATACAATATTTAGCCAATAATGTAAATATTATTTGTGCAATTGCATTACTGAATAAATAAGCAAATGTGCTGCCTCTAAATCTTCTATTGCTTTTGAAAAAAAGTCACTAGTCTTCAATATAAATTATACAAACACTCTTCTTTTTTTGTGTGTGTCACGATAGTCCTAATATTACCATCTAAGTACATTCGATTTTCAGATATCACTATAATTTCCCAATGTACTATTTAAAATCGTCAACATATTATTATATGTGCTAAGTGCCATTTGAACAAATTATTTTTAAACAGAAAGAGATGCTTCTGCTTTAAATAATGTATGCTGTGGACTTACCCGTGCCTGATATTGTCTTTCAAAATAAGCCATATCGTCTTCTTCAGATCTCCTTAAACTGGAAACTTGCATTGTTGTACTTGTACTTCCTTAAACACAATAATTTTGTTAGATTTTAAAATACATTTAAAATCTGTTTAATCAACGATTTAAAAAATGTAAAAATCATTACCATCAGTTAATTGGGAGTAGGCCTGCATAGAACTGGATGGACCTTGGAATGCTTTTAAAAATGGATTATCCATGTTGGTTACAGGAGCTTCTAAGAATTGAGCAGAAGGTGCTCCTTAAAAGTAAATAAACATTAACAATTAACAATTAAAGTACTACTGCTGATGAATAAAGTCTAGGTTAAATATTTGTTCGATTAAGACCACCAAATATATTGAACAGCATTTCTATTAGATGATGGTGTAGTATAAAATGAACAAGTTGATAGTGTGGATAAAATAGGATACTCAAGATGAATCAACACTCATCAAAAGGGTTAATTCTATTTTCTGCAAGTCACATTGAAATTAAAAATGTAAATCATACTGCATGTATCAACCTAAACATTCAGTCATTGGTTAAATTGTCAACAAGAAAAGCTTGAAAACGGCCACTGTTAGCAAGGCTAACAGCAAACTGCTGCAGTTCATTTTCTTTTGTTTGTTTGCCCTGTCCCAAATATCAATATAAACCTCCAGCTTACGATAATGCCCCACATATCAGATGAAGTGGAGTCCAATTCACGGAACATTTGAACATAAAGTAAAATTTATTATTTTATAAATATTTATTTTATATGTATTTAGAGTCACCTGGCAGGGAGATGAATGGCAAAAATTTAATAAATAAAATAAAAAATAAATTTATAAAATATAACGTAATATGAAGTAACACATTTTTTAATCTTTAAAGTACCACATTTTTGTTGCAAAATGAGCACTGCTACTCATTTTATTTATTTATTTTATTTATTTTATTATTGGTTCTTCTATGCCGCCCTACTCCCGAGGGCCTCAGGGCGGCATAGAAGAACATAGTTATTTGGGAATAACTATGAAATAGATTTTAATAAGACCAATAATTAAGCTATTATTAAAGTAAAAAAACCATCAAATATATTGACAGAAGCAACAATTAAAATGTATCCTAAGATAGCTTTCTTACATCTCTGTAAAAGGGATGAAGTATGAGAAGGATAATAGTTTTTTCTGTGTCAGAATTTATTTGAAATGTATTGATAAGTTACAGGTAAAGCTCAGTTTAGAGCCATTCCAGCAGAAGGAGAGTCCAACAAATCTAATGATAGAAAAAGAAGAAAACTCAGGATAGTTAGGATAGCTTCCTCATACATGCAGAATGAAAAAAGAGGTTATTCAGATGAGGGCACAAAGTTTGATAAGAAATCAAAACACAAGTCATGATGGTAAAAAGGAATTGCTGCTTAAATCAGAGGTGGGTTCCTGCCGGTTCAGACCGGTTCTATAGAACATGTAGCGGGAATTTCCCCCCACTCGTCGAACCGGCAGTGATGGCTAGCTGGACATGCCCCCGAACTGGCTCTCTCTCTCTCATTTTGTTTTTCGCTTCTGCGCAGAAGCTGATTTTTGTTTCTGCGCATGCATAGATGCTGGGATTTTAGCACTGCGCATGCACGCGCCCACACGGCATGTGAGGAAGCGAACCAGCAGCGAGGTAAGTCAGAACCCACCCCTGCAATAAATCCCACTAACTGGCTTACCCAATTAATGGTTTGATAATATGATCCTCCTTGCCCTTACCTTCCCTCATCCTGAATTCAAACATGAAACTTCATCCAATAAGAAAGTGCTTGCATGGGGGAAACAACCAGTATGAGGGAAAGGAATACCTATTGTTGCTTATTTTCTATCTCGTGTCTCCTGTGCTCTCAGCCAAAGTCCATGAAATCGTGGTTTTATTGTTTTATAACTCAAAAGTTTACTTAAAATACATTTAATTATATTTAATTAAAAAATAAACATACGATAACATGATAACATTACCTTCAGGACAGCTATTTAAGACAGCAATTTTAAAATGTAAACCTAAAAGCTTCTCAATTATATATATATATTTAGATATATATATATGTTTTCAGAGAAAAAAAGATATGACTGATCTTCATAGGAATTTCAGAACACTAGAGAGATATTCCAGTAAGGCCTGTTGCCAACTGTAAATGACACTCCTTAAGATACAGAAGATAAACAAACCAGCCTAATCAACAATCAGGTTCCATTATGAAAGACTATTTGCATTAAACACAGACTGTAAAGGGTTTGAAAGTCAAGCACTTCTATGTTGAAATTAAGCTTAGACAAGCATTAAAAGAATGGTGATTCAAAATCAGGGTTCATAGATTTATAAAGTTGAAGGAGACAACAATCTAAATCAAGCCCATGTTGGAATGCAGAACTATAACTTCAAATTAATCAGGAAGAAGAATTTTAAACCTATTAGGTTTCAGGTGATCTTCAAGGTAATTCTGTATAAATCAAAATATAGCAATACTCATTTATTTAAAAAAAGTTCAAGCATATTTGTACTAAACTATAAGTCTTGATAGTACTAAAATAAATTTCATAACCAGACATAATTACTTGAAACAGGACTGATTTTGGTAGACATGCAATTAAGCTATCACAATTGTTTTACTAAACTATTATTTCCTTTTTAAGTTATGTTACTTCAATGCATGTTCAACATCTCCATCTCACCCTTTCTTCCAGGACTTCTAAGTAAAATATATACTGGTAGTACAACCAATGCTTGTCTTCCCCCAAACTCCCTAGGACAGTGATGGCTAACCTTTTCCTTATCGCGTGCCGGTACCCATAATGCAATGCGCGCGTGATACTCCCCTGCGTGTCCCCCCACGCAAGCATGCGTGAACCCCCCCGTGCTCCCACACCCCCCACACATGCATGTGTGACCCACCCCACCCCATTTTGGGCCTAGCAGGCCTCCCTGCAGCCTCCTGGGACCAAAAATGGGCCATGCGGGGGTGCGTTTCAACCCCCCCCACAAGCCCCAGTTTGGGCAAAGCAGGCCTCCCTGCAGCCTCCTGGGACCAAAAATGGGCCGTGGGGGGTGCCGCACCCCCTCCCCCACGCATGCATGCCCAACCCCCCCAACCCTCGCACATGTTGGCGCGACTCCCGCATGCGCCCAGTTCTCCGCGTATGCGTACCAGATACCCAAAAATCAGCTGGCTGGCAGGGGGCGCGCGCATGCACAGTGCAGCTGAGCTGGGTGACAGCTCACGTGCCCGCAGAGAGGGCTCTGCATGCACCTGTGGCACGCGTGCCATCGGTTCGCCATCACAGCCCTAGGAGAAATACAAAGGCAATCGGGCATAAATTTTTAAAAAATTAATTTCATCCTTACCTATTCCACTGTCATCAAGTCTCATGTAGCCTTCTGCTAAGGAACTAAAACCTGTTAGTCCCCCCATTGCAGCATAAGGGACATCGTGCCCAACTGGCTTTCCTTGGGCTAAACGTTCCTCTTTTGTTTCCACTATAGTTTCATGAGAATATGCTGGTTGGCCACATCCACAAGTAAAGCAACTGTGAAACCCTGCACATTTGGAACCTAATGCAAAACATATTTTGAAAAAGTCAGAATTTGTTTGAAAGGTTTCCATTCAATGTCTATTTTGCTTGCCGAAGCCTTGGTGATATAAACAATTGCTACAACTTAAACCTTTTAATATTCATATATGCATTATTTAAATAGAACAGACATGACGAAAAGAGTAATAACTACAAGATAATTACTTCTACATCTGGAATCATAAACACTACTATCCTTTGCTTAGATAATAATTTGCAGGTGAGTTCTAATTTTGCAAGGAGTTGTCTGAGAGGAGGATTGGTCTTATTGTATGCATGCTTGAAAAAGACCACATTGAGGATCTCCTATTTGGAAGCAGCACATATTTGAATATTGTGTATCATTATGCAAATTAACCAGATTTAAAGTATTTATTTATTTAGCCTATTTGCTTGCCACTTCAAAATTTACACTCGGCAGCTCACATAAAAATGCAATATAAAAGAAACCCAATTTTAATTAAAAATAAAACATCAAGAGAAAAATAGAGAATAAAGGATAGTGACAACACAAATCAGAGATTTTCCAGAAAACTCAGTATTTAGAAGCTTATAGAAATCAACGAAGAAAAGCCATCCAAATCTTCTCAGGGAGACTATTCCATAATATTGGAGCTGCAACAGAAAAGCAGCACCTCCTTACCTCTACTCCCTGAACCTCCCAAAAGTATGGAATTTGCAGCAGTTTCTCCTGACTAGATCTAATCAGGCAGGCCAAAGCTGGATAAAGAAATATTTATGGTGAATCTTGAATTAGTTTCCTGATTGCAGAATTTGAAATGTATTCGTTACTTCCAAAGCAATAGATATACATTGTTATGATACTGAGATAGTATTTAAAGAAAGGTATCTGTAGATAGTAGTTACTTTTAAATATAAATTACTCATTTAATCAAAGTACACTTACACATATTGCATAGAAATCCAGTTGCTGGACTATGCTGATCTGCAAAGTGCTTACATCTACATCGGATGGGCTGAGTACCATTAAGAGGAACAAAATTATAAGATTTGCATGGACACGGGCTCACTCTACAAGGTACAGAAATAGGACGTTCTTTTGGAATCACTTCAAAATCTGTTTTGTGTTGTTTATATCTAGGGAAAAAGTTTTAAAAATGCAGATGCACTGTTTAGTTACTATTCTCTTATTAGAATATTTAAGAATCCTCTTATTCAAAGACATTCAATAACTTTATAAAAGGGGTGAGGCCAATAGAATTTGGCAGAATCTTCAAAATCTCAACTTTAATCCCAGATTTGGAGAAAGTATGCATCAATCTTCTAATTCAATGGTCCCCAACCTTTCCGCCTTTGTGGACCAATAGGGGAGGAAAGAGGGGATGGTTCCACATGAGCGGCGGACATGGGCGCCTGCTGTTTGTGCAAGTGGAGCTGTGCACTCATGCTCTCACCCGCTGCTTTCACAGCCAGGTTCCAAACAGGCCACGGCCCAGTATTGGGCCACAGCCTGGGGATTGGGGGTCCCTGTTTTAATTGATTCCTAGGATTGCTCAATTTTCTATTTGTGTTGGGCCGATAATTGCCAGAAATATTGAGGCTACCAAAGTATGAATCTCTGAATGAATCCTTCCCAGCAGTATTACTTGGAATGAACTTTGTTCTGAACTGAGCGTAATCCAAAATGGAAAGTCAAATTTTCCTAATACCACAGCCCTACATTCATTTTACTTATCAGTAAATTACATAGAAAAAAAGACCAAGGTCATGAGTTTTGCCCTGTTGAACAACTCAAAAATGTGTGTCAGTATATATATATGTGTATACACATACACATACCAGTACATATTGTGCTTAATATATTTAATTATACATCAGAAGTGAAGAATGCACAGATCTGAACATTTCCAGGACAAAATGTTTCTATCTTAATAAAAGGAATACAAGCTGTTAAAGTTTTACTTTCTCTTGGTTTATATTTATGAATCCAACCAATAGCAGAGAAACAATATTCTGTGCTCAAAAGAGTTGTTATTGACTCTGATAGCATAGACCAGCAGAGTACAGTTATTGGGCCATTGCCATTCAGAGAAAGATAAAACAAAGCACAATAATAATTCTGTTTTACTTCTCACAACGAAAACCATATTGGAAACAAAGAAAAGGATAAAAATTGGCATTATAAATGTACTACCCCGAGAAAAAGATAATTCAAAAGTGTTCCAGTCCATAAGCTAACTAAAATAGGTTTACTGTGTTAACCCAAAGTAAGATAACCAAGATTTTAAGACAATACCCATTTTTTCCTAATAAGATGAGGCAACAAATGCAAAACCACTCTTCTGTTTTAAAGATAAAATCATTTGTGTGTGTATTAATCTTCCGTTTGAAGAAATACTATATTATAAATATACAATATATATGACTATAAAATATGTGTATTCTCTAATTGTTTTTTTAATCTAAAATAAATTTTAGTGCATCGTCCATTGGCACAAATATAGAATGCCTCACCTGTGAGAACAAAAGCAGGGTGTTTCTGGACCCACGAGTTTACAATCAATGCCAGTTGGTGATCTCCAGCTCACATATAATCTATTTTGCAACCGAATTGGTAATACTTGCTTCTTATATTGTTCATATTCTTCCGGGGTAAACAGTTTCCCACCATCATCTTCTCCTACAATTCTGAAAAAGTGTTGATTTCTGTAATACTTTACATTACATATTTAATTAAAATTGTAACCAACAACCTTTTTAATAATATCCACATAGAACACAAGGGGAACTTGTCATATCATAAGTGAATGAGACAGAAAATAGAAATATGTAGGAATTTTAAGTCTGAAAAGTAAGTGAATATCTAAAAACTATTATTATTCTAAATATAATTGGCAGTAATTGCTTAATATACTTGGTTAATTTATCAATATTCTCAAACAAATTTTCAGGATTTGTATAATTATCATAAGATGGGATGAATTTTTTACTTATGTCTGTATGAAAGGAAATCAGAAATTATTATTTTCTATTTTTATTTTTATTTTTATTTTTCTCTTTCTCTCACTTTTACTTTTTTTCTTTCCTTTTTCTTTTATAAAATCTTTTTTTCTGTTTATCTTTTAACTTTTATTTTTTTTAAAAGTTGTTTGAAAAAAATGACAAGGATGGATTTACAGAATGAACTTGAAGTTTATGGTTACATTATGACTCACTTAGGTGCATGGAGAAAGGTGCATAGGTATTATACAGGATTATCCCTGTTCAATAATTTTTCAGTTTACTGTTCTTTTGGCAAGAAGAAATGTTTAAATTCTTATATATGGTGTCCTTTGTACAAGAGGCACAGGGACGAATATAACATTTTCTTTTTTATAGCAATTTTGTTATAATTACAACAGTAATAATATTAAAAAAGAATAGAAAGAAAGAATGGAACATGTAAGAAAAAAAGAAAAAGGAAGAAATGAAAAAGAAAAGAAAAAATGAGAATATAACAAAGAAAGGAAAATAAATATATAATGTTGACTTTCCATTTTCATCACAATCATAAACTATTTAGTAACATATCGCCTTCTCTTAAAATGCAAGCAAACAAATGATCTCTTCTTTCCCACATCTCATCCCATCTATATATAAAAGAGCCCTTCTCTGAAATACACACACACACACACACACACACACACACACACACACCAGAGGTGGGTTCCACTTAACTTCGCCACCGGTTCGCATCGCGATGTTTCACGCGCACGCGCTTCTCCACTTGCACACGTGCGCGTGTCCCCTCATGCAATTTGGCTTCCGTGCATGCTCAGGTGCAGGAATCAGCCCGAAACACAGCTGAGGAGCTGATCAGTCATGCTTCGGTCGAAGAAATAAAGGTCAGTATTAACCTGGGGGTGGGCGGGAGGGCCCTTTTTCAAGCAGCGAAAAAGGAGAAGCCATTCAAACAGGGAAAAATTCACAAAAAATTACAAAAAAAGATGGTGGCGCCCACGGACCGGCACAAACCGAACTGGATCCATGACATTACCAGCGGGTTGCTACCGGTTCGGGTGATCCAGTCCGAACCGGGAGGAACCCACCCCGACATACACACATACATGTGTGTTGGTGTGTGTATATACATACATAAGGTTCATATATTGTTTCTTATATTGTTCGTATTCTTCAGCCTGATGTTAGCAAAAAGCCATTAAGGATTAATAACACATCTATTTTAATATTGATCAAATTAATCAACTTTATATTTCTTCCTTTTGTTTCAAACAATCTTAATCTTTAGTTTCTTTAAATAATGTCGAACTTGATTTATTTTATTTTATTTTTTGTTATTTCTTCTCACAAAACTTTTCAAAATTTTAACAACCCTTTTGCAGATCCAATATAGGAAAAATATCCAGGATACTCTCTTGATTTGTTGTTTATACTGTATATCCCTTTTAATTATTAAGATATCAGCAAGTATTTTTATATGTCTATTGTAACATCTTTTTCCATGTCATTTGTGTAAAAATCCATTTTCAGTCTCAGTCTTATCAGATAGAAAAGTTGTTCCTCTTCAATAACATATTTTAGACACATTCTCTCTAGTATCTAATATTTGAAATCTTATTTTATTATGTTTCAAAACAAAAGAGTTTTCCCATGGGAAGAATTTTTTATAATTAATTCCAAATTATCTGGAGCCTTAATCAATTTGTACTTTTTAAAATCAAAGTTTTAATTTTGCTTTTACTGGGTTTTTTTAAAGGGTTCTTCAATTTTTTTAGTTAAAACTTTCACTAAGGATTGAAGAAAACTGACAGGTGCTATAAAAACTTCTCAATCCAAAAGTTCCTAATAGCTGAAAAGCAGTTGATGAACTATTTCCAAAAGTTAGAAAAAGAAGTATGCAAACTTAGTGTTCTTTCAAAGTCACAGTATTAGCAAGATGACTATTCCCTAATCTCTCCGAGCTCTAAACTTGCCAGAGAATGATATATTGTGATTTCCTCATGAGGAGCAGCTATCAGAAGCACTTGTGGGTGATCTCAAGTCCTCTCCTTGTCTGGAGAGGAAGAGTTAGTCTACACAGCTTTTCACTGTGCCATGATCATCAGCTCCATATATTCAGTCAGATATTTCTTCTCCTTAAGTCAGGCATATTATTTTCTCACTTCATACCCATACAATAAAAGCTAAGAAATAGAAATTATTGGAATAGTTGTCTGGACAGTAGGAAGAAAATGGTATGCAACAACAGTGAATGATCCCTGGACAAAGGATAGGCTATAAACCATAGTTGTATTCACATAAATTTCTAACTCATGGTTTATGAAATTAATTCAGACAACCATATATGTACATAACGCTGAATCATAAATTAACATATTGTTTGGATTCTCATAACACAGTAGGCCACAAATTAGCCAACTATATTTTAGCTTGGCATGTTCTGCAAACTCAGATAAGAAGTCTAGAATAGTAGATTGGAATACTGCAATCATTGAGTTTGAGTTGCCCTCCAAAATTCAATGTCAATGTATATAACGTCAAAATGGAAAAAGCAAATAAATAAAATCCAAACAGACAAAAATAAAAGCAGCAGCATGCACCTATTGTATAAAGGCTTTAAAATATCTTAAAAATAAACACAAGGATTAATAACATCAACCAATATCACCTTTCAAATTTCATATCCCCAATCTTAATATAGCTATAGGTCACTTTAAAATATAGCTTCTATGGCTTTAGCATGGACTGTATATTTAGTCAATGAATGAAAGCACATACTAAATAGAAATCAGAGGACAACATTCTAAATGTATAATGTACAGCAGAACACACTTTGAAATCACGTTTAAATGTTCATGCATAATGTGAGAACAGCTCCAGCATGGATCAGAACATTGGGAATACTGTAGATCCACTTTCCTCCAAAATTTCTCAGCTTTCTCAGCAATATATAAATATGATTGCTATTAGGCAATATGTACAATTTTGGACAATAATGCAGAATAAACTGCAGATTAGTTATCTGCAATTTATTAGTCCTTATAAAAATGAAACTATCTTTGTAGATGTTTTGTAAAAATGACAATACTTTTCAGGACGAGGCACCAAATATGTGGTAAATTATTAATCCAGAGTCACATTGAACTCTGCCAAAACTGTACACTGGTAATTATTCCAGCTAAATAAGAAATGAATATTTTGATTGGGATATCAATCATCTTATTGTTCTTCGTAGGGAAGTGTTTGCTAATAAAGATGAGTGGTGTGTGATGATGAAAAAATATAATATCTATATCTATGTTTGTAGCAGCCACAAGGAAATTGCCAAACTGCTTTGGGTAGCATCATCAAAATGGTGAAGAGCAGGCTATACCGCACCACAAACAAATCAATACTGGATAACAACCTCAGTTGGATATCAATTGCAGTACTGGATAGATGACATAACTCAATTCAAAGGAGTTAACGAAGAAAAAACTTAAGTGTGTTAAAGCATATGGAAAGCCGTTGAAGAAGCCATCCTGCAATAAACTGTTTATGATTAGTTAAATTGGGACTAGAACCACCTCATTCCTTTTCTGCTCCCAATTCACCCACTCAATCCAGTACACCTTAAAGCCTGAGAGAGAGCGTTTTGTGGGGACTACTCTAGACTCCTGACTCAATTTAGATCAAGCAGCTTGACTTAGGATAGGTAACAGTTCTTTGGGGCCTGATTGGAGCAGAAAATGAGTCTTAGAAGTGTTCTAATTAAGCACCATATGATCTCATATGCTAGGTTTTGATGTAATCAGCTATTTAGTGGCTCCAGTGTTTGTGCAAACCCAATTCATAACAGCTTGTATACAATAGATAGACAAAACTAGTGGGTTCAGTGAAGTATGTATGGTTGCTGAATGGTTGTTGGATGATTTTAATATTGTGTTTTTAATTTTTATATTTGTTTTTAAGTAATATTTATAAATTGGTTATTCTTGTATTTTCTCTGTTGTACGCCGCCCTGAGTCCTTCGGGAGTTGGGCGGCATATAAGAAAACCAAAATAAATAAATAAATAAATAAATAAAACCACTGTTCACTGGGTTATTGTGTTGCAATAACACAGCCAAAATGCTGAGGCCAAAAGTGGAATGGAAATTCCTATTGGAAAATGAGCCTTAAGTCCAGATCTTTATCTGAGTCTTGGCTGCGAACAGCATTTTCAGAAAGTGAAGAAATTCTTTCTTATACATGCCCAGAAGACATTTATTAATTTATATGCTCCAAGACCTCTAACTCTTCGGGAGCTGCCTCATAGTTTGCTGAATCATTTAGGTTGAGTGGAATAAATCCGTCAATTCCATTTTATCCAATCCCTAAAATTTGTTCCTGATTCAGGTGAGCAACCCTAAGTCTGTCGTAGAGTTTACAGTATAGCTAGGCTACGAGAACTGGCATACAGAAATCCGAACCGCCACCAGACTACAGCGCGGGTTTTCAAACATAATCTAAATAACCGCGGGTCTTTGAGACATGGGGTTACCCTCCGCGAGGACTTCCTCTTTCGTACCGGCGCCTTAGCAACGACTTTTCCAGTCCCTTCTCGGTGGATAAGAAGCGCTCGTTCAATTGGCTTCCTTACCTCTTATATTCCAAGTAGTCGTCTATGGCAGCGGCAGCCCCGGACTGAAATGTCAGACGCTCCATTACTTTGGGAACAGCTTACAGGCTATCCGCGGCAGAGATGCCCTTTCGCAGATCCCGCGAAGCCTTTCCAAGAGGAACTCGAGACACGAGGCACGGAGCGATGGCCTCGGGGGAGAGGTGAGGCGGCTCCCTATCAGGAGGAGCGGCTGGGCCGCGGTGTCCCTCGGGAGGACTCGCCGCTGCTTCGGAGGCAGCGGTTTCAGAACTCTTTCAGCGCCCCCTTGGTTTTGAATATATTTCGTTGAAACTGCCGCTCTTCCGTTGCTACGTGAATCCTTTCAGCGACAAAATTACAGTTTTAAGGATTTTGCTATAAGGGCAGCTAGTAAAGAAATACTAGCTAGGCCGCCCTCCCTCCAGAAATTGAGTTTGCACAGTTGCCAGAGCCACAAACTTTGCCTGTCTAGCCAGGGTAGTTAATGCTTCAGTGTGTCATATGAACTACACGCCGGAATGGCGATTCAGTAACTTCGTATATTTTATATAAACTTAGCCAGGTTGATGCCGTAGGAAGGCAGCATTTCACAACTTGGCAGCTTGAAGGTGTGTGGACTTGAAGGTGTGTGGACCCCCAGAATTCCCCAGGAAGCAGGCTCTCTGGAGAATTCTGGGATTGAAGTCCACGTCTTCAAGTTGCCAAGGCTAAGAAACAATATAAAATGCTGGCATACAAATCAGGAGAATGAGTTCTAAGTTCTGCCATAGCCATGAAAGCTGCCTGAATGATTTTAGACCAGTCCCTTTCTCTCAGCCCAGCCCAATCCACCTCACAGTTATGGGGAAAGTACAGTAGGAAGCGGGACCATTAGGTATGTTTCCTGCCTTCAGTTTTATTTATTACCAGTATATATATAAAACTATGTGTGCATGTACATGTATATTGTTATTTATACATGTATATTTACTTATATACATTACTTTTTGCAACTTCTGACAAGCAAAGTCAATGGGGAAGCCAGATTCACTTAACAACCATGTTACTAACTTAAAAACTGTGATGATTCATTTAGCAACTGTGGCTAAAAAGGTCGTAAATTGGAGCAAAAGTCACTTGACTGTCCGGGTGTCGGCAGCCTCTCAGCTCCAGAGCAGCATGTGGCTCTTTGACCCCTCTCCTGCGGCTCCCTGTTGACCCAGTCATGTGACCTGGTCTCTGCCCCGAGACACTAGCCCAACTCAGCCGTGGCTGATGCCAATATCGCTAACACAAGGACTGGCAGGGTGGGAATGGGATCTAGGAGGGTACAACAGAAAGGGGGACAGGCCCGCAGCTGAGGAGTGAGCACGAGCAGTGGTGGTGGCTTCCTTGAAGATGACCCTCCTCCTCCTCACGCAACCTCCGGGCTGGCTGTTGAGGGGCTGGGAGGACGCGCACGAGTGGGGATACCCTCATCAAGCGAGCAACCGGGCTCGGCCAAAGCGCAGCAAAGGCGCAACGAAGTGGGCAGGTTGACCGGCTGACAGGCGAGTCTTTGGCAAGGGTGCTCCGGCTTTCTGCGAGCCTGATCCCTGGGGTGGGCATGCAAGGTTCGGCGGGGTCAGCCCCTTTTCCTGCTGCCATGAGCTTCTTTACTCCTTCAGCTGAACGGGGCCGCTGGTGGCATTGATTGAAAAGTGTCCTCCGGGCGGCAAGTCTCCCATGTGAGATCTAAAGCCGCCCGGAGGATGCTTTTCAATCAATGCCACCTGCAGCACCGCTCCGCTCGCTTACGGAGGGTATCCCTGCTCGTGCGCGCACATATGCAAGAGAGATGAGAGAAAAGGGGAGAAAAACAGGAAAATGAGAAAATGATGGAGGAAGAATGAGAGAGAGAAAAAAGAGGGAAACAAAAAGATGAGAGAAAGAAAAAGGAAGGAAGGGAGGGAGGGAGGGAGAGAGGGAGAGGAAAAAGAAAAACAAATGAGGGAGAAAAAGAGAGGAGAAAAAGAAATGAGAAAATGATAGAGGGAGAGAATGAAAGAGGGAAAAGAGGGAAACAAGTGAGAAAGAGAAGGGAAAAGAAAGAAAGAGAGGGAGGGAGGGAGGAGAGGGAAAAGAGAAAAACAGAAATGAGAGGGAGAGAAAGAGAGAAATGAGAAAATGATGAAGAGAATGAGAGAGAGGAAAAAGAGAAACAAATGAGGGGGAGAGAGAAGGGGGAGAGAGAAATGAAAGAGCTGGAGAGAATGAGAGAGAGGGAAAAGAGAGGGAAACAAATGAGATAGTGAAGGGAAAAGAGGGAGGGAGGGAGAGAAAAAAGAGAAAAACAAAAATTAGAGGGAGAGAAAGGAGAGAGAGAAAAGGGGAGAAAAAGAGAAATGAGAAAATGATGGAGAGAATGAGAGGGAAAAAACAAATGAGACAGAAGGGGGAGAGGGAGGGAGAAGGAGAGAGAGCTGGGAGACAATGAGAGGGAAGAGAGGGAAACATGAGACAGAGAAGGGGGATGAAGGAAGGAAGGAAGGAAGGAAAGAAAGAAAGAAAGAAAGAAAGAAAGAAAGAAAGAAAGAAAGAAAGAAAGAAAGAAAGAAAGAAAGAAAGAAAGAAAGAAAGAAAGAAAGAAAGAAAGAAAGAAAGAAAGAAAGAAAGAAAGAAAGAAAGAAAGAAAGAAAGAAAGAAAGAAAGAAAGAAAGAAAGAAAGAAAGAAAGAAAGAAAGAAAGAAAGAAAGAAAGAAAGAAAGAAAGAAAGAAAAAAAAGAGAAAAACAGAAATGACGAGGGACGGAGGGAGATAATTTTCTCACAGAAAACCCCAGGAGCCACAAAACCTAGGTAGGCGTAGCTGAGGAGGGGTGTCATGTGACTGGGTGGGAATGACATTGAGTTGGCCACGCCCACCCAGGTTTTGTGGCTCCCGGTGTTTTCTTTTCTCTGGGAAACGGGTCCAAATGGCTCTTTGAGTGTTTAAGATTGAAGACCCCCCCCCAGGGAAATTTTGGGCTCAATTGTGGTCTTAAATCAGGGATTACCTATAAATGGACACATTATAGTGAGATATACTTAGAACTAAGTAGGCATAGGATCTCCTTTCATTCGATTAATTTTTTTCTTTGAGTCAGTGTTGACTGCTTGGCTACGTCTCTGCGAGGCTGAAAGAAAGGAATCAGCACAAGATTGCCCAGGTGTCTTGGACTAGAACTCAGAGATCCTTGCTTTTTACTTGATGCTTTAATCCTAAACCAAACTTGCTCTCCTGTTTTATTTATCAGGTAGATATTAAAGCAATACTAACAACTGGATATATGTTATTTTACAGGATTATGATAAACAAACTAATTAAAACTTTTGAAAAAGTAAATGAAAACATTAATAGGGACTCATAGAATGGACATGTATTTTATTTAACCTTTCCACATATTACAGTCATGTGAAAAGGAAATCATTTGAAACTGTATTATCTAGAACCACAAATCTTGTTCTTTTTCTAAATATTTTTTAAACCACATAGCATATTCTAAGCAAAAATAGCAGAACAATCCTTTTACAAATCATTCTATATAGGTGCAAAACCCAAACTGGCACTTCATTTTATAATTTATGATGCAGAATGTAGACTGTACTATAGAGCACCTTCACCACAATTCTCCACTATAAGGCTAACATGGATATAAGGCAATGCTGACCTCTCTGTTCCCATTTCAAGTTCATTTCAAAAGATCCTGGTTATAAACCCAGTTATTACTGCTTCACAAGAATTGTGTGCATAACAGACTGTACTGCTTTAGCATAGATTTTCAGTAAACATCAAAATGCCTCGCTTCCCATAATCAAAGTTCAACCCACTCCTCTTGTTTTTATTTCAGGAGTAACTTAAGATACAGTATGCCCCATGTATCATCGGCTGTAAAATATATTGAATAGGAAAGCAATGAATAAGAAGCTAATAGTGTTCAACATCCAATTAATGTGACTCCATCACAGGTTATATCTTCAGTTACTAAATACATGTATTAAATGTTTCTGGAATAGCTATATACATTACAATTTTTTAATCAACTGCTCTAGTTCTGTAGCAAAATTACACTTTGGCACATTGCTACTTAAGATTTTCTCAAGTGTAACTATTTTTAAAACATTCTTTCTCAAGCTATTTCACAGTGCAAAAAGAAGACACTCTTTGGACCACCATCTTTGAGATGGAACAAATTTCAATTGGAACAAAAAACTGCCTACTAATTTTAAAATATTTAACCTATCTATACTTAACACCGCTCACTTTAAAGGCATTCCTTCTTCACAATGCATTAGTAAACCAGTTCATAAGATCAAGCCAATTTCCTATTTAAATGTATTTAGATATTAAATCTATACCTTTTCTGTAACTATCATATAATTTTTTACTTGATTTGTATAATACCAAACTTTTCTACTCAACATCTTTAATTAGCGTGAGTTAAGTTTTTTTTCCAAAATGAGGCATCTCCATATCCAGCAAAAGATCAGTCCAAATGCTCAGACCTCGGACTTCAAAGTTCCCATCCTGGGCCTTGAGCTGTCTTAGCCAAGTCTGGACTGCACTACCCAGAGGCTCTGGCTCCTGGTAAAGGCAAGTGACACGATCCTGCATTTCCTCCCAAGATACTTCATTTTCTTTTAGACCACTAGTTTGCCATTTCCCATGCAGAGGATCATAACTGAGGCAGTTTCCCCAGGCTGAGAGGAAACTCAAATAGGAAGCAAGTAATTCAGAGTAATGGGCACAAAGTGAAGCCAAACATCTGGGAGACAAAAAGCGGCAGAAGAACAAGAGACGAGCTGGGTCTCCGAACAGCAACCAAGGGAGGAGCAACACCTTGGCCTCCATTTCCCAACCAGGTTCCATCAATGCCGCAGCCACAACTCTGTACAGCACGGAACTGCAGGGCAAACAGTCTAACAAGGCCGAGGAAGATCGACCTTGGTTTCCATCACCATCTCTGTCACCTTGTAGCTGTGAAAGCAGCATCTGAGCCTGGACTCTCACTGGCAGCCCTTCCCACTGTTCAATACCAGCTGTTCCTTTTATAGGAGATTCCAAGAGACCAAGAAGTTGAGAGGCAGCTCTACGTCTTGCCAGTAGGTTGATGAAGGGCTCTGCTCCCCCAGTTGCTGGGATCAAGAAGCTGCAGAAAAGGCTATGGCGGGTGGTAGAAGATAATGCTGGATTTTCCAGCAGTGCCAAACCCAGAAGCTCTGGGCAGCGCTTCAAGTGACTTAACCTGACTAAACCTCTTTTTTTCAGCTGTTGCTTCAAAGCTTCCCGGAGGGTTGGTTGAGCCCGAAGACGGCTGTGAAGTTGCCGAAAGAAGTGCCCCCAATTTAGAGCTCGTGTTAGAGTTGTGGGATCCCAACTTTGTACCATTCGTGAGCGGGAAGCTGCCAAAAGGCTAGGCAGCTGCTCGGTTTGTAAGAGCAGCATCTCCATGAGGCAGAGAGCAAAATTCCTTGTTGCTGTCAAATGGCAACCTCAGAAGAAAATGTTTTCTTTTGCTAAGAGATCACTCCCTAGAAATATTGTTTGGTTTCTGATTGCTCTAAGATTTGGTTTTCATATAGAAAATTTCTGCTGGTTGCCTGCTGCTGTAAGTATTGTTTGCAATTCATTCCATCAATTTCTTCATTTTTTTCTTCCTATTGTTAGATCTCTCTTTTTTGGGAGGGAATTTTCTGGGTAGCTTGATGTGTGTGTGTGTGTGTTATCTACTTACCTTCGTTCAATAGTTTTATTACCAATACACCTTTTTAAAAGTTATAGTACAATGTTGCTTTATGAAGCAACTTTCTTAACACAAAGATTTTTAGATAAAGAAATTGGGCCTCTATATGTTCATTTTTTCCTGCTGCAACTGGATATAGACTGCCTTTAGCCAACTGTTTGCTTCTCTCCTGAAGAAGAATTAGATCTAAAGCTGTTCCACCTGTAAAAGTATTTTGACTATTATCTTATATTGTGTGCTGCATTTACTCGTTTGCTTGTAGTTGATGGCATTAAGTTCCCATGTGTAGTATTTGTTGCTGAACCATTTACAACCATATAATCAACCTTGTTTTCCAGTTTGACCAAGCGTTGCAAGATGTGATCTAGAAGAACGGCAATTGTTCTTTTCAGATCAGCTAGAGGGGAAAAAAAGTATATTCAGAAAGTGGCAATGCACAGGCAAAATCTCATGTGAGAAAATAGTTGTTTTCTCATTGTTTTTCTGGGTATAACTTTTTCTGTATCTGTTTAATGTAATGGAAAAAATACAGCATATGCAAAATTTTTAAATGTACTGTTTATGTTCTATTTTTCAGTTTGAATTTTTTCTTTGCTTTTCATAAACAGATTAAATAAATGCTATACTCCTTAGGGCACAACACTCTAAACTTTCATTTGTAACAAAAATACTAAATATACCATATAAATTTAGAGTTGTCTAAATAAACAATTTACTTATCTAATATACCTCTGTAAACCTTCATAACAATACACTGAAAGTCATTCTTTATATGTAATCAGTAAAAACAATCGTATTTGAATTTCTCCAAATCCTCCATTGTTGCAAAAGTTCTGGAAATTTTACATTTCTAGTATTAGACAAAAACCTGTATTATTCAAAGCAAAATGTTTCTAGACATACCATATCCAATGCTAGTATATCAGCTCTTTAATATTAAGAACAGTCTAATATTTCTTACAAATGAAAACTATTATACAGAACATTGAATATATAGCAAACATTAGTTCCACTTTATAAATATAAAAACTTCTTATGCTACTTTTACATAATATTGCTTTATATATTTTGAAAAACTAAAGTGAGGATGAATTTACAGAGATTATGTAGGCTTACCATATCCTGCCATTGCAACTCCATTATCACCATTTATTACATTCTTGTTTTCTTCTGCTAGGGCTCTAACGTATTTTTTACTTAAGTCAAGAATTTGTTCACGCAATTCAGCACTGCTCTGTTGTCTTGGATGCTGAAAGGTGTAGCGCAGTAACATTATGCCCCAGATAAAACCAAAAACTAGCAACAATAAACTCAATTTTTGGGACACATTTTTTCTAGAAAATGCAAAAACCATTTCTGAGCAGGCTAAATATGTCAGTAGAAGGTAGTAAGTGTGAAGTCACAATATCTTCAAGGTAAGTTGTTTTGCAAAACATCTTCACAGCATGCTTGGTCTTCGGGGGAGACTATTTTGTCTAATTTTTCCATTTGTTTCCTGAAATTTTTTATCAAAAAACTTGTGTCAAAATTGTTTATTTTTTATAAACTACAGTATTTATTTGGAATGTGTTATATAATTTAGAGCATTATTATCGAAACCCTGTAAAATGGCTGCTGAGAATACAGGCAATATAAAAACAAAAATTTAGTAACTTTCCAAACTATAATTGTATACGATAGCAATATATTCATGAATTGGAAATCCATGGTACAAATATCCATTCAGCAATGAACTAGTTGGTGCCTTTGTGTAAGTTTTAATCTCTCTACTTCAGCTTTACATTTGTACTATGAAAACAGTTCCATTATTATCAACAATCCCAATTCCATTATCTAAAAAGATTGCTACATTGATTAAATGCTAACTATATCAGAAAAAGCATCAGCAGTAAGGTGAAAAGCCATTTCATCAGCCCTGCAGATAAACCATTATCCTTTTTTTCTCTCTTTAAACTATACCCTGCTGATAAGTTACAATATGAAATCCTAAGAAATTATGTCTAAATTTGTTTATTAACCTTTTTTCCATTCTCTATGGTGTCTTTTAAATTGAAAGTTTGCTATCAATGACTGTCGTTCTTCCCCCCCGCCCCCCGCTTTCTGCACAGATAGACAAAAGTGCTATAATGTTAGTCTTCACTTAACAGCCATTCATTCAGCAACCATTTGAAGTTACAAGTGCTGAATAAATGATAGTAATGACTGGCTGCCGAAAATATAGCATTTGTAACACTCTTGTGGTCTCATGATCTAAATTTGTGTGCTTGGCAGTCCACCCGCATTTATGGCTGCAGTGTGCACATCAATATGTAGTGTGCACATCAATCTTCTCCACTCTCCTGTCTCCCCCTCACCTTTGCCCTTTTGGCCATCCTGTACCCTGCCACCATCACCTACCAGGCTGCCCCAACTGATTTTGCCATGTTTTTCTTCCTGCTGCTGAAGAGGTATGCCTGACTAAGGCAGCTGCTGGTCTTTTACAATGTCTCTCAAGGACTAGCAGCTGCCTCAGCCAGGTGCACCTCATCAATAGCAGGAGGAAGATGGCAAAGGTCAGCTGGGGATGGCAGGAGATGCAGCAGAGTACAGGGCAGCCAAAAGGGCAGTGGGGGAGGTAGCGGTTGGAGAGAGTTAAAGAAGCGATCGGCATGGAATGACAGGAGTAACATGAGGTCCTCACCTAACAATTGCAACCAGGAGTATTGGAATTGCTGCTGCTAAGCACTGTAATAGCATGATGTTTCACCGAACAACTGTTTTGCTTAGGGATCTACATTCCGATCCCAGTAAGTGTTGTTAAACAAGGGCTACCTGTAAACCATCTGCAAGTGAGAAATCCGTGACTTCCCTAAAGGTTTTGTATTTCAGACCCCAAAACCCCAGGGAGCTTGGTTAACAGTGAGAAAAGCTACATCAAGATGCTTTAGAACAGTCAAACTGCTCACATCGCGGGCCGTATCGTGACGTATCGCGATGTTTTTTGCCTTTGCGGAGCCAGAGTGGGCATGGCCTGCATGGGCTGTATCTGGCCTGCGGGCTGCCAGTTTGAAAGGCCTGCTTTAGAATAAGCCTCATTAGAAAAAACAACAACCCAGAACTACTTATGTAAGAATTACAGTTAAACAGTGTTTTATCTGACAGTTTTCAACTGCAGATTAATATTGCATATTGCAAAGGTTGCATATTGTCAACAAATAAAATAAGTACTTTTCAAGATAATAAATTAGGAACACCTACCATTTTATAATCCTGCTGCTGTAGTTGGAGCTGTCCTCAATAATCAATATTCCAAGACAACATTTGCATCCATACTCAGCTCAATATCATTTTGAGTAAACTCAAGGATTATTTAATCCGTTGTATTTAGTCGGTCTAATGCAGTTCTTATTTTTCAGAATTAAGAGTAGCACATTTTGTTGGTCAAATGATAACCACTTAGGAGAGGGAGAAACATCTGAGGAAAAAGAATTTTTAAAAATATGAAAACTTGTTCAAGTTATTATTGTTATAAATGTAGGCGTGAGAAGAAATTTTAAAAGGCATGTTGGCACTTCAAACATAGATTTTATAATACCCTAGTAGAATAACCAGGAAAAAGATATTAAAGATGCCAAAACTTTAAAAATCATGTATTCCAAACCCCAATGTATACTAGTTTATAAGAAACAATTCTCTCAAAATTCTTGCATTTTCTTCAGCAAGACATAAGCAAGAAAAAAATAAGGATTGTATGTAAAGTTCAGATTTACACAAAGCTATTTAGTAGGTGATCTTTGGGTCTTTATGAAACTCTCTTAAAATGCAAATACATTATTAACCATACAATAGCATTTATATATTATCAAGTTACTTATTATTGGCCTAATGTTATTTGTATGTTATCAAAATTAAATAGAAAAGACCTTTCCAATGGACATCATTGCATCAACACAAAGACACCAATTTTCCTATTTGTAATCAGATAGAAAATTATTTTAAGAAGTAGTAAACACTATTAAATTGAAAAAATTTAAAATCTGCCAGCAGGTTAGTGTCCATCTAAGTTCACATGTCCCATTGAGATCATAAAAATAACATTTAGCTTTATAAAATTACATATTTTCAATCAAGTTAAACTCAAGTACTTATATAACATAATTTTTAAAATGTTACCATGTAAAATTAAATCTATCAGGAGGAAAAGGTCTTTCAAAAAAAAAACCTGTTCACTATCTGTATTTATTTCAAAATCTGCAATATAAATAAGCTGGAGGAAACTTGACTGAAGGCACAAGATGATTCAAGGAGCAAGGAAATTAAATACTAATACCTTATTTCAGGAAAGCTATCAAGAAAACAACCTTTACAAGGCATAAAGAACGTGCAAAACCTCCATGGTACTTAACAAAACAAAGGCTACGGTTGTATAAGTTCACACACGTGATTGTCATATAGCTTAACCGTGATCTAGTTAACCCCCGTTTATTGGATTGCACATTGAACCAAAAACTAGACGCACGAATTGAGTTCGCGCCAGACGCTAGGTTAGAACTTGGCTTGCCGTTTCTGTGTCAGTATGTCATGCCAACATACCTCTGTACACGCCCCGTATCGTGCCTTAGAAACACAGATATTTTTCACCAAGCGACTCACACAAATCCATTCGTCGCCTATCAGATTTTTTTTCTCTCCATGGGTTTTACGGCGCAGGAAAAGCTGGCGGCGGGCAGTCACCAAAACCCCGTCCGCCCTTCCGGCACTCGATTTCTTTCTCCCTTTCCCCCAGAATCAGATATGTTCTCTAAACCCAAGTGCAAGCGATAAGTTACCACCGAACCTCGCGCATCCTGCCAGCGGTACCACACACAGAGCAAGCGTCCCCTTACCCCGGCATAGATTTCAGTCAGAACCTCCTACCTGCGCAGCGCATAGGGAAAACAGCAATTGAATCATATCCAGGCCGCACTTCCGGCTGCTGGTGAAAAGAGGGTAAAATTACCATAAGCGGAGTGGAGCAAAAGAAAGGCAACGGAAGCCACACGTTTGAAATGTTGATTTTTGCTCCTAATTTTAAAACTACCTTGCATTATTTTTTTTGCAGTACATTTACTGGATTTACAATGAATTATAACTTAGTTTCTATTTTTTAAATTTTTAGCAATTTTTATCTATTTTTTTAATCTTTTCAGCGTTTTCAATAGAATAGAATAGAATAGAATAGAATAGAATTCTTTATTGGCCAAGTGTGATTGGACACACAAGGAATTTGTCTTTGGTGCATATGCTCTCAGTGTACATAAAAGAAAAGATACATTTGTCAAGAATGGTTGTCATAGGGTTCAAGTAAGCAATCAGGAAACAATCAATATGAAATAATCGTAAGGATACAAGCAACAAGTTACAGTCATACAGTCATAAGTGGGAGGAGATGGGTGATAGGAACGATGAGAAAAACTAATAGTAATAGTAATGCAGCCTAGTGAATAGTTTTACAGTGGTGAGGGAATTATTTGTTTAGCAGAGTGATGGCGTTCGGGAAAAAACTGTTCTTGTGTCTAGTTGTCTTGGTGTGCAGTGCTCTATAGCGACGTTTTGAGGGTAGGAGTTGAAACAATTTATGTCCAGGGTGCGAGGGGTCAGTAAATATTTTCACGGCTCTCTTTTTGACTCGTGCAGTATATAGGTCCTCAATGGAAGGCAGGTTGGCAGTAATTGTTTTTTCTGCAGTTCTGATTATCCTCTGAAGTCTGTGTCTGTCTTGTTGGTGTTGTAAAGTATATGACTTTACAAACAAAATACTTCAAAAGTGGACAAAGTTACCTAGAAAGATAAACTGCTCAAGGACTATGGTTGTATATGTTCAAATGCATGATTGTTATAGTTTAACCATGATCTATTTAACCCGTTTCTTGGATTGCACATTGAACCAAAAACTAGACACACAAATTGAGTTCAAGTAGAGATGCTACATCTGAGATGCTTTAATTCGGATTCTTATATGAAGTGGGGATGGATGGCACAAATGACCTCCTCCCCTTCCATGATGCCCCTATAAAATGCTGGTAGTTTGATTGCAGTTAATTAGATTTATATCTCACCTCACAATAGTCGTTTATATGAGGCACTGAACCACAAGCCAACCACCCATATTTTAATCTACTCCATTATATAAATTCAGTTTGTGTATGATTAGTTTATGGTGTAGTGGGTTATGCAAACCCAGGGAACTGAATTTTGTAAATTGGTTAACTGGGCCAAAGTGAACATAACTGACACAACATCAAAAGGGGTCTTGAACCATAAAAAAATTATATTAATAAAATATTTGATTCTAGATTCACCAAGAGCATCAACATTACCAATGAGACGGGTGAAGGTATCCTCTTCTGAAATAAGTTTTAATTAATACCTCTAGTCTTTAGCCATGATGCCCAGAAGTTATAATGGGTGTGTGAGGATCCTAATTAAGATCAAGGCTATGAGCAACAACCCAAACTATCCTTATTGACCTGGTTTATATGCCAAAGTATTCTGATGCATAATCTTGGTAATAAGGGTATCTAACTTTCCCAGCAACTACAGGTAATCCTCAATTTACAACCACAATTGAGACCCAAAATTTCTGTTGTTAAGCGAGACATTTGTTAGGTATGTTTTGCCCCATGTTATGACTTTTCTTGCCACAGTTAAGTGAATCACTGTAAGTGATGTTAGTAACCAGTTGTTAAGTGAATCTGACTTCCCCCATTGACTTTGCTTGTCAGGAGGTCACAAAAGGTGATCCCATGATTTTCAGGGACAGCAAGTCTTAAATATGAACCAGTTGCCAAGCATCTGAATTATGATCACATGATCATGGGGATGCTGCATAGGTCATAAGTGTGAAAAATGGTCATAAGTCACATTTTTCAATGCTGTTGTAGCTTTGAATGGTCACTAAATGAACTGTTGTAAGTGGAGGACTACCTGTACTACAGCTGCCAGTGCTCACATTTTTAGTGTTTTTAAGTAATGAATGACTGTTGGATTTCGTTCTCCGTTTTTATGTTTCTATCCAATTGTAAACTGTCCAGAGTCACTTTGCAGTTGAGTGAACATATACATTAAATAAAGGTAACGAATAGGGACCACAAAGCAAGAATTACTATGCTATTGCAATCCACGTCAAGCATTCCTCGAAAAGTCCAACACGTGCAAAGCCAAGACCCAACAAACTGCGCATGTGCCACTCCGCTCAGCCTACTACCGGTATGTTGTTTCTTGCGGCGGCGATGCCTACACTGTGACATATGTGGGCGTGGCACCAGGAGTCCCTCCCCTTCCCTGAGTGTCGGGCGCAGACTGAAGCGCCATTTTGCGTTGCCGTTGCCACAGCGTAGAAGTTAGGTAATTGGAGGCAGTGGCAGGAGAAAGTCGGGCCTCGGCGCTCCCTCCCTTGGATTCCCACTTGTTTGGCCACCTGCCGCCTTAGACACGCGCCAGCATGAGCGACGCGGAGGAGAATAACTTCGAGGGGAGGGTGAGTAGTGAGCGGTTTCTGTTCGGGCCGAGGTGTCGGAGGCCTGGCCTGGCCCTGAGGGCGAGAAGTGGGCGAAGAGGAAAAAAAAAAAGAGGAGCCTCCGAATCGGGCGCTGAGCGGGGCGGAGTCATCCTGAGATACTTCGTTGTTCCTTACCAAAATGGTTCCTTCTTCCGAGGTGGGGCTACGCTGCTTCCCTCCCGCAGGGACCGCGCTCTCGTTGGCTGTTTCGACTCGGCCCTGCTTTACCTCCTTCCGGACCAAGGATCCTCGGACTTAACAAACCGTGATCCCGACTCCTCTTTTGGCGCCATCCGTCACCCCTTTAATGGGTTTGGGTTCTGGCGCCCCCTCGCGTTTTTAACCGTTTGCCCTGTCCCTATTTTATTTTATTTTTGCCATTTTGAAAGTTATTTCATTCCCTATCGTTTTAAATTCCCCTTTTCAATTTAACAAACAACATTCCCCCCCTCCCAGCAAATCCAAATAGAAAGTATGCAGGGCTGGTGGTGGGAAGGGACCCCATACACAGTCAGAGAAATCGGGAGGGCCGGCTCTAAAGAAGCCCCCTTGTCCTGGGAGAGAGTTGAGGATCGTTTCTAATAATAATACGATGAAAATGGCGTCAGGATTTTTTCAGGTAAAAATGCTGTTAAGCTTTCAGCATGATTTATTAGGTTTGCACCGGAAGACAGAGTCAACATTTTGTTACGATAAGATTTTTAAGGTATGGTACTAGTGGATATTTTCTGCATTATTGTAGGCAGTAATAATGAAAAGAGTTAATTAGAAGCTACTTGCCGCTGTTCCAATTCTAGGTTTGCACTATCTTAAATAACTTATCAGGTCATTATTTAATTATTGAAAGGGATTTTTAAATTTTATATAGAGAGTATAGTAGCATACTTTTAAAAATGCTGTCTGGGAAGAGTGTTAACAGTATTTTTAGATTTGTGTGTGTGTGTGTGTGTGTGTTCTATTACAGTATAAAAAAACCTTTGAGATAATTTCGTAAGCATCTGGGTGCAATAAAATCCTCTTTGTTACTTTAAAAATAGTTCCTTATGGTATTGAAGTACCATGTTTTTTGTTGTGTTTTGTTGAGATACACTTCCCTTAATTAAGAAATGTCCTGCATTAGCTATCACTGAACTGCTTGGCTTAATTCAGGGGACATATACAGGTAGTCCTCAGCTTACAACAGTTCTCATTTAGTGACAGTTCAAGGTTACAATGTCATTGAAAAAAGTGATTTATGACCGGTTTTTCACACTTAGGATCATTGCAGCATCCCCATGATCACGTGATCAAAATTCAGATGCTTGGTAATGGACTCATATTTATGATGGTTGCAGTGTCCAGGGATCATGTGGTCACCTTTTGCAATCTTCCGACAAAGTCAATGTGGAAACCAGTTTCACTTCCCAACTGTGCTACTAATTTACCAACTGCAGTGATTCACTTAACAACCATGGCAAGAAAATTTTTAGATGGGGTAAAACTCACTTAACAAATATCTCACTTAGCAACAGAAATTTTGGGCTCAATTGTGGTTGTAAGTTGAGGACTACCATACATTCTCTAAAGTCCAGTCAGGCTCAATTGTGATTATAAAAGGAAGACTGCCCATAATGTCAGATTTTCTCTTGATTTTATTTTACATTCCCCATGAGAAAATTCTAATACATCACCATTTATTTTAACTTATTTCTTATCTATAGAATGCTGCTTGTGCGAAAAGCCACAAAAGGTGTTTTTGCGCATAACAGATTTTATTTCATACTTTTAAGAATGGCCCACCTAACATAGAAACCACTGCTATTTTCCTAGACCAGCTTATCTGAATTTCTTGAGGTTTGTCTGGCAAGATGGCTTTTGAGTGATAAGAGTCACTAGCCTTCCCTTTAGGTTTATATCTGAGGGAGGACCTCATAAAGCTGAGAGATCCACACCAATCTCTTAAGATTTAAGTGTCTGGAGAAATTGAGTTGCTCATTGCACTTTTGAGAAGGTAGCGAAGTCCCTATAATGAATTTAGCAATTTAAATTTTGTTGTTTCCCAATAGAATTTTTCTTATTTTTATAATATAAATATATTGAGGAATGTTGTTTAATATTTGTGATTTTATATACAGATAGTCCTTAACTTATTATCATAATGGAGCCTGGAATTTCCGTTGTAAATCATGACAGTCATAAGTTGAGGGACCCATATGAATGACCCAATTTTGTGACCTTTTATGCAGCAGTCATTAAGGGATTCAGTGTATTCCTATTTGGCAGTTTTTGCCCAAAACTGGCCAAGAAAGCATGCTTCTAGCAAAAAGTATAAATTGCAGAACACTGCAATCTGTCACAAAGGTGAGTCAGTTGTGAGTTGGACAGAATGCAGTCATGATATAAATGCAAGGATTATTTATAAAATAGGGTTGCCTTCTAATATTAGTATGTTTTTGATGTTGACCTTGGTTAATCTCAAAACGTTTACAAAGATAAGGGGGTTTCTGGGAAATTCCAAGAGCATATAATAGATCTGAAAATTGGGAAAAATATCCAGAAAGTGGTAGTATAATATATAGTGTGATTTCTTTCTCCCCATTCTTGATATGTTAATAAGGTCACCTGGAATCAAGCTAACTGAAAGAAGACCTTCAAACCAGGATAAAATTCCCATATTCAGGGTGGGGAGAAGGCAAAAAAATGAATACCATATCACTGATACGTAGAATATTCTTTTTCAATGTAATTTCTTTTCTGTTCTAAAAATGACCAATATAGTTGTGCACTGTATATTTTTAAATTAGAAAGATCATTTATGTGACAGATACAGTAGTCGTGTCACTTTAAAAAGATGTTCCTGTATTAAAACCAGGCATTTCTGAATGCATTGGTCAGGATATAATTTCAAAAAGATTTAAGTGGAAATGGTATCAAGGTACTGCAGCTTGTCTACTCTTTCCAAAATTGTTCTAAACTAATAGGCATTTATATCAATCAATCATGATGTAAATTTAAACCTACATGAATAGGTTTAAAAATACTTAATATAACTATTTCATTGTCTTTCTTAAGGGTTGATAGTGAGCCTTGCATATGTAATTTTTCCCCTTCTATTCAGTTGTGCCATTTCTCAAAAACTGCCTGGACAAGTCCATGCAGTTTTCTCTCAAAGGTTTTTCCAAAAAAAGTTGAATTTTACAAAAGCCACCAAGCATTTGCAGATCCTTGCTAAAAGTACAAAATGAGATTTTTGCAACTTTATTCAGTATTTTAAAAATGATAGGAAAAAGATCTGAAATTAGAAAATAAAATGAACATTTTTAACTTCTGAAAAAAATGGGTCCTTTTGAGATCAGCTTTTGAATTAAATTTGAGAGTAAAGTACCTGCTTGGTACTTTAGTTTGGGAGAACAAATGATTACCTCATTTAGATACATATAATATACATACACAAAGTTTGCTCTTTCTATATTGCCTTGCCTGATACATTTCTTCTGATGGAGTACAAAGTAGACATCTAGTCAGGCAGTTAACCCATTACCCACATTATTAAACCATACTGATACTAATAAATAGTTTAGCTTTGTTTTTATTTTACTGTACAAATATTTGTAACTTGAATAAAATAATCACACTTAATGATAGACATGAATCATGGAATTTATATAGCAAAGGTGGCTTCTATGGCTCAGATTCAAAGAAGTAAATCAAATTTGTACAGATTTGGGACTTGAATAACCAGCACTTAATATGTATTTTAGAACCAAATTTGTAATAAGTTGTGCAATATTTCTGTTTTAAAAGCAGGAGTCAAGACACTTTATTATTTGTATTTGTGTTAATGGATATGTCATTGTAATTCTTTGAATCTTTGCCTATAAGTCTACTTCACTTTTTAAACCTCAGACAAGCGTGTATTTGAGAGAGAGAGAGAGAGAGAGAGAGTGTGTACGTGTATATAAATACAAATATTGATAAATATTACAGACTTGAAAGTTACTGAAGTTAGGGAGCAGAATAGGTGTACAATATTTGGCAAACACTGCAAGGGAATCAGTGGACTCATTAGTAGAGCCTATATGATTATATCCGTTAAAATATTTTTTAAAATTGCTTTTATAAACTAGTTATTTGCATTTCACCTGCTGGCTATTCCATTTTAGTCGATAAAATTCTGAAAATCCAGCAGGGTTTTATAATCCCCACATGCTTAAATATACTAAATGTTCTTTTTCCATTAAGGTTAATGTTCGTGAAGAAATGGAAGAGTTTTTTCCAAGAATGTGGAAGATAAATCAAGATAAAAGAAGTCTAATGAAAAATGTTAAAGATCAGAAAATTAAAATTGAATGGGGGAAAAAATTGAACAGAAGATTGGTCAGATAGAAGCACTTGAATATTTTTAAGGCTATAATGAATTGTTTGAATTGGGGAAGAATACACGAAGTATGAAAAATGAAAAATGAAGAATGAAGAAAAGTAGAAAGCAAGAGTGAAGTAGCATTAAAAGAATCTGGAAGAATGAATGGGTCCTAGGTTAAGTAAATGTATGGCTTATGTTCCAGTGTCTGTATGATCAAGTTATAGATGAATTTGCATGATTACTTAGTTAATAGAACATTGGTCATCTGGTTCATGTAGGGAATTATTTGAGGAAATTGCACAATGTTAATAGTGGGTTAAAGAGAATCTTTCCCTAGAGGGTATTGCCTAACCATTTATTTTTCAGGCACAATCAATAAAATATAGTTACTTTTAACATAAGAAGGTAGGCATTTGTGCAACCAATACCATTTGTAATACTGCTTCTTTTGGTAGGCGTCACGCTCCCAGTCAAAATCTCCAGCTGCGAGTCCTGCTCGTGCAAAATCTGAGAGCAGGTCAGGATCTCGTAGCCCATCAAGAGCTTCTAAACATTCTGAATCACACTCTCGATCAAGATCAAAATCCAGGTACATTTATGTTTATTAAAAACTTGAATATGTTAAACTTTATTTGTACACTTATTGGTTGAATCTTTCACTGGAAAATTTAGACATTATAGAACTAAGATTTTTGTCAGGGCTTGAAAAATCCCAGAAACTTCATAAGTAGTCATATGCCAGTAGTCATAGTGATAGTGGCAAAAATAAAAAGGTAACATTGTGACGTTATTGAACCCATCTGAATAGTTGTACTGTGCATGTTTTCAAGCAATTATGATGTGTGTTAACAATATGTAAGTATACACAAGCAAATGTAGAAATACAGGTAAGCCATTTAAATTTATTGCTACATGTAGTTATGGAAAATATTAAAATATATACTGTGTTTCCCCGAAAATAAGACCCTGCCTTATATTTTTTTTTGAACCCTGAAATAAGCTCTTGGCCTTATTGCCATGCACTCAAAAGCCCTATTGGGTTTATTATCAGGGGATGTCTTATTTTGGGGAAAACAGAGTATTAAGAATATATAAAGACTATTTGAACAGAAGTTAAAAGATTTGCATAACACATTGTTTCTCAAATAAAAATACACAAATTTCATTTCACGCCACCTAGAATAGAGTGGCAGTGGTCATGCAGTTTTGGGAGTCTTTCTACAATTTACTACTCCAGTTTAGAATATTATGAAGACCTATAGTATTACTTCATTTCTTTGTCTTTAAAAAAAATTAACAAATCTGTTTTAGGATAGGTGAGGGTTAGAATTTCTTTGAGAGATTTCTTTGATTTGTAACTCCAGCATCTTAACAGCATGTCAGGTGCAGATCTTATTCCATAAGTTGCCCATAAGTTTTGAATTAATGTCTTAAATTTTTATCAGTTATATGAATGCTTTCAGTTGTTTTACATTGTTATTAATAACTTTTAATAGTAATTTTGATGGCTTATTGCGGTTTTTATATGGAACTTTATTTTTACCATTTAAAGATCTAGATCCAGAAGACATTCTCACAGACGATACACTCGCTCTAGATCCCATTCTCACAGGCGGCGATCACGAAGTAAATCATATACCCCAGAATATCGGCGTCGAAGGAGTCGAAGCCACTCTCCTATGTCTAACCGAAGAAGGCACACTGGCAGCAGAGTATGTAGTGTAAGCTTGTAGGAATATTATGATTTTTTTTATCAATTTAAGTTGGCTGGCTATAACACAGTTTCTATAGTCAAGAAAAAAAGATAAATCTTTACATTTTCTGCTTTATATGCACAATTACATTCATCTTAGCTACCAGACGTTCCCCAAAAATTTGTGTTTTGCTACTTAAACTTGTTCTTTATTCCTCTTGTTTGCAATAAGGTCTGGATTAGAAACGGTGAGAAAAGAAGTGGTAGCTGGGTGGAAGGAATTAAGGAACCAAAGCAGCTTGCTTCTAAAATTTCTGCTGACAAATTATACTAATACTTCTTTTGAGAATTGGATTGGCCACGGAGAATACAAGTTTAAAGTCTTTCCCTATGAGGAGATATTTAAATAGCATAATTTAAACTATAGGATAACCTGTTTAAAATCAGAACTCCATGATGAGATGTGGAAGATTGATACATAGCTAACTCCACAATAGATTCTTATGCCTCTCTAATAATTTGAATGAAACACTTTTTTAAAAGAAATTTGATTCAGTGATGGATTAAACAGAATATTTCTATTCTCTCTATATGCTACTCAGTATGCAGCTTCTTGAAATATTTTGCTATCACTGTTTCTGGGCAAGACTAAGTATAAAGTCTCTCAGTTGAGAGCCATTTGTTTATTGACTGTTTGAAATTACAGTGGCACTTGAAAAAGTATGACCATTTGTCACATGACCATTGCAGCATTCCTGTGGTCGTGATCAAAATTTGAATGTTTGGCAACTGGCAAAGAGTTTATTTATCACAGTTGCAGTGACCTCGGCATCAAGTGATCACTTGCAACCTTTGGCAAATAGATAAAAGTGGGGAAGTCAGATTCACTTAACAACTGTGTTACTTAACTGCAATGATTAACAACAGTAGCAAGAAAGGTCATAAAATGGGGAAAAACTCATTTAACTGTCCTGCTTAGCAATGAAATTTTTGGGATTAATTGTGGTCATAAGTCAAGGACTGCCTATAATTGGTTTAACTGTCAATAAGATACTTAATATTTTAACTTGGTATATTTTAGGCTAATCCAGATCCTAATACATGTCTTGGAGTGTTTGGCCTCAGCTTATATACTACTGAGAGGGATATTCGAGAAGTTTTTTCCCGTTACGGGCCATTGAGTGGAGTCAACGTGGTATATGATCAACGGACTGGTCGATCAAGAGGATTTGCATTCGTTTACTTTGAAAGAATAGACGATTCTAAAGAGGTAAAAGTCTGAAATTATCAGATTTTTTTGCAAAAAAAATTGGAACTTGTTAACTTTGAAACTACCTGATGAATAATAGAGATAAATTTCTGTAATCACATATATAATGAAATAAATAGCTTCTTTTGAGGACTTTATAGTTTGACTTATGTAGGATCCTAAATACTAGGGTGAGTCAAAAGGTAATGCCATTTTCTTTAGGACAGGTATAATTACCAACACAGGAACATGTAGCATACATCAAAATGAAGCTGGTCCTCTGTGGATCACATCCCTACTTCTCAACATAGTCACCGTTTCTCTCAATAGCAATGTTCCACCTTTGAATGAGAGCATGTATCCCTGTCTCGTAAAATTTTGTTGACTGTTCTTTGAGCCACTTCTTCACTGCAGTTTTCACTTCCTCGTCACTGGAATAATGTTTGCCTCTCAAACCCTCTTTCATGGGGCCGAAGAGATGATAGTCTGAAGGTGCTAAATCTGATGAGTATGGAGAATTATTATTCCAGTGACTATGTTGAGAAGTAGGGATGTGATCGACAGAGGACCAGCTTCATTTTGATGTATGCTACAGGTTCCTGTGTTGGTAATTATACCTGTCCTGTGTTTTTTAAAACAACCTCATATATCAGATTTTATTGTTTTATCCAATTAAAGCTAATAACTATTCTGAGGAGCAAAGGATGCATCCTAGATAGTCCCTGACTCAGTGGTGAAATCCAATTTTTTTACTACCGGTTCTGTGGGTGTGGCTTGGTAGGCGTGGCAGGGGAAGGGTACTGCAAAATCTCCATTCCCACCCCACTCTCGGGCCAGCCAGAGGTGGTATTTGCTGGTTCTCTGAACTACTCAACATTTCTGCTACCGGTTCTCCAGAACCTGCTGGATTTCACCCCTGCCCTGACTTAACCTTAACAATTGGAAACAGCTCTGCATCACAAGTCGACACCATATGACCTAACCCAATTTTAACAATTATTTTTACCATGGTTGTAAATTTAATCATGCGGTCGTAAATATAAATCCAATTTAACCGATGACAAGTTTTGCCAGAAACTGTCACAAATGCCATGATGATGCAAACAGTCATAAATAAGGCTGGTTGCCAAGCGCCCAGATTGTGATTACGTGACCATTTGGTGGGATGGGTAGGGCAAAAGTCAAAAAGTTTCAATTTAGGACATAACTGACTTTTGGAGATAGACATTAATTCAAATTCTCATTAACTAAAGGGTTGTAAATGGAAGTCTATCTGTATACTTTCTAGACATTTAGGTAGGATGTTGGCAAGTTTCCAGATGGTCTCTAGTTTAGAAATGCTACCTTGCATGTTAAAGCATAAGGGTGTTTGGGGTAAAGCTAGGCTTTGGTTTTGATGTTGACATTTTGACCAAAATGTGCCAATATTGACCAGTGCATGTTATTAGCAAGGAATGTTCTATGTAGCACAAATTCATTGGAAGCTGATAACTTTTTATCTTTTCTCTTATGAAAGTGGTGTTATTTGAAAGTCTTGAATGACCAGTATCATGACGTGCTGCAGCGCAGATCAATATCTCTGGGAATTTCTCAGTAACAATTTCTCAGTAATGGTAAATTATGAACAGCAGAATTAAATGTCAAAAATACAGGTAGTCCTCGACTTACAACAATTCATTTAGTTCGACGTTACAACAGCGCTGAAAAAGTGACATGACTTCATACTTATGACCGTTGGAGCAGCCGCATGGTCACATGATTTACATTTGGCTGCTTGACAACTGGTTCATATTTATGCAGTGTCCCATGGTCATGTGATCATCTTTTGTGACCTGACAAGCCAAGTCAATAGTGAAGACGGATTCACTTAACTGTATTACTAATTAACAACTGCAGTGATTCACTTAACAAATACGGCAAGAAAAGTTATAAAAGGGGGGGGCAAAACTCACTTAACAAATTTCTCACTTAGCAACATAAATTCTGAGCTCAATTGTGGTCCTAGCTTGAGGACTACCTGCATATATTTGAGATTAAGAGAAATAGATCTGAACAAATAACTGATTTTGTGACTGAAAAGTAAAGATATAGGCTTAGTTATGAGTGAAAGGGCTAATATCAATGTTTGAAATCAACAACAGGTGTAATTGATGTAGGTATGTCTTAAAACTAGAAATCCATAGGTTTTAATGCTTAGGGGGAAAACTAGATATGAGTATTATGGAAATTACAGTATATACAGTGGGGGGGAAAGTATTTAGTCAGCCACCAATTGTGCAAGTTCTCCCACTTAAAAAGATGAGAGAGACCTGTAATTGACATCATAGGTAGACCTCAACTATGAGAAACAAAATGAGAAAACAAATCCAGACAATCAAATTGTGTGATTTGGAAAGAATTTATTTGCAAATTATGGTGGAAAATAAGTATTTGGTCAATATCAAAAGTTCATCTCAATACTTTGTTATATATCCTTTGTTGGCAATGATAGAGGTCAAACGTTTTTTGTAAGTCTTCACAGGTTGGCACACACTGTTGCTGGTATGTTGGCCCATTCCTCCTTGCAGATCTCCTCTAGAGCAGTGATGTTTGGGGGCTGTCGCTGGGCAACACGGACTTTCAACTCCCTCCAAAAGTTTTCTATGGGGTTGAGATCTGGAGACTGGCTAGGCCACTCCAGGACCTTGAAATGCTTCTTATGAAGCCACTCCTTCGTTCTCCGGGCGATGTGTTTGGGATCATTGTCATGCTGAAAGACCCAGCCACGTTTCATCTTCAATGCCCTTGCTGATGGAAGGAGGTTTGCACTCAAAATCTTATGATACATGGCCCCATTCATTCTTTCCTGTACACGGATCAGTCGTTCTGGTCCCTTTGCAGAGAAACAGCCCCAAAGCATGATGTTGCCACCCCCATGCTTCACAGTAGGTATGGTGTTCTTTGGATGCAACTCGGCATTCTCTCTCCTCCAAACACGACGAGTTGTGTTTCTACCAAACAGTTTTACTTTGGTTTCATCTGACCATATGACATTCCCCCAATCCTCTTCTGTATCATCCAGATGCTCTCTAGCAAACTTCAGACGGGCCCAGACATGTACTGGCTTAAGCAGGGGGACACGTCTGGCACTGCAGGATCTGAGTCCCTGGCAGTGTAGTGTGTTACTGATGGTAGCCTTTGTTACGTTGGTCCCAGCTCTCTGTAGGTCATTCACTAGGTCCCCCCGTGTAGTTCTGGGATTTTTGCTCACCGTTCTTGTGATCATTTTGACCCCACGGGGTGAGATCTTGCATGGAGCCCCAGATCGAGGGAGATTATCAGTGGTCTTGTATGTCTTCCATTTTCTAATTATTGCTCCCACAGTTGATTTCTTCACACCAAGCTGCTTGCCTATTGCAGATTCAGTCTTTCCAGTCTGGTGCAGGTCTACAACTTTGTTTCTGGTGTCCTTCGACAGGTCTTTGGTCTTCACCATAGTGGAGTTTAGAGTGTGACTGTTTGAGGTTGTGGACAAGTGTCTTTTATACTGATAACAAGTTCAAACAGGTGCCATTAATACAGGTAATGAGTGGAGGACAGAGGAGCCTCTTAAAGAAGTAGTTACAGGTCTGTGAGAGCCAGACATCTTGCTTGTTTGTAGGTGACCAAATACTTATTTTCCACCATAATTTGCAAATAAATTCCAAATCACACAATGTGATTGTCTTGATTTGTTTTCTCATTTTGTCTCTCATAGTTAAAGTCTACCTATGATGTCAATTACAGGCCTCTCTCATCTTTTTAAGTGGGAGAAATTGCACAATTGGTGGCTGACTAAATACTTCTTTGCCCCTCTGTAATACTTTCACAGAGTACCTGGTTTTCTCTGAGCTTGGTTGGGGCTAATAGGGTATGCTAATGTATTTTAAACAAGGAGCACTAATACAATATCAGAACAAAATACATATTTTGCACAAAACCATATTGTGGCTGGAATAGTTTTATGTTGGCGCAGCATTAACTCTATTGCTTATTATTTGTAAGTATACATAATTTTATGGTATGTGTGAACTTGTCCTGTTCGTCATATTAAAAAATGTGATAGCTAATACACTGCTAAGTCAGCGTATAAATCCAGGGCTCAGCAACTTCATTTTAAACCAAATATTTTATGCTGTTAATCCAATTAGGTAGTAGCATCCAGCTAACCCCTTGTTGATCTCAAATGATTAAGCAGATTTGGGCCTAGTAATTTGCATGGAATTATCAGAAAAGTCAGAGCTATGGGTAGGCTTAAAAAAGAAACAAGCAATAACAAGTTTCTGTTTTATTATAAGGAAACCTACATAAATACCTTAATCAACCAGAATCTGAATTAAGCTAGAAAAAGACTTTATGTTTATTATTACTAATATCTTTTGGAAAACTAAGAAGAAATTACCGTATTTTTTGGAGTATAAGATGCACTCCCCCCCCCCCAAAGAGGGTGGAAATGTTGGTGCGTCTTCTACACTGAATGCAGCCACTTTTGGCCTCCCAAAGCCCCGCCCCGTGAGAAAATGGGTGCACAGAGGGCTTGAGAGGTCTGCAGAGTGCTCCTGGGGGGGGGGCAAAATGGCCCCCGTTTTTGCAAAACCCGGGTGAAAAACAGCCCGTTTTTCACAAAAACTGCATGCGCAGAGGGTTTTGGAGGTTTACAGAGTGCTGCTGCGGGAGGGCAAAAACTTTTTTATTACTTACCTCTTCGAAATCTTGGTGTGTCTTATACACCGGTGCATCTTACAGTCTGAAAAATACGGTACATGCATATATGATCTTTCTCATAAAATTATCTTTAACCTATAGTTAAAATCTACCAAAAACATTGTATAAAAAGTATTTGTTGTTAGTTTCGAAGTCCTGTCTGACCTATCGCAACCCCATGGACAACATTCCTCCAGGCCTTCCGGTTCTCTACCATCCTCTGGAGTCCATTTAAGTTCATCCCTATTGCTTCAGTGAGTCCATCCAGCCACCTCATTCTCTGTCATCCCCTTCTTCTTTTGCCCTCAATCTTTCCCAGCATTAGGCTCTTCTCCAGTGAGTCCTTCCTTCTCATTTGATGGCCAAAGTATTTGAGTTTCATCTTCAGGATCTGGCCTTCTAAAGAGCAGTCTGGATTGATCTCCTCTAGGACAGACCAGTTTGATCGCCTTGCAGTCCAAGGGACTCGCAGGAGTCTTCTCCAGCACCATAGTTCAAAGGCCTCAATTCTTTGGTGCTCAGCCTTTCTTATGGTCCAACTTTCACAGCCATACTTTGCAACTGGGAAAACCATAGCCTTGACTATACACACTGCTTTTTAGTATGCTGTCTAGATTTGTCATAGCTTTCCTCCCCAGGAACAAGCGTCTTTTAATTTCTTGGCTGCAGTCCCCCTCTGCGGTGATCTTGGAGCCCAGGAAAATAAAATATGTCACTACCTTCATTTCATCCCCATCTATTTGTCAGGAATTGAGAGGGCCGGATGCCATGATCTTAGTTTTCTTAATGTTGAGTTTCAAGTCAACTTTTGCGCTCTCCTTCTTCACCCGCATCAAGAGGCTGTTTAGTTCCTCTTCACTTTCTGCCATTAGAGTGGTATCTGCATATCTGAGGTTGTTGATATTTCTCCCGGCAATCTTAATTCCAACTTCTGATTCATCTAGCCCTGGCTTTCTCATGATGTGCTCTGCATATAAGTTAAATAGGCAGGGCGACAGTATACAGCCTTGCCGGACTCCTTTCCCAATGTTGAACCAATCAGTGGTTCCGTGTGCAGTTCTCAGTGTTGCTTCTTGACCTGCATATAGGTTTATTAAGAGACAAATAAGATAACCTGGTACTCCGATCTCTTTAAGAACTTGCCACAATTTGTTGTGATCCACACAATTTTAAAAAAAGGTATAGTTAAAATCTAATGCCAGTTGGACATCTTTTGAAAAAGGAGCTATATGGTAAACTTATGAATTAATTAGACATAATTTATTCTAGGTCAGCAATTTGTTAAGGTCGGCAACCTTAAAAACTCAAAGAGCCATTTGGACCCGTTTCCCAGAGAAAACAAAACACCCAGAGCCACAAAACCTAGGTGGGTGTGGCCGACTCGACGTCACTCCCACCGAGTCACATGACACACTCCCAGCTACGCCTACCCAGGTTTTGTGGCTCTGTTTTCTGAGAAAAAGGTTTCTCTCTCCCTCTCCTATTTCTCTCCTTCCCTCTCATCTTTCTTTCTGTCTTTCCCCCTCTCCCTCCCTCATCTCCCTCTTTCTCCCTCTCTCTCCCCTTCTCTCTCTCTATGCTGAGGAACGATCATCACCCCCGGCTTCTCTTCGGGCAACTCTCCTCCCCTTCTTGCGACTCCCTGGCTGGCTGTGGCATGTGCGGGGAGACGCTCCTCAAGGCGCAAATGCGCACATGGAGGGCTGGTGGCGGGCAGCTCCTTGCTTAAGGACGGTCTTTGGACGCAGCTTCTCTCCTGCCATAAAGATCCGGCCATTGCCTTGCCATGTCCTGTCCCGTCCCATTCCTCGCAGCTCTTCGGCCGAGCGGGGAGGGTGTGAGCTCCAGCCCAAAGCAGCAGGAAGCGAAGGCTGCCTTACACGCAAATGTGGCGTGAAGGCAGCTACAGGGCCACTTCTCTCCTGCCCTAAGGATCTGGCCATCGCCTTGCCATGCCCCCCCCCCCCCCCCCGCATGAGAGGAGGAGGAGGGTCGCCGGAGTGAAAGCAGCCTTTGCTTCCTGCCACTTCGGGCTGGAGCTTACGCCCACCCCGCTCGGCCTAAGAGCTGGGGGGGGGGGACAGGACACAGCAAGGCAATGGCCAGATCCTTAGGGCAGGAGAAAAGCCGCGTCCAAAGACCCTCCTTAAGCGAGCAGCCGCCCGCCAAGCTCGCCTTTGCTGTGCTTTGGCGCTCGCTTGAGGGTCTCCCCACGCATGCACACACCCCTGGCCCCGCCACAGCCAGCCAGGGAGTTGTGAGAGGGGGAGAAGGGTCGCCCGAAGAGAAGCCTGGGCCTGGGGTGGCTATGTTCCTCAACCAGCGCCAGAAAATCAGCCCCGGCCGCTTCTCCATTTACACCGTCGCCCTTACCTTCTCAGGCCAGGGGAGGGAGGGGAGGGCGAGGATAGCCAGTGATGGGACAGGAAGCCACAGCAGGGGGCCCAAAGAGCCGCATGCAGCTCCGGAGCCGCAGGTTGCCGACCCCTGTTCTAGGTGAAGTTTTAAAAGATACAGTTATTTATTCATTTGAGAGTTTGATTCCTGCCTTTAATATTCTGTTTAATCTTTCCATAGATACCGAGGCTGAGTCAAAAAGTAATGCCATTTTCTTTAGGACAGGTATAATTACTAACACAGGAACATGTAGCATACATCAAAATGAAGCTGGTCCTCTGTGGATCACATCCCTACTTCTCAACATAGTCATCGTTTCTCTCAATAGCAATGTTCCATCTTCGAATTAGAGCATGTATCCCTGCCTCGTAAAATTGCTTTATTGGCAGGATTCACAGGACTGACAGCCAGAACGGGGTTTATTGGCTACACTCACAGTTCCCATCTTTTCATCATTCAGACGACGGACCCACCTGCATACATTGCTATAATCTAAAGTATTGTCCTCAAACACATTTTGTAATCGTCTGTGAATGTTCACAAGGGTTTCCCCCTCAGCAACAAAGAATTCAATCACTGCTCTTTGTTTTTAACGCAACTCTAAGGGGGCAGCCATTTTGAATTTTCCTTGCGAGTCTAAAAACCTGAAAAGTAAGAAACAAAATATTTCAGAATGTAAATGATATAATCATTTATAACGGAAAAATTTCAGGTATTTTTATCAAAAAAAACCCCACCTGAAATAAAGAAAATGGCATTACTTTTTGACTCACCCTCGTACTATAGTGAATGAGTTAAATCCTTAGAGCTAAGAATTATGTCAGTATCAAATCAAGTTTCAGGTTGCTTTTAAATTTTTGCCTATTTTTCAAAGTTGAAGTTTTGCATATCACTATAAATAAATCTAAATAGTTTCTCTTCCTATGTGCAACATCTCAGCTTGTATATGAGCAGTAGGGTTCCTCTGGGCAAGCCTCATGGCTGCCTTCAATTTCTTTTTCAGCCGCTGGCATTCAGAATCAAACCAACGGGGTCTACCCACTCAAGAACTTTTGATAGATTTAGTTGTTAGGTGTTTCTTCATGATATTATAAAGATTAGAGAATGCATTGAAGATTGACTGCCAGTCAGTAGTAGATGACTGGATTATTCTAGCCCAATTAGTAGCATTCTCTGCTTTAAGACAGTCTGATATTGCCTTAGTATCAACTTTAGCCCACATTAACCTTTTATTATGGGTCACCTCTACCTTTTTAGTGAGCCATCTTGTCAGCCATGTTACATGGTCTTGAATCTGAGCGACCTTGCAATGTCACACTTACAGGCTGATGATCGCTCTTGTCACTAAAGTGCACCATGTTTCTATAAATAATATTCATTTTACTATAATTTGCATTTAGTAACATTTCTGTAAGGGGGAAAAGATTCATAGAATACAAACAGGAACCAGAATAAACTTGCTTGGATGAAAAAAACTTAAATAATTTTATATTTGTAGTTTTGATACCAAATTTGGAATTAACATTGATAGATTTTTTCCTCTTTTCCATTCTTAGTATTCTAAGATACCTAAATAAAAGAATAACTTTAAACACATTATACAGACAACAAGGTATTGAAATAACACAATGCATAAGATTTATAACATAATAAAAAGGAAACAAATATTTCTGTGGAATAAAAAGAAACACTAGGTGGCAGTATAGTCTATAATTAGTGGTTTTAAAGAACATTAAATAGGGTATATTCTTCTGCCTGTGAATTTAATCTCTAGATTCTCAATTTTCCCTCTTAAATATAATTATTTAAATTAAATGATAATATTCTGAAATGTATTTGAGGCCAATATATAGGTTTTATTGTACAATAGGGCAAGTCTGTCTTATGAAAAGACATTCTGAGTGACCATTCTGATAGGTCTATTATGATATAGAAGCAGTAATTCTATATGGAATGGCATTAACTTTTTCTAACAAAATATTTGAGAGCAAGCAGGCATTTTCCTCATTAATGGAAATTATTGTTTTTTAAATGTCTTAACATAAATATGTTATTTGGTTCTAAAGCTAATGAAGTACATCATTGAGAATATTTTGAAAAATAATTTAGTAACTTGATATAAAGCAGCAGTAACAGCAAGTTTCAACATCTCTGATTCTGTAAGGGATGGAGCCTAATGTAAAATCAGTCTCGTGATATATTAAGTATGTTTTAAAATATATTTTTATTGTTACAATAGTAAAGTACACAGGAAAAAAGTGTATGTTAAATAGTAACAATAGATACTGTAGAATAAAACAAAAGAAACATTATGGGAAAACTTTCCAGAGACACATTCTTGCCTTCCGTTACAAATGACTAAATTTGCCTTACTATGCAATGTGTAATATGGGAGTCATCTTTACTTAAATTTGATTAGATTTCTATTAAGTATATATAATGCCAATTTGTCATTGCTACATATTCTCCATTTTTAGTTTTTCAATCTGATGTTATAGGCAAAGTTTCTCTTTTCCAATGCTGTGCCAAATTTGTTCTTGCAGTTGTCATATATATTAATAAATTGTGATATTTTTCATTTATACCCAATAAAAATATTTGTGAATTCAGTTCAAATTTTATTTTTAAGATTTTCTGACATTATGATATATTTCTGTCTACCACTTTGGAGGGTTTTTTTTAACGTAACCACCACAATGCAGCACGTTTAAAAAGATACTAATTAAAAAGTGACATAAACAGGAATCTGTTCTACAAAAGAATTAGAGAGGGTTAATGGATCTGTGAAGAAAGATCTTTGAGGAACATGAAAGCAGAAGGTGTATATGGCATGTTTTTAAGTTAGATGTTTAGTTTTGTATTTGTAGGTTTATGTTTTTGTGGTTTATTGTGTTTTTATGCTTATTTTATATGTAGAATTTTAATAATGTTTATTTAGATTAAAAAATAACTGGGATCTCTTCTGGAAGAGCTATCATTGAAACTTCAATTATACCCAGTTCTTCTAGAAGAAATGAAATGGAAGTAGACAGGGAAATCATGAAATGATAACTGAGTCTGCAAGAAGAAGCTAATCATAAAATTCTTTACTTTAGTTGAAAAAACCCAGCTGCCTATTTATCTTTTTGTTTTGTTTTTTGCTTTGCTTAGAAATAAAATGTCAGGAATGCATTAGCATCTTCCTGTGTTGGCTTAAAAATGGTCACATTTAATTCCCCCCCCCCCCCAATTGAAGTTAATTTGTAGAAGATTACTAGATACAGACATAAGAGGATTTTGGCTTTTTTTTTTACCTTTCGTGTAGGCAATGGAACATGCAAATGGAATGGAGCTGGATGGTAGAAGAATCAGAGTGGATTACTCAATCACAAAGAGAGCACACACACCTACCCCTGGCATCTATATGGGCAGACCAACTCAGTAAGATAATTATTTTTATTTCAAGATTGTCTTAATCCTATTACTATGAGAAATGCATTTGTCATTGGACTTTAAGTGAAATGTTCAGTTCCTTTAGACATGTTCTAATCTAATGACTGCTTTATTTCACTCTTATTGTTTCTACAAATGTATTCTATGGTTGACATTTTAAGTGAGACTTCAGAGCCCAATGAATAGGAGTAAACATACACAGACTTGCTTATTCAAACTCCAGACAATCTATCTCACTAGAGTGTTCCATCAGAAGGTTTCAAAAGATTGGGTTCCAATACAACATACTGTAACAAATAGTTCCAATATTTTGCTATGGGAAACCAATGGAACTTAAAATAAGCCCATTGTTCCCTTTTATGTTTTGGTCCTGGGGCTCCAGAAATAGGTGTTAATTGTAGCCTGTACTGTATTTCCTGAAGAATAAACAAATATTTTTAAAATTACCATAACATTCAATGGAAGTAATAGTCGTATGCATTTTTGCAGCTTTTCTTGACAAATAGCTCAGAACCTAATTCAGTTAAGAAGCTTTCAATTCAGGACAGGCCATGAACAGTATTGCTTCCTAATGATTGACTTCAGCTTTCTTAATACACATGTACAGGGCTTACCTGCCAAGTTTAATAACATACTGTACTTTTTATATATAGCACCCTGGAGTTGAAAATTATAGCATGTCACGAACAGTTTTCTATTTGCCAACTGCCAGAAAAACACACTCCTCCTTTCACTGTATCCAACCAAGAGCTCCAGAGATTACTATATTTGTTAAGTGGCCCCAGTCTTACAACTCTAAGCAGTATAGCAATAGTACTTAGACTTATATACTGCCCCATAATGCTTTACAGCACACTCTGGGCAGTTTAAAGTGTCATCAGCATATTGCACCCAACAATCTGGGTCCTCATTTTACTGACCTCAGAAGGATGGACATTCAGCCGATTAGGATTGAACTGGCTGTGGGCACAATTAGTCTGCAATACTGCATTCTAACCACTGTGCCATCGAGTTCTTGGTTTACAACAGAATAACTAAAATGAATAAAATTAAACTATAGAATAAAGGCCAATTAAAAATACTACAGGAATGTATACATACAGAGGAATGACCACATATCAGTTAACTGGAGTTGAAAGCTTGCTTAAAAAAAACAAGAATTTCAATACTCTTCCTGAAGCATATTTATTCAATTTTTTCCCTGAGCTTAGGATAAGACTTGAGCACATTTTGTAAATAATTTTCGATATCTGTTGCCAGTTTGAATAACTGCTGAAATTACGTCAACTATGAATCTTTAGTTCCTTCATTAGAAGTATTGTCTTGATCCTTGATACAAAATCTTAAATAGATGTATAGCTTTCAGTATAACCTGTCTGAACTCTCTCTCTTTTTTTTATAAATAGCAGTGGAGGTGGAGGAGGAGGAGGAGGTGGTGGTGGTGGAGGAGGAGGAGGAGGAGGAACTGGCCGTCGCCGTGATTCCTATTATGACAGAGGGTACGACAGAGGATATGACAGATACGAAGAATATGATTATCGCTACAGGTAAGTATTCAAATTATATGTGGAAGTTATGGAAAACTTTTAACACAAGCAAAAAATTCCAATAGTGATGCTTAAAAGTTTGCGAAGCCTTTTGAATGTTCAGTATTTCTGCATAAATATGACCTAAGACATGCTCTGTTCTCCATGGATCCCAATTAGATAGAGAATCTAATTATAAAGCAGTTTTAAAAAATACACCTTCATTTATTTATTATTTATTTCAATAATGGCTGTTTCCATTGGGCAGCAATAACTGCAGTTAAATGTAACTGCAATTAAACGTTCCACTGTTAATCAGTTCTGCACATCAGGTTGGAAGAATTTTAGCTCATTCCTGCTTTCATAATGCTTCAACTTCTAGAGACCAGTGTGGTCTAATGGTTAAGGCACCAGGCTAGTAAGCAGGAGGCTGTGAATTCAAGCCCCAACTTAGTCATGAAAGCCAGCTGGGTGACTTTGAGCCAGATACTCACTCTCTTTCCCAGGTCACGGGGTGGGGGAAAGGCATGTTAAATATGTTTGTTCAATAATAAAGATGGAATACAAATAAAATTTTCAGAGTTCTGTTTTGGTCTCCTCCATGTACAGAACATTTTTTCATTAACCTTTCGGCTTACACTGGTCATTTTTCATAGATGGTAGATGGGCAGAAATGTTATTTTTGTAGAGTACAAGTGGTCCTTGCTTTACAATCACAATTGAATAAAATACCCACACGTGACTACTACTGCCAAGGACCGAAAAAGAACATATCAGGTAGGAACCAAGGTTCCTTATGGTCGTAAGTTGTGGTGGCTGTTAAGTGAGGCACCGACATAATTTTCTTACTTAATGGCCATAATCCCTGATCTCCTCATTACAGTCATTAAGAGGAGCAAGAGGTATTTCAGGGTGAGAAAGTCCAGAGGAAGACCAACACAGGCCCAGGCTTACACTGCAGCACCTCCTCAGCTCATATGTGGCCTGTTTAAGACTCCCCAGGCCTTTTACGACCCCGTGACACCCTGTCCTTGGGCTTCCTCCCCCAGCTTGCTCCACTTACCTTTTCCAAAGATTGCCTTTGGGAAAGCAAAACAACCAATCTCTACCTCCACTGTTCCTTCACCTCCACCTCTGCTGCTTTTATTTAAAAAGAGAGAGAGAGAGATCAGACAAATTATGTTGAAAGCTATACATCTATGCTGAGGTCATGTCATACCATCTTGGAGGTGCGTGCCATTTTGGAAGTGGTCACAGTTCTCAAATTGCAAGAATTGCAGTCATTCCCAAAATGATGCTTATTCCAGGATGTCATAAATCAGCCTCTGTATAGGATGGCCATTTGGGAGATCACCAAGTTCTGTTTCCCAAAAGCAATCTTTGAGATTGGCTTTGGGAAAGAATCTGCCAATACAGCGTGTCACCTTTCTATACCGAAGCCACTTGATACAGTCCTGGAAGTGATAACCATTTTGGGAGCAACCACAATTTTTGGATTGCAAGAATTGCAGCTGTGTGGTCTTGATTGGTCAACCCTTCCTACAGAGGTTAACAATATTATTGAATTGCATCCATGTATACACCATTTCCCTGACAGTGAATTGGCAGAGTCCAAACTCCTGGAAAATAGTTTTGTAAGCTTTTCCAGCCTGATAAGAACCAACAACTTTTCTGGAGGTCCTCAGAAATCTCTTTTGTTGGAGCTCAGACACGCTTCTCCATTTAGCAGAGATGGACAATCCAAGAATCATATGAGTCCCCTAATTTCCATTTGTGGACATTAGACCACCCTAAGAGTACATCACTAAATTTGGGAGACAAACCTCAATTATCTACACTGCAGATTTAAAGTGACAGATAGAAGTATATGACCTGCATAAGCCAAATCCAATCTCTAAATTTCTCTCAAAATGTGTGAAAAATATGCCCAAAATGTTCAGACCTACCTCTTCCAGGACATTGCCAGAAAGTATTTTGCAGTATTTGGAAAATTAAGTTTATTTATTTACTAAATTTCTATACTGCCCATCTTATCCAAGTAGGCAGTTTACAGACAAGTTACTGCTCATAAATAACATGATTTTCCATTTGTATTATGTTTGAAGTGAATAGAAACAAATAATGTTTTAGCCATTTTATTGGCTGCTATTAGTATGATATAGTGAATATTATTAAAATACTCAGGATACCATAATAAAAACAATTAAATAAAATAGTGTGAAAGCAGGCAGCATAACAATGAATATTATACTGAACATTTCATAAAAAATGAATGAAACTTTGTAATTTGGATTGGGGGAAAGGAGTGGCCATCTTACTTTGTACCCAACAGATATATAAACTATTTTCCTTTGTTACCACTTTTAAAATCCAAACTGGTAATAGCAGATACAATTTCTAACAAGGAACATTCTTTGTTCCTTGTTAGAAAATAATCAGTCAAGCATAGTCAGTTGATTATTTTCTAATAAAAAATAAGAGGGGCGTCTTCTATCATTGCATGCTCTTGTGCTTTTTTTTTTTAAGGAAAAAATAGATTCATCAGATGCTATCAGGATGAGATGCCCTTGTTTGTATCCTATGAAAGAGGCAAAATAAATAGGGAGTGAGTTTTCCGTTTTAAATTTTCTGTAGGTGCTATACTCTTGATTCTGCCTGACAGTTAGAAAAGAAAAGAAAAATCAGGATTATTGGATTACAGTTCAGTGTAAAGGCTTAATTAGAGTTTGATAAAATAGTTAATACTATTTATTGTAATATTGTTTCATCAGTATAATTGAATCACTTTAAAATCATAGGAAAGATATACAATGTGAGAAATAAATAATAAAATAGAAATGGAAGAAAGTTGGTTTGGGAAGAAAATATCCTAGGAAGTGCTTGGATGGCAAATAGGGAAATTTGGAAGTTTTACACAAAAGTCCTGATCATTATAACCTACATGTTGGGAAGTTATTTAAAAATAGAACGTACATTTGTGCTAAGTAGCCTATAGCTGTTATATAAACCAATATAGGTAGTTCACACTACCGGTACCAATTGCATTTGGGACTGGCAACTCTGTCTTTAATTGATACAGTTGCTAAGTGAAAATATCACGTGACTATACTGGACTTAACAACTTCAGTTCCACTGCAGTTGTTTAGCAGATCACTGCAACTCATTAACATCACATGACCACAACTTCCTGCTGCCTTCCCCATTGACCTTGCTTGTTAGAAGCTGACTGTAAAGGTCACAAATGGAATTCACATGACCACAGGCTGCTTCAGCCACCGTAAATGCATGCCAGTTGCAAAGTGCCGAAATTGCAGTTATGTAATTGTGATTGAGATAGTAAGTAAGTGTAATGGACTACCTGTCTGTGTGTAATCAACTTGCAACCACGATTGACTCAAAAATTTGCAAGATAGTTAAGATGGTTTTGCCTTATTTTACTATCTTTCTTACCACCGTTGTTAAGTGAATTAACTGTAGTTGTTAACTTAATAGCATGACTGTTAAGTGAATCCGGCTTCCCAATTGACTTTGCTTGTCAGAAGATCGCAAGAGCTGATCTCATGATCCAGGACATTGTAACTGGCATAAATACATGTCAGTTGCTAAGGCATCCAAATTTTGATCGCATGACAATGGGGATGCTGTAACCATCATAAGTTTAAAAAATGGTCATGTCACTTTTCTCAGTGCTGTTTTAACTTCAAATGGTTACTAAATGAATGCTTATAAGTCAACCTGTATAAAATGTAACTCTGTTTTTCCACATTATAAATCCTACAAACAATTTTTCAATTAATATCTTCAAAACTCATTAATGTATATACCTGTGAACTGCTGTAATGTATGAATATGGAAATGAGCCACTGTCAACCGAAATACTTTGCATTTTCTTTCAAAGGAGGCGATCACCTTCACCATATTATAGTCGTTACAGATCAAGATCAAGATCTCGTTCCTACAGTCCAAGTAAGCATAACTATATTAATTAAAGAATAAATATGCATAATCTTAATATAGTGAGAGATTTTAAGAATAGCATAGGAAATGCTAATACAATATACTCCTTTCAGAGACAACTAAATTAATGTAGAAGCTGATATGGAGGTATGAATTTATATTTACAGCATTCTTTTTTCTTTCTTTCAGGGCGTTATTAAGAGAAGTCAGTTACAGAGCAAATACCATTTTTCAACAGCATGTTCCAAACCTAGCTTTTCCTGTTGGTTCCCTACCATTATCCTGTATCCAATTAAAATGTTCCTGGTTCATTAAGATGTATTTTCTTTTGAAATACCCATTTTCATCTCTTCTTACTCTAATATTCCAGGTGTAATTGTTGTAGTTTTATGTACTTAAATATCTTTAAACAAAAATTAATGGGAATCCCAGAATGGTAAAATATTTTGTAATTCATGCATTTGTTTGTTTTTTAAACAAGTGGATTTTTGTTGAACCTCATGGAGAAAGAACTGGTATGTGCTAATGCTTGCATGTCGTATTTTCAGTAGAAAACTACTACTTTAATAACCTCTCATCTTTTTGGTTTCAAAAAAATCCTCTTGTCCAGTTTATTTCATTTTAACACAATTTGGTATGTAATCTGAAGCCGGAATTTTCCTGTATCTTTAGTTTAATAATTAAAACAATAATGGACAAGAAGGACTATCCCTTGGAGGGTGAAAAAAACTTATACCCGACACACTTTCTTTAATGGGCTTTGGTAAAATAATCCCAGTGCTACTGAGAGGAAATTGAAATTTCTTTTAAATATCAAGCTGACCTGCAAAGTATTCCTCCTATTTTTATTACCCCATAATCAGGATAAGCCTAAGTGACTGGATATAAGAAATATTTGATCTGTTCACACAAGTCTATATGATACAGAAATTAAGATGAAACAGGTTCTATTTAGTAGTATGATCTGAAATTGTAATTATTTGAGTTTTCAAAATAAATTTAAATTGTACAAATGCAGTTGTTCAGTATTTATATCATTTGTTAAAGAGTTTTTTAAGATTTGAAGCTGGGAATGGGTAATTCAAAGTAACAAATAATTAGACATGTTGATAAGCTGAAGGCAAAGTGCTTGTGTCTATACATTCCAAGGAAAAAATCACTTGAATACACACTAAACTGAAAAACAGTACAAAAATTAAGATCTTAAAATTCAGCATGTGAAAGTGGATTTAAGAATATGATTCTTATCACTTTCTACATTATTAAAGGTTTAATCATACATGCAAATGTTACAAGGAAAAAAATAGAGAGAAAAATGCAGGTCCCCTAATTGGGAAAAAAAAATCTGAGGCTTTACAAATGCCTGTGTTTTTATGATGGCAAAAGGCAGTTTTTAATCCTTACAGAATCTGCATGAACTGAACTGCTTTTAAACTGAGAGCAGGCCTTAGTATAATCTGGTATATGACATTTCCTGAAACCGGACAGCGTGTTGAACGAAAGGAAGAATTAAATAAGAAATAAGAACACATAATACCTACCCTTCTGTAATGTTAAGGAAAATTAGAGGTTTAAATGTAGTCAATTCTTTTTTTCCCCCCTAATTTTTCATTCCTGGAAAACTGTGTGCTACAGCTATAATGAATGGACTGCCATACTATAATGCTATAAACTTGCTGTTGAATTCGTTCCAATGGAAGAGAAGATAGGGTTGCACTATGGAGTCCTTGGATTATGGTGCTTTATACATTTCAGGAAAGGACAAGCTAATAGTCACAAAGGTATTGATGATATGAGCATGAATATTAGTAATTAGAAAATCTCAAGTTACTTCCTCATCTATCTACTGCTACTATCCTCAAGAAAGAGCTATCTTAATAAAAAGAAATAGTTGCATTGCCATAGCAGTTTTGATAACTGCATTCCTTCTATGCTTCTGTCTTGCTAACATGCCCCCACTCCAAGAATTTGTTTTCCTCATAGTTCTCCCCTTTTTGATCTCTTGGAGGGCAAATATGTGTCTGCCTTACACTCTTCTGGAAACAAATTCTGAAAAGACTTAATGCCAGCCAGAAGAGTAGGCAATCTACAGCCACATTTTGAAATTGGCCTGTACCAGGTAACAAGGTAAGCCAATTTCATAGATTGCCAACAGTTGTTCTGTAGCTCCTTTTGCCAGATAGCTTACATCTTGCATAGTGTGTTTTTACTTGTAAGAAATTGTCAGGTTAAAGCAGGGGTCTGCAACCTTAAACACTCAAAGGGCCACTTGGGCCCGTTTCCCACAGAAAACAAAACACTGGGAGCCACAAAACCTGGGTGGGCATGGTCAACTTGACATCACTCACTCCCACCAAGTCACATGACACCCCCCAGCCACGCCTACCCAGGTTTTGTGGCTCCCGTGTTTTCTATGGAAAATAGGTATCTCCCTCTGTCTCTCCCTCTCACCTCCCTCCCTCTCATCTTTCTCTCATTTCTCTATCTCACTCTCACTCCCTCTTATCTTTCTTTCTCTGATCTGTCTTTTTTTCTCTCTCCCTCTCTATCACCCTTTCTATCTCCCTCTCCCTCTCCTCCCTCATTTATTTCTGACTCTTTCTCTCATCTCTCTTTCCCCCCTCTGTGTGTGTGTGTGGCTCGCTTGCTTGCTGGCTCCCTGTCTCTGTCTCTTCTCACTCTCGGAAAGCCCTGCAGCCCTGCGTGCTCTCTTTGGGTCTTTTCACTATCTGTTTTTCTTTCTTCCTTTTGGAAATCCAGGCTGGTGGAGGAATGAGTGCAATCTGCAGCAGAGGCTTCCCTCCTCTCGCAACCCCCTGGCCGGCTGTGGTGGGGCCTGGAAGGTGAGCACAAGAGGAGGAGGGAAGCCTCCGCCACTCATTCCTCTGCCAGCCCAGATTTCCAAAAGGAAGAAAGAAAAATGGTAGTAAAAAGCCCCAAGGTAGGAGAGCACGCAGTGCTGCAGGGCTTTCCAAAAGAGTGAGAAGAGAGACCGAGAGAGGGAGACTGGCTGATGGGTGAACGTCTTTGGCGAGGGCCGAATCGAGCCAAACCTGTCTCTCCCCCCCCCCCTTCTCTTGCTGCCTGACTGGCAGGAAACTGGGCAGCTACTTCCGGGTTTGCTCTCCGCAGAGAGAGAGAGAACTGGCAGGGAATGGGCTCCAGGAGGAGGAGGGGATCCAGTCTCCCCCATTGCGAAGCACAAGGTGCTGCAAGAGCAGCAGGCAGGCCATGGAGGGGGTATTGGGTCTCCCCCCCCCACGCCAAAGGAAAGCCAGCCAGGCTTCTCTTTCAGTTCTACCCTTCCCCTTGCTCCCTTCCACTCACTCAATCCTACTTCGGGACAGAGAAGTGTGCACTGGAAACATGTTTTGGGGCGACATCTGAGCGTGTCTCCTGACCCTCCGGCGCTCACCCGCAACTCTCTGCGCTCCTCCACACCCATCTTGCTGAGGGGGGGAGCAGCCCTGATGCCTCACAGCCATGGGTCATTTTGAATGGCATAAAGCAAGATTGCTTCTCATTTAGGAGGGCTATAGTGTTTGAAATCTTTATTTATATATTTTGTAACTACACAAGCCAGGTTTTTTGATATCCAAGTAATTGGCTGGTGTGCCAATTATGGTAATAGCAGTTAGGGAGCCCTTGAGGTCCTAGTTTTTGTGAATTCATTTGGGCTTGTGATTAGTGTAGTTTTAGGCAACTGGTACTGCATGAAATGGGGTTAAATTAAGGCAATTATTTTATTTAAAAGTTGTTGGTGGACAGCCAGTTCAATGACTGTTGCATGCTACTTGGCAATCGTAAATACATCATACCAACAGAAACCCAATTTTTAGCAACACCGTTGCTTTTGCTGCAGAAAAGCGAAGGAAAGATGATGATATAGTAAAACAAGCTCATTATTCTAACGAAATTAAACTGCCATGAGGACCATTGGCTTAAAATCCATTAAAAATGGTCTTCATGGCTCTTCAGGGTTTCATAGTTAGAATTTTGCCCTTTTTTCTTTCTTTTGCTTGCTTTCCGGGAGGTTGGAACATCTCTAGTAGGACTTGCTTCTGGAGTTGGAGCGGGCCTCAAATGACTGAAATGAACCTGTGAGGTTAGACCTTCAAACTTCGTATTGCTTTGCCTTTCCACGGAGTTCTTTCTCTGATGCACTTTGTGAAACACCAAATTTCCTTCTTGCAATTGGTTATAGTTTGGTGTAGCCCACTCAGTTCACGATGTAGTCTTGACTTGCCCTTGGGTTTTTGGCACTGCTATTGAAAAAAAAAATGTATATCATATCAATAATGTGACCATGGTCAAAATAAACATCTTGAATAGGAATTAATTCAAAATCTGAAGGCATTGGTTGCCCATATACAATTTCATAGAGAGAGAGCATTTAAGTTTTAAAAGTTGGGCTTTTGATAGCCAGAAATACCATGGGAAGTGTAGGGGCATGTCAGCAAAATCTATTTCTATCATCTGGAAAGGGTACCACCACACACTAGGCAGTTGGAAAGGATGTAGTCTTGCTCCTCTTCCCTTAAAGTGTTCTTAATACTGCATAATTGCCAAGCGTCTGCTCTGCCTCTATATGAATTTCTTTGCCTTCCCAAGTTTACTTAAACTTCTGGGCTGGTGCTTGTCTTCCTTCATGATCTTGGTCATATAGTTCTGTTATTTCGACAGTGTTTTGTGGGGACTGAAAATCCTGTCTTATGCTTTGCACTCTTCCTTACACACACACACACACACACACACACACACACACACACACACACACACACACACACACAGTTGAAACTGGTATCACAGTAAAATTTAAAGACTGCATTAAAACTGGATGTATCTTTTAAATTCTCCATTAGCTTTGTTTCTGCTATTGTAAAATAAATAAATAAATAAATAAATAAAAGGCTTAACATACCAGACTTTGTAAATCATTGAAAAGCAGGTAGAGCTTAAAGCTAAACCTTTTAGGGCATGCAAATATGTGTATTGAAGGCCCCCAAAATAAAAGCTAGTACTGTAGATAGTAAAAACTCACATAGGTGAAGAAAGAAATGGACATTTGCCAATATCAGCGTGTGAAAATTTTTTCTCTCATCTTAAAGCTGAACCTTGTGGGGCATTAGATAAGGATAATCAGTCCAAACTCTGGAATGCAATTGGCAGTAAGTGGGGGCAGGGGAGTAGAAGCTACCCTGCAAAATATTTTATTTTATTTGGGTAGCAACTGTCTTTATGCTGGAAAAAGTTGAAAGCTCAGTTATTTCAGTTATCTCTTGCCTAATCTGACATTTTCCACAGTTACTCTGTAGCTTCCCCCAATAAGGAAATGGAGAATGCTCTGTATTTTGTACATGCTCGGAAGTTATCAGCAGAGAACAATGAATCAACATATTGAATTACTACTGGAATTCACAAGCCATCTTCTCTTGACATTTAGAAGCCAAAAATAAATAAATAAAATAATATTTTAAATCAAGAGCTGTAAGGCAACAGGAGCCAGCAATCCATGTTCTTAAAAACTTAATTTCATCATTCTGTTCAATTTAACTGCAACTTCATTTTGTGCCAGGTTAAAAGTGCATGCTTTCAGTTCAAAATACTTTTTCACTTCCATTTTAATCAGGGTTCAGAGAGGGAAGATGATCCTCCTCTCACCTGGCCACCCTTTGTAAAATACTTGTATCCATTTGTCTTTTTTTCTTAAAAAACACTTTGAATGTCTTTCTTTGTGTCCTTTTTTTGTCCATTAGATCTTTCGTGGAGTCTCCCTTGTCAACACAATAAGCAGACACCCTGTAACATAATGTTTTCTACATATATGCTATTTTCATTGAGCATTCAGTCCCATAGAAAAGTTATTTTAAAAAAAAGTTGCCCAAAAAACTGTCATTGAAAATTATTGATCTTGCATACTTTGCACTCTATATATGTAGAGCTACCCAGTGAAACCTTGGTGCAAATGCAAAGAAATTAATTTTATGTGTGAAAGCACTGTAAACCCCCTCCCCCCCGAAAAAGGTGTGTGAGGGAATCTGTTTCCAGTGATTTTCTGTAAAAACATTGTATTGTCTCCCCCCCTTCCGTATCCTCTCTGTGACCTTCAATTAACGAGAAGAGACAGAAGAAGCAGATACCAAAGAGGCAGATACCTTAATTAGCAAATCTTACAAAATCTGGAGGAGAGAACTCTGAGCCTGGGAAAAGACTAAAATCAAATAAAAAAGGGAGCGGAGAAAACCTCAGACATTTCAAACAATAAAAAATAACAAGCAACAAAAACATCTCAACTTCCTTGACTTATCACAAAATTCACATAAAACATACACACCAGAAGAAAAAATGTGAATGTAGGCATGGCCAGTGCCCGCATTCACCATGGGAAAAGATTCAGCTTTTTTAAAGGGACAAACATAAATTCCAAACTTTTTCTGTACACTCAACAGGTTTCAGACAGACATTTTGTTTTATACACATGCACAAAGAAATGTATACAAACAATCATTGGTGCCTTAGCATTGACAGTGTAACAAAAACATCTCCCTGTTTGTGTTTGCATGGAATCTATCAAAGATCAGAACATATCATTTGCAGAAATCAATATATTCTGTTTTGCAGAAGCAGGGATTAACACCAGACAAAGTAGTAACTACCAAGGAGAAACCACATTCCCATCAATACTAGCAGAACAAGCTACTATATGTAAACAAGGATCAAACCTCATGCTCACCAACACTGATGATGTTACCTAGTCTGCAGGGGTGAAATGCTGCCGGTTCGGGCGTGCCTACCGGTGGTCGGAGAGCTGGTAGCGACGGCAGTGCGAGGCTTCGCCCACCCGCCCGGATGCCGTCATTTGGGTTCTTTTACCCTCTATGCATGCGCAAAGCGTTCTGCGCATGCACAGAGGATAAAAGAACCCAAATGACGGCGGGTGGGCGAAGCCTCACGTTGCCATTGCTACCGGCTCTCCGACCACCGGCAGGCACACCCGAACCGGCAGCATTTCACCCCTGCTAGTCTGGTGATGAAACATTTTCAAGAAAACAATCAAGTACAAGAGCTCCAGAACTCCATAGTATTAATTATTTTTGATTGGCTGCAATGTCAGGAATAATTCCAAAAGCAAAGAAATATAAAATGTTCAAAAATTGTAATATCTGCTAGAAATATACATGGGAACAAAGTACAGTATATTGTTTACCTTTCTTTCACAAACATATTTAGATCCAAACTTCAATTTAAATTCAAATACAGCATGTTTTACCAGTATAACTTCTAGAATGCTATTTCTATGACCAAGGAAGATAAAAAATATTTCAATCTTAACTGCAAGCATCCCACAAGATTTCTGCTTTTGAATTTTATTTGCTGAGAAGAAAGTTTCAGTTTCTTTTGCAATCAAGTACTTGGTTTACTGATTTAAATTAAGTAGCTCTTTTCCTCTTTCACTGCTACCTACAGTTTATTCTGTTTAAGTTCCTCTTACTTGTCCCTTCCATCCAGACCGGACCATATAGATGTCAAAAGTGAAAGAGGAGTTATAATAACCTTACAATATATGTATACTGTTACAGTCTATCTCATTTATACAAGGAAAAGAATTTTGTTACCTTTAAGGTGGGTGAATTCTAAGAGAAGTTGTGTTCAGTCTCTTGCAACAAGCTGAACCAAAAACATAAACATGCTATAAGCTACATTTCTGCCAAAATATATTATCTAAGTGCTCTTCTGCATCATTTGAAAGAATAATCTGAATTGCAATCTTCATATAATTATATTCTAACTTCCCTTGGAGGATTTTACTGTTCTGTATTTTTGCACCTCAGGTATAATATTCTCAGTGTATCATATCATTTCAAATGAAAAATACATTGGAATTACAGATACATTACAGATGAATTGAAATTCACAGCAAATGCATACTTAGACACCTCATGGATTTGTCTGCATGTATATTTTTATTTTTATTTGTATCCCACCTTTATTATTTTTACAAATAATGCAAGGTGGCAAACATATCCAACACACTTTCCTCCTATTTTCCCCACAAGAACAACATTGTGAGGTGATGGGCTGAGTCATAGTGACCCAGCTAGCTGTCATGGTTACATTGAAACTAGAATTCATGGTCTCTACCTTTTTAACCTGGTGAAGGTTAAATTTCATAATTTAATCTGATTAAATATGCAGACTGCTTAAGCTGGCCTTATGGTTATGTTAGCTTAAAATAAGAATTAAATGAAACATAATCTATATAGCAAGGATGGGAACATTGAAGACGATATGCCATATAATGATATGCTATGTGCAGAAGCATGTTTTGATAGTCATTTCTCACAAAACACACTTATTCCATGCAACATACATACCGTGCACTGTAATTCTACTACTAGCATATCGTAATTTATCAATTTTCTTTAGTAAACATTCTGACATTAATTCACTTGTTCTAGGTTTTTCCACAATTTTTATTAAATGGCAAACATTGCAGTTTTATTTGTAACTTTCCGTGGCCTGAAGTTGCTGAGTGCGTGGGCTGCAACAGAAGAGATCTGCCATTTTGTTTACTCACCATGCACTTGTGTGAAGAAGACTTACAACAGGCCATCTCAATCCATGCTTGGATTGGATATACTGATACAGTTTTGCCTAATGTATTCTGATGCTGTGTTGTAGAAGACTTTGTAAGTAACAAATGGCTACCAAGTAGGAATCTGACATAAGCAGGAAGCATCGATTTTTCTGTCATAAATAACCCTTAATCTTCAATATGTTATTTATTTTAGCTATTTATAAAATTGATTGGCTGCCCATCTTATAGGATAACTAGGGGGGAGGGGCTTAAAACATAAAAGGATATTAAAACTAAAGACACAAAGACATTTTCCTCCTCCTATTTTCCCCACAACAACCCTGAGCCGAGACAGAGTGACCCAGCTAGCTATCAAGGTTACAGCGAAACTGTAACCATGGGAGGGTGGGGACGGAGTGTGGGGGAGGTGGATCTGTTATTACTTAATCAACCACTTCCATTGCGTTGTTCCCTCACTGGCGCCCCAAGCCAACTGGCACAGCCATGACTTTAGGCCTATAGGAAAACATGTTGTCAAATTCATACTCCTTGTTGCATCATTCAGTATAACTGCTAATCAAAAAATATACAATTAAGCTTCTCATATTTTTTAATGACTTGCTGGAGAGTATTAGTATGTTGAACCCTGTTGTCAGGGGTTCAGCATGTCACTATTATTCTTGTATAAATCTTTATAAAGTACTTCTTCCAGCATTCCCTCACTGTTTCATTTCAAATAATTTCATCCTATTTATTTTCAATTTTATTCATTCTGCTGACAATCCTCTCCACCTTTTTTATTTTCATCAAAATCTCTGCATGTTCTCTGTCTTTTTTTCACTTTATCCACAATACACCTTTTTCTTAAATGTATTTTTTTGCAGCATTCATTGTCCTTTGCATTTATCTTCATCCACAATAGCTGCTCACTTCACTTTATCAAGGACCTGTATTTCCCATTAGCAGGGTCACACAAAATGGTGTGGCACTCTGTAACATAATTTTTAGTCTGTTACAGACATATATCAATCTTCTTTCATTACATCTACTCTTGAAAATACTGTGGACTGTATCATTGAACAAATCGATCCAGAGTTCTCACTATAGTTACACAAGGCTAGGCTCAAATTATCTTACTTTAGGCCCATTGTGTAACCATCTAACTCTCCAGAGAAGGCACTAATGCTGGGAAAGGTGGAAGGAAAAAGAGCAACCAACAGAAAGGTGGATGGTCAGTTATAGCGACAATGTCTATACCAGTGTTTCCCAAACCTTTTCAGTCCACCGCCCCCTTGGTGCTACAAACTCATCCTCAGTGCCCCCTACCCCACCGCCTTCAGGTGGGCGTAGCTTGGTGGTCAGGTGATCAGGTGGGCGTGGCCAACTTGTAAAATGTGGTGAAACTCACTTAACAATGCTCTTGCTTAGCAACCAAAATTTTGGGCTCAATTGTGGTCATAAGTCTTCCTTTCTTTTTCTTTCTTTCTGTCTTCCTTCCTACCTACCATCTTTCTTTCTTTCTTTCTTTCTTTGTCTTCCTTTCTTCCTTCCTTCCTCCCTCCCTTTCTTCTTTCTTTCTTTTCCTTCCTTCTTTCTCCCTCCCTCCCTCCTTCCTTCCTTCCTTCCTTCCTACCATCTATCTTTCTTTCTTTCTTTTGTTTTCTTTTCTGTCTTCCTTCCTACCATCTTTTTCTTTCTTTCTTTCTGCCTTCCTTCTTTCCTATCATCTTCCTTCCTTCCTTCCTTCCTTCCTTCCTTCCTTCCTCCTTCCTTCCTTCCTACCATCTATCTTTCTTTCTTTCTTTTGTTTTCTTTTCTGTCTTCCTTCCTACCATCTTTTTCTTTCTTTCTTTCTGCCTTCCTTCTTTCCTATCATCTTCCTTCCTTCCTTCCTTCCATCCATCTTTCTTTCTTTTTCTTTCTTTCTTTGTCTTCCTTCCTTTCTCCCTCCCTCCCTCTTTCTTTCTTTTTCTTTCTTCCTTCCATCCTTCTTCCTTCCTTCTTTCTTTCTTTTTCCTTTCTGTCTTCCTTCCTTCCTACTGTCTTTCTTTCTTTCTTTCTGTCTTCTGTCAGACCCCTGAGGCCGGTGGAGCTCCATAGCCCCTGAGGCCGGTGGAGCTCCGGGGTGCGCACCCCGACACTTCCCAGCCCGCGAAGGTCCCAGAGCCGAAGCCGGGAAGGCAAGAGGGGTGACGTCAGTGGCAACTGTGCTCCAGTCCGCACCTCGCTCCGGCCGTCTCCTGGGACGTTCGCGGGAAGTGACAGCGGGCGGAACTGGGCAGGGTGGAGCCGCCGGTGCAGAGGGGAGGGGGATGCTATAGAAAAGGCCACCTTCCACCCATGCTTCCCGTGCCGGCTCTGCGGGCCTTGAGGCGCCGAAGCAGCCCACTGGCTTCCAGCCTGGTGCGCGGGCCGAGTTCCCAGAGTGGCACCGGCAGTCGGCTGGGCCAATCTGCAAAGAGAGCAGGCAGGTGGCCAGCTGAGAAGCCAGTGGGCTGCTTCAGAGCCCCAAGCGCCACGGAGCTGGCACGGGTGGAAGGCGGCCTTTTCTGCAGTATCCCCCTCCCCTCTTTGGATTGCCCTGCAAGGGAGGGGCTCTGCCTTTGTAGAAACAGGGCGGGCGCATGTGCAGCAGCCCCAGGACATCCACTTGCCCTTCCACCGCCCCTCTCAGCAACTGCATTTCCACCAAGAGCCGCCCCCCACCCACTGGCCGGGCCAGGCTGGACGCCGACTTTAGAAGGCAAGCGGGCATGGGGGACCACCGGGAAGGCCGGGTAGAAGGCCACCAACCATGACAGGGCTGCAGGGAAGGGAGTAGGCTGCTACCTCCCTTTCCCACCACCCCGACATGCTTTTCTGCCTTCCACATGGCCTCTTAGTGCCCCCCTGCTGCCCCCTTGCCTCTTAGCGCCCCCTGCTGCCTCCTTTGCCTCTTAGTGCCCCCCTAAGTCATCCCCCTGTCCCCCAGGGGGCAGTACCGCCCTCTTTGGGAACCACTGGTCTATACCATTGAAAGACCTAAAAGACTAGGTTGGGGAGATATCTTCATGGACAAAAACTTTATGGACATTAACAGTTGACAATGGCACATTATCAATCATTCTTTTGAAAGACGTATATTCTAAGGCTCTTTTATTCATAATTTATACTTTTTCTTCAAGTAGTAATTCTTGTACAGTATTTTTTTTCTTTTTTCTTTCAAAATCCATTCAGGCACTTCCAAGTTGTGATCTAACCTATGTCCAGTGCTTTCCAGCCCTCTCTAGGCAGTTTACAAAGTCAACCTATTGCCCCCAACAATTTGAGTCCTCATTTTATCCACCTTGGAAGGATGGAAGGATGAGTCAACTTTGAGCCAGTGAGAATCAAACTGCTGGCAGTCAACACAATTAGCCTGCAATACAGCATTTTAACCACTGTGCCATCACAGCTAGTATTCTTGACTCCCTAGCTAATGTGCTTAATGAAGCATGAGCAGTTTTTGACTCTATTATTCACCAAAACAACTTCCCTGGTACATTGTTACATGTTGTTATAGCAAAGAAAAACAAGCAATGCGGTTGTTGATGTTTTAGTATTTGCAGTTCATTGGTCATTCTAGATCAAAACTAAAACTAAATATATGATTTATAATACTGTAACTTCCTTTTATATTTTCTTCTATATCTAAGTATTGCTGCAAACTCTGTTACAGATAGTCCTCAACCTACAGATGTTCATTCAGTGTCCATTCAAAATTACAACAGCACTGAATGAAAGGACTTACCATCGGGCCCCATAGGGGTGGTTCAACTCCCCCATCTACTATCTTGCCATCTATGCCCTTTTGGCCCCCTTAGCTGACCTTTGCAGTCTTCTTGAGCCTACTACTAACCAAGCATGCCCAGCCTATCCCTTTGCAAGGCAGCTGTGGCTGCATGAGGCTTTCTTCACAAGGTTGTACATCGGGTGGGTTCCTCCCGGTTTGGATCAGTTCACCCGAACCATTAGCAACTCGCTGGTGACGCGACGATGGTGTCATAGATCTGGTTTGGTCAATGCCGGTCCATGGCGCCGCCATCTTTTTGGTGAATTTTTGGTGAATTTTTCTGTGTTTGGATGGCTTCTCCTTTGGCTTGAAAAACAGTCCTCCCACCCGCCCCCGGATTAATACTCACCTTTATTTCTTTGCCCGAAGCACAGCTGATCAGCTCCTCAGCTGTGTTTTGGGCTGAATCCTGCTACTGAACATGCACGGAAGTAAAATTGCACTGGGGGGGGGACGCACATGCGCGAAACATTGCGATGCGAACTGGTGGCAAAGGTAAATGGAACCCACCCCTCTTGTACATGGCAGTTCCTTCACAACACCTGGAGAAGCCATGGTTTCCTCATGAAGGGCCATGATAGATATGCCTCATCAGTAGCAGGAACAAGATGATGGTGAAGATAGCAGGAGTGGTAGGGGCGTCACACTGCAGAGTAGTGAGGATGACTGCAGCTGGTATTAAGCAGGGACGCTTCTCGGATTAGCAACGGCTTTGGGCCACATCTTTGGAGTTTCCCAGGGTGTGGTAGAATGCACTGTTGGAGCTCCCTGTGGATGGTGGCCTTGGGTTTGGATGGCTATGGCTTCAAGGGGTAGCTGCAGCTTTGCACTACACTGTGCCTCGGAGTTTTCTTGCAGCCCCAGAGCCACGGTGTACCAAGAAGTCTCTGAGCCACCCATGTGGCAAGAAACCCCAGAGCTGCATGGTGCTGGGCTGTTTGCTGCCCCACAAACTAGGGTACAGGGTAGCCAAAAGGGCAGATAAGGAGGGAAGCAGGCAGGCGAGGCGAAGTGGAGGCAGTCCCTTACTCTGGAAAAACTGAGGCTTGGGGTTGGGAGAGATCAAGCCCAAAATGGCTTGCATTGGTATAGGTCCTCATCTAATATCTAATAACTGGTGGAATTTGCTTAACCATGGCAATGGGGAATGCTGGGGTTGCCACTGTTAAGGGGTTATATGACATCAGGATTTATAAACACATCACTTAGTGATGGAAATTCCAGAGCCAAATGGGGTTTAGGTTGAAGTCTACTTGTATATATTTTGACAGTAAAGTACTTGGACATAATCCAGAAGTTCTGCATTCTTTACCCTAGAATTACCAGGTTATAGTTTTATTCACTGACTCATTAACATTTGTTTGTTCCAGAGTACTAGTCTGTTGCGTTAAATATTTTGTGTGTAAAATTTATTATGAGATAAATATTTGTTGTTGTTAGGGTTAGCCATGACTTTAGCTTATTTTATCTAGCTTTTCAATGTAAGATGTTTATTTCAATAATAACTTATGGAAAATAAATACTGTAGGAAGGCAATCTTTAAAACTGTTGTACATTATCTGTTGGAAGTTAGCCTCCTCAAACTTCAAACGTTAACATATCAAGAACAAAATATACAATTTTATTTTAGACAGAATGAATGTCATTGTGTTGTTGCCATTAACCAAAGTAGAAAGAAACTACATTTTTTTTCAGAGATATTGAGAAAACTGGGCAAGGAATAGAATAGAGTGCAAACATAAAATAAAAAAGAATAGTGGACAAGTCAGAGATAGCTTATCTCATAAATGGCAACTTTGCGCAGGTGGAAAGGTATTCAGAAATAAGTATTTCAAATCATTCAAAGGCATCTTTGTAATTCACTATGAATAAGACTGGGAAGTCTTAGTTTCCAAGATTCTATATTTCAGATTAGCATTAAAGGTACTATACTGAAATATGTTTAGTTTTTGTTTCTTTAATCTTGCCCAGATGTGTGAAGCTTGAGATGTAACCATTACTGGTGCAAAAACAGCAGTTAAATAGTATATACAGCCAAGTTATATTTTCTTATTACAGTGATTGTTTACAACTACCGGTAATCTTCAGGCCACAGTACTTTTTTTTCTTTGCTTCTCTTTACAAAGCCCTGTTTATTCCAATTACTGGTGAAAATATGTACAAATAACTGTCAATTTTTATATTTTCAAATGAAAACAAACCACCGCTTTCTTGATATTCTTTCCAACAACAACAGAATGCTATGAAGACATTATATAAAGACACTTGAGACGTTGATAGTACACCTGCCATCAACATAATACATCTCTATACAAATAGCACAGAACTAGACCAGATTTGATGTGGAGAGAAGCCAGAAAAATAAAGACTGACTTCACAAAGAGGTTGGAATTGACTGGAGATTGTGGAGGAAAATATTCTGCAAAACGATTTCTCCAGTGTATCCATATTGGAGAAGCAGTTAGTGATATTACCTGAAATTTTAGGCTTTATTACTATCATTTTAATAAAAATTATATTTTAGCACGTCATCCATTCCTTTGAAGTTTAGGAAACCATGTCTTTCCTTTGAGCCACAGCCATTTCCTTTGAGGTCTAAAAACTAGCCCTTTCTGGGATTGTGAATCAAACATTAGGGTTATATTCTGAAATCTTTATAAGTGGTAACGAAACAAACTGGGGTGAGAAAGAAGATGCAACATATTTTAAGGGTTACATCTAATCAATGTATTTTCTTGTTTGATTTCTTGTTTTTTTTACAATCACATATATTAAATGTGTATATAATTTGTTTCTGCATCCCATATAATACTTGATATCCCCCTTTTGCCTGAAGAACTTATAGTTTGCATTAGATGGGGAGAAGGCACTTTGGAAAAGTATTAAGGGTTTTTCTTTCAAATTCAGGGACTAGCCTCTTTCCAGCTCCAAGCCAACTCAGATGCTTGAGTGTTATTGCCAACAGTGGTATCTCGGGAACTGTTTCCTCCATTCTAAACTCCTATCCAGGTCTCCTTATTCAGAGCTGGGCTTCAGCGTGTGCTTCCCATTTCACAGAATATATAACACGAGATGAAAGCATAAGCACATGTACATCAAAATGGAATATAGATGCATCTGCTCTGGTTAGACCTCCCAAGAACATACAGGTAGGATGTTCACACCCTTAGGCCCCAGAGAGAAAGTGCATGCCTACATATAGAGGTATAGATGTAATGTGGCTTCATTACACGGAAGAAAATAAAATTGCTTTCTATGGCCACAGCTGATAATTCAGTTGGAAACAATTCCAGAAGCCTTTCTTGGCATGCTGTCCCTAACTTGCTTTTAATGCAACTAATAGGATCATTTCGTGGCAAAAACATTTCCTGCTTGCAGGTTATACTGTTGTGCTGACCAGCCCGTCCTTCTCCCAACATCAACATCTGCCAAATCTCTGATAATCCATGTGATTTCAGGGACATTCAAGGCTTTTGTCTAGAGCTGGATGTGCAAGCGTCTGTCCTTGCAACTATTCACTGTGTCGGACACCACAGAGAGGGACTAGTTCACCACCCAACACAGGAGAAAGGATTTGAAGAGGCATACAGACAATTCTAAATTTGATGACATATCTCCTTTCACAAAATATGATGCTTCTTCAGAAGAAGTTATGTGTAAATAAATTTTGAGGAAAATATACAGGTAGTCCTCGGCTTACAACCACAATTGAGCCCAAAATTCCCGTGGCTAAGCAAAACAGTTGTTAAGTGAGTTTGTCCCATTTTATGACATTTCTTGCCACAGTTAAATGAATCACTGTGGTTGTTAAGTTAGTAACACGGTTGTTAAGTGAATCTGGCTTCACCCGTGACTTTGCTTGTCAGAAGATTGCAAAAGGTGATCACACGACCCTGGGACCCTGCAACCATCATAAATATATGCCAGTTGCCAAGCATCTGAAATTTGATCATGTAACCACAGGGATGCTACAATGGTCATAAGTGTGGAAAAATAATGGTCATAAGTCACTGTTTTTAGTGCTGTTGTAACTTCCAATTTTCTCTAAACGAATGGTTTTAAGTCAAGTACCTATAGTTGTGATAGATTGACATTCTTCAATTAAGCCATTTCATTAATGCCATTAATTGACAGATAGTTTGCTACCTTGAAGTCACCAACCTTCAAGCCTCCAAATTTGCTGCAAACTGTTAGTGATATGGCAGTGAAATATTGTATGTCTTCATTTTGTTCTTTTCCAAAATAAAACTCCCAGTTCATCAAGTAGAAATCTTAATATCTCAGACGAGCCTGCTTGAAGAGTTTGAAGCTGATATCTCTCTTGTTTCGGCCCTTTGCACCATCTGTATCCCCACAAAATTTTTGTAATGCCCAGCCTAGCTGCTGAAAAAACAATACCCATATTTGGTATGTAATGATACCAATCTAGAAATGATGTTTAAACCAACTTATAGGGTTAATATCATGCTAATCGCATTATAAAGCATTTCTTAAGTGTCCTCTTCTTTTTACTTTTACAAATTTATAGTACAGCTATTGTTGGGGGCAGTACTTTTTTCTCCACTCAGCATTCTGCTTGCAGTAACAATAGCAGAGGTGGGGGATAAAGCCTTTAAAAAAAACCTTTTTTTCTGAAAACAAAGGGATTGAGTTTGATATGTTCCAAAAACTAAACTAACTAAAAACAAGGCAGAAAAAAGTTATAGCAAGGGGAGAGTGAGAAGATAGCTAACTGATAGCAAACTGTTTATGATTCTAAATGTTACCAAAAAACCCAGCAGCTGAATGAGACGACGATCTTTCCATCTTTGACTGAAAGGGCTTCTGAAGGTTCTAACAATTTCTTGGTGCATTAATGTTCTTTCTTAAAGCAAAATTATCCACTAATTGGATTTGCCAACAAACAGGTGATTCACACTCAGTAAATCTATTGCTTTTGCATTTATATACTTTCGTATCTTTAGCTTCCGTTATCAAACAAGTATAATTAGCAGAATTCAAAGCCAGCAATAGTTGTGTGCTCCATAATACCTGGCAGTAGCAACAAATAATTACTTGTTTTTAGAGTTATTTTAGATACTGGCACCAGAAATATAGTCATAACTCAGCAACATCTTAAAGGACCAACATTGTGAAGTATACTGTTTCTACATTTTGGGATATAGTGGTAGTTAATAGTATAATGTATAAATTATTCAAATGTTTAATCATTTTACATGTCATTCCAGTGCCAGTCATTAAAATAATTCTATTATTTTCCATATGGAGCTTGTTTGATAAATTCATGGAAGAAACAACTACTGAAATAAGAATCTACTAATTTCATAGCTCGTACTGAGTTCATGGGTACTAAATACAGCAGTTCACAATATGCTTGTCTTAAAGAGAGTGAACAAATGTCCTTTCTTTAACATGCCACAAGGCAGTTTTGTCCCATCACATTTTCACATTGTATAGGCTATTTTTTGTTGGTATCTGCCAGGTTTATCTGCCTAAATGGTAGTGTCATCCCTGGTTTTGTGCTGTTAAGAAAACAATTGCAGAAGTTCAGCAGCAAGAGCTGTGTTATAAAATACACATAATCCCCAACTTACGATTACAGGGGTGAAATCCAGTAGGTTCTGACAAGTTCTGGAGAACTGGTAGCGGAAATTTTGAGTAGTTCGGAGAACCAGCAAATACCACCTCTGGCTGGTCCCAGAGTGGGGTGGGAATGGGGAGTTTGCAATATCCTTCCCCCAGGAATGGGGAGGGAATGGGAATTTTGCAGTATCCTTCCCCCAGGAGTGGGGAGGGAATGGAGATTTTGCAGTATCCTTCCCCTGGAGTGGGGAGGGAATGGGGATTTTGCAGTATCCTTCCCCCAGGAATGGGGATTTTGCAGTATCCTTCCCCTGGAGTGGGGGGTGGGAGAATGGGGATTTTGCAGTATCCTTCCTCTGGAGTGGGGAGGGAATGGGGATTTTGCAATATCCTTCCCCCAGGAATGGGGATTTTGCAGTATCCTTCCCCTGGAGTGGGGGGTGGGAGAATGGGGATTTTGCAGTATCCTTCCCCCAGGAATGGGGAGGGAATGGGAATTTTGCAGTATCCTTCCCCTGGAGTGGGGAGGAAATGGAGATTTTACAGTATCCTTCCCCTGGAGTGGGGGGTGGGAGAATGGGGATTTTGCAGTATCCTTCCCGTCATGCCCACAAAGCCATGCCCACAAAGCCACACCATGCCCAAGCCACGCCCACACAACCGGTAGTAAAAAAAAATTGGATTTCACCACTGCTTACGACCGTTGCTTAGCAGGTATTTGAAGTTATGATGGACCTCCCAAAAGATACTTAACAACCAATTCTGAAGTTATGACAGCCCCAGTCATGTGACTACATTTTGAACACTCAGCATCTTGCCTGCATTTTCAATCATTTGCAATGTCCCATGGTCATGTAATCGTGATTTACATCTTTGCCACCAAAAAAAAAAACCTGACATTTACTTCTGGTTTTTGGCAGAAGTACTTCATAGTGAATAATAAGTTAATTTAATGGCAACTGCATTCACTTAATGACCACAATTTAACTGAACAACCAATGATTCACTTAACAACCAGTGAAAGTCTGTAAAATTGGATCAGTCATGGGATGACCCACCTGATGACCATCATGACTTTTTACTATAATGAGCATTATGCCTGTAAATCAAGGACTCCCTATATATACATTTATACAAACCCAAACAAGGTTGGTGTGCTAGGAAAAGTAGACCATAGATCAACCACAGAAGGTGGAAGGGGTTAGGAGAAGTTCTGGGAATTGAAGTCCATATATTTTAAAGATGCTGTTCTAGCACATGAGCCTATAGGCTGGGAACCCCCGGCACCAAGTTTCTTCTCTTCTAATATTAATAGGTACATTGACTTCACAAAAGAAAAAAGGGTTGATGTGTATGTTTAAATAAAAGAAGCATTGCTTTTATGTCTGCTCTGGAATAATTTAGAATGGATTCTTTTTTATACTGATAGATCATCAGTCCTCAATATTATCTCTTCCAATACTTCAGTTGAGAGTAGTATACTCCAGTTACAGTACTAAGCTGGGAGGGATATGTATGAGAGAGAGCATGAGTGTGTGTTATTTTTACCTTTACCAGTTTTTTTTCCAGAGTTCCTTTCACAAGCTTTTGCCCTCTGGGATAACTAAGCTTTGTCATGTTTTTTGTTGTGGACACCTATCCATGAACTGTCAAATCAGCAGAACCCATCTGTTTTTAAATAAATCCCTTGGATTTTGAGTTGTCTGCACTAATAGCCTATTTTTCACAACAGTTTCCGTACCTTAAGTAGAGCAAATGTAGGAAAACTTTCTATTTGGAGCAGGAGATCAGTCAACCTGGAGTGCAAAACAAAGCAGCACACATGAAAGGCCATCGGACTTCGATCTTCTGTAATTTCAGAAGGCCATCAAGACCTGATGGTTCCAGGAAGTCTTTAGGGACCGAACTGAAAATAACTCCCTGCAGATTGTGACTGCTTATATTGGAATAATTTCCTGGCACGTTAGGAATCCTGATTATTAGTATTAGTGGTTCCTATTGATCAGATTTACAGAGATGGTATGTTTGCCTCTTAAAATTGGATGTGATTGAAGCAACCAATAAGCTTGAATAACATATATGTAAACAAATATATACATACATACATACAGTACTGTAGCAACTAGCATTTGGCCTAATAATCCTATAGCAGGTCTTTTCAGATACTATCACAAGATATTATTTGAATGCTTTCAGGCTTCTGAAGAAGCTGGCAGATGTGATCTCGGAACTACTGAACAAAATCAGAGTTCCTGGAGCATGGGGGAAGTGCCAGAAGACTGAAAAGAGCCAATATGGTTCCAACTTTTAAAAAAGGGGGAAAGTGGAACTAGGCAACTACAGACCAATCAGATAATCAGTACCTCGGAAAATCCTAGAAAATATAATTAAGTAGTGGATTTGTGAACATCTAGAAATGAACAAGGCAATTAACAGAAGCCAGCAATATATTGTGCCAAACACACCTTATTGCTTTCTATTGAGTAAATTAGTGACTCAAGGAAATGCTGTGGATATAGTACACTTGCAGCCTACTTCATCATAAGATAGAACAACGTGGGACAGATACTATCACTACCAAATGGATTTGCAATTGGCTAGCCAACCACACTCAGTGCTTAGGCCTCAATAAAAGTACATCTACATAGAGAAAAGCATGTAGTGGAGTACTTCAAGGTTGTTTTGGGCCTGGTGTTCTTCAACAACTTCATAAATGATATAGATGAGGGGATACAAGGGGAACTCATCAAATTTTCAGGCAACACCAGGCTGGGTTGGGGATTGTTAACATTTTGGAAGATAGACTCAAGGTTCAGAAAGATGTTAGCAGACTTGAACAAAGGACCCATCCAATAAGATGCAGTTCAGTGGTGAGAAAAATAAGGTCCAGCACTTAGGCAGGAAAAACCCAATGTACAAGTTTAGAATAGGCAGTACCTGGCTTAACAGCAGTAACTTTGAGGGATCTAGGAATTCTAGTGAATCACCACTTAGGTATGAGTCAGCAATGTCCTGCAGCTACCAATGCACTCCTAGGCTACATTGACATAGGCTGCATCATCATGATCATATACGGTAGTATCAATAGTATCAATCCATACTGCACTAGTGAGGCCACACTTGGAATACTGGATCCAGTTCTGGTTGCCACAATACAAAAAAGATGCTGAAACCCTAGAAAGAGTGCAGAGAAGAGCAATAAAATGTTAAGAAGTCTGGAGACTAAATAGTATGATGGTTAAGGAAACTAGGTATGTCTAGCCTAATGAAGAAAAGGTTTAAAGGTGACATGATGGGTGTCTTCCAGTGCTTGAGGGGCTGGCATAGAGAGGAGGGGCTTGACTCCAAAGCACCTGAAGGCAGGACAAAAAGCAACGGGTGGAAGCTCATCAGACAGAGATCCAACCTGGAACTAAGAGGAAATTTCCTAACAGTGAGAGGAATTACCCAGTGGAACAACTTGGAGTTGTGTATACTCCATCTCTGGAGGTTTTGAAGAAAAGATTGGACATCCATTTGTCTGATATAGAATATAAGGATTCCTGCCTTGGACAAGGGATTGGACTAGAAGGCCAAGGTCCCTTCCAGCCTTATGATTCTGTTTCTTTTCATTACAAAAGCATGGCAATTCAGGAGTAGGCTATTAGTTCTGAGGCTTAAAATGTAGAATTTAAAAAGAAAAGTCACAGCAAGTATTTGACTTCCACCATAAGGAATGTACCGGTACCTCTGGTAACAGAGTACAATCAGGATGTCCCAGAATTTTTAAGCTATAAAAACTTACAACTGCACTTTTGGGATACCCTGTATATTATATTAAATTGATGACATATTTCCAGTTTCAAGTAGGTCCATAATGGAAAATCATCCAACCAAATTTCAGGCAGTTTCCAATTATCCCACAGGAAGAAGAGCAGGCAAAGCTAATTAGATCTGGTTATGGGAAGCAAACCCTAGGACCATGATGGCGAACCACGCAAGATGTTGCCCTATGTCAGCTCCAGCGTGCATGTGCACGCTGGCCAGCTGATTTTCAGCCTTCCGGAGTGTGGGGGACCGTTTTCGCCTTCCTCAGGCTTCAGGAAAGCCTCTGGAGCCTGTGGATGGCGAAAAACGGACCCAATGGGCCTACCGGAAGTTCAGAAACAAACTTCCGGTAGGCCCGTTGGGCCATTTTTCACCATCCACAGGCTTCAGGAAAGCCTCCGAAGCCTGTGGATGACAAAAAATGGGCACAACGGGCCTACTGGAAGTTTGGGAATGAACTTCTGGTAGGCCCGTTGGGCCACTTTTCACCCTCCCCAGGCTTTAGGTGGCTTTCCTGAAGCCTGGGAAGGGTGAAAAATGGCACAATGGGCCTACCGGAAGTCTGGAGGCTTCAGTAAGGTCTGCGTGCATGCGTGGGGGAGGGCCCCACAGCGTGGGGGGCTTGTGCACGCATGCATGGGGGGAGGACATTGCATTATGAGTGTGGGCACACGTGCGTGCGCTATCGTGCGTGCGCCCTTTTCGCACCCGAGCAAAAAAAGGTTCGCCATCACTACCCTAGAAATTCAGTGACAGACAGGCAGACAAAATATGGATAAGCAAAGTCAGTTTTTATTAAGGAAATTTTATTTTTGTCCATTTACTTAGCACACATTGCTTTCTAGCTCTAGGGTTAAGGCCAAGGGTAGTAAACAAGTTAGTGAAAATGAGCAATCAGCAAGTGGTCACTTTATATACCCAATTAAATGCTGATATTGACAAACCCCTACAGCTAATAAACCCTTGGAACACATTAGTTAAATAACTCATTAGGGCAATTAAACCTGAATTAATTTGATTCTATAAACTAGTTGGCAAGAAAGCCTTTATCATATTTAACTATTTCTGAAATTTCCAAGGAGAGGGAATGTCAAATGTTTCTGCAAAAGCTAAGTATAAAAATACCATGTTCTCTTCACACACACAGGGGTAATGAAATACAGTGTCATCTTAACATAGCACTTAGCTCAGAACATGTGGAAATTTTTGCGAGCTTGTTTGCTTCTTTAAAATAATATATTTCTTGTTTTTCTACTACAACCAAAATACTTAGGGACGATTACCTAAATTAAAATGAGCATTCATTTACATTTACAACTAAACTTTAAAATTAGATGGGGCCAAACTAATAAGAAAACATACAAATACGAACTCATCAAAATGCTCCCTTAAATTTTTTGCACCTAAAGCCTACAGAAATAAAAATATGTTCAATAAGTAATGTAAGGTCTAGACTCTAGAGCAGGGATGTCAAACTGAAGGACCACTGGCTGCATCCGGCCTATGGGGTGCTTAGATCTGGCCCGCGGGGCTGCCCTGGAAACAGCGAAGGGCCAGTCCGCGGTGTCTCTGCCAGTGAAAATGGAGCACAGGAGGGCCGCACACAACCCTCCCAGACTCTGTTTTCGGCCACGACGGCCTCCTACACCCCTCTGCCAGCAAAAACTGAGCCGCCCAAGCTACACTTTTGCTGGCAAATGGCTGCAGGAGGCTGTCATGGCCGAAAACAGAGCTCGCTGGCAGATCTCGCTATGTTCGCTGGCAGAGCACTCGGGCCACTGCAGGTACTACCCAACATGAGTGACCCATGCCCACCCTGGCCACACACACACCCCCAAGGTCAAACACAACCCTGATGCAGTCCTCAATGAAATTGAGTTTGACACTCTTGGTCTAGAGGCTTTGGGTCTATGGCAAGGAAAGTAATTGGATGCAACTTTCAAGTTTTCTGTCTCATACTGCCTCTTTTAAGAATTTGACTCAACATGGCACAGCTTCATTCACAGATCTTAAGGAGCAGATAGATTTGTATGGTAAATCCCCATTGCTAAACTGATTCATTTTGTTTCCATTATTTTCCGAGTTTCATTTTTAAAATTCCTTATAAAATAATGAACGTGAGAAACAATGCATTTCTCAATGTACAGGGATGATCCTCACTCGTTTTGTGGAGGGGGGGAGGGAGTCTTGAATATAGAAAAAATATTTACTATAAAGATGAGTACCCTCCTGCTGTGATAGGTCATGAAGTTGACAGGTTTGATATAGTCAATATTTATTTATTATTGTGTTAGTAAAATTGAACTTTGTCATTTTTCTTCATTTTTTTCTGACTTTCTTCTGCTGAAGTCATACAATACTGAGCTCCTAGTGATTCAGTGATTCTGGTGATTCAATGGTTCCTAGTGATTCAGCATGTCAATTGTCTTACTAGAGGCAAGAATAATTTAGACCACTGCTACACAACATTAAAAGATGCTTATCGACCTTTACCATGAGCAGCTGTGGGTCACTCTGACCATTGCATGATTCACCTTGTACCTGCTTACAGACAGACTTAAAACTATGAAACCAACAATTAAATCAGTGAGGCCTTGGACTGAGGAGGCAAAGCTAAAGCTACAGGCTTGCCTTGACTGCACTGATTGAAATGTGTTGCAGACTTGGATGAACTCACAGATACTGTAACATCACATGTCAGTTTATGTGAAGACCTATGTGTGCCAACCAGAAACAGTAACAACAAACCTTGGTTCACTTCACAGCTAAACTTAAGCAGCTATGTTGTACCAAAGAGGAAGCCTACAGAAAAGGCGATAGAATGCTGTACAATCAGGCCAGAAACATATTACCAAGGGAGATCAGAGCAGCAAACAGAAGCTACTCTGAAAAGCTAAGGAATCAATTCTCAACAAATGAACCAGCAAACATGTGGAAAACACTGGTTACAGCAAACCTCCATCCCATGCTGAAGGAAATCAACAACTGGCAGATGACCTGAATGTGTTTTACTGTAGTTTTGAGAGAAAACTACTGCCACCCATCTCCATAATCCCCATCTCAGACACACCAACATCAGCCAAGCCTCCTAGAACCTACCTCATCCCATTGGGCCCACCACTTCTGGTGATTACAGAGAATGAGGTGCAAGGTGTATTTCACAGACAAAAGCCAGGAGAAGCACCAGACCCAGACAAGATAACTCCTCCTTGCTTAAAAGCTTGTGCTGACCAACTGGCCCCCATCTTCACCCGCATCTTTAATAAATCACTAGAGATGTGCTATGTTCCTTCTTGCTTCAAATGCTTTACTATCATCCCAGTGCCAAAGAAACCCTCCATCAAGGAACTGAATGACTTCAGACCGGTTGCTCTAACATCTGTAGTTATGAAGACCTTTGAAAGGCTAGTGCTGGCCCACCTGAAAACCGCTGTTAGACCCCTTGCAATTTGCCTACCGAGCAAATAGATCGACAGATGATGCTGTTAATATGACCCTACACTACATCCTACAACATCTTGAATCTCCAAAGACCTATGCAAGGGTCCTCTTTGTAGACTTCAGCTCAGCATTCAATACCGTCGTTCCAGATATTCTTCTAACTAAACTAAATCAGCTGGCTGTACGTGACCACACTTGTAAATGGATCAAAGCTTCCTAACAGACAAGAAGCAGCAGGTGAAGCTAGGCAAAATCACATTAGATACCTGTACAATTAGCACAGGACCACCACCACCCCCGGGCTGTGTGCTCTCTTCACTTCTCTCTATACACCAATGACTGCATCTCAAAAGATCCCTCTGTTAAAGTACTGAAGTTTACAGATGATACAACAGTGATTGGTCTCATTCCAGACAGTGATGAATCTGCATACAGATGGGGAGGTTGAACAACTAGGCTTGTGGTGCAACCAGAACAATCTTGAACTAAATACACTCAAAAATGTAGAAATGGTGGTAGATTTTAGGAGAAACCGTCCTATACTACCACCTCTTACAATACTAGACAACACAGTATCAACAGTAGTCTTCAAGTTTCTAGGTTCTATCATATCTCAAGACTTAAAATGGACACCTAACATCAAAAACATCATCAAAAAAGCACAACAAAGAATGTTCTTTCTGCGCCAACTCAGAAAGCTCAAACTGCCCAAAGAACTGCTGATTCAGTTCTACAGAGGAATTATTGAGCCTGTCATCTGCACCTCTATAACTGTCTGGTTTTGCTCTGCAACCAAACAAGACACACACAGACTTAAATGGATAATTAGAACTGCAGAAAAAACAATTGCTACCAACCTGCCTTCCATTGAGGATCTGTATACTGCACGAGTCAAAAAGAGGGCTGTGAAAATATCTACATACCCCTCACATCCTGGACACTAATTGTTTCAACTTCTACCCTCAAAACGATGCTATAGGGCTCTGAACACCAGAACAACTAGACACAAGGGCAGTTTTTCCCCGAATGCCATCACTCTGCTAAAGAACTAATTCCCACAACACTGTCAAATTATTTACTAAGACTGTATTACTTATTATTATTATTCTCATCCTTCCTAGTACCTATTTCTTGCCACTTATGACTATAACCATGTTGCTTGTATCTTTACAATTTATATTGTTTCCTAGTATGATTTGATTGCTTATTAGTATCCTATGACTATCACTAAGTGTTGTATCTTATGATTTTGATAAATATATTTTATTTTTTCTTTATGTACATTTACAGCATATGCACCAAAGACAAATTCCTTGTGTGTCCAATCACACTTGGCCAATAAAGAATTCTATTCTGTTCTATTCTATTCTATTTTTAAAATAACTAATTTTGAAAACATACACTGCAAAAACAATTACAAATTCCACCAACTATTGTATGTGGAAGATGGATGACAAATATTGAATTGTCTTCTGATTTGAACATTTTTTTCAGTGAAGTCTGCAAAAATAGCCATTTTCCTAAAGCTACAGTATCAAGCAAGTTTCTACATATGATTTGAATTTGAGATTTCACACTTCCCACTTACAGTAAGAGTTAAAATGTTCAGACAAAAGTTGCACCAAAGTTTGCTTATTCTGTACTCTGGATTCCTTGACTACACACTTCTATTGAAGTATAAATTGTAGTCAGTCCCACTGGAGTGGACTTATTTCTTTGTAACATTTAGTCAGATTCTTTAGCTCTCAGAAGAAAGAGAATTTCACAGAATTTTAAGTCTTCAAATGACATAGTGCAATTCATTGGGAAATAGATAAAGTGCACCAAATGTCATTCTTTTTTTATGTTTCCTTCATATTCAAAGGTATTACATTCATATGATTATGAATGTAATACCAGCATACAATGTTGAAGATTACTTTTTGTCTGGAAACTTTCAAGGGAATTTGTCTCTCTAAACCCAAATTTCCAACTGCCTTTAGATTACCTGTACAATTAGCTTTAAAACATGGAACCTATTTTATAGGCTTATCAATGTCATTAAATGTGCTGAATTTTAGCGTTAAGTGTAGTTTTAATTCAGCTTCCATTGAAGGGCGAGCAATCTAAATCTCTAATGGAAGAACTGCAGTTTTACAGATCATAAAAGACATTGTGGTTACTCCTTTTTTAATGGTTAGGAATTTATCACCATACATATCACAAAGAAAGCCACAGCTGTTTCATATAGCATCTAACTTCAAAACATGCTACTCTTTAAGCATATTAAATTCTCTAAAACACAGGAGAACCAATCAACTCCTCAGTGTACAAAACTGACTTTGATTTTAGTCTTACCAATATACAATCTGCATGTTTTTGCTACAGACTAGGAAGAGAAGTAATCTGTTTCAAAATTATACAGGTAGTCCTCAATTTATGATGACAATTGTGCCCAAAATTTTTGTTATTGAGTTGAAAAATTAATTTTGCCCCATTTTATGACCTTTTTTGCCACAATTGTTAGGTGAGTCACTGCAGTTGTTAAATTAATGACATGGTTATTAGGTCGCAAAAGGTGGTCACATGTTCTTGGTATATTGCAACTGTCATAAATATGAGTCAGTTATCAAGCATCTGAATTTTGATCACAGACCACAGAGATGCTGCAATGGTCTTAAGTGTGAAAAATGGTCATAAATCACTTTTTTCAGTGATGTTGTCATTTTGAATAGTCACTAAATGAACTGTTGCAAATCGAGGACTACTGTAATGAGGCAGAAGATTTCAAATATTATTAGGCATTCCCTTTGGAAAGAACAACTTCATATTTCAATACTGGTATACTGAGGAGTAGAAATGCGGATTTATAAAATTACCTGTAATCAATAAATTAAACCTGCATGCATTTGCCATTATCTCTCTGGTGAAACTGTTGAAAACAAGCCTGGCTATTTGAAGATTGTCTGAGCAAGATTAAGATTTTAATTAATTCTTATTTTTGTTAGTTATTTTATTCATTTTTTATTTTTTACATGTTTTATTTGTAGGGTTTTTAGGAGAGTTTTAAATTTGTTCTGCATTAAACTATTCCCATTCATGATTGCAGTTATTTGTTACTGACACTAACATATGAGAAATGCCTCAAATGTCTTTGTCCCACTACCACAATGCTGATCTGCAACAGATTATTGGTTGTAGTTTAATTCTTTCAATTTATATAACTGTCCTTCTCTTTGTCATCTCTAGGCAGCCAACAGTTAAAAACACAATGTAATAAAAAAAGGACCACAAAATTGGCAGCTGAGATAAAACCAAAACCAATCACTAATATAACCATCTTCCATACATTGCAACTCCAGTTGCCTGGTTTCATAGCCAAGACTACAAAAGGCTAAGTATTTTTGAGACCAATGCAATCTCCCGGGGTATGATATTCTAAGCTAAGGAGTAGGCGCTGCAACAGAAAAGGCACTTTTTCTCAGTTTAACCCTAACAACAACAATTTTAAATTCCTAGAATCACCTGGAAAATACCTTTTTATAGTTGCTGATTTTGGATTGGAAATTAGTAAAACAGTAATGTCTAGTTCATTAATGTTCTAATTCAAAAGGAATCTTTAAGGAAAACAAAATATGCAGCAAAGCAGAAATATGATCATAGAAAGATCCAGTGCACCTATGTGTAACGATACAATTCTGGAAAAATGCACAATCAGACAATCCAGTTTTATATCCTGTTTTGATTTTTCCTAAACAGCTACCGGTACATATCTGTTTATGAATTATATCTTTCTGTATCTTATTGTAGAAACTAACCTAATTTAAATTATTGCAAATATTTATGTTGATATTATTTTATTAGAATTCCAGATAGCTTGCAATAGAAATAGGAATAAAACAAAAAAGAAAGTATATTTAAATTCCATTACATGAAACTCCTTCTTCAAAGTGTTTAAGTCATAGTTGTGAAGCACCAGCCTTTGAACACACTGCACACATTCTCGTCAACTGCAAATTGTACAAATCTCCAGAAAGGGTCGCTTATTTAGAACTTTATTTAAAAACTAAAAAAAATTGGGGCATTTGGAAGAAACAATCTTACTTATTGTAAGGAACAAACCTGCACTTCATCACTAAAATTGCACTCTTCATTTCAAAGGCCATCTCCAAGAGGACAGAAGACCATGTTGAGGCTGAAGTTAACTGTAGGAGTGACAATCTATCATGAAGTTTTCTTCTCTTTTTATCTATTTGTACTTTTGTATCAGTTTTATATATTAGATACAATCGACTTAATAAAGTCCTCCTCTTTTACTTTACGTTATATTATTTTATCTTTTATTTTAACTTTATCTTACGTACTGTATTTTATTCTATTTTATCTCACCATAGTTATTTTATCTCACTTAACTGTATCTCATCTCATTTTATTGTATTTCACTGTGGCTGATACTCATGTTTGATATGATCAATTGATTAATCAATTAAGTATATTTCATCATATCATATTAATGAAGATATTTCTTTGCTTTTCTAATATAAGCAGTTTCATCTATGAACTCCCCAGGGGTTAGTACTGCTTTTAAATCTGGACAATGTATTTTACTTGTTCAGCAATAAAATTTCAATAGAGTTAGAACTTCTTACAGATGGAGACAGCATGGAAGCATTCTCTCCGTTTCAACTTCCAAAATTATATTTTTACGTTTCCTTGTGTAATCAAATTGTTCAAAGTTTTAAGATTGGTATTTTGAATTATAAATGGTGAAATCAATATATGTTTACAGCAGCATAAACAAAACACTTTCATTTAGTGAAAACAATGTTCTTTAAGATTAAAATTAGTAAAGCAGTTGCCCCCAAAGAAGAAAGTTGAACATTTTTTCTATATATCTATATCTAGGTTCATTCCACTACTAAACCATTGTAATTTAAATAGCCTCAACAGCTTGATGACCTTTAAAGCCTCAGACTTTATGTAAGAAGAAAATGAAGGCAATGTGAATGATTTACCATTGTTTTTAGTTTAAGCATTGATACAAAATGTATAAATTGAAGAGTATAATTCCTCCTTGCTTATTCATACTGAGGAAACACTTAAATCTTTTTCTAGTATTTAAGAGAAAAAAACTTTTTCTAGTATTTAAGAGAAAAAACTTTTTCTAGTATTTAAGTGAAAATTTCAAGAGTAGAAGTTGAGTCATGGCAACGGAAATATTTCATTGCTTATCCAAATAGCTTCTTCAGTCTGAAGAAGCGACCTGGAGGAGCAGTGAAATGTTTCAAACCAAAAAGAAGTCCAATTGCCATGACACACCTTCCAGACAACCCTACCTGGATAACTGATAATCTTTATCAGCTCAAGTATTGTCAAGGAAAAAAGTAGTTACCCACATGAGACGACTACTAGGTATAATATAAAGAAAGAAGTTTTGAGTTCCAATTTAAAAAATTGTTTTATTGAGAACATAGGGGAATAGGATTTTTACATTAAATAAACTGCCTATTTAAAGGAATCAGGTTTTCTAATATATTATTCATGTATATACCAATCTATTCTGCTCATTAAATTAGATTTGGTTAAAAACTTGATATTGATATCCCTTAAACAGCATTTTAATCAAAAGAGGAAAGTTGAGTTTTTTCCTGATAAGTTGCAATATTATAAATCTGCTGAAACAAAACAGAATTTCCTGTGGCACCTTTATGATACTATTTTAACTTACATTCTGAGAAATGTAAGCTTGAAAAATATTGAAACAAGAGAATATAACTGTTTAGCTAAATCAAAAATTCATTTACTGTATCCCAGGTAAACAATCTATATACAAATTTAGTTTCATAATCAATAAAATATATTCCTACTTATATAAAAGTAACATTTATGTAGAAACAATAGAGATTGGGAGGAAGGGAATTCAGAATTTTAGAATTTAAAAATTTTCATTTAAGTGTAACAAAGTGCTAGAAAATGCTAGCCAAGCATGTACACTGGAAAACTTTAGAGTGCAAAACCTATCATCTGAAATGTGGACAAGTATTGTTTTCAGGAAATTCTAGTTACAAGGGTTCATCCATCTGTCAACAAATATGAATGACGAGCTGTAGTATCTTACATTTTATAACCCAAGTAAATCAATAGTACCTAGCTTTTAATACTTATATTGGTCATAATGAACAAATGTGTTGTAATCTTTCTGCTTTTTGGTTATTTTTTCTAGCTAAATTCATCCCATTTGCAACTTAAAACATGAGAATAAATTAAAAAGAAACCTAAATTAAACGAATTAAAGATTTTTAGAGAGTTGTATTTGAAACTGATAAAAATAAAAAGCTTGTATTCTATTTGCTAATTCGGTTTCAAATAATCAAGCTATAAATTATAACTTATTTTACACACTCTCAAATTTAAACTTCAGCTGGTAACAAAGACAGAATTCATTTGAAAGGCATTTATTATGCTTTTTCACTAAAGTATATAGAACATTGTTGCATACAAAACTATTCCTTAAATACAAACTACATAACCAAAAGTCCTAATTGCATCCAAATTTCAAACTCCAGATAAGTGGCTATTCTGAAACCAAGAGAAAAACCACATTCTGATTCACAATGGTTGAACTTGTTTCTTAAATAAACCTGCATAAGACTGTATCAATAGCCTTACTTTCCCTGGAAATAAATTGGGAAAACACTTAACTATTCTCAAATCCATGCAAGTAACTTGATCAAAAACTGATCAATTTTTCTGTCTTAAAATTGTAACTCTACAGGTATATGCTCTACTGAATTCAATGGATTTTGCTTTTAACTAAATATGGTTAGAACTTCAGTATTTTGCAACTAGCATTAGAAAATTATGCAACAATAAATTCTTGTATCTCAATTTATCTGACTCCTTTTATTAAATAATACAACAGTATCTTAAAATGTTAGTGATCTAGTATCACTAACATTTTGTTATTGTCATTGAGTTATTACCTAATTGTATAAGAATGTTTTGAAAAAGTATTAAAATATCATATGATGTATTCCCAAAAGTCTTAAAATATTTTCTGAAAGTTGTCACTTACCCACCAAGTCAAAAAATATTTCTAACAACTTAATTCCAGTCAGCTATTAAGCATTCACATTGTGAAGTCCTGATCTTCAAGCACATTTCACTGAACAGGGGATACTTTTAAGCAAATCTTCACAAGGTTCTTCCACATAACTACATCCTAAAAATATTTAAAATTCATCAAAGGCAATGACATTTACTCATTATATCTGAAATGGCAAAGGAATGTGGTTCTTAAGGATAGTGGGAAACAGATTCACTTCAATGGGATTACCGATTAAATATCTTCCTCATTTGGAAACCAAATAATTCACATACAATTCACATTGTCTTTATTCAAGTACAAAACAAAATTATGTTTAATTTGCAAACATTTGTATTGTCTGCACCAGCCAAAAAAAGTTAATTTACAAATTTCCATTAAAACCCCACATTTCAACAGATAATCTAAATGAAATGTTAGTGAGGCATGTAAATATTATCCACCTATCTCAATGTTATGAGTTTTAAAATATTTATAAATGATTTCATAATAATCTTATTCATTACAAATAACATTCACAAATTATGTTTTCGTTTCTTCTGCAGCTTCATAACATGAATTTGTTTTTATTGTGATCACTTGTTTCCAATATTTCAATATTTTGTTACATGCAAACCTAAAGATCAAAACCCAAATTAATTATACGCAATGTTATTTTACCATTTGGTATCCAAACTAAGTAAAACAGAGGTATCACCAAAAAATCACATGGATATTAATCTATTAAATAATCTTCTGTGTAAATACAAATCCTTCTTGGGTAGACAGAATATCAGTTTCTTTCTTATAATGGTTTTAATTCCCATTATTAAAAGTAGATTAATATTTCAGTGCAAATTTTTTAAAATAAATTTAATGTCTATATTTAATAAAATATAAATTATTTTGATGGGTTTTTTGCTTAGACTCATCCCAAAATAGCTTCTTTACATATCCCAAAATTAGATAAATAAAAATAAAAATTAGATATTCATAATGCAAGCGAACATGTTATGGCTAGAGAATAGATTATACATTTAGCTAATTGATCCAATATTAACATTAAGAATTGTCCAGTTTCTGTCTCCCCCCCCCCTTCTGGCACATTTTCTGTATGCCTCTAAGAGGGCAGCAAAAATTTAACACAGGTGAAATAAAGATGCAATCAGAGAGTTTCAGCTTCTTTCCTTGTAAAAGGTACAGAAACTAGCAGTACTGTACATTCTTGGATCTATCACTAAATAAGCAGCAGTAAATGGTCATTTGCACCATTTTCCTGAAGATTACAAATGCATTTTAAATCCCACTTTCCCAATTTAAATAGAATTTCCAGAAGTTAACAACGTATTTTAAATTATTTATAGTCTTCAATTGTCTGTGAAAGTCGAATATGTTTTGTTGAAATATTTCTGAATCTTTAGTGATCTCATTCCCTTCCCCCATCATTAACATTTTCTTGAAGTTTTTGCTATGAACTTTTTTAACTCTGGCACATTTTTAGATTCAGAGTTCTAAAAAAATGCACCAAATTCAAGACTCATGGAACATTTTTGGTCTTTGTTTACATAGTATTCTTGATTACAAACACATTAACAGGCGATTCGTCTCTGACGTTCCGACGCAAGTATGATTTAGATAAATGTATGATTTATATAAATCATACTGAATGGTAAAGAGGACATTCCTTAATTAAACCTTTTTTTAGCGAGGTGCACGCTCCATTCTACTTAGTATTAAAGTCCTGCTCTAAGAAAACGCAGAGAGAAAGACACAACTATAGGTTCGTGTAACACTGCAATCAATCCTTAAGCCCCGAACAGAAACGCTCCTCCGTCAGCCATCGAGAAGTGCGAAAACGACATTGGAGGAAACTAATAGGTTACAAACATTTCCATCTTTCTTCCATCAATTCGTTCGTTCCCCTACCCGCTTTACTTAAGAGGAGGAAGGAATAGATTTTGCCTTTATTAGCATAAACGGGGTAAGCATCTAAACTACCCTACAAACCATCACCCTGTGAAACAAAAGAAGTCCCAAGTATACAAAAGCACGACCGCGCGAGGCGAGGCAAGCGAGTTTCGCGCCACAGCCAGAAGAGCACCAAAGACTGCCCCAAAAGCCCGTGAATGGAGAGAAGCGGGAGCGAATCAGAGAGCTGCTGTCGCCAGCGCTACTGTGATTGAGCACTGCGATAGGTAGACGCGTCGACCAATAGGACGCGTTCCTGTTACACATAAGCAAGAATCAGTTCCAGGAGCTAACGTGCGGCTTACTACGATTACTACGGCCACTTCCCTGCAGCTCGCGTTGGCTGGTGAATTGCAACCGCATGTTACGTGACGAGGTTGGCTGACACCTTTCCCACCCCTTCATTTCCTTTTCGGGGTGGGGGGTGGGGGTGTACTTCAGTATCAGTTAATGCTCAAACCAGAAAGTAAATAAATAAAACGGGAGGGATTTATAAGATAATGTCTTATTTTTAATAACATGTCTTTTTTCAACCTTGACAAATTGGGGAGCGCGAAGCCATACGTACTTTTGGTTTGCGTTGAAGGCTTTCTCTAGTTTCCTTATAGTAAGCTACATGTAACTCGGCTGCCCTTACTTTTAAACAGACTCCCGTAGGATTATGCTTTGTGATATCAACACCGAATAAAGAACGGATGTTCACATCTGAATCAGCAGCGGATACTTTTGAGCCGATTAAATGTATCCATGACATGCTATGGGAAGTTATAGTTATGCTAAATTCAGGCTGGAGGCGGAGAGGAAAATAAGGAAGGGGAGGGAAAGCAAAGCTGACCAATGACATTTTTTCCAACACTTGGAGAGTTCTGCTTTAGAGTAATTCCCCCCACCCCACCCCCATCCCTGTAATTTCGGGAATCCATTTTCTCCAGTTTTCCTTGCTTATCTGAAATGTGGGGCTTTTTTATTCTATCTTCGCCCCAACAGTTACCTATAAACAGCTTTATCGGACTCCTAGAAATAGCACGAATGATAGCTATATTAATATATTCATCCAAGGAGCTTAATTCTGTAAAAATAGATCAGAATTCATTATAAATCTCAGTTCTTCAAAGAGAGACTTACCTTTTCCAATTGCAAGAACCGTTACAGTACTTTGTGTGCCTATACCTAACAGTAAATCTTAATGTTACTCAAATTTTCAGAATATTTTAAACACTCTACCTCAGCTTTACTACAATTCTTTCAGAACTCCGATCCTTAAGAGAATTAAAAATTTAAAAATGTTAATTTACAATGTAAAAGAATTGCATCCGTTTTAACATTAAACTTCATTAGTTTCAAGTATAAACACAGATATATATTAAAAACATATATATTAAACTTGTAATTAGATTGTTAAAAAGTCAGAATGGAAAATTCTGGTATTGTTTTAAAGTAGTCATTCCATTGTAATTTCAGTGACCATGTATTTTTATCAACAGTGAACCTTTTAAAAGCAACTGAACACTTTGAAATATTAATTTATAAACTAGCATTTTAATTGCAAATTGTTACCAAATATTTGAGATGTACCTTCTAATTTTTCATTTGTCATTTGAAGGAGCTAAACGAATACATTTCTTACAAATTGGATCTTTCATCATAAAATATTTATACTCTTACAATTTAATGTGGTAAAATTAAATATTTCATATTTAAAAATACTTATTGTCAATGAAAATTTAAGGTACCTATTTGAGAGAAACTAAGTAATGGGTCTTACCATGTTTGTTCATCAATTCAAAATTCACTCAAATATTTCATAGAGTAGCTAATTTCATAAATATCTGATTAAACCTGAAATATGTCTTAAGTTTAGTTTCTTTTCAGTTAAGAAAATATTAAGTAGTATTAACATAAAACACCTGATACTATATTAATTTTTGTCACATTTATAGAAACATACTTGCATATGTATTTTATAAATTGTTACTAAAATTACAACTTTGGAAATATGACAGAGTAAGCTCCTATTTTAACTTGCTTTAAAAATTCTTTTATTTAGAATATTTATTATAGAAAATGTAGCATTCAAGATGTATGTTCACCTAATTATTTTATTGGAAGTTGATCTGACCTAGCAGTTTATCTGTTAAAATACTTTTTCATACCTAAAAAAATTGTTCCAAAACAGAAAAAGAATTTTAATTAATATCATAAAGCTGTTTATTAATGAGTGTTAAAAGATAGCAATTTATGCATACCCATTTGCTTCTTAAACATGTTTCTGATACAAGTGCTATCAAAACTATGATGTATCAATTTTCTTTCAGTATTTATTCTATATTTCATTATTTTGACAAAAGCATAGATATAGCAAAAGTGTTAACTACAAAAGATATTTCTGCAGACTAAAAGTCAATTTGTTTACCTGCAAACATGACAATATGTATTACTATTTTCTGCATATTTTCACAAAAAATAGTGCAGGGATTGTCATTGTAAACTAAATCAAATGCTGAACCGTTGTAATCTACCCATTATAACTACTTCCTCCAGCTATGCAGAATAAATGAACCCTTTCAACTAAAGGGAATTCTTAAAACCTACTGGATTCCTAGCTATGAAATACAGTGCTGGCTTTCATTTCCATACTCTGTCTTCATCTTCAGGCTTCATTTTGTTTGCCCTGGAACCAGGCTCCACACATTCTACCCCCCACCACCACAAACCCACCATTGTACACTTACAAATGTTGAAAATTATGAATGGTTCCTTGAACCAAAGAGGGGAGGAGAATGGGGGTAGATGGATTCCTCTGTTCTATGGTAATTGCAGGGCTATGTGGTCCAATCACTCCCATTTTCTGAGGCAGAAATCACCATTACTAAATTTGAAATAATGGAGGAAGGAAACAGCTTGGGAAGGGGGAGACATCCAGAGGAGCACATTGTCCTCTCCCCCTGCGCACTCCCACTTTTTAATCACCCTCCAACTGGCCTCCACCCCTTTGTCCTCCTTCATAATGTTGAGCTCTAGAATCGATGCAACGAACGCTCATCAAACTGCCAGAAACATTATTATGCAGGAAGGAAAGGGGTGGGTGGGAGCTGTTTCAAGGAGACGGTCGTTCCTCCTCCTCCCGCCCTCTGCGAGACCCCTTGGTCTTTCTCTGGCGTGTAGCCAATTGCGAACAAGGCACTAGACAGAGCCACCAAACGGGAAATCCCGGGCAAAAGTAGTAGTAGCGCATCGTCCATTAATTTGTGTGGAAGGCCAGCTCTGAGATCAGTGTTTTGCCCTTGTTACCCCACGGAGTTCCTTAGGAGCTATAATAACTCACTCAGCAGGCCCAAGCACACTTTGGGGAACCCCAGCGATTGAGGGGAAGGCGAATGGGTGGCCTTTGTGTCACATTTGGCCGCCTCCTTCCTGCTCTTCTGCCTTTTTCCTAGATTAAAGGTAGGGAGGAATTTCGCCTCTCTTGACCCTTTGTAGTTATGCAATTGTCCCGATCCAGGCGAGGGAGCTTCTGAGCCTCGAAAGGCAGAGAAACTTGGCATACAGGAGATAGTTCATATACACAGCAACTAAATCCGAAGGAGAAAGTAGAAAACAGGGGAAAGAGCACGCGGTCTGGAGTCCTAGCTGATCAAATCTCGTTCTTTAAAAAAAAATTGCTCTGAACGGCCAAAACTAGCTCGCTTTCTACTCCTTTGTGACTCCCGGAGCTTAAATCTGCTGTTATCTAATTGAGGCGTTCGTATTCCTCACGTGAGAAGTTGATTGGTAGTATGAACACGTGGCTCATTCAAAAAGCCGGACTATTCAAGTGATTTTTTTTCCTTTCCCCTCCTCCCTCTCTCTCCCTCTTTTTGGAAGAGGCGGTGCCTGCGCTCTCGTATTTGTAACATTTTCATACTCCGCCTGCTGCTTGCAAGGGGGCTTAGGGGTAAGACAAAAAAGTAGTTTCCCCCCCCCCTCTTTCTCCTCCCTTTCCCTTTTTTAAAACCGCCATCGCAGTTCCGAACGCATCGTGATTTCTTCGGGTAGCGCAGTGAACGTTCAGTATTTGGTCACAGGCTTTTTTTTAAAACTCTGAAGCGGGAGGGAGGGGTGGGTGGGTGGGTGACGGACGGATACAAGCTGCAGTTATAAGTCTTCTCTCTCTGTCTCTCTCTCTCTCTTTTGCACCCGCCCTCTCTTATTTTGATTCCAAGAATCATTTGAGGGGGTGTTTTTTTTGTTGTTGTTGCTGCTTCATATCAGCCTGTGCATGTTTTCTTTAATTGTCGTTAAGCAAAGGTCTATTTTTCACTAAGAAGATGAACAAGCTGTACATCGGGAACCTGGGCGAAAACGTGTGCCCTATGGACCTGGAAAGTATCTTTAAAGAGTCCAAGATTCCTTTCACCGGTCAGTTTCTTGTGAAGACGGGATATGCTTTTGTGGACTGCCCCGACGAGAATTGGGCTATGAAGGCCATCGAGGCACTTTCAGGTGGGTGAAGCCCCCTCAGCCATCCCAGTCTTAGATTCCTACTACCTATACGCTCAATTCAGGGCGCCATCCGCTGCCTTCCTCTGCTCCAATAACCCCCCGCCCCCGGTAAGAATTCTCTCTGCCCCACCCCTCTGCGTATTGCCCTCGTCATTTTGATTTAAAATTCCTACTCCCGGTAATCCCTAGATTTGGTCCGAAGGCTCTTCCTGACGGGTTTATTTCGGTGCGGAGTTCGGGTATATAAGGCTGCACTTATTCTGAAGGACTCCAGCCGTGCTGTTCGGGGCCCCGAGAGAGCACTGCTTAGATTCGCTCGAGGAGGTTGCTGCTTCTTCCTTGCTTCCTTGCAGCCCTCGGGCACTCTTGTCAGGTAACGCGGGAATGGCTGGGGTTCAAGCCGTATTTTTCGAGGGGGGGAAAAAGCATTGCGAATAGAAATTACAAGACCGCTAGGCTCGGATAATTTGCTGCTCTTTCTCTCTCCCCCCCGCCCGCCCGCACTTAAAAAAATAGCATTTCAAACGTGTTCGAGAAATCGGCGTGTTGGAGAGGGAGAGAAGACGCGCTAAACGTCGCCCACAGTAGTAGAAAAGGGAGGCGCGCGCGCAGAAACGCACAAGCCAGGGCCCAACTAGCAGCCACCTATTTCATGGCGCAGGGACTCCCTCTCGGTCTAAACGCTCGCGCACGGAATACCGCAGCAGAGAGATGTAAGTTTCCAGTTGTCCGTGGGGCAGGTGGAAATGGAAACACGAGCCTTTCCATGAAGCCAACGTGCGGCGCCTCAGGCTTTGCTGGAAGCGCAAAGCGTGCGCGCCCGGAGATTCTCGCTGGCTTTTCTAAATTATGCTCTCTCCCCCCCCCCCCCGATATTTATTTCGAATTTGTGAGGGGAGAGTTGCCGAGTGTGGGGCTGTTGATTCCTTCTCACATTAAAAGCCAAACTTTGGCGGTTTAAAACAAAAACAACAAAGGGTTGCTCCTCCTCCTCCTCGGCGTCCTGCCTCTTTCGGGAGACAGATCGAGGCCTGAAAGCCCAATTCGCCGCTGCTTCTGGGTGTCATTTCGGTTTTTCTTTGGCTCTCAGGCATTCACTGAGCATCTCGACCTCTCAGTTTCTACATCCTGTTTTTGTGTGAAAGACGACTTGGCGGGCTGAACGGGGGAGGCTGGTTAAACTGAATGATTTCATTTGAGTCCTGTTTTCGCTTTCCTCCACCTCTGAGCTGGGGGAGGGGGGGAACCTTGTCTCAGCCGGTGACTGTGGGAGTAGGCATATGAAAGAAGACATGAGAGGGTGTATTTCCAGGAAAAAACGCGTGGGGAGCGCGCTCATTTTTCACTGAAACCAGCAGTTCCTGTTTCCTCGTGACAAGTTATTAGAGGCCTGTTCTTTTCGTCAAGGGAGACATACATATGTATATGTCTTTGTGCAGTTAATGTTTCCACATATTTTGGAAAGCATAAGTTAAATAATAAGCATCCACTTTAAATTAGAAAAATCTCTTAGTACTAGTTTGAGCATTTATCTTGGAAATTGGCCTTTTCTAAAGTTATCTTTGTGACTTTCCCACTATCCTACAACATTTTTAAAACACATGAGTTGTATTTCTGATGTTCTGCATCATTACATATTTAGTTCAGGAGGGCATTAGAAGATCTGAAGGAGTGGGAGAGCACGTAATTCATTCTATAATGAGTTGTGTTACTGTTTGCAGGTAAAGTGGAGCTGCATGGTAAACTACTAGAAGTTGAACATTCAGTTCCCAAAAGACAAAGGTATTTTATTACATACGCGTAATAGTTTAATGTCTAAATTGAAAAGTTTATTATTTATAGGAGATTGAGAAAGTACTTCAATCTGAAATTAGTAATTATATTTAAGGAGAAGCTGTCAGAGTTGTGATTGTAGAGAAATTTGTTACAATTTATAATAAAAGTTTAAATATTAAAATATTTTGTAATGCAATTAATTTTAAAAATAATTTAACATTAAAGAATTAGCATGTTGAAATTTAAAAAGATAAATGAGGTCTGTCAGCTTTGGTGGTCTGAAATTGGAGAGGATACTGTTATTTTGTAAAAGGGCCACCATGTTGAAGTATTTTCTCATCAAAAGACATTATATCGTAGACAGCGGTTAATTTTTTTATGACAATAAATGCTTATACATAATTGTCTTTTCTGAACTTGGTGAAGGGAGTAGTTAGCAGTACAATTTTTATGGAGCTGATACATTTGAATCTACCTATTAGAGCAACTTAACCCTGGGACAAGTACGTCCATTTTCAGTTCCTGAATGATTAGGGTTATAAAGTATTCCCAGTTTTTAAAGAACACAAATTTAGCATGTTTGTTGTTATTGTTATTAGGATTCAAAACCTAGTTATGAATATTAATTAAATGAAAACATTTTTAAAAATATCTTTTAAAAATCTTTTAAAAGATCTTTAGAAAAAGTTTGAAACCTATAAATTAGTTTATCTCATATTGAGAATTAAAATATATAAAACTTATTTAAAGAATTTTAGTTGGAAATGTAAGGGCTAGGTCAGTGATGGCGAACCTTTTTTGGTTCATGTGCCAAAGGGGGGGGCGTGTGTGCGTGCCCACATATAATTTCATGCAGGGGGGCCCATGCATGCACGTGTGACCCCCCCTCCCGGCACGTAATGGCACGCCCGTTTTTCGCTCTCCCCAAGCTTCAGAGCTTTTCTAGGAGCCTGTGGAGGGCGGAAACGGCCTTCCCCACGCCCCTCCAGAGGCAGAAAATGGCCCATTTGCCAAGTTCCAGTTGAACCGGAAGCCCTGTTTTTTTGCTCTCCCAAAGCTCCAGAGCCTTTCTAGGAGCCTGGGGAGGACGAAAATGGCCTCCCCCCGGGAGATCCTCCGGAGGCAGAAAATGGCCCATTTTCCAACTTCCAGTTGAACCGGAAGACTTGTTTTTTTGCTCTCCCCAAGCTCCAGAGCCTTTCTAGGAGCCTGGAGAGGGTGAAAATGGCCTTCCCCACCCCCTGGAGGCTCTCTGGAGGCCAGAAATGGCCCATTTCAAGTTGGGAAACAGGCCATTCCTGGTCTCCGGGAGGGGAGGCCGTTTTCGCCCTCCCCAGGCTCCTAGAAAGGCTCTGAAGCCTGGGGAGAGCAAAAAACCCCCAGAACTTCCGGTTCAACCGGAATTCGGCAAACGGAATGTTTCCAGCCTCCGGCGGACCTCCAGGAGTGGGGGTGGCGAAGGCCATTTTTGCCCTCCCCAGGCTCCTAGAAAGGCTCTGGAGCTTGGGGAGAGCAAAAAACAGGCCTTCCCCACCCCCTCCAGAGGCTGAAAACAGGCTGTTTCCCAACTCCCAGTTGTGGAGCTGCATGCTGGACCTGAGCTCGCGTGCCCACTGATATGGCTCCGAGTGCCACTTGTGGCACGTGTGCCATAGGTTCACCATCACGGGGCTAGGTAGTTGGCAGAATACCAGTGTCATTTGTCATACCTGTTGTGTGTTAAATCTATTGGTATTTATTTTGTTATGCTTACTGAATACTTCTGCACTCATATTTCATTTGTAAACTCACTACTGATATCCATTATGTATAGGCTTATTTAAAAGTTCATTAAAAATTAAGAACTAGTTCCCAGGTAAACACTATAGATTTGAAAATATATACCATAAATACATTTCTTAAGATACACATTTCAAATTGGTATCATGCAAAGTAGTACAATAGCCAATATTAACATTATCATACTTTATAAAATGAGAAACTATAATGAGTTTATAATATATTTTTATTACTATCAACCAGTACCAAATGCTAAAATGTTGAAAATTTCTTTGATAAATTTTCGTTTTTTCTTCATTGTATTGCTTTGAACCTGAGTATGCAGAAAAAGTACCAAACATCTAGTTGAAAAATATCTGCAAATACATTTATTTTATTTGCAAATTCAACTGCTTTGCATGGGAGAGATTTTTGCTAAAATTATTTAAAATGCCATCAATGATTAACATACTTTTGAAAACATGATTTAAATGTTCAATACAGAATTCATATGTAAAATATCTGATATGAAGGCCAGATAAAAAAATAGGCTATAGCTCTATGCACATTTGGAAATAAAGACTTCCCAATGAAATAATGTAAACTATTTACAACAATGTGTTTGGTTGTAAATAATATTGTTTATTGTTGCCACTTAAAAAGTATACAGTCCTCTTTAAGTAAGAAACTAACATTCTCTGAGAAATATTTTTCATCGTTTGCTAATAGCTTTTATAATTTCTTTTTTAAAGTTCTTTGTATAAAGATCTATATAAATAATTGAATATCCTTAAGGCAAAATATATGTTTAATTGATATTTTAGATCTTTTAGTAAGTTTATTACTAAGATAGTAATAAAAATATATTATAAACCCCCCCCCCTTTCTTTTTCCACTTCTGTTCCACTTAGTAGAAAATGTATACAGTTGGTACCAATTGACTGATCTGATTGGTTAAATATTTCAGTTGGTCATTTGACAACTATATACAGTATATTAAGAAACATAGAAACATACAAAAATTGTATTAAAAGTATTTTTGGTGAGATAAAAATTCCGAACAATTTAGTGATATGTCTATTTCCATATAATTATTCTAGTTTATTTCTAGGTATTTCTCTTTCACTTAGTTTGGTGAGACCAAGGGTATATTGTTAATCCATGTATTCTCATATTAATGGTTTCAATATTGTTATAAATATAAATTACATTTGTAGGGCCAGTTATTGCAAGAAGTACATCTTTTTCTATGGAAAAAGAGTTTCAAGAACTCATTGCATTCCAGCAATTTGAGCTCCTAAATTAAAAGATGTTTAATCAATATTTACAGAATTAACCTTTATAACTTCTATGAAAAACAGTATAGAACTTTAGTGTTCTTGAATGCTCGTTGAAATCCTCAGACAGGCAAATGGTAAAATTTGTGGGGTGAGAGTAGGAGTGGTTGGCATATTCCAAATAAACAAAAAGAGGAAACAGAGGAGATGGGTAAGAACAAAGTATTTATAATATAGTTATATTAAGAAAGCGATTTCTGACTTACTAGGAAACCTCAAGGGAACACAGCAATATAATATTTTGATATCCACAACTTCATGAATAATAGAAAATACCTTACTATATTATGGAAGTTTAAGTTACTTTATTCAGAACTTGGAAATGACATTGTAACAGTGCTGCTATTTAGCCACATGTTTGAAAAGAATGTGGAGTATTCTTAGCTATGATTTTCACTTCCCACAAAAGGGAAAAACTATATAAAACAAGTTCATGCATGCATATTGAAAACCTTTGTATGCATGCCTTTTAGATAGTATTTAGTTTGCTTCAGCAGCTGTTACTTTGTTGGGTGATATACATACCAGAGACTGATTATTCAAATAACATTGGTATCATCTGAATAGTATAGCTTTTGAGTGGAACCTGATTCTTATGGTCTAGGGCAGTGATGGCGAACCTTTTTTCCCTCGGGTGCCGAAAGAGTGTGCTCGCGCGTTATCGCACGCACGTGCGTGCCCACACCCATAATTCAAAGCCCCCCACTTGCCCCACCCCCATGCGCAAGCGTGCACGACCACCCCACTCTCCCGTTTCCCGACTTCCAGTGGACCCAGTAGGCCCATTTTTCGCCCTCCCCAGGCTCCAGAGGCTTTCTTGGGAGCTTGGGGAGTGCAAAAACGCTCCCCCCGCTACCCCAGAGGCCCTCTGGAGGCTGAAATCGCCCTCCCAGAGTCTCTGCGCAAGCTAAAAATCAGCTGGCAGGCACGCATATGCGCGCTGTTGCTGAGCTAGGGCAACGGCTCGCGTGCCAGCAGATATGGCTCCGCGTGCCATCTGTGGCACCCGTGCCATAGGTTCGCCATCACTGGTCTAGGGCTACATTATATTGAGTCAGTCCTTGAGTATAAATATTATTTAATCCTTGAAAATTTCACAGGTATGACATTTATCCCTAAAATTAGAATCTTCTTAAAAGTACTACTCTTACTTTGAGGAGAGATGCTAATCTACTTTACAGCATGTCTCTGTGTGTTTGGGTATGTGTTACTATCCTAACCATGTACCTTTAGTTTGTAACACATGATTAGAAGTGAAACAAATATGCTCAACAATTTTTTTGTCTCCAAGCTCATGTATAGCAGTGCCTGGTGGTATATTATGAACTGTTCCTGCACATTAAAACATGCATATATACATACATACATACTGTATTCAGATCAGATTTCTGCACAAAATGTGGTATGTTCTGGTTTACTGAATATTTAAACAATTTAAACTCTAATAATTTTTTTAAATATATTGGTGAGAAAAATACTGAAAATCTGATTGATATTTTAAAATGTTCTTAGGAAATCTAGTTCTACGAAAGGGATTAAAGGTTTTGAGTAGTCTCCCATATTGTCTTTCATATTAGCCTTTATGTTCTATAGCCCTGTATCCAAATTATTGTATTAAAAAGTCTACAAAATATGTCTAAAGAAATAGTACTACCCAACTGACTGTAGATAATCCCAATAGATATAGTTTGTTGCTTCTGATTAGTACCTGGAGGGAGATTGTTACGGAATTCCAGGATTGATTAACTGGACTGGAATTGGAAGAAGCTAACAGTAAATTACTTTGATAACACAGCCGAGAAAACTGCCAAAATGCAGTTACTAGTGTCAAAAGCATCTTTATCTTTTACTTTATAATATGCATAACTGGGTTTTATAAAATACAAGCAATTGAAAATATCGGTATCATGTTTTCATAGAAATACAGTAGCATAGCTTTTGACATAGATTATATACTTGAAAAATTAATCAGTAGAATCTGTATGCTGATACAAAGTTTAAAGATTGGCTTGTAAGTATACTTAGAAGGAAAAGGAAGTTAACATTCATCCCATACTTCCTATAATGAAACAAAGACAAATATAGCTGAACTAGTTCTACCATTAGTACAGACGCTGCTCTTTTGACCTCTAAATTAGTTATATCCTGTAAAACAGAATGATTTTCTATTTAAGTCAGTTGTACCATACACTGCTGTTCTTACAGTAACAATTGTTTATCCTGTAGAATGCCATCCCTGAGCAATTAAAAAACATAATTGTACACATACAGTAATTCCTTAATTTTCTTGTTCTAACATTATGAAAAAAGTGAATCTAAAATAAAATCTGCTTTTAACATCCTTAGAATAGGATGTTTTTACTAATATGCAGTGCACTTTTAAATATTAACTCGATTTTGTAAATTAACCTTAAGAACTGGTTATAGTGCACAGCCCTCTTTAATACTAGGAGATTCCAGGAGGAGGTGTTTCTAGTATACTTACTTGATTCTGTCTTGTAACCATGAAGAGAAATGTGGAGAAAGAAGTCGGTCAGGCTTTGGTTGTACATGTGTATTAATGTTGTAAAATGATTTTGTGGCAGTCCCTGGATGTGCGTTTGTGTGTCTTCTAATCTGAGAAAACAGACATAACAGTTCTCACATAATACTAAATTTCACTAGTGGGGTTAATTTAACAATGGCCAGTTTTTAGTTATCTATTAAATTATTTTTAAATATATTCAAACCAATTCATAGTAACAACATTTAAAAACTCAGTGATACAATACAGCACCATGGGAATTGCTACAGAAAAATGACAATGTTGACAAAAATATCAATAACAAAACTGTTTTATTATTGATGAGTAATCATTGGGAAACAGATTTTGGGGCTAGTATAATAGGATTGGTAAAATTATTGTTTCTTCTGTTGTGGCAATGATACTGCATATAAATAGTTTGAAATTGCTATTTTCTACTATGGACCTCTGATAAACTGCTGAAGGAAAGAACAAGAATATTATGAGGGGAAAACTAAAATAAGGCAGCCATTTTACCCACCTATTCTTCTCCATTGCCCAACTCCCATCAGCTGCTCATTTGTTTGGCAAAGAAATTGAAGTAACAGCTGTCCAGTTTTACTGAATGAAGGGTAAATGTATAAACTTTCCCTCCTCCTCCCAGATTTGGCTTCTGAACCAGCATAGTGGTTCGTATTGGGAATTAAGGATACACAAATCTATTGATGTAAGGGCGTTCAAAAAGGATCCACTGGTTTCAACTTTCTCATATTCCTAGGAAAAGGAATATAGTTTTGGGAATAAATGTAAAATAATTTTGGGAAGTGCACATTTTCTAGAATCATTTCTCTTTGCAAGTTGGAATTTCCCTTATCATTTGAAGGATTCTGAATTTATAGACAAAAGAGTAAGTTTTATAATTGGCATCTTGCTTTCCTCATCTGCACTTGGAGGCTAAGCAGGATCGCAACAGGTTAATGCTTGGATGGGAGCAATCCAGTAATATATATAATTCTCAGCTTAAAGACTGTTGATGTAAATGATGATCTGAATTCTGATGGTCTTCAAAAGGATACTTCGAAATTTATTTATTTATTATTTGTATTTATATGCCGCTCAATTCCGCAGGGACTCTGAGCGGCTAACAGGGATACAAATAGCATTTCAGGCCATGGCAAAATGTTGTACCACTCCCACAGTCATGTGATTGCAGTCTGGGTGCTTTGCAACCTATTTTGCACTGATGACCAGTTACCAATCACCTCGCTATCATGTGATCACCATTTGCAATCTTTCCTGCCAGGTTCCCCCAAAAATCAGATGGGAAGTTGACAGGGAAGGTTACAAGCTGTGGCTGCCCTTTCAGAGGACTGACCTATCTCTAACGTGGAGGGTGGGGTGGGCATTAATTTTCCCAAGGGGCCACATGAGAAACTAGGGTACTGTGAAGAGTTGAACTGATGTAATCTAATTTGAAGTCCTCCACTCTGTCACTTCAACTGCTCCAGGACCAAGCGCTGCACAGGTGCAGAAAAGCATTTTCCATGTCCTCTTGCTGCCGCCAGCCAACTGAAGGAGCGCACAGCAATTGTACAGAGCCAGATCAACTTGGCTTCTTCTCTTGTCTCCTGCAGCGTGCTTATTTACATTTAATTTCTAATTTCCTATTGTCCTCATGTGAGCTCAAGAGGGGATAACCAAAGGGCTGAATGTAGCCCGGGGTCATAAAATGCCCAGGTCTGCTCTAGGGACTAGCTGAAAATCATGAGCTGAACTCCTTTGGCAGAACTGAACTCCTTAGAGCTGAACTCCTTTGGCAGAATGCAGAAATGAAGCTCAGATCCTAAAGATTTGGGCTCCATTCTTGCACATCACCAGAGGAGTTCCCTTCTGTGCATAGAGGGAAGCTGAAGTCCTTTGGCAGGTAATTCACTCAGCAAGTCTCAAGAGATAAAAGAGGGATGAAATCTAAACAGACAGTGGACAGGCAGTAAGATAAGTTCAGGGTGCCATAGGTAGGTGGGGAAAGTGTAGTGAAGGCCACACCTACCTGTCTCTTTGCTCAGGGGATGAAAATCCTGCTTGGATTTTGCTAAAGAGGCTTTTCAGCTCCTGTGTGGAACCTTTTAGAGGTATCCCCATCTCCCCCCCCCTCCACCAGCCATCCTGCTCTCCTTATTGGGATTCTCTAAGATAGCTTAACAACTACAACCAGGGATGTTGTGATTGTGATTTGTGCAAAGCAGTCACATGACTTTTCTCTTAACAACTGCTTAGCTCAATGACTAAAATTCTGGTCCCAGTTATGGTCATAAGTCAAGGAATATCTCTTATTAGGTTTTATAGTAGATTGAAAAAAAAACTAATGGTAATCTATTTATAAAACTGCTAAGACACTACATAGATGTGTCCCTGCGTTTTCCAGGAGTCATGTTTGATTTAATAATGTATTTTTACAGTCTCTGAAACCATTTCTTCCCTAAATTGACAAATAGGTTGCCAATTTCAACAGCCTAACCTTTGTGATTTCATGCAGGTATATGGAGACGTTTATTTATTTGGCTTTGGATGAGGCTGCTATCCCTTTTCTTACTTCTGCTTTATATCCTATATAGAATAGCCCCCAATCCTTGATATAGGATGTGATGGCCATACTTAAAATACAATATACACTTCTGCTTTCCCATCTTAAAAGAATAAATGTAGAAATTTTAACGAACTGTTTCCTTATAAAGAAATACACATTGTTGAATCCTGACAATGAATGGAAGTGGAGAATGGCACCATCTTTAGGTTTCTTTTAGATTTAGATTTTTCCTTCTTGGTACAGGTTTTTCAGAAAGCAAAGAAGACATTTATTCAACAGGGACTTGAGTGGTCAATTGTCATTTTGATGGAGGAGTTCCTTGATTTTGATAGGAGTTGCATTTGAGTTTACTGAGGATATTTTACCTATTAATGTTTCTACTTTTATATATGTTTCTTTTGTTGTAAAATGGTGAGGGTCCCTCTGGATTTGATAACATATAATTTTAATACAAAAATAAATAAAAGAAATTATGGAAATATTATTGAAACTCCTATTCAGGGATAGTAATAAATTAATGATAAACTGTCTCCATTATGAGTTTTCTATGATAACTTGCCTAAACATCAGACTGGCTTGGATTTTGTAGATCTGTTTTTCTCTTGAGTTGTGTTGGCACAAGTAATTTATAACTTTCCACTAGTAGATCTATGTAATCCTTCATATTTGAAAATCATGTTTGAACCAAGATTGAAAAATGAAACAACAATTTTAATTGTAACTAGACTACTTAAGGTATGTTATGCTGTTCCAGAAAAACCAACCCTAACTTTGTGATGCTTTAAACTCGCTTTTACATCCAAGTTAGTGGGTCCAAAGGCCCCTCTTTGGATGAAAAAAAGTCGATTTACATCTATTAACCTACAAGTTCCTATAAAATATAGATGTGGGCTTTGTCTTGTGACTATTTGTTTAACAACCATTCAAAGTTATGATGGTGCTGAAAAAAGTGATTTATGACCGGTTCTTGCACTTATGATAATTGTAACATTCCCACGGTCACGTGATCAAAATCTAGGCATTCGACAACAGACATATATTTTCTCTGGGTATGTAATCCCAACCTTTGCGACCTGCCTAGGGGCTTTCTGACAAGCAAAACCAATGGAGGAAGCTTGATTCGCTTAATGACTATATGAAACAACCATGGCAAAAAAAGTCATAAATTGGTTGTAATTTACTTAACCACCACATCATTTAGTGATGGAAATTCTAGTTGAACTATGGTTGTAAATCAAAGATTAAATGTATCATACTAATTATATCACCAGTTGACTGAATTGAGATAAATAGTATATAACGATATAAACAGGATATAATCAATTTTCTATATGTTAACTCTTTTATGCAGATACATGTTTTTTAACTGAAGTAAACAGTATTAAATATGCTCAATACAGAGACTAGACTAGCTCATAGAATACATTACTTTTTATGTGATTAAACCTAAAGTCTCTCTGCTCATAGGTAGTCCTTGAATTATAAACATTCATTCAGTGACTGAAGTTAAGAATATGATGGGATTTACAATCCATGTCCAAAGTTACAGCCATTATGGTGCCATTTGCAGTCATACGACCAAAATTCTGCATTTAGAGCCCACATGCAGAAACAACTGCTGAAGCACATCAACTTCTGCCACCTGCCTATCCCCACCCAATCTGCCCTTTTGATCCCCTTCCATCCTGGGCTGTGCCACCCAGCAGACATGTGCTGTCTTCTTCTTCCTGTTGCAAGGTGTGGATGGCCTGGTTGCTGGACCAGACTCAGGCTAGGCTTCATGGGGGGATGGGAGGGGAAGCCAAAAGCAGCCCTTTGCAAAGATCTGTGCACAGCACAGCAACAGTGAATGCCGGAATTGAATTCACTAAGGAATCTGGTCACATATTGTCTCACTTTACAATCGCACTCTTAGTGACTGAAATTCCTATCCCATATGGTCATAAGGACTACCTATATATAGCATTTGCTGTATACTAGAAAAGGAGACTAAAGCGGATACAATACAAGAAATATTTCAGAATTAATATTTCTTTACAGAGGACTGAATTATTTGTCCCAGTAGAGTTTACTGTGTAATATTTTGAGTACCCGTGTAAAATCATATATTAACTTGAGGAAAGAAAGAGCTTACCTTTGCAGAACGAAGAATTCTTATTAGCAGAAAGCTACATGCAGAGCTTCATACGGGCATTTTTAATACGATGGAGCTTGTGCATTTGCAGTTAGCTGGAATATTTCTTGGATTAAGCTTCTTTGTCTTTAACATTGGTTTTCCTTTTTGGTCAAAATAAAAGTATTTTGGGCTTTGCTGTATAGGACTACAATGCATAAGTAATATAGATTCAGAGAAAATATTTTTATGTTTTTTTACTAAATTGGGGAATCATGAATTTTATCTTCCAATAGAACACAAACATGAAATGGAGGGAAGGCATTCTGTAAATCACTACTGAGAAAAATAAAAGTTACAATGTACTAGTTGAAATACTGAAGAAAATTTGTGCCTCAATATGTTTTTAGGTTTTTTTCATACCAAGCTCATATAAAACTTCCTCATATCCTTTAAACTTATTGTTTGCCTCTCATATTTGCATTATTACTTGATTTCTCTCTCTCTCTCTCTTTTTTTTCTTTTTCTTTTTGCAATTCAATTCAGTACAGGTAGTCCTCAACTTATAACAGTTTATTTGGTGATCATTCAAAGTTACAACAGCACTGAAAAAAATGACTTTTGACCGTTTTCACACTTATGACCTTTGTAGCATCCCCATGATCATGAGATCAAAATTCAGATGCTTGGCAACTGAGTCATACTTATGATTATTACTCTGTTCCAACATTCTGACAAGCAAAATCAATGGGGAAGCCAGATTTACTTAGCAACCGTGTTGCTAACTTATCAACCGCAGTGATTCACTTAACAACTGTGGCAAGAAAGATCGTAAAATGAGGCAAAACTCGCATAACAAATGTCTCACTTAACAGAAATTTTGGGCTCAGTTTGGTGGTAAGTTGAGGACTACCTGTACTTTCTGTTCAGTGAGTCTGAAATAATATTTAATTGACAGTCATAAAGAATATTCTGATAAGGTTTTCCAGTTATCATAGTTTTTGGCTAAAATGCATAGAATATGTCTTGATTTTCATTGCAATGCTTCCTTACAGCACTTGCCAAGGGAGGGGCAATGTTTTGGGGTGAAGGTTTCTCCTATCATCGTAATCTACTATCAGGGCATGCAGAAGCAGTCTCCTGCACAGGCTTTCTTCTGAGAAGCTCCAGCGTGCAATAGCAATAGCACTTAGACTTATATACCGCTTCATAGTGCTTTACAGCCCTCTTTAAGCGGTTTACTGACTCAGCATATTGCCCCCAACAATTTGGCTCCTCATTTTACCGACCTTGGAAAGATGGAAGGCTGAATCAACCTTGAGCCTGGTGAGATTCGATCTGCCAAACTGCAGGCAGCCGGTGATCAGCAGAAGTAGCCTGCAGTACTGCACTCTAACCACTGCCCCACCACGGCTCATAACTATGAGCCCATGACTATTTCCATGCAGATGTGTCAGAAATATAATTATGCAAAAGTATTCTGTGATACTATTTTAAAATATAAATTGACCTTAAAATTTATTATGAAATGCACCAAATAATGCTTTATTGGTGTTCCCTTTTAAGGTATTGCTAATTGTAGTCGTATGTACTATACCTGAGTTTTGTACTCTTAGGAAAACAAAATCTGGAATCTTTTTGTTTATTTGGCTTTCTAAAATATGCTATTGAATTTTCAGCATGCTGGTCACCAAAATGTCTTTTTGTGCCCTCCTGAGCTGAAGTTAGTAATTGAGATCTATACTGCACATTTGTATCAGGTGGGATAGATAAAAGATCTGAGATTGTAGAAAATAATATTACTCAGAAAATAGACAAAGTAGTGGGTGAAATGGATCAAGCCTTTATTCTTAATATGATGCTTGTTTCTTTATGTTTGAAGGAAATAGAATGGAATGGAAAAAATAAATAGGAAAGTAATACAAAATACAAAATTATTTTTCATCAGAAATGTTTGATAGGGTAATCCCTGCCAATATCTTATAACTATATTAGAATTAGCAGCATGAGTAGATGGTATCTTATTTGTTTAAGAATTTAACTTATGCTTAAAAATGTAATTATTATTGTTAAGGGAATTTATTATTAAATATTTTATTAAACAGATTTGTTGGTAAATGAAAGATACATAAACTGAATGATATTCACACAATAATTAGCAACTGGATACCACTTATGAAATTGTAACAATAAAAATTGTAGAACAGACTTATTTCTGTTTGAGCAGGGGGATTGGACTAGAAGACCTCCAAGGTCCCTTCCAACTCTGTTCTGTTCTGTTCTATTCTAGACCAGAACAACAGAACAGAACAGAACCCAAGTCAAGTCCCATTGATTTATAAACAAGTAAATTCAATTTATGTTTAAATCCCTATTGGGAGATACGAACAGCTGGAAAAAAAGCTAGAGTCTCCTCTAATTTTCCATGTTTCGTACTTGAGCAGGGGATTGGACTAGAAGACCTCCAAGGTTCCTTCCAACTCTTATTCTATTCTATTCTAGACCAGAACAACAGAACAGAACAGAACCCAAGTCAAGTCCCATTGATTTATAAACAAGTAAATTCAGTTTATGTTTAAATCTCTATTGGGGGATGCGAACAGCTGGAAAAAAAGCTAAAAGCTCCTCTAATTTTCCATGTTTCGTACTTCATATGTTTCTTCTTTTTTCATCAGTGGAATTTAAAACTTTATGTTGACTGTGTGATGTTATAGAATAAACATTTAGGACAAACTTGATAATTTAGAATGTATTAAACAATGATAAAATTCAGCAAAATAGTTAAACTGAAGCATTTTGGATTAAAAATATTGATATACTAATTATTAGTATATTGGAAGAGGATCTAAATTTTTAAAATTAGCACAGAGACTTAGTGCTTAGCATAGGGACTTGGTGGGTTTAAATCAACTCACATGCTTATATTCCATTACGACTGCTCTAGGGATAAAAGTGTGAATTTGTCTCGAAAATAAAGTATCAAGTAGTTATTTAAAATAGTAATTTATCTGACATGATGTGCTTGAAGAACAGCTGCAAGCCTTTTTGGTTTCAGTTATCAAAATTGGTTTTTCTTTATTCCTAGGTGAAATGCAATATAGGCACTCCTTGACTTATGAGCATAATGGAGCCTCCCCATGCCATGATGGTCATAAAGAGGCTTTTACAACCTTTTTTGTGGTGGTTGTTAAGTGAATATGTGATCATTAAGCAAACCCATTGTTTGCTATGAGCTGCTTTTGCCCCAAACTGGAACTGAGTTATAAGTATTTTTTGAAGGGTTCCATCATAACTTAAAACTGGTGCTAAACTTTAAATTAAGCTGCACAAACTGGAACTGTATATAAATAATATTGAAACTTCCCAAATAACTTTAAAATAAGTATTGTTTTGTCGTGATGGAAATAATTACAACATAGCAATGAAAATGTGTTCTCAGTTTGCTATTTCAGTTGATACTGTCTGGTTTTTGTATGAAGATTTGGATGACAAATTGCTGGTAAATATATCTTTGTCTTATTTTCTCATCTGAAAAATTAGAGTAATAGCTTAAATGTGAGAGTTCTCAGCATATTATCCCCCTTTGCTTAGTTCAGTTTGAGGCTTTACTCTTGTGTATAAACTGTGGAGGATACTCGTGATTTTAAGATATTAAGTAGAATGTTTTTCAATCAGCTTAAATTGTTAATGCTTTAAATAGCTCACTGCATACTATATCTTAAATACATTAGCAGAAATAAAACGCATACATAGGAAAGACACTTTTTAAAATTTACTTCATATTAAGTTTAAAAAATTTCATACGTAGACATTTTATTTCGTTTTTTATATGTCCCTTCAATCAAATATATTAGATGCCAAAAACATTCACAGTATAGCAATTGATGCTTTGTTAGTTCACTGAGCAAAACAAATAATTTTTTCTTTTATTTTTCGCAAATCATTCCAAAATACTTTCCCTGTCCTTATAGATGAAATAAATGATTTTAAAATAAAAAAAATTCAAGATGGTGCTCATTTCCATTAACATTAAAGTTGTTCTTACCTATACAAAAGAAATATTAAATATTATAGTACTCTAGCTCCTATGTCATCTTGTAATTCACTAGAGTTAGCAACGCTAGTGATTGGTTCTACTCACCAGAACTACTCTAGGGAATAGAATCAATTCGTTCCCTGCTGTAAAATTCAGGAAATAAACTCTAGTTTAAAATTGTTTTGTTGCAGCTCCTGTAGTGTTAAACTTGTTAACCAGCACAATACTTAGCCTGGCCATTATAAAGGTAACAGCAAGACCAAAGTGATGATGTTACTGTTTCACAAACCAGAAGCAAAACTACTCAGTTACAGTTGAATCAAAAACAGCAAATTTGAACCATCTGTTAGAACAGTGGTTTCCAAACTTGGGGCCCACGCCCCACAGGGGGGCAATTTGATTTTTAATGGGGGCAATTGGAACCTTGTTTAAACCAAGTTAATGGCCTTTTAGGCTTCCTCTGCGTGAGTAGGAGTTCACTTTTTGAATAGTAAGAGTTATATGTCACCGGAGAGGGGGGGATCAGGATTTTAGAGATGCTTAGGTGGGGCATGGCCAAAAAATGGTTGGGAACCACTGTGTTAGAAGAAGCATGTCCCCATGTAAAAGTTCAAAATGGCAATACTAAATTGTCAGCCCCATTAGATGGATCAGGCCAGGAAATCAATTCCATTAGAAGGCTAAAATGACTTTTATTGAGATTAGCTATTATAACTGAATCTTCTAAGTTTGATTATGCTATACTTCCTGAACCTCCTTTTATAATTCAGTGAATTAAGGAGGCATCTGTCTGAGCTATTTCTGAATGTTAACCTGCCTGTTTTAGACTTCAAAAACACTTCAGTCCTTTGGGTAAAGAGGGCTCATAGAACCTCTTACATGGTCCTACTTTACCATGGTATCCTTTTGGGTACCCTCAGAAGATTGGGGGCAGATGGCACAATCCTTTCTCCAGGATTGATTCCAATCTGTGTTAATCGAGGAGGAAAAATTCCATCCTTGGCCCCTATTTTGTGGGCTGCTGCAGGGTTGGGTGCTCTCTCCATATAAATCTAATAAATATAAAATAAACATCAGAAGAGAGAATTGCAGGGAGGAATATGAAAGCCCTCCCCTTTGTACTTTTTATATACTTCATTGCCAAATCATAGTTCATCTCTGCATCAGAATTCTCTCACTAGATATCCATTGTGGTCTAGTCATTTCGGATGCATAGTTTGTATATTGCTATGGATTTGGGTCATTTTCTGACTTTTTTTTAGCACTGTTTTCTCATTGACTCACAGAGAGCTGTAGAGGAAGATAAATTAAAAATTACTCCTCTTACAGTAAGGAAATAGAATTAATAATGTTCTTTTTTTAGTACTCACTCCAAATTACAGACTTTATGATTGGAAAAGCACTTCCAGATCAGAAAATGGATACCATTTTTCTATCTTGGACTAAAAAAATGCTTGTTTTCAGGAGTCCATTAAAACTGTTCTTTTTATGTTGATATTTTCTTAGCATTGTATTTTTGTTATCATATTCAGGGATTGCATTGATTAGAGTCATGATAAATGTTTTGTAAAGATAACATTAGGCCTAGAGAGAAAGATGGTTGAAGATGATCCTTGGGAAATGAAGTTAATAATTTGTACTAATGGCATTTTCAGTTACCTTAAATACAATGCTCAGGATAATCCTTGCTTGAAACAAATGTAGCCATATGTTTTTTCATTCACCACAGTCATTTGGACTGTCATTTGGGCATTTTCTACTGATATTCCTAAAGATCTTGTAATATAAAACCAAACCGAAAACTTAGCACTGTGAGATTTATGCTGTAAGGAAGAGATGGGAAGCTTGCAGGTCATGCTTATTTTTGTAGTAATTTTGAATGGGAAGGAAAAATTCTAATCAAAGAAGCACCAGGACCACTCTCATCAACATTGACAGGGCAGGCTACTAGTATATAAAATGAAGGCAAACCCCATTCCCTTCTAGGATTGATTAAGTTACCTAGCTTGGTAATGAAACATCTGCAAGAAAACAACCAGGCTCAGGGAATACTAAGGACCCACATAATATATATGTAGTTTTTAATAGTGATAAGTGTTACCACTATTTTGAAGTCCTGGTACAATTGTGCTTCAATTCACATGATTATTAAACATTTGAAAAGGAATATGGCAGAAGATCATTGTGAATATAAATGGAGAAGTTAGCAAATTCTGAGGTTTCCTTTCTTACGCTTTTTTCTATTCCTTTCTTCTGCCTTTTTCATCTTTAATTTTCATGACAGGAGATACGTTTTTAGTTACTTCAGTATAGAAAATGTGATATTTAGATTTAGGTCCCTGCCAGTATATTTCAAAAGGCAGTATAATTAATTCTGATGTATGTGCCTAAGAAGAGCTGGGGCTTCTGTTTCTCTAATAGCACTGCACTGTGCTCACTGGAAATCATTTTTGAAATTGAATCAAAAGCATCTGTGTTACAGCACAGCGAGAATAAAAAAAAAATTAAGTGTGCGCCTTGGGCATGTCTAAAGGAGCTATTTGGACTCCATCCAAATTGTACTAGCCATAATTGAGCAAACAAAAAGACTTGCATGTTCCTACTATGATATTTTATTTTTAAAAAAATTTAAAAAAACTTAAAAGTGAGGAGAGTAGCTATCCAAAATTGAAATTAAAAGAGATAAAGTATTTGAAAAATTGAAAATTATTGTACAGAATTTATCTTCAATGCTTTAAGAATAGTATGTCAATAAAGAATTGCATACACAGAAAGCATTTCATATTTTAAGTGCTGAATATACTATCTGGGAAGTAGTATGCAATGGTCTTGTTCTTCAAGGTATACTTTTAATGTAAGGATTCATATCCCAGTATTTCACTTATATAATACTCAATTTATAACAGAAAAAACTAATGATAAAATATAAGAAATTTAAGTAAAGTACCGCTATGATAAAACAGAAATGTTCACAAATGAGCAAAGACAATAGGAATTGTATTGGGCAAATCAATAAATGAAAGCATGAGATTCTTCAAACAAACGTATCTATTGAAATATATTTAAAAATGGACAACTTGAACTTCTCAAAGTGTGAGACTTCTGAAATGGATCTTTCTCTTTGTATGCATTTGTAATAATTAACTCTCAGGAAAAGACTTTTTCATCAGTATAAGGACATGAGCAGGCAAGTACAGAAGGATAAGAAACACTGGGACCAGATTATTTAGGATGTGGTAGTTATTGACAAATGCTTTGAATTGTGTTCAGAAGACATAAGCATTCAGTGCAGCTGTTTCAGAAAGACAGATGATTCCATATACAGAAAAATATAACATAACCCCATTGTTACTGTCACGTTCTGGACCAGTTGAAGTTTCACACAATAGTTCAGTACTTGCTCAGTACTCATTCACATTGTCCATCTAAGTGTAACCAAGGCATGTGTCAGCAAGCTACATTTTTTTGGCTTTTTGGAATATAGTGGTGCTTAAAACTTTGTAAAACCTTTTGAATTTTCAATATTTCTGCATAAAGGTGACCTAACGTGTGATCTCTTCTCCTCCCAAGTCCTAAAACTAGAAAAAGGTAATGCAGTTAAATCAAAAACAGTGTATTCAATGATTTATAGAGGAAAATGATCCAAAACTACATATTTGTTGCGTGTTGCAAAAGTGTGCGACCCTCCAGGAATGCAGGGAGTCCTTGATTTACAACAGTTCATTTAGTGACCATTCAAAGTTACAACGGCATTGAAAACTACTGTTTTCACACTTAACAACCGTTGCAGCATCCCCATGGTCACATGATCAAAATTCAGACACTTGGCAAATGACTTATTTATGATGGTTGCAGTGTCCCGGCATCATGTGATCAACATTTTGTGACCTTCAATGGGGCAGCCTGATTCACTTAACAGCCATGTTACTAATTTAACAACTACAGTGATTCAGTTAATCGTGACAAGAATGGTTGTAAACTGGGGCAAAACTTGCTTAACAACAGAAATTTTGGGCTCAATTGTGGTTGTGAGTCAAAAATGACCTGTATCAGATCATTTAAAGGGGAAATTAGAGACAATTAGAGAATGATTAAAGGAGAAGAAAATTAATGTTTGGAATGATCAGGTTAAAATCCTGATATTAATTGTATGGAAATGTTTTATGGAAAGACCTGAAGCCCATCATTGAGTTGAAGCTGTTCATTATGGAAGAATGGGCTAAAACGTATCCAAGCCGATATGCAGAAATGATTAACAGTTATTGGAAATATTTGGTTGAAAATACTGCTTCCCAAGAGGTCACACTGCTTATAATACTGAAAGCAAAGGTTCACATACCTTTGCTATACAGAAATATGAAGCTTTGGAGCATTTTCCTCAGTAAATCACTGAACAAATATGTTTTTGATTCATTCATTTAATTTGTCTAGTTTTAAGACTTGTAGAGAATACATTATGTTTTACATAATTTTTATGCAGAAATATTGAAAATTTAAAAGTTTCACAAATTTAAAAAAAACCATGATAGATTCAGTTGGTACAGCAGCCTAAAATGCCAAAAGTATACCTACATTGAGTTATGCCTGAGCAATCCGATGTGATCACAAACCAACAGAAATATACACTGCCAACTTCTTCCTTTTAATAAAGATATTACTGTATCACAACAATCTTGAAATCCTATAACTTCATTTCTCTTCTGATGCTGGCAATGACATCAGGGACCAAAAATACAGCCAGAGCAGGCAAAAATCTTTTTGATCCAAATGTTTGGGAGGGACTGATTTAGTCCTTATATGGCCTGTTTAGAATACAATACAAAATAAATATCTACTGATTATAATCCACAGATTAATGAAAAGCCATTCCTAGACGAAGTCTCCTAGAAATGTCACGAAATATTGGGGGGGGGGGAGACAAGAAGCAAAGCAGAATTATGTGATATCCTGTATACTAGGGCTCCCCAACTTCCGGTCCATGGACTGGCAGCAGCCCACAGCATGCCAGAGACCAGAGCACACAAAAAAAAGTGAAGCCCCATCTGCGGGATACAGGCAACACATGAAACCACACCCCCTCTGGTTCACGGAAAAAAATCTCCACCGAACTGGTCCCTGCTGCCCAAAAGGTTGGGGGCCACTGCTGTATACCAAATCCCAAGAAAACATGCAGAAGTTTTACAGTGATACCTTTTCAATCCTGTTCACAAAGAAGGGCTTTGCTAAATTACCTCCCATAGGACAACTGATAAAATCAGCAATGTATATTATGATTGACTGTACACCTGCTGTTTTTTTAAGATTTAGTTTAAACTGTTATTGGATATAGTCATTAAAATATATCAACATTGGGATAATTTTTGATTTCTGTACTTAATTTGGCACAAGCATTTAAGAATGATAATTTCAGCTTCCAAAAAATCATCACACAACTGCATGGATAAGATTTTTTTTTGTACATCTTTTAAGACATTGTGTATTTAGAGGAGAGAGAATTTATGGCAATTATGATTTATGGCAACTGGGTGGATACGGACGCGGTGACAAGGAATAGTCTTGAGAACGTTATCTGGGAAGAGTTTGACTCGGTGACCCCTGAGGATGTGGACAAGATTCTGGGGAGGCTCAGTGCGGCCACATGTTTATTGGATCCGTGTCCCTCCTGGTTAGTGCTGGCTTCCCGGGAGGTTACACGAAGCTGGCTCCAGGGAATTATTAACGCTTCTTTGGGGGAGGGTTACTTCCCCACGGCCTTGAAAGAAGCGGTGGTGAGGCCTCTCCTCAAGAAGCCCTCCCTGGACCCAGCAATTCTAGCTAATTATCGCCCCGTCTCCAACCTTCGCTTTGTGGCGAAGGTTGTTGAGAGTGTGGTCACACGACAGTTTCCCCAGTACTTGGAGGAATCATCATATCTAGATCCGTTCCAGTCGGGTTTCAGGGCCGGGCACAGCACGGAAACGGCATTGGTCGCATTGGTTGATGATCTCTGGAGGGCTCGGGATAGGGGTTGTTCCTCTGTCCTGGTCCTATTAGACCTCTCAGTGGCTTTTGATACCATCGACCATGGTATCGTGCTGCACCGGTTGGAAGAGTTGGGGATAGGGGGCACCGTCTTTCGTTGGTTCTCCTCCTTTCTCTCCAACCGGTCGCAGTTTGTATTGGCAGGGGGGCAGAGGTCGTCCTCGAGGCCTCTTACATATGGAGTGCCCCAGGGGTCGATTATCTCACCCCTTCTGTTCAACATCTATGTGAAGCCGCTGGGTGAGATCATCCGTGGCTTTGGGGTGAAGTACCATCAGTACGCCGATGATACACAGCTGTACATTTCCATCCCAGGCCACCCCAATGATGCCCTTGAAGTGATGTTCTCGTGCCTGGAAGCTGTGCGGATCTGGATGGGGAGAAACCGACTCAGGCTCAACCCTTCCAAGACGGAGTGGCTGTGGTTCCCAGCATCTCAATATAGTCAGATGATTCCATCTCTGACTATCGGGGGCGAGTCTCTAACCCCCGCCGAAAGGGCTCACAATCTGGGTGTCCTGGATTCACAGCTGTCCTTAGAGGACCATCTGACACCTGTTACCAGGGCAGCCTTTTATCAGGTCCGCCTGATACGCCAGTTGTGGCCCTTTCTGGATCGGGATTACCTGTGTACAGTCACTCATGCCCTCGTCACGTCGCATCTGGACTACTGCAATGCTCTCTACATGGGGCTCCCCATGAAGAGCACCCGGAGGCTCCAGTTGGTCCAGAATGCAGCCGCGCGGGTGATTTCGGGGGCTAATTGGCGCTCCCATATAACACCCCTCGTGCGCGAGCTGCACTGGCTTCCTGTGGTCTACCGGGTGCGCTTCAAGGTGCTAGTTACTACCTTTAAAGCGCTCCATGGCATTGGACCTAGGTATCTCCGAGACCGCCTGCTGCCACAAACTGCCTCCCATCGACCAGTGCGCTCCCACAGAGAGGGCCTCCTCGGGGTGCCATTAGCCAAGCAGTGTAGGCTGGTGACACCAAGGGGGAGGGCCTTCTCTGTGGGAGCACCCACCCTCTGGAACCAGCTCCCTCTAGATTTAAGAACTATTCATGACCTGGCCACCTTCCGCCGTGCCCTCAAGACGTATTATTTTTATCAATCCGGGCTGGCGTGAAAAAGTTTTTGGGGTTTTTAAGATTTTACCAAATTTTAATTGTATTGTCTTAAATCAGGGCCACATCTAATATTTTCTTTTAAATGTATACATATTTTAATGTTTATATTGTGTTTTTACTTGGCTGTTCACCACCCTGAGTCCCCTGGAGAAGGGCGGTATATAAATTTAATTATTTATAAATAAATAAATAATATTGCAATGTATAAAATCAAGCCTAAAACATTTATATGAAACACTGCTAATTAAAGGTGAATAACGTAATTAAAAGTGCATTATTGTAACAAAACGTCTATTGAATATTTATCGATTTATTATATATCAATAGAAAAATTAATGGAGATAGTGAAACATTGCATGAAAAATCCTTCACTTCTCAAATTACAATGATTGTAACTCATTCAGCATTAATTATTTTGGTGTCCTTAAGTTTGATCTGACTACTGGTGACTGTATGGACAAATGCCTTCCATCTTGCCTGGTCCTTGTGATAATTCACAGCTCTTCTATGGTATTTCCACTGATATCATTGGTCCCATTTGTTTATCTTATTTGTTGTCTTTGTTCTCTACTTCCTTTATTAGCTTACCAAACATAGTTCTTTTTTTGTACTCCATCCTTTCACATTACATGCCCAAAAGAATGTGAGTTTTTGCTTGCTAATATTTTTTCTCAAGGGAGCAGTCAGTCTTTTATTTCTCTCAGGACTGAAACATTGGCTGTTCTTGTGCAGACGGTGGTACTCTTAATAACCATCTCCGAACAGTAATTCAAAGCTGTCTCTCTCCTTTCTGTTTCTCAGTGTCCAGTTTTCACAGCCATACATGACTGCAGGAAAGACTGTTGTTCAAACTATTCTGTTTTTGGTTACCATAGGAGAATCTTTATCCTTCGTCACCTAATCTAAGATTGTCACATCTTCCCTTATATACAAATATCTTATTTTACTTCAGCATGTTATCCAGATTGTTTATTCTGTTAAACACAAGAAAACTAGTGCCTAGCCCTAAATTTCTTCATCACCAACTGAATCCACTAAATAAGCATACTTTATACCAGTGGTCCCCAACCTTTCTGATACCAGAGACCGGTTTCATGGAAGACAGTTCTTCCACGGACTGGGTGGGTGAGTGGGATTTTGCCCTAGATTCTGTGCATGTGTAGATTCAGCTTTGCTCAGTCACCCCCTGCTTGTGCTGCCCTCTTCCTAACAGTACCTTGGACCAGTACCAGTCCATGATCTGGAGGTTGGGGACCCTTGGTTTATACTATTTATAGAATATTTACCCTTCAGTTCTATGAAGAAAACAATGCCATTCTTTTGAAAATCCAGTCATTATACTTTTCTTGGCAGTAACAATTAACGTTGATGAACCAGCTGGGTATTTGTATCTGTGTACCTTTCTTCAAATACCTGTTTAGAGCAACAATATTGCAAAATCCAAGGCTTCTGATATATGTGTGTGTGTGTTTATGTATATATAAACATCAAACAACAATAAATCACTCAAACTATATCAGGCTGCAGATTGTAGAAGTGCTTTTTCAGAAATGCATAGTTCTTTGATGACAAAGCCTGTCTAGATATATGGAGCCACTTTGGAGATCATGTAAGCCTTTTAAATGGTAACAGACTAATGAAGCTATTCTAGAAATTGATGTAAACGTTGCAAGTACTTAACATCAAGCAGCTTTCCAGAGATTAATGAAGTTCTCTGAAGTGGTTTTTCTGCTTTAAAAATGACCATCAAGGAAAATAACACTTTATTTCCAGGTTATACATTGTATTTAAGTCCAATGAGAATTGACAGTTCCCCAGGGCTGAACCTGTAGCAGATACTTTATCTTTCCTTCTAGACCAGTGGTTCTCAACCTTCCTAATGCCGCGCCCACCACAACACACCCCGCCGCCACGCCCACCGCTGCGACCCCTGCCGCCGCCGCCATTTGGGTTCTTTTACCCTCTGCGCATGCGCAAAGCGTTCTGCGCATGCGCAGAGGGTAAAAGAACCCAAATGGCGGCGTCCTGGCGAAGTCTCCCGACCCCCAGGTTGAGAACCGCTGTTCTAGACTATCTGCCATCAGCTAACCTATAGAAGAAATCTAGAAGAGAGGGAGCAGCCAAGAAAATATTAGGATTCGTCTGCCTGTCCTATATAAAAGAGCTAGACTTTTTATATATTAAGAACATTGTTTCAGTTTTCTCTTGTGCCATCACTTTGCTGAACACCTAATTCTCACAATCCTGTTTTATGTCTAAGTATATTTACCCATATTGTATAGCTGTAGTATTATTATACTTCCCATCTTCTCTATTGGTATCATTATTATGGTTATTACTCTATTGCTTTGCATGTGCACTGAGGCCTTTTGCACGGGAGACAAATTCCTTTTGTGTCTAATCACACTTGGCCAATAAATTCTCTACTCTTCTCTTCACTCTACTCTACTCTACATTATTGTGAAGTTGTATTGCATCTAGAAAGATGTACATAAATTTAATTTAATTGCTTTTTATATTCCAGAATAGATAAAACAGAAACTCAAATATTGGGTGGGTGGGTGGGTTGGTTGTTTTCAGAACTCTTAATATAAGATAAGCTGTTGTAAAAACTTAATTTCCATGCAGTTACTGTAGCTAGCTAGAATTTCTTAATTTATTTTTGTCTTGAAATGTTGATGCTTTTTCTTACATTTATGTAAAAGAGCAGGCTTCCCAGAAAATGGCAAGCACCTGTGCTGCTGTTGTCCTGTCTCTTTAAATTCTCTCCCTGGCCAGCACTGCAACCTTGACTATAAAAGCTGTGCTCAGAGACAGCTGGTTGTGGTGTGTGGGAGACAGTGAGAAGAAGGTATGTTTAAGTAAAGCGGTCTGAAGCAGCTGGAAGGAGATAATTTTCTCTAGAATACTCACTGACGTAGCAGAGCTCACAAGGGGTAATACCTGGAGTTGTAGAGTAGTAATAGAAGTGAGGAAGAATGGAGTAGTGGTGAGTAGTGATCAATAGATGTGAATGCTTGTGTGTGGGTGTGTTTGTTAGGAACTTGTTTGTCTTTTTATGTTTTAGCCCAGTAAATTCAATATAGTTAAAAGAACTTATGACAATAGTTTTGTCTAGTGATACTCACCAGAACTCAGAAGGGTGGTAGTTGGAGTTGTTATAGGAGTAGTAGTAGTAGGGAGAAAGAATGGAGTAGGGGTGAGTATTGAGTAATAGCTATGAATGCTTGTTTGTGTGTATTGTCTAGGAATCTATTCGTTGTTGGCTCTTTTGTGTTTGGAGCCCAGTAAATTGGATATAGTTAAAATGTGACAAATTAGAAATATCTTCAGCATTGTTGCTTTATATATCTCATATTTATATATGAAATATATAAGTATTTCATTTATAAATATGAAATTTATAAATTTCTTTTTTAATGATTGATCCAAGATGGCGCCGACGAAGGCTGCTTCGGTGAAATGCTCTCAAATGGTTTCTCTTTTATGTACGCTGAGAGCATATGCACCAAAGACAAATTCCTTGTGTGTCCAATCACACTTGGCCAATAAAGAATTCTATTCTATATATATATATATATATATATATATATATATATATATATATATATATATATATATATATATATATATATATATATATATATATATATATATATATATATATATATATATATATATATATATATATATATATATATATATATATATATATATAAAGATTAGACTAGTAAAGAATAATCTATTGATAGTACAGAATTTAATACTGGCTATATCTTCTAAAACTTACTGAGGGATGTTTCTTACTGGATTTTACGTAATAGAATATACATTTCAAAATATTTTTTTCAAGGTTTTTTTTTTGTTTCAAAGCATTGATATCTATTATATGCAGTGTTTTTTACTTTTATGTGTATTTATGTATGACTTAAAATGCATTTATTTCTTGGGTGGTGCTATAGCATGATTCCATGTTCTGGCAGTTCCTGTACCAGGTTACATGGTACTTGAGTTTGTTTGAGTGTAGATAATTTTGTTTTTGGCAAAAGCATCTATGAGATGAGTAAAAAAACCAACGATGAGTATTGTAAGATCTTGCTGTACTGTTGGAGATAAAAAGCTTTCATATCTGGATGTGTTTAAAAACAGATGAGAATGTAATAGGTAATCAAAATATGAGAGACATGTAATCTTAGAAATTTAAGTGCTAATTAAATTGATGCCATTTGGGGAACTTGAACCGTGGCAATGACTTACAAATTATTGTTTGTAAGTGCCCAGAGTCACTGAATATAAGTGGGCAACCATACAAACCCTCTAAATAAGTAAGTAAATAAATAAATAAATAAATAAATAAACCTTTATAAGTGTAAGAAGCTGTTAATTGCATATCTAAACAATATGCATGGGGAAGTTATATTGAAAGTAATACATTTCTAGAAATCAATATTAGTACGTCAATAAAACATTATAAAAAGCAGTATCTTAGAATACTGTTGGATATTTTTAAAGAAGCTTGAGATAAGACATATTATTTTCTGTCATAATATTTTCCCCATATATTGTTAGAAATATTCAGTAGGGCTTTAACTTTATAAATTGTCTTAAATAACAATCTTTCTCTTCCCCCCCCCCCCTCAACTTCTATCACTAGGAGTCGAAAGCTTCAAATCCGAAATATTCCACCACACTTGCAGTGGGAGGTAGGCATTCATCTTTAAATTTTAAATTTTCAACCTGTTTATAAGAGGATAAATTGATAGTATGCCTTTTGCCTACCAATTTGCCTCTTGTTCTCTCACTTCTTTCTCTTCTAACTCTTAGCATATGCAAAATTTGACAAGAACTGTTTTCTGTTCTTGAGATGTTAATTTACAACTTTGAACAACAGAGACATCCAAGTTTTTATTTCAACTGCCCTCAATTGGACAGTTGAAGTTAAATGGAGGGCAATTGGAGTTAAAATGTTTTCAGAATTTTACAGTGCAACCCTAGGTGAATAGTAATCTTCTGATTTATTCCCATTTTAAAGCTCATTAGTGCTTTCCTGATCTTTAGAAACATGAACATTGTGATGGAATTTGTATAATTTTCTGTCTCTAAATATTTTCAAAGCACCATGCTGGCTGGAGATTTTATAAAATCAGGATAGCGATTATCCCAAGAATATGAAGATACCTCTCTATTTGTGCCACTTTCTCATGCTGTAGTTCTCCCAGATATAATTTGTAAAATTTATATTCGTTTGCCTAAATAATTTATTTGATAGGTTTTTGGATGCTGAAGAGCTTGTTGAAGTGTTTGAATATTTTTATTTATCAAAAATAATATATCCCCCACTTTTCCCCATTTTTAGTGAGACTGTACAGTGTAATAATAATAGGATGATATTTTAGTTGTGTCAGTATAAAATATTTTAAATGTCTGGGGAAAAATTAGAAATTTTTATATAATAATAACAACACATTGGAGCAGTTATTAAAAATTCTTACAGAAAAAAAGATAAAAGTAGTGTGACATAATGGGAAAGGAATTAAATTGAGATGAAAGAAAGTTCATAAAATAAAGTTAGTGTGCATACAGTTTCATTGAATATAGGCAAGTAAGTACCCACAGGTGTTGCCATATTTAGCTATATTTATATGCTAAAGCTTGCATGCAGAAATGTTATTTGTTACTGACAGATTATTTTTAGAATGCATGAAATTGTAAGAGATTGTGTATATATATTCCATACACAAACACCATTTAAATAACTGGTTTTAATGCTGTGAATTAAAATCTCTACGAAACCTTATAGATTTGAAATAAACACACCATATATCATTACTTGTACATAATATAGGTTAAATTTGGTGTGTTGAACAAATCAGGGATCATAAAGAGCAACCAAGTTTCTATGTTTGTGATTTGTTTACTGAACAACATTTCAACATTCCTCAATTTGATCATGAGCACCCAATGTCTATATTGAGACAATTAGCTCTGGGCCAGGAATGCTTCCTGTTTCATGATGTTTATAGTCTAATTCATATCTATGATGCTAGTATTTATTTATTTTATTTTATTTGTGAGATTTATATACTGCCTCTCAGTGCAAGCACTCTCTAAGCGGTTTACACTATTAAGCAATGTATATATTTACATTGCCCCCAACAATCTGGGTCCTCATTTTACCTACCTCGGAAGGATTGAAGGCTGAGTCAACCTTGAGCCGTTGAGATTTGAACCGCAACAAATTTTGTACGATGCTGCTTAAAAGTTCATGAATTCTTTTGAATTTTCAATATTTTTGCATAAATGTGACCTCAAACATCTATTCTCCACATAAGTTTTGAAAGTAGATAAAGAGAACACAGTTAAACAAATTTTGGAAGCAAATTCTTAAACAGCTACCTGAGAAACTAGTCTGACTACAGAAAGCATTTGAGTGCAATTACTGAGCAAAAAGCCTAGAGATGGTGCAACTAATTCCTATATCCGAATGGTGATTTTTTTTTATGTGGGCAGTAATTTAATAAGCATGTTAAATTTCATAATAACATACTTTTATAAACAAGCATGTTAATTACTTGTTTATAAAATAAATGGAACATGCATAAAACATTGGTGCTGTTTGTTCATTCATTTTCTTTATGTAGAACTCACATGAAGAACACGCAATGGCAAAGATGCTCAAAAACTGAGGAAATCCAAAAGGGCTGTTACATTCTCACAAAACTATATGTTTGATTTCAATGCTTAAAATATTAATACAATATTTGCTTAGGTGGCTCTTTGTTAAAGATAATTGTGGCTTTTGAGTGGGTATAGGGCAGTGATGGTGAACCTTTTAGAGACCGAGTGCCCAAACTGCAACCCAAAACCCACTTATTAATCGCAAAGTGCCAACATGGTAATTTAACCTGAATAATGAGGTTTTACTACCTAAAATCACGATAAACAATGCAGAATTCAGCTAATTGTTCTAAGAAAAATGTGATAAATGCACTTTTATGCCCCTTCATTTTTTTCCTGCTTTTGAAATATTACATTTAGCAACAATAAAAAAGAAAAACTTTTGTAATACCGTGTTTTCCCGAAAATAATACATGTCCCCTTAATAAGGCCAATCAGGCTTTTCAGCGCATGCGCTGAAATAAGGCCCCCCAAACTACTTTCCAGGGAAAGGTGGGGACATGCCCCATGCATCCGGGCCGAGCCTGCTTGGGGGCAACAGAGGCAGCCGCTCCCTCGCCCGGTGGCTCCCATTTGTTCCAAGACCCCCATCCTTTCCTTGGAAAGGCGGCAGCAGCAGCAACTCACCCAGTGGGAGGAAATGTTTGGTGTTAACTCATGCCCAGCAGCATGAGGTGGCAGGAGGGCCCCGCTACGGAGCCCACTGAGAGAATAGCCCGCTGACTCAGAGGTGCAGGGAGGCAGATCCCGGGGCGGGCAGGTGGAAGGGCACTTTTGCATCTCTCCACATCGCTGTGGGGCGGGGGATGGGGGGGCGGGGCTCTCCCTCCCTCCCGCCACGGCAGCTCCAGAGTCTCGATCCCTGCCTCTCCTCCTCGCAGGCAGGAGCGCGTTTCAAAACGCTGCCGGAGGCAGAGCCCAGAGGAGCCCAGCCAGTCCCGCGGGGTGTGCGCGTGTTGTGTCGATGCCTGCGCACACCCGTCTCTCTCCCCCCCCTCTCTCTGTCTCCCTCCTCTCCGGGCCGGGAGCTGCTCTTTTTGCGGCGGGCACTTTTTTCGCCGGGAGAGATAGAGAGCAAGTGAGAGGCAGATGCGCACACACCCCGCGGGACTGGCTCGGCTTCTCTGGGCTCTGCCTCCAGCGGCGCTTTGAAACGCGCTCCTACCTGCGAGGAGGCAGCGAGGCAGGGATTGAGGCTCGCCTCCTCTTCCTCGCAGGCAGGAGCGCGTTTCAAAACGCTGCCAGAGGCAGAACCCAGAGGAGATGAGCCAGTCCCGCAGGGTGTGCTCGCACCCGCCTCTCTTTCCGAGGAATGCGACAGCTACAAGTGTCAGGTAGGACGCATGTCTCCTGGCCCGCCCCACCTGCCCCCCCCAAATTGCATCCCACCGTGAGACGTGCGTTTACCTGACACTTGTAGCTCTGTTGCATTCCTCGGTGTTGTGTCCAGGGAAGCCCATTGTAAAAGAAAATGTCTCTCGACTTCAATCAAACTTCTCGAACTCGCGAGAAGTTTTCTTTTACAATGGGCTTCCCTGGACACAATGTTGAGGAACGCGACAGAGCTACAAGTCCCAGGTAGAACGCGCATCTCGCGGTGCAACACGTCCCACCTGCCAGAAATGAGTCTCTGTGAGACTTGTCATACCACTGCCTCTCCCTCGTGGAGCAGGACTCTGCAAGGCTTGTTGTGCCGTTGCATGCACGAACGGCAGCACTACCGTGAGGTTCGACATACCAGCACAGCTTTGAGCGGCAGTACGCCAGCTGTGCCGGTATGATGAAGCTCGCGGCAGTCCTGCAGTTTGTGCATGCAACGGCACAACAAGTCTTGCTCCACGAGGCGGTGGCGGCGGGCCAGCTGCTCGGCCGGCACCAAGAACAGGGAGGGGAGGCGGCGTTGATGGAACATCCAGTCCCACGCTCGCCGCCTACTGCACCCCGAAAATAATAACACCCCCCCCCCGATAATAAGGCCAAGGTCATATTTCGGAGGTCAAAAGAAAATAAGACCCTGTCTTATTTTCGGGGAGAAACAATATAATTTCTCTTTCCTTCCCTCTCTCTTTCCTCCTCTCTCTCTCTTTCCCTCCCCCCATGTCTCCCTCTTTTCCTTTCTTTCCCTGTTTCTCTCTCTCTCTTTCCCTCCCCCTCTCTCTTTCCCTGCCTCTGTCTCTCTTTCCCTCCCTCCCTTTCCCTCTTTCTGTTTCTCTCTCTGTCTCTCTCCCTTCCTCTTTCTCTCTCCCTCCTTCTCGCTCTCTTTCTCTCCCCCTCTCTTTTCCTCCCTCCCTCCCCTCCCTCCCTCTTTCCTTCCCCCTCTCTCTTTCCCTCTCTCTCTGTTGTTCTCTTTCCCTCTCCCCCCTCCCTCCCCTGGGGAGGAAAGAACCCCTGAACTGGTGCTGGGTGGTGGGAATCTGATGTCTGGAGGCCAAGGAGCACCGCATCATGCTCAGCTGGTCGGCGGAAAGCCGAAGACTGGGGGCAGGGGGGGGCATGTGCACATGCGCGGGGGGGGTGCGGTGGAGCCGCGCGGATGCGGGGGGGTGGATGGAGCACGGAGTCATGCATGCGGGGGGGCGTACGGGGTCACGCGTGCCTTGCATTATGGGCGCGGGCACGCTGTCGCATGCACTATCACGTGCTTTCGGCACGCGACGACAAAAAGATTAGCCATCACTGGCCTATAGTATAAAAACTGCAGCTTTTTGTGTACAAGAAAGGCATCTGTGTTATAACAAGAGGAGGAGACCCCAATTAGACAAATGCTAGAGTTCCTACATAAAAAAGAAATACATTTTTTTCTAGCTAGAGTAAATATTCACACAAACTTTTCTGTTCAGTTGCTCATCAAGATTACTATCTCACTACCAGCTTGGCTAGAAATTCTGTTATTGCCCAACAAGGCTGCATGTGAAGATTGAGAGGCAGATGAACAATTTAGACAAAATGGGTTTGTTTTTAGAGTAAAGTTAGAGGATTTGGCTTTTTAGGAATAAAAGTAAAGTATTCCACTTGATAAAATCAAATAGGAATTGGGAGTAGTTATAAAATGTAAGAAAGGCCTAGTAAGTAAGGAAGTTAGAATACCAATGCAAATGTTTCTCATGCTTTTCTTGGATTCATTCATGTATATTGATTTAAGATGTGAATTTATTTTTAGAGTGCGAGGCGAGAACTACTAAGGTTATGGTTTAAGATTTAGAATATAAATTCCTTGGTTATTTTTCTTTATTTTATTTTTGCATTCAATCTTTAGTGATTTTGCCTTTATAGAATGCTGCTTATATTGGAAATTGTTTTCACATTTATAGATGAAAAGTATATCTATTTATAAACTCATTGCATTCAGTTTCTCTCCCCCCCCCCCGCCCACAAAGACAGAATATAAGAATCATGATGGATTACGCCAATATTAGACAAAGATTAGTATTAAAAGGAAGGTGTATTTTGTTGTGTTAATACTGATTCAAAAATAATGGCTGGATACAGGTTTAAATTTGCATCCCATTGACTTTGGGTATTTATTCTAGACATGAATTAAGTGTTCATCTAACCAACTGTTTTCTTCCTTTGAAGGAGTGGGTTACAATACTAACCAATAGTCATATGATTTTTCATTTCCTCTACTCAAAAAACAATTTAGCTTAAAAGTATGTTTATTATATTTCATGTTTTAGTAATCGGCTTCCAGGCATCAAGAAAGATGCTTTTGATGGGTTAAAAAAAGATTGTGATGATAAATATATCCAACAAAGTCCCTTCAAGAGGTTTCCTTCTACATAAACCTCATTTGTTGCTTGATCAGACTAGGTTGCATTTGTAAAAAGGAGTAAGGTGAATTCTTATTTAAAATGAATGAAGAGAACTTAATCTTACCTCAGAGCAGGGGTCTCCAACCTTGGCAACTTTAAGACTTGTGGACTTCAACTCCTAGAAGCAAAGCTGGCTGAGGAATTCTGTTAGTTGAAGTCCACAAGTCTTAAAGTTGCCAAGGTTGGAGACCCCTGCCTCAGAGGAATGTTCTTTCTCTGTCTCTCTCTCTGAAGTATTTAAGTCATGGTAAAATTGCTAGCTATTATAAATTTTTAAAATTATTATAACTACTGATTAGGTGCTGCCTGACTTGAAAGGTTACATTCCTGAATATGCAAGGAATTTTTCAGTCTAATGAAGTTAAAAAAATAATCACTTGCTTGTTGCTTTCCCCCCTCCCCCTTTAAGCACACTAACTCAATTCAGTTTAGTTTACAATAAATATTCCTGTAAATATTGTAATTAATTGTAAACACCTCTATATTTATTTCTAAAAATCTATTATCTATTAAATTCTTCACTATAATAGCAGTCGAAATATTTTTAATACTGCATTTATTTGAGTCAACCATTTTTAAGCATGGTTTTATTTTGATTTTGAAGAAAATTATAGTAATTAGAAAACCTGTTTCAATATGTGCTGATTTAAGTCTCAAGCCTAATTTTTTGCAATGAAGAAATGTAACTATAATGGTCTGTGTTCAATTGTATGTAACATATTAGAGTTTATTCTGACATCTTTACAGTCCCTTTAATTTCGTTTAAATCTTGAATTTAAGAATACACACACACACTCAGAAGTAACTCCATACAATTTGCTATTAACGAATTCATTTAATTCCTGGGGATCAAATTGAATGTGGAAGTTTCACATTCAGCAATGAAGCTTATCAAATTTAAGAAAAATCTGGAAAAACCTATGTCACTAACTTAGTAAGACAGAAACATAATTTGGATTTATATATATTATGCTGGAAGTTTATTATATAAATTTGTACAAGTTGTGTAAAGTTTACATTGTACTTTGTTTCTTTTTAATAGGTCCTGGACGGTTTGCTGGCACAATATGGAACTGTGGAAACCTGTGAGCAAGGTGGTGTAATATTCAAATAGTTTGTTTAAAGAAAATGATCAAAGGAAGTTTTAATTTATTTTTTTCGATACATCCTTTTTTGTTCTAGTGAATACTGACACAGAGACTGCAGTAGTAAATGTAACATACGCCAATAAGGACCAGGCCAGGCAGTAAGTCCTCATTTATTTATTTTTAGTTTTTTTCCTACCTTTAAAATCGTTTTTCTCTTACGTATTAACATTTGATACAGTCTCTTATTTGTCATTTATTTTATATTTACTTTTTAAAATCAAAATACTAAGGTTACACTCTTCATCCAACTGCTTATATGTAAGCCTGCATGTTGAGCTTAGTTGGATTACCTTTTGAATAGGAACATATCTAGTTGCACTGGGGAATTGCACTTGTAAACTTTTATGAGGGAGTAAGGTGATTTAACATCAAACAGTTCCCTCGTTAATTGGTGTATTCAGTTTCCTGATGTCTCTGACCAGATGTCCTCTTGAGAAGAGTTGATCCGTGCAAGTGAAAAATGCCTAGATTGAAGATAACTATAGAAGGATTTGAGTCTAGATGAACGCTCATAGAATTTCTTTTTAATAGTAAGAAAATCAAACTTTGGGAAGATTATAATGTCTTTAAAGCGATTGAAAGCTGTTGGCATTTGTCAGAAACAGAGGTATTTCTTCTGGTTTATATAATATACACCCCCACACATTCCAGTTTGACACCTATTTAACCCTTGGTTTACATTATTATTATTATATGCAAGTCTTTTTCAGTTTCTAGTTAAATATTTCAAGACTGCAGAATTGGAAGCAATGAAATCTTCATCTAAATATTCCCTGACACTTGATTACAATTATAAGGCCACCTGATCAAAAAAAGACTCAGTGTGGCATGTAAAATTAAAACAATTGTAAAATCAAACCATAAAAGTACCGTATTTTTCAGAGTATAAGACACACCTTTTTATCCTCAAAAAGAGGGTGAAAATTTGGGTGCGTCTTATACACCGAATGTAGCCTCAGCCACCCCCATCCTTTGGCCTCTGCCTGCCAGCAATTTACCTCTTTGCAGCAAACAACAGAAACAGAAGCCTTATTAGCACAATAAAAGATTATCTGCCTCCCGACCTACAGCTGACAGGCTAGCAAGCCACGTGGTAAAATGAAACTAACTATGGTGGCTGTAATGAGACAAAATGCTGGGAGATAAACTGCTGGCAATATTACACTGCTGAAATTGCAAGAAAGTAAGCTACAGCTACTGTAGCCTAGAGGTAGAGCTCTTGCCTCAGTCAGGAGGTTGTGAGTTCTATCCTAGGTAGAGGCAGATTCTGTTAATATGTTATTTTGTTAAATGTTTGTAGAGTGTTCAAATTTTAAGACTTATTTTTTAAAGACTGCTTTATTATTGTTCTAGACAACTTAACAAAATGAAGAAGCTTTTTAAAATAAATTCTTGCTCTGAAGAGGCCCAGTGCTATTGTATCTTCTTTTAAATAGCAGAAAGCCTTCCAGAAAGCCACATCAATTTTGAAGATCTGTAAATGTATAAACTGAAATGTCCTGTTTTAATATTAAGTATTAGTATTAAAATAAGGCAGCTGAATTAAACCCTGACTTAGTCATGTTTGGAGTAGATGTATTTAAATAATTGGGAGGAGTTAGTGTGATTACATTTAAGAAAACTTTCTGGGATTAATATACTGCCATAATGTACATTTCTCCAATTCTTTGCTATTTCTATGGGTCAGACACACATGCACAGAAATACACAGGAAACAGTGTATATCATCTGTGCTGTTTGCTGTTTGGCAAATTGCTGGGAGACAGAGGCCTTTTTTCCTTGTTTTCTTTCCCCAAAACTAAGGTGCTTCTTATACTTCGGTGCGTCTTATACTCTGAAAAATACGGTAAATGCAGAAATGCCAATATATTAGAGACAGAGGTGGGCTCCTCCCAGTTCGCCCGAACCGGTAGCAACTTGCTGGTGACGTCATGATGATGTCACAGAACCGGTTCGTTCGGTGCTGGTCCGTAGATGGTGCCATCTTTTTTGGGAAAAAAATTTTGGGGGGGGAGGAATTCCCCCCCTGGTTTTTTTCTTCTTCTGAGCATGCTCAGAAGCCGAATTTCCGGCTGCGCATGCGTTGCCATCTTGTTTTTGACTTTTTTAAAAAAAAATTTAGGAATTTTTTTTCGGCACTGCGTGCATGCACGCCCACAAGGCATGGCAACGCAGTGCGGGAGGAAGTAAACCGGCAGCGAGGTAAATTAGAACTCGCCCCTGATTAGAGAAGTGTAGAAGTTAGAAAACCCATTCATCCTTTATCAATGGAATTGCTATTTTATGTCTGCAATGGTTTATTGAAAATTTGGTGGAATTTATATTTTAAAATCTTTGCCACAGATGCAGACATTAACAGAGGAAACGACTTCTACTAGTCTTGTATAAAATGACCACAGTTCAGAATTGGCTATCACTCTAGTAGAAGCAAAATCTACAGCAGTAGGCACCAGTAAAAGTTATATCTGTCTACATGCCCTGCCCTATTTTTGCAAAGTCAAGAATACTTAAAATCATAGTGAGGAGTCACATTTTATGGTGTACAGATAGTCCTCAGCTTACAAGTGTTTGTTCAGTGACCATTTGAAATTATGATGGTACTGAACTAAGGGACTTATGGCCCCTGCCTGAAGATATGGCTGAAATAAAACACAATCACATGACTCTGGAATGCTGCAAATGGACATAAATTCAGCCATGTTGCTGAGCATCCAGGCTGCGGTCATATGAACACTGGGTGGGGGAAAGAATTGTTGGAACTTTAGATCCAGGTCATACATCCCCCAATTTCTGAATTGAAAAAGCTTCTTCAATGAAGAAGAATGTCCAGTTACCCTTCGGGGAAAAACACTTTTGGGATAACCACAACCTGGATGATTGAGAATGTCCATAGTCAAGTCCCCTTTTTCTTAAACACAAAGTGACTGGTTATAAATCGAGGACTACTTGTTTAGCCTTTATAATATAAAAGTATTATGCAGAAAGGATACATTAACTTTTCAAAAAATGTGATATTGACCCAACACTGCATCAAAGAATACCATAAAATTACAAATGTAGATGTGTAGAAATGGCTACATATAGTACTTGGGTATATTTTTTTCACCAATTTTATGACTTTTAATATTTTGATGTCTACATTTGCTTGGTAAATCTGGTGTCACTCCACTACAAAATGAAAATATTAAAATGGAATTCTGTGCCACCTAGTGGCTAACTGAAATTAATAATTTAGTTTCTTTTTTTCTGTGTGGTTCTCTACACATTTACACTTGCTTTTGCTCAATCATTTAGTGCTATTGACAATTTTCAAAGAGCCGTTATATAAATAAGGCTCCTAGAATTGTGTGTTGTAAGAGTTGGATGAACAATGTAGTATTAGATCATTTCCCTACAAGGAACTGTTTACCTGTTAAAGATTCTTTACTAGACCTTGCTTTCAGTATACATGTCTCACAAGGATGCAATTTTGAAGTAAGCTGCTGCTCACATTGGGTTCTATCCTGTTGTATCTCTTGTCTCTGGGAAATATATATGTGGGTGCATGCACGTGCATGTATATTAAAGCTTTAATACTGAATCATAGATATTTAATGATTTTTTTTGTAGTGTACTATGATTTTAAAGTCACAGCCATTATTCTAAATTCACTTTTCATGTAAGAAAGGTGAATTAGTTATTTGGTTAGTTAGATTTCAAATATAACTTGACTTTTTTTAAAAAAAATGTTACAAATTGGTCAGTACTAACTACTTGATAATTTCAATTAATTTATACATTATTGTAATTAGATATTTGCCTAAGTGAGTAACGCTTGCCTCCAGGCTGCCAGGTGCAGTTCATGAACAGCTGCATGTAAGTAGAAAAAGGGGGAAATAGCAAGTTTGCCAAGACAGATTGGCTGCTTGCCCTTCAAAAGAAACAAAATAAGGATGCTGTCACTACTTGTATTAGTCCTCTCGTTTGAAATGAGTTTGATATGAGTTTGATATGAGGATTAATGTTATAATACATTGCTACACTGATTCAAAAATGAGTTATGGAGGAAGCAGAAATTGTTCTGTTAGGAAGACAAATGGTTTAAATAGACCCATGATAATATAAATGGAGAACTCGGTTAGAAACTCATGTTTGAGTTGAGAGATGTCGTATTAGATATTTTAATTGTATATAGGTTTTTCTAAAACTTGATTTGGGGAAGGCAGAGAAGGAAAAAAAAAACCTCTTCCCCTTCCTGTTCATACAGGATTTGTAGTTTGGATTAAAAGGCAAAGGCTTTCCTTAAGAGAATGCAATAAAACCTTACCTTAGATTTGTTGTCTAAACAGTCATAATAATATGAAGGAAAAAGCAGAAAGGAAGATGAAAGAATGATGATTCAAATTTAGGCAACTAACTTACAGATAATTATCTTTTAATGATCACAGTTGATCATTACACATTACACAACACTCTGCTGTGTTGTTTCTAAGTGAAACGTAACCTTGTCCAACTTACTACATGAGTTCTGTGGTTGTTAAGTAAATCACCAGAGGTGGGTTCCTGCCTGTTTTTGCCGGTGCGGTTAATAGCTGTTGTTCGGCGCAGAGCCGAAGACGCTGCTGCCGTTCACGGCGCGGGAGCTTTCCCCGAGTGCTTTCCCTGCCCGCATGGACGCCGCCAATTGCGTTCTTTTGCCCTCTGCGCATGCGCAGAGGGCAAAAGAACACAATTGGCGGAGTCCATGCGGGTGGTGGCAGCGCCCGGGGAAAGCTCCCGTGCTGCGGGCGGCAGCAGCGTCTTCGGCTCTGCGCCGAACAACAGCTATTAACAGCACCAGCAGGAACCCACCTCTGTAAATCACTTATGGTTGTTAACCATGGTCACATAACCACAACTTGTGACTAACTGCTGGCTTCTCCATTGACTTTCCTTGTTGGAAGCCAGCTGTGAAAGTCACAAATGGTATAATCACATAACTGCGGGACACTTCAAATGTCAGAAATGTGCACCAATTGCCAAGTGCCTGAATCACGATGTTTCAACCATTGTAAGTTCAAATACCAGTTGTAAACCTGCTTTTTAAGCTCTGTTGTAAATTCAAATGATCATTAAACAGGACAGTCATTAACTGAGGACTACCTATATTTGGAATTTGAATTTCTTGAGCATGCTGGAGAATAGGATCCAGCCCAAAATACAGTCCTTCCTTCTACTTGTAATGTCATAAATTAGGACCAGAGTCCTTTCCTCTTATCATGTTGCCTATCTACCAATGATAAGCAGTTTTAAGATTCCAGCCAATCACATCTTCCTTTCTAAGCGGCTCTTTTTTGCAAACTTACGCCTATCTGTAAAGAGAAAGGAGTTAAATGTGGCTCTTCAAAAGGCAGCACTCTTTAGAACTGGGAACACTTTCAGATGCTGGCTCCCAAAGTATTTTTTGCTCTAGAAAAATAGGAAAAAGGCAGAACTTCAGAGAAATTCTGCTTCATGTTGCTATTAATACTGCTTTTGAGTCATCTTAAGGCATTTCCCCATGAGGAAGGAAGGAGATAATGTTTAGGCATAAAGAAAAGGGTTATTTATGATCTCATGAGCCAGATGGGACAGCTTACCATTCCCAATGAAATGCTATACCATAATTGATTGGCTTTCTGTTCTGCTGCTTCATCTGCAACAACTTACTCTCTTTGTAAACTTATACAGAGCAATAGAAAAATTGAACGGATTCCAGCTTGAAAACTATTCATTAAAAGTTGCATATATTCCTGATGAAATGGCAGCCCAACCACCTCCTCAGCAGCATCCTCAAGGTAGACGTGGATTTGGGCAGAGAGGTCCCCCTAGACAAGGTTCACCAGGGGCAGCAACAAGACAGAAACCACAGTCTGATGTTCCATTACGGATACTTGTTCCAACCCAGTTTGTAGGAGCTATTATTGGAAAAGAAGGGGCCACAATCAGAAATATCACAAAGCAGACGCAGTCAAAGTAAGTCACTATATGAAGTCTTTATTATCAATTATTAATTTTTATTAAAACTTAAAGTGTTATATTGTTACATTTATGTTATTGAAATACTTATAATTTTTAATTGGAAAAGAAGGCTGAGTTCATATGATCTTGCTTCATGAGTATTCAGTTCAACTGAGATGGTGCTAACTGGGTTGTAGTGCTATTAAGAGTTCTTACATTTAAGAATCCAGATAAACATTAGAATGTGTCACATTTCATTATATTGTCTTGCCATCTATATTTCCCCAATCTAGATATTAAGGAGGCAGGTATTCAAGAGGATGGAAAGGAAGAAAACATTAGGGTCATTCACAGCTCATTCTTCAATCAGCACATCATGTTTAGAAAGACTGTGTTATTACTGATTTGGCCATGTCTGACATTTTTGCCCAGTTCTGTTATTTAAATTTAATAATATTTAACTTGTTTGGTAGGTCATTGTTGTTTATTTTTAAAGCTTGAATGTGTATTTTAATGAACTTCATTGAGGTAGTATTTTTTAAACTTTTTTTAAAAAGTGCATTCAGTATGATATTTTAATATGTATTTTCACTTCTTTTAAGAACGATTAAAAAAAATAGACTTCTGTAAGTTGAAACCAAGTTCAGGTAGAATACTGAAAGCATAGACAATTTGTGAACTGAAAATGGGAGAGATGAATCTGTATGAAAGAGAGAAGCATGGATGTCTGTAAGATGTTTCCAGTTATCAAAACTATAATCTGGCAGAATGGAATCTGAATAAGGCTAATATGGAGAGGTAGTATTTTTGCATTGAAGAATGTCTAATGAAGACTTTGCATTTTATTGTACTTTTCCTGTACTGTTTTTGTTGAAGCAAATAAAATTGCAGTCTTTTTTTTTAGCTGTATTCACTGATTTCAGGTTTTTGTACTTTATTGCTTATTTTGACATCCATTTTTTGAGTGAATTTTAGGATTGTTTGAAAGCCAGGCATAACGTCCTGTTCTTCAATGAAATGAAATGTATTCAGTCACACAGAGTTGTAGGTCTGAAAATGGCACTGAATTAATGTAGTAGCTCTAGAGGTACAATATTACAAGTATTGAGATGGATGGCAAGCAGTTGATCAAGACTTGATTTTCTATATTGGCACTACAACGAGAGAGAAGAATTTGAAATTTTGTAAGTCCCAAAGTAGGGAAAATGTAGTAAGTCATTGATATTTCTGTATATGTTAAATGACTGATCAAGCCACTTCAAAACTTTAGTTCTGGTAAGCAGATCTTATAAGAATGAGTTATTGTGGCTGATCTTTAAAAGGGTAAGTATAATAGGTCATTTGAAAGTTACAGGGCTTCAAGGGGGAAAAAATCCCAAAATAAAATACTGGCAAATCATTTCCATGGAACCAAGCTCAATTCCAGAGGGACTTTGTCTAAAATTTGATTGGATAAAAATATGTATAAATTATTCTCTTGAGGACTTGGTTTTAATCACTCAAGGAAACATCTTCTGTATACACATTCATCTTATGGCAGATGCAAGCTAAATTAAGTTAGACAACAAGACCAAATGGATTGAACTTAAATGTTTCACGATATTAATGAAAATGCATTAATTTAACAGTCGAGTTATGATATTTGAATTTGGTTCTATTGGTTTATTTTCAATAGATTCAGATTTTGTCAATAGACTCAAGATTTTGAAAATCACAAATATTTTTACATTTTTTTTCTCTTTTTAGAATTGATATTCATCGTAAAGAAAATGCAGGAGCTGCTGAAAAACCAATCACAATCCATTCTACTCCAGAAGGATGCTCAACTGCTTGTAAAATTATCATGGAAATAATGCAGAAGGAAGCTCAAGACACTAAATTGTGAGTAAAGGTGTTTTAGTAAGTCTGCCTGCCTGTCTCAAATATAGGTAACCTTCGAGTTATGACCACAGTTGAGCCCAAGATTTATGTTGCTAAGTGAGAAATTTGTTAAGTGAGTTTGCCACATTTTACAACTTGCCTTGCCACAGTTGTTAAGTGAATCACTTCAGTTGTTAAATTAGTCACACGGTTGTTAAATGAATCTGGCTTCCCCATTGACGTTATTGGTCAGAAAGTCACAAAAGAGGATCACATGACCCTGGGATACTTCAACTGTCATAAATGTGAGTCAGTTGCCAACCGCCTGAATTTTGATCATGTGGATGCTGCAACAATTGTTAAGTGTGAAAAAGGGTCATAAATCACTTTTTTCAGTGCCTAAATGAACTATTGTAAGTTCATTTACTTACTAGAGGTCACTTTAGTCACTAAATGAACTGTTGTAAGCCGAGGACTATCTGTGCTTAACTATGGCAAACATATACAAAGGAATATTATGTCTTAATCCTGTCTATATATGTTGAAGAAAAGAGTTAGACAAAAGGGGGGTATAAGATAGCTATTTCTTAAGCATATTTTGCACAGTTAAAATACATCTATAGAGATAGATGTAAATACTGATGTGGGAAAATGAAGCCAGAATTTCAAATAAATTTCTAACATTTCAAACTAGCAACTGAAATACATATAAGCAAAAAAGTTCTTAATATTTTTAGCAATCACAAATAGTATCCAAAAATAATCTTAACGTATAAATTGAACAGTAACAATTGAAACATGGTAGAAGTAATAATAATAGTTGAAGTTACTGCAAATTTTTAAAAAGAAAGCAATTTTAAGTGGTCTAGTTTTATTATGTCACCGACTATTTCATTGAAGATTTAGTCACATTGGCCTAGGAAATAACTGCTTTCACCAATCTTTCAGCTCTAAAATAACCACAGTATAATGCTTTCATTTCTAACTTCTTGTTAATACAGTAGTAAAGGAGATAAGTCATAATCAAACAGCTCATCTAATTATTGTGGGATAGTACTAAATGCATTCTGTTCTTCTCTAAACTGTGATAAGATGGTGTCCTAGACAGATTATAATTACTGAATATAAAAGAAGTCAGAAGTTATTATTAGAGATAGGAAATAATATGAAGAACAACTGATAAAGCTTCCCATAGAAACATAAGAAATCTGATTAAGAATAAATTTGCTTTGGACTCAAAGTATGAAAAAACCCAGTCGAACTATAATAGAAAAACTGTAGTATATTTTCCAACAAACACGTATCTTTAAAACTAAGTCTTATTTCAAACATATTCCTAGGTAAGAAATCAGCAATTGTGTTCTTAATGATCATATAGACCAGTGATGGCGAACCTTTTTTGGCTCAGGTGCCAAAAGGGTGTGTGCACGCATGATAGCGCGCACGCTCGTGCCCACACCCATAATGCAATGCCCTCCTCCTGTGCATGCAAACAACCCCCGCGCTGCCCCCCCACGCATGCGCACAACCCCCCTGCGCTGGCCCCCACACACATGCATACAAGCCTCACTGAAGCCTCCAGACTTCCGGTAGGCCTGTTGGGCCGTTTTTCGCCGTCCCCAGGGTTCAGGAAAGCCTTCTGAAGCCTGGGGATGGCAAAAACGGCCGAAAATAAGTCCAAAAATCAGCTGGCCAGCGCGCACATGTGTGCTGGAGCTGACATAGGGCAACACCTCGCGTGCCCTCAGATATATCTCCGCGTGCCACAGGTTCGCCATCACTGATATAGACAGTATAAAGGTAAATATACTCAAACACTTTGGAAGTGATGGGCTTACAGCTTCAACTTTTATTCTTGAAGAAATTTAATTTTACAGGATAGTTTGAGAATTTCTTGATTATATAATAAACTATATGAACTTGATCATGGAAAAATGACTCTGCTTCTTAATTTGTGGTTAATAAATTATGTGACTTTCATTTATACACCTGTCTGGAATGTTTACAGCACAGAAGACATTCCCTTGAAGATACTGGCACATAATAATTTTGTTGGCCGACTCATTGGTAAAGAGGGACGGAATTTGAAAAAAATTGAACAGGATACTGACACTAAAATAACAATATCTCCGTAAGTATTTGGTCTTTTAAGGAAGTATGCAACAAGTCAATCTTAAAATGCTATACTTGTTAGAACTACTAACTGCCAGAAAAGTTTTAGAAAAAAAGTATTAACTGCATTCACAGAGTTGCTAATTCCATTAGGTTATGTCTATGTGATAATCAATATATTTTCTTTTGCATAGAAATGTCATGTTACACCATAAACTTATTTTTATGCACATAAATGCAAATTTTATATATGTCATGTTTCTCAGATATGCAGTTCAATATATTACATTTGAAAAATTTTACAGAATTCCCAAGATATATTAATATTCCCAATGCAGTGCATTCTATTGTCTCTAAATTTGAGTAGAATTTGATGACATACTCATTTGTATATTATCAAATTTCATATTTTTCATTACTACTTCTGTTAATATGGAAGTTCTTTGCACTAGTTTAGAGTTCCTGAAGCTTTTAATCTTGGGTTACTTCAACTTCCATGTTCTGAGGAAGGCTCTTGTGAATTCATAGCCTCCATGGGGATCATGGGGTTTATTGCAAGCAGTTGCATCCCTGGAACATATGGCAAGGCACAGTGGAGCTGGTCTTTACTTCAGAGTAGATGAGATGTTATCTGAAGATGAAGGACACTGACATCCATGTTTTATTGTGGTCAGATCACCTCCTTATCAAATTACAGTTGAAAAGATCAGGACTTCTGCATGGAAACCAGGCCCTTTAGAATAGTCTACTGCAAAAGGATTCCAGAAACCACCTAGAGATTTTCCTGGCCACTGGCAGAAAGTTCCATCAGTTACCTAAGCCAGTTTCTGTAGCCTAGGGAGGGGAAAAAAACCGTGCTGGATGAAGTTGCTCCAGTAAGGCCTCTTCCTAATTTCTGATTCCAAGCAGTTCCTGGGTTTCCATAGAATTGAGGAAAATGAAATGAGTGAAAAGATACCTAGTGTCATGGTGGTAGAAAAATCAGAAGTGAATGTGATGGAGTACTGAACACAGCTCTCTTCCGAGCTTTCATGGTAGTGATAAAAAGGGCAAAATATTAGTAATCCACCATACTTATTGCACCTGCATATTCTTGACCCTGTTTCTTGTACTTTGGACCTTTTGGAAGAAAAAACAGGCAAAACACATACAGGTTCAAAGAAGAATTTGACAGTTTCTTGACAGTGTTATTCATACCTGCTCTTAGCTGGTTATCGGAGATAAAGATAGGTTGTCTCATTTAGAATTTAGTAACTACAGTTGGAACTGGCAACCCAGTCACTAGGTGAAGCAGTTGCTAAGTGAGAGATCACATCACCACATTTTGCTTTCTGTCTTGAAAATGACAAGAGTAATCAGTTCCACACCTTAGATTTTCTTTGCCTCCTAATTATTCTCTTGTCCTTTAGAATGATTACCCCCACAGATAATTTACAAGAAGGGAATTAAGGTTTGTATTTATATTCTTTGGAGAGAAATGGATTAGAAGAGAGTAAGCAGGCGCACACACAGTGGGGAATCAATCTGTCAGTAGCCTCAAGTGCACTAAATATACAGCATATTCAGAAAAGCGGGGGGATTGCCCAAAGAAATTGTTTGATAGGCCTTTCTTTTCCAGGTAGACGAGTGGAGAATAGGAGTGGTAGTTGGTATGTGGAAGGGGGGAAAGGCCAGGGACACTGAAGGGACTTTGGGGCAGGAGAGAGTGAGGCAAGAGGAGGTTTCCTTTTTGGCAGACCACAGGTGGAGATGGTGTATTTGGACAGGAGTGAATCAGTGAAAGAATAGGGGGGGGCATCCCTAGCCCCTTATGGGTGCTGAAAGGGGGAAGCACTGAAAGATAAGAATAAGAATAATAACAGAGTTGGAAGGGACTTTGGAGGTCCAACCCCCTGCTTAGGCAGGAAACCCTACACCACTTCAGACAAATGGTTATCCAACATCTTCTTAAAAACTTCCAGTGTTGGAGCATTCACAACTTCTGGAGGCAAGCTGTTCCATTGATTAATTGTTCTAACTGTCAGGAAATTTCTCCTTAGTTCTAAGTTGCTTCTCTCCTTGTTTAGTTTCCACTCATTGCTTCTTGTCCTATCCTCAGGTGCCTTGCAGAATAGTTTGACTCCCTCTTCTTTGTGGCAACCCCTGAGATATTGGAACACTGCTATCATGTCTCCCCTAGTCCTTCTTTTCATTAAACTAGACATACCCAGTTCCTGCAACCGTTCTTCATGTTTTAGCCTCCAGTCCCCTAATCATCTTTGTTGCTCTTCTCTGCACTCTTCCTAGAGTCACTCTTTCTAGAGTCTCAACATCCTTTTTACATCATGGCGACCAAAACTGAATGCAGTATTCCAAGTGTGGCCTTACCAAGGCATTATAAAGTGGTATTAACACTTCACGTGATCTTGATTCTATCCCTCTGTTAATGTAGCCTAGAACTGTGTTGGCTTTTTTGGCAGCTGCTGCACACTGCTGGCTCATATTTAAATGGCTGTCCACTAGGACTCCAAGATCCCTCTCACAGTTACTACTGTTGAGCAAGGTACCACATATACTGTACCTGTGCATTTTGTTTTTCTTGCCCAAATGTAGAACCTTACTTTTTTCACCATTGAATTTCATTTTGTTAGATAGCGCCCAATATTCAAGTCTGTCAAGACCCTTCTGTATCTTGAGCCTATCTTCTGGAGAGTTGGCTATTCCTTCCAGTTTGGTGTCATCTGCAAATTTGATGAGTTCCCCATCTATCCCCTCATTCAAGTCATTGATAAAGATGTTGAAGAGTACTGGGCCTAAAACAGAGCCTTGGGGTACTCCACTGCATACTTCCCTCCATGTAGATGCAGTTCCATTGAGCACTACATGTTGAGTGCGGTTGGTCAGCCAGTTTTGAATCCATCTGGTGGTGTTGCTGTCTAACCCACATTTTTCTACTTTATTTAGTAGTAGATTATGGTCTACTTTATCAAATGCCTTACTGAAGTCCAAATAAATTATATTGACAGCATTCCTCTGGTCCACTAAAATGGGCTTCACAAGAGCTCTGTGGCACAAACTGCCTTGCTGCTCTGTTCTACTTGGGAGCTGCACAGTAGGGCCCTTAGCAAAGCCCTGTCCTTCACTGCTTTCCAAAAAAGCTTGTGACATTGGGACTGAGACTCAGCTGCTCCTTAAGCATTAGGTTTTTCTTAGGACAAATAAAGGTCAGGTTTCAAACAGCTTTTTAATTTAGGCTTTGCAAAACATTTGAGCCATGGAACACCAGTTTGGATGCCCAAAAATAAGAGAGCAGAAAAAGCAAACTTAGGAGCGGCCAATATTGGTAGTTAAGAAAGAAAAATGAGAAAGGAGCAAATAAGGTAAACCACATTTTAATTAAAGCATGTTGGTGGCTAAGGAAAAGGAAGGAGCTAGCAAAATTAGAGGGTGGGCTGGTGCACAGACTATGTTGAGGAAGATTAGGTGGAAAGCGGGACAAGGCCTTATCTTACTCACTATACCAGAATTTGTCTTAGCTGAAGCCCAAAACCAAATAGTGCTGAACGAATGAACTGGCCAAATGTATAAGCCAAAACTGTTTCATTCACAAAACATTTTTTCCATGTCATGTGCATTTATATTTATAATTGTTTACTATTTTAACAATTTATTGTCTCTTAAATATTTTTATTTCAGTACTGTGTTGTTGTTTTTATCAACCACAATGAAGTTACAGTAATTGGTGGTATTCTCTTACATAAACATCATGTTAGGGAAAATAACAGCTGCTGTTTTTATTCAGTGTTAGTGAACTTTGACTCAGTTTGACTATGACTCAAATTTCATAATCACCTTTAAGGCCTTTTAATTTCTGAGTCATATTAGAATGGAGCTGATGAATGAGATTTCATCTTTATTTTTCAGATTCATATCTTGTTTTTTTTTTAAGAAGTAGTCTTATTCCCTCAATGTAGCATATTTCCAGGATCTAGCAAGCTCAATAGAGAAGTATTTGGTACCAGTTTGAAAGACCATAGTGTAGCTTTCTCAGCTGTAATCCCATGTGTAGTGAAATGCCTGCAATGTTATCATGATCTCACAATATGAAACTATCAATAGAGGTAATGTATCTCTTATGCATTTTACTCATTCATGAAGAGAGATCTCATTCCACCCAGAGTTCTGCATCTGATTTTGAGAGGATCATGCCCCATTCCTGACATGCTTACCATGCAATTAAAAGATTTCTTCTCTAGCCGAAAAATGAATAGTTTGTGGAACAATTTTTCTCAGTACTGGGAATAGGCAGAGAAGGAATGCTGCATTTCTTGTTTGGGTTAGGTAGAGTATTTCCCTCTGAGGAAATAGACAGCTACCAAGGCAACAAAAATCTACTTGAATGCCTCCAATTTGAATGTGAAAAGGATCAAGGAGTGTCAAATGCTTCTCTAGTCGCTCTGTTTCATTGGGTATTCATGGTTTTATTCCAAGGAAAGGAATGTCAGAGGTTGCTGGTAGCCCACAGGGAAAGGTACTTTATGTTTGCCAGTAGGGATTCTTCAGATTTCCCAGTGTAATTGTGTTTCAGAGAAATGGCTGTTGCTTGAATGCATACTATGTTGCATATGTTACTAAGGTTTATGATACTGAGATTTCACATCGGCTATAGAGTCCTCCTTCACTTTGTTCTTAAGTTGCTTGGGGGTGGTTGTCTTGACATAGTTGCATTGGCTCATAGAATTGGAGATAGAATCTGCTTTTTTTTTTACAGATGCAAAAAGATACACTGTTTTACAAGTGTAAGTAATCTAAAAATAAAATAGTTGTTCAGAAACATCTGTTCATATTTTATGTTAAAATGATGTGCTGGGTATTAACTGTCTCTCTTGCTTCTGTCTTGATACTCAAAAGAAGAAAGGATTGGATACTTATACAAGAATCCAAACTATTGGGGTGGGGTAGAGATATATTTCGTTTTATGTAATTGTCGGCTTCATTTCGTTGTGAGTCAGGAATGACATTGTACCCAGTGAAAAGAATAACTTGAATTAAAGGAATCTGCAAACATCCATGTCTTAAGGGTGGATGTCTGAGATATCAATGCATCATCCTTTAGGGGATACATGTAAGGCCATACTGTGTTCAGATGTTTCTCAAATCGTTTTTACATAATTGTGCATAATTCTGTAGCAAGTTCTAGCAGTAGATACTGATGATACACAAGTTAAGGGACAGTGATTGCCAACATTTTTGAAAGAAAGTAGATCAACCTATTTTCACCAATCTCAGTTTTGGGGGCTACTGCAAATTATTAAGAGATTATCTTTCTTTACCACAGCTCCCTATGCCCCTCAGAACTCCCCCCCCCCCAAAAAAAAAAATTCTTTTGTTTTGTTCTCCATTTCTCTGCATTGTTCCTCTTATGTTTCTTTGTTGGAGTTGTCGGATAATAAAAGAAAACACTTCAGTGCAGTTTTCTTAATTTTTTTTATGGCACCCAATGGACTACAGCTCTCAAACTGGGTGGGAACTCCCTCCCACCTCCTGAGGCAGGAAATCTAGTAAGATCAGCTTTGCTTCCAAGTACATGGGAGGAGGAACTCTCCATGACACATTCTGCAGTAAGTCCAGTATTCGGTGGTACGGTGGTAAACTCCACAGGGATGCTGAAATGATTTAAACTATACATTTTAAAGGTCTGCATCTGGAAAGCCAGGGGAGTCACAAGTTTTCTCCCCTCTTGTAAGTCAGTAGCACAGAGAAGTGTTGATCCTCACTTTTGTGAGGGAGGTTTTTTTTTTTTAATAGAAAAGTTGTAACAGGTAGCATCATTTGAATTGGCCAGTATGTTGTAGTTAAGATACATTTTGTGTCCAGTCTATTTTAATAATTGTTATATGTGTCTGTCTGTCTGTGTTTGCATGTTAGCTGGAACATGGTTAGGATCCATATATTTGTGAAGGAGAAAAAGTAATTTTATCCTAGTGCGTTTTATTGTCAAAAGACTAATGTTTTGATTATGTTTTAATTGTATACATTTCTGGATTTGTTCAATTTTGCAATAAATTGCTTACATCAATAACATGAATTGAACAGTGAAGCCCTTTGTTCCTGAAACAGCTGTAATAGTACATATAGCTTTAAAATGTTAAAAAACTGAACAATGTGGTGACAAGTTAAATATGAGGTTTTTAATATACAGGAATACAACATTTACACTGAAATAATCAGATTTAGAAGAGTAGAAATAGAAAATTGTTGAACATTATCTTCTGAAGGTAGAAGACCTTAAAAGGGAGGCTACATCCTACTGGCTTCTTGCATACTATATGCTTGTCTTCTCAACCAATCCATATCTCCACATGACTCCACTAACGAACCATATTTTGTTAAATGACTGACAATCTAGTTGATTATATCACTCATGAAAATGGATTGGCTGATGGTCAGGCATTCTTGAACCTGAGTTACTAATGATACATCTAGGATTTGTATATTATAAAGCTTTGTCTACTGTTTATCTGAAGAATTATAAATACTTAAGTTTATTTGAAGTATAATTATTTTCAGTTTCAGCTTCATATATTAGCTATTACATGCATATCAGTTCACTTCTTTTTGCTATGAAGATTGCAGGACTTGACACTATATAATCCAGAACGAACCATTACAGTTAAAGGCAGTATTGATACATGTGCCAAGGCTGAGGAGGAAATAATGAAGAAAATCAGAGAGTCATATGAAAATGATATTGCTGCTATGAATGTAAGTGCATTTCTTATGAGGGTAAATTTGCTATTTTGTCCAAAGTATTACAGTAGAGCTAAATCAGTTTCAGGGGGAGAAAAGTTTATATTTTGTCCTTTCTATTGGAAAAATCTAATAAAAGGCATACATATTAAATAAATCCAAATAGGCACCACCCAGCTATTCCTATTCACAGTTGGAGAGTCCAACTGATCATCTGAGAAAAGTCTTGCCTGCTTACTTCTATTTTAATGTCAAAAGTAAAATTTTATATATTCCTGATTACATTATTAAGGTAGACTTAGATTCTTTGAAAATAATTTGAAAAACGTTATTTGAATGTGTGCATATGAGTACAGCTTTTTTTAAAAGGCATGTCTTTTTTCAGGCTAATACCAGAATCAGAAAAAAAGACATAGCTGTTTGAATGGGTCACATTAATGCATTGATTATGATGCTTTACTAATGGTCCAGAGTAGTTTGTTAGGCACTCCAGTTGCAAGTGCATCCATTCTCTCTTGGTCATTGTGATTGAAAAATGCTTTAAGCCATTATATTGAAAGACATAAGCAGAAAATTTCAGCCCAAGGTGATTTCATGATAATTTCAACTCCTTTTAAGAGGACAGTTCTTATTTCTCCTTAGTGAATGTTGTAATAATCTTTCTTTGTGTATTTAATTATCTGTGAAGGCTAAAGTAGTTGAACATGCAGATTTAAAGGTAGCCTTCCATCCTTCTGAAGTGGGTAAAATGAGGACCCAAATTGTTGGGGGCAATATGCTGACTCTGTAAACTGCTTAGAGAGAGCTGTAAACCGGTATATAAGTTCAAGTGATGTTGCTATTAATATGTTACATTATTTCATAGAATCAATCAATAGTTGCTTCTGACAGAATAGTAGTATATATATTGTTAGATAAGTTGATACAAGATTACGATACTCATTTTTAAATTAATTAGCTATATGAAATTTCACTCCATTTAAATTACTTATATTTTGACTGCCAAGCAAGAAAGAATCCTTTATCTAAGATAGTAATTATTTTTAATTATGTTGCTGAACTAATTATCTTCCATATTATTCCAGCTTCAAGCACATTTAATTCCAGGGCTAAATCTGAATGCCTTGGGTTTATTCCCACCTTCTTCTTCAGGGATACCACCTCCCACAGTGGGTGTTGCTCCAGCCACTGCTTCCTCTTCATATCCTCCATTTGGGGTAATTCTATCTCTTTGTACATTTTGGACAGTAGGTTATAACTGTTCCCATTTATATATTGCATGACAGATATGTTGGTTTTCCAATTTAATGGAAATAACTAGTGTAACTTTTTAACAGATTAACAGAGTTGGAAGGGACCTTGCAGGTCATCTAGTCCAACCCCCTGCCCAAGCAGGAGACCCTACATCTGCCTCTACCTAAGCTTGAACTCACAACCTCATTTTATTATTCTCACAACCTTTTATTATTGTATTAATAAAATATTTATTATTGTAATAAAATATTATTGTAATAAAATATTTATTATTGTAATAATAAAATATTGAATTAGAATAGCACAACATGTGAAGGAAATGACAATTCACAGAATATTTAGAGAAGAATATATACATCAAAAGAAAGTATGGCCAGGTATGTTCCTGAGAACCAGAGAAAACTTGGTTTTATGAGTGCATGATTCTTATTCATATACATCTTGTTAAAGAACAACCATTTAAATATGAACCACCAGTGTGTGGCGGCAGTCAAAAAAAGCCAGTGAGTCCTAGGATGCATTAGCAGAGGGATAGAATCAAGATCATGTGAAGTATTAATACCGCTATATAATGCCTTAATAAGACTACACTTAGAATACTGCAGCCAGTTTTGGTCACCATGTTATAAAAAAATAATGTTAAGACTTTGGAAAGAGTGCAGAAAAGAACAACAAAGATTATTAGTGGGCTGGAAGTTAAAACATGAAGAACGGTTGTAGGAATTGGATTTGTCTGTTGAAAAAAAGGACTAGGAGGGACATGACAGAATATTTGAAGGGTTGCCACAAAGAAGATGGGGTCAACCTATTTTCCAAAGGACCAGAAGGCAAGACAAAAACAATGCATGGAAACTAATCAAGGAAAGAAGCAACCTAGAACTAAGGAGAAATTTCCTAACAGTGAGAAAAATTAACCAGTGAAACAGCTTGACTTCAGAAGTTGTGGGTGCTCCATCACTGGAGGCTTTTAAAAAGAGCCTGTATAGCCACTTGTCTGGAATGGTATAGGGTTTCCTGCCTGAGCAGGGGTTGGATGAGAGGACTCCGTCCACCATTGTCCTATTGGAATGTACAATTCTTTTCCATTATAGTCTAGCCATATTCCTCTGTCAATATATTGCACATTGAAGTTTTTATTTAAAACAATATGTTGAAGGCCCTTTCCTTTAATTGTGGTGTTTGTGGTGTGTATGTATGTGTTCGTGTGTGAGAGATCCAACAAAGAGTTCCTGGAAAGTAGTCTAAGGGATGTCATGTCATTATGGCAAGAATATTATGGTTCAGTGTATCTTGTAGAAGGTATTTTTGTTTGGGATTATGTTGTGTTCTCATTTCTCTTGAGAAATAGATTTCCAATAAACATGATTTGGGTTAAAGAAAATGCAAGAAGCTGTCTTATGCTGAAGAAGATGAGTTATCTAGTTCATGTGGTCCTCTCTAGTCTTCCCGAATCTGATTCAAGATTCATGAATGTTACTTTCCAGAATTTTCTAGTCATTTTAAGCCGTTACTTAAAATGACTATTGGTAACTTTCTCGATTTCTGACTGCCCTAATGTCAGGCACGAAAAACCAAGCCCACACGTGATTTATTGCTTACAACCTATGCATAAGAATCTTCTCAATCAACAGTCAATAGTGGTTAAGGGTCAATCTTTATCAAGCGAAGTTGGATTTTGTAGCTACATAATAACTCAAAACTTTTTATTCCTTCTCCTAGTTCTGCCATTTTCTCCCCTACAGTTACAGAGGCCAGGTACTGAACTAAGGATTTTTTTTAATGCAAAGATTAAATCATTGAAGTATTGTTAGCATCTACATAGGTTTTGTTAGAGACAAAAAGTGTATATGTGATATTTTCTTTTCATTTTCATGTATTTATATAAATTGTGTTTCAGTGAGGTATTTTTAAGGATAGTTAATTCTATTGTTAGTCTTTCAATAGTTTTTCTAAAACAGTTTTGATTGTAAAAGTTGACTATTTGTTCCTCTTTGCACAAAGAAATGCAACATACCTATTAAAAAGATAATTCCAGTAATTAAATGCCATGTATTAATCTTAATAGTGGTAGAATATTTACAGTTGTTTAATACAGATGAACAAGTTCATCCATTTGAAAAACTTGTAAAATGATAAAACAAGTATTTTAAGTATACAAAAAATGGTTTTAATTAAATTTTATAATAAAAATAAAATCAGACTTGATTATAAAGTAAAATCCTTATACCTGAATATATTTGCTGCAAAAAGAATGGTTACAGTCTGTTTTAAATAAACCAAATTCAATGTTCTTTAGGTTTTCTTATATCCATTAATAATATTTGAAAAATGGTGTATATGGGCTTTCTTAAAAATCAAGGGAGTATCCTAGCATTATGTAAACAATAATATTACATGCAGCAAGAGCTCTTGAAAATCTTAAAGTTCACTATGGAATTTGCAAACTCTATCATTGGAATTCTTAGTGCCATTTAATTCCTTTAAAAAGTATTCTTATAAATCACATAGAATTGATAAAGAGTTTAATGTGGCTCTGCTGCTGATCGAATTATGTGTGTGTGTGAGTGTATGTATTTATGTGTTTTAAAAAGATTGTGTTTGGCATGTTTACTTTTTTTTTATGCCTTTTTAAAAAAAACTTTCTGCCCAGAGTGACGTCTTGTGAGATGGACAGCCATATAAAGACAATCAATTACAACTGTTATGTCCTTTATAAAAAATTATATTTAAAAAATATGAAACATGTGAAAGACATTAGCAAAAATTGATAAAATTCTCTATTGAAAAGGCTGCAGCTATTTTAAATATTTTTACTGCATATATTCTGAATTTACTGCCTACCCTTCATTTTAAACCACTGCTTTTTTTGAAGTTAATGATTTGTGTGTTTATCTGTGTAATTATTTTTCTCCGTTATGTCTTTGATTTAAATTGTATGTTTAATTACATTTTTTAAACCTAATATTTATAAGTATAATCTTGGCTTAAGAGTAATTTAGCCTTGTGGTTGTTCATAGCCCGCTTGTGTTTTCTTTGCTTTTGCATTCTAGCAACAACCAGAATCTGAGACAGTTCATCTGTTCATACCAGCCTTAGCAGTGGGAGCCATTATTGGCAAGCAAGGGCAGCACATCAAGCAACTTTCTCGTTTTGCAGGTGCATCTATAAAGGTAACATAAGTTATTTATACCTCAGTCTTCTTGACTCTTAAGAGCAAGTTTTTACAGGCCCTGTTCTGTGGCTACCTTAGACTCCATGCCTTGCATATCAAGCAATAACTGGTACTTCCTGTTTTTAGAATGGGTATTCCTGGCTCATTCAGAGACAAGATAATTACAAGAATATTTTTAAAAGTTATTTGAGAGGTGAAATAGAAGTCGTAAAAAAAAAACACCAAATCCTCGGTGGTCGAGACTTTTAGATAATTGTTTTTAGCGTGAAACCTTTAGGCCATGTTTTTGAAGTGCAGCTTAATCGTTCCCACACAACTTTTAATGTTTAATTCAAAACAAGAGAAGCAAATGGCTTACTATTTGAGAAGTCCACTTGCTTAGACTTCATTTCATTTCATGGAATTCAAGTTCAGGCATGTCTGCTCTTTGAAGAATAAAGAAAAGCTAGTACAGCAGCAGCAAAGCAAAGTTTTCAGGAGATAGAAGATATTGTAATATTACTGTTTTTCTTCACAATCAGCTAATCAAATAATTCACAATCAAATAATTCCAGTAATTTCTAGTTACCAAAATGGTAGATGTCTGATAGCAGGATGTATATTTAAATAAAAATATGCTTGATTCAAATGAAGGAAGTACCTTAGAAAGACTGTTACTAACAGCTGTACTGTAAAAATCCGTAAACAGATTTTAAAAATAATTTTTATTAAAGAAATTTTATGAATAAAAACAATGCAGATTTTGAAAGACAAAAGTAAGAAAAGTAAAGAAGTATGTGAAAAAGTACAAAGAAAGAAATATAAAAGAGAAAGAAAAGAAATAGCTTCTGGTCTTCTTAACAACAGTTGTAAGTAGATTTATATTTTATCCACCCTCTCTAACAGTACAACATAATTTCCTTCTACCCATAGTCAGTCCTTTCTAACCAAACTTATAAATCTTTTTTTTCTTTGTCCAGCAAAACAGTTTGTAATGCTTTTCTGGTAATTAATAAATGTACTTATTGACTTTTCTCTAATCCTGATGTCGGCAACCCGCAGCTTCGGAGTGGCATGTGGCACTTTTATCCCTCTGCTGTGACTCCCTGTCACGACAGAGGGATGAAAGAGCTGTCGCCTTGTCGTGACGGTGGCAATGGCTGGAGCCTTAGTGCGGGAGCGAAGAGACCCTGTACTTGCCTTTCCGGGGCAACAGGATTCCGCCTTCATCGTGGTACATTTTCTGTTGCTGACAGCAAAGAGGGTGGGAGAGAACGGCGGGGGCGGATCTTGTGGGGTGGGGGCCATTCCCCAAGCCTGGCTTCCTCCTCCCTCTTCAGCAGGCCCAAGAGAAAGAAGGGGGTGGCATGGGAAAGCGCGCCCCGGCCGAGCGCCGAGCACAAAAGCTCAGTGGGGTGACTGGCCTGGCAGAAGCACCCCCATTGGTGAGTCAGATGGTGGAGAGTCCTGGCCCTGCTCTCACAATGGGACACTGTTCGGCACCTCCAGACGCAGGCTGCCACCTTTGAAATGCACCGCACCTTTGTGGAAGTTGGGCAGCGATGGCTGGGGCCATGGGGTGGGGCAGCGGAGGCGTCAGGGCTGCTCCCACCCCTCCTCAGCAAGCCAAGCCTGGAGGAGCACAGAGAGTTGCGGGCCCAACGCCGGAAGGTCAGAAGGCGCGCTCCAACATCGCCCCAACATGTGTTTCCAGCACGTGCTCCTCTGTCCTGAAATGGGATTGAGGGGGGGTAGTGGGAATGGTAGGGGGGCTTCTAGAAGGAGAAGCCCGGCTAGCTTTCCTTTTGGCGTGGGGGGGGAAGACCCAATAAAAATCCAATTTCCCCCAATAAATGGGAAAAATAAAGGCCCGGCGGTCCAGAGTCCAAAAAGTGGGGTGGGGTCTGTTTGTCGGAGGATCGTAGAGGAAATCAGTCAAAATTTGGGAAGGGGGCTATTCAGAGAGGGATCTGCCTGGGTCTCTTCTTCCCTTCCTCTTAGAAGTGGAATAAAAATAGGTGTAGAGGTGTGTGTGTGTGTGTGTTTTTAAATAACAGCCCAGGATAGCTTCAGCCACAAACAACAGCTGCTGTTATTTTTGCGGAAAGAAGGAAGGAAGGAAGGAAAGGAAGGAAGGTGAAATCAGAGCAGGGGGGAGGAAGGAAGGGAAAAGAAGGAAGAATAATGATGTGATGGCCCTCCAGAGGCTACTGCACTACATTCCCATCATTCCTGAGTTGTGCTGTTAAAGAAATCCAGTGCCACCAGGGAGAAGTCAAGTTGTGAAAGAGTGACTGAAATTCCTCACATTGAAACTTAAGTGGTGATAGGCATAACAGAGGTGTGCATTCTCCCTGACGCAGTTTCTTATGTGCCCTATGATTTAAATTTCAGATAAATTTATTTCTCTGCTGTCCTCTTAATTCAGCGAGGTATCCCAGGGCACTGCCAGGGTTGAAGGGGATCCTGCAGAAGATGCCCCAGGAGCCAGTCTCATCTCTGTAGCCATCAAGCATTCCATTTTCTGGTTTCTCTTCCCCACCCACATTTGCTCTTCTAGCACACTTTTGTTTCCTTTGATAACGGGTAAAAGTCTTTGAACTACCTGAGAGCTAAGCTTTAGTTGTACTTAAAATCTTAATTTCTTCAGAGGGGCTCAAATAGTGGAAAGGAGAGATTGAGAGTGTGTGAGAGATAGACAGACAGTTGGAGAGAGAGGCAGGGCTGGGCGGGGTAAATAATTTAACAACCGGTTCTCGGCTGGGTAGGCATGGCTGGAGGGGTGTCATGTGACTGGGCGGGAGTGGGTGACATCAAGTTGGCCACACCCACCCAGGTTTTGTGGCTTCTTGTGTTTTCTTTTCTGTGGGAAATGGGTCCAAATGGCTGTTTGAGTGTTTAAGGTTGCTGACCTCTGCTCTAATCAAACAAGTCAGTTTTGACATTTCTGTTAATTCGTCATCCTCAACAGCCATTCTTCTGTTATTTTAGAGTCTTTAAATTTTTGTGAATATAATCTTGCAGCAGATCATATTTAAAAAAAAACTATCTTCTGTAACTCTTTTCTAACTGTCTGTTAGTCTCAGCAAGAGGAGTTCTGACTTCAATTGAATATTCATCTTCAAAATTCTTTGTATCGCGATATCTATTTTAACCTAAAATTTTCTGGCTTTTTTGCAAGTCATAATAGGCATGATAAAATGAGGAGATCACTCCTTCCAAGCCTATCAAAATGGTATCTTTTTCTATTTGAACTTGTTAGTATAAAAATATTATTTTTGTTTGTTCAGTATTCTGATCAGGATTTCTTTAAGCACAATCACATCTGCATTATTAATCTTGAGTTTGATAGTAAAATGCTGCTGCAAAACTTGGGTCTAGTTTTCTTTCTGACAAAGTACACAAGAATACCCCTTGGTACATTTCTTAATTTTGAAAATCATGTATTGATTCTATACACTTTGTCATTTCTGCCTCCTTATATCATCATCATCCCATCCCAAAAAGCTTGTTAAAGATCAAACAATCTTTTCTCTGGTGTCTTTTCCAGGATCTTCTGGAACTGCGCTTAAGTCTGAAGCAAAATTCTTTTCCAAACCTCTGTTTATGATTTCTATTTTACTTTCTAAAATGTCTACTTCTTCATCAATTTAATATCTCCTATAAATTCTTTCATCTTTTTATAGCTTCTATTTTCATCTTTATAAACATTTCTTCTGTTCTATTTTCAAAAGCAGCCAGTTCATTTTTAATACATGTCACAGATTCAGATACCTGCTTCCTTATCTCTTCAAACATCTTTTGTAATATTTCTGCAGTAATTCCTTTTCTATCAATGCCTCATCAAGTCTTGCAGCTTTTCTGATGGTTGCTATTATTTTATTTATACTATAAATGCTATATTTATAATGTAAAAGTAAATCGATTATAAAGATAAAAGTAAAAGGCAAGTGTCTCCCCCCTGCTTTCACCTTTCCTATACTCGTAAGACTTTAGTCCAATCTGTCTTTCCATAGATTTAATGACACAGTTGATCTCATGTTATACATATTGCCTTGTTTTATAAATTCTGCCTATTGTCTTTTTCCTTTGATGTTGAAGAATCAACATTCCCATGAAGATTTGTTTGTTTAATTCCAAATAGCACCAAAAGTATTTTTCCAATATATCAATCTTTAAAATTTGTGCAGTCCTGTTTATCTTTTTATAACTTTCTTAGTCAAAATCTTGTTAAGATCTTTGCTGTTGTTTTAAAGTCTTTTCAAAGTATTATTTCATTTTTGCTTTTTGTAATTTAGAAAGAAAGTTCTGAGAGTCACTGTTCTTTGTCCCACTGTTTTCAAAGGCTTCAATTGATTGTATTCAAAACTGAAGGTTTGAGGGTTTGCTATCCCTTAAACAGTGCTGGCTGAGGAATTCTGGGAGTTGAAGTCCACAAGTCTTAAAGTTGCCAAGGTTGGAGACCCCTGCCTTAAAAGGCTGTGGCTTGTGTATAGAAGCACACTGTTTCTTCCTTGAACTTCTGCCACTCTACTCTCAGGAAAACCTTCCATCTGCCTCATGAGAAGCAACAGTGCAGGGGGCAGGTGGACAATTTGTCTTTATCTGCAAAGACTACCATAAAACACTGCTGGCTGCTGTTCGCTGCCACAACCACAGCTCTGCTTGTTTGGAAACATCAAGTCTGCCATTGAATCTTACCTGGATGCCCACCCTCGTGAAAAGATTTTTAACCAATGTTTTTAGAATTAAAATAAGTGGTGTTGTTTTTTAAGTGATTTCATTCCCCTTTAAAGCAGCAAGATAATCAAATAACCATCCCAAAAATCTGAAGGCCATTAACTTTAGCATGCTACAATGCACTTCCCACAACAGTTTTGGATGGGAAAAAAAGTACCATATTAGCTGAGACTGTGCCCCTGTGGACAAAGGGCCATTGAAACTATAGCTCACATCCTGCTATATTGCATCTTCTATAAGAACTCATGGACTCAATTTATAACACCTCACATAATAAAATATCCGGGAAATACTGATCTCTCTTACATACAACTACAGTTGTCAGATCAATACAAATGTTTTATCTCTTATTTTTGTTTCTACTGTTGTTTGTAATGCTTTTATTTGTAGTGCTGATCTGTTACCGTAATAAACATTGATTGATTGATTTCATTGGAGTCCAGGGAACAAAAAAGGGTCTAATAATCTCTTAAATATATCACTTACATTCTAGATAGCACCTCCTGAAGGACCAGATGCCAAACTGAGAATGGTGATAATTACTGGACCACCTGAGGCACAGTTCAAGGTAACATTTTAACGTTTATAATGCTCTTTGTTTGTTTGTAGAGCAAAGATGTGCAAATAATATGTCACCCTCTTTTGCAGTCCTCAGTACCCTCCCAATCGGGAGGGTTCCAGTTACATTCGCTACCAGTACGCATCGCAAGCGTGTGCGGAAGTAAAATTGCGTCCCACCGTGCAATTTCACTTCCACGTATGCCAGAGGTGGGTTCCTGCCGGTACGCTCTTACCTGTTGGTCGCCGCAGAGCAGAAGAAGCCGGTGGCGTTCGCGGCGCAGGGCTTCCCCCGCCCGCCTGGATGCCGCCATTTGCGTTCTTTTGTCCTCTGTGCAAGCAGAACGCTCTGCGCATGCGCAGAGGGCAAAAGAACGCAAATGGCGTCTAGGCGGGCGGGGGAAGCCCCGCGCCGCGAACGCCACTGGCTTCTTCGGTTCTGCGGCGACCAACAGGTAAGAGCGTACCGGCAGGAACCCACCTCTGGCGTATGCTCAGGACGACATTACAAGCCGAAACACAGCTGAGGAGCTTCTCAGCTGTGCTTCTGAGGAAGAATAAAGGTCAGTATTCACACAAGGGCGGGTGGAAGGGCTTTTTCTCAACAGCTCAGGATGCGGAGAAGTGCCAAAAAAATGACATCATCGCCGGGCTCCTACCGGAGCTGTGCTCCGCACCGATAGGAACCCACCACTTGCTCCCAATCATCAACCTAACATTTGTGACAAATCACCAAAAATGTGATTTCATTTCATTACTAGATAATGGGAAGGAAATCTCTCTGGCCATCAGAATGGCTCTCAACTGCTAAGAAGTTTTCCTATACCTATATAGAGAAACAATGGGTATCTAACTATAGCATTTTGGATACCCAAAAAAGCTGTGCATTGCTACGTTTCTGAATATAGTTTCAACATTCTGCTTGAATTAGATAATCAGACACTACTAAGCTGCTTATAAGTACAAAAATGCTGCACAGTAAACTAAAATTGCCATTGTGATTTTTAAAGGTGTAAATATTGAGGATAATTGGAGAACTTATTTCTGTTAAAAGATGACACCAGTGCCAAAATTGCACAGTTTGACTGTTAAATAAAGGCCATATTTAATTTAATTTAATTTAATTAAAAGTTCTTATAGGCCGCCCAATCCCGTAGGACTCATGGCGGCGTACAACATGAATAAGAACAATATACATAATACATACATTTAAAAAACATTTCATAATTTAAAAAAAAACATTCATTCATGGGGGAATCCGATCTTCTTTAAAGTCTTTAATTCAATAGTCAGATACGAAGGATTTTTCTATATTTCAAACAGTTGCCTTAGGCAACCAATGGTTTGGAATTAATTTTTTGGATATGTTACGTATGAAGCAAAATGTTCCCATATTTCTTCACTTATGGCCGACTTGTATTAATATTTATTACTGGGCATTCTTTTGTTGCAACATTCAAATCGGAGATTATATCTTCCAAAAAGGTGATTTTAAAAAATCTTGAGAGGCATATTCTATTGATCACTGTGCCATTGGCTGCTTGCAGATTAATGTCTGGAATTTCAGCTCCGATGTTCTATTATGCTTCTAGGAAATCACATTCTAATATCCTTGAGCTGGTTGATGAGGAAAAAAAGTGTTTTAAGATTTCTTAAGGCTTGGGATTTATTTCTGTTGTTTTTATGCTATTTTGATATTAGAAAATGAAAAGGATGAAACGGTGAAAAAACCCACAGTCTTTCATCTTTATACACTATGTTCTGGAATTTAGTGTTTGGTAATACTGACTTAATTTTATTTAATTTTTTTTACTTAAAGGCCCAAGGGAGAATCTATGGGAAACTTAAGGAAGAAAATTTCTTTGGACCTAAAGAAGAAGTAAAACTTGAAGCTCATATAAAAGTGCCATCCCATGCTGCTGGTAGAGTTATTGGCAAAGGTGGCAAAACGGCAAGTATTAGAATGTGAAAAAATATTTTACCAGATTATCTTATAAAACAAAAATGTCTGATTTGAGGCCAAGGAACAGACTCTCCTCTCCCAAAGCTAGCTAGCTAGCAAGCAAGCCTGCTTGCATTTTTGTGTACCTTTTTCTAGCTGCCATGTATGTTCTGTCCAACTTTATAGATTCTGGGTGACAAATTCCAATTAAAATAACATAATAATAACATAAATACTATAATTATAATGAATAATCAACAACAACAACAACTAATAATAATAATAATAATAATAATAATAAAAATAATAAATAATAAATAATAAATAATAAATAAATTAATTAATTAATTAATTAATTAATAATAAATTAATAATAATAATACGGTAATAATAATTATCAACCCATATCAACCATCAGTGCCATTCAATAATATTTGTGATATATCTTTAAATGTTCAGTTGACTGAGTTTCATGTTTAAATAATAATAATAATAATAATAATAATAATAATAATAATAATAATAATAATAATAATAATAATAATAATAATAATAATAATAATTAATATAAAAATTACAGAAACATATATGAAAATTGAAAAGAATCCACACCACAAATGTCCAAATGTTCTCTTAAACTGCCAGATTGTTGTGGTTCTGTGGAAAAATAGGATTGTGGAGTACAGGTAGTCCTTAATTTACAACAATTCATTTAGTGACTGTTCAAAATTACGCCACTGAAAAAAGTGGCTTATGGCCGCTTTCACATTTATGACATTTGTAACATCTCCATGATCATATCAAAATTCAGATGCTTGACAACTGGTTTGTATTTATGACGGTTGCAGTGTCACGGGATCATGTGATCCCCTTTTGTAACCTGACAAACAGTCAATGGGGGAAGCCAGATTCACTTAACAACTGTGTTACTAATTTAACAATGGCAGTGATTCATTTAACAAATGTGGCAAGAAAAGTTGTAAAATGGGTTAAAATTCACTTAACAAATTTCTCACTTAGCAACATAAATTCTGGGCTGTTGTAGTTGTAAGTCTAGAACTACCTGTATAATTATTTCAGGAGTTAATATATTTCCTGGGATATGAAAAAGAAATTCAAAAAATGTTTCTTGGTCTACACCCCACATCCACCTCTCCTTTTGAACTCTCGAAGAAAACAACCTATGAATGCATTGCATAGAAAGTATTGATTGCCTCTAGAGTAGGTGGTCCCATAAGCAGCCTGGACAAAAGCAATATAGGCATTCAGAAATAATAGCAGTCAACTTGAATTGTAGCCAGAAGCAAACTGGTAGGTAATGCAGTTCCTGTAATATTGGTATAGCAATATTCTGCCTACCTACAGACTGCTGCAATTGTCCAGTGATTGTTAGAAATTATAACAGCATTGAATGAGTAGTGATTACAACTGGTCCTGGAAGTTCCAGGTATCCCAGCAACCCTGTAGCCATGTGATTGTGATCTGGGCACTTGACAATTGTCTCACACTTAACAAAGATTGCATTATCCCAGGTCACGTGATTGTGCTTTGCAATTTTCCTGCTGACTTTCCACAAACAGAATCATGAGGAAAGCTAGCAGAGAAGGTCATAAATTGCTTGGATAAGTCTCTCTCATCCGCACATCCTTCCCAAGCCTTGTCACATTTCCACGTGGCCACTTGAACACCCTCCCTCTCTGGGCAGCAGTCACTGCAAGCCCTGCTGTAGCTGCACTTGCACCATGCCTTCCTGGCCATCCCCTTGCTTTCTCTGTCACCCAGCAGCCATCCCAAGCCCTGCTGTGCTGATGCCACGTCTTCTCTGCCACTCACAAAACCTCTCCCACCCCGCAGCAGCTAGCACAAGCTCTTCTGCACTCTCATCATGTCTTCCCAACCACATCACATACCCATTGCCTCCTCTCTCTCACCTAGCAATGCAATCCACCTCGGACTTGCAACTTCCTGGTGGCTTTTCCACTGACTTTGGTTGTTGGAAGCTAGGAGGAAGTTGTGAGGAGGTGTTTACTTAACAATGGCAACAGAGACAAGGGATTGCTGTTGCTAAGCAGAGACATGTGATGTCATGCTTCGTGACCATAATTGTCAGATCTGGCCCAGCTTGGTCCTTTAGTAAAGAAACACTCTCAACTCCATTTATAGCTAAAAGATTACTTTTACTAAAAGCCAAGTGGTTAAATTAAGCAAAGCCAGAACTTCGAGTTTGCATGCGAAGATTCCCTAGTTAACTTTTCCTTTTTCATCCCCTTGTCCATTCACATTCAAAGATGTTTTGGTAACTGTCCCTGCAACAGATGGATAGAATCGAGAGGTGTTAGATTCCATTCCTAGGTCCGTGGCCTTGAGATGTCTCTGTCTGGATGCATGAAGATTGCTTTCGGTTTCCCCATCTCCCTTTCTGTTTTCTCCTCTTCCCACAGCTTCCCCCGCCTCCTCCCAGCTTATAACAGACTGGCATAATTACTTACCAAAATTTTGGAATTAATTACCAAAATTCTGGTCTCAATTGCCAAGTTGTAATCAAGGGGCTGCCTGTAATCCCATACTGCAGCAGCTGATAAAGTAGGTTGAAGTAATCCCAACTTCAAAATAATGAAGTGAATGGCTGTGACTAAAGCTTCCTGCTCTAAAAAGGGTACTACAGGAATACCAGCCAAAGCTCCACCTACTGAAGGAGGCACAGACCAGAAAGACCCCATAAGTTACAAACCTCCTTCATATGGAATGCGGCCCCATCCAGAATGGTTGTAAAGGGAAGTAAGAGAATCAGTTGGACAGTTGCTCTGTTTTTTTTTTGTCCAGCTCCTTACAGCCTGAGGTCACCTTTGGGATCTTCAGATGGACTAGGCCATGGGTGTCAAACTGGTAGCCCAGGCCATGCCTACCACAGCTCCTCGAATGGGAAAACCGAGAAAGATCACGTGACGGCGTGAGTTTGACACCCATGGACTAGGCAGACCTTTTCTGTTGTTATCCTTGTACTTTGGAACATCCTATACTGTAGTGGGATTTAAGAAGCTTGTTCCCTCCTGACAATTCATAAAAGTGTTACAATAACACAATTGTTTTTACTTGAGTTTTCAGTCTTCTGGGAACCATTTATGGAATTTCAGTGATGGTATTATTCTAATTTGTTTGTATGGTTCTTTTACTTTATTGTATGCTATCCAGAGTCTATATTGACTCACCTTTCTTGCAAACCTTTTTACTTCCACATTTTTTTACATCTATTTTCTTGACTACACCCACATGTAGGTTTCAGTTACAAGATTTGAAAACCAATACAATAATTGAACTTTTTTAAAAAAACAGGTAAATGAGCTTCAGAATTTAACAAGTGCAGAAGTTGTTGTTCCTCGTGATCAGACACCAGATGAAAATGATCAGGTGGTTGTGAAAATTACTGGTCATTTCTATGCATGCCAGGTTGGTGGAAGTTTCTGTCTGAAATAGAATTCTTTGACTTTTTCATTGTTTAATAATTGCAATCTCAAAAGGCACATGGCATTTCCCACTGAACTTATCTGTTACAGGTAGTCCCTGACTTACAACCGCAATTGGGACCAGAATTTTGATCACTAAGTGATACAGTCATTAACCAAGTCATTACATGACGGGATAGATAGTGCAATGGTTATAAGGATGAGTCATGACTTTTTCCAAAGCCATGATAACTTCAAATTGTGGTTAAATAAATGGTTGTAAATTGAGGATTACCTGTATACTAACTTTTGTATCTCCTTTTGAAGTACCTTTGAGAAAAGAGGTTTTATTTTAAGTTTTTTTTAAGTAGCAATTTGTGTGAAAATGCCAATGGCTTACTCTTTGGGTTATTTTAAATCACGAAAATCTTTCTTACTCTCCCGTTTTGTCTAGCACAGCTCACTTTGGCAATGTGGTGGTATATGAATTTCTTATTTAGTTTGTTTCTTTTTATTTACTAATTTTTTAACTTGTCCCAAAAATTGAGAATACTGTTACAAGAATTGTAACTGTAATTGTAGTAATTCCTGATGAAATATTTCAAACACAGATGTGCAGTGGGTTGGGCACTTAAAAGTTACACAGTTTCAAACGTATTTGAGAAATGAGATAGCAGTTAGGCATTAAATTATCTAATGACAATTCCTCTCTGTCACATAGCTTGCCCAACGAAAAATTCAGGAAATACTGGCTCAGGTAAGAAGACAACAACAACAACAACAACAACAACAGAAAACAGCACCAAGTGGACAGCCTCAGCAGAGACGAAAATAAAGGTTTAGTAAAAGACCCTTCAGAGACAGATGCCAAACCAAAGAGAGAGAGAGAGAGAGACTAAACTATAATGGACAGGTTATGGGCACCTGTTGGAATGATATACAAAAGTTTCACCAAGCCAGTTTGTTTGAGGACCAGGCGCAGTTGGCATACTGTCTCTGAGAATGTATTCTTTAGGCTCTCTTTTATTTTTTTGAAACCCAGCTTTAAACTAAGGACCCCTTCACTTCCCTTTTGTTCTATTCTCACAGTTTAACATAAAATTGCTAGTTTTCTTTCATGGTTCTTACTATTCCCCAGCAATATTAGGCATTGATTTAATGAAGCTTTCTCTTTCGAGTTAATTGGTATAAAAAGTAAAGGCATTGCTATTCTATTCCACTTGTAAAAGAAGCGAAGATAATGGGAAGGTTTGATTTGGGGATGGGACTGGAGTTTAGACAAGGGCATTAACAAAGAGGTTAAGTGTTATTCCCAATGTTAACCAAGTGGCTTTTTTAAAAAACCCTTTTGGCTGCATTTATGCACGATACTGCCATGTATAAACTAAGAGGTTTCAGTGATGTTGGCCAGGCATAAAAAGATGAATATGCATTTTATTAAACTACCTCAGGCATTTTAATACCTCAAATAAGAAATTATTCCTTTTTTGCCTTTTTTTTTTGCTTTTTTTTGTATTTTATACTTTATAAAGCTAATAGTTTTTGAGCATTTTATTTTTTAAAAAAATGATAAATTTGATCAGCCAATAATGTAGGAGTGCTACAGAATTTATTGAGATGGAACAAATGTTGTGAGTGACTTCTAATTGTTGGCTGACAGGAGTGAGATGGAAAAAAATTAGTTTCAGATTATATATGAGGGTGTCAACACAATCATTTTTTGGGGGGGTGGGTAGGGAATCAGTGAATGTTCAGATTAACCAAAACAAATGCCAATATACTCATTGCAGCAATGCCATTATTTTTCTGTTGAGATGGGATGAAAAAAATTGATGGTACGTTATTGGGAACAGAACAAGGAAGTGATGGTAAGAGGCTGGGAGTTCTGGGTAAATGCTGGGAAGTCTGTTAGAACTGGACATTTTTTTTCTTGTATTACTTGATTGAATGCATGAACCCTTTGTGCCTTTGACCATCACTCTCTGCCTACTAATACTAAAACATTTGCAGCCCATTTGTATGTTCTGTTTCAAAGAGCAAGCTTCATCTTGAATTTGTTAATGTGCTTGATCAGTTAGAGCAGTTTGGAGGCATGGGTTTTCTGCTTTCCAGCAATTGCTTCGTACTCTTTTCAGTTATTGTACTGGGTGTTGGGTGAGGGAGGTGAGATCAACATTGTTTGATGATCCCATTTAAAGGTAATGAAAGGCTAAGTTTACATATCCTCTATTAAAGGGCCACGCTAAGCCACTTCGAAGGGTTTTTTAAAAATAAAAATAAATTCATACAACCTCAAGCTTGGCTTACAAACAAGATACAGCAGCATTTATGCACATTCTGCAACAACCACAAACTAAAAACATGGACTAAAAAGCAGGGATCACAGAAAAATTATAATTTTTTCTTTAATTTCAGAATGTAATTTGAATTGTGATTGTGGTAATATGCATTCAAGTTTCTACACAAACTTCAGTCTACCTCAGTTTAACAATGTGGCAAAACATGGTGCATAAAGACTGCTGTCCGTGTGCATGCCTCCCCGGGTGCACGAGCCATGCTATTACCTCGGACCCTTTTGTTTGTAATGTTTCTGTGCATGGGAAGATTGGGACTGCTATGCTGCACTGTTTTGAGGGGCACAATTAGCAAAAACAGTTTGTTTCACAATTTTGTTGATCTACCTCTTAGATTGATAAGAAAATAGAGGCATTTCTACATAGAATAGATCATTTGCCCAAAGATTATGGTTATACAGATTAGATAACCTTTTTGGGGGGAAAAGTTTCTTTTATTTTACTGCATTTTTCTTTACTAATTGGCTTAAAAATACAAGTATATGTTGTAGTTTAGCAGAAAGAAAGAAAGAAAAACAAGTTTCTTGGGGGCTTGGAAGGGGGAACAATACTTTACCTAAACTTTAGGAGATTTTTTTTTCTTATAATGAACTTTTACAATTACTGAAGTAAGAAGATGGACATAATGATTTTAAAAAATCTGAGTCCAATATTATTAATTTTGGCAAAGATTGATATGATTGTTTTCCTTAATAGCTTTATTTTACAAAATAAGTGCTACATTTACACCTGCTAGCATAAATATTTTCATTTTCCTTTAAATTTGTAGACTTTAGTGTGGTAAAATCATGTCTTTTAGTTTCAGTTGAGATATGGCAATATGAAGTATTTCATATAGCTAGGAAGTGAAACTTTAAATGATTTCAATGTTCAATAAAGTATTGATCATTTCTTCTCTGTAATGTGCCCCCTATGCAGCTTCACTTGCCAGATGCCTCTGAATGGAATAAAGAGTTTAATTCCTACTATCAGATAAATGTGTCTTTGTTTTATTTGATAAGAGTGAGAGGTTAAAAAAACTGAAAGAATGGAGGAGATCTTAACAGCTTATGTCCATTTTTTAAAAATGTATTGATTGATTCATGGGGCTGAAATGGAAATCCTTGCCAGAACAGAATAATTAACACGACAATTCACAGACTGGTAGTTCGGATATATTGCATATTTAGACTTATTTATAAGATGCCTAGAGAAGAGGCTCTACTAACACTATGATTCTAAATACACACAACTGCAAGATTCTGAAGTTTGCTTCATCAGAAATAGAATGGACTGAAACTGATAATGTCCATAAGTGAATTCAAATGACTCAATATTCATATTGTAAAATTGTGGGATCAATTTGCCTTCATGCCCAAAGAATTAATTTGGAAATTTTAACACTGATAAAAGATGAGTTATCTTACAGTTTCCTATAATTAGAGGAGACTGGCAGGCTGCTTTGTGTGCACCTGTGAGCATAACTCTATCAAACATGTAAATAATACTGAGTAGTTTTGTTAAGTAAACCTTGTGGGTTTAATAGCTTGCAGTGATAATAAAGCAGAAGTTGAGCAATTTGTTTGATCTGCTTAAGCCAGAGGTGTCAAATTTGATTGCATTGAGGGCCGCATCAGGGTTGTGTTTGAACTAGAGGGGTGGGTGTGGCCAGCTTGGGGTGCCTATGGCGGCCCGGCCACTCTGCCAGCGAAAATGGGCTACCGAGCTCCATTTTCAGCTGCAACAGCTCCTGCAACCCTCTGCCAGCGAAAACTGTGCTCGCAAGGGCCACCTGCGGCCATCCCAAGCTCCGTTTTTGGTTGCGACGGCTCCTGCAACCCTCTGCCAGTGAAAACAGAGCTTGCAAGGGCCGCCCATGGCAGTCCCGAGCTCCATTTTCGCTGACAGAAGCGTCGCGACCGGTCCTTCTCTGTTTCCATGGCAGCTCCACGGACCATATCTAAGCACCTCACAGGCCGAATCCGGGCCTTGAGTTTGACACCCCTGGCTTAAGCAGTTGGTTGTAAAATTAGCTTGAGGTGGCTCTGAATTTTGTGTTTATTATCAAATTTAAATACTACCTAACACGCTTTCAGAGTGACTTTGAAATTTATCTGTAAGCATTAGTTTATGTACTGTATATATAAGCATTTTTCAAATATAATTTTATTAAGAATTTAATAAATTACAGTAGTATAAGGCAATACAAACATAAACTTAGAAAAAGAGCTTTTTTCTTTCTAGAATGAAAAGAGAAAATAATGTAATAAAAAGGATATATAAGGTGACTTTAATCCTCATCACAAGAAGTATAAACAAATTTAATAATTTCATCCTCTATAACAGGGGTAGGCAAAGTTGGCTCTTCTGTGACTCATGGACTTCAACTCCCAGAATTCCTGAGCTAGCATGATTGACTCAGAAAGTCTGGGAGTTGAAGTCCATGAGTCATAGAAGAGCCAACTTTGCCTACCCCTGCTCTATAAGGTTAAACAGATCAACTTTTCAATCTTGGTGTTAGCAATCATTGCTGTATTTTTATCTTGATCAAATAAACCAGTTCTATATTCATTCTAACCATTTTAATTCAGTCAAATATTGTCAAAATAGGATTTTATTTCTTTTCAATTCTTCTTTATCCCATCACACAAATTTTGAGATTTTAATAAGCCTATTTTGTATATTCAGTAAATTATTCTCTTGGCCTGTCATTTGTAGTTCCACATTCTGTATTTCCTCTTTCAGATTCATTGGCCTATTTTAGGCATAGTTTATCCATAGAAGCAGACATAATTACTGACAGTGTTTATATTGTAGTTACTAAATTCTGATTCTGATCTTCTGATCATTTTTCAACAATACTTAATACTTTGACATTTTGTAAGTTGCAGCATTGATTGACATTAAGTCTCCCCCCTCCTTCCTACCTGGCTAGAAGTTAGCTCCATTTGATATAATATGTTTGTCTGCTTTTATTTCAATCATAGATGCATAAAACATACTTTTTCCAGAAAAACACAAAGAAATACAATATAATATCAATGAGATAAATTATTGGCATAGAATTAAAAATATAAAATACTAGAGGAAAAATAAAATTGAAATCTATATAAAAATGTCATAAGTAGTTAAGGTAGAGAACTGATTATAAACACATAAACATACTAATTATAATAATTTAAAATTAGGCTAATTTGTAAGAGCCCAATATCTGCTGTATCTAGGATTTGACTGATTATTGCAGCTATAATCTAACCAACTAGAAGCAAAATGCTGAGTCCCCAGGGAGTAGGGCGGCCTATAAGAATCGCAAAATAAATAAACATAATACTGGTATTTCTTATTTAACGACCATTGCCTTATTTAGTGACCATTCACAGTTATGACCAGTTATGATAAGTAGGCCTGTGAAAAAAGGAATGATAAAAGTAAGATTATAAACTTGCAGTTTCAATTAGCGACGTTTTGCTGAGTTGCTAGTCCAAATTGTTGTTTTTTTTTAGAAAGAAAAAAATAAGAGATACCGAGTTTGGTAACTTCCAGTTCAGTATTGCCTCAATGCAAGAGTCATTTGCATTCAATCATAGCTTGGATTCTGAACTGGGGAACACTGTCTGAAATCCTCATATTCTGGTCTGCTAACAGTAGATAAAATAATCAGTCTCTGTCCTACATGGGTATTGTTTTATGAAGAGGAAAATATATCTATCTTGGAGGGCTCTTTAAAATGGTAGCATAACCACAAGTCCCAAAGTTTCAATTTCCCCCTCATCACAAGGACAGAATTGCTTAAGTACCTCAACAGAGTCTTCCCTCCAAAATGGTGGGAGGGCATTACAGCAGGTAAATGTAAGAGTTCTTCCAATGTTTTTTAGGAGTGATACTAATGGGTAAGCACTATTTTTTTCTGCATTGAGTGGAATAATACATGGTGGCATCTGGATGAGATTGCTTTCCAGGCAATAATTAGCTCTCCTGAAAGTGCTTTGGCTGATCAAATCTTCTTGGAATCCATCATGAGGAAAACCCCACAATTCTTTAGGACAACACTAAACAGTTTCTGCAAGGAAGTCTGAAATTTGTCTTGGAGTTTTTTTAAAAAGGGGTGGGGGATGGGGAGCCAGTTACCTTAGGTTAAAGATTAGCTTGATCCAGTAGCTAAAGAGCTACTTGGTACAGATTTAAATTGGAACTATTCCTGCCTCAGCCTAAAAGATTGGGTTTGAAACACAATAAAAACCAAAAACAAGTTCCTTAAGAAGCTTGACTGAACAACTTCAAATGGTTTTAAATTACCGGTGTATGCACACATTTGGAAGTCATAAAATGGTTGTGGTATTTTGAAATCAGAACATTTTTAGTCTACCAGGTATATAATTACCTTCTCTGCAAAAAACGAAACAAAAAACAAACCGGATGGTAGATATATTTCTGACCTCTTGGTGATTGAATTTGGGGCCTCCATAAGCCAATGGCAAGGAAAACAATTCTAAAGTATTGAGGGATTGAATTTGTTTGACATTATTCCTACAGGTAGTCCTCATTCCATCCGAGGTCGGTAAAATGAGGACCCAGATTGTTGGGGGCAATATGCTGACTCTGTAAACCGCTTAGACTTAGAGGGCTGTAAAGCACTGTGAAGCAGTATATAAGTCCTATTACTATCTCATTCAGCAACCATTCAAAGTTGTGATGGTGCTGAACAAGGGAAACTTGCAATAAGCCCACTTACATTACATAATATAGGAGTAATAAAATAGTCTAGTTTGGATAACCAATAGTTAGGTTTGGATGGAGATTTTCTAATTAAAATCCTGTTGCCATAGCATTGATAAAAATGAAAGGAGGTGGAATACTTTGCTTTACAACTTGCAAATAATTATTATGTTGCATGAACACAGCCTGTGAATTAATGCAGAGGTTTTTCTGCTGATTATTATATGAACGATGGCAACAGCCACAAAAGATTGTTAACTAAGCTTTTTCGTTTTGTGTGGGGGTTGATTGGGCAGTTGCATGCTAGTGAAAGGCCCAATACATTCATTCCTGGGTAAGGTCTAAAAATAATTTCCTATCAGATTTAGGTTTCATATAATTCAAAATTTAGGGTCAATTTAAACACTTCTTTATATTACAGAATAACAGTTGGAACAGATTTTGGAGGTAGTCTAGTTGAATCCCCTACCCAGGCAGGAAAAATTACACCATTTCAGACAAATGGTTGTCCATTCTCTTTAAAACTTCCATGGTTGGAGTATACACAACTTCTGGAGGCAAGTTGTTCCACTTATTTGTTCTGTCAGGAAATTTTACCTTAGTTCCAAATTGCTTCACTCCTTGATTAGTTTTCATCCATTGCTTCTTGTCCTGCCTTCAAGTGCTTTGGAGAATAGCTTGACACTCCCTCTTCTTTGTGGCAGCCTCTGAGCTATTGGAACACTGCTATCGTCACCCCTAGTCCTTTTCATTAAACTAGACATACCCAATTCCAGCAACCGTTCTTTATGTTTTAGCCTACAGTCCCCTAATCATCCTTGTTGCTTTTTTCTGTACCCTTTCCAGAGTCACACATCTTTTTTATAGTATACCAAAACTGGATGAAGTATTCAAAGTGTGGTCTTACCAAGGTATTATAAAGTGGCATTCACATGATTTTGATTTTATCCCTGTTAATGCAGCCTAGGACTGCATTGGCTTTTTTAGCAGCTGCAGCACACTACTAGCTCATATGTAAGTGATTGTTCACTAAGACTCCAAAATCCCGCTCATAGTTACTACTACTGAGCCAGGTACCACCTATACCAGTGTTGGCGAACCTTTTTGGCACCGAGTGCCAAAAAGGGATTGTGCATGCGGGAAACCAAAAGACCAGCTGCCCGGTGCGTATGCACACACCGGGAAGATGATCTTCCAGTTTCATGCACCGGCCAGCTGGTCTTCGCATGCGCATGTGCTCCAGACGACCAGGCAATCGGTGCATGTGTATGCACCGGAAACCGGAAGAGCAGCCACCCAGCGCGTGCATGTGCACTGGGTGGCTGCTTTTCTGGTTTCCAGCGCTCCAGCACGCTTGAACACCAGCTGGCCAGCGTACCAGACCCGAGAGGAGCAACTGGCGACGGCTCACGTGCCTGGAGAGATTGCTCTGCATGCCATTTCTGGGACACGTGCCATAGGTTCGCCATAACGGACCTATATTATACCTGTGCATTTGGTTTTTCTTGCCTAAATTAAGAATGTAAACGTTTTCTGATAGCTCTGCAAAGGATTCTGCTGAAGCCCTATTTGATATTTGAAAAGGAAAAAGGGGAAGGTAATTTTAAAAACTCAAGTGCAATTTTCAACTTGATGGAATGGTATCCTATGGTCAACTATTTTAGGAAAAATAGATATAATTTAGAAATCAACATCAATTTATGGAAAATCTAGGCAATATTAATGCTATGGTAGCAGTTTACCCTCTACTCTCCCTACATCTTGCACCAAACTGCAAGTGTTTTCTAGATACTTTGAGTATCAACATGAATGATACCAGCTCAAAGTAAATTTTCTCTACACTGAGTTTCTATTACTGGAACTTATCAGGTTTTATGGGGGTAACTAACCGCAGACATAAAAAATAAATACACCAAAATAAAGTTGAGATTAATTTTAAAAATATTTCAAAACAACTTTATTTAACTTATTGATGACATAAGTAGCACGGCAATCAATGTAACAAGCCACTATCCAAAAGACCCAAATGTCGGTAGGAATTATTTCAAATAACTATTATCCACATGTTAAAACTTTTGCCTTTACAACAAGAACCAGTGTCTTTTCCACAGGCCATTACTGACTTCCCATTGATAAGTTCTATGCAGGTAGTCTTCTATTTAATGACCATAACTGAGCCCAAAATTTCTGTTGCTAAGCAAAACAGTTGTTAAGCAAATTTTGCCCCATTTTATGACCTTTCTTGTCACAGCTGTTAAATGAATCCCTGCAGTCAAGTTAGTAACATCGTTGTTAAATGAATCTGGCTTTCCCACTGACTTTGCTTGGCAGAAGATTGCAAAAGACAATCGCATGATCCTGGGACAGTGCAACCAGCAAACACGAACCAATTGCCATACATTCAAATTTTGTTAATGTGACCCTGGGGATGCTGCAACAGTTGTGAAGAACAATCCTAATCACTTTTTAAAGTGCACTACCTGTACTTATCAATACTATCTAATGCTGACACTTGGTAGTTGCAGGTTGATGTGCTCCATTGCGTCTTTTTCTTCCCAAGAATTGGCTCAGTAACTCAGCTGACCAAAGTTCTTTCTGATCCTTAGATCTGAGGTTAAATCACTGTTTAGAATCTAGCCCAAACACAAAGTCATCAGGTAATGATTCTGGAACCATCTGTGTCAACTGATCGTCATGAGAGCGGAGCGTCCACAACTTTTCCAATTCGTAGATTTCTCGTGTCTCTGGCAACATGAAATGGACCACAATGTTGCCTGCAAGATGATGGAACAGCACAGTAAGTAAAGAATGAGATTAGTACATTAAGACTCTTCTGACCCACACCTCAGGTTAAATGCCTTCCATAATGTGGCATTCCATGTAAGAAGGAATGGCAAGCACCAGAGCTTCTATACGTGTTGGTCATATTAAATTAGCTTTCAAGATCTTAAAAAGTCAGACCATATTAGAACAAGTAGTCCTTGATTTACAACGACTGGGACTTCCTATCACTAAGTGATGCACTTGTTGGGTAAAGCATCACATAATTGTGTTGTTTAGCAATGAAAGTTCTCGTAGTACCAATTGCAGTTGTTAGATCAGGACAACACCATCCTTGGAGGAGGACCTCATGCCGCTTCTGCCCTGCCATGCTCCACCCACCTAGTTCTCCCCATCTCTGTCCTTTTGAATTCTTCCCCCTTGAACTCTGCCACATATCCCTGCTGCTCACAGCCAACCTTTTGCCACACACCCTCATCTTATAACTGGCCATTCAACCACTATTGGAAGTTACAGTTGGCACTCCTCCCCTCCAGTTATGTGACTGCATTTTGGGTTCGGCAACTGGCTCACATGTACGACTGATGGGAGTGTCTCACTATCATGTGCCTGCAATTTCTAACACACTTTTTTTTTACTAGTTTACAGCAAAATGTCCTTTAGGAGAATGGACTCAGATTTACAAGTGTATTACAGGTAGTCCTCAACTTATGACAATTGAGCCCAGAATTTTATGTTGCTAAGTGAGAAATTTGTTGAGTTTTGCCTCATTTTATGATTTTTCTTGCCACATTTGTTAAATGAACACTGCCATTGTTAAATTAGTAACAGTTGTTAAGTGAATCTGGCTTCCCCATTGACTGCTGGTCAGAAGATAGCAAAAGGGGATCACAATGCACACACACACACCCTGCGGCCGTCATAAATGTGAGTCAGTCGCCAAGCATCAGAATGTAAATCATGTGACCATGGAGATGCTGCAGCAGTCATAAGTGTGAAAAATGGTCATAAGTCACTTTTTTCAGTGCTGTTGTAACTTTGGTCACTAAATGAAGTGTTGTAAGTCAAGGACTACCCGTATTCACGTAAGAACTGGCATAAAAATAGTTGTAAAATTGCATCTGATCACATGAGTGTCTCAATGTACGATTATTACAACATAAATCAAAATTCCCAATTGCAGTCATGGGTTGAGGACTACCTGTATGTAGCTTTGAAATTTTTTTCTCAATAAATACTAAGTAAAGTGTTTTTTACTCATTTGTTTAATTGGGTTCTTTCTATCTGGTTTTATGACGTGTGGAAAACAGATTAAGTTTTAAATCATATTTATGAAAACGTAAAGGTATTCACAAAGTTAAGCATCACTGTAGTTAACTAAGTGACAGGTTTATAAAGACTGGTGTGACAGGCTTGTATACAAGAGCCAAGAGAATCTTGTTTGGTTGTCATTTGAAAATTAAAATAAGGTTTTTATTAAGAGTGAGCAGGTTATTCACGATCCATTTTTTAAATTAGAACCAGCGGTGGGTTGCTCCCGGTTTGGCCCGGTTCTGTGAACCGGTAGCGACGCCGGGAGTCTCCGTCCATCCACCCGAGGACGCTTCTGCGCATGTCGATCACAAGAACCGGTAGCAACAGGTTTTAGACCCCACTACTGATTAGAATCCCGAAATCAATCAGAAGAAAACAACTGCATCTTCAGTTGAATCATGGTTTAAAATTCTCTATGCATTTATGTGAACATGCATGTATGCATACAACTGATGGCAAAGACGCTTTAAAATCCATATCCATGGCCACATCTTTGCAATAAATCTGACAGCTACCAACAAATTATATTGTGTTCACCTAAGCCAAGGGTGGCCAAACTATGGCTCTTTGAAGACCTATGGATTTCAACTCCCAGAATTCCTGAGCCAGCCATGCATGCATGGCTGGCTCAGGAATTCTGGGAGTTGAAGTCCACAGGTCCTCAAAGAACCATAGTTTGGCCACCCCTGACCTAAGCAATAAAGCAGCAGCAGCAGTCACAAAGTTATCAGATTTTCTCAATTTTTGAAAAAAACAGCTAAGTAAATCAATACATTGGATTAAAGATGGTAACTGGAACCACGCCAACAAAATTCAGAAGGGCTATAATTAATACTAAATAATTTTAGGGAGAATTATAATTTATGGATTATAATTATGATCAGTTCCTGATGACATTCAAAGTAAATTAAAAATACTTGAAATCGCAAAGTTCCAAGAGGACTATTAAAATCACAAGTTATCTTCTTATAATTTCAGATTTTCTTAATATTGAAGTTTAATACAAGAATTTTATCCATACTTTCAAAGGATTTCATTAATTCTCATGTTAATTATTATACTTGATGAGAAATGATTCAGTCATTTGAAAGAAAAATGAAACTTATGAAACTGAAAATATATTGCAAATTGAGTTAAGCAGAAAGAGGTTTTTGATCAATAATCACAACCCTGAATCCACATTTGCAATACATTTGTATTAATAAATTACTATGACTGTATTGCAAAAACAATATTGCAAGAAATTACTTCACATATATCTCTTGGGTCAATCAGCCTCTGAGTTCAAAGATAATATGCTAGTATGCAAACTCAAATGTAGTTTGTCATTATGGCAAGCATGGGCAATCCACAGCCCTTTGGAACCTCGTTTTATGGTTTCCAAAGCACCCCAAGTCTGAAATTCTGGAAGTGAGGTAAATAAGAATGGGAATAAATGAAAATGCAAAATAAGAATGGGAATAGAAGTACAAAATCTCTGGGAGATGAAGCATTCCCAGTTTGTAAACTCAATCATACATAACCTGATTTTTGGTTTGATTGAGAATCTTGGTGGTTGCGTGTGATAGCAAAGAAGTAGCGGCTTTAGATCAGATCGTGCCTAAGTAAGCTCTACGCTGTGCCCAGGATTCCCAATACTCCCCAGTGTACATAATGGAACTGAGTGAGCTTAAATAGGCTGACAATTAGAGCACATTTGGCAAAAAAAAAAGGAGATGACTGGACACAAGCTAGAGCTGCTATTAAGGCCTACCTCGTGGCGGTAAGACTGAAGAAATGTAACTATTTCTCTGCCCTTATTGTGTCTGCCAATAATTGCCCAGTGGCCCTGTTTCAACAATTCAGAGGAAATAATACCAAAGTTCACCTAAAGTGTCACTGTGAGGAATATGACACATGTGGTGGACAAAGTCTGCATATTCACTCTTCATAATTAAAGCAGAATCTGTGGAGGTGATGGGAGCTATATTCTGCAAGTTGCCCTGGGAAGTTTGAGCCCGTGGAACCTTAGGAAATGAACAAGGTTGTCTCGGCTGCTAGTATAGCCACTTTTCTATTAGATCCATATGCTTCCCATTTTATTAAAGAACAGATGCAGGATTGTGTGTGTGCGTGCGTGCGTGCGTGTGTGTGTGTGTAGTTAATTCCTTCTTGAAAGAGGGAGTGGTCCTACCAGCTCTTAAAAAGGTGGTAATGCACCTCCTCATCAAAGGATCATTACTCAACCCAACAAGCTGGACAGTTTCACCCAGTATCCAATCTTCTCTCCTTAGGGAATAATATGGAGAGAATGGTCATGTGGCCGCTGCAGAGAACCTTGGATGAAGCAGATTATCTAGCACCCTTTCAGTCAGGGTTCAGGCCAGGGTTCGGGGCTGAGATGGCATTGATCACATTCATGGATGACCTAAGGTGGGAGAGTGATGGAGGTAGTGTATCCATCTTGGCTCTTCTTGACCTCTCAGTGACATATATCAGCATATCGTCACTGGGCTGGCTCCAAGAGTTGGGAGTGAGTGACACTGCATTGTGCAGGAGATCAAGGCTAGGGTCCCTATTTTGTGGGGTGCTTCGGGACTCAGTTATCCCTCCTCTCTTATTTAACATTTATATGAGGCCACCGGGTAAGGTGGTTTGGGTGAGATACCATCAATACGCAGATGGCACTCAGGCTTATATCTCTATTCCATGCCCCTTGAATGATGCTGTGCTGTCTAGAGGAAGTTTGGGTCTAAATGAGGGAAACAGGTTCTGATCCAACCCTAGCAAAATGGAGTGATTGTGGGTATCTGGACTTTCCACAGACAAGGTTCTTCCATTTTTAGTCCTGGATGGGATGGCGCTACCCCAGATAGATCCCGTAACCCAGTGGTTCCCAAACTTTTTCAGTCCACCGCCCCCTTGGTGCTACAAACTCATCCTCACCGCCCCCACCCCCTCAGGTGGGCGTGGCTTAGAGGTCAGGTGACCGGGTGGGCATGGCCAACTTGTAAAATGTGGTGAAACTCACTTAACGCTCTTGCTTAGCAACCAAAATGTTATGCTCAATTGTGGTCATAATTCTTTCTTTCTTTTTCTCTCTTTCTTCCTTTCTTTTTCTCTTTCTTTCTTTCCTCCCTTCCCCTTCTTTCTTTCTTTTTCTTTCTTTCTGTCTTCCTTCCTTTCTACCATCTTTCTTTCTTCCTTCCTTCCATCTTTCTTTCTTTCCTTTCTTCTTTCTTTCTTTCTTTCTGTCTTCCTTCCTTCCTTCCTCCCTCCCTTTCTTTCCTTTTTCTTTCCTTCTTCCCTCCCTTCCCTTCCCTCTTTTCTTTTTGACTGTCTTCCTTCCTTCCTACCATCTTTTTCTTTCTTTCTGTCTACATTTCTACCTACCATCTTTCTTTCTTTTTCTTTCTTTCTTTCCTTTTTTTTTGCTACATCCCTCCCTTCTCTTCCCTCCCTCCTTTCTTTTTCTGTCTGTCTTCCTTCCTACCTACCATCTTTTTTCTCTTTCTGTCTTCCTTCCTTCCTTCCTACCATCTTTCTTTCCTTTTTCTTTCCTTCTTCCCTCCCTTCCCTCCTTTTTCTGTCTGTCTTCCTTCCTTCCTACCATCTTTTTCTTTCTTTCTATCTTCCTTCCTACCTACCTACCTACCTACCATCTTTCTTTCTTTCTTTCTTTCTTTCTTTCTCTCTCTCTCTTCTTTCTTTCTTCCTTTCCTTCCTTCCTTCCTTTTTCTTTCCTTATTTCTCTCTCTCTCTATATATATATATGTGTGTGTGTGTGTGTGTGTGTGTGTATGTATCACACACACCGCGGGACTACATTGCCTCCTCTGGGCTCTGCCTATGGCAATTTAAAATGTGCTTCTGTCTGCGAGGAAGAGGGGCATGTTTGAAAAAAGGGGCTGGAGGTGGGTGGGAAATCTATCCCACATTGAGCCACTGGGTGTGTGTGAGTGTGTGTGTGCATGCGTGGCCGAAAACGTCCAGGTTTGGGAAACTGGGAGGTTTTGAAACCGGTTCCCCCAAACATGGTTTGTATTTGGTTGCAAAAACAAACAAACACACAAGCCATTTTGGTTCCTCGCCAAGGCTGGTTCAACTGGATGACCAAACAGAGCTTGGAAAGGAAAGAAAACTGCAGAAGTGGTCAATGGAGGGGGTGGGTGGGACAGATGCACATGGGGGAGGGTCTTCTCCCCCTCCCCCCACACTGGCACATTCAAGGGGCTTCCTGGAAATACACCCCCTCCCCCGTGGGAAGCACTGGCACCCTCCGAATTGCCTTCCTTGGCACAGAGGCCGGGTGGAGGGGGGGACTCCTGTACCCAGCAGGCACAGCTAGAAAGCCCCCTCCTCACCTGGTGGTGTGTCGTGCCTGCCTAAATTGCTATCCATCTGGGGGCAGGGGAAGATGGCATCGCAGGGACGAACGAGAGCAGTGTGTTAGGTGGGCAGAGGAGGCGAGGCGAGGCCGAAGGCCACATCGTGAGACGGGCATGCTGAGAGGTTGCGGGGGGGGGGGGCGCAGGAGGCTGGGCACCTGGGATCATCAGTGGGATGGAGAAGGGGATGGTATTGGGTGTTTGGGGTGGGGTGGGGAGTTATGATTTTTAGAAGATGAGACACACATGTACGCACAATGGCCAAGGGGAGGATTTAACTTGGGGTTGTTTGGGAGAGAAAAATAGAGGGAGGGAGGGAAGAAAGGAAGGAAAAGGAAGGAAAGGAAAGAGAAAGAAAAGGAAGGAATGAGAGGGAAGGAAATGGAAGGAGGAAGGAAGGGAGGGAGGGAGGAAAGGAGGGAGGGAGGAAAGAGAGGGAGGGAAATTAAAGGTGAAAAGGAGAGGGAGGAAGGAAAAGGAAGGGAAGTAGGAAGGAAAAGGGGGAAGGAAAGGGAAGGAAGGAAAGTAGGAAGGAAAAGGAGGGGGAAGGAAAGGGAAGGAGGGAAGGAAGGGAAAGAGACAGAAGGAATGAAGGGAAGGGAAGGGAAGGAACGGAGGAAGGAAAAAGAGGGAAGGAAGGGAAGGGAAGGGAAGTAGGAAGGAAAAAGGGAAGGAAAGGGAGGAAGAAAGGAAAGGAAAGAAGGAAAGGAAAGGGAGGCAGGCGAAGGTGGCAGAAACTCTGGTGGGCAACTGTTCCCGATCTCCCCGCCATCGCTGCCCTCTTTCTGGACCGACTTTCCGGCCGCGGTGCCTCTTGGCTGAAGGAGCGAAAAAGAGGCAGCTGCAATTTCCCCACAAGGTCTCCCTCCTCCTCCTCCTCCCGCCCCCCCAACCCAAATCCCCAACCCAGCCCCTGCCCGCACCCCCCCAATCCCGTGTCTTACAGGTTTAACAGCTCTGTGTTTCTGTCGGCTAGTCTAGGGAAAAAAGCTTGCAAAATACAGAAACTCTTCTCGCTGCGAGTTGTTAATTGCTCACCCTCGCAAGAAGAGTTTCTGTATTTTGCAAGCTTTCCAGGGGTCTCCAACCTTGGCAACTTTAAGACTTGTGGACTTCAACTCCCAGAATTCCTCAGCCAGCTTTGCTGGGAGTTGAAGTCCACAAGTCTTAAAGTTGCCAAGGTTGGAGACCAGTGCAAAGAGACCAGACGACAGATACACGGAGCTGTTAAAAGTCCAGTAAGATGCCCGTCTCGTGGCCCGCCCAGTCCCCACCGGGAAAAGAGTGGCGGGAAAAGTGGCAGCGGGTGATTGGGTGGACATGGGTGGCGGCACGGGGACAGGACCGGCGAACCACCTACCGCCCCCCTGGACCCTCTCACTGCCCCCCTGTCGCCATCCTTACCTCTCACCGCCCCCCTAAGGGTTCCCACCGCCCCCTGGGGGGCGGTACCGCCCCCTTTGGGAACCACTGCCGTAACCAATCTGAGGGTCCTCCTAGACTCACAGCTCCTTGAAGAGCAGATAGCAGCTGTGACTAGGAAAGCCTTTTAAAACGTTCAGGTAGGGCGTCAGTTACACCCATTCCTGGACCAGGAGGCCCTGCTCATTCATGCTCTTGTAAGCTCCTCTTTAGATTACTGTAATGTGCTCTACATGGGGCTGCCCTTGAAGAACATTTAGAAACTTCAACTGGTGCAAAAGGTAGCTGCACAGATAATAAATAGTGTTTGCTATACAGCACATGTAACACCACCATTCTATGAGCTGCACTGGCTGCAGGTGTATTTCCGGGTGCAATACAAGGTGCTGGTTGTCACCTTTAAATCCCTACATGGCTTGGGACTGGGTTACTCGAGGAGCTGTTTTTTTCCAAGAGTTCTACCCATTTAATCGATCCAACAGATTTGGCATGCTGCAGATCCCATCAGCATGTCAACTGGTGGGAACCAGAAGAAGGGATTTTTCTGCTATAGCCTCCTGGAATATTTTGCACTAGAATGGCACCAATCCTGTTGGCTTTTTGCAAAGCTTTGAAAATTTGGCTATGTACCTGGGCCTGAGGCTCAGAATAGGTTAAGGACCTGTTGCATGGCTTTACTGTTACCTGATTAATCATCATGGCTGCTGTTTGTATTTTTTATTTTGTGAATGTTTTTATTGTTTTAAAACAATTGCAACAATAAAAACATTGCTAAACAAGTACTTTAAGATAATTACATTATTTTATAATTGTATCCACCCAGAATTGAGCAACTATAGGAATGAATGAATGAAATCACTTGCACTCTCTACTTTACCGGTAATAAAATATTTACCAAAATCAACGCATAGCCAGTCATCAGTCTCTTTTCCTTCTATCACAACATGAGGATCAGTATCATTCTTCATATGCTTGTACTGGAAGATAAGTACCAGTAAAGATGTGGGTTACTTTCCTGTGAATATCTGTGCACATATTAAAAACTAATAGAATTCATTTAAACTATTGGGACTTCTGGTGAGATTGTGACCCAGCAGGCTGCACGAATGCAAGCTGTATGTGATAATTTTATTTTATAAATATTGGATGGGAGGTTTTCTTAATTGAAGCACACGGGGTCAGTATCAGCTGTGGTTTGACCGTGATAAGCTTTGTTTACTGCAGAAGTGCTCTACGCTGATAATAGAATATAAAATAAAACTGGAACTCCAAATGTTTTATCTCATAAAACTAATTTTAGGTCTCCCAACTATAATACAGGCAGCCAGTTAATGAAGTTGAAAGTACTTACTGCAGGTAGATGGAAGAATGTTTGAGAACCGAAAGAGTAGCAGGGCTATTACTATTATTATTATTACTTAAATACTTATCCTTATAAGAAGTGGCTATGTTGATTAGGATTGAGCAGAGCCTGGAGATGATTACAAATAGGTGTCAAGATCACAGATTTTTTTCCCTCCAAGACCTTCATCTGACTCAATGGCTCAATTACCCCAACTGAAGGCCCTATGTTAAAGTCATCCATCGCATGAATGGTCCTTAGGGCTTCACTGCATGTTTACAATAGTTGAAACTGGAATAAACTGAGCCAGAAAATTTGCCCTTATGAATTAACAAATTCATGTATGGACAATAAATGACACTCCTTCAGAGTGGGACTGGTCAATGTTGGTAGGGAGGGAGACTTGAGGATGTACTGTATGTTCCGGCGTATAAGACGACTGGGCATATAAGACGACCCCCAACTTTTCCAATTAAAATATAGAGTTTGGGATATACTCGCCGTATAAGACTACCCCTCCTACCATCTTTCTTTTTCTTTCTATCTTTCTTCCTTCCTAACATCTTTCTTTCTGTCTTTCTTTCTGTCTGTCTTTCTTTCTGTCTGTCTTCCTTCCTAACTTCTTTCTTTCTGTCTGTCTTCTTTCTTCTTCTTTCCTTCCTTCTTTCATCTTCCTTCCTTCCTAACATCTTTCTTTTTATTTCTTTTTGTCTTCCTTCCTAACTTCTTTCTTTCTTTTTCTTTCTTTCTTTCTTTCTTTCTCTCTCTCTCTCTCTCTCCCTCCCTCTTTCTTTCTTTCTCCCTGCAGGAGGAAGAAGGAGCCTCTGTCGCCGTCTCCCGCGCGGCTCCAGCCACCCGACTGAGTCTCCGACCGCACCGCCACCAGGGTTAACGTGCATGGGAGGGAAGGAGAGCGCTGCCGCTGCTGCTATTGCCGCTCCAGTGTGTCCTTCGCGCAAGGCGCTGCATGTGCAAAGTCTCCCCGGTCACTGTGGCTGCACCGGGGAGCCCGCGTCCTTGTCAACAATGGAGATGCTACGCGCGTGGAAGGGACCGCGAAGCAGAGGCACCTGGCGAGCAAGGCGAGTGACGGCATCGGCGGCATGCTCCTGCGCGGGTCTCCCACCCGCCTGCCCGCCTCTTCCCTTAGCATTTAAAAGAATGAGAGGCGGGCGGGAGACCCGGGCAGGAGCCTGCCGCCGATGCCGCCACTCTCCTCACTCGCCAGGCGCCTCTGCTCCGTGGTCTCTCCCGCGCACGCAGCGTCTCCATTGTTGACAAGGACACGGGCTTCCCGGTGCAGCCACAGCGACCGGGGACATACGCCGGAGCAACAATAGCAGCAGCAGCGGCAGCGCTCTCTCTCCTTCCCTCCCATGCGCCGCAGCCTTCCCAGCAGGCTGCCGGACAAGCCCGAAGAGACCAAGACACAGGGCGGCGGCGGGGCTTTGGGGCTCCTTCGGCCGCTTGGCCGGAGAACAGCAGGGATGCGGCCACGGCCGTTTTTGAACTCCCCCCGGCTCGGAAGTTTTAGTACCCGGCGTATAAGACGACCCCTGACTTTTGAGAAGATTTTCAAGGGGTAAAAAGTCATATTATACGCCGGAACATACGGTAAATGACTCTCCAGCTCCAAGCTTAACAATTGCAAGTTCTAATGAATCATTATGATTAGGTTTGCTAACATTAATCAACATATTTAGCAAACAGGATCTAAATAGACTAACTACACTTGGGCTCAGGACATCGCCACAATGAGATCCTTTTTAGCAGAATATAAAGACCTTCTACAAACATTTAAACTGTTCAATTTAACCTACTTTTATGTCTCGTTATTCAGAAATAGGCTCTATTGATTCAATAAATATTCTAATCCAGTGAGCATAGGATTACTGTGAAAAGTCCAAACTTCTTTAACAAATGTCACATCCTAGCAGGATGTGCTAACATTTTATTTTAGTACCTTAAAGTCAGTAGTGACTCCTAGCAACTGATTGGACAAGTCCCTGCAGTACTTTCATGGCAACATTTTGGAAATTGTTTGTCACTGCCTCCTTCCCAGGGCTGAGAATGTGTAACTGGCCTAAGGTCACGGGTGGCTTTACGACTAAGAGGAAACTACAACTCACAGTCTCCCGGCTTCTAACCTGGTACCTTAATCATTGCACTAAACTGACTCTAGAATTTTTACCTCCATATTTTAAACTATTGTCCTCTATCTTCCTGAAAGGGTGCATTTCAGTTGCAATGTATTATGAAAAGGTTGACTGAATGCTGGCCATAATTTTCTAGCCCTAGACAAAGCCCCGGACTCAAATCAATGGGACTTCTTAATCATGAATACCCCAGGGGTCACTAATAACAATGTTTCTAGTCGAAGTTTGGTTTAATCTGGATATAATACATTAACAAAATATTTAAACTTGTCTTTGAATTAAATATCTTCATGCATTGCTATTTTCAACATGTGGAATTCGTCACAATTATCATTATATTTCTGCATTTCTTAAGACTTGCTGATCTTGATATACAGGTGAAATATGTTGCCAATAAATATGAAATATCTTTTAAAATTCAGCAAATAAGAATCACCACCACACAATAACATACATTGTTACATTAGGAAGATCTCTTAATTCAGGCATGTCCAACTTTTGGCTCACTTGGGCCACATTGACTGAAGAGGAATTAATTGTCTTGGGCCACACAATATATATAATTAATTTATATAAATATCAAACTTCCTTTGGGAGGGTTCTTGCGGGACTGCATTACTAGCTGTCCAGAGCTGCATGCAGCTCGTGACTTGGTCACACCTCTCTTAAATCATGTTGGCTTATTCCACGAAAAAGACCTTGCTATTGTAGGAATGCAGTAAAAAATCAGAACAGTTTCTATAAATATGAAACATATATCTGCTGAAAAAAAATCTGCATTATGCTTAATATTGATAAACATTCACATAACAGGTTTTATTTCCCAAACTGTCAAAGCTAATCCTCCTTTAGTTGCAGCTTAGAAATACTATCTGCTTTGATATAGTCAGCACTCATATTGCAATATCTATCCCTCTCCATCTCTTAACTGGCCATCCAATTTTAGCTTGTAAAAATTCTTCTATATCTCTAAAAGGAAAGAAAAAAGCCATACCGTTTTTACCAAATATTGTGCCATGGCATGAAGATGTCTTGCAGAAGATCCACTGCAAATTATAAAATAATTGCTGTACTTTATTTCTGGAGGCAAATTGATAACACAAATATCTTTGGCATTTTCTTGTCTTATAAGTGATACCATATCATCAATGCTAAATACCGAAGAAACAGGATCTGAAAGAGACAATGCTTAAATGATTAAAATGTAAATTATGCAGAAAGGTAAGAGGTGAAAGATCTTGAACTGGAACAAATGAACAGGTAGAAGAAACAGTTCTTGACCACCTTCTCTACACAGTAGCCTTTGTTATACCTAGGATGAACACCCAATTTTCTAAAAGTCTTACGAAGGGGATGCATATAAAATCATAATTTGTTGTCATCCAGTATTAGCAGGAGTTGAATCTATGCAAGATAGATACCTGCATTTCTACCGCTCCTGTTTCCACTTAATGATTGGCAGCATTGTTATCTGTGTTGTTGTTACCCATTGTCCTTGCCCTTTGCAAGCCACCTTTCCCACCCAGGTACACATAAAATATTATCTGGGCTGATCATCAAGACTTATAAGGATCGGTCGGTTTAGGTAGAAGTCAGGAATTTAGTCTGCAACACCATCACCACCGTGCAAAATCGCTATATTTCCACTGATTTACATATCCAGAGCCGTGAGGAGAAAATAAATACATCGCTTGCCAAATCGTCAGCCATCTGAGTCTACCGGAGGCTACTAAAGCTTTGCCACTAAAGGGGACTTTGCCACTAAACTGGACTCCCAGCTCCATCGATACCTGAACTGATGCTCGATTCCTGCCCATCTCTATCCGCTTCTTGCAAGTTTTGAAGCTCCGCACCGGCGCCTTCTTCTCTACCCCACAGCTCAGAGTTTTCTACGGTGCTAAACGTTCGTAACCCTACCCGGGACATCCACGAGGGAAAGAAGGAAGCTGATGAGGCCTCTCGGGTCACGGCATCAACCCATCCTTGGGCACCTTTGGGGCTTCCAGTCGCAGTAACGCTTCCCCGAGGCTTCAGAATCTGCAACAGCCGAAGGCAGAGGCTGCCCCGCCACATGGCGCCTGGCGATTCCCCGGGAAAAATCCCAAGGGGGCAACGGAACGTTAGAACACCCAACGTTCCAAAAGGTGGGGGAAGTCTAACCAGAAAACTCCCTCTCCTCACTGATTGGAGGGTGTAAGTTCAACGGCTTTTAGGGATTGGCTGTGTTTCTCACGTGACAGGGAGGACTGCTGACGCAGGCGCTGTTTGGTAAGCAACTCCAGGTCGGAAAGGGTTTAGTATTTTATTAAATGCAGGGCTAGTATATCTGAGCTTCACAAAGACCAGGACAATCTCTTTACTGCCATCTATTGGTCGGCTTTGTATTTGCACCCGATACATTACAACCTTCGTTTTATTTCTACGAAGTGGAGAATTTGTTCCTGGGAGCCAGCTTTTATGTTATCGGCTCTGATGATATTTGGAATGTCACATGTTTCAGAGAAGAAGGTGAAACTGCAGTTTAAGACGGATGCTGGATAGGTGCATCAGCTGCTTCCAAGTGTTACACAACGCTAGAATTTTTAAATTACCGTAGTCTTTTGGAATTCTGTAGGATAGAAGATGCCTTCACATTTTCAATACCGGTCTCTGTTAATCCATACAAAGAAGGATTGCACATGTCATTGCCACTTGTGTAGCATTTATCCAGGATTAGCTTCTTTTTCTTCTTTTCGAAGTTCACTGATTTGCAAGAGTTGTGTTTATTTACAAATATACAAAATAAATGTAGCAAGATCTGCACAGCATATGCACCATAAGCCATTTATTCCCTTTCAGATCAGAACTCCCAACCAGTAGTGAGTGGTGGCTAACTCCTTTGACCCCAAAGGGTGGGGTGTTAAAGTCTGGGATTGTCAGTGAAGAGAACTTGGCTTTTGGGATGCACAGGACCAAATCCTCTTGCATGCTCATTCACTTACGCACACACATATGTGGAGAAATGGCACAACTATTATCAGTTGGCAGACTTAATACATGTGCATCATTTCTCCACATGTAACTAATGTCCGCCAAAGGAAAAAATCCCTTGCTTCAGCTCCATGCATGCAGTGGAGTTCTATATTGCTCATAAAATGTCCACTTCAAATACAAGGTCACATGAGCCTCATCCTGAACATAGCTGAAAATCAAAATAAAAAATATCTTGCTTCCTGAGTCAAAATTTGGACTCTAAAGCACTCTGCTTATTGAAATATCCATGTTATCTACAGAAGGAGACAGATCAGCAGTATGGGTGCCATTTTTCATGACAAACAAATAATTTATAGGTAGTTCTTGATTTAACGACCACAATTAAAGCCAACATTTTTGCTGCTAAGTGAGTTTTGCCCCATTTTACAACATTTATTGCCACAATTGATAAGTGAATCACTTCAGTTGTTAAATTAGTAACACAGTTGTTAAGTGAATCTGGCTTCCCCATTGACTTTGCTTGTCAAAAGGTTACAAGGGATGACACAGTAGGGGGTTCTAAAACCCTTTACTGCTGGTTTGTGTGCGCGCTCGTGACACTTCTGCGCATGCGCAGAAGCGTCCCGGGCAGGTGGGCAGAGCCTCCTGCTGCCGGCGCTACCGGTTCTTAGAACCGGGCTGAACCGGGAGCAACCCACTGCTGGGATCACATGATCTCAGGACACTGCAACCATCATACATATGAGACAGTTGGCAAGCATCTGAATTTTGATCACATGGGGATGCTGCAATGGTCATAAGTGTGAAAATGGTCATGTCACTTTTTTTCAGAGCCATTTGAATAGTCACTAAACAAACTGTTGTAAGTTGAGGACTACCTGTGTCATGCTTTCTAATACTTCTACTATAAACCGGGATAGCAAGTGTTCTTTGTGCTAGGATTCACCTGAGTAAAAATGCTTTCCTTTAGGCACTTGTTTGATGACATCTGTGAACCCAGTCACTGGGTTTTGTAAATGTCTTAACCTGATGTTCAAGCCTGCCTATCGAGACGAGGTGGACCGGTTGCTTTCGTGGTGTGGAGACAATAACTTGGTCCTTAACACCAATAAGACCAAGGAGCTTATAGTGGATTATAGAAGGAATAGATCAGACATCCAGCCCTTGCCTATCAATGGAGACTGAGTGGAGCAAGTGGGCAGTTTTAAGTTATCATAAAAAGGGACCTGACCTGGGGCACACACATTGCAGCACTGGTCAAAAGGGACCAGCAGACATTATACTACCTGAGACTTCTCGGGAAACAATAACTGAATGAAAAACTGCTGGTGACCTTCTACCGCTGCACCATAGAGAGTACCGTATTTTTCGGAGTATAAGACGCACCTTTTTACCCTCAAAAAGAGGGTGAAAACCTGGGTGCGTCTTATACACCGAATGCAGCCCCACCCAGCCACCCCCACCCTTTGGCCTCTGCCTGCCAGCAATTTACCTCTTTGCAGCAAACAGGGTAAAGCACAAGAAGAGAACAAGAAGAGCTAAACTGCCTCCCGATCTACAGCTGACAGGCTTGCAAGCCACATGGTAAAATGAAACTAACTAGGGTGGCTGTAATGTGACAAATTGCTGTGAGATAAACCTCAGGCAATATTAGACTGCTGAAATTGCAAGACAGCAAGCTAGAGCTGCTATGGCTCAGAGCTAGAGCTCTTGCCTCACAATCAGGAGGTTGTGAGTTCTATCCTAGGTAGAGGCAGATTCTGTTAATATGTTATTTTGTTAAATGTTTGTAGACTGTTCAAATTATTAGACTTATTTTTTAAAGACTGCTTTATTGTTGTTCTAGACAACTTAACAAAATGAAGAAGCTTTTTAAAATAAATGCTTGCTCTGAAGAGGCCCAGTGCTATTGTATCTTCTTTTAAATAGCAGAGAATACTTCCAGAAAGCCACATCAATTTTAAAGATCTGTAAAAGTATAATCTGAAATGTCCTGTTTTAGTATTAAGTATTAGTATTAAGTATTAGTATTAAAAGAAGGCAGCTGAGAAACCCTGACTTAGTCATGTTTGGAGTAGATCTATTTAAATAATTGGGAGGAGTTAGTGTGATTACATTTAAGAAAACTTTCTGGGATTAATATATTGCCATAATGTACATTTTTCCAATTCTTTGCCATTTCTATGGGTCAGGCACACATGCACAGAAATACACAGCAAACAGTGTATATCATCTGTACTGTTTGCTGTTTGCTGTTTGGCAAATTGCTGGGAGACAGAGGCCTTTTTTCCTTGTTTTCCTCCCCCAAAACTAAGGTGCGTCTTATACTCCGGTGCGTCTTATACTCCGAAAAATACGGTATTTTAACTTACTGCACCTGTGTATGGTTTGCCAATTGCATAGTGGTAGATAGGACAGCAGTCCAGAGGGTTAACGTCATTGCCCAGAGGATCATTGGTTGCCCTCTCCCCTCTTTGGAAAAGCTTTATAGCTCCCACTGCCTTAAGAAAGTTCAAAACATTCTTAAAGATCCATCTCATCTTGGGCATCTTTTTTTTGAACTATTACCATCTGGCAGATGGTACAGGATAATAAAAACAAGGAGAAATAGGCTGAAAAACAGCTTCTATCCCAGGGCAGTAACTATATTGAATTCTACTGTATAGTGCAATATTAATGCAATATCGGGTTTTCAGTTCAATTGTATACAATGTGAAGGATGTGTGTTTGTGTTTTATTTTTATAGTTATAATGTACACTGAAGATGGCATTTAATTTTGTTGTATGAGGTGCAATGACAATAAAGTAAACTAAAGTAAACTAAAACAGATTTCAACTTGTACCTCAATGGCCAAGTGAGAAGGGAGAGAAAATGTGTAAATCAAAATCAGGATGAAAATAAATTCACAAGTTACCTCTTAAAGTCTTTTCTCACAATTGTGAGAGTCTGAGCCCACCTAATCTTTCATAACAGTTCTAAAAAGATACATATTTAGGAAGTAGAGACAAAGCTATTGATAGACCTAACCACTTTCTCTTTAGTATACAAGAAATTCCCTTCTAATGCACTAGAGCCGTGGTGGCGAACCTATGGCACGCGTGCCAGAGCTGGCACGCGGAGCCATAGAAGCCGGCACGCGAGGGTTCCCACCGGCAAACCGGAAGTGCGAAAAAACGCACTTCCGGTTTGCCGGTGTGCTGTTTTTTGCACTCCGGAGGGTTCAGGGAAGCTCCCTGAAGCTCCGGAATGCAAAAAACTACAAAACGGACAAACAGGAAGTGCACTTTTTCGCACTTCCAGTTTGTCCGTTTTGTAGTTTTTTGCATTCCGGAGCTTCAGGGAGCTTCCCTGAACCCTCCGGAGTGCAAAAAACAGCATACCGGCAAACCGGAAGTGCGTTTTTTCGCACTTCCGGTTTGCCGGTTTCATCGTTCCAGGCTCCGTTTCGTCGTTCCAGGCTCCGGTAAGTGGGCCTGTGCGGGGGTGGGTGTGTGTGCGCATGCGCAGGGGGCAGCCGGGGGGGGTGTTGTGCGCATGCGTGGGGGGGAGGGAATGGGTGTTGGCACGCGAGCGCGCGCGAGCACGCCCCCCCCCTTTTTCGGCACGCGAGCCGAAAAAGGTTCGCCACCACTGCACTAGAGTGAATTTAAAAAACCAAGAAAATAGAACCAAAAATTATACATCTTTATATTGTTTTCCAAGCTGTGATTAAACTGTATATTAGTTAAACAGTAAGGGATATCCAAAGCATCCAGCTAATGGCTATCCTAATTCAGTAGTCCTTGACTTATGATCACAATTAAACCCAAAATTTCTGTTGCTAAGTTAGACAGTTGTTAAATGAATTTTGCCCCATTTTATAACCTTTTTGCCATAGTTAAGTGAATGACTGCAGTTGTTAAATTAATAACATGGTTGTTAAGTGAATCTGACTTTGCCATTGATTTTGCTTGTCAGATGGTTGCAAAATGACCATGACTATGCAGTGTCCAAGTGACCCTGGACACTGCAACCATCATAAATATGAGAATTGACAAGCATCTGAATTTTGATCAATTGATCATAAGGATGCTACAATGGTCATAAGCGTGACAAATGGTCATAAGTCACTTTTTTCAGTGTAACTTTGAACAGTCACTAAACGACCTGTTACAAGTCGAGCATTATTGTAGTTTTCAAACTAATTTTCAAACTCATTAATTTGAAGCTGACTGAGTATACAGGATGAAAGAAAATTGGATTGAAGCATGATCCTAGCATGCTGGTACAGAAATAATTTCCTCTAAATTCAGTAGAATTCACTGCAAGCTTAAATTGCTTAATAAAAGAAAAACACTCAACCAAGCAGACATTTATTGAACCTCAAGAGTAAATAATTTTATTTATTCATTTATTTATGCTTTTCAGGCAGTATTGACTCCCAGTGACAAATCTCTGCAATAATCTAATATAGTGAATATAATACCCAATGTAATGTACCCATTATAATCTATGTGTTGTATGTGTTTGGGTATATACATTTTATCTTGAAGAGCAGGAAACAGAATTTCATTTTTAAGGTGGGCGGGTGTGCTCACAATAAAAAAATGAAAATAAAAGTTATCTTATAAATGGTTCATTAACTGATACATTATAGCATATCCAAGATAAAGCAACTAAAATATTACATTATGTTCTGATATTTTATAATTTCAAGTGTATTGAACAATAGCTTTTATTTTGTATGTAATGCAAGTATGCCATCTTTCCTCCCTTTTTAAGAGCATTCCTACAGTAAATTGCAATTCAGTGTAAAGCTTGAAATTTTAACATGAGATTTTAAAATGTTAACCTGAAGAATTAGACAATTCCCAGCTTGCTTTTCAGCAGAGGGTCTCTCTCATTGCCTCTTGGGAAAAGAACAGCCTTGACATTATTGAAGTAAACACCTAGTCCTTCGCTGGATTTCCCTTGAGCTGATTTTCTTTCAATAGGTTTATATTCTTTATATCTCCTGAAAACAATGCGAAGATCAAGTTATTAAAAGGTTTTCCTGTTATATGAACAAAACCCAATGATTCCTGGATTGCATTATTATTTTCTGTAAATTGTTATTGCACATTTATATTTGTGAAAAAAATCCGTGGGAAAAAGCTTTTAGTACAGCTCTAGATAACAGGTGCTGAAAACATATATTAGGGTGAAAGGAGAGAGAGACACCAAAAAAGAAAACAACCTATTTTGTGCTTATAGAAATGAATTGTATCACTAACGAAATATACTACAGTAGTAAGTAAATGTTTTCAGAGTTCTTCCATAAAGAAAAAATATATTATGCCATTGCGAGATATATTCTTTATGTGAAACCTTTTAAAAATCAGGGACAATGGAATATTGTAATTACAAAGTCAAACTTATAAGCAGCAACTATGGTTCAAATTGTCATTCACTCCTGATACTGAGGGATCTGTGGGGTCATTGATATTCTCTGATCTTGGTTGTTTTCTTACAAACATTTTATTTCCCAACTAAGAAACATCATCATGGCTACATGGGAGTGGAGTTTGCTCTCTGTTTGCTCTCTCTCTATACAATACTTCACAAGAAGAGTCCTCCACTCCTCTGCTTGCAACAGAATTCCTTATTCCACCAGACTTGAAATTTTGGGCTTAGACAACTTAGAGCTACGTCGCCTTCGATCTGATCTAAATGTAGTTCATAAAATCATCTGCCATAATGTCCTACCTGTCAATGAATACTTCAGCTTCAACCGCAACAATACACGAGCACACAATAGATTCAAACTCTCGAAACACGACTGCAGAAAATACGACTTCAGCAACAGAGTGATCAATGCCTGGAATGCACTACCTGACTCTGTGGTTTCTTCCCCAAACCCCCAAAACTTTAAGCTTAGACTGTCTACAGTTGACCTCACCCCATTCCTAAGAGGTTTGTAAGGGGCATGCATAAGCGCACCATCGTGCCTACCATCCTGTCCTTCTGTCCTATTGTCTAAATTTATCTATACATACTTTGCTTTTGTTTATGTTTATATCATACCTGTTATCTTGTACACGTGTTGACAAAATAAATAAATAAATAAATAAATATAAATAAATAAATAAATAAGTATTGGTAGGAATGTTTTTAGTAGTTTCTTGATTAGATTATTGTTTACTAATTGTAAAGAACAAGAGAGTAAACCCCACCTCCTTTTAGTAGTGATTATATTACCTAGTTGGGTAATGAAATGTCTGCAAGAAAACAACCAAACTCAGAAAGCACTAAGGGCCCCACAGTTCAACTCTGAGCTACAAACATTCTCCTCTATTGTTTAAGGGATCTCTATGATTTTGTGATTATTATTTTCCACTCCTCAATAGCACACCCAAGTAGAGTTCCTCAACCCCTTACAGAAAAGAAGATAGACAAGTTTTGACCTTATTCCCAACAATCTTAAATATATTGTATGTTCTATCCAGTAATATTTGGGAGCTTCTATGAATAATTTAAAAAGCAACAGGAAGAAAACAGAATATAAAAGAAAAATAACATCAGAGAGATGATGGGTTGGTGTGTTTTATATCTCAGGAGTGAGTCAGACAGAGGGAAAGCTATTGGATTTTTGCTTTTTTCTATGGGTAAATAGAATCTACCTTCTGTTACAAATTCTTACATCAGTATTATTTGAATTTGAAATTTTTATAAATCACTAAACCAATGGTCTGATCCAGCTGTGGGTTGCTACCGGTACGGTACAGTTCTACGAACCGGTAGCGGCGGTGGCAGGAGGCCCACCCATCCCGGACGCTTCTGCGCATGCGCAGAAGTGTCACGCATGCGCGCAAACCAGTAACAATGGGATTTAGAACCCATCACTGGTCTGATCCATGTTAATGAGTGTACCAAGCAACTTACCTGTAAAGGAAGAAAGTCAGTAAACTACCAAGAACCACCAAGAAACCACATGTAACCAAAATTCCTTCTGCTGTTCTTGAAAAGGATGCTTCAGCTTAAAGAATAAATTAAAGAAAACAGAATAAAGGGAACTTAATCAGTGAATAATATATTCTTATAATGCTCTAGATGTTCTACATTGCTTGATATTGCAATCTCATTGGGTTCACCATACCTGTCTCCTAATTAAAACTAATGCCTTTATTGTTTTTAATATTTTTAAATTGTTTTTGTTTTGGAGGGAGGGTGTTATTTTGTTATATTGTTTTGTAACTTCGTTGTCACTCAGAGTCACATGAGATGATGGTATATAAATTTACCAAATAAATAAATATTATAAAATACAAAGAAAAATAAATTGTTCCCCAAACTTATTTCAATTTCATTACTTCCATTTATTTAGATCTTTCTTTCTATACTTGACTGAGTTTGAAAGGTACCGTAAGCAAAAAGTTCTTCCCACAACACTGCTTCTTACACAGCTCATACAGTAATAACTGAGTCTCTTTCGTTCTACATTTCTTTAAATGCAGACATTTGGGAAAGTGTGGCACTAGTAGAATCATTATTCAGATTTGGGCTGATAGAGTTAGGAAGGACCAAGAACTTCAGATGAAAAAGTTTGCTATGCATATTTATCATAAGAAGCACACTTTTCTCTATCTCAGGCACTCTATACTTGTATATTAGTGTAATGTTAGAATATGGAAAGATTCTACCTTTTTACAATCTTCTGTTAATTAGCTGTCAAACATGCAGCATGCCTTAGAGTTGAAAATTTAACATCTCTTGAGAAATAACCATGCCAGCTTTGATTTAAAAAGGTAGGATTTACCTCCATTGATGGAGATCAAAGTACTTGTGAGTGCTAGACTTGTTGCATCAGCCAGTGTGATGTTGACACAATAGGTTCCAGATTCATTGAAAGCTCTTCTTATGGTTAGGAAACATACATCGGCAACATCAACAGGGTGACATGACTCACTCTGTAAAATTGTACATGTGGGATCAGCAATTAATGTGCAGGCATCTGTAGGTAGACTATGTAGGGGAAAGAGACAAAAAGAGATAACGTAGTTAATCAGTTTGGATTGTATAGAACCAATGGACTAATTGATAACATGTAACTTTTTTCATAACATGCTCAAAATGGTTCGGATCAATTTATTATTCTTTTTTAAGCATAGCATATATGTATTTAAAACAATTCAGTTTCAGTTCAAACAATAAAAATGACTAAACAGGAGAAGTAAAATATTGCAATCATGCTATGATCATTATTATTCACAAGGAGGGTAACTCTTTTAAACCTTCTAAAAATATTAATGCTCCAATGAATCTTTCTGTTTATAAATCCTAGTACAGAGTTTATTGAATGTATTACAAAGAAAGCCAGATCAACTGCAAAAGACAATACATGGAGCTTTTCCAAGTGTCAGCCTTTAGAATCTTGTCTGCATCTTGTAAACTGAATCTTACAAACTGCCTAGAAATAAATCCAGTTTAAGAGAACATCTCCTGGATTTCATCCTCTTTCTCTGTTTTGCTCTGGAGCAGAATTAACATGGCTCCTGAATGGTGGTTCTCTCCCACACAGATCAGAAAACTGTTTTCCCTTGTATCAGCATGTCTTTTGAGGACATTTTTCTATTTTTTCTTTAACTTGGGCTAGAAGGGAAATTTGGCAGAACTCTTGTCAAACAGGAAGGAAGGAAGGAAGGAAGGAAGGAAGGAAGGAAGGAAGGAAGGAAGGAAGGAAGGAAGGAAGGAAGGGACATTTCACCCTTCTACTGTTGTATTAAATACAATACACACACACACACACACACACACACACACACACACACACACACACACACTTTAATCTTCCTGACACTTACTGTAAACTAGAAGAGAAAATCTTGTCAATTTCTAATTAAAAGTCTTGTCAATTTTTAGTTTAAAAGGAAAAAAAAAGGCCAGCATTTCACCATTTTTCTGCTCAGGCCTTTAGACTACATCCAAGTACACACTGTTATTAATCACATCCAACCCAGCTCTATTTTTTTCAATATCAATATTGGTCAGCTAGATCCTGTCACATGCTGAGGATCAGAAGATAAATCAGGTGCTAAACTACATGATTTAGCTACACAAATAGTATGATTCAACTGTCTCCCGCCCAATGCCAGTCCTTTCAGGTAGGACAGGTCAGGAAACAAGATCAAGTCAGCATTACAAGAATGCTACTTCATTGTTCTAAGACAGTGGTTCCAAAAGTGGGTGGTACTGCCCCCTGAGGGGGATGACTTAGGGGGGCGCTAAGAGGCAAGGGGGGCAGCAGGGGGGGCTAAGAGGCAAGGGGGCAGCAGGGGGGCACTAAGAGGCCACGTGGAAGGCAGAAAAGCATGTTGGGGTGGCGGGGAAGGGAGGTAGCAGCCTACTCCCTTCCCCGCAGCCCTGCCATGCTTGGCGGCCTTCCACGGGGCCTTCCCGGCAGTCCCCCATGGCTGCTTGCCTTCCGAGGTCGGCGTCGAGCCTGGCCAGTGGGTGGGTGGGCAGCCCTTGGTGGAAATGCAGATGCTGAGAGGGGCAGTGGAAGGGCAAGCGGATGTCCCGGGGCTGCTGCACATGCATCCGCCCCGTTTCTGCAAAGGCACCCCCACCCCCTTGCAGGGCGATCCAAAGAGGGGAGGAAGATGCTGCAGAAAATGCCACCTTCCACCCATACCAGCTCCGCAGTGGCTTCTCCCCCGGCCACCTACCTGCTCTTTTTGCGGATCGGCCTGGTTGACCGCCGACGCCACTCTGGGAACTCAGCCTGCGGTGCCGGGTTGGAAGCCAGTGGGCTGCTTCGGAGCCTCAAGTCCCACAGAGCTGGCAAGGGAGGCACAGGTGGAAGGCGGCGTTTTCTATAGCATCCCCCTCCCCTCTTTAGATCGCCCTGCAGGGCTCTGCCTTTGCAGAAACGGGGCGGACAGTTTGTACGGAGGATTGGTGGTGGGGGGATGCGCAGCCCTTCGGGATGGAGAGCAGGGAAGAGAAGGCACAATAGGCTGCGCTGCCCCAGCCCCACTCAACCGCGCTTTTTCCAGTCAATCCGCCCCACGGCACCGTGAATGAGACAATCAGACAATCAACTGCTGGGCTGGAGCATGGTTGCCGTCGCCCCTCTCGCCTTCCTGGCTTCAGCTCCGGGACCTTCATGGACCGGGAAGCGTCGGGGCACACACCTACAGAGCTCTGCCAGTCTCAGGGGTCTGCCAGCCTCCGGGCTGGCGGGGGCCTTGGCGGGGCAGAGAGAAAGTGGCTCTGCCTGGAGAGCCAGCAGATGGGCGTGCCGTGCTGTGCCGTCTCCAAGCCTCACTAGGAAAGTAAACTTAACGCCGGCCAGAGCACTTTCTTCCTTCTCCCGCTGCCGAGAAGAGAGAAGGAGAAAGAAAGATTGGAAAAGACATGGATGTTTCTCATATGCATTCACACATTCAGGGATGCCCTCACTTTCTCTCATCCAGATATACCTGCACACATGGAACCATTTTATAAGCCATAAACTCTATGTCAGGATTCCCTTGTCTTGGGAGTTGGTGAGTAATTTGGAATTTTAGGAGCATCTCATAGCTGCTGTCACAAGATATTTGCCTTGAGGGAGGTTGCTTTCTACTGTAGAAGAAAGAGAGAGAGAGAAGAAAGAAAGAAAGAGAGAGAGAGAGAGAGAGAGAAAGAAAGGAAGGAAGAAAGAAAGAAAGAAAGAAAGAAGAGAGAAAGAAAAGAAAGAAAGAAAGAAAGAAAGAAAGAAAGAAAGAAAGAAAGAAAGAAAGATGGTAGGAAGGAAGGAAGGAAGACAGAAAGAAAGAAAGAAAAAGAAAGAAAGAAAGGGAGAAAGAAAGGGAGAAAGAAAGAAAGAAAGAGAAAGAAAGAAAGAAAGAAAGAAAGAAAGAAAGAAAGAAAGAAAGAAGGAAGGAAAGAAAGAGAAAGAAAGAAAGAAAGAAAGAGGAAAAGAAAGACTCATGACCACAATTGACCCCAAAATTTTGGTTGCTAAGCAAGAGCGTTGTTAAGTGAGTTTCACCACATTTTACAAGTTGGCCACGCCCACCTGGTCACCTGACCACCAAGCCACGCCCACCTGAAGTGGTGGTGGGGGCACTGAGGATGAGTTTGTAGCACCAAGGGGGCGGTGGACTGAAAAAGTTTGGGAACCACTGTTCTAAGATATAATAACAGAATATTGAAAACCTGACAGAGTTGTCCCCTCTTATACCAAAGATAATCACTGTAGAGTTTTCTAAGTTTCTTTCTCATGCTTTCTCTTTTGACAGGATGAATAGAGGTTTCATCTCCCTTAATTGCATAAATGCATAATGTTTTCAAGATTATCTCCATATTCCTCTACATCTAGTAGTATCCATGCATGCTGGACTGCAGCTCTCTTATTTCTCAATCTCTGTGTGCAGCAATACATAAGGTGACCAGACGTCCCACTTTTGGCGGGACAGACACGCTTTTCAAGCGTGTGTCCCGTGTCCCGCATTCTTTCCAAAAAGTCACGCTTTTTTGGAAAGAATGCCGAAACAGCGGGACGTCTGGTCACCTTACGAGTCTTGGCTCTCCTGCTCCCCCTCCGCCAGTGCTGGGCTGCTGGAGCGCTCACGAACACACACACACACACACACACACACACACACACACACACACACACACACACACAAGCGCGCATGCAGTCTCTCCAGAGAACGAAGTGAGTAGTCCGGATCCGGAAGCTGCGCCTGGAGAGGGAGGTCCTGGGGTTGCTGCAGCCCCTACGGAGGTAGCGTGGCCGGCTGGTGTGTCCGGGGCGGAGCCGTACGATTCCCTCCTTCCTTCCTTCCCTCGCTCGCTCATTCTTCATCCAGCCGCGCCGCCTCTTTCGTCTCCGGCCAAGAAAACGAGGGAGAGGATGCGGGCGCGGCGGCCCCAGCAATCGGGCATCCTAGAACCCTGGAGCGCTCGGTTGTTCCGCTGATGCGCTCCAAGGGCCAGGGGGCCGCGCCAGGCCCGGCTCGAAACCACCGCAAGTGAGGAATGAGGAAGGCACAGGAGAACCGGAAACCTCCCGGACCATGAGACTCCGCATCTAGCCAGCCAGCCAGCCAGCCAGCCAGCCAGCCAGCCCAAGCCACTGCCGGCTCCCGAAGGGGAGGCGGGAGGTGAGGAAAGGCCTCCCGCCTCCCACCCACCCACCTGGACGCCGACATTAGCGTTCTTTTGCCCTCTGCGCATGCGCAGCGTTCTGCGCATGTGCGGAGGGCAAAACTCAAATGGCGGCGTCCAGGCGGCCCCGCCCCCCGTCAATGGTGTCCTGCTTAAAAAAAAATATCTGGTCACTTTGGCAATACACCAACACAGTGAACCACAGTAGGACAATTCAGTTATACTGGTATTCCTGAGTCTTCTATATAGAGCTCTTTCAGTTAGTTGAGAGGAATTATTTAAATGTGTAGTATAAAATGCCACAATATGTAGGAGAATATGTACGGTAGGAATATTTGGAAAATCATACCTCCCTTGACAGGTTACTACGAAATCAACCATGGAACTTCCAACTTGAGTAGCCGTCATTTGGACACTTGTCATTTGGACGATGTTTACCTCAAGGATCCCCTCTGTCAAAAAATAAGCCATACCAAGATTTTTTAAGTGCAAAATTTGACAAGGAAAAGAAGTATTTTTTCTAAATCTTAAGTACAAGAGAATTATAATTTCTTGTTGACAATAGTTTCTGATTCTTTGACGCAAAAATAGGCAGAGTCATCAAATTTTATTTGTTCTTGGTCATCGTATTTGTGTTTTTGTTTCTGTTACACAGAAAAGTTCATTTTTTAAATTTTTTGTTGACATGTAATCATTACAGAGAGAGGTTCAGGCATGCCTAGCGTCCTACCGTGCCTACCGTCCCTGTCCTAATGTTCCCTCTTACCAGTACTCATCTTATGTATATAAACAATGTTATATCTATGTATATTACCAACACGTACTTGACAAAAATAAATAAATAAAATAAATAAAATAAAAAATTTGACATTTTAAAGCATCTCAGATCATTAGCTGTTTAAATTCCAAACCCAAAGAATGATATGAATGATCCATAATTTATAACCAAGAGAGTAAAAAAGATAGGTCTGAAGCTATGGGTAGTTTTTTTTTATTGTTGCAAAAGATAATAGTGTCTGATTCTCATTAAAAAAAACATAACATGTTGGAATATTCATGACTGGGAGAGCCATGTGATTGAGTCAGCCAATCGGGCTGAAGTGTTAATTGAGCATGTCCAGAAACTTAGCAAGAAGAAGGGTGTGGTTTAGTCTGTCCACCATTAAAGCTTGCTGTGAAAACATCTCAACATGTGATCTGAAACAAAGTGTGGTATTGTTAATGTTTTATTCTACTTATAAAGAAGTTATTTGAATCAGCAAAATGCAGTTATCTTTTGAAGCTTCTGATTTATTGCGTAACTCTGACAGGTTATGGGCCCAGGAATCGCTCAAGAAGTAAAGTTAAAAACTGCATTGTAATTTAAAGCTGATAAGAAGCTGTCTGTGTTGTTAAAGGAACAGGCAGAGAAGAAAAATAAAGCAGGATGGCTGCTGCTATGGAATTTAAAGACAGTCCAATACCCAAATTGGGGAAGAAAAATTATTTAATTTGGGCTGCAAAAATGGAATGTTTTTTGAAAGCAAAAGAATTATGTGACATCGTAGCAGACCCCCCGCAAGTGCTTGGAGCAGCAGATCAAAAGGCTCATGACAAAGCTATGGCTTATCTTCTTTTAAGTCTGGGGGATGATCAATTCTTAAATGTAGCTGAATTAAAGTCTGCAAAAGAAATATGGCAGAAATTGAAAGCAGTGCATGTCAATGTTTCTGCGTGTAATGTGGTCCAACTTTCAAGAAAGCTTTTCAGAATGAGTTTGCAGACAGGAGATTCTATGGAAGATCATTTAATGAAAATGCAGTCTAATTTTCTAGAATTGGAGCAACGTGGAGTAAAGTTTCCAGAGTCCCAGAAAGTTTTATTAGTGTTAAATAGTTTGGATCAGAGCTGGGAGACTGTGTCAGCTATTTTTGAAAGTAAGCCAGAAGCAGATTTGAATTTTGGAGGCTTTGAAATCGTGTTTATTGAATGAATATGAGAAAAGGCTTTTCAGCCATGCTGATGGAAAATTCCACAGGCAGGGGCCCAACAAGGAGTACAGTGGAAACTTACAGCAAGTCTCCAGCAAAATTTTCCACAGGCTGCCTATCTCTAGCAACAGCCGAGGTGTCTGCAGACAAGAGGAGAGCAGAGGCAGGAGAGATCAAGTTACACAGCAACAATTCTGCAAGCAAGTTAAGAAAGCATGTTTCATTTGTGGAGAGACAAATCATCTGCAGAAAAGCTGTGCACAGAGAAGAAATATGCAAGACAAGAGACATTATTTGCAAGGACAGATTGCAGTTGCAAAAGTTTGTTATAATAACAATAGAGACAAATGGTTGATTGACAGTGGGGCTAGTCAAACAATTGTTAATAATTCTGACTTATTTTCCAGATTTTTTCCAGGAAACAATGAAGAAGTGGCCTTAGCCAATGGTCAAAAGGCTAAAATCATTGGAAGAGGCGATGTGCAAATTCCATATTTGGAATCCAGGTTTACTGATGTGTTATGTGTACCTGAAATGGAGCATAATTTGTTAAGTGTGTCTAGTTTAGACAAGCAAAGTTATGAAACCATATTTGTTAATGGAAAGTGTATCATCCAAAGAAATGGGATTGTTTGTGCACAGGGCATAAAAGAGGATAATCTTTATGTATTGCAGGGACAAAAGGTCCCACATTGTTCCCAGATATTTAAAAATGTAGCAGAACATAATTCATGTGTTCATCTTCTGCACAGACGACTTGGTCATGCTAATTTTAAGGTTGTTCAACAAATGAAAGAATTTGCAGAAGGATTAGATTTGAAGGGATGTAAGGCATATTTGGATTGTGCAGTATGCAAAGCATCGAAATCCAAAGCATTCCCAGTGAGCAAGTTTAGCACAAGACAAACCACAAAAGCTCTAGAACTGGTTCATGCTGATTTAATTGGGCCTATGCAAGCCAGTTTGGGAGGAGCAAAGTATGCGCTGGTCATTGTGGATGACTACAGCAGGTTTGGGTTTTGCTACTTACTTAAGAGTAAAACAGAGGTGCTACAGCAATTTAAGCAATGGTTAAGTTTTGTAGAGAGAAGGTACAAACAACAGGTATGTCAGTTGCAAACTGACAGAGGTTCTGAATTTATGTCAACAAATTTTCAACAATGGTTGAGACAATTGGGAATAAGACACAGGCGCACAAATCCTTACACACCGGGAGAGAACGGAGTGGCTGAAAGGAGGAATGGTGTTTTGCAAACAATGAAAGACTCATTACTGGAGGATTCTGGTATGAGCAGGTCATATTGGGGTGAAGCCATACTGACTGCCAATTATTTAGTAAATAGGCTGTGGAGTTCATCCATCAATAATACTCCATATGCAATGCTATATGGGAGAAAGCCTTCTCTAGCACATTTAAAAATATTTGGAAGTACTGCTTGGGTACATATTCCAAAGGCAATCAGAAGAAAGGGACAACAAAAGGCTAGAAAGCTCAGATTTGTGGGCTATGAGCCAGGCTCAAAAGGGTATCGCTTTAGCGATGGAAGTAAAAGGATAGTGATTTCAAGGTCTGCTAGTTTTGCAGAACAAAATTGGAACAGAATTGATGCAAATTCTGAAAATGTCTCACTTAGTGACGGTGATCCGCTTAGCGATGGTGATCCACTTAGTGACAATAACTCATTTAATGATGGTGAATCATTTTCTGAAGGTGTCTATGTTCAGGGAGGAGAGTCTGAACAAGATATGAAGCCAGAAAAGCTTGAAACACAAGTACAGGCAATGCCACGTAGGTCAGAGCGTAGGAACAGAGGGGTTCCGCCAGACAGGTATTCTGCCAGTAAAGTTAAAGTGTGTAATGTGTGGTATGAGCCAAGAAACTATAAGGAAGTATTGGCATTACCAAAAGTTGAACAAGAAAAGTGGAAGGAAGCCATGGATAAAGAGATGAAATCCATGGGCGATCATGAAGTGTTCACATCTGTGACTTTGCCACAGGGTACCAAGGCTGTAGGATGTAAGTGGGTATATAAGAAAAAGGTATTACCCAATAATGAAGTACAGTATAAGGCAAGATTGGTGGCACAAGGTTTTTCTCAATTAAAGAATGTGCACTATGATGAGGTGTTCGCGCCAACTGTAAAAGCTGAGAGCATAAGACTAGCACTGGCATTAGCATCAGCATACAGGCATAGAATTTGGCATTTTGATATAACCACTGCATTCCTCAATGCTGAATTAGAGGAAGAAATTTATATGGTTCAAGCGCCAGGGTATGAAAATAAAAAGCCTAACATGGTGTATAAATTGAACAAGGCTATTTATGGGCTGAAGCAGTCAGCCAGAAATTGGAATATCTGTTTAGATACTGCACTGAAAGGTCTTGGGTTCAAGAGTTGCAAAGCTGATGGTTGCATATACACTGGAAAGTTACAAGGTGGGAATTGTCTACTATTAGCATTTGTGGATGATCTTTGTTTCATTGCAAAGGATGCATCACAAGTTAAAGAATTTGCTAATAAGTTAGAAAAGAAATTTGAATTAAAGAATTTGGGAGAAATAAAGAATTATCTCGGTGTAGAGATACAAAAAACTGAAAAGGGTTATATTCTCAGTCAAAGGAGAAAAATTGAACAATTATTAGAGAAATATAACATGAAAGATTGTAATATTGCTCCTACACCTATGAGCACAGATTTTTACAATAGTTTGGGTGAGGACAAAAGTGAAGCCTGTGATCAGGAGATATATCACTCTGCAATAGGGAGTCTGTTATATCTGTCACAGTGGTCCAGACCAGACATAGCTTGTGCAGTGAGCATTCTAAGTCGCTTTACTGCTACACCTACAAAGTTGCATTGGATGGGTGTGAAAAGAATTCTCAGGTATTTGAAGGGAACTGTGAATTTGGGTCTTCAAATACAGGTCACTAAAGAATTAAAATTGAAATGTTACGTTGATAGTGATTATGCAAATGATGTAAAAACCAGAAAGTCTAATTCTGGAATTGTAATATTGTTTGGAGGGGCTTTAATTGGTTGGAAGTCCAGAAAACAAACAACGGTTGCTATTTCAACTGCTGAAGCAGAGTTTATTGCATTGTCTGAGTTATGTTCTGAAGTAGTTTGGTATGTACAGTTGTTACAAGATTTAAATGTAAATGTAAATGAAGCTGTAACTGTTTATGAAGATAATGCTGCTTGTATAAAAATGGCAACAGGTGACAGAGTGAAGAACAGAAGTAAACATGTGGACATTAAGTATTGTAATGTCAGGGAAGCTGTAAAAGAAAAATTGATACGTTTACATCATTGTTCTTCAGAGGATAATTTAGCAGACATGATGACCAAACCATTGGGTGGTGTCCATTATAGGAAATGTTTAAATCCAATAGGTTTGATGTCTCTCCCAGTAATGAAGGGAGGAGTGTTGGAATATTCATGACTGGGAGAGCCATGTGATTGAGTCAGCCAATCAGGCTGAAGTGTTAATTGAGCATGTCCAGAAACTTAGCAAGAAGAAGGGTGTGGTTTAGTCTGTCCACCATTAAAGCTTGCTGTGAAAACATCTCAACATGTGATCTGAAACAAAGTGTGGTATTGTTAATGTTTTATTCTACTTATAAAGAAGTTATTTGAATCAGCAAAATGCAGTTATCTTTTGAAGCTTCTGATTTATTGCGTAACTCTGACATAACAGCAACAGAATTACTCCCTGTCTTCCACACCACCACATAGTAAGTTAGAAATTGGAAATTTTTAAAAAGTTATTATGGTCAGTTTCAATACTGAAACTAAATTCTTGGATTGAGCTTCTTTAATACACTATATATGTATTGTATATGGCTGACTTCAAGTTCTTGCAAAAAAATGGAGTAGAATTTGATAATTTTGTTCACTACTTCTGCTAAGGATATGTACATCATTATATTCAGAGTGTTACTTTAAGATTAGGACTCATCTTTCTTTTAAATTAAATATTTTTTTAACTCAGTGGTATATTCATCATATTTTCAGAATGACTCCTTAATTTGAATTTGTTGTATTAATCCAGGGATTGTACTCTTCCTGAACAAGATTACAAAACTGAATATGGCAACAATAATACTGCATTCTGAAATTTGGTTTAAAATAATGTGTATGGTGATACCTAGGCAAAGTGACAAGAACATTCCCAGCCAAACACAAATATTACTGATGAGCTATTTAGTTAAATATTCCACAAAGGATAATTGATGGGTCTTTTCTATGAATGGAAGAAAAGGAGTGGACAAAAGGAGTCTTCCCTTAATGGAAGAAATCCCACCTGTACAAAAAATATATATTTTTGTTCATGGATGAAATCTTTAGCTGTAGCACTATTGGTAATATGATTTTCAAAAAACACAAAATAATACTATTTTAAGTCTTCATTTCAAAATGGATTCTACAAAGCTTTCAGATAATCTCTCCTTTGTTTACAGAAAAATTCTACCATAGCAGGAACCCAAAAGCCATTTTAATTATTTAATGAAAAACTTCAGACACTATCTATCAAAATGATATTCTTTGCTTGCTGATGTAGATGCATACCTACAATGGTAAGTGTTGCTTTGTAAGTTCCATATCGAGTGATACTGCACCTTTCAACAGGAGGCTGTCCTGTGGGCATCTCGGTTGAGTTAGGGGAGGTGAGGGTTGTATTAGAAGGCAACTGCGTAGTGAATGCTAAAAAAAAGAAAGAAAAGTTGTGGAAAGAGTTTTTAGATTTGCATCTTAGAGCAAAAAGAATGTTTGTATCCTCTATTTATACCAAGATAAAATGTGTATTACATTTATTTGACCATCATATTTTCATACAGAGGCCTACATCCATATATATATACCATACATGGTACTAATAAAGAAGAATATTTGTAGCTCAGGATTGACCTGAGGGATCCTTGATGCTTTCTGAGCTTGCTTGTTTTCTTGAAGACATTTCATTACCCAAACTAGGTAACATCATCAATGCTAGTGATTATCACTGATGAAGTTATCTAGTTTGGGTAATGAAACATCTGCAAGAAAACAAGCAAGCTAGAGAGCACCAAGGACCCCTCATATACCATACACCTGTTCTCAGGAATCGGAGCCAAGTTATTTTCTCACTATAAGGAAAATCATTCCATTTATTAATAAATATGGTAGTTCCCTTTGGAATAAAAATTCCTACTGTTGGCTCTTGCCTTTTAGGTCACTTGATTTTGGCATTATGTATTTGTGTTTTCCTGTTCGTTTGGAGATTTACTCATCGGAAGTTTAATACAAGCAACAGAAGAGGAAAGCTTCTTTACTTACTTACTTACTTTGTTTATTTTTTATTTGTTTTTTATTTGTTTATTTGTTTATATTGCATGGCATCTATCAAACACAGTGATTCTAAGTGGCTCACAGTAACCAATAAAAACAACATAAAAATAAATCACACTCTTTCCACCAAGATGCCAGAACTCTCCCAACTGTTAATATCCCGACTCAATTTCATCCTAGCCCAGTGCTTGGGAGAAGAACCAGTCTTCAAAACTTTCTGGAAGACTAAAAGGATAAAGTCCTCCCAAATCTCAGGGAGAGGTTCTTCCAAAGAGCTGGTGGTCCTATGAAAAAAGTTCCATTCAAGGATCCATTGGATGATATTATCCACAGGAGTAGAATCCAACCACACTGTCCAAACTAGTAAGATGAGCAGATGCTCTCAGAGAGAAGCAGCCACGCAAATAACTGTACAGGTAGTCCTCAACTTACAACCACAATTGAGTCCAAAATTTCTGTTGTTAAACAAGACAGTTGTTAAGTTCCATTTGTCCCACTTTATTACCTTTCTTACCATAATTGTTAAGTGAATCCCTACAGTTGTTAAGTTAGTAACACAGTTGTAAAGTTAATTTGGCTTCCCCATTGACTTTGCTTGTCAGAAAGTCGCAAAAGGTAATTGCATGACCCTGGGACACTGCAACCGTCATAAATATGAATCAATCAGAATAGAGCTGGAAGAGACCTTGAAGGTCTTCTGTTCAAGCAGGAGACTCTATACTATTTCAGACAAGTGATTCTCCAGTCTCTTCTTTAAAACCTGCAGTCATGAAGCACCCACAACTTCTGATGGCAAGCTGTTCCACTAGTTAATTTTCCTCACTATTAGGAGGTTTATAAAACAGTTGCCAAGCATCTGAATTTTGATCATGTGACCATGGAGATGCTGCAATGGTTATAAGTGTGAAAAACAGTCATAAGCCATTTTTTTCAGTGCTGTTGTCACTTCAAATAGTTACTAAACAAATAGTTGTAAGTTGAAGACAACATGTATTGTCATTCCATTCCATTCAACCTTACTTTAGGATTGGTTTTTATTGTTGATCGTTCTTCCTTCATGTTCAGCAATGGTCAGAAGAACAATGGGATTTTCCACTAAGCAGAGAATAACAATCCGATCATCATAGGCCTAAGTGTAAAATTACCTCTTAAAGCAAAGCTCAGATGAAAAAGATGGCTTTTCTTATTCTGGGTATAAGAATGTTGAAGTAAGCAAAGACATTAAGAAATCAATCAATCAATCAATCAAATATTTATTATTGCAAATTTGCAAATTATAGAGAGGTGGAGGACAGGAAATAAATTAAGTCCTATAAAAAGCAAGCAGTGGTTGGATTAATATATTAGCCATCAAATAAAGTATTAGGTTTGCACTATATTATATCACATATGATGTTTCTAGTTGTGGTGATGAGTTTATATAACAAACAAAACAGTGTACATTATATCTTATTTTCTTTCATGAACCAGACCAATGCGTCTCTATGAGCAAATATGTAGGGAGGATACCACAGTTGTCATAGACACTTACCTGGAAATGTAGATAAAGGAGAAGCTGTCACTGGTCCACAAGGTACAGGTATAATAGCTTGAACAGATAAGTTAGCACTGAAATTTCCCAGAAGTGTGTATGTATGTATTGAAATAGAATTGTTGGAAACAAATGACCCACTACCATCTCCAAAATTCCAGTGGTAAGAAATAGCAGAATGATTCAGATAGTGGCTGGGATCATGAATCCGAACATCAAACATAATGGGGATATCCTTGATGAAGATAAAGTCTGAAATATTGCGATTGTTCTTCTGTGATATATTCACATAGAAGGGGATTTGATCTGCATATCAAGAATATCCAAAAAAAGATGAAATTGTAGCTTTACACACAATAGATAACACTAGACTTATGCAGTAGCTCTTACTAGAGAAGTACTGATGTATCCAAGGACTGGTGTCTCATTTGCTTGCCTAATATGTTGCGTAAACCTTTCTCATCTCTCCACCCCTGCACACATCATTTCAAGTGTTTTTTTAGTTTTCAAATCTAAAAACCTGATAAAAAGCAGGAAGGAAGGTTGTGTAGAGAACATTGTCTCTCGGATTGTGTAGACTTCTGCTAAGAATTCTGGAAGCTAAAATCAGCCCATAAGTAACATAAATAGTCCACACTAGGTTAATTATAACTTAACCTTGAAGACTCACCAGTTACAACATAAATAGCATTTGATGTGGTTACAGGTACAAATGAGCGATAACCTCTTCTGTAAACTGCCAACTCCATTATTTGTTTACCAACTGTGATATTTGTTGTGTTGATTGACAGCATAACTGATGAACCTCCTTTTATTTGATAATATTGTCCTAAAAAGAGTAAAACATAAAAAAGATGGCAGTAGTATAGTTTTTTTTGGGGGGGGAGCATTATATAATTGCTCTTTGCAAAGGAAAGACATATCTTACTCTATCAAAAGGGCAAAATGGATAAATATACTAATGCTTCCAAAGGAATTGCATGTTTGTCAGTCCTTCTTATAAACAGCCCAAAAGTGTGCACATGATTCTATCATTTTATGTTTAGTATCATAAGTGTGTTCCTTTTCCAGGTCTCATACATTTGCACAAATCACTTGACAACTCATAGCAATAGTAATTTTTTCAACTAAACTGGGCTAACTTTCATTTGCAGTAACTCTTTTCTAGATTAATAAACTATTTACACTTACCATATCCATACCCTTACATCTATTACACTTATATGGATAGTGCCATTATGTGGTTCATAATATAGTTTTTTTTTAACCCCAGTCATGTCTGAGCATACCAGATATAATGCCATTCTATTTTATTCTCACTGGAAAGAGACAAAAAATGTGTGGTCTAACTGACTAATACATTTTCTAAGCTTTTTCTAAAACCAACAAGAATTAAGAAACAGAAAACAAAGGAGAAGAGCCATAAATTAAAAGTGAGCACATAATATCATTCAACCCAGAGTTCTCATTTGAGTACAAATGACCAGGATCAAATTATTGTACTTTGGACACATCATGCAATCATCAGTTCTCTGGAAAAGGCTGTAATTCTGGGAAAGGTAGAAGGAAAGAGAAGAAGAGGATGACCAGCAGAAAGATGGACAAAAGTCAGTTACAAAGGTAATGAGTGTATTATTGGGAGGCATAAAAGAACAGATTCCCCTGGAGAAAATCCACGTATGTGGTTGCTAGGAGTCAGTTTAATGGCACATAATCAATCAAAGTACTTCATAAATAGAAGGTTCCACATTTAATTACTAATGAATGGATTTCAAACAATAAGTCTGGAAAATATTTCTTTCTGGGCCAAAATATATACAGTACAAGAGGTAGGCAGCTAATGGCTCCTTTCAACTCAAGCCAGAATACTTCATGTTCAGGGATAATAAAAACAAATCCAAAACCTCTGGAGATCTGATTTTTCTGGGACACATTTGGCATTTGCCAACTAGGTAGTCTCATTTGCCTCCATTTTTTTTCAACTTTTAGAAGGGGCAGGTAAGAAACATCTCTTCGGCTAGTATTTACTTATTTAAAAAATTAGATGCCCATATATGTATCATTTAAAGACTTGTCCTCCCTCCCTCCCCCCCTCCCCTCTTCCCACACCATTAGCTGCCTAGTATGTTGTCAGAAGTGGAAGTCAGAATAAAATAACAAATACACTACAGAAAACAAAAACACTTTTATAAATGAGGAAATAAAGTATTCATTTCTGATAGAAAAGCCCTTAAAGATATGTGAAGTTGTAACATAAATGCTAATTTAGATCTACATGATTTAGTAGCTGAATATTTGTAGAGATTTTAAAACACTATTTTTAAAAAAAATCAATAGAATTATAATTCACTTCAGAAAAGTTCTTCAAGGTTACTGCCTTTTTATAACTGCATCAATTGTACAATTTACTGTGGGAAAGGCATTAAGAACGATTTACTATGAGATGTTAACTGTCTTAACTTTCAATAAACAGCTTCTCTATTTTCAAAGCAGCTCTGAACCAATGACTTTCTCAGAGAGCTACCAATTTTTGCTCATATATTCACTAATAAGGACACTTGCAAATAATTTTGGATAGACCTGTATAAAATAAAATAAAATAAAAATTCAAATCTAGGAGTACATTTTAAAGACTAACCAAGTGTGTGAAATATGAAGATGAAATTTCTTCTCCTCCATCCATGATGATAAGGAAAAGATTTTCCGTCTGGGAAAACATTATAGCTGTTGTTATGTGTGCAATTTACCCAGCTACAGTCATCAATCCACTGGGTCCAATTATAAACATATTTATCATAAAGAACTGAAGAATCTAAAAACAAAAAGGAAAAAATAGGTGGGGTGGGGGAGAGAAGCAGAACAATTTTTAAAGCATTTTCTTCCTTTCATATATTGAAATTTAATTCCTTCTTTTCAATAGAATGTGGAAAACTTCAGATTGGGAAATAAGGATCAAGTTTATCAAGGCTGCAGTCCTAAACATACCGGTAGTTATTAAGAACTTACTGGACTAATACAGATTGCATTAAGTAGAAAAACAAATTGGGCACCATTTCAATCATATTAATAAAGTCATGTGGTATCTATGGTATCTAAAGCTATCTAAATTACTTGGCCCCCTGAAGCAGAAAAATCCCATCTCACACCTTCTCTAACAGTAAAATAACCCAATAATAACAACAGCAATAAAACCACGACAGCAATAATAAAATGTAATTACTTACTGTTTAGGCACGTTCGATTATATATTATATTGCTGTCATTATCTTCCTTCTGACATCTGGGAAATTTTAGCATTGCAGTAAATGTCACATTAGATCCTACAAGAGCTGGGCTATCACTGGTCAAACTAGCTACTACTTTTCCTCCTGAAAAGCGAAAAATAAAATGAACTTATTACGTTACTATTCTACTTTTCCTCCACAGAGCACCAGAAACCTGTGGTGCACAAAATTCCCCATTACCTCTCCCGCTGCCATTTCATTTTGATTACAATTCTATGGATTATGGAATCAGTTTGGTATTGCAATATGCTAGAAATCAGGAGACTGAGAGATGTTTTCCTGCCTTAGAACAAAGCCAGATGGGTGACCTTGGCCAATCACTCTCCCTTAGCCCTGAGAAGGGAGCAATATCACTTCTGAAATCCTGCCAAGAAAATTGTAGGGACTTGTCCACGCAGTCACTAAAGTCAAAAGTACTGACTCAAAAATTGACATATTAATACACATACATGCATATAGATAGATAAACATTATACAAGTAGTAGTCAACTTGAGATCACACTTGAGCCCAAAATGTATCTTGCTAAGTGAAAATAATTTGTTAAGTGATTTTTGTCCCATTTTACAACTTTTCTTGTCACATTTCTTGCCACATTTGTTAACTGAAACAAACAGTTGTTAAATCAGTAACATGGTTGTTAAGTGAATCTGGTTTCCCCATTGACTTTACTTGTCAGAAGGTTGCAAAAGGGGATCACATGATCCTGGGACACTGCAACTGTCATAAATACATGCCAGTTGCCAAGCATCTGAATTTCGATCACATGACCATGGGGATGCTGCAACGGGAATAAATGTGAAAAATGGTCATAAGTAACTTTTTTCAGTGCTTTTGCAACTTTGGATAGTCACTAAGCGAACCGTTGTAAGTTGAGGACTACCTGTACTACATCTTTCCAAAATGTTTCATGATTCTTAGAGAGTTTTTGTAGCATGCACCAGTCTTTTCACTTTCTAAAAGGCATTTAATTTTAATAAGTTATATCAAATACAGTATGACAAATTCTGTTCGTATAAATTAAAATATTCAATGCAAATACCATAATAAAATTGTGCAATACTTCCTGAAGCTAGCTAGACAACAAAATCATCCATGCATAAGGTGGGGACGTCTGCTGGGATATTCAAAAAGTTTTCCAAATGCAACATCTCTCCCCCCCACCAAAACCTGTAACTTTGGGAATGGGAAAGTTCCTGTTGTACGCCGCCCTGAGTCCTATGGGATTGGGCGGCCTATAAGAACTTTTAATTAAATTAAATTAAATTAAAATGCAAACCAATTTGCATTAAAGCTTTCTTTCAATTACACACACACACACACACACACACACACACACACGATTATAGATGTATATGTGTGTGTATGTAATTTTGTGTTTGTAAAGTGGATTTGAAAATGTTTCCCCACCCCCCCTTCATATATAATGATTGAATAATTTCTAAAGCTTGTAAAATATTGTAAAATATTATTGGAAGTGAATTTTAAAGTAGGTATGTTAAGAGGAATTTTAAAAAGATATATTAGAACTTACTGATTTTGGAAATGTTTTTAAAGAAAAGTTTAGTGTTTTAAAAAAATGTTTTAAAAGTTTTTTTTCCCCTTTAAGGTTAAAGAATCTGAAAGAATATAGTGCATGCTGTTAATATAAATGATGATAATCTATAAAGATAAATAAGTGAAAACAGAAATAGATATTATTTCCCACAGCAAGGGGAAAAAATCATAGATGGTTAAACTGATCGCTTTATCCAAAGAAGATAATATATCTAACATTGTTTCTATTTAGAAATCGCTTCTGGATTTTGTGCTTGTGATGGCGAGGGAGGGGGGAATGAAACTTTGAATTTGGTTTTGCTAATTAGATAGATTTGTTGTTTGTTTATTTATTTATTTATTTATTTATTTATTTATTTATTTATTTATTTATTTATTTATTTATTTATTTATTTATTTATTTATTTATTTATTTATTTATTTATTTTGGTTTTCTTATATGCCGCCCTACTCCCGAGGGACTCAGGGCGGCGTACAGCAGAAAAATGGCTAGTATATAGAAATGGCTAGTATATATTGCTCTGAAAAAGTAAAAAGCTGAAGTTGTAATGTTATTAACTTCTACTGTGCTAAGAGAAATGGAAGTCAACATCTTTTTTTTTCTTTGCCCCCCTTCTATCCCACATTTTCTGTTCTTCTTTTTTTTTCTAGTTTCCTATTATTTGTAAACTCCTCAAAAATATTATCTAATTTGGGGGATGAGGAATGAAGAAGTGGCATGGAAGATTCTACTGATGTGTTTAGATGCATGGATGGATGGATGGATGGATGGATGGATGGATGGATGGATGGCAGGCATCATAAATAGGGATGTTACATTTTGGTTGTCTCCAAATTATTTTTTAAATAATATTTCAATGACACTCCCATAGGCAGACTATTTATTTAATAATAGGAAAAGCAAGGAATACTCTAATGTTCTAATCTACACTGATTCCTACCTCCCAGTTAAACTTCAATGGAGGCATTGTGAGAGAATTGTCCTCTGGGCTTTCTTCAAAACAGACCCATGGAAATTCTGGGAGATGGCAGAATGACAGTGAAATCTGCAACAGTAGAGAATAATCCCAGCGTCCTCTATTGCCTCGGGTAAATGCAATAAGTCAGATTGACATCAAGTCTTGCTTAGTTCTCTTTCTTTGATAACCCATACTGCATGTCAGCCACTCCGGCAGTGCCCAACACTTAACATTTTGAAACTTAATTGAAAAATAAATTAATAGAAAATTATTATTTACATAATGTAAAAAGCCTGACTTATGATCTCATACCAGAGATGTATATGTGTCAGTAGGAGGATCAAAAAAGTAGAAATCATGATTGTGATCATGAGATTGTAGCATCATCTCTTGTTTATGAATGTCCCAGTGTAAGAGGGATGGGCCTCCAATCATGTGGTCTTGGCTAGTATGAGTTTTTGGATCTCTCTTCTGAGGCCATTTCAGTAGAAAATGTACGGACTAAGTTCAAATTTGGAAAGAATACATTTTTTAGTTTAGAATCAACAGAGAAGAAACATTTCTTTTCAATGTTGAATAGTTGGGCATATAAATCTTTTAGTTTTCTAATTGTTTTATACTGTTGTATATGACATTGTAAGCTGCCCAGAGTTACTTGATAGTAAGACAGAGGCATATACATTTAATAAATAAGTAAGTAAAAGGAGGGCATTAATTAAGAGATCCTTCCTATTTACAGCAATGCTGCAATGAACTGACTGGCATATGGTCAGGCCCAAACTACTTTAGAATTTTAATAATTGAAATCAGTACTTTAAACTGCGATAACCCCTCTCCCCCAAAAACCTGGCAACAGTGCAGCTTTTTTTTAGCAAAAACTTTTTCTAAGATCATGCATCTGCTACCAATACTAGCTCAGTTTGCATCAGGAGCTTAAGAAAGCACTAAACCTAAGTCCTAAATTCATGTTAGCCTGAACCAAGATTCGCTAAAATAAAATCTCAAGGAAGAAGACCAATCCTAATTTAAAGTTCTTTCTAATGTCAATAACAATTTTTAAACCTGAGGGTTACATTTAAACAGCTTGTGACACAAGAGAATTCTAAGCCTAACCTTAAGCATAAGACTTCACTCTAAAGCTACTCAAAGTATTTTAATCTCAAACAAGCTAAATCTTAGCCTTATCAGGGGTGGCCAAACTAATCTTTGAGGACCTGTGGACTTCAACTCCCAGAATTCCTGAGCTACTCATGCATGCATGGCTAGCTCAGGAATTCTGGGAGTTGAAGTCCACAGATCCTCAAAGAACCATAGTTTGGCCACCCCTGCATAGATCCATATTAATGCCAATATGGTTTAATTCTAAACCATACACATAAAAAGCATATCAGAGACTAATTTCAAAAGAAGCACTAAGCATAAAAAGTAGTCCTAAGCAAACTATAATACTAACATCAGCCTAACAAACTCAAGAAAGCCTAATGCTAACACTAATTCCATTAAGAAATTTTAACCCAAAGCCTGCAGTTTCCAAATTGTGTGTTGGAGTACTCCATTGGCTAATGCAAGATAATATTTTGTAAAAATGTTTTTTTTGTGATGTTCATTTACAAAGCTGGGTTTTGCAACATCCATTTGTGACATTATATCTTTTTGACACTAAAGCTGCCATGAATTGAAAAAGTTTGGGATCCTGAACTATAAGCATTGCAAATTTAAAATCAGTTATATCACAAAAAATTTTTAAGATTAACCTTTAATGGCACACTTTATTCTATTACCGTTCATCAAGGTATAATTACTTACAAGTCTGGGGAATCCTAATCAATTCCAATAGATATTTTAAATCCTAAACTTAATACATAAATTCAAAAGCATGCTCCAGTCTAATTGTAAGGCTAATGATATGCATGTTTAAGTCTATAAAGGCAGAACTCTCATTACTCCAAATATTTGGCTAATGCTGATGCCAAGTCATGTGTGCAGTATCAGAGAAAACAAGTTTGATAATATTTAGTTAGATGCCCTTAATTTGTGTAAAAACAGCTAAACATTTTCACAAACAAAAAACCATTACATTACAAAAAACCAGCCAAACATTTTCACAAACAAAAAAAATCATTATTCTACAGAAAACAAAATTATCACTCTGGCCAAGCTCCACTTATACTATATCATCCATATTATTCTACAGTTGTGTTCACTTCAGGTTGATTGCCTTTCCCCATCCATCTTTATCCTATCATGCACATAGAATTACCTTTCCAGCAGTTTTTCCATCTGGGGTCTCCTTTCTCCCAGGTAGGATAAAGCTTATCATTCCAGTTATTATGATCAGAATACCAATGATCCAGCCTGTGGTGGTACTTGTTATGAGAATATGCTGTTCCACGAGTCATCACATCTCGAAATCCTACACAGAAAAATTCAAAACATCAACAAAGTTAAGAATTTTATTTGTTTTCCACATGTACAGAAGGTTTACGTGTACCCATGCTCATGCTGATGGACCAGGGGTGTGTTCCTCCTGGTTCGGACCGGATCACCTGAACTGGTAGTGACCCACTGGTGACGTCACTTAACTGGATCAGCTGGTGCAGGTCCGTGCACGACGCCATCTTTTTTTTCTGTTCAGCTGCTTGAAAAAGGGCCCTCACACCCACCCCCCAGGTTAATACTGACCTTTATTTCTTCACCTGAAGCACAGCTGATCAGCTCCTCAGCTGTGTTTCGGGCTGATTTCAGCTACTGAGCATGCATGGAAGCCAAATTGAACGAGGGGACGCGCATGCGCGCATGAGTGGAGCGCGCGCGCAAAACATTGCAATGCAAACTGGTGGGGAAGGTAAGTAGAACCCACCCCTGTGATGGACCCTCATTCAGAAAACTGTAAAAATAGCTTTTTTCAGGAGTTATGCAATTCTGCCTTTGCATGGGAGATGCCAAAACTAACCTTCTGGTCCAGCTTGCTTTACCCCTGACCATACTATATTGAGGGCAATTTGCAATCTGCAAATATGGTTATATTGTACCAATCCCTTCTTCACAGAATTTTAGTATTCCTATTCACTAAATCATGTATAACGGTACAACTGCGCTAATTTGAAAATCTATCCTATATCTATGTGCACTGATAAAAGTCTGTTCACTCTCTGTAAACACATTATATATAGTGTTTTGAAAGTTGTTTAAAGCATGTCCCGTTTTGACCAATAGACCAATAGTGCCACAGAATATTATTTTCTTTTTAATTGTTATTAATATTCAAAATATTTGAATTAACATTTTTTAAACAAAATTACTACTTTGTGCCATTATATGAGGGTTATTCTACATATACTAACAGCGGCGAGAATAACGATAGCACAAAATTGGAAATTAAATGATATCCCCGAGGAAAGCAGTGTAATTAGTAAAATCCTGGACTGTGCCGAAGCAGATAAACTAACCATGGAACTGAAAGGAAAGGAAGACTCCGACTACTATGAAATCTGGAATTTATTTTACAATTGGTACGAAAAACGAAAACAAATAACATCAATGTAATAAATAGAAATATAAGCCAAATAAGGCATATAGAAATTGAACTAGAGAATTTATAGAGAAAACAGTTATATTGTATTACTATATATGTATACTAAGATATTACTAAACCAACAATGCCTTATTTTTTCTGTACTATTATTACTATTATTATCTATACTACTACAAATATTACTATTGTTATATCATTATAAATATTATGGTTAAATTTTACTACCACTACGTTTGACTTACAAAACACAATGCAAAATATGAGACAAAATTCGAAAACCATGTTAAATTAAATGTTAAATATATATTCGCCGTAGAACAAACGATAGAAATAGACAGCTTTATAGCTGTATGCGTTTTTTATGTTTTGTATATGTTTATATTGTACTTGTCAATGTCGTAAATGTTTTATGTTTCTGTTTTTTAAATGTAAATAACTTAATAAAAACTATTTAAAATAAAAAATAAAGCTTCCAATTTCACCAACAGATGCCAAGACGAATGCGCTAGAACAGCGGTTCTCAACTTGTGGTTCGCAACCCCTTTGGGAGTCGAACGACCCTTTTATAGGGGTCGCCTAAGACCATTGGAAAACACATTTTTCCGATGGTCTTAGGAACCGAGACACTGCTCCTCTATCTGTCTCCAGGCGGGTCCACCCACATGCAAATAGACTACTGCAAAAAAAAAAATCTGTACCATGGGAACTTCTGAGCATGCACAGAAGCTGAATTTCCGGCACTGCGCATGCGTCGCCATCTTGTTTTTGGCTTTTTTTTGCAATTTTTTTAAAAAAATTCCACAAAGCACACATGCACAAAGCGCACGTGTGCCCGAAAGGCACGGCCACGCACCGCAGGAGGAAGAGAACCGGCAGCGAGGTAAGTTAGAACCCACCCCTGAGTTTCCTAATAATTTTATTATTTTATGGTTGGGGGTCACCACAACATGAGGAACTGTATTAAAGGATCGCGGCATTAGGAAGGTTGATAACCACTGAGCTAGAAGATCTGACATGTTTAACAGCTGTTCTTTCACTTCAGTCAATGGGAAGACACTGTGAAAAAAGGTTGCACTTCTGTTGCTTATATGCTTTAAGCAATGTTCTGCAATTGAAGTTTTGACACCTGAAGGAGACCCTCCAACTGAAATTTACTGCAAATGCAGATTAAGGTGATTACTGTCTTTGATATAAATACTCTGTGTCACTTTTATGAGTGTCTCACACACACAAAAACATAAAGACAGTGAGTTGGGGATAATTGTTTTGTGTACTTAAGAACAAAATATATAATTTATAACTGCAACTAAAGTGTTTCACTTTAGACAAATGCTGATGTACTGATTAAAGAAAAATAACATCATTCCAATAAAAACTGCAATTAAAACTTGGCACTTAGCAGGAGCATGTGGGTCACATTATTGATGTTTTTTAATATCAGAAGTTTTGTGCAACGTGAGTTCCTTGCATGCTGATGGCAGAGATTAAAGCTTCAAGAGTTTAAATTTGCCAGCAATTTTCATACTATGAAAGAAGGGGAGGGTTTTTTTAACAGCCTCATGATAGCTAACCAAGCATGGGCTCATCATAATGATCTAAAAATATTATCATAAAGTTTCAATTGTGGGGGGCAAACAAACTTATGCCTCAGCAGGAATCTCAGCAACTTTAAAGTTGTAGAAGTCCAACTTCCAAAATTCCCCAGTGTGCAAGCAATTCCGCCCCCCCCCCAATTCTTATAGAATGAGAGTTCTAACCTTTTGCATCTTGTAATGAGATTGTCAAGCTCTTATATTATTCATAGATAAATAATTTAAAAAATAGAGTGACTCTTACTTTTATTGAAATATGGGATGTTTCATAAAATGGTTTTGTTTAAGCATCAATAAGGAGAAAACTAGACTTTTTTCTTGTTATAAAAGTGCTGCGGTAAAATAAAAACTCATGTGTCAGAATATACAAATTTTTTCCAGATGAAGAAAGACTTAATTCATTCAACATGACAAAAGTTAGGTTATGTTGATGCATGTCAGAATTTTCCCTGACTTATTTTCTTCAAAATATTTTCCATACACCCGTGTCCTGCATTCACCTTTTCCACAACCTTCCCTAAGAATGGAAGCTTGGAAACTGGATAAAAATTATCCAGATAGATGGAATCCAATGATGGTTTTTAACGAGGAAGTGAACCCAGATTTTCTTAAAAGCATCTGGAAATGTCCCTTCCTCTAGTGATGTATTAATCATGTCTGAACCCACCCATTAGTCACCATCCTGGAGGCTTTCACCATCCAGGAGGAACAAGGATCTAACTAACAGGTGGTGGCACTGACAGCATCAAGGGCCCTGTCCACTTTATCAGGGCCAACTAAATCAAACTGTTCCTAAATAACAGGACAAGACCTCTCCTGGGGCATCTCACATGGACTATCTCCATGCATGGGGTCCAACTGGGAATAAATCCAAATGACTTTGTCCATCAGATCAGCGGTGGGTTGCTCCCGGTTCGGCCCAGTTCAGCGAATCGGTAGCAGTGGCGGTGGGAGGCTCCGCCCACCCACCCGGGATGCTTCTGCGCATGCGCAGAAGTGTCGTGCGTGCACGCACGAGTGAACTGGTAGCAACGGGATTTACAACCCACTACTGCATCAGATGCTGAACAATCTCTTCTGCCTGCCCCTGTGAAAGATTGCCTGAGCCCCCTAACCTAGGAGGGAATGGGCGACCCAAAACAGGGCCTCTGGGTGGCACTCTGACAATGCATTAAGAGCAGAGAAATACTGGTGTTTCAACACTCTTACTGCCAGAAGGTAGGTCTTAATAGTGGCTCTAAATAGTGCCCCATCAGAGTCATCCCTTGTCTTCCTCCAGCGGTGTTCTAGGCGTCTCTTGGCCCTTTTCAGAACCTGTAGCTCCTCCGTAAACCATGGGGAGGGTTGGGAGCAATGAGTCAAGAACGGCTGCATGGGCGCAATCCTGTCCAAAGCCGTGGCCATTGCCACAGTTTCAGCAGGACCATGCAGCCACACCTCCAGATATCCCTCAGTTCCCATCAGAGTCCATTAATCACTGGGATCAGACCATCCAAATGGGTCCAGCCTCCCTTTGGTGGTGGTGGTGGGCACCAGGGCGAGATATGACGATGACAAGGGGAATAATCTTAAACCCCCTCCCCACCAGGTCACTTTGCCATAAATCTGAGGAACTCCACCGCCAGCCCTGAGATGGTCTCCAACAGTTCAGGCAACGAAGTTGCTGCACAGCAGAGAGGCTGGTATATTAGCAACAATCCCATTTGATCTCATGAGCCCGACTTCAGGCAGAGGGTCTCACAATCAGAGCTTTGTGGAGTAAGGATCCTGAAAACCAATAAAGACTTTCTAATAACTACTGCCACTCCATCTCCCCTGCTTTGGGATCTTGTCTGGTGCCAAACCTGAAATCCAGCTGGACACATCTCCCAGAAACCTTCCACTTCCAGTCTCAGTAATGCATACCAGATCGGCTCACTCCCCTTCAATAAGATCAATAAGATCTTGAACAAGAGGATCTTTATTATTGACAAACCTGGCATTCAGCAGCAGGAGCTCAACCTAGGGCCTCCAGGGGTATGCTTTCCAGGGACTGGGGATAAGCGCAGGAGGCTGGAACACACCACCGCTATTAAGCATTGGGGGCATCTTCCCCTGTAACGGCCTATGTTCACTTAGTCATACTTGCATCATATCTCATACAAAGAAAAGTGAGTCAAGATGTTTGCAGGTGGAGTTTATTTATTCATTTTTATTTTGTGAGATTTATATACTTCCTCACAGTGCAAGCACTCTCTAAGCAGTTTACACCAGTAAGCAGTGTATATTTATATTGCCCCCAACAATCTGGGTCCTCATTTTACCTACCTTGGAAGGATGGAAGGCTGAGTCAACCTTGAGCCGGTGAGATTTGAACCACTGACCTGCGGATCAGTGTCAGCTAAAGTGGCCTGCAGTACCTGCCTCTAACCGCTGCGCCACCTCGGCTCATCATGAGTTGACTTCTCGTGAGTTGACTTCTCCTCTGAGCTTGTCAGCTGTCCAAATAAGCTACTGTTAAAGAAGGAAGGAGGTGGGCTTCTGTGCTATGTTAAGTTGTGCTTCCTGTGAAAAGCATGTGAAATCAGCAATCTGTAGCCTTCAGATAATTGCTACAGCTCAGTATCAGCCTTAGTTATAGTACCTGTAAGATACCTATTTCTGGCTTTAGAAGGACAACTAGGTCTTAATGATATTCCCTTATGAGTGAAAATAGAAGTTGACTGAAAATAGCTCAAGTGTGCAGATTGCCATTTGGAAAAAATCAGAAAATTAAAATGTTCTTCATATAATCTGGACAAGATTTTAGCTGTTGGAGATTAATACTGTAAATTTGAAGCACACAGTTTTCCATAAATATTTCTAGGGTTTATTGAATGCATTCAGCCCATACTTTTCTGGGCCAGACCATGACTCATGTTTATGAGGAACACTGTTTTGAGGGTTAATTTGAAGAAGGCAGCAGAAATATATGGCCTCAGATATATCCTTAGGAGGGTAAAATATGTCACATGATAATGCAAAAACAATGCCCCCATTACTTTTAACATGAGTTAATAACTCCTTTTGGGGGGAGAAATTGAAAGTAACAAAGAGGTCCAAGAGCATGATTAACCCTTCCCCTTGATGTTTTTCCACTTCTTAAGTAATTTCTTAACCAGTAGAATTCAGAATGCATGTCTTCCCAAAAAGTATTTCAAAGATGTAAGGTGACAAACTATAGTTTTTATGCTGTTTTGCATCTTAAAATTTCCCTTTCTCAAAGTGACCTAGCTTTGAAAATGTTTGACCATTATTGCTTGTACTGTGTAAAGAATTAAGAAGTGTCTTAATTCCTAAACATCATGAAAGTATGGTGTTTCACTAATGCACTGCCAGGAAAAGAGATAGCCATACTGTTTGCGACAGGGTCAGTCCTTACAAGAAACAATAGCCATCCCAAGAGAAACACGCTCTTTATGAGTAATAATCTCTAGAAAAAACAGATAATTTGCCATATGCACATTCTTGGTCAGAAGTGTTTAATATATCTGCAGCTGGTACAATTACCATTACATATTCAGTTATTGTGAAGTGTCAGGATGCATAGAGAATGCAGCTTTGAAGCACATGAACACCACATGTATGCTGTAATGTAGGGTTCGTTTTACTTCTCTTTCCTATTCCTCATTGAAAATACCTAACATAGAACACAATCCTCACTATGAATAAGCAGGAATAAATAAAATATAAACATATATCTGTTTTCCACATAGGACTTTAATATAAAAGCTAAAAGATGCTGAGAAGAAACTGTTTTGGACCATTTGTTCCAACATGAATCTTGTAATCTTTAAAGGTTTCCGATGAAATGTCCCTCCTGATCTTAATAAGATCTTCTTCTACATAAACATGTGTGTAGAATTACAGACCATCTTGTGGTACAGACAGTACAGTACAAACAGAACAAAATTTTTACACTTGCTTTTCTTTAAATTTGGGAAATCTCTACTTTCTTAAGCAGAATCCCTCATCCCCAAATTTTACTTGATTCCTACAAAGTGCTTTTAGAAGTATAAATTAAAGGCAAACCTGCCATCATTTCTATCTCTGATTCCCCATCCAGAATTTGCAATTCTATAGCCAGTTTTCATATGGAGAAGAAATGGAAAAAGAAAGGAACTCACGTTTGTAGGCTGTAGCACTCAGCACATGTTCACCAACAAACAGATATCCAAGGAGGAAGAATAGGCAAGTCCACTTCATCCTGAATAGATAAAGACACCTACACTACAGAACTTGTACAACTTGTCAAGTTCCTCTCATCTCTTTCCCTGCTCTCCTCCTCTCTTTGGTTAAATTAAGATCTTGGGGCTCATCATGTGATGGACCCGGATTAAGAAGAGATGCATGATTTTGTTTTTTTCTGCCTCCCTCCCCCCTGCAGCTCATGTGCTTATGAGTCATTCCTCTCACTTTTAATATTCACTGGGATTTTTATGCAGCTCTGCTTTGCCCTTTCAGGAATTTCTGGTGCACTTTCGTACCTTTAACAGATAAGCCAGTCATGTATTGTCTGCTAATATTTTAATTCTTACAGTGATTCAAAGATGGACAGGTTCTACACCTTCCAGGAATGGTGTCTATACAAAAGTGATTAGCTGAGAATTACAAGTGCTTCCAAGAGTTCTGTAACAGTGAAGTTAGGATTATCAAGATGGGGTTTCAAACTCCAGGACCAAATGCAATTCAAGCACATTATATCAGTCCTGTAGCACAGGAACACTATGTTGGCGCTAGTTTTGCAGTTTGTACAATCTTCCCTAAGGCAAGCAGGACATGAATCAAGCATTTGTAGTGGGCAAAGGATTTGATAGAGGAAAATGAGTGTCTTAAAGCTGAACTTTCCACTCGGAATCTTGAAAATTGATTCTGATTTTTTTGGAATGCAGCTACTAACTAAGTCATGCAAAAGCTAAGGAGGCCTTCAAACAAAATTACACACCCTTGCCCTTGAGCATCAGTTATCAAAGTGTAGTCTGAGGATATTTTTGGGTCCCTGCCCTTCTAGGGATCTGTAAAGTCAAATAAATATTGTAAAATTTCTCGCTGATAGATGTAACTCACATAAACAAAGTTCTTTGGAGTCTTCAACCTTTTTTAAGAATGTAAAGGATTCTTCGAACAAAATGTTTTGAGAATTGCTACCCAAGAGAAACATACCATTGGAATATGAATTGGTCTTTGTCAGGGGTGGTATTCACTTATCTTACTTACCGGTTCGCAAATGTGTGAGCGCGTGTGTGCTCGCTTCGCTCGCATGCACCTCATCCGCGCATGCGCAAAGCCTTCTGCGCATGTGCACAGTGTCAAAAATGTGATGTGCTTATGTCCGGGCGGGTGGGCGGGGCCACCCGCAGTCAGCGCTACCGGTTCGCCCGATCCGAATAGAAACAGCTGAATACCACTTTGTGTTCCTCCCCTACCTTTATATGTGTGTTCTTTTTCTCAGTGTCTCACCTACTTTATTAGAAACAGATGTTATTTTCATTTCATGAGAATCTGTGGGTAGGCTTTACACAAAAATGCTGCGAGATCTAATAAAGTCTAAAAGCTTAAGTAGATCACCGGTTTCCCTACAGTACCCAGCCAAATGCCATACTAGATTCAGGGTCACAAAACAGGACACAAATTTGTGAGACACCACTTTAACTAATTCTAATTAATTTTAATCTGCTAACTCCAATCTGAAACAAGAACTCTATTGAACACTCTCATGATGCTTTAAAAAAAATTCTCAAGACAGGAAACTTTTTAAAATGCTCAGCAGGGCTCCCTTAAGTGTTGCATTAGAAATCATCATTAGCGAGTGGCATAAATTGGGGAGGGGCATATGGTCACTAAGAATAGTAAAAAATGTGGTGGCATATCACAAATTTGAAACTGTACATGGTCAGCTGTTTCCTATGTTCTCCCCTACATAAAGCATACTTTCTTCAGGAGTTAAGATGGCATTCACATGATTGCCAAATGACTCACTCTTTTACCCTGGGAATCATCCAGTTTATTGTCTGTAGGTGTGCTGAATTACAACTCCCATCAGCTGACAGCTGGCACAGGCAAAGCCTGCTGGGATAATTCTGAGAGTCCAACTTATTAGGATTCTATTAGATTGAAGAAGGCTAAAAGTTATGGCTCTTTCTTCACTGCCTTTGAATGCTATTTGTCACATGGTACACACTACTAGCTTAACTATTAAAGACAATAGGCCTTCTCTTCCCAAAGAAGAGAAAGGAAATTGGGCTCCTTTTATAAGCTTAACCAAAAATAAATAAATCCCGACACGTGGGAGCAAAACATGAGTCAACGTGATAGCTTGACAGAGTTAAATTTGATTAGCAAAAGTTTTCTTCTACCCCATCTCTGAAAATAACCCTTAAATAAGTTATTTATCTTTCTGAATAAAACAAGTCAATCTTGTGTCACCTACTTTGTTACCAAATGATTTGTTTTGTCATGTCCAGATGGGTTCTCTGTAACTTGTGTCTTCTCCAGATATTTCCAATATGCATTAGGCTTCATGCTGGACAACACATATAGTATGTCACCACACAAATTATATAAATTAGGTTGCATAAATCTTATTAAGATGTTTTGAAAGGTACTGATAGCTGAAAAATAGTTGATGCAGGGCTTTTACAAGATTCTTAGAGGTTCAGCGATAATATATGACTCTCCAGTGTTGGAGTTAAAAAAGCATTCATACAATCATACATTTTAATATTTCTATAGCACTAGAGCATTTAACTGAAAAGCCATAGCAACTCTTCATTATAATTAGAAGCCAAACTTCAGTCACAAGGTTGTAGGTTGGTCACAGGACCAGAGATTTTGTCTTCTGAGCTTTCAGATTCATGTTGTACCCCCATCCGCAGGGAACTGGAAACCTCAGGGTATTTATATGGTGCCTGTGTGTAAGTTTTAGATATAGATTGATGGCTGGCTATTAAGTCGTTTCCTTGTGCTGCTAAGCTCTTGCCTTCTAAGTATTTGATAAAGTGTGGGTAAATCAGCATTCCTGTTGATTGACGGGTGTCCTGTTTCCAGGGTTCAAACACTTCCATGGTTGTTTTTCTGCCTGCTCGTCCAACAATCTTAGCATCTGCAAAATTGAATGCATGTTTATTGCAATATGAGGCTAGCAAGAAAGGCTACGATCAGAGAATGTATTTGTCAGGAATTACATGACCAACAAGCAATCAGAGAAAGATGGCAGAAATATGCAGAACAACTTTACACAAAAGAAAAACAAAGCCAAGCTGTAAGAAGAGAAGCTGACCTACCAGAAATGGAACCAGATATCCTGGAGGAGGAAAATAGTGTGGGCATTCAATCAATTGCCAAACTGCAAAGTCCGAGGAGCTGATAGAATTCCTGCAGAGTTGCTGAGACCACTGTCAACAAAAGCACTGACAGTGTTTCGCCAAGGTCACAAAAAGTGATCACATGACCCTGGGACACTTCGACCATCATAAATACATGCCAGTTGTCAAACAGCCAAATCTTGATCACCGACCATGGGGATGCTGCAATAGTTGGTCACTAAACAAATGCTTTTAAGTCGAGAACTACCTGTAGGTGGTAAAAACAGATATTTTAATAGAAGAAATATTAATACTGTGGATGAGAATTTAAAGCCAGAAACAGATGAATAATGTATAGAATAAAGCAATATTCACAGCCTATTCTACAGCTTTAAAAAGCTTTTTTATATTAAAGTACAAATTTAAATTTATCTATTATGGAAATAAATACTTTTTAAAATTCTGGAATGTAGATACAACAAAAATAGAAAAAAATAGGAAAATATTATTTCATTAAATTTGTTAGGAAAAACAACAGCAATGCTTCTTGTTATTAGTTAAAATGTTCAGTGTGAACAAACAGCATCCTTTAAAATCAAATTAAAAGGAAAAAAATAATAAAAGGAAAAATAGTTTAAAAAGGGCCAGAGGTTATGACAAGTACCAAATAGGCTAATTTGCTAATAGAATTGAATTCCAGTTCAAACTGTATTAAATAATGAAATTCTTCCTGCACTGGATCCAAAGCTACTAGACAATTCAGCCACTATTATTAGATTCACTTCACATTATACTGAGTGGAAGACAAAAGTATTACAATCTGAAAATCACAATTAAATTTGTTACTTGCTCCTACCTGTACTCTTCTCAAATCCTGCAAATAAGTTGACAGCAATTCCCAAAATTCCAAGCCAACTTAGCCTAGAGGGAAATTCTGGGAATTGTAGTCTCAAATATGTATGGAGACACAGCTCTTCGCCATATTTCAGTATTTGTTTTTGTCTAGAAGATATCCCACCTTCTGGATGGACAGAGTTGAGATATATGGCTCAATTACATAATGTTTAAAACTCCTACAAGGGCAAACTGGAGAAAACCCAAGAGGGGTAGAAAAGGAGATAGCAAAACAAAAAGGTTGCAAATGATGAAAGTTTTCATTTCCCCCACCCCCCATTCTTGTAACATTGTCTGTTTTCCTCTTGTCTTTTTATAAATATGGATAGCAAAACTGAACAATGAAATATTTTAGTCTCAAATAAGATGTGATAGTAAATTATATAACTATAAAATGTATAACCATCATGAATGTATAGTTTGTAGTTATGCACTGATAAAGAAACATTCATTTAGATAATGACTGTAAAAAAACTTAATGAGCTGCATACTTCTGTTTATCATTTGACATATATATTAAATCATCATGGTTTCTTTTGAGTGTTTTTGAAGTCAAGCTTCAAATCCCCCAGATTAGGATTGCAAATGGCTTGTGTTCTCTTTTGTGTGTCTGTCACAAATGTAAATCCATTTTTTTGCCTAATCAGTTAATGCAATAGCCTTGTTGTGATAATATACTAAGTACACCAATTTGCACAATGTCAATCACTTGAGTGATAATTGCAACCCTGTACCTAGCTTTAATCCTAAAACCATATGACGGGGAGGTGGGGTAGGATGAGGTAGCCAAAATAAGCAGATGTAATCAATTGGTGTTAAAATTCACAAGCAGACAAAAGCTTTTTGGTGGGCAAGTTTACAAGAGTCTTATAAATCTTCAATAAAATACTCACCTTATCTGGTGCCTTCCAGATATGTTGGGATTAAAACACTCTAAATTTCTGGCCAGTACTGCCCATACAGATTGAGAAATTAGTTATTTGATTTACCAAGCTAGTGTCAGCTTTAACGAATGAGCTTTTTAGTAACTTATTTGGGAGTGCTAATTGGTCACATTTAAATCATTTTGGTCTCATGTATGAAATAATGAAAAGGAGGGAAAGGTATTTCCTTTCACAATTCCTTTCTCTGTTATTTTTTTCCTGCTACTGCATGTTACATATCATTTTACAGCTTCACACAAGTCTCAAAAAGCCAATTTTTGTTAAGATTATGTTAAAAAGTTCAGTTTTGTCCCTACCTCCTCTGAAGTTCCAGTGCACTAAACAGAACTTAATCCCATGTTTTGAACTGCAACCAACTGTAATTGATTGATCAAACACTTGTGGGGGAAGGACTTGTCAGCTGTTCTGATTAAGGAAAACAGAAGATTAACCTATTCATTTCCTGGGGGAAAATAGTCTGCATTTAAAAAATAATTATTAAAGCCAAATTTCTTATCTTGTATTTGTTATATGAAAAATTCCCAATTTAAATTATCAAAGGCCTTTTGTGCGTCTAGAAAAAATTAAGCCCGCTTGTTTCTCTCTATGCATCTCATAGTATTCCAGTATGTTTACAACTGTCCTAGTATTATTTCTGATTTGTCTGTGGGGTAAAAATCCGTTTTGGTCTGTGTGAATAATTTTGTTCAATATTTTTTTTATCCTTTCAGCCATAATTGTCATAAATATTTTGTAATTGGCATCTAGCAATGAAATGTGTCTATAGTTTTTAATTTATTATGGTATCTTCTTTGTGTATTAGAGTAATATATGCCTCAGCCCAAGATTCTGGAAGTTTCGCCTGGAGTAATGTCTCATTACAAACTTCTAATATTAGGGGTTCTACTATTTCATATGTTGCCTTATAGAATTCTCCTGGGATTCCATCTGGACCTGGTGATTTGCTGCTTTTTTGTTTCATTACTGCCTGTTTCAATTCTATTTGAGTTATTTCTTTATTCAGCATTTCCCTATCATCCTCTTCTATTTGGACTAGACCCTTTCTTTTCAAATAGTGTTCAGTTTCGTCCTTCCTTATTTTATCTTCTCCATGTAATTCCTTAAATTTAGAATAGAATAGAATAGAATAACAGAGTTGGAAGGGGCATTTGTTTGCTACTCTCTTAAAAAGCCATGGTTTAATGTTTATTCGGATACAAAGGCATTTTTTGTATGTGTGTTTCATGGCGAAAATTGCCATAGCCATTTCCCACTGTTTGAGAAAATGCTGTCAAAAGATACCAACTGAACAATTTGCTTAATACAATTCTGAGGAAGTTTCAGAATCCATGGATAAACTATAGGAGGCTTTATGCAGGCAGTCCTTGACATACGACCACAACTGAGCCAAAATTTCCATTGCTAAGCGAGACAGTTGCTAAGTGCGTTTTGCCCATTTTACAACTTTTCTTGCAATTATTGTTAAGTGAATCACTGTACTTGTTTTGTTAGTAACATGGTTGTAAAATGAATCTGGCTTCCCTATGGCTTTGCTTGTCAGAAGGTCGCAAATGATGATCATATGTCCCTGGGACACTGCAACCATCATATATATGAGCCAGTTGCCAAGCATCTGAATTTTGATCATGTGCCATAAGGATTCTGCAATGGTCATAAGTTTGAAAAATGGTCATAAGTCACTTTTTTCAGTGCCACTGTAATGGTCATTAAATGAATGGGTGTAAGTTAAGGACTACCTGTATTCTATATACCTTGCCTTTAAAAATTATTTTCAGAAGGAAGATCTACTTTTATATATTAGTGTCTGTTTTAGATCACTCAGCTTTAGAGAAAAACAAGCTATCCTATACTCAATTGAATGCCACACCATTTATTGATTACATGGTGATGGAAGTAATGATTTCACCATTATCATAATTTTCATCTTATAGATTCATTCAAAGTTTCAGAACTGGCTTGCTGGGACCAATAAGTATTATTTATAGTATAACTTATCTTTTTCTAGTTAGAGAAAGGGAAGATTCAATCTCATGGACCTCTAAGCATAAAAATGTTCTGTGAATTGTTTTTAAATGCTATACATCTAGTCCTTGATATGTAACCATGTTTGAAGTTACAAAGGCACTGAAAAAATTACTTTCATTAAAGCAGTCTGTTGCAACTTGGAAATAAAATAAAAATAAATAGTTTTATAGATCTTATTTTTGGAAGATTAAATGGGAAAGATAAAGGTTTCCCCGTCAGTCGTATCTGACTCTAGGGCAGGGCTGTCAAACTTGTGGGCCACAGGCCGGATGCGCCACACGCAGTGGTCCCTCTAATGCAGTGGTTCCCAACCTGTGGTACGTGTATGCACAGAAGTGTCCTCGGGTGAATGGACGGAGACTTCCAGCGTCGCTACCGGTTCACAGAACCGGGCCGAACCAGGAGCAACCCACCGCTGGTTCTAATAAAAAAAAATGGATCGTGAATAACCTGCTCACTCTTAATAAAAACCTTATTTTAATTTTCAAGTGACAACCAAACAAGATTCTCCTGGCTCTTGTGTACAAGCCTGTCACACCAGTCTTTATAAACCTGTCACTTAGTTAACTACAGTGATGCTTAACTTTGTGAATACCTTTACGTTTTCATAAATATGATTTAAAACTTAATCTGTTTTCCACATGTCATAAAACCAGATAGAGAGAACCCAATTAAACAAATGAGTAAAAAACACTTTACTTTGTATTTATTGAGAAAACATTTTCAAAGCTACATACAGGTAGTCCTCAACCCATTACTGCAATTGGGAATTTTGATTTATGTTGTAATAATCGTACATTGAGACACTCATGTGATCAGATGCAATTTTACATCTATTTTTATGCCAGTTCTTACGTGAATATAGGTAGTCCTTGACTTACAACACTTCATTTAGTGACCAAAGTTACAACATCACTGAAAAAAGTGACTTATGACCATTTTTCACACACATGACTGCTGCAGCATCTCCATGGTCACATGATTTACATTCTGATGCTTGGCGACTGACTCACATTTATGACGGCCGCAGTGTCCCCAGGGTGTGTGCGTGTGCATTGTGATCCCCTTTTGCTATCTTCTGACCAGCAGCCAATGGCGAAGCCAGATTCACTTAACAACTGTTACTAATTTAACAATGGCAGTGATTCATTTAACAAATGTGGCAAGAAAAATCATAAAATGAGGCAAAACTCAACAAATTTCTCACTTAGCAACATAAAATTCTGGGCTCAATTGTGGTCATAAGTTGAGGACTATCTGTAATGCACTTGTAAATCTGAGTCCATTCTCCTAAAGGACATTTTTCCTGTAAACTAGCAAAAAAAAGTGTTACAAATTGCAGGCACGTGATAGTGAGACACTCCCATCAGTCGTACATGTGAGCCAGTTACCGAACCCAAAATGCAGTCACATCACTGGAGGGGAGGCGTGCCAACTGTACCTTCCAATAGTGGTTGAATGGCCAGTTATAAGATGAGGGTATGTGGCAAAAGGTTGGCTGTGAGCAGCAGGGATATGTGGCAGTTCAAGGGGGAAGAATTCAAAAGGACAGAGATGGGGAGAACTAGGTGGGTGGAGCAGGGCAGGGCAGCAGCAGCATAAGGTCCTCCTCCAAGGATGGTGTCCTGACCTAACAACTGCAATTGGTACGAGAACTTTCATTGCTAAGCAACACGATTACTGTATTTTTCAGAGTATAAGACACTGGTTCCCAACCTGTGGTTCGAGTACCACTAGTGGTACTCGAAGGCCTTCCAGGTGGTACGCGAACACTTTCGGGGTCATGAATGATTTTTAGTTAGTTATTTTTTACTTCACAAAAATGTTTACTGCCTAACACAAGATAATCTGGCAACGATTTGCAACTGTTGCCACACGCCACCCACCTGGTCCCAGCGGCCCGAGAATCCAGTTGCTGGATGCGCGGGGCCAAAAAAGGAATGGTACAATTATGGAAATAAAGTGATATCTGATCGAATTTAGTTTCTCTGGAACCAGGTAGTACGCGGCGACTGTACAGGACCTCCAAGTGGTACTCGATCACAAAAAGGTTGGGAACCACTGCTCTGTTAGAAAATGGTGCGCGGCAATTGGAAACTGCTGCGCGCCATTCTCTAGTCATGTGCACGGGCGCGCAGTCGTGCAGCCTGATATTAGAAAACAGCGTGCGGCAGTTGGAAACTGCCGCGCGCCATTCTCTCATTATGTGCGCGGCCGCTTGGCCGCACAGGTTAGAGGGAACATTGGCCACACGCTGGCCATACCCGGTTTAGCGAAGGAGGAAAAAGTCGCGATACGGCACATGACAACACTGTGACGACACGAGTTTGACACCCCTGCTTTAGGGCATGATGCTCATCTTTGTTTCTTGGCCAAGGGATCATTGTCCGAAGAAAATTTATTTGATCATGTGGCCAGCATGACTATGACACCCAGAAGATTCGTATCTTCCCACTGAAGTAGTACCTATTAATCTGCTTGCATTTCCATGCTTTCAAACTGCCAGGTGGGCAAGAGTTAGGGAGGAATGGGAGCTCACCCCATTGTGTGGATCTCAGATCTCGAACCCGGCCTGTCACCTCTCCAGCTGACAAACTCAACGTCTTTTAACCATTGAGCTTGTCAGCGGCTCTCCCCTAACTAGCAGCTTTATTCAATAAATATAACTGTAAAATACTGATAGTGGACTACTTATTTATTATAATGGACAATTTAACCAAATTGTTTGGCCCTTTATATTCACCATCTATATTCTGTGCCTATGTAGTCTCTACAAAATTGGTCACAATGCCACCCATTTTAGTATTTTGGATGTTTGTGCCCTCTCATTGTAGAACAAGGGCTGTTCGGGACTATACATTCAAAATTGTTTTCCTTACATAGTATAGTCTATACTTTCAAAATGTATAGTTCTTTTATGTAAAGAAAACAATTTATTTTGTGTTTTCATCACTGTGAGGGGAAATCTAATTTTTAAAGAGATAACTTTATCACATTGCAACCTATAATTGCTCTTAACACTATAATGTCTTTTTCTCATCTGACTTTTTAAAAACCAATTTCTTTAGGGTATTGGCAGAGGTACAAAAGAGAAAAAAATGTGTCTAGGCCATTGGGATTCTACTGTGTAATCAGAAGTAATCTAATTACCTTGAGCATATGACAGACCACATGCTGGGACTATGTTTCATGTGATCTAGAAGAAAAATTCATAAATTATTTATAGAAATGTGACTAGCTTGCTGACAGGAAAACAGTGTATTAAACAATAAAAATGCCTATTCATGCTGTCGCAATATTTTAGCAGCAATTTTAAAGATGTATTTAAAGTGATTAACTTTGTAGAGCTGTTTCTCCAATTTCTTGCCTTCTAGTTGAGTTTTACCAGGTAGACCAGACAAAAGACATGACCAAATAAGCTAGTTCATTATTGTAAAGCTATTATTAACAAAATCTTGCAATTCTGAAAGTAAAATTCTCCTGCCATCACTCTGCATTTACACACAGAGAACTTTAGGAACTGTGGTGGCACAGTGGTTAGAATGCAGTATTGCAGGTTAACTCTGCCCATAGCAGGAGTTTGATTGTGATTGGCTTAAGGTTGACTCAACCTTCTATCGAGGTTGGTAAAATGAGGACCCAGATTGTTGGGGCAATATGCTGACCTTGTAAACCTCTCAGAGGGTGCTGTAAAACACTATGGGGAACGGTATATAAATCTAAGTGCTTTGCTAACTTCTGAGCCTCTTGTTCCAACCACTATACAATTGCAGGCTGTGCTATCTGAGAGAGAGAGAGAGAGAGAGAGAGAGAGAGAGAGAGAGAGAGAGAGGGAGGGAGGGAGAGGGAGAGAGAGACGGGGTCATCGGCATCTTTCCTTAGCGGCATCTCAAACCTGTGGAGGATGGCAGGGCAGCTCCGGGACTGTGTGGTGGACTGTGGCACCATGTTTACCAAAAAACCATGGAAATCGTTGGGAGCCAATATTAAGCTCTTTATTCATTAGAGTTTTACTTAGTTGCTGCTCTCTCTTCAGTTCAAAGCACAGGTAATTAATTTGAAGAGCAATAATAGCAATGTTGAGATCTAGAATGTTTCAGTGAGCGCTTTACTATGAATGGGAGTCTAATTGCCCCAGTGACTGCACCCATAAAGTGATTGTCAATAAAAGCAATTAGATGTGCCTTACTGAATGCATTTTCTTTGTACTCCCAATGTATGCAATGCATCCCCCTAGTGCTCTATAACTCTTTTAGCTTTGAATAAGTATCAGCCAACTCTTTTTATTGTGCTATCAGAATTCTACTTCCCTGGTTAGGTAATTAAATAGTAAAACATTAATACTCCCTCCCCAAGAAGGCATCATTGTAAGGATTTTATTAGTTAATTTATGAATCATGACTATAAATCCTTTGCAAAGGTATTTGAGAACTGTATTGCAGAATAAAATCAAAATGCAAATACAGATCAGTGAAAGACCCGCAGCAAGATGTTAAGTCATCTTCTGTTTTTAGAAATGCAAATAAATAATTTCATTGAATGGCTACTTTGAAGTAGGCATTCCATAACACTCTCCTTTTCCTCAACTTCTGATTTCCTTCAAACTAATTTGTCAGATGCATACTTAAAAGCTTTACTGGCATTTATTTATTTATTTGTTTATATTTATATCCCAAAGAAAAAAGTTTTTGAGTTACTAAATGCTTCTGTTCTTCCCTGGATCTGCAAAAAAATGTATCTCAAAATTACATTCCTTTTATGGGCTATTTCCTCGGTTACAGCATGGGATACGTCAGCTCCATTTGGTTTTGTAAATAATTAGCTATTGAACGTGGAATATGATAAATATCCCATTTGCTATTCACATCTTTCCATTTAAAAGAAATTTCTTCCAGTAGAAAAAGTATTTTCTTTTACTTTCCATTATAATCAATGCCAAATTTACTGTCAACGCTACTTTAACACTAGTTGCAAGCAAAAATATAGTGATCTATAGCTACAGACCAAGTTTCTTTTGAGAGCCCATTGTGTAGTGGTTAGGACATCAGATTAGAAACTGGGAGAGGTGAGTTTTAGTCCACTTTAGGTACCAAACCAGCTAAGTGACCTAGAAAGAGGCAATGGCAAACCACTTCTGAAAATCCTTGCCAAAAAACCTGCAGACTTGTCCAAGCAGTATCTGAGAACTGGGCACAATTGAACGGAAGAAAAAAAGGTAATTTTAAATACTGTTCAAAACAATGACTTACAAGCTCCAATATTCTTAGTTTATGTATACTGCAGGTTGCACTCATATTGCACTACTTTGCTGAGATGGTATTCCTTAATTTTAATACCATAACAACAACATATGTAACATAGTAAGCTAAGTGGGTTGAGTGAGATTGGCCATGAGTTAGCCAGTGTGAGCTCCATTAGAAATTTGCCTGCATTTTCCTGAACAAAGCCAACACCTTAGCCACTATTCCATAGTAGCCATTGTAGCAAACATTAAGTGTTCTGTAATTTCAAAGGAATCACATGGAAACAGAAAAAGTACAACTGCATATAATAACTTACCAGCTTTTGCCCTATTTTTAGCAAGACAAGGCATTATATTTATACTGAAGGGAGTGGCTAGATATTCCCCAATCTTTTAGGATGCGAAGCACCTCAATAGCTCCGAACTTTCCCTTCATAGGAAACTTTAGTATGCATCCAGATGCAGACAAACAGTATGAAGGACACCAGGACACATTTGAACAGTAGTGAATTTATTTTTTTCCTTTGCATTGAATAGAGCTGCCTCACTAACCCTCTGCAAATTTATCATTTATACTCATATGGCTATATCATGAAGAACAGTAATAAGCCTGACTAATATTATATAATCTAGGCAGCACAAAAAAGGTTTTCCAAATCAAAAAAATTCAGGTGTTCCAATTCCATCTGATGTTGTACCCACATCAGATGTACCATTAAATGAAAAGAAACCTGCTAATAAATCTGGCAGATTGCTAAAGACGACTGCATAGGTAGCAGCCAAAGAAAATACAGTACTTTGGACATTAGTAAGGCTTATTACTAAATTTATATTCAGACTTCTAGTGTTCGAAGAATGAATGTTAAATAACTATTATTTTCAACATGTTTGTTTTCAAACTAAACATTTCCATTTTTGTATTAATAAATCAAGAATATTCATTAGTAGAAGTAAATCCAATAATTCTGAAGCATTGGTGGTAACCCATAAGGAAAATTAAACTTAGTCCAAGGATTTGGTCATAATATATGTTAACAAATGTAGAAAAACAAATAGAAAGAACATCTGCAACCATGTGCTACATATTAAGAAATTCCATGGGTGGCGGTTTTAATGGCACTTTCCCCAAAATGAATTTTATACCTTTGAACTGTCTTAGTTCTTCTGTAGACAGTTGAACCTGGGGAGTAAATAATTCTTCTGAAGAGCCAAAAGTTGGAATTCCTGGGGATATTGCAATATTATTGGCCAGAGAAGGTACTGATTCTCCAAAGAGTGTATATGTAGAACTGAAAGCAGGAGGTTCAATTGCTTTTCCAAATACTGTTGCAGGTGTGGTGTCTGGTGAAAAATTTGCAGAAAGGGGTTTTCCAAATCCAGAAAATGTAGGTATTCCAATTTCATCCGATGTTGTAGCCATATTAAATGAAAAGGAACTTGCTGAAGAATCTGGCATATTATTAAAGCCAACTGTAGGAGGAGCAGCTGAAGGAAGTGTAGCACCTTGGACATCAGCGAGGCTTCCAGATGAGACAGCAGCAGGTTCAGGAGATTTGAAAGAAAAAGCTTGAGCAGTATTCCATGCATCGGTAGGAAAGCCTGCAATTATAGCATATAGAAAAAGTTGTAAGAATGGTTGCAATATTAAGAAAAGGAAAACTGCACTAAAGGGGAAACTAAGATAATCAAAATGAAGCATGCGGTAAAATGGATCAGCCAAAACAAATCCCTTACTTGATGTTCTAGAAGGTAGCGTCTGCTGTTGTCCAAACCCAAATGCAGGAGATTGGTGACTGGTCACATTCTTCAATTCCTTAAAAACAAACGTAAGTTCTATATTTCACATGCTTTTTTATGGCTTCAGATTAAGTATTTTGAAATGCACATATATACTGGTATTACTTAACAGTTGGGTGCTTAATGATTGTTCAAAGTTATGATGGGCCCCAAAATGTTACAACTTACCCTTAAATTTATGATGGTTGCACCCCCCTTATGTGACCACTTTTTAGCTACTTGGCAACCAGATCCTATTTATAACTGATTGCAGCTTCAAGCTGTCATGTGACTGCGATTCGTAAGTGTTTTGCTTGTTTCTAGCAAAAACCATTCATTTGGGAGGATGTATTCACTTAACAACGATGTGGTGACTCTCTTAATGACGATGACTTTCGACTAAAATTCTGGGCTCAATTGTGGTTATTGAGAACTACTTATATTAAAATGAAATAATTTTTATTATCTATTTTTTCCTACTTATAGTGTTTCAATTCAATTTATTAGTCATAGACCAGAACAAATAAAAACACTCAGTAAATATACAATTAAAAATTCTAGAATAAAATAGCAGATAAAATCTATGATAAAATCCAGTCTGTCAATTGCATATGGTCTACTATACTAACATTACAATCCATAAACTGTGAGGCTCATAGTAAACTACTAAAAGGGAAAGGAATAAGCAGTGCAAAGGGTTTGCCATGTTGTTGTAAAATCTAATTTCACTTTTATTTGCTTTAGCAGCAAGTTGCATTTTTTTCCTGTCCTCTATTCCAGAGAAATTTCAAGTTTCTGTTAAACAAGGGCATAGTGCTCTTGTTTAACAATTTGGCAATTACCATCTTTTAAGATCAAGAAAGAAGCCTGGTTCTTTTATAAATTTGTTGGCAGGAAGGCAGGGGGAAAAGGCACTTTTTCTCAGAGACATAGGCAGGAAAGCTGAATAAGACCTCAGGAGTCTACCCACTGGCTGAAGGTGAGGCAACACTTCACATTTGAGAAAGTGGAGGTCTAATCCAATTTCTAAACCTTTGGAGCAACATTGACATGGAGGGAATGTGATGCTCAAGCTTTCATCTACTGGTAAACCTTTGCCTAAGAGCTCAGAGAGGCCTATCTTATCTGATTGTCCTTTGTAATAGCTCAGAATGTAAACTCAGACAAGCATTTATCTGCCTTGGATACAATGTGTACAGATTTGCAGCAGATAAAAACTTGGTAGATTCCATAGGGAATTCTGATTATTTATTATATTTCTATGCCACTAGTTATTTTTCTATATAATTCTCCAAATGCCTTTAAGTAAAATAAATGCTGAAAAGATAACCTAAAATTATGCCCACAATTTTAAATGTGTTTATAAAGGCTGCTAATTAACTTGTTAGCTGAACAACAAGAGTTACAGTAAACTCAATCACTGAAGCTTTCCTCTGTTAGTTCCAAGTATTATTAAGCTGACTTAATGCCCCAAATTATTACTAATTTGAAAATCAGGACCAAAAATATGAAAACATTTCCAGTTGTACTCACTGGAGTAGAGGGAGTTGCATTCTTCAATTCATGCAAGTTACGGTTCCACTGAGTAACTAGATGCTGGATTGAATTGACCTGAAAAGAGGAAGAAAGATTATTCACTACTGCTTCACATTTGAAATAATTTTCTAAAAAGTGCTTCAGCCTTCTACATTAAACAATATAGACACTTACATAAGTTTGTGTGTTATTGTTTGCTTTACAGTTATAATACACAAGACGCAACTCTTCTGGCAGAAAGTCAGAGAAACCTGTAAGGATAACAATCAAAGACCAGAAAGGGAAATATTTTATCCCCATAATGCAAGGCTAGTAACTATACATACAGATACAATTTGTGGTTAAGAAAGATTCATTGACAAAATAATTCATTAGCAAATAAAAATACATTAGTTTTGTCTCTTAAGCCCCTGTAAAACCAAGTCAAAAATTTTGCCCCATCTTCCAGCAAGTGACCCATATTGCCATTCACAACACTTGCTGTCTTCTGGTGTTGATTTTCTCTCTCTAAAAAGTGTGGCCAATCAGTTGCAAACTCTGGATCTGAGATGACTACTTGAGATCTGGATATCACACATATGGTTGTCCCCTAAATCTGATCCCATATTAGAATAAAGGTGCCTTGTCTAAATTATTTTGGCCTGATTTTTAAATACATCTTATAGTGACATATCTCTATAGTCACAGGCAAAAGTAATTTTAAGAAAAATAAATTATTGACCTCATCTGCTTTCCATTTTGTCCTGCGAATAGCTCCCAAGATATCTAGCCTCCAATGGAGCATAAGAGTTTGGCCACACAGTGTGTGTTTGTGTGGGCACTGTCCAGAAATACACATTTGCAGAGGAGAATGAGGAGATATGAGGATGTAGATCTTTTAGATTTAAAATATTCTACATTGCAAACAGAACTGTTCTGTCCCAAATACATTTAAGGCCTTTTAAAAGTTGGACAAGGAACTCTGCCGGGTGGAGTCCAGGAGAAGACCCTTTTCTGCTTTGGCTCTTGCCATCTGGAACATTGTATTCTTTGAAGTGAGATCCACCCCCTCCCCCCATTCTCTCAACCTTCCAACAAGGTCTTAGAACCTGGCTGGTTAGCCTGGGGCCTGGATGTGGGTGTTCCTTTCTAAAAGTGGTAATTGGATTAAATAGAATTTATATTATATTGTATATTGTATACACCCCATTGTATATTCCTGCCATCTTAGCTAATTCTTAATTTAATGTTATACTTACTGTTTTAATATTTTATAATATTGTTCTATTATGTTAAAAGCCACCCAGAGTTGCCTTATTGCAAGATGGGCAGCAAATAAATTTAATAAATAAGTGTAAATATCCCACTTAATCCATAGTGCCTTAGTTAGACATATATGTGCAATGTCTCATCCAATGAGACCTGACAATAGAGTAATTTGTACCTGAAATATTAGGTTTTTCTTTCATTGGTGAATAGGAGGAAAACATCCATTGTCCAGAAGATTCCCAAATCTCCATGTCTTTCATTATTATTTCACTGAATAAATGATAATGGAAAGTTGTAACCCATACTAAACTGATGTAAAATCAAACCAAGCTAATCTTAAGGTTTCAGTTTTTAAATATGGAGACAAATCAAGACTTACTGAGCATAGTAAAAAGCATAGTTATTTTTATGAAAGACTTAACCACAATCCTTTTTCTTGCCCAATGCACACAATAGAACCTGATCTAAAATTAGTTAGACAACTGACAGAGTAAGTTGTGATGGAGTGCTGCTCTACTATCAAGAAACCTTACCCGTAGGATAGTGCCTTTGTCCCAAGGGTCTCTAGGTATACCTATAAAATGTCTACAAGTCAGTTTGCATATTCTGTATGCAATTATAATACTCAGTTCAATGAACTGTGTAAATAACCCTGGCAAAGAACTGAAGACATTGAGTTTAGGTTTGTTGTTTTTAACTGCACATTTAAATCTCATAGTAATTAAAGGAAAAATGCCACTTACTTAAGTTTTTCTTCTTCAGGTGTAGAATCATTATTCACATGTTCACTTGAATCTAACGCAGCAAATCTATTCTGAGAAAAATTTGAGGATCTGGGATCTTTGTTGCTTTTCCACTTAGATGATTTTGAGTAATTAAATGCCTGCAAGCTAGCAGAATGATGGTGCTGTCCATCCTGTGCTCCTCTTCTGCTGGGGCCTGAATGAAAGAGAGCACAATGTATCAAACATTTATCTTCTTTGCAGTAAAAAATAATTTAATCTATATGACAGACTTAAGTAACAGAAATGGGCCCAGAAAGACTATTTGAAAGGGTACAAATCTAAAATCTATAGAAAACAACTCAAATGTAGATCCCCAGACAACACCATCCATATTAGAAGTTTTGTACTCTTTATCATATTATTTTACATTGTAAATTAAGATATTTCTATCCCACCAGATTACTTCACAACTGTGATCATCTTTATTCTTGTAATGTGACCCTTCTGGTGACTGTATCCCTTTAAGGAAGTCCTACACTGTTTTCTTCTTGCTTCTCTTTCGCATTCCAGCCTATCTGACCTTCTGCTTTTTCATGTTAATTTGGTGTAAGCTCTGATAAGAGGTCTAGTTTCTGCAGCCAGGATGCATGTCAATTCCTGCAGTCTGAGCCTTGTGAGAGGCAAACTCCATTCTCCTTTTACAGCCCCTTTTTAGTCAAAACTTTTTTGTGGAGTATTTATTGAACCCTTTTAGTTTAAGACTCATCTATACAAATGGTTGGATCTCTTAACTTTTGGGTATTCCAATTATACCTTTGCCGTGGGCTCTTTTATATATATCCAAGTCAGGGGATTCCAAAACCTAATACACAGCACTCAAAGACTAGTATTCACTACTCCACTCTTTCCCTCTTCTACTCCACTTCCTGCTCCTCCAAATACTACTTATAAAGAACGGTATCTCTATCTGCTTAGAAGCTGCTTTAGGTACACACACACCTTCACACCATACCCAGCTGCATCTCTGCTAGTTAGTTTTTATAACTAACAGTTATAGCCAGCTAGGGAGAGGCCTTAAAAAGACAGGACAATAGCAGCACAGGTGCTGGCCATTTTGTAGGCAATCTGACCTTGCATGTTTATCTGTGCTAGACTTTAAAATTCTGGGAATTTGCAGAAACCACATTGAGCCAGTGTTCCAACAGTTGACCAAGAGAAGTGTATATTTACACTATTCCATTTACACTAAATGGAAACAGCCTTTAATTGTTTAATCTCTAAACAAACTTTAATAGCATCTCAGCATTTTTGGAACCAGGTGATTTTTCTCAATAATTGCAAATTACAGTTGCTCTGGCAGTTGAAGTGGGAGAGACCGAAATGAACGGGATACTCAGGTGGGATGAATTTAGTTCTACTTAAAGCAAATCCCATTGAAATCCATAGAAGACTAACACGTTTATTTCATGAGTAGGATAACTTCAAGCACATTTCATGAATAGTAACTATTACAGAACGAGGCTGCGTTGCCCATTAACACTGCTTTTGTAACGTACTTTATTTTAATCTTATTTAATGGATTTCAATATTTTTTGAAGTCCGTTTTAACTTTGTTAACTGCTATAGGATTCTTTCGCAAGGAAAGCGGTAAAGAAATTAGACTAAGCATCCTAATTTTTTTTAAAAAACGGCCAAGTTTAGTTTCAATCTGTCACTGTAAAAGAGGCTGGGGGGTTAAGAACAAAATACAAGCAAACTAAGTTAAAAACCAACACTGTCAACCGAAGGCGGACCTTTCTCTCCCGAGCAAGTCCATTATGCAGCCACTTTCCCCGCGGAAAGAAACCCTAGAAACCGCAAGAGGCAACCCCGAGAGGCTAATGGAGAACCCAAATCCCCTCCGCACCTGAGTTTTGGCCAAAGGCCTGGCTTGCTCTGCCACCGCGTGGATGCTCATACCAGCATCTATCACCGAAACGGCAGCTGCCCTGCAAGTAGTAAGAGCAAATCCAACCAGAATTGTGAGCCATGAAAAAGCAACGTCTCACCACCGCCAACACAAGTTTCCCGCTTTGCTTCCGCTACCGTATCCGCTCCGCAATATTTTCCCTAGGGCTACGCACTATTCATAGTAGTACGCCTCGGCCGTGCCTGAGCACGCAGCAATTAGGGCGTCTAGTGATGACGTAAAGACGACACGTCTACCCTTGGCGGAAGTAAATGCATTGGCAGATTGCCTTCCAACTTCTTAAAAAGTAATTGTTTTTTTAAAAATCTGATTTTAGATTTCTCGTTACGGTTAATTAAAAAAACAGGCACCCAAATATATAGTGGTAAGAATTTAATGTGCCTCTGAAGGCGACATTCAGCAAGTATAGATACAGCAGGAAGTCTCCGTATTGGGCCGCTAATATCAATCCCACTTTACTTTATATTTTGAAATTAGAAGGGTTGGGGAAATGGGGAAGAAAGACCTATATTTCACACAGCATGCTCAATCATAAACTGGCCAAACTTTTTTAAAAATAATCTTTATTAATTATGTTAAAAAAAACCTAACAAACATACAAACATAAAAACGTGTAAACATATGTATATACAAATAAGGTATCAAATATTTTTGAAAATAGAAAACATTGAACATACATGTCAACCATCCCGTCGACACTATCCTTTTACAGCCTAGTGGTACAAAAACTAGCCAAACTTTTAATGTGGTGTGTTGAGTAAGCCTAGCAACCAAACACATGGTAGTTAGTTACAAGGTTTATGATGTAGAAGTAGTTGCATATATTTAATTGAATTTGTAAGTTACAAATAAAGGAAGAGCAATGATTTGTATTGAATGTTGGGTGCAACAAAAATATTTTTGTTATGGTAGAAACATTGTAAGTCTGAAGTAGTGCAATCTTGGATTGATTTGTGTTCATCCTTTTGAGTAACAAAATTGAAAGACTGCTCTGTTTTACTCCATGTGGTCATGTTTTAATGTTTTTTTATTGAGTTGTTTATTATAAAATGTTTCCCTTTTTGTTTTGTTAGTTTATTATTTCATATTTTAAAATTTGCACTACTGGTTCCTTTTGCTTACCAAAGCAATGACATTTAAAAATTAGTTCAGTATAAAAGAAAGTTGTGATGTTTCAGTATTTTATTACGTTTATGACTTGTCCCCATTTATCTTTCTTGAGTGCTCCAAATGATAGATGCTAGTATAGTAGATATGTAGTAGTGGATTTTGGCAGCTATAATGTTTTCTATTAAGTTGTAACTGTAAAATGTCTATTTCATCACAACTATTGAAGCATTAGGGTCTTATTTTCTAAACATAGACAGTTAAATTATAATTATGTCCTAACAGACAGCTGAAGACACCTTCTTCCTCTATTTTCTCCACAACAACCCTGTGAGGTGGGTTGGGCTGAGAGAAAGTAACTGGTCCAAAGTCACCCAGCCAGCTTTAAGCTAAGGCTGGATTTGAACTGACAATCTCCTGCTTTTTAGCTGGTGCTTTAACCACTTGACTAGTTGGCTCTCCTAATGCCACTTTTCTTTTCAGAAATGCTTTTAGATCCAAATAAAAATACTAAGCAATTATAGTTCTATTAAGCCTCTTATTTTGAACTGTAAAGCAGGATAGTGACAGAGCTTCATGTATGTGGAAAATAGTAATTGTGGAAGATGGTGTTGTGGGAAGGCCCCCCCCCCCATGAATGAAATATTTTGGGAAATATTAAGGCAGGATAGAATATTTCCCCTAAAGGAGAAATGGAAAAAAACCTTAAGGGAGGCAGAAGCCAGCCCCCATTTTCCTGCCCCAAGCAGAAACTGAGGAGGCCAGTTTATAGAAATGTAGATTTGGTAATCCATTCAGAAAGACTGGGTCAGGCAGAAACTTCAGATAAGCAACACAATGAAGCTAAAGGTTGACAAAATTAGCTTATAGAAACACATAGGATTTGCATTTCCCCTTTTTGCCTATAGCCAGCCATGACCCCATAGGAATCCAGTAGGTATAAAACCACCCACTCTAAACTCCATTTTGTCAGCTGTCCCAGAATCACATGTGACTGGTGGTTCTGCTTCATCAATGAATTTAACCTTTCTTTCCAATCAGCCTCCATTTTATTTTCAGTGCCTTTCTCCTGGCTTGGAACTGGACCCAGATATTTCTTTCAACAGTGCTTTATGATTTGCAGGAAGGGGACTAATATTCACCATTTTTTTAGTGTTTTGTCAGGAATATTGTTTGTGGTTACTGCTTCAACTCTTTTTGATTATCAATCTGTATTCTGTAAAACTGATACAGTACTATGCTGAGATTTTTGAAATTAAACATAAAAACATTAAAATAATTTGGCATAGGTTATCTTTGAATTTATGATTTGTCTATTGGAATAGGAAACTCTTCAAAATAGTAGAGTAGTACCCCCCCAATCATTATTTTGTCTTTTTAGTAAAATTATTTTGCCTTCTAGAAAAATGTTTCCTTCAGGTACATACTTTGGTGCAGGAATCTAATATTGTCTGAATTCACTCATCATGCTAAGCCATAATGTAATCTGCTTTGTTTTGGCTTAGCATATCTATGAACCTAATGATTAGTGAAGCCCAAGTTTGTAGTATATGTGAGATTGGTTTACTTTCGTTAAGTATGGCAGGTGGGTACTTTATGAAAGTAAAATGTAAGATTGTTTTACTTTCCAAGTATGGAAGGTGGCTCCCCAAGATTAAGGATCACATGCAGGATGAAAAGAGGTTCCTACATTATAATCCTGCCAAAATAATCTCCATAGTCATAGTGCATCCTGCATGTGATCCAAAACCACAAATCAGTGGTATAGATGTTGGAATCTGCTCATCTCACAAACTGGTTCTCGGCACCCTTAGAAAAATCTCTACCCAAAACAGTGGCTTCAACTATTAACATATTTGTCAAGTCTTGTACTATTACAATTTTCTATGTGTATGGGACACAGTTAAGAAAAGGACTATAATTTTCTATTGCTGCAACAGAATATGAAGCAATAGTACATGATGTTATCCTTTTTTTAACTTCACTTTACTGCCTGACACCAGGGTGACTTCTGGATGGCTCATAGTACAACAAACCAAAACCAAACGAACAATAAAAATAGAGCCAGACTAGAAAAAAAAAAGAATAAGATGGTAAATCCATCAGACCATAGCACCAACATCTGGTGGAATGGGGAAATTTCAGCCACCTTTGCTTAAGGCCAGAAGAAACAGCCAGACCTTTAAAGCTCTCTAAAGTACCATTGGGGTATTATGTAATGCAGTGGTGGCCAACCTTAAGCATACCATCCGCCAAATTTTTTCGCAGACGAGTTCCGATCCGCCATTTATTATTTATTTATTTATTTTGGTCGGTTTTGTATGCTGCCCCACGCCCGCAGGACTCTGGGTGGCCATACAACTTTCTTTCTTTCTTTCTTTCTTTTCTTTTTCTTTCTCTCTCTCTTTCTTCCTCCTTCCTTCCTTCCTTCTTTCTTTGTCTTTTCTCCTTCCTTCCTTCTTTCTTTGTCTTCCTTCCTTCCTAACTTTTCTTTCTTTCTTTCTCTTTCTTCTTTCTTTCTTTCTTTCTTTCTTCCTCCTTCCTTCCTTCTCTTTCTTTGTCTTTTCTCCTTCCTTCCTTCCTTTTTTCTTTCTGTCTTCCTTCCTTCCTTCCTAACTTTTCTTTCTTTCTTTCTTTCTTTCTTTCTTTCTTTCTTTTTCTTTCTTTCTTTCTTTCTTTCTTTCTTTCTTTCTTTCCTTTTCTCCTTCCTTCCTTCTTTCTTTCTTTTCTCCTTCCTTCCTTCTTTCTTTGTCTTCCTTCCTTCCTTCCTTCCTTCCTTCCTTCCTTCCTTCCTTCCTTCCTTCCTTCCTTTCTCCCTGCAAAGCAATCCCCACCATGGCTCCCTTCTCCCTCTCCCAGCCCTCTTCCAAGATGCCAAGTCCTGATGCTCCACGCCTCTTTCAGAAGGGAGGGAAAGAGGGCGCTTCCCCCCTCCCCCCTGGAAATAAGAACCCCCTGCAGGAGTAACAATCACAACAACCAGGGCTGGCAAAGGACATCACCAGCACCAGCAGCCGGCGGGAACAAAAGCAAGCGCGGGGCAATGAGAAGGCTCGCCCCGGGGGAACTTCCACACAGCTTCTGCATTCCGAGAAGTAGCAGCAGCAGCGGAGGCAGCGACAGCGGCCCCCCTCCTCAGAGCCCTACTGTCCTCCCTTTCCCCAATGGAGCTGTGGAGTCCCGCACCTCGGGGCGTGTGGGCAATGGGCAATTGCTTAGCTTTGGGGTGAAGCCTCGGATTGCTGCCGCCGCCTCCTCCTTCTCCTCTACACCCCCCCACGCTTCCTTTGCTCTGAAGTAAAGGCACTACTTCCTCCTCTGCCCTGCTAGCTCAGGAATTCTGGGAGTTGAAGTCCACGAGTCACAGAACAGCCAACTTTGCTCGTTTCGTCACTGCGGAGTTTGGCTTCGAACTGCGCGCGCTCTTATGCAGGAAGAAGCATAAGCGCGCGCTCTTATTATGCAGGAAGAAGGGGATCGGACAATAAGAAGGTCAGAATCACTTTCGCTCGCTAAAACCTTCTTATTGTCCGATCCCCTTCTTCCTGGATAATTGTTATCCACTGACCAAATTTATCTGTACATTTTTCTTCACAGTTGTAAAAGAGCGTCACCTTTTCTGTCCGTTGGATGATTGCAATGCGCCACTTGCAATCATCCAATGTGCCACGTTTGGCACATGCGCCACGGTTTGGCCACCCCTGATAATGGATAGCGATTGCTTGGACTATTGATAGGACAAACAGTAAATAAAAACAACACATTTTTAGGAACAAATATTTAATAAAATTAACTGACCACAAAAGCCTCACTGAGGTATTTGCTTCACTTTCAAAATTCTGATACATAACATATTTTTTCAATATACAAGATTTTTTAACAGATGCCCAGTACACAAAAACAAGAAAACTTTTCGCACATAATGTTCATAAACAATGAACATTACAATGAATGAACATTCACAATGAAACAGATCTATCACATTCTGCCTAAACAAATAACTTGAAGAAATGTAAACCTATGGAAAACTTGCATTAGTTTATATTGGTTTTATGAAACTGTCCCTGTTTCATAAAGGAAATAAAGGAACCTTATTTGTTATTGAGCTGGATTAAGTTCCTTATTGCATTTTCATTGCTTGAAAAATATTTTTTTTATTTTTGGACAATCTATTAATTGGAAAAAATGCACCTAAGTTTAAGAATTTGTTTTTAAATTCAACTTTAAAAAAGTTAAATCCAAGTTAAGAGAGTTGTTAGAAAATTAAATTTGTATCTCTCTTTGCAAGCATACAGAGCTGTTTAAAGTACTAAGTTCAGATTTTCATGGCAAAAAGCCAATACTAAGAAGATACACAAAGATATACCTTGTTCAATATAGAACATTTCAATCTAGAAGAAATCAGTCTGTCTCTTTCTCTCCCTCTTAACTACAAAAACATGTTAAGAAAAATTAGGCAAAGCAATGTATTTATACCCCCAAAAGTTTTATACATAAGTGCTAACATTCAACTTTCTCATATGCAAGTTTATAAATGAGTACTTTTAAAGTACATATATAGTTTTGAAACCTTACTGCAATCTTATTGACATGTAAGAAATGATTATGAATTTTTATAAGTAGCTTGAAGAAAGGAAATCAGATCAAAACTATGCAGATTTTAAGTAGCATAGATTTCAATTCATAAACAAAAGACAAAAATAAAATGGATTGCAGTTCAGGACAAAACTTTAAAAACAGAATTTGCAAAAAACATTTATGAAATTTTCCACTGTACTATCCCTACCTACATCCACTTGCAAATAAAAGAAATGTACCATATTATCTTGTTTATACCTGTAATATTTCAGAAAGTAGATGCACTTACCAAAATCACCAGCTCCTATATGCATGTTGGAAAGAATATAATGGAACTGCACTCGAGAGAATAAAGCTTTGTACAGATAGAATTAAGAGTGTCTGTTCAGGAAATTATTTGCCTCTTCCTCCACATATCACTTTGGTTATGTGATTCAAGCATTTAAAGAGATAGAATGCTCATGTACAATAACAATATTTTGTTATTGCAATAAGTTAAGTACAAAGAGCATTACTATTACTTATTAATAGTATTGGAATTAACTATTTCAATTATTGGAAACAAAATTACAGAACTTGAATTCTGTGATGAGATGGCATCCTGAACACTAGTTTGGGCACCATATAGCCTAATACTTTCTTTTGGGAGTTTTCTACTTGAAGAATGTCAGTGCTTTTAAAGAAAAATGAAGATTAATGAAGAGGTTATTCTTGAAATAATTTGCAATGCATATTAGACAGTTGTTTTTTGAAAATATTATATGGAAATCTTCAGAAATTTTCATTTCTCTTCACTCATTTGGAGAAATTGAAATAGTTCCAATGCATAGAAGGGACACCAAAGAACAGTACTCAAATGAGAAATTCAGTTAAAATAATAATAAAAATCACATTCCAATTTTTTCCCATATTATGGACTGGCAAAATACAACTAAAAGGTAGAACAAAACAAATAGCAATTTCTTTCAGGAGTACTTTTTGATAATCCTAAAGTTTTTAAGTTTCTAATGTCTCCTCATTTGCTCCACAAGTATCAACTACACAAATTAAACAGCTGGTCACTGGAAAAGCACGAACTTTAGAGTTTGCTGTCCATTTGTCAAATTCAGTGTTATATTCAAGGATGTGCCCCAAGCGACCCACACCCTGAAATCCAGCTAGAACATAAATTGTGGAACCCACAGCAGCACATTTTACAGTTACACCTTTCCATGACATTGGGGAAACCATCTTCCACTCATTCAGTTTAATGTCATAGTATTCCACACTGTCTAAGCCACCTTTATAAGGAAGAAAGAAAAGAATTATTAAGCCAATATAACTTTGTTATTATCATTTTAGGATTAAAACTTTTTTCCTAAGAAATTAAAAACATTTTACCAATATAATAAATTATAAGTTAATTGAGTGGTTTAAAGAAACATTTAGTCTGCTACAGAAATAGGTAAAATATAGGTCATAGAGATGCAAAGTAACTTTCAAACTATATAAAGTTGATGTAATAATTATTGTAAAATAATAATTTAATATCCTGAATATATCTTCAGAGTTTAATAGAACTTACTTCTAAGACATGGGGGTATATAACCTTAAAATCTTAAATGTTTAAATATTGTAAAGGAACCTCATTTAAAAATTCTATTTAAAATTAAGAAAATATTGGAATATTGATAGATATATGCCTGAGCTATGCTTCATCATGAATACAAAACTTCCGTAAGTAGTGAGGATGTAATAAAATGGAATCATAAAGCAACAAAATTATTGAAATTGTACTAACTACCTAAATTGTACAAGCTTGTTAACTAAATTCCACAAATATTATCATTCTTATTTACAGATAAATACGTATGGAACTGCAACATAAAATACTATTTACATGATATATTGGGAATATAAAGTTACATTTAGAAAATGAGTATCATAACACCTGCAAATTAATGAACATGTATTATATTTATATGAAAGGTTAGGAATATTAAAATTAAAACTATATTTTGTTAATTTGTTAGGAATATTATCAGTATATTTATAAGGAAATATTTTAATCATTATTGTGTAACTAGCATCTGGGTTTTATTTATATGTCATTTAATTTATCATTAATATGAAAAAAACTGGAGTTTATGGAGAATCAGGATGGGATAGTTTTAGGGAACTACTTTCTGTTGCATTTAAGTCTTCTGGTGCTGAACAGTATTTTACCATTTATACCAATCTTCTTGAAATACTGTGACAACCCTTTAAAGCCCATACTACAAGCATCAAGAGGGTTGTCGTCTTTATCTTTCAGAAAGCAGAAGTTAAGGTTTTATTTATTTTAATACTGCAACAGTCCATATAGTCTCATGGCAGTTAGGTAGAATAAATTATTAATACATACCTAAGCTATTTTGCCCCCCTACAGCAAATATTTTATCTTTCACCACCACCAAACCATGGTTCTTTCGGGCTTCGAGCATTGGACATAGCTCAGTCCACCTGCAAATATTTAAAATGCACAATTTCATACCATATTTTCCTTTACATTAAATGTGATCAAGACTTAATGAGAAATGTTATAATTAGCTATTAGTTCTCTTATCTTAACAAATCCCGGCAGATGAGTTGCAGCTCCATTTAAAATAGAGCGTGGTTCTTGGGTTTTGCATTTTCCTCCCCAAATAAGAATAAAGTAGTTTCAACGTTTTGAAGGGTGAGTATACAACTTAGAAATCAAACTTTTCTACCATTTCACAATGTGAAGAAACCCATTCCTGATACAAGCTTTTGACAGGGAATAAAGTCAGTACTTACGTTTCCTTTGCTGGATCATAAACTTCGCAGGAGCTCAAGACTCTTCCAGAAACATTGTTCCCTAAACTTCCTCCGCATACATAAATCAGGCCGTTTGCTTCTACCATCCCATGACTGCATCGCTGAGTCAGCATACTGGGCTTTGTGTGCCAACTTTCTGTTCTTGTATCGTAGCATTCGAATAAATATAAAGCAGAATTTCCTTTAAACAAAACAAAAAAAGTCACTTAGACAATGATACCATTTGTTTATTAAGATAATATTCTTAGTAGGCAAATAACATAGACAATAAACTCTCAATAGTGGCCCAGATTTTGACACACCATTTCCAGGGAATCGTAACTTGACATATCCTCTATTTCTCAACACCAAATCAGATTAGTTGTATTGAGGACAACATCTGATTAATGGAAGAAAAAAAGCATTTGTTTTTATTGCAATTCTCAGTAGAAGCACAGATAAAACAAATGAGAAAATAGTGGTTTGTGTGTCCCCTTTAATGTAAATAAAATGTAAGAAACTTTTTGCCATGCTAGCAGGGAGGAAACTTGAGATATGCATGCTCTCCCTTCAGTGACTCAAGGGGCATAGAAAATGGCTCTCCAATGGAAAGGCCAGTGGAAAAATGGCTCTAATTATATCCTACTCCTAAGCAGAAGCCCAGGAAAGAAGTAAAACAGATTATTTGACAGCCTCCAACATAATGCTGCTGGATCATGGCTAATATTGTGGTCATACTGGGTATGTGTCTTGCGACAGACAAATAAATAAATACATTATTTATTACCATGATTAATGAGAAAAGAATTTAAATCCAAAGGAAAATATTTTTGTTTTTGTATTTGGATAGATAAAAGAGATCTATACAAGTATGCACATATACAAGGAAAAATTCTTAAAAATATAATCAGGGAAATCATCAAAAAGCTTTGCAAAAAAAAAGAGCTGCATTTCACATGTTTATCAGCACATTAATAAAACCAATAACATAGTGCTATTCAAATGCAATGAGCTAAGGCCCAGTGCGTTAAGTGAAAATTATTCCCATATCTCAGGGGTTGCCACAAATAAGAGGGAGTCAAACTATTCTCCAAAGCACCTGAGGGTAGAACAAGAAGCAATGGGTGGAAACTAAACAAGGAGAGAAGTAACTTAGAACTAAGGAGAGATTTCCTGACAGAACAATTAATCAGTGGAACAGCTTGCCTCCAGAAGTTGTGAATGCTCCAACACTGGAAGTTTTTAAGAAGGTGTTGGATAACCATTTGTCTGAAGTGGTGTAGGGTTTCCTGCCTAAGCAGGGGGTTGGACTAGAAGACCTCCAAGGTCCCTTCCAACTCTGTTATTATTATAATAAATATCTATGAATGTACTGTATCTATAGAAAATAATCCAAGTTGTAAAACCTTAGTTTAATACATGTAGCATTACTGTGCTATCATGTGGATTCAAAATTGGCATAATAGTGTTTAACTGTAATCTACTTATTTTAAAAGAAATATTTTGCAACAATACAGTACCAAATGTAGTTTTTCTTTTAATGTTCCCACAACCATGTCCGTAAATGTGTCTTACCTACTTCTGAACCACCAGATGTGTAAATTTTACCCTCTGCTGCACATGCTGCAAGGCTGTCACGAGGAGTTGGAGGACCCAGTTTGGAATACCAGCTGTCTTTAACAACATTATAGCAATCCATTCGTTTTATAGGGAAAAGCTGGGAACCACCCAAAATATAAACTACATTATCCCAGAAAACACAAGCTGCATCCCTCCGCTTTTCAAAGGGACATCGGATGTCTGTCCAGCTGTAATCCTGTATAAAAATAAATCAAAATCATATAGAATATTTTCAACCATGTCCTTCAAAAAAAAAAGTCTTCAGTTTTGGGATGATTAACATTTTATTTTTATTTCATTTTTTTGTCAAAGGTTTGAGGATAACATGAATATTTCTGTTCATGTTATCCTCAGAACATGATATATTAAGGTGAGAAACCACAATGGAGCCTGGAATTTTGCTTTAAGTCACTGTGGTTTTTAAGTGGGTGACCATGTGAACTGATCTGATTTTATGATTGTTTTTACTATGGCTATGAAATGAAACATCATGGATGTTAAGTAAATCGTGTGAACTATGTCAGTCCCATGTCCCTAACAATAATGTTATATATTTAAAAAGTGTTGAATTGCTGCAGCAACCTCAAAATAGAACTGCACTCTAGAAACTGTAATCTCCCAGTATATCATTCTTTAGGAGTCCAATCTGCCCTAATTTATTTTAGGAAAAACAAACTTGTTTTGTTTTGTTTTGTGCAATATCAAACATGTAAACAAAAGAGATTATATTAATAGCAAACACCTGCAATTTAAGTACATCCCTCAGCTTTTCTCTCTTTTGATGCATAAATTAGGTTCTACTTGAAATAAAAATAACCGTAACATAAAGCCACAAAATGCAGGAATATAAGATGACGCATTAAGTAAAGATATACCTTTATATAGTATATCTAATCCATACAAAGATCAGAATTACCTTTGGATTGAAGTATCGACATGATTGCGGCTGTGATCCTCCAAACAAGGCAATACGATACTCATGCTTTTTCCTTCTTGGACGAGTCCCATCCACCAATTCTTCTCTGTCTTCTGGAGAAAGAAGATGGTATCTCATTCCACCTAAAAAAAAGGGAAAAAATCTGATTTTGTGCAGTTCAAAGTTACATCTTTATTTCCAACATAAGGCATAATAAGTATTATGTACACTTTTTGTACAGGGGGTCATCAAGTAAAATAGCGCATCAGTTTCTCCCTTCTGTGGAGCACTTATTTCCTCACCCTTGCATGTTCATACACATAATTAAACAAAAGTTTTAATTTATGCAGAGGTTTCAGAAAGCAAGGCTATAACTGTTTTCTTTCTTTCCAGTCATTCTACTAAAGCTGAAGTTTCACTACTATCCAATTACTACTATATAGAGAGCACCAAAGTACCAGACCACCTTGTCTTCAAAGGGAAGGAGAGAGGGGTACTGACTGCATGAGGGAATATTGCCAAACACATGGATCTAACCCTTGTATTTGGACATTCTATGGAGAGAATTTCACAAGCAAAACACTCATGACAAAAAAAGAAATTGTAAGAATTAAAGCAGCATTTTGGATTGCCTAATCCCATGTAGTTCAAGAAGATAATCTCAAATTGTGCCTAAAAATAAATTGAAAGACAGTGAAGAACTTTAACACTGCTGAAATAGATTTACCATAGTGAATCAACAATCTAGCTTCTTTGACCTAAACCAGCTGGCTCCTGAAATATTTAAAGGCAGATCAACATATAATTCATTGAATTCCTCTAACTGTACTGAATAAAACTATAACTAGCTAAATCATTTCAAGAATGCACAATTGGCATTCTAAAATGTGTAACATGCTTTGTGCAGATAGCCCTGAACAAAACAGTAAGGTCCATTAAGTAGAATCTCAAAGGAATTATCAAAAACATTCACAGCAATGACTGTTACTTGTTTTATGATTAGAATTTGTCAGTGTACTGCAAATCATCCCTGTCCAAAGCAGGTGTGGGGCTTCTTAAAAAAAGGTTTTTGGAATCCAAAAAGAGTATGGCCTGTGAAATAACAGATTTTCCTGAAAGGAGGACTAAACTTTGAGAACATTTTTCTTGGAAGGAGGGAGCTAGAATGTAAAAGACACTTGGTTTCTTACCCACCCACCCTCAAAGGATAAAATTAGCTCTTTTCCAGGGGTTATTTTCATAGGGTTATATGATGAAATAAGCAGCCCATAGAGGAAATCAACATTAGAATGTTGAGAAGACATCATGATGATAAACTTACTTATAACCATTTTGAGACACTCTGGGTTGTCCTGTATAAGTGGCTCTGCCTGTACAGTTTTACTAAGGAAATTTTTTGAAATTAAAGGAAACCTGACTTTAGCAAGGATATCAACCATGTAGGGCTGACGGTTTGGCTCATCATACTTTAACCAACGGACAGCAGCATCATAAACCTGGAAATTAGGAAAAATATATTTAATTAGACACATATACATATCAGTCTATTTTAGAAATGGCAAAGAAAATATTATTTAAAATAAACACTAAAGCTCCACTTCAAACTCCAAACTTAACTTTGGACATTTAGCAGAAGAAGATACTATTACCTAAGACATTTTTTTCTTCTACCGGTATCACCACTTGTCAATCTTAATTGACGACTTCTTTTTTTTTCCATTCAAAATTGGTAAACAAACTTGGAAAACAAATGTTGATATTAATAATAGCTGTTATACATTAACTGCTAAGATTAAGAATGTCCTGTCCTTATGGAACTTTAGAACTGTGCATCAGCTAGACCTGAAGGAAGAACTAGATGCAGAAAGTAAAAGCCAAAGTGGTCCCAGTGATGGTAGAAGTACTTGCAGCTGTGACTCCTAAGCTGGAAGTGTGGCTCCAACAGATCCCAGGAATGGCATCAAACTTCTGTCCAGAAGAGTGCAGTGCTAGGAACAGCTAAGATACTGGGCAAGTTTCTGGTAGAAGACCTGAGATTGAGGAAGACATGGGGTTAAAAAAAGGTGTTTTTTTTCTAAATTACCTGATCTTCAGCTCTTACAGTCAGAGTATCTTGATTGAGAAGATGTGTCACACGTTTAACATCTAACTGCTGAAACTCATCGGTCTTGTACACCTCTGTGAAGTGCTGATAAATATAATCATCTGCAGTGGCCTTCAGTTCTGGGCAGTCAAGGCACTCTGCTAATACACTTATACCTAATGCAAGATGAAAAAAAGTGCTAGCTTTGTGAGATATTATATAAAATACACATTATTTTTGTGCTTTTGTGTTGTTGATGCTTCTTGGCAACTGTCTGGACAAGTCCCTACAGCTTTCTTGACAAGATTGCATAAGTGATTTGCCAATGCCTGATTCCTAGGCTGAGAGAAAATGACTATCCCAAAATCACCCAGCTGGTTTTCTACTAGAACTCAGTCTCCCAATTTCTAGTTTTTAACCACTACACTAAATGGATTCTCAAAAAACAAATATAAGCAGTTATAAGCCTTAATGTTTTAAAATATGCACAAATCTTAACAAAATTATATATTAATTATAAAAATTGTTTCCAAAATATAATACACAGTGAACAAAATTCTTCATTCCAAACTTTGGAAATCTTGTAATATCTTTAACAGAAGGGAGATGCCTTACCAAGACAATTTGTAGCATCCACTTGCTCTTTTAAAAATTCTACGCACATTTTTTTCACAGGTTCAATTTGATATTGATTTGCTGCATCCAACAATGATTGGACATTGTTGCTGTTCACAGAAATTCTGAAAAAAAAATCAATGTTTACACAAGTAAACATTTTAACAAATACACATATAAACCCTGATACATACATACATACATACATACATACATACATACATACATACATACATACATACATATTAAAGTCTATAAATAGCATTTAAAAAAGCATCCTTGAGAAGATTTTCTTAACCTTAACAATTAAAAATATGTAGCAAAATATAACTATAAGATTTGCATATAAAATTAATGTGAATATTTATTGCAACATTTAAAATAACATTCTGTATTAGACATATACTAATATTTGGTATTTGAATGCTCAATGTAATCACATGAACAAAGTTTTCTAGATTTGTATTTGTAGGTGGCTAGCAATAGTGAATATTGTGATATACTTACCTTGCAGTATAAGCAAACTCTACCAGCTGTTCAATTATATCTGGCTCAGCATCCTTTAATTCAACTTCATATGACTTTGATTCAATCATATTTGCTGTAATTAGATAATATTATCAAGATGTTTTTTAACATTGCAGAACTATCATTCTGATCTTTGAATGGCAAACCTATTTCTTTTGGGAGCCCTTCTCAGATGCAGTTCTGAGACACTCATTTCCCCCTTTAGGTACCTTCCAGTTGCTATTGTCACTCACACACACTATTTAGCAGTAACCCACATCTATCACACTTAGAGCTACCAAGAATTATGGCTCAGTGGACTAAGTAGCAGTACTGTATCAAGCCAAACCCACAATCCCTGTCCTGATTAAGCTTGTTTTGGGGTAGGAAGGGAAGCTGGTCACAAGTGAGAAGGGATGCATCAAAGTTTACTCTCCCTTTCTCAGCTTAGGACATTTATGAGAACATTGTGTACTATAATAGCTTAGCAACAGCAGAAAAGCTGAGGAGACAGAGTAAAGCAGTTCTTACCAGTGGAACAACTATGCACCCCCAAACTCCACACAGCATTCTGTTTCAAAGTGAAAGTTCTGTCATTCTTCCAGAAGCACAACTGAGTCAGTGGCAATGGCACAATGCTTATTTGCACTTGATCACCTATTTGTAGCCTATTTAGAAATAGCTGGTGACCCAGCCACATGTAGGATGGAATGTTAGGCTATATCCTGAAGGATTATTTCATATTCTTCCCACAAAACATGCTGTCATGGAGGAGACATTACTTTTTCCAACTATCTATTGATAATTTCCTATGGGTAGTTTTTATCTATAGAAAATGAAGTACTGTATGAAGGCATTAATGTCATAGTTTAATTAGGACTGTAGGAATTACAGTAACAAGACTTGTTCAATATTACTAATTAATATGTTCTTCCCTTTTTTGCAAATCTAGGGATAATAAATTGGTATTTTAAAGAGACTATTAAAAGCTGAACTGGAAAAAAAACCCTTACTGGTAAACATTAAGTGAAAAAAGTGACTGGCTGAAGCAAGTACAACCCGATGAGCTGGGATCCTCCTTTCTTGGACTAGCAATATAACGTCACATAGCGTTTTCTAAAATAGAACCAAAAAAAGCACAAAGTTATGATACAGAAATATTTTTCTTATATGCAAAGAAACTGGTAGAAATGTTTATTTTCTTCACTAAACCTTATCTTGCTGCCTGGCGAATTCTGAGCATGAAAGTTGCTCAGGTGGAACTATAATTACTTCCTGCAGGATAGTATCAGAGCACATTGTATTATCTTCTTCCAATGTAACTTAACTATAAAGTTAACATAATTAACAATAACATGTACCAAATGGAACAGACTGTGTTATAGAACCACACCTTAATTCTTCTAGAATGTCAGAATTTCAATTCTTATGTAAAAGAATCAGCTTACGTTAATGTAAGAGATTGAGCGATAAACCAAGATGCTCCTACTTCAAATCCCACCAATGAACCGGCAGCTTTATGCCGGCAGCACCAGGCACCCCGCCCTCGTTTGCCATACGGAAGAACACCGAGACTTGGAAAAATAACAAAAGAATGCCAAGTCAACCCCTTCAAAACGGGGCCCTTTTCCTAGGGACATTCTACACTAGGAAGGCAGCGCGCTAGAGACTTGAAACTGCCATAGCTTTGGTCCCTCGGTTTCGAGCAGGGGATCCGACCCATAGTCCCCACCCCAGCGTTGGGTTTTTGCTGGACCCCGCAAGGCGACAGGCTCCGCCAAGGGTTCTTTACAGGAGGCCCAGAGTTCACCCACCTCCGCCCTCCCTTCCTCCTCCACTTACTTGCTTTCTCATGTTATTCATGACCGCCATGAAACTGGCCAACAATTTGGCTTCCTCTCGAGCAGCCAGCTTTTTCTCCGTTTTCTTCTTAATGTTTTTATCTGGCACGGATGCCGCCATGCTCTGCTCCCTCTTCTTTCCTACCTTCCGCCTGTTCTTCTTGCTTTCAAGGTAACGAGGACTTCCTCACACCGACGCGGGTTCACACAAGACGAAAATGCAGGAACCGGCGCGAAGCAATGATAGCTTCCTCAACCTAAGAGGCAAGCGGCCGAACTGAGGCACTACTGCACTGACAATCAGCGGACAGCGCAATCACGTAAAGCCGCACCCCCAGCTGCTTTCCACCACCTTTTTTATGAAGCTCTGCCCAATCAGGAGGCAGATCGCGAATGTTTCTGCTATCCCTTACAGCCAATCTCGCCGCAAACAAGGATTTGGAGGGGTCGGAAAGAGGAGGGATGTAAACAAAGAATGAGCCAGTGCATGTCGTCATCACGCCCTACTAATTTTTTTAGATTTTTTTTTTTGCAAAAAAAAAAAAGGTGGATGATGGGTAGCGAATGTGTGTAAGGAAACTCAGCAAGGCTGAGCTTAGTGAATCGTGGTTAAATATTTCCTTCCTTTTTGGTAAAGACGCGCGCAATCCGATTTGCTTTCAGTAACCATGTTTAAATTTTAAAAAAGAATTTAAGCATCAATTAACTGGAACAAAAGCAACTGTGTATATATACAGAGAGAGAGAAATTTTAGCCAGCTCACTCAGTATTCTATATTTACCTCGATCTGCTTTTCTGTTAGTTTAAGATAGCTTTTGTGTCCAGACGCTTTGGAGACATCAAAGAAAAACTGAAGAAAAGGAAAAAGAAAATAGGATCTTAGGAAGAAAAGCAAATATTTTAAGCACACGTGCTCAGGATTTTTGTCCAGAATGTATTAGGTAAAGTGTTAATACAATTAAGAAATGATAAACAGATTTCAGTAAATTTACATTTATGTACGTTTTTTCCAGCGCTTGCTTTAATTATCAGTTGCAGCATTTCCCATTCTTTTAATATCACTGGGTCAATTAACAGCTTTAATTTTCCAGCGTTTTGCATTGCGAGATCTGTTAGGTAAAACTCAGAAACTGAATCTCTTTTGTGTCTTCAATTGATTTGTATACTTGAGAAAAGGTCAACAAGAAACAGAATACAAGAAACCATCACTACACCTCTATTTCAGTATTATCCTTGTTTCCAAAGCTGCCTTGTTGGTTTAGAAAGCATAGACCAGTGATGGCGAACCTTTTTTTCCTCGGGTACCGAAAGTGCATGCACGCGGTCTATCGTACATGCACGAGTGCCCACACCCATAATTCACTGCCTGGGGAGGGCGAAAACGGCCTCCCCCGCCCCCAGGAGGCCGGAAATGGCCTATTTCCCAACTTCTGATGGGCCCGGTAGGCACATTTTTTGCCCTCCTTAGGCTCCAGAGGCTTCCCTGGAGCCTGGAGAGGGCAAAAATGCCCTCTCCCATCCCCCCAGAGGCCCTCCGGAAGCCAAAAACACCCTCCCAGAGCCTCCGTGCGAGCAAAAATCAGCTGGCTGCCGGGCACATACGCGCTGGAGCTGAGCTAGGCAATGGCTCGCGTGCCGGCAGATATGGCTCCGCGTGCCAACTGTGGCACGCGTGCCATAGGTTCGCCATCACTGGCATAGACTGCTTCCTAGTGTCCTGGGACATGTAACATTGGGGGTTGGGTTTTTTTTGTAAAACGATAACCATTAGGCAGTTTTCACCAGATATTAGAATTTCTATGATTTTCAATGTTATAACCGTTCCAACACATCAATAAAGAGAAAGGGCCTCAAAGTAACACCAGTAATTTAAAGGCAACTAGATATGAGCTTAAAAACTGCTGTAACAAGCTCTTAAAATCATATGGTGCCCAGATATCCTGATTTTATCAGGATTGTCCTGATTTTTAGAAGCTTGTTCTGATTCTGAAAATGTCCTGATTTTGTCCTGAAATTCGAGTTCTTGTCCTGATTTGTCCTGAACTTATGTAAAATTTTAGGATAATCAAGATGAACGTTAAATGAAAGTACGTTTGCACTACTTGTGTTTTAGTTCAATCGCTTCATTTTCAGGCAGATTCTCTTATGTATTGTTACGGAAGATTTCGTGTGCATTTTTAGTGTGTAATATTTTAATGCTTTTTTTCAGGGTTGTGATAAATTATTTAAAATACTGTAAATGTTTTCTTAGTTTAAAGTGAGCGGTCGTGTAATAAAATTGTGGTTTTATTTTGTTTCCTTTCGCCCCCGAGGCACCTGAGGAGCCTGCAAAGCCAGCTTGGGGGAGAGGGGAAAGAAAGGGGCGAAGGGTCCGCCGATTCTGTGCCCGCCAAAGCGAATCCGGGCCAAAAGCGTGTTTCCGCCCAAGTAAGCTACTGTGCGTGCGCGCGCGCCTGGGCCGACCTCCCCGTTAAAACAAGCGAAGGGCTGTGGAAGAGGCGGCAGCTGGGCTTGAAATCCTCTAAAATCTAGGTGCGTGTTATACTCCGAAAAATACGGTACTTTATTACTATAATATGGCTACAAAACGGAAAAATCTTTACCGAGAAGAATATTCTAAAGATTTTGATGGTATTAAAAAGAGTAGAAAAGGAGACACTTTCGCATTCTGTTCATATTGTTCATCGGATATTGATATTGGAAGTACAGGCGCCCCAGCCATTTCTAGACATTGTGGTACAAAACTTCACGATGAAAATTCAAAATCCAAGAAGTCAACCACTGAAATAGGACAGTTTTTTTGTCAGTAAAAATGTGCCGGTATCTAAGAAGACGTCAGAAGAAGTTCTAGTATATCACACGGCCAGGGGCGGGTTCCTAATTTTTTTACTACCACTCTGTGGGTGTGGCTTATTTTGTGGGTGTGGCTTGCTGGCCATGTGACTGGGTGGGCGTGGCTTCTCAGACTGCTGAAGGGAGGGGAATTGAGATAGGTCCTGCCGCCCATTCCCCCTCCCCTCAGCAGCTCGAGAAGCCTCGAACGTGCGAAAATGCCTAGGATCATCACCGCACATTCGTGGCTTCTCGGACTGCTGAAGGGAGGGGAATGGAGATAGCTCCTGCCGCCCGTTCTTTCAGCGTCTCACGCGCTCCCTCAGCCATCATCCCCTGCTTGGACTCACTGTGGGGTAGGAAGGCAGCACATGCACAATGCCGGAAGCTCGGCTTCTGGGCATGCGCAGAAGAAAATTTTTTTTAATTATTTTTTTTTAAAAAAACTGACCGCACCGGTACTGTGACATCACCAGAGGGCCGCTACCGGTGCTATAGGGTGGACCGCACCTGTAGGAACCCACCACTGCACACGACCATTCATTTGCTTTCATTCAGAAGTAATGAATGTACTAACAAACTTTTGACAACAATCTTTCCAGATTCTGAAATAGCCAAAAAGTGAAATGCTTGCTTCAAATTAAAATAAATCATTCTTCTTCATCGTGTGGCAAAATGTATAAAAAGATTTTGGGCGTCAAAAATTTGCTGAATAAGATATCATCTAATAGTAAATACCTGTGAATATGATGTTTTATTAGCTTTGTTGGAGTAATAAATGTTATCTTGAGAAGTGCTATTTTTTTTAAACTGTCCTGATTTTGGATCAAAGGTATCTGGGCACCCTATACAACCAACAACTGTAACAAAGTTTAATCCTTGGTTTAAAGTTGTATAATCAACATATAATAGTGACAATGAAAGATTTATATCCAGTTTCCTTAAGTGAAATAATGTTTTATAAACCAGATATAGCAGTGTGATTCTTTCTCCTCTCTTACCAAGTTATTTCAATAATATATCAAGAGATGATGCATGAGTTATTTTCCACAGAAAACCAACTGCAACACATCTCTTGGAAGAAAACCCTGTGTATACAGAACAGCAAAATTAGCATTGAAAGCAGAATTGTGCTTATAATAACATTGCCCAAGGAACTTCAGAATTTTTTTTCATGCTGTTGTGAACAAGGTAAGTTAGTGTATATTGATTTTTTAAAATTAAAGTATTTTTAATTTTTTCCTGTATTTCAGAAATATGAGACAAATATAGACTTTAGAATTATCCCCAAAATAATTACTCATTGGTGAGGAAAAAATGATTTATTTTAGAAAAATACACCTGAATTTATTTCACTATTGTACTACTCTTTGATTATAGAAATTATTCCCACAGTAACCTATGCTGAACTTTGATTTAGATTCTTTTAATATTTAGATAAGTAGACATTGTTCTAATGGATTTCATAAAGAGTTAATTGAATTTTGTTTCCACTTAAATCAATAGGACAAAGTAATTGGGATCTTGGTTTAATTGAAATCAATGAAAATTAAGGTACAGCTGCAATGCTATGCAAGATAATAAGCTGTTCCAATCTCTTAATTGTGTAAGAATGCATAGAATTTGATTGTTAGTTCAATTAATGATCCTTCCAACTAATTTGTTGAATCTGGAGTTTTAACAAGTAGGAACCTGTTAAAGTGAGTATAGCGTTCTGCTTCTTATTGGTTCTGTGTATGCTATAGCTAATATTCTATTTTGATGAGACACATCGTAAGTATTAATCTTATAATACTACTATTATACTATACTATATACTATAACATATATACTATAACATATTATGTATATATAATATAATACTACTATATAATATAACACTATTATTAATCTAATCGTTCCTATCACCCATCTCTTCCACTAATGACTGCATGACTGTAACTTTGTTGTTTGTATCCTTACAATTTATATTGACTGTTTCCTAATGTGATTTGATTGCTTATTTATACCCTATGACTATCATTAAGTGTTGTACCTTTTGATTCCTGATGAATGTATCTTTTCTTTTATGTACACTGAGAGCATATGCACCAAGGCAAATTCCTTGTGTGTCCAATCACACTTGGCCAATAAAGAATTCTATTCTATTCTATTCTATTCTATTCTATTCTATTCTATTCTATTCTATTCTATTCTATTCTATTCTATTCTATTCTATTCTGATCATACAACTTTGTGATTTTAGTAGCTGGTGACCTATATACATGCCACCTGTTATTCATTTTGTATTTTTCCTGGAATGTTTTCTGTACCTCTTTGGTTCTCAAAGTGTGGTTTGGGGATCCCTAGCTATCTTTGACACCCTTTCAGGACATCTGCAAAGTCAAACAAATATCTTAAAATTGCCCACTTTTAATATATAATACAGTAAATATTACTTTACCAAAGCTCTTTGAGGTCTTCGATTATTTTTAAAAATGCAAGGGAGTCTAAGACCAAATATTTGAGAATTTCTTCTCTAATTTAGAAAAGAATTCCACACAAACATAACTTTTTAATAGGAAAAATTTATTTGGAGGAGTGAAGAAATAACCAAGACTTTTATAGCTACAAAAACTTTATGCTGTGTTGTACTTTAATATAGTAAGATTAAAAGCTGCAGAAGTAAATCAGATAATACTAAATGTCTTAGAGTACATTTAATACTTATGGAGTCATAAAGGGTACTAATGGTTGACTCCTTATTGCTTTAAAGCTATCACAAATGTTTTCCAAGAAAGACTCTAAAGGAATGCTTATTGTAACTAATTCTCTGTACTTTACATAACTATATGCCATTCTTCCCAGGTAGATTAGACAAGAATCAATACCAGATGCATTAATTCTACTTTATTGTAAGGCTACATTAAACCAATCTTGCAAATCTATAATAAAAATCTCCCATGTCTCTTTTATAGCCTGAGAAAGTAGGGGAACTTCCTTCTCTGCTCATTAAGTAACTGCAGTGATGCCCATTTATCTGATCATTCTCTGCACAGCATTTCTCCCCTGTTCACTTGTCTCATTCCCACATACCATTACATCAGCCTAATTTGTTTTTGCTTTTACTCAGTTAAGATTAGAAAATCTTCTTCAGGTGGTTGATAGCAAAGTTCATTGCAGTAAAATTTGACTTAGCATACACTCTTAGCACTTAGCACAATGTTTCATGTTACAACAGCATCTGTAACTAAAGCAGCTCATCTGCTAACAAAGAGGTGCTACTCTATGAAAAAGGATTGGGTGAGTGGTTGAAAAGCTCAATTCACACTACACTCTAATAAGCAATATGATTCGTTTCATTTTGGCCTATTGTGTTACATAAACCCAGTCACTATAGTTTGAAACCACTGTCCATGGTTTAGCCTATTGTGTAGATTCATCTGTGTTTTATTCAATAAACTATGGTTAACCAGGGACAAGCAGACCAGGTACCGTATTTTTCGGAGTATAAGATGTACCTTTCCCCCCCCTAAAAGAGGGTGAAAACTTAGCTGCTTCTTATACACCAAATATAGCCCCACCTCGCCATCCCTACCCTTTGGCTTTTGCCTCCCAGCAATTTGCCTCCTTGCAGCAAACAGCACAGAGCCTGATTAGCACAAGCAACGTATTATCAGCCTCCCAACCATCAGCTGATTCAGGCTGCAGGCAGGCGGCAATAGGCTATGGCAATCCCTGCAGCCTGAAACTATTAGCTGCTTGTGCTAAAACTAAAAGTGAAACTAAACTGCAAGAAGGCAAATTGCTGGGAGGTAGAGGCAGAGGCAGATTTTTATTTTCTTGTGCTAATCAGGCTGTGCTGAAACTGACTGTTTGTTGTTTGCTGCAAGGGTAAGTCAATAACTATAAATGCCTATAGAATGTTCAAATTATTAGACTTATTTTTTAAAGACTGCTTTATTATTTTTCTAGACAACTTAACAAAATGAAGAAGCTTTGTAAAATAAATGCTTGATCTGAAGAGGCCCAGTGCTATTGTATCTTCTTTTAAATAGCAGAGAATAACTATACTTCCAGAAAGCCACATCAATTTAACAGCATTTGTACAAGTATAGTTTGAAATGTAACCGTGTCTTGTTGTAGTATTAAGATAAGGCAGCTGAGTTAGACCCTGACTTAGTCATGTTTGGTGTAGATCTATTTAAATAATTGGGAGGAGTTAGTGTGACTACATTTAAGAAAACTTTCTGGCATAATGTACATTTCTTCAATTCTTTGCTATTTCTATGGGTCAGGCACACATGCACAGAAATACACAGCAAACAGTGTATATCATCTGTGCTGTTTGCTGTTTGCTGGGAGACAGAGGCAGAAATTTTTTCCTTGTTTTCCTCCTCCAAAACTAAGGTGCGTCTCATACTCCGAAAAATACGGTATATCACAATATATCAAAAAGTTTGGCTTATATGTATCTTTGGTATCGTCAAAAAGATATAGAAATAATAGGTTTAAACAAGTATCAGCCCTGAAGGAGTGTATACTTCTACTGATAAAAGGTTTTTTTCTTAAATATTCAGGAACTGCTTTTACCAGTAGATGTCATTATAGCAATGGTAATACAGAGATAACAGATTAAACAGATACAGATATAAAATAAGTCTACCAAAATCATAAGCCAAGTATATTTTATATGTACTTTCTTTAAAATGTACTTTATACTACTTAGCAACTTTTAAATAAAGCTTTTAATAACATATTAGACTCCATTGTGTTTCTATAAAAAAGGACTTCTGAAACAGCACTTTGTTGGAGATGTAATAAGGATAATGCTTATTTAAAACATATGTTTTACCAATGTCCCATACTTAGTAAGTTTGGGGAGAAAAGTGGGACCATATAAATGTGATCTTGCGACAAAAACTAAAATTCTCAGAGAATAATATTCCCTTGAATTACATATCTAGTACATGGATTTTAAGAACTGGACAATGCAAATGGATTCTGCATGCCCTTACTGTAATGAAAAAAACTAAAAAGATACTGTAGCATTGGAAAGGTAAGCAAATTCAAAACTGTTTTCCTTAATCCACTTTATAAAGAGACACAAGAAGATTAAGTATGTATAATATACCTTAATTTAGAGAGGGAGCTTCTTCGGCTGCAGTCAAATGCATATTTAACGTAGATATAAATCCTACTGAATGAGTGTGATTTACTTCTGAATAAATGTAAGATTTCATTGCATGTCATTTTCCCTGATCCTTCTCCCTCGTTTTGTACTTTTGCGTTGTTTTCCAAGACATCCTCCTATTTTCATTTATCCTAATAAAGCTCTTTACTACTTTTTTACAAGCAACCTTCTACACTTCCTATTTGAATATTTATTGTTACAGGATATGTTTTACTGTGATTATTAAACGTTAGAGATAACTTTGGCAATGTATATACGTTCAGTCATAATTTCAAGGTGAAAATTGAAAATATTAGAACAGGAATGGAGCGACAGTGTTCTTCTACAACATGTTGTTGAACCACTTTCCGAAGCTTAAGCCATCATGGTTACTTGTAAGCACTCTAGAAACACTGCTTCAGCAACACTAGGTTTGCTATACAGTATGTCCCTTGAGCAGGTCAGAAGAGATGCTGGTTAGTTTTACTTTTGTGTACATACATAAGAATGGGCACTCAACAAAATTACTGCCAAATAAACCATTGCTATCTGACTATTAGACAGAGAAAGAATGGATAGCTTCAGTTCCAAATACAGATTGGTACTTAAAATGACAATCTATTGTTTATGCTGAATTTCCTCATAAGGTCATGATCCAAGTACTTCTATGTTTTAACATCTAGTCCTCTCCCTAGTTTTGTTTAATGTTATTTTGATAAATCTTAGAAAACCTTTTCAATACATTTTGGTTAATCTTAGAAATACAGTACTGGAAATTAATGTCAATTTATTTTAAAGGTACGAATATACTTGTCCATATCAGTATCCTAGTCTGAAGGTGTGCATCTTGTAAATTTCACTATATTCCAAGGAACTTACTCCTAAATTAGTATTCACATGAGTGTAACTTCAACTACAGGTTACAACTGTTCTTCACAATAGAATTAAAATATTCTAAAAACAAATGCTCCAAAAATGAACCTTTATTCAAATGTTTGTTGCATAGATAATAATACACACGGGAACATAACCAGCAATTGATAATTAGATTAATTTCTTATTTTCTGCCGAGACAATTAAATGACCTTATTAGCTGGCAGCTTTGTATTTCCAAAAGTCTCTTGGCTTGATTTGGTTTAAAACTGGTTACGTAGGTCTTCACACATTTTCAAACTCTTAAGAAGCAAATATTTTTCAAGCTAAAAATAGCAAAGGAGAAAAAGGTTGGGCAAGGTCCTCTCCCTGAGTAAATGTGCAGTAATACTGTGGAAGGGAGAAAGCGATAGTTATATCAAAGCAATCAGTTTAGAAGAATTGAGGAAACAGCTAATTATTAATGTTTTATATTTCACAATATAAAATTGTGTTTATTTGTGCAAATATATAGGGAGTCTATCGTAAGATAGACAGTTGAAAGGAATATAAATATAATGTAAAGTACCAAAAATAAAAACCCCTCAATCAATGAAAAACTTTGCCAACAGGACTAGAGCCAACCAAGCTTCAGAGGGGAAGGCTATCTGGAACAGCAAAGCTGCACTTCCTGGGTCATATCAAGTGACATTGCTTCACAAAAGGGACCCAGAACATGCCAATGGTACCTTGTAGCTATTGATAGATAGCTAAGCAGAGTCAGTCCTGGTTAGTATTTGGAAGATAGAAAATGCCCAGGGCAAAACAACAACAACACCCCCCGAAGAATACATTGCCAAGAGAGGGAAATCAGAATAGAAGCTCAACTGAATGGAGACTTTACTTTTAACATAAATGAATGTGTATCTGCCTTTCCCAATTTATGATGATGATGATGATGATGATGTTATCCATTCAGTTGTGTCCAACTCTTGGTGATTCTATGAGCCAGTTCTCTCCACATCAGAAGTGGGTTCCTCCCGGTTCGGACCGGTTCTATGGAACCGGTAGTAACATGGCAGCCTGGGTCGCTGGAACCGCCAGCGACCCAGGCCTGCCACGCCCCCGAGCCGGTTCTCTCGGCTGGCCATAGGTGCCGCCATCTTGTTTTTTGCTTCTGCGCATGCGCAGAAGCTTTTTAAAGTACTGCATGTGTGCAGCGTACAACATGCACGCACCCACGCGGCACGCCCCTGAGCGAACCAGCAGCAGGAGAAACCAGAACCCACCCCTGCTCCACATCTTCCAGTCTTGCACTACTTTGAATTGTTCTATGCTCTGACTGATGTCAGTGATAATGGTGTCCAGCCACCATGTTTTTGGTGACCTGTTTTACTGCTAACTCTTCCAAACATATTTGCTTTCTCTAATCAATGAACTCTAATCAACGTATTTGCAATCTTAACACATTCTGGAAGGGCAATTTATAAGACTGGAGGTTAAATAGGAAAGCAGATATAAGATATATCTGCAGATTTGGATGAACTCACAGATATTTTAACATCATATGTTAGTTTTTGTGAAGACCTATGTGTGCCGACCAGAAACCTGTGAATATGCAGTAATAATAAACCTTTGTTCACAGCTAAACTTAAGCAACTTCGTCATACCAAAGAGGAAGCCTACAGAAAAGGCAATAGAATGCTGTACAATCAGGCCAGAAACATATTAACAAGGGAGATCAGAGCAGCAAAAAGAAGCTACTCTGAAAAGCTAAAGAATCAGTTCTCAACAAATGAACCAGCAAACATGTGGAAAACTCTTAAAAGTATCACTGGTTACAGCAAACCACCTTCCCATGCCGAAGGAAAGCAACAACTGGCAGATGACCTGAATCAGTGGGGTGGGTTCCTCCCGGTTCGGACTGGTTTGCCCGAACTGGTAGTGACCCGCTGGTGACATCACTATGATGTCACTGACCCGGTTCGGTTGGTGCCGATTCGTGGGTGCCGCCATCTTTTTTTAAAAAAATTGCATTTTGGGGGGGAATTTTTTTCTTCTGAGCATGCGCAGAGGCCAGGTTTCTGGCACTGTGCATGTGGTCGCCATCATGTTCTCATCTTTTTTTTCCAGATTTTTTGGCACTGCGTATCCGTGCACGCAAGAAGCGCACGCGTGCCCACGAGGCGTGCCCACATAGCATGGGAGGAAGTGAACTGGCAGTGAGGTAAGTAGGAAACCACCCTGACATGAATGTGTTTTACTGTAGGTTTGAGAGAAAACTACTGCCACCTATTTCCACAATCCCCATCTCAGACACACCAACAACAGCCAAGCCTCCTACAACTGACCCCATCCCATTAGGCCCACCACCTGATTACAGAGAATGAGGTGCAAAGTCTATTTCACAGACAAAAGCACCAGGCTCAGACAAGATAACTCCTTCTTGCTTAAAAGCTTGTGCCGACCAATTGGCCCCCATCTTGACCCGCATGTTTGATAAATCACTAGAGTATGCTATGTCCCTTCTTGCTTCAAATGCTCTACTATCATTCCGGTGCTGAAAAAACCCTCCATCAAGGAACTGAATGACTGCAGACCGGTTGCTCTAACATCTGTAGTTATGAAAACCTTTGAAAGGCTAGTGCTGGCCCACCTGAAAACCATCACGGACCTGCTGTTAGACCCCTTGCAATTTTCCTACTGAGCAAATAATTGAGAGATGATGCTGTTAATATGACTCTGTACTACATCCTACAACATCTTGAATCCAGGGGTGAGTTCTAACTTAGCTGTTGGTTCGCTTCTTCCCGTGCCGCCTGGGCGTGCCGCACATGCATGCCACGTGTGTATGCTTTGTATGTGAGCCATGTGTGTGCACCGCGTGTGCATATCATGTGTGCATGCCATGTGGGTGCACCACGTGGGTGCGCGTGTGCTTGCACAGCGCCGAAAAAAATTTAAAAATGGAAAAAAAAGCTGAAAACAAGATGGTGATGCATGTGCAGTGCCAGAAATTCAGCTTCTGCGCATGCTCAGAAGAAAAAAAATCCAGAATCCCCCCCAAATTCCCCCCAAAATTAAAAAAAAGATGGGTGCGTCCACGGACCAGCACCGACCGAACCGGTTCTGTGATGTCATTGTGACATCACTAATGGGTTGCTACCGGTTCGGGTGAACCGGGAGGAACCCACCTCTGCTTGAATCTCCAAAGACCTATGTAAGGGTCCTCTTTGTAGACTTCAGCTCAGCATTCAATACCATCATTCCAGATATTCTTCTAATTAAACTAAATCAGCTACTTGTACCTGACCACACTTGTAAATGGATCATAAGCTTCCAAACAGACAAGAAGCAGCAGGTGAAGCTAGGCAAAATCAAATCAGATACCTGTACAATTAGCACAGAGCCCCCCCCCCAGTGCTTTGTGCTCTCTCCACTTCTCTCTAAAGATCCCTCTGTTAAAGTACTGAAGTTTGCAGATGATACAACAGTGATTGGTCTCATTCTAGACAACAACGACTCTGCATACAGACGGGAGGTTAAACAACTAGCCTTGTGGTGGAACAGGAAGACTCTTGAACTAAACACACTCAAAACTGTAGAAATGGTGGTAGATTTTAGGAGAAACCCTCCTATACTACCACCTCTACTAGACAACACAGTATCAACAGTAGAGACCTTCACGTTTCTAGGTTCTATAATATCTCAAGACTTAAAATGGACACCTAACATCAAAAAGTCATCAAAAAAGCACAACAAAGAACGTTCTTTCTCCGCCAATTCAGAAAGCTCAAACTGCCCAAGGAGCTGCTGATTCAGTTCTACAGAGGAATTATTGAGTCTGTCATCTGCACCTCTATAACTGTCTGGTTTAGCTCTGCAACCAAACAAGACAGACACAGACTTCAACGGATTATTAGAACTGCAGAAAAAACAATTGCTACCAACCTGCCTTCCATTGAGGACCTGTATACTGCACGAGTCAAAAAGAGGGCTGTGAAAATATCTCCGGACCCCTCACATCCTGGACACAAATTGTTTCAACTTCTACCCTCAAAATGACACTTTAGGGCTTTGCACATCAGAACAACTAGACACAAGGGCAGTTTTCCCCCGAATGCCATCACTCTGCTAAACAACTAATTCCCACAACACTGTCAAACTATTTACTAAGACTGTATTACTATTCTTCTCATCCTTCCCATTACATATCTCCTCCTACTTACGACTATAACCATGTTGCTTGTATCTTTAGACTTATATTGTTTTATTTGTTTCCTAGTATGATTTGATTGTTTATTAGTAACCTATGACTATCGCTAAGTGCTGTATCTTACGATTCTTGATGAATGCATTTTTTTCTTTTTTTTTCTTTTTATGTACACTGAGAGCATATGCACCAAAGACAATTTCCTTGTGTGCCCATCACACTTGGCCAATAAAGAATTCTATTCTACAGAATTCTAAAGAATCATACTTGCCCAATAAAGAATTCTATTCTATATACATTTCTATTAAATTTGGATTGAACTATGATAAATAGTTATAATAAATACATAATCCAGCCTCAATTTCCAGATGTGTTTAATTATAATTTCTAATGTTTTTAGTCAGGGTGGTAAATTCAATGTTAGTGATGAGTACTGCCTCACATCCTTTGTAACTAAATAGTATTTTTCATCGAAAGGATATTCTGAGAACTGTAGTCCCAACACACATGAGTGATACCAGGTTCAAAAAGTAAATTATACAGTTTAGGTACTGTGTGTACACAGGTTGTTATTGCAATGCTTTTACTGTATATGGGAGAAGAATCCCAGATCCAATTTTGGGTCTCAAGCTGGTTACTTTAAGGCAGTGTTTCCCAAACATTTGACATATGTGTACCCCTTCTATAATTTTCGTAACGCTGAGTACCCCTCATAAAAAACATATGCTTTAATAAAAATCAATATATATTTATTTTTTATTTTTTTGGTACATACACAAAATAAACGAAAGTTATATTATAAAGAACATTTATTTGATTCAATGAGAAGGATGAAATTGTTTATGTTGAGATGACAGATCATCATAATTTGGTTCCCTGGTTGTTAATTTTAATCTGAGATGCGGTTCCAATAGTCTGTTCCTTTTTTTCGACTTAATGTCTACAAATGCAGAAAAAGCAACTTTATAAAACAACTTTAAAAAACTCTATAAAAATAATCAAAATCAGTGGAACTTACTAAAGCACGATAACAGGCGCCCGGAACTAACTATTAAAGAAGTAAGTTGTCTCTGTAACGAAGTGCAGTATATTCATGCCGTGTCACACCTCACAAGACTGTCTAACCGTTAGCTAACACTGCAATTCTCCGGCTTTTAAACAGCTCCGCGGCTCAACGTCAACTGTTAATGTTCCCGCAGTTTAAAAATGGCCGAACCAGAGCTGCTCGAAGGATGCGCAGAAGTTCCCGCCATAATGAGTTGCGATACGATGTACGATGGCCCCAGTTCCCATGTAAAAACTGTGATACGCGCCTATTTCTTTCCTTGTTTTGTGGGCGCAGCTAAGCACGGTGCAGTGGATATTCCCACGTGATCCCCACCAAACTCCGGTGCAATGCGTACCCCCACCAAACTCTTCCCGTACCCCTGGGGGTACGCGTACCACACTTTGGGAAACACTGCTTTAAGGCATAAAATCAGATAAGGATCTTTACATGCATTGTATCCAGACTTCAGATGCAGTCATATCTGCCCCTTTTTCTTGCTTTCCAACTTACTATGTGATGAGTTACTGTCTTATTTTCAGAATAAATATGTAATCTGAACTCAACACTCTGTTTCTCTTTATTTTAAATTGGTTTTGCCTATCAGACTTGGTTTTTTTTATTACTTGATTTCATATATTTTATAAAGGTTTTTGTTAGCTGTCTTGACTGTTTGGCAGTCTCTAGTTCAAACATAAATGTTTTTAGATTATACCATACTAGAGCAGTTTATACTCTTTAACTCAATTATTTCAATTTGTGGTTTGTTACACATTGATGATTCTGATAACAATTTATACATAGATGCATGGGGTAGGACTAAATTGTAAGATCCATTCAGTGTATCCATTCAGATACACTGAGAGCATATGCACCAAAGACAAATTCCTTGTGTGTCCAATCACACTTGGCCAATAAAGAATTCTATTCTATTCTATTCTATTCTATTCTATTCTATTCTATTCTATTCTATTCTATTCTATTCTATTCTATTCTATAAGGCATATTCTGAATCTTTAAAACATGGATTGCATTTCTCAGGCTTGATGTGCATTTTCATTAAAAATATAATTTCACCCCAAAATAAGCATGTGTTTAGTTCCTTCTATTTAATATCTAGGGCAGCTTATCTATGTGTTGACATCACAGCCTTATGCATTTTCGCCCTTCTCTACCACCGCTGAGTGAGAAAATATAAAATGATTCGGAGAGAGAATAGGAGAGAGATGCGAATACCTGAGAGACGGGGGAAAGAATAAAAACACTGAATCCTTAGAATAATATGAAACATTCCTAAAATAAAGGGTTAAAACCTTGGAGCATTAAATCATGATTTAGAATTAGTCTATTCTGGCTCATTACAATGAACCAATTTCAAAAAGCAAGTAAGAAATTGTTAGGGAGCAAATATTTCCTTCCTCTCCCAGCCAAAGTTGGTTTTCCTTATTATTTGATTGGTGGAGCATCATGGAACTTAAGTAGGGTATGCTACTAGATGTATGTAGCCCACTTTGGTTGTACAATCCTGTGCTATAAGTTCAAACTCTGAATTTCTTTGTACTTCCAGTTCAAGAAGAAGAATTGCCTAATAACTGATTGCATTATTAGCATATTTCTAAGTGCTGTCACGAAAAAAGATTAGTATCATCGGTCAAACATTTTTATCTAAATTGGAGTTAACCAAATGATATCTTGAAAATTCCATCTCACTGCATTCTCACTCTCCCAATACTTGTAACAGATTGAATGTGAAATGCTACTCTTTTTTTATAAACCAGTATTGCTAAATTTCTTTGCAATACAAAAAGCCATGGTTGATGAGTCTTACAAAACATTTCCCATTCGAGGGTAATTTATAGTTCTTCCTTCAATAAGTGAAGGGGATGAACAGACTAGGATGAAGCCAATGAAGCCATTACAAAGGAATCTTCCTACCTCCCTTAGGTCCGAATTGACTATTGAACCAGGTACTACTTGCTAAAAAACATCTAAACCAGTGGTTCTCAACCTGGAGGTTGCAACCCCTTTGGGGGTCGAACGACCCATTCACAGGGGTCGGGAGACTTCGCCCAGATGCCGCCATTTGGGTTCTTTTACCCTCTGCACATGCGCAGAACGCTTTGTGCATGCACAGAGGGTAAAAGAACCCAAATGGCAGTGGCGGGGCAAGGGGTGCGGTGGCGGGCGCGGCGGCAGGGTGGGTCATGGTGGGGGCGGGGTGCAGGTCGCGGCATTAGGAAGGTTGAGAACCACTGATCTAAACCATTAGTAGCTTCCTCCCTCCTCACTTTTGGGGCATGAAGACCAGAAGTGGATGGTTGATCATCATCAGCCACATTGCCTCCCTCTGGATGTGTCCACAGAGGCTGGTTAATTCCTTCACTATGGATGGGGCAGGAGCCAAGAGCTTGGTTGGTTATAGTTTTTCAGGGAAACATTGATGAAATTTTTGAATCAATTTGGGGACATGGACTTACCTGGCATTTTCCTAAGAGGCTCTCGGTAGCCTTTCCAATGAGGTCCAGGACAACTTGGCATGGCCAGCTCAGCTCAGCCAACTCACCGGTACCAGCATTCCATCGCCAAGTCACCGCTGCCAATTCACTGCTGAGAAGTCAACTCAGGATAACTCCACATCACCAACTCACCACTGGGACAACTCGCTGCAGGCAGGCAGCGGGAAAACTGGGCAGGTGAGCAAGTGGGTGGGCAGAGTGCAGAGAGGTAGTGGAGGCGGGGTTTTACCATTTTCACACCCCTTACCACTGCCACTGTGTCGAGCTCCAGGCCAAAAAGGCCAGGGATGCTGTCAGCTACCACTGTCTCCCTGCCACCTTCCCCCTGCCACTGCCATTGTCCTCAGACTCTTCAGACTCAGCTTGGAACAGCTGAGAATTGCAGCATTCCTTGCCTGATGAGCTCAGAAGTGATTTGGTCATTCACACCTTGTCTAAATTGAGCTGTCTCTTTCCAATCTAAGTCTGTGTGATCAGTCTGAATTCTGATATATATAGTCGTGACTTTTCTATGGAAGTTGATGAATCCCATGCTGTAACCTCTCTTATTGGATTCCTGAAGTGGCCCTTCAAGTTAACCATGATGTTTTGATAGTTATTCAGAATAGGGTGATTGCATTCAATGATAGAGAGCATCTTCATAATATGTCTTCATAAATGATTTTCATAATTATTTCATTATCATAAGTCAATATCTTAATAAATGATTTAGATGAGGGAATAGAATGGAAACTCCTCAAATCTGCAAATGACACTAAACTAGCAGGAATCGCCCACACTTCAGAAGGCAAACTCAACATTCAGAAGGATCTTGATAAACTTAATGTTTATCAAAGGATAACCTGGCCTGCTCTCAAGTTGCCATAGGCAAGAGGGGATGGTAAACCCACGAAGCAGCATGGCAGCCAAAACAGAAGCACATTCCAGACATATCTCTTTCAAGGCTGTCTCCCAGGGTTACCTACAATGCCCGGAGGGGAGTGATCTCTACAACCCGCAAAATTACTCCGTTGGCGAATGTGATTGATGACACACCCTGGGGGGGAGGGAAACAGGGTCATGATTGGGGCGTAAATTACATAGTGTCAGAGTTGGTTTCATCTGGAACGTGCCAACATGAAGCTCCTAATAAATTACTGGATTTCTTTTGAAGCTTGACTCGAGGCTCATGATTTAATTAGGGCATCCATCAGAACCCTGACACTTGAACCCTATCTAACAAAATAAAATTCAGTTGGATAAAAGTAAAATGTTACACTTAGGCAAGAAAAAAACCCATTTATATAAGTACCAGATCAAGATCACATGAATTATTAGTACCACTACAAAGTTTTAGTAATATCACACTTGGAGTACTGCATCCAATTTTGATCATCACAATATAAAAAAGAGACACTGGAAAGAGTGCAGAGAAGAGACAGAGATCTGATCTGAGCATGCGCTAGAATGGCAGCTCCCTGGTGAACGCTGTGGAAATGGTGAGGAAATGGGGGTCTCTGCAGGCGTTGGGTGTCAACTTTGTTTGTTTTGGCCCCACGCCCAGTAAGCCGAAGGCTGGACATGCCTAACGAGCCGTCTCTTGCCTGAATAGGTATTAGGACAGCTCAGCAACGAGGGGAAAAAGGCGGAGCAATGTGGGATAGGCAGCCGCGGCGATGGCTTCTCTCAACGTTACTCACGCTTCAAGTTATTCTAGCAGTTTTGTGGAGCTTTGTGGAGAACCTTGCTGGACTCTGACAACAGGCAGGTCTCTGAATGCTGGCCCCCATGGGACTGGAGATGGTCGGGGGGTCCAGCAGAGCTCTGGCAGAGCGGGGAGGAACGGAACGGAACATGGAGGAAGCCTGGTGCACCCCCCCTTGGTAGAGGGGGTTTGGTGCACCCTCCCAGATTTCTATCTGGGTTATGCCGGCAGCTGGAAAAACCTGGAGCTGCCGGAGTTGCTAAGCTGCTGTGAGGATGCCGCTGGTGTTGCTGCTGGCATTTGTTGACATCTATGCCATCTTTTGCAGCACGCCCTTCCACAGACCCAGATTGAATAGACCGAGGTTTATTGTCCAGCTGCCTCGGGGATCATCTTACAGGCCAATTATACATCTTATGGCCATTATATAACTTCTGGGCGTTTTATTACTATCATCATCATTTACCTTATAGGTAATGTTTTGCTCCCTCCTTCGAACTTGGCAATATATCATCTATTTCCATCTGTTATCCAGTGACTTCTGGTTTGAGGGGAAAGAGATGGTAGGCGGGCTGGAGCTACTGAGGCTAGTCCGATGGAAACTTATTCTTATCAGCAGGCTGGAACGGAGTTTTGCTCACCAGAACTTCTTATCATCTACCATTGTGAGAGAATGGATGGGTCGGCTTTCCTGCCTGCAGACACGTAATCTGACTGCCCCTTCATTGTGGGAGAATGTAGGGGCCCAAACCTCAACCTCCTTGCTTTAGCCTCTTCAACATCTTTTTACATCTTCAACCCCTCGAAATATGACTTTTATGGATCTGGAGCCCCCTCTCCTCACCCCACCATTTATGTGATGGGCTACTCTCCAAGGGAACTGCTTGCACTGCGAGATGCCCCCCCCTCGCGGCGATGGCCCCCTGTATTATCAAGGGCCTTCCTCGATGACGGGCTTTGGAGCCCTGAGAGATGGCATGCAACAAAAAGGGGTTTAAGAGGTTTTTTGTTTAAATTAATGTATAAATATGTTTTAAGGGGAATTGGGAATACAACCAAGGGGGATTGGGGGAGAAATCCTCCTAGGCTGGCGCATAGCCCGGCAGGGGGTAACGAGCAAGAGGATGTTGGGCGAGGGATTGGGGAGCAGTCTATGGAAAATGGACATTTGAATGAGGGTTGTGCCATCAGCACGGTGATGGGAAGGGGCAGATATGGAATCGGGAGCAAGAGACCATATCATGTATTGGGGATGCGCACTCACTGCTTAAAAGCGATTGCGCGTCCCGGTCTCTACAGCTCACCCTGGATACTGGGTGGCTTAGATACTCAGGACCCGAGTCTTCGGCTGATGCTATGCAATGCCAGGTCCATGGTAAATAAAGGCCCCCTCATTCACGATCTTATTGTTAAGGGGGGAATGGACCTGGCGGGTATCACGGAGACCTGGTTGGGGCCGGAGGGAGATGTCCCTCTGGTGGAGATTTGCCCACCAGGTTTCAGAGCATTCCATCAGCCGAGGGCTCAGGGGAGGGGAGGGGGGGTGGCGGTTGTTATTAATGAGGGTCTTGGGCCAAGGGAGACCACTGTGCCACAGATAGCTGGTTGTGAGTCCCTCCTTGTGAAATGGGGCCATGGGGTTCAGAAGGGCTTGCTGCTTACGTACCTGGCTCCCTGCCGCGTAGCAGCTGCCCTGCCTGAGCTACTCGACACGATAGCCACGGTGGCGGTTGACACACCCAGGCTTTTGGTCATGGGAGATTTCAACCTGCCATCCGTTGGTGAAACATCTGAGTTGGCTCGGGAGTTCTTGGCTTCCATGACGGCCATGGACCTAACCCAGTTAGTTCATGGCCCCACACATGAGGGAGGACACACTCTAGACTTGATTTTTGTCTCTGGCCAGTGGTTGAATGGTCTTGATATAGGGTATGTAGTCATTAAACCCTTGTCATGGTCAGATCACTCACTCCTTCACCTAGACCTCCATACCGCTTCCCCACGCCGCAGGGAGGCGGAACCAGTTAGATGGGTCCGCCCCAGGCGCCTGATGGACCTGGACAGGTTCCAGATGGAGCTTGGGCCACTTCCTGATGATCTAGCCCTCAACTCGGCCAAGGACCTGGTTGCCGCCTGGGACAGGGCGGCCGGTGGGGCCTTGGACCGAGTTGTGCCTTTGCGGCCTCTGACTCGGCTCCGATCCCGCTCGGCTCCCTGGTTTACTGAGGAGCTGAGGGAGATGAAGCGCCGGAAAAGACGCCTAGAGAGCGGTTGGAGGGCCAGTCTCTCTGAATCTGATCGAACACTGGTAAGGTCGCATATTAAGACCTACCTAGTGGCGATAAAAGCGGAGAAATCGAAGTATTTCTCCGCTCTTATCGCGTCATCAGAGAATCGTCCAACAGCCCTGTTCAGGGTGACCCGTTCCTTACTCCATCAAGAAGCGCGGGAGGGTCCCCTGGAAGGCAGGGCTGAGGACTTTGGATGATATCTACATGACAAAATCGCTCAGATTCAGGGGGAACTGGACTCCAACTGGGTGGATACAGACGCGGTGACAGGGAATAGTCTTGAGAACATTATCTGGGAAGAGTTTGACTCGGTGACCCCTGAGGATGTGGACAAGATTCTGGGGAGGCTCAGTGCAGCCACATGTTTATTGGACCCGTGTCCCTCCTGGTTAGTGCTGGCTACCCGGGAGGTTACACGAGGCTGGCTCCAGGGAATTATTAACGCCTCTTTGGGGGAGGGTTACTTCCCCATGGCTTTGAAAGAAGCGGTGGTGAGGCCTCTCCTCAAGAAGCCCTCCCTGGACCCAGCAATTTTAGCTAACTATCGCCCTGTCTCCAACCTTCGCTTCGTGGCGAAGGTTGTTGAGAGTGTGGTCGCACGACAGTTTCCCCAGTACTTGGAGGAATCATCATACCTAGATCCGTTCCAGTCGGGTTTCAGGGCTGGGCACAGCACGGAAACGGCATTGGTCGCATTGGTTGATGATCTCTGGAGGGCTCGGGACAGGGGTTGTTCCTCTGTCCTGGTCCTATTAGACCTCTCAGCGGCTTTTGATACCATCGACCATGGTATCATGCTGCACCGGCTGGAAGAGTTAGGGATAGGGGGCACCGTTTTTCGTTGGTTCTCCTCCTTTCTCTCCAACCGGTCGCAGTTTGTATTGGCAGGGGGGCAGAGGTCGTCCTCGAGGCCTCTTACATATGGAGTGCCCCAGGGGTCGATTCTCTCGCCCCTTCTGTTCAACATCTATGTGAAGCCGCTGGGTGAGATCATCCGTGGCTTTGGGGTGAAGTACCATCAGTACGCCGATGATACACAGCTGTACATTTCCACCCCAGGCCACCCCAATGATGCCCTTGAAGTGATGTCCCGGTGCCTGGAAGCTGTGCGGATCTGGATGGGGAGAAACCGACTCAGGGTCAACCCTTCCAAGACGGAGTGGCTGTGGTTCCCAGCGTCTCGATATAGTCAGATGATTCCATCTCTGACTATCGGGGGCGAGTCTCTAGCCCCCGCCGAAAGGGCTCGCAATCTGGGTGTCCTCCTGGATCCACAGCTGTCCTTAGAGGACCATCTGACAGCTGTGACCAGGGCGGCCTTTTATCAGGTCCGCCTGATACGCCAGTTGCGGCCCTTTCTGGATCGGGATTCCCTGTGCACAATCACCCATGCCCTGGTCACGTCGCGTCTGGACTACTGTAATGCTCTCTACATGGGGCTCCCCATGAAGAGCACCCGGAGGCTCCAACTGATCCAGAATGCGGCCGCGCGGGTGGTTTCGGGGGCTAATTGGCGCTCCCATATAACACCCCTCCTGCGTGAGCTGCACTGGCTTCCGGTGGTCTACCGGGTGCGCTTCAAGGTGCTTGTTACTACCTTTAAAGCGCTCCATGGCATTGGACCTAGGTATCTCCGAGACCGCCTGCTGCCACAAACTGCCTCCCATCGACCAGTGCGCTCCCACAGAGAGGGCCTCCTCGGGGTGCCATCAGCCAAGCAGTGTAGGCTGGTGACGCCCAGGGGGAGGGCCTTCTCTGTGGGAGCACCCACCCTCTGGAATCAGCTCCCTCCAGACTTAAGAACAATTCACGACCTGTCCACCTTCCGCCGTGCCCTCAAGACGCATTATTTTTATCAAGCCGGGCTAGCGTGAAAAAGTTTTTGGGGTTTTTAAAATTTTAAGATTTTACTAAATTTTAATTGTATTAAATTAGGGCCATATTGAATATTTTATTTTAAATGTATTTTAATGTTTTTTACTTGGCTTAAATGTATTTTAATGTTTTTTACTTGGCTGTTCACCGCCCTGAGTCCCCTGGAGAAGGGCGGTATATAAATTTAATAAATAAATAAATAAATAATAAATAAGAGCAACAAGGATGTTTATGGGGCTTGGGGCTAACCTAAGAATAGTTGCAGGAATTGGACATGTCTAATCTAGTGAAAAGAAATACTAGGGGAGACATGATAGCAGTGTTCCAATATTTGAGGGGCTAAAAACAAAGATGACAGCGTCAAGCTATTTTCCAAAGCACCAGAAGGCAAGACAAGAAACAATGACTGGAAACTAATAAATGAGAGAAGCAACTTAGAACTAAGGACAAATTTTCTTAGATTGAGAAAAATTAACCAAGATAATGTCTTGCCTTCAGAAGTTCAGGATGCCCCGTTGCTGGAGGCTTTTAAGAAGAGATTGGATAGCTACTTGTCTGAAATGGTATAAGATCTCCTGCTTGAACAGGGGTTGAACTAGATGAACTCCAAGGACCCTTCCAACTCTGTTATTCTATGTTCTATGTTGTATGTACTAAGATGCTGAGGCTGTCAAGAGACTCATTTGTTGAAGGAGACTAGCAGCTGATCAGTCAGAAATTCTGCTTCTCATATACTCATATACAACTCATATCATCCTTTCTGATTCTCTTCCAAATCATTCTGGCAAGCTGCCATGTGTTCTTTGTAAAATGGCAGTGTTGCCACTGAAAGTGTGGGCGCTAGGACTAGGGGGGATGGAACTTAAGTAAAATTCTGCATTAATTGCATCAATTGGAGCTGACATTGTGCATTTCATTTTCCTTCCTGGCACAGAACAGCATCCAATGCAGAAGTGGGATTCTACCTGTTCTAACAGGTTCGCTAGAACAGGTTGTTAACTTTTTTTTCTTTTGTTTTTTCCCACTTTACAGGATTAATCCTGTAAGGAATTACAACATTCTGGTGTTGTTTCCATAGCCTAATCTTTATTGCTCTGCTTACAGAAACTGTCTCTCCAGTTAACCCTTATTACATTCTTGGCAGTATGCCTACAGTTACTGTCTCCAGAGGGTTTTTTTCTTTGCTTGACTCTCTTAAAGGGGAAGGGTTGTTTTAAGCTTTTTACACTGCTGTTGGGAGGAAATATTCCCCTGCATAGAGCTGCCGGAAAGAAGCTTTTAATGACAAGGAACCAAGATGAGTGACATTCAGCAAGGCTTCTTGGCTAGCTAGAAAGATTGACATTCAAACATGAGTTTACATATCCTTTCTGACTTTTGGTCTAAAACTGGTTTTTTGGTGAAGTTTAATTCTGTGCTTGGTGATGTTTAATCCTGTGTTTATTGATGGGATAATTTTCCCTATTCAGCTTTGTTTGGAAGGAAAAATGTTAATCTCTGTTCCGGAAAAGAAGCAGATTCAGAAATCTGACTAGTTCCTGTTTCGATTTGTTCTGGTAATTGGTTTAATAAGCAACATCTACTGTGTTTGCTCCTTTGCTTCATTCTAGTTAGGCTTATCTCAAGTGCTTTTTTTATCTGGGGAGGGGATCTTCCTTCACTGCTTTAGTGGTTCTTGACACTGTCCTTTTGGGGTGTACTTCCAAGAGGTAGGATGCAAGCTTGGCACTGGTTTTGTTTACTGCCTTTCTGGGGGGGGTATGTGATCTTTCCTTAAATCTGGATGATTTCCTTAAGATATCTTATGAGGTGAGTGAGACCAGCTGGTATCTTTAAGTGGTGCAAATGGATCTAAGGATTGCTTCTTCTGGGTGTGCTTTTTATGGAGAGCTTAAATGATCTCTCTGCTAAAGGGTTTCACTTTATGAGGAAGAGTTGGCTGCTGATAGTTATCATTGCATTTTAACTATTTTAATTCCTCAAGGTGCTCTGGCACCCTGCCTGATTTGTAACTTCAGCTTGCAAGTATTTCTAATCTAATGATTGGTTTTAGGGCAGTTTTTTCAAGCAAAGAAGCTTTTTGTACAGGTATTTTTGTACAGGTAATCCTTACTTACAACAGTTAATTTAGTGACCATTCAAAGTTACAATGGTAGTGAAAAAGTGACATGATAATTTTTCACACTTATGACCGTTGCAGCATCCCGATGGTCACGAGAGGCCAGGTGAGGAGAAGTACCCCTTGACATGAGTGACGTCGAGTTGGCCACACTTACCCAGTCACATGACCACCTGACCATGCCAGGTGCACATAGGGACTACTCAGAGGGAAAAAGTTATTTTTGACTGGTCCTTGCACTTACGACTGTCCTCAAATTTTATGTTTTGCACCCTATCTTGTCATAGTGGTGAAGAGAAGCACCGCAGTTGTGAAATGAGTGACACGGTTGTTAAGAATGCTGCAATGGGCATAAATGTGAGGATGGTTGTAAGTGTGAGGACCGATCATATGTGTGAGGACCAGTCATAATTCCCCTTTTCAGCCCTCTGAGTAGTCCCTATGCACATAGCCATGCCCACCCGGTCACATGACCAGCTAGCCATGCCCACCCGGTCACATGACCCACTAGCCACACCTACTCAGTCACACGACCACAAAGCCATGTCCCCAAATAAGCCACGCCTACAGAACCAGTTGTTTAAAAATTGAATTCCACCACTGATCCAATGTGACTTGGTCAGCTGCTGTTCTGGTTTGTTGTTCATATGACATGTTGCTGTTTTTTCTTGAAAATTTTTGTGGGTTGAGAAGATTAATGTCAAGTACAAAAGACCAGGTCCACACATGAAGGTCCAGTTAAATTGATTTATTGTTTAAAAAATCCATGCAAAGAAATCTTCTGAACTAATGGTTAGCACCTGCTTGTAGTTATTTATTTATTTATTTATTGGTAGTTTTTCTATGCCGCCCTACTCCCTGAGGACTCAGGGCGGCGTACAACATTTTATAAAAACTCCAAATCATTAAAAAACAGCTTAAAAACAGTTAAGAAATATATAAATACACACCATACATACATGGGGGAGACATCAAATATAGAATCGTCTCAAACTCACCCCGCCTGCAGAAAGAGCCATGTCTTAATGGCTTTTCTGAAGGCCAGCAAGGTGGGGATAATTCGGATCTCTGGAGGAAGTTGGTTCCAGAGAGCGGGGGCCCCTACAGAGAAGGCCCTCCCCCTAGGCCCCGCTAGTCGGCATTGTTTGGCTGACGGAACCTGGAGGAGACCAACTCTGTGGGACCTGACCGGTCGGAGGGAGGAATGCGGCAGAATGCGGTCCTGGAGATAGCCTGGTCCTAAGCCATGTAGGGCTTTAAAGATGATGATCAGCATCTTGAATTGTACCCGGAGACCAATGGGCAGCCAATGCAGCTGGCAGAGTATAGATGTTACATGGGTGTACCCTGAAACACCCACCACAGCACACGCAGCTACATTTTGCACCAGTTGAAGTCTCCGAATACTCTTCAAGGGCAGCCCCATGTAGAGCACATTGCAGTAGTCCAGTCGGGAGGTGACAAGGGCGTGAATGACCGTGAGTAGAGCCTCCTTCTCCAAGTATGGTCGCAATTGGTGCACCAGGCGAACCTGTGCAAAAGCCCCCCTAGCCACAGCTAGTTAGACTTAGTCAATGGAATTGAAAGTGGGGATTGGACTAAGTCTGCTAGTCACTACGTAGGGATTCTAGACTCATCCCTCTTTTAACTCTATCCCCAGCTCTTCCACTTCTTCTCCAACATATAGACATATTCAAGTGACATACTCATTAATTGAATTAGCCTCATTTTCTGAGCTAACACAGAGTGAATCCCAACCAGAGGTAGGTTCCTTCCGGTTCGGACTGGTTTGCCCGAACCGGTAGCGGTCCGCTGGTGATATCACAATGACATCATTGAACCGGTTCAGTTGGTGCCGGTTTGTGGGCGCTGCATACTTTTTTTGATTTTTTTTGAATTTTTTTTGAATTTATTTAAAAAAAATATTCTTCTGAGCATGTGGTCATCATCTTGTTTTTGGCTTTTTTTTGGCTTTTTAAATTTTTTTGGCACTTTGCAGGCGAGTGGGTGGGCAGGGCGAGCGGGCGAATGAGCAGGTGGGGGCAGGGCCAGCCGGAGGTGGTATTTGCCAGTTCTCCGAACTACTCAAAATTTTCGCTACCAGTTCGGCCGAACTGGTCCGAATCGGACAAATACCACCTCTGAAACCACTTCTGAAAAAATAACTTTGCCAAGAAAATTGCAGGGACCTATCCAGAGAGGTTTGTCTCCAAGAACTGAAGGTAGTGGAACAGAAAAAGAATGATTAAGAATTGCAGAATTATACTTTTACTAATTATTACCATGGGTTTTAATTTTTAAAAGGGCTAGGCTCAGTTTTTGGAGCTTGTATTTTCATTAGCCACATACGAAATTAAGCCATCCCTGACTATTCAGCATTCATGCTGTTGATTCCAACTGTTGCCCAACTTATCTCCAAATATATCTCCATGCTATGACGGAACTAGTTAGACAACTTTTTCTTTCATGGAATATTAACCCAATTGATATATATTAGCATTCCTGTCCATTGGAAGAATATCAAACAGAGGTTTTCTTCTTCCTGGTAAACTATTTTATTATAGAGAATATAAAACTCTTGATTGACTTTCCACTTTGGGTGTGCCTCTGCCTGTAGGATATGAATGTACTGCATGTCATATAGAATGGTGGACAATTCTTGTCTGTTCCTCAGATAAGCAGCCTTTTCAAAGATGGCAATCCAAGGAATTCTTTTCAGTTAATCTATAAATGCCTTTTGTAAATGACCATATAATTTATTCCCCAACCTGCATTTTTTAAATTTAACATTTTAAGCTATCATCCCAAATTCTTATTAGGCCGTAATGGGAAAAAAAGGCTTGCATAATCGAGATGATTTACAGGGAGTAGGCCAGAAATAGATACCTGATTTTGTATTGTTGCCAAGAAAACTACATGGGTGTGTCCATGTAATCACCAAAGCGAAGTCAACTTGAGGGAGGCTTTACTAGAAGAAGAGCTTTTTAAGTTGAAGTCCAATATTGTGCAATGCTCTTCCAAAACAGGCCTGCAAGGCTTGTTGGGAGCATGTGTGAATACGCAGGTTTGTTGTCTGTTTTCTGTGCTTTGACCAAGTGTTCATAATAATTACAAGAAACTGTTCTCAGATGCTGTAGGTATATATCCTTTAAAAGTCCAAGTACAGAATATTTCTACTGGATTGCCCTATCCACTTATTGACATTGGGTTGAATTCTGAAGAGGCTAGACTCCATCTTTATCTCCAGTGGTTCATTAAATGCATTTCGTCCTCAGCTATTAAGGAAAGATAGCCATCAATTCTTATTTGTTGTAACATAATCCATTATGTCACTCTTTAGACATATCTCATTCTAATGTGAACAAAATACTGAGGAAGGCAAACACACTGGAAGGGCAAGTGGGTATTTCCTTCTAATGCAAATGCTTCATCTCACAGAACATACATAAATAGAATAGAATAGAATAGAATAGAATAGAATAGAATAGAATAGAATAGAATAGAATAGAATTTTTTATTGGCCAAGTGTGATTGGACACACAAGGAATTTGTCTTGGGGCATATGCTCTCAGTGTACATAAAAGAAAAGATACGTTCATCAAGAATCATAAGGTACAACACTTAATGATAGTCCGGGTACAAATAAGCAATCAAATCATATTAGGAACCAGTCAATATAAATCATAAGGATACAAGCAACAAAGTTACAGTCATACAATCATTAGTGATGGGAACGATGAGAAGATTAAGTAGTGCAGACTTAGTAAATAGTTTGACAGTGTTGAGGGAATTATTTGTTTAGCAGAGTGATGGCGTTCGGGAAAAAACTGTTCTTGTGTCTAGTTGTTCTGATGTGCAGTGCTCTATAGCGTCGTTTTGAGGGTAGGAGTTGAAACAGTTTGTGTCCAGGATGTGAGGTGTCTGTAAATATTTTCACGGCCCTCTTTTTGACCCGTGCAGTATACAGGTCTTCAATGGAAGGCAGGTTGGTAGCAATTGTTTTTTCTGCAGTTCTGATTATCCTCTGAAGTCTGTGTCTGTCTTGTTGGGTTGCAGAACCAAACCAGACAGTTATAGAGGTGCAGATGACAAACTCAATAATTCATCTGTAGAACTGTATCAGCAGCTCCGTGGGCAGTTTGAGGTTTCTGAGTTGGTGCAGAAAGAACATTCTTTGTTGTGCTTTTTTGATGATGTTTTTGATGTTAGGTGTCCATTTTAGATCTTGTGATATGGTAGAACCTAGAAATTTGAAGGTCTCTACTGTTGATACCGTGTTGTCTAATATTGTAAGAGGTGGAAGTATGGGTGGGTAGTAATGGAAATTTTGCACTCCATTTTTATTGTATTGGATTTCAGACGTCTAGTATGGAGGCTGATTATAGATATAAATTTGAAGGAAGAGAAAACTAAGAACAATTGTGGTCACAGTTTCAAGAGGATGTGGTCTTAGCAACTATGGTCACAGTTGCAAGAAGATGTGGTCTCGGAACAAAGGAACAAAAACAACTATTAAAGCTCAAAATATCCAAAACATCAGCAGGTATTATGTTCTGCAAGATACCACCTCCCCCGACCTAGAAAATCAGCCCCCAAGATCTAGAAAACCTCATTAGCATCCTAAAATATACTCTCCCATATGAGGTACTGTAATTCCATCCCTTAAGATGGGGAATTGAGACAGTAAGGAAATAACCTCAGACATTGTGGGATGGCATTAATTAAGTACACCTGTGCGCATTATGGAGAAACCAATGGCAGCACTTTCTTGTTTCCTGTGATAAACTACAAAAAACCATGTATGACTTGATTGGGGTTCCTCTTATTGACTGGGAGGCATGCCTTTACTGTTGTGCATTGATAAAGGTGTTTTAGCCAAGAGTTTCACATATCTGGTGAACTTCATTGAGAGTCGTCTCAGGGCAACGGACCATGGTCCAATCACCTGTGTTTACAGATATGACAAGTTACATATTGTTTTGGGAGAAATTTCATATTTGATGTTTGAATATCCATTCATTGAGTATTATTTAGTTCTGGTCACTTGTTCATTTCAATTAGTAAAGATCTAGCATTTATTTAGCAGATCATAGTATGTCAACATTCAGTTCTCTGTTCCAGAAAGGTCAGCAGACATTGTGGAAATATAAATAGCAGCCTGGCAAAAGATGGTCCCAAACAGACAACAGTAGTGGCATACCCAGTCAGTGTCACTGGGAGTTGAACAGCATACAGATTGATAAATAAATAAAGAGCAGATGACCTGGAAGTGGCCAGAGAATGCTGTATTTTCACTTTCACATCAAAATCTAAGACCAATTTATTGCAGGACACAATAATGCGAAGGAGAAAAAAATTAAAATTCTTGTGGTTGTTTGGATATACATATTCATACTTATCAGAATGTATAAATGATCCTTCCTAGTTTAACTATATTAAATATAACTCTGCACTCCTTGGTCTTGACCGTTTCTAAAATTACTCTCTTTATCTTTATTTAGAGAGGCTCTGAAATTGGAATTTTGAGTCATGGATTAAAAGGACCTGTCCTTCATAGTTTGAACAGCTTAAATAAGTGATTTATAATTATATAATGATGCATACCAAAAGAAGGAACAACAGCTAAGATGAAGATTATGAGAGTGACAGTCAAAATGCTCAGAGGAGACTATTATCTAGTAAATTATCTAGCCTGAATTTATATACTGATTTGTATTAAAAAATTATTGCCATATTAAAGCTTTAATTACAAAAATATTCTTTGAGCAATATTTTATTAGGACCACCAACATGTTTTAAAATAATGAGATTTTGAATTCTCAAAATGTATGAATGTATTATATTTCTTTAGAGATTAAAAATCCATGAAAGACATTTTAAAATTATAACTTTCAGAATAGAAAAATCTTTAAAAAGCTACAAACATAATTAATCTGAAATTTAATTGCGATTCAATGTAGATGCTGACATTTTTGAGCAGATGATTAAGCAGCATGTCTCTGATCCGCTGGTTAGGCATGCTACACATCAAGAGTGTTTGTGAATGGTTTCATTTCTGATTGGAGGGAAGTATCAGGTTGATTGCCAACCTTCTGGAGCCCCTGTGCCCTTCAACACTTTTTATCAAAGACTTGGTTGATGGAGGTGAGGGATAGTTATAAAGTTTGTAGGTAACACAAAACCGGGAGGGGTAGCTATAGTTGAAAAAAGATTTTTAAAAATGTTAGATAGGTCTAAGCAGTGGGCAGAAAAGAATGGGATGAAATTTAACTGGGAAAAAATTCTGCAGCCAGGTAGGAAAGCTAAAGCACAAATATAGGATGAGGGCAACCTGTCTTGACAATGGAACTTGTGAATAGTTATGGGTGTCATTGTTGATCACATCTTTAACATGACCCAATAGGGCAGATGCTACTAAATGGAGCAAAAACGTATTAAAAAACTATTGATAACTTTGAGTTATCAAAATGGTGAACTGTCTGGTGTATATTCTACCAAAAGGAGTGTAAATGAACTATCCCCCATTTTAATGAGTGAGTGAGAGAAGAATGAACTCCAGTTCAGATCAATCCTAATCAGGATTCAGAATACTTGCTATGGACATTTATTTCTTCATTTATTTATTAAATTTACAGATCTCACTGTTGAAGTGACTCTGGTTGGACAAGCTGAATTGTTCCACTTTTGTACCGTGTATTAAAATGCACAAATGATTCATCCTATCATTATAATCCTCAAAAATCAGTGAGGGTGATTAAACAAATTAATGCACAAGCTTTTAAAACCTCTTTGTAATATTTATTGTAAAAGTAATGTGTGTAACAATAACAATGTACATTCATGAAAATATTACATTTTAGAAATATAAATGAAAATAAAAAGTCAGTTCTCAATCTGTTTTTATGCAAAACTACAGTATTGATGATGATGATGATGATGATGATGATGATGATGATGATGATGATGATGATGATGATGATGATGATGATGATGATGATGAAATCAAGTAAGTCCATAGTGGGAGATAAAGATGTTTTTTCTTAGTAAACTTAAAATCCTTTTTAAAGAAGAAATTGTATACTGCCAATTGTTAGTACTTGTGATGTAGAGGAAAATAATTTTTTTTGTAGAAACCAAGTTCTGTATTCAAAGAAGGAAATATAATAATATTATTGACCTGTTGACCTTGATAAAAAAAATCTGTCAAAATTAAGATGATTAACAATTTGATAAAATTGCTTCAGGTAATGATTGCATAACGATATTTTGTCCTTCATGGGTTTTGATTAATTTTAAGTTATTCACTTTAAATTTTGACTTAATTACTACGCAGATACTATGGTTATAATTCTCAAAATGAAAGAATGGCTTTTATAAGAAATGTACCAGTTAGCGATTCCTTTCAGATTTCTACCAGTTTATATGTATTTGTATGTACTAAATACAGGTGAAGCTTTACACAGAAGATATGCCCTGTTACTTATTTTAATTGATGCTTTGGTACCATGGAAAAGCAACCTTGTATTCTGATATGATCATTTTTCAAGGTCTTATTATGAAGCCAAGTAATCCTTCTATTTATTTCCTGTCTGTTTCCAAAGCTGGAAGGAGAATTTCATCTCTCTACTTAACTTCTCAACAAGCTGTGTATTCAGACTAACAGGTCGATAGAGATGTCACCTGTTAAACTGAAAATGGATTTTGTAAAAATACTAATTTATAATAATTTTTCTCACCAGTACATTTATACATCCCAACTAGACTGTGTTGTTTCTCTGTGTCGTATAATATTTGTGGGTATATGCATATTTATTTATTTATTTATTTATTTATTTATTTATTTATTTATTTATTTATTTATTTATTTATTTATTTATTTACTTATTTATTTATTTATTTATTTATTTATTAATTATGTCATGTCATGTTTATGTAGTATATATTGGAGGTGGTGACTCTTTGAGAGCTGTATGCAACGAAATTTCATTTTAATATATGCCAATTAGTGTATATTTAAAGTGACAATAAAGTTATTCTATTTTAAGACTAAGTCAGGGGTGTCAAACTCAATTTCATTGGGGGTTGCATCAGGTTGAGTTTGACCTTGGGGGGGTCAGAGTGGGCCTGGCCAGCTTGACCTCACTTGTGTCAGGGGCGCCTGTGGTGGCCCGAGCGCTCTGCCAGCAAAAACGGGTTCCTGAACTCCGTTTTTGGCTGCGACAGCCTCCTGCAACCCTCTGACAGTGAAAATGGAGCTTGGGTGGGCCCTCCCGAGCTACATGAGTCACCTAACAGCCACATGATTCATTTAACAATAACAATAAAATCAGGTCTGGAACAATTGCATCACTTAGCGACCAAAACTCAGGTTCTAACTGTGGTTATAATTTGAGGACTGCTTGTATAACAAGCCTACATAGAAAGGGCTACAATGATAAAATAAAAATCCTTGTATATTCTTATTGTACATAAAGTATAAAGTACCATATAATTAATTTTATATTAAATATAGAACAGCATACAAAAATCAGTTACCATTCCAGAGGAAGAGTACAGTCCAAATTGTATAGTACAGTACAAGTATTTGGAAATGCATTTCAGATAGTCCGACAAAACTTTCTAGGTCGAACAATTCTAATCCTGTACTTTATTTCAATGATATTGGCAGCAATAAATATTATGTTTCTCTTATATGCAGATCTTCTGTAAGATGATCTATCCCCACTAAGGCCTTTTTTATAGTCCAATGGTGGACTCATTGCCACTGTAATGGAGTCTTTCCATGTTGCTGCTAATTTTTGTTCACCTTTCCCAGTTTCACAACATTGTGGTCTTCCCATAATGTGTCCAAAATCTGGGGAGAATTCTGGATTGATTTGTTCTGATTAATTTTATTCTAGCCTATCCATAGTATTGTCAAGAGTCTTCGCCAACAACAAATTTTATGTAAGTTATACACACACACCCCCAAACACATATATGTATATGTACTGGTATACATATACTAGTTGGTATACATATCTCAGCTGATTGGGAACAGAGCCTATGGCCTAGTGGTTAAGCTGCTGCCCTGCAAGGCAGCCGGCCCGGGTTCAAATCCCAGTAAGGGGTATGGCTATCTGACGAGAGCAAAATAAGCTCGAAATAGATCTATAATAGTCTCCCTTTATTTTCATTTATCAGCAAAAAATCCTACATATATATATATATATATATATATATATATATATATATATATATATATATATATATATATATATATATATATATATATATATATATATATATATATATATATATATATATATATATTTGTTTTCTGAGGTTATATATATATACTGCAATGTACTCGCTACCTAATTAGGTAATAAATACCCAATTCTCCTGCTTTCTTTTCTCCCCACAATTCTGTGAGGGGATGGTTGGGTTAAGGGAGAATGATTGGCTGAAAGTCACCTAACCAGCTTTCATGCCTAAGAGGAATGGTGGTGTGTAAAACTCACAATCTCCTAATATCTAGGCCAGTATACCAAACTGTCTCTTTCTTCTCTTTTAAATCTTGCCTAAATGCTCTTAATTTTTTTAAATCTTACTTTTGCTTTTAGTCTTTCATTTTATACTTTATCTTGACAGCCTCCAAAACAACTGAAAACTACCAATTATTTAGAATGCAAGTATAACCTACTACTAAATAAATAATAATAGTAATAGAATTTTTTTTTGCATGAAGTGACATTGGAATAGGATTTGAAAACAAAGACTGAGGTCTGTTCTTTGATCTCAAAAGATTGCCAAAATAGTTTTGCAACATAGTCCTCTCCCGAGGCTGCTGCTGTCCCTCCAGCAACTTTTGCTTTCCCCTAGAAGGGACAAGAATCTCAGAACTCAGAGAGTGCCTTGGATCTTTTTATCTAGGCAATTTAACAATACCGATAGTAATCTCTATTTTTGACCACTTGTCAACTATAAACAACAATGTGGATTCTTTAAAAAGTCTCTTAAGGCTTTTACACAACTATAGACAACTATGCACTTCTAGAAGCACAAACTAATGTTTAGAGTAGTGATGGCGAACCTATGGCACGGGTGCCACAGGTGGCACGCGGAGCCATTTCAGCCGGCACGCGAGCCGTTGCCCTAGCTCAGCTCCAGTGCGCATGTTCGTGCCTGCCAGCTGATTTTTGGCTCACACAGAGGCTCTGGGAGGGTGATTTCGGCCTCCGGAGGGCCTCCAGGGTGGCGGGGGTGGAGCATTTTTGCCCTCCCCAAGCTCCAAGAAAGCTTCTGGAGCCTGGGGAGGGCGAAAAAACGGGCCTACTGGGTCCACTGGAAGTTGGGAAACAGGAGAGTGGGGGGGCGCACACGCATGCGCAGGGGGGTGGGCCGAGGGAGGGGCTTTGAATTATGGGTGTGGGCACACACGCACATGCGATAGCGCGCGCGCACACTATTTCGGCACCCGAGGAAAAAAAGGTTCGCCATCACTGGTTTAGAGAGAGCAACCTGCACTTTAAACACCAGCTCAAACATCATAGAAGAAAGGACTCCCTATTACAATGCAATGAAAAGAGAAGGGGATTAACTATAACTGGATTCTTCTAGCAAACCAGATTGTCCTACATATTTACTGTAGTAGGGATAAAAAATGTTTCTTTGTCTAAAAAAGAGCTATTTCTTTGTCTTTAAGCCAAGTTTTCTAATGTCAACTCCACCTGATACACTTACAGGCAGCCAAATGACTACCCAGTGAAAGAGAATGTAAAGAGTTTTGCTGACATTCAAATACACTCAATCCCTGGCATGCTGCTCAAAACGAAACCTTACCTGGCTACATTTCAAATATTCAAATATTTCCATTATGTGTGGGTGATAAAATACATTCACTTTTCACTTCTCCACACAAGCCAAAGGTCTTTCTGTAAGCACTAAGAATAATAAACTGCCAACTATAAACAACTTTGAGAATTTAGCCTTGACCAAGAGCAATTCAAATAAACTCCTAGAGATAATTAATAACAAAGATTACAGATAAAGCTCTAGAAGTACAGATGATTCATTCTTTTGGGGCACTGCCAGATAAAATATTGAGAAAATTAAGGAAGCAACAGCAGATACTGTTAACAACATGTATAGCAGCAGAACCTCTGATTTACTTAATGGCAATTTCTCCTAAAATACTCCTCTGATTGTATTTTTACCTGAGGATTCTCAACAGTAAATTAAACAGAAGAAAGATGATATCCAACTCTAATAGATGAATTACAGAAGGCTATTTTCAATATTTTGGATGAACCAGCCACCACCAATAGATCAGCAACTTCTTTGTTTTGGCCAAATATTGGGGCTTCTGTATCCTCAAGTACACAGAACCTAAGATGGATGATCCAAGTCTGTGGAATGAACTGTCAGGTGAAAACTTATATGGATGCTAACGACAGAATATTAAACAAAACTAAGTCAACTTAGTGATATGTTGCATAACCCTGGAAAGCTGTTGAAACATGTAGTGACATCAAGAAGGGAGTAGTGACATCAAGAAGGACATCAAGGGAGCTGAGGTGGCGCAGTGGTTAGAGTGTAGCACTGCAGGCTACTTCAGCTGACTGCTAGCTGCAGTTCAGCTGTTCAAATCTCACCGGTGTTAAGTCCCCATAAAAGAGGCGAGAGGCGAGGCAGTGACTTCAGCTCTTTATTCGGTTTCAGCAAGTACTTCAGCAAAGCATAGTCTGTGGCAGGGATTTAAATAGGGAGCCGGCAAAACCGGCAGCCAATCGGAGCCCGGCAAGCAGGCAGGCAATCAGGCTAAGCCTATGCAAATCCCTGGTCGGACTGGAGTGAGAACTTTTCCAGTCTTTCAATACATTACATCCCTCCCCCTTCAGTTTGATGTTAATTAGCATACATAGTCTTCAAGATACGTGGGACGTCTAGCAAGCCTACTTGACCTGCGCAGTTCATTCGGGGTGTTAGCTGGAACCAGAGATGACGTGTTTTTGCTCTCTGGCTCCATCTGTGGATTATTCTGGAACCCCTCATTACTGATGTTGGATTTATTGGGTGTGGACTCTGTGTCATCGCTGGAGGGCGCCTCCGGACTGCCAGCTAAGTACTCTGGCTCCGGGAAACTAGTTGTAACTGTTGGAAAAGTGATGTTAGAACTCGGGCCCTCCCAGTCAGCATTCAATGGCCGGCGTCCTCGTAATTGATCCATATGGCGCCATTTTCGGCCATCCTCCAACTCCATTATATAGGACTTTGGGCCTGTTATTTCCAGGACCCTCCCCGGAACCCATAATGGCCCTTCTGCATGATTCCTTCATATATGAGGTCATTTATTTTGAACCCCCTAATCTGTGCTGTGTTGGACGTTTCTCTGTTATTACAGTAACTTGGGTGTAACCTGTCTAAGGTGGATCGGAGTTTCCGGCCCATCAAGAGCTCTGCAAGGCTTTTCCCTGTAGCCGTGCTTGGTGTTATGTGTTGCGTGGCTAATAGCTTGTCTATGCGTGCCTGCCAGTCTCCCGGCTTCACCCGGCCCAGGGCTTCCTTTGTTGCTCGCACTGCTCTTTCCGCCAATCCATTGGAGCTCAGCTGGAAGGGAGAAATCAACGTGCGTTTTATGCCTAAGCTTGCTAGGAACCCCTCAAAAACTGTCGATGTTAACTGCAGCCCATTATCTGATACCAGTGTGTCCGGCAACCCATGTGTTGCAAATAACTTCCTCAGTGCTCGGATAACCGCTTCTGTGGTTGTGTTGTGCATCAAAACCACCTCCAGCCATTTCGAGTAAGCATCTATTACTATTAGAAATGTTTGCCCGTGAAACGAGCCTGTGAAATCCAAATGTATGCGTGACCAAGGGGCCTGGGCTGTTCCCATTCAAGGGTTGGGGATTTGGGGGGTAGTGCTCTGGACTCTTGACACAGAGTGCACCCTGTGACCCAGTCCTCTATATGGTTGTCCATGTTGGGCCACCACACATAACTTCGTGCCAGTGCCTTCATTCTAACCACCCCAGGTGCCCTTTGTGTAGTCCCCTTAGAATATCCTCTTGTAGTGACAGAGGAGTGAGGACCCTATCACCCCATAGTAAGCACCCCCCTTGCACCTGCAGTTCATGTCGCTTCGTGTATGGTTGGAAACTGGATTCAAATGGCCCTTTTGGCCACCCCCTCTTAACCCAGTTCATAATCGTTCTGAGCTCGGCGTCTCTGGTCGTTTCGGCTGCAATGTCTTTTGCTGTTATCAGCCCCGGCTTATCAATGTCTATCATGAGGATTGGGAGGCCCGGAGTGGGTTCGTCCACTAAATCTGGTAAGGTGCAGTGGCTCAGTGCGTCTGCATTGCCCATGTGCTTGCCAGGTCTGTGTGTCAGAGAGTAGGAGTAGGCGGCCAGAAAAAGGGACCATCTGACCATTTTCGGGGGCATAGCATCCGGCGTGGGCTTGTTAGCCGCTAAGAGCCCTAATAAGGGCTGGTGATCAGTGACCAGCTCGAAATGCCGCCTGTACAAGTATTCGTGGAACCGCCTTACTCCTGCAACCAATGCCAGTGCTTCTCGGTCAATTTGGCTGTAGTTCCTCTCTGCTGCCGAGAGAGTTCTTGAGAAATAGGCAATGGGGGCTTCGCGGCCATCTGGAAGTCTGTGGCTAAGCACTGCCCCCACCCCCACAGGCGATGCATCGCATACTAGCACCACTGGCAAGGTTTCATTAAATTGGATTAAAACATTGTCTTGCAATAACAAATTTTTCACTGCTTCGAAAGTTTGTACTTGTGTGTGTCCCCAAATCCACAACCCGTTGTTTGCAAGCAGCTTGTGCAGCAGCTCCACGACGGTCGCTTTATTTTTCAGGAACATGCTGTAAAAATTAAGATGTCGTAAGAAAGCCTTTAGTTCTGTCTTGTTGGTAGGCACTGGAGCCTCTCTGATGGCTCTAAACTTGCTTTTGGTAGGGTGTAATCCAGATCCATCTATTCTGTACTCCAAAAACTCCACCTCAGAGACTCCTATCTGGCTCTGAGCCCTGCATCTCTGAATCTCGAGAGTACTTCTCGCAGCCGTTCTCTCAATTGGGTTTTGTCCCTTGCGATTACTAGTACATCGTCAAAATAGGGAATGACCCCTGGGATTTTGTTCAACACTCATTCCATTATTCCTTGAAAAATCCCTGGTGCTACGCTAATGCCAAATTGCAACCTATTACATTTGAAAGCCCCGCGGTGGGTCACGATGGTTTGTGCTAAGGCGGTCTCATGGTCGACCGGAAGTTGTTGATACACTTGCGCGAGATCAAGCTTAGCGAAAATGGCACCCAGCCCCAGCATATGTAACAAATGCTGTACAACTGGCAACGGGTATGCAACACTTTGTTTAACATGCATTTGTAGTCAGCGCATAAGCGCACAGACCTATTGCTCTTTAAAACTGGCACTATGGGGGTTTCCCATTTTGTGTGGTCTACTGGCTCTAAGATTCCCTGAGCTATTAACCTGTCTAATTCTTTTTCTATGAGTGGTTTTAACACGAAGGGAACTTTCCTGGGGCATAATCTCACTGGTTGGACTCTGGGGTTTAAGTTAAAAGATATAGGGGTGCCCACATACTTGCCCAGAGATGGGTCAAACGCCTCCTGGAACTCCTGCAGCAGGTCATCGCAGTCATCCACAATTGTCGCGTTGATCTCTTTGTCATCCCTGGTCAGCTCGATTCTCAGTGTTTTGCTCCAGTCGCGCCCTAGTAGACTTGGGATGTGGTCTCTGGCGATTGTCAGCGGGAGGCTTGCTTCCTGGTCTTCGTATTGAACTCTCACTCATTTGATTCCCATCACGGGAATCCGGTTCCCTTGGCAGTCTGCGATTCTTATTCTCTGTGTTGTCAGTTGCTCCGGGGTGAGATTAGGCATGGCTCTCTTTGCTGTGGCCCAGGAAACGATTGTGATAGAGGAGCCCGTACTATTTGCATTCGGCAAGGTGATTACCAATAGGGTGATGTACGTCGGGGGGGGGGTGTTTCATCGCCATTGAGTTGATTGATTCGGATGCAATTCATTCCCGCAGATGGGGTGAAATTGTTGGGTCGCCTGTACTGACCTCTGTCCTCCCGCCTGGCATCGTTTGAGTAGTAATTTCGGCTTGGCCCTCTTGGAGGGGGATGCTGCGCCTTGCAAACCTTTGTTATGTGGCCAAATCTCCCACATCTGTGACACACAGCGTCCTGGAACTGGCATGATGCTCAGGGGTGCGGTCCCCCGCAGCTGGGACATGGTGTTATTTTCCGGCCTGGACGGTGCTCCATTTGGAAAACTTCCTCCTTGCCTTCCTCGGCTTCTTCTATGGGACTCTGGACATGGGTTTCGTTTACCTCGGGACTTGTCTTTGTTTGAGCCGGCGGGGTTTTCTTCCTGAGTACATCAGCAGCCTTGTCAGATGTCTCGGCTGCGGTGGCCTCCTTTAGGGCTACCTGTAGCCTAAGGCCATCATCTTTTGCTAGAAATCTTTTTTGTAACACTGCGTCTCGGACTCCTTGCACCAGCTGGTCTAGCAAAACTTCCTCTAGGTTTGTGAACCTGCAGTGGACTGCTATTTTCCACAAAGCAGTCATATAACTGTTGATACTCTTGTGCTCTTGCTGCAGACGTTCATAGAATTGGTAGCGGCTCACAATTTTGGAAGGTGCGGGGATCATCGTGTTTCTTCAACACCTCCTGTAATCTGGACCATGTGGTCCCTTCTATTGTAGCTGGCTCCAGTAGTGCTACAGCCGTATCAAAAACGTCTGGTCTGCAGTGGGTCAGGAACATGTCCCTTTCCTGTCGTCCGAGAGTGCGCTCATGTCGTTTGCTCCCAGGAAACATTTCCCAGGAAACATCGGAATCTTTTAAGGTAATTTTCCCAGGTCTCTCTTCCTTGGTTAAATTGTGTCAGCGGGTGGTAAGATGATGCCTCAGTTTCGTAGAACTGAGGCATTGTTTATCCCCTTTCACACCAATTCCATGGGACGGAAAGCATCCTCTCCCACGGTGCTATTGCTAAGAAGAATCCAAGTGGCTGATCAGTGTGTGTACCTGAATACCTCAGGTTCTTCTTATCTTTCAGGGGTGTCAAACTGGCAGCCCGCAGGCCGGATGCGCCACATGCAGGCCATGCCTACCCCAGCTCCATGAATTGGGAATGTCACGAAACATCACATAATGGCAATGTGATGTCGCGAGTTTGACACCTGTGCCTTACATCTACAAATGAATAACTCAATAAGAAGCCATACCTCTTGTTCCACTCCTTCTGGTCTACAGGTTTGCTAAACAATACAACTATTCAAATATTAACTTGGAATCTAGGAAGTAAGAACTAATTATTTGTCTTATAGGATTTCTGTCCAATTTTATTCTGAATACAATACAAAAAACCAACAGCTAAAGATGGACAGAGTTAAAAGCTTGGATTTAAGTGTGGCATGGCAAATAGAAGAGAAAGTTTAGGCGAAAGGAGATTGATCCTTTGATCAGTGAAGTTACCCAGAAAGAGTACAAAATTGATGCTGGAGGTTTACAGACCGCTTCAAACATTTCACAAAATTACAGAATTGGAAGGGACCTTGGAGGTCTTCTAGTCCAACCTCCTGCTCAAAAGAAAACCCAATACCATCTAATTAGTCTTCTAATATATGGATAAACACAGAACAAATCTTGATAATTACAAAAATTCAATGTGAGGCTGGGGGCATTTACATAAGGTCATATAAATAACAGCAATATTACTGAAGAATTCCATTCCATACAATCTTCATGGTCATTTAGGGACCATAAAAGAAATGCTGCTGGTACACAGGTATGCAAAGTGTAATCTGCAAATTGTAGGGGGCCATAAAGGGTCTCTTTTTCTTTCTGTTTAGGACAAAGTGTTTTACGATTCTAATTTATACTAAGGATATTCCACAGCTTATCTCAAAGCACAGACTGCTGAAAAGGAAAACAAAAAGCAAAACAAATATATTGAAGAGAACTGCAACTGTGAATGTAAAAGCATGTAAGCCAGACTTCCTTGACCTAATATTGTTAAAATGTGCTGGATTAGAGTTTACACATCTCCTGAGTAATACTTTTAATAGCCATACAATGGAATTAGTCCATTGGGCAATGATTTTCTAACAGCAATTTAAATCCACCTGAAGAATTAGAAGTTATCAGTTCCTCCCTCAAAAACAGTATCATTGGAGGATTAAAACTCATTTCTAATAGCTCTAATTATTGTTTTAGTTAGTAAAGGTTTATACATAGTTAAGAATCTGGAACACTTATATCTTGGAATATTTCCCATTAAACACAAAGTAGCATTTATTTCGAAGTGTACACTGCACTGTTTAAAACATTTCGGTATACAATTGATATTTTTGTTTTCAAGAAGCCAAAGCGACTTTGGAATTAAACCTATAGTAATTAACGGAATGTAGTACAGTAATAGGGAACCAGGCTAAAAATCGCAAAACTTGAGGCCACCGAGAGGTGACGATGAGTTTCGCCCCAGCATGCCCTGATTCGCAGCGGCAGGACGAGCGGAATGGAACTTTCACCTCTTTTAACCAATTGTAGTCTTCTATTGTCAATCAGACGCTAACAGAACAAATAAAATCCCTCCCCTCGAGCACTATCTCCAACGACACGTCACAATTCATCTCTATTCTTGAAGCGGCGGAATCTACCCACTTTGGGAAACCAAAGAGAGAGAGAGAGAGAGAGAGAGAGAGAGAGAGAAAAGGGCGGGCCTCCCTGGAGTTCCCACCTTTCTAACGAATTTCTATTGGTGTCGTAACTGGTTTCGGTATTGCTATTGGCTCTTTTTGATGGCCACTCAAATAGCGGCTCTGCTGGGCGGGGCAGGCATCTGTCGTGCCCCGAGTCTCTCCGTCCATCAGCTCTTCTGTCTTCCTCACACTTTTGTCGGGAGCTCCAAAGCAAGTCGCGCCGAGATCGGCTACGCCAAGGGGAGAAACAGCGGGCCTGGAGGGGCGTCGTCTTGACCCAGAGTGAGACAGAGGAACAGGCGTGCGTTCTGAAGGAACTTTTTTTTTCCTGAGAAAAGGGTAAAAAAAAGGGGAACCTCTTTCTTTGTGTGAGCGCTCGTGTGTATGTGTGTGTATAGGGATTTGGGATGGTTGGCTGGAACAGGCTCTGGAATAGCGGTTCTGTCAGCGGCGGGAGGGGCCGGAATAGCGGGTTTCTTTTCTCCTCACGGCGAGGTCGCAGCTTTGAACCCTCGTCCCCACCCGGGGAATTGGCTCTTTTCGCCGCGGCCACTCTCCTCCCCCGCCTTTGTGTTTCCTTCCCTCTCTGAGGAGAGGCGGGAGGCGGCGAGGAGCCAAGAAGCGGGGTTCAGGGCGTGCCGGTTACTGTCCTCCGGTCCCGATCTGGAGGGGCGACAAGTTATGGTGACGACGGAAGGCGGCCAGCGAGGTGGACAAGCGAGTGACTGGTGTGGCTCGAGCCCCACGCGCCGAAGTGGGACTCGGTTGTGGGCTGTGAGGGAAGGCGGCGAGGAAAGCGAGTTGCTACCGGCAGAGGGAAAAAAAGGGTCCCGATGCGAGGCTCTACTCGCGGCTCGTCCACGTCTAAAGGGTCAGGTCGGGATACTTGAAGCTTTTTAGATCCTCCCGCTGAGGTCTCCGAATCTGAGACGGTCCCATTCCGCTTGAGTCACTGGTGAGGGAACTCCGGGAACTTAAGTTGGGCCAAGTTCTGAGCCAAACGGGCAGCGTCGGGAGGTATCAGGTCGCCGTGCAAGCCTGTGGTCGCTGCTTCTTTTACCTTTGCCCGGCGGGTTTCTCCGGCTTAGTCAATTGCAGCAAGAATTAAAAGGGGGACAGAGAAAAGGAGAGGATTCTCTGGCCCTTCATTATGGAGCATTTTAAAACTTCCACCATAACTCAAACAACAGCCCTCCCCTTGCTAATTTTTAAGAGTGGGTTGACAAAATGATAAAAAGAACATGAAATCAAACAGAGCTTTCTAAATTTCATATTATGATTTGCAGTCCATCTCCGGGCACTTAACCCTAGTTATTGTTTTCATTTTAGACTTTGCTATATCCTTTGCTATATATAAACAATTAAGGAGCAGTCTTAACATTTGTATAACTTTTATATGGGACCTACATTAAATGCTCACAGAAATCACAGACTACATGCATGATCCATCAGCCTGCAATAAGCTATCTCAAATGATTCAAAGATTTTTGTGCAAATGGATTGGATATATAGATAGTCCTCAACTTATGACCACAATTGAACCCAAGATTTCTGCTGTAAGACATTTGTTAAGTGAGTTTTGTCCCATTTTATGAACTTTGTTGCCACAGACGTTAAGTGAATCATTGCAGTTGATAATTTAGTACCATGATTGTTAAGTGAATCTGTCTTCCCCATTGATTTTGCTTGTGAAAGGTTGCAAAAGGTGATCACATGACCTTGGAACACAGTAACGGTCATAAGTATGAATCAGTTGCCAAGCATCTGAATTTTGATCACTTGATCATAAGGATGCTACAAAGATTGTGTGAAAAATGGTTATGTACCTTTGAACAGCCACTAAATAAACTGTTGTAAATTGAGGACTACCTGTACCAAATCTCATTAACTGACATGATTTTTGCATGGGATCCTTATAGAGCAATGAGACTAATTATACATCATATCACTACTGATGTGTTGCATTGTCATTTTCAGACCAGTCAACTATTCTAGGATCATTCCCTTGAGGTCTCCATTTCCAATATTAAGCAGATCTGCATGTTTCTACTTCTCTTCTGAGCCAAAGTTAAAGAAGTGCTGCCTCCTGCTGAAAGATATAAACAGCCTATAGCCTTGATGGCAAACCTGTGGCACGTGGAGCCATATCTGAGGGCACGCGAGGCGTTGCTCTATGTCAGCTCCAGCGTACATGAACACGCTGGGCAACTGATTTTCGGCATTCCGGAGAGTGGGGGGAGGCTGATTTTGCCCTTCCCCAGGCTTCAGGAAAGTCTCCGGAGCCTGTGGATGGCGAAAAATGGACCCAACAGGCCTACCTGAAATTTGGAAATGAACTTCCGGTTGGGCCGTTTTTCGCCCTCCACAGGCTTCAGGAAAACCTCCTCAAGCCTGGGGAAGGCGAAAAACGGGCCTACCGGAAGTTCATCCCCGAATTTAAGGTAGGCCCATTGGGTCCATTTTTCACCATCCACAAGCTCCCGAGGCTTTCCTGAAGCCTGGGGAGGGCGAAAAACGGGCCTACCGGAAGTCCGGAGGCTTCAGTGAGGTCTGCACACATGTGTGGAGGGCAGTGCAGGGGGGTTGTGCGCACATGTGTGCGGGGAGGGGGGAGGGCATTGCATTGTGGGTGTGGGCACGTACACCCGAGCAAAAAAAGGTTCGCCCTCACAGGCCTATAGAGTTTTAAACATCAAAACACTCAATGGAAATAGACTATGTTAGCTTTGGAGATACAATTTTATGTTTAAGATAAGTTCCATCTTTTTAAACATAGTTATTTTAAAAGAAAACTATTCTGTCATTATGCAAGATCTAATGAATAAGAATAGAGCACTTCTAACTATTATTGTGCTGACAGATGATTGTATTGGAAGCAGTTAAGAGGAAATTGGGAAGAATGAACACAACAGCGAGATGATATGGGAGAAAAATTGATCTCTGTGTTATGTAACCATTTGTTGCTGATAACCTTGAGTTATGCCCTTGCTTGTTTGCCCTTGTTTTCCCTGGTCCTTTTTCCTATTGCTCTGATATTGGTTCCAAGTGGAAATATGAGGTTCTGAGGCGTAGTTACTCTTATATTAGAAGGAAGCCATATAAAACTAAATCATGTATCACATTCATTTGCATAAAACTATCATAATTTTGGCTTTTTTGATGCTGCTAAAATTGGTAGGTCTGTGGTTGTAATGATTTATTTCTCCCAGATAGATATGTTGTGTGATTTAACGTTGGTTCCATTTGGGATCTAAGGAAAAATAATCTGACTCCATAAATTCGGTAGATCCAAATTTTTGAGCAAGCAATACCAAAAAATGGTCCACTTTGTAATTGTGTTGTCTCATTGAATGCAGATAGGCATGACAGTGATTTCATATGCAACCTATGTAAAGTTTGTATAGACTCTTGCTTTAGGTTCCAATCTAGGTCAATCATTGGGATCAGATGTTTAGTCTTCCAAGCTTTCAAAATTGTGCGGGAGCCCATCCTCAGGGAAGTTCTCTCTAATGGAACGTTAGATTCCATTAGTCTGAAAGCTTGGAAGACTAAATTTCTCGACCCAGTGACTGACCCAGATTGAATCCTGCAACATTATCCTAGGATGTGTAGAATTGCGCTCTTGCTTTAGATCACAATTTTATATCATGATGGAGATCTGTAGAAATAGGTGTTTGGTGAATTAATTATTTTCTCATACATATGGACCCTATGTAAGAGTTATGTAAAAATTGGATTTTAGCCAGATCTTGGGACTGGTTCTAGACAGAAGAAAAAGAAGTTACAGACCAAAGAATTATCAGAGACATGCATGGATCTTAATTCAAACTGATATTATAGCAGATGCCTCTGTGGAATAGAATCTACTTCATAAAATCATGAAGAAGGAAAAATATGGATTTGGATAGCTAGTTGGTTTATAATGTCCTATCTGTTATTGAATCAGTACATTCAGAATATGATGTTGGATGAGGGTTTTGTCAAAGGCACTTAGATTCCTATAAATGTATATTTTATAGGCAAAGAAAATTAATTTTCTTCAAGGGAATCTGTGTTCGCAAATTAATTTATATGCAACTAGATCTTCTGCCAGAAGAAATACGACTGGAAATGCCAACAAAGGTTTATCTTTCAGATTCTTCATTATTAATAAAGTGAGTAATTGTAAACATATGTTATGAAAATAGTTTCTACAGTGATAATGCTAGTATTTAGTTTCTGAAAGATACAAATTAGTCAGTTACTCTATTCTCATTCTTGTCATTAGTAAGTATTTTGGCATGACTGTTCTTGCTGCTTTTATTTGATCAAAATGCAATTATGAGTTTTGATATTTTTGATCTATTTTTCCATGAATCACTACCATGGATTTAAAAAATCTGTATCAAGAAGATATTTCTAAAATCATTTTTCCATTATTAAATGCAAAATGAAAATTGCCTTTGTACTTTTCTGTTTATTTATTTATATGTATAGCAAAGGTTGTCATTTGAAATTTTTAGATTTGATAGGTAGGCTAAATTATATTTCCACACATGTAGTTTTATGATTTAAAGATAGCAAATTTCTTAAAGGAATTTACAATATGCATAATAGATAAATATATATTCTGAATTATAGTCTTTACTTTTTAACTCTTTTGTGCTACAAAGTTTTTTTTCTAAATCAAAAGGGTGTGGAGTAAAATTAATATGAATCAACCAGATAGAACCTGATATTTTATGACTCATTAAAAAACTGAGTGACAAATAACACAGTTAGTTTAATAGATGCTTATCTTGGCATTTGAGTATGTGTTCATTTGACATGTGTACATAAGGAAATAGCATTTATAATTTAGACCTATGGTGATTTCTTTTGTAAAAGGATTCTGACAATATTTTTAAATCAGTAACAAAGTTAATATATTGTATTAATTTCAACTGTATAACTACTCCAGCTGTTTTGGAGATATTCTGCAAAAATTCCAGAATATGCAGTTTCTCTTCTGCTTTTTCCAAAATGCAAAATTAGAAATTTGCTAATACAGGCAGTTGGAATTGTATTACACTGACCCAACCAAGTGACTTTGCTATTGGTTTATTCCTAGGCCCAGTATATTGTGATTAATTAGGTTTATATACCAACTTCTTTCCCAAAGCTACTGGTGAGATACACATTCTTTCTTTCACATCCTTCCCCCTCATCCCCAGTATTCCAAATGAATTCCATGAATTTTGTGACTAAATCCGGATTTGAATGCTTTCCTTCTAAATACTAATCTTGTACTTCAGTGGTTGAGGTTTTATCATCATGCTGTTTTTTCTATACTAGTGTCAGACTCAATAATCCTTGAGAATCTATGAGGTGGATCATATCAATCATCATAGGAAATAGCTTTTTCCAAATTGACTTAATTTCAGTCCACTATCCTGGACCAATGGTTGTCCAATTTCTTAAAAACCTCCAGGAATGGAGCACCCACAACTTTGGGAGGCAAGCTGTTGTATTGACTAATTGTTCTCACTATTAAGAAATTTCTCAGTGCCAGGTTGGATCTCTCTCTGATGAGCTTCCACCCATTGCTTCTTGTCTTGACCTCAGATGCTTTAGAGAATAAATCAACCTCTTCTTCTCTGTGACATCCTTTCAGTTATTGGAAGAAGACTATCATGTCACCCTAAGCTTTCTTTTCTTTAGGCTAAACATACCTGGTTCCCTTAGCTGTTCCTCATATGAAAACCTTTAAATTTTTAGGAGGCAAGGAACTAATATATTTATCAATTAATTCTGTGATTCTTTTTGTCAGCAGCTAGTATACCAGATATGCCAGCATAAAATTACCATCAGAAAATTCAAAGCACAGAAATAACTAAGGAAACATGAAACAATCGAGCAACAGCTACAGATGTACCCACAGCATTCTTAGAAAGCTTGCTGCCACCCACCAATCACATAACTGTGTGACGTAACTGATATAGCTTAATATGAGATAATAATACAAATCTCACAATACTACTAATCTAACCAGTGTATCTTATTTTGGTTTTCTATTAGCCTCAAGTTAGGATATAGAACAATACAATTGAATTTTAGAAAGAACTTCCTAATAATAAGAGCAGTTTGACAAAGTTCTGCTAATGTTGCCATATCATGATAGTCTAATGTTCTTGTGAGAGAATGAGAGAAAAATGCCAGCAATGTATGCCAAGAATATGTACTCATCATGGTCATCCAGGGTGTGAAGCTTATCCTAGCTGTTCAGCTAAAGCAAGTAGACACCTATATCAGGCAACAGTGATACAGAAGGATGTGGACATGGATTATCACTGTAGAGACAAAAGCAAAGGCATCTTATCATACTAAGTCAGAAAAAGCAGTGGTAAACCATTCTTGAATTTACCAAGAAAACCACATGAAAAGACAAGCTGGATTGATAATACTGTGAATGACACTCACCAAGCTATTGAAAAAACTGAGGATCTTTTGGAGTATTAACTGGTATTTTCCACAAGGAAGAACTCAGAAGACCTCTAATGATAAACATCTCAATGAATCACACTTCAAACAGGATTTTACATTTTCCACATGGAATCAGGAACAGAACAAAAGGAAAGATAGCACAGTCTACAATTGTTTTCCCAATGAAAAATTCATAGTAACTCATAATAAGAAGTGCAACGAATCAAGAATTGGTAACAATTGAAGTAGTATGTAGATCTAGTAAAATAAATACACATAATTCAATCAGTAACTATGGAAGAAAGTTTAAACATCGTCTCAGGTCTACTTGAGGTTACTTAACTTTCTAAAGTTTCAACTCTTTCTTCTGGATGGTGGCAGAGTGACAACATTTTAGAATGGCCATTCCAACAGCCTTGGAACCCAGGCTGCTCTTGGAATACAGATGCTCTTCATTAATTTGTACAGAACATAAGCAGAAAAGAAGCAACCAGGCACCAACAATCACAGATTTTTATCTATTGTTTTCAAAAATATTTTTCAATCCTTTAGGAAATGATAGTATCCCAGCCAACTTTGTTGTGAGAAATTGTGAAATTTCTCAGTTTTGTCTGATTTATGTACTGCCAATACACAAAAATTCTTGTTTGCCCTAGAAAAGCAATTGTTTTGATAATTTTTGCTGGACAAATAGCATATAATTGCTACCATTCCTTACTTTTCCTTCATACTAAGTTTGTAGATCAAAACTTGAATTAGAAAGCTTAGTTAGCTTTTCTCAGAGCATGCAGCAGAGTGCACTTTTCTCGGAACTGATCAATTTAGCAAATCTTCTGATAATGTTAATCCCTGTCTGTTACTTTCTTGATTATGCTGTTCTCATTTGCCATGGCTGAACCATTGAACATAACATGGGACAATACTAGGGGGGGGGGTTTAGGACAGTCAGAGAATTAGATTTGTTTTTATCTGCATTATCTGGAGGAAACTAGAAACTGTAGGTTCAGGGCTGAAAAAAACCTGGACTAATTGAATTCTGTAACCATGTAGTTATCAGGAGTTTTGTAATCCAGACTTGATGGCTTTTCTGTAAACCCTTGTAACACTGTTTTCTTCTCTGAGATGGAAAAAATGATTGGCCCTTTCTGGATTTAAAATATTTTTTTGAATTGGTTTGGTGATATCCAGAATAAAAGAGAGCAGCAAAGAAAAACAATTCATCTGTCTTATGAAAGAGAATATACATCACACAAAAACCAGGATATCATTACTCAACATTAAAAAAGAACAGTGGCAGAATACATAGATATCAGCAAAAGAGACTGACCCTCCCCCGCCTCCCGCTTGGCACCTGCTCAGGGTGGCGCCCCAAGGCCCGGCCTGTGCGTGGACGACCCCTGCATGGCCAATGTGAGAAATGGGCTCCCTCGCAGCGCCTCCTCTTTGGGCCTCGCCTGCCTCGGAAGCCAGGGATCCTGCAGGTACCCCAGCCATGTAAATACTGTCCAAATCCTTGCAACTGGAGCGAGCCATGCAGCTGCTTCACCCACCTGCCTGCCCACTGCACCTGGGCCTGCCGGGCACCGTCTGCCCCAAACCAAGTGGCAAGGAGGCTTCAGGACAGCGCCCTTCTAGTGCCCGCCGCCCTACTAAAGGTGAAGCTGAAGCAGGTGGGGGCTAGGGGCTGTGCAGGGTTCCTCCTAACCCTAACTCAGCCCCAGCGCTCGTTGGGGGAGGCCCATACACAAGGTGTGGGTACAGGTTGAGTTTGTCATTTTACTTTCCTGCCTTTTGCGAACTTTTGGCTGCATGCAAGGAAAGCAGCAGAAGCAGCAGAAATCTTTCTCTCCTCCAAACTCCACCAGAAATGAGTCTTCATGAGACTCATTGCACTGGCACAGCTGAGTGGCTCGTTCGAGTTGCGGGGATTTGGGCAGCATTTACATGGCTGGGGTGCCTGCAGGATCCCTGGCTTCCAAGGCAGGCGATGCCCAGAGAGGAAGCGCTGTGAGGGAGCCCATTTCTCACATTGGCCATGCAGGGGTCGCCCATGCAGAGGCCGGGCCTCGGGGTGCCACCCTCAGCAGGCACCGAGTTGGAGGTGGGGGAAGGTCAGTCTCCTTACCCGGTTGCCTACCCTCCGCCTTTTTCATCAAGTGTGTGTGTGTGTGTGTGTGTGTGTGTGTGTGTGTGTGTGTGTGTGTGACAGAGAGAGAGAGAGAGAGAGAGAGAGAGAGAGAGAGAGAGAGAGAGAGAGAAACGGTGGAGAGGAAAGTCTTTCAAACAGCGTTGCCTGCAATTCTTGTTACTCCCCTCCATTGATTTCTTTCTCTCTGTCTGTCTCACTCACACTCTCACACACAGACAGACATTTGATCGCTTGAAAGGGACAGACTGCGCTTTGCTTCTATCGCAAGCATGCACTTCCCACAATCTCCTGTCCTTTCCTGAAGCAGCAACAGCTGGGTAGAAGGGGGGGCAATTCCAATGGGCCGCATGGCTTTCTGCCTCATTGTAGCAGGAGCCTAAGCAACATCCGTGGAGTGCAAACCATGGTCACTACTTGCTCCATAGCCACAAGGTCAGCTGCGGAACAGAGGGGCCCTTGGCTGCAAGGTTGCCTAGTGCTGTGGGCAGGGCTGGGACTAGCAAGACTGCGCTGCAAATATCTCCAGGCGCCTGAAGAGACAGAACTTCAGGTCCTCACTGGATCAGCTGATCTGCGGGCTGCAGGCTGAGGTTAAGGGGCCGAGCAGCCATGAGGTGATCACGCTCGCCGCCTCCTGCACCTCAAAATAAATAAGACCTCCCCCCAAATAAAGCCAAGCACTTATTTTGGGGGTCAAAAAAAAAGATAGGATCTTATTTTCGGGGAAACACGGTATGAAGTAATGTCCACTGTTGTGAAATATGAAATTGCGTAGTTTGGAACTGGAACAGATTTTTTGAATTAGTTTGCATGTTTGCTATAATTAAAAAAATCTGTTAAAAAAATCTAATTGACATCCTAGGATCATTGTCCTATGTGAAAGCATTGTCAATCAATCAATCAATCAATCAATCAATCAATCAGAATAGAGCTGAAAGGGACCTTGGAGGTCTTCTAGTCCAACCTCCTTCTCAAGAAGGAGACCCTATACCCGTGATGGCGAACCTATGGCACGGGTGCCACAAGTGGCACGTGGAGCCATATCGATGGGCACGCGAGCTCAGGTCCGGCGTGCATGTGTACACCAGCCGGCTGATTTTCGGGCCTTCTGGGCCCACTGGGAGTCAGGAAACAGGCTGTTTCCAGCCTCCAGAGGGGGTGGGGAAGGCCGTTTTCGCCCTCCCCAGGCTCCTAGAAAGGCTCTGGAGCCTGGGGAGAGCGAAAAATGGGCGTGCCATTGCATGCTGGGAGCAGGGGGGTCATGCGTGAATGTGCGGGGGTGCATGGAATTATGAGTGTGGGCACGCACACACGTGATCCCCTGCATTCCCACCCCCTTTTGGCACGCGAACCAAAAAAGGTTTGCCATCACTGCCCTATACCATTTCAGATATGTGGCTGTCCAGTCTCTTCTTAAAAACCTCCAGTGATGAAGCCCCTACAACTTCTGAAGGCAAGCTGGTTAATTGTCCTCACTTTTATGAAGTTTTTCTTTAATTTCAGGTTGCTTCTCTCCTTCATTAGTTTCCATCCATTGTTTCTTGTCTTGCCTTCTGATGCCTTGAAAAATAAGTTGACCCCTCATCTTTGTGGCAGCCCCCTTAAATACTGGAATATTGCTATCATGTCACCCCTAGTCCTTCTTTTCTCTAGCCTAGCCGTACCCAATTCCTACAACTGTTCTTCTTATGTTTTTGTCTCCAGGCCTTTAATTATCTTCATTGTTGTTCTTTGCACTTTTTCCAAGGTCTCAACATTTTTTTTGTAATGTGGTGATCAAAATTGGATGCCGTATTGCAGGTGTGGTCTGACTACTTCATGTGATTTTGATTCTATGCCTCTTTTTATACAATCAATTATATTAGCTTTTTTTGGCTGCTGCCACACATTGGTGGTTCATGTTTAAGTGATCATCCACTAGGACTCATCCTTATAGTTACTGTTTTTGAGCCAGGTTTCACCTAATCTGTATATGTACCTTTGGTTTTTCTGCTTAGGTATAAAACCTTGATTTTCTCCATATTAAATTTCCTGTTATTTAATAGGGCCCATTGTTCAGATCTGTCAAGATCTTTTCGATCCTGAGCTTGTCTTCTGGGATGTTGGCTATTCCTGCCAGCTTAGTGTCATCTGCAAATTTGTTGAGTTCCCCTTCTATTCCCTTATCTAAGTCATTTATGAAGATATTGAAGAGTACTGGGCTTAAGACGGAACCGTGTGGTACCCCACTGCTTACTTCTCTCCATGTAGCTGTAGTACCATTAAGGATTACTTGTTGAGTATGGTTTGTCAGCCAATTAAAAATCCATCTAGTGATGATGCTGTGTATCCCACATTTTTCTAGTTTACCAAGAAGTAGGTTGTGGTTTACTTTGTCGAATGCCTTGCTGCAGTCTAAGTATACTATATCACTGTTCTACTAATTTAGTTACTTAGATTGGTTTGGCATGATCTGTTTTTAACAAACCCGTCCTGACTACTGGTTATAACTTTATTTGTTTTTAGATGTTTATATATCTTTGTTTATTTATTTATTTATTTATTTATTTATTTATTTATTTATTTATTTATTTATTCATTCATTCATTCATTCATTCATTCATTCATTCATTCTAACATATTCCCAGGTATTGATGTTAGGCTGATTGGTCTGTTTTTTCTCCTTTTTTGAAGAAAAAGGCTCTTTTCCAATCCTCTGGTAGTTCCCCAGTGTTTCAATAATTTTTAAAGATATGGTACAATGGTTCTGAGATAACATCTGCCAGTTCCTTCAGAACTCTGGGATATAATTCATCAGGTCCCAATGATTTATATTCATCAAGATCAGACATGTTCTCTTACACTCAAAATTTAAATCTTAAACCTTAAGCTTTGCTTTTAGTTCTTATTTGGTAATTCATAAAACAAACTGTATATGGTATTTTGATAATATATTTTTTCTTGCCTGTTTCTCTTGATAGAGAAAAAAATGCACTATAGTTTTCAGAATTACTTCGTACTTTTTAACTTGTGCCTTTGCCTCAAGAAAGAGACACTAGTGAATACTCAATAACATTCTAAAGAAATACTCTGGAAGTTTAAATTGTTTCAATTTCCATCAAATAGTTACTTAATAGAAAAGGCATTCTAAAGACTACGCTATTAAATGTTCTTAAATGAGTCACTTGTTCTCTGTAGTTATAAATACACTCCAGGGAAAAAAACCTCTTGGTTTTCTGTACGGTCTTGTCAGCTCAAGATAATGTACCCTGGATTTGTGGAAATAACATGTTATTTTTCCTCGTGATTAACTGGCGTCCTATTGATAGAAATAGAGAAAAGAGATCTACAAACTTGTTAAGCTCTATGCCTACATCTCTCAACATACAGCAGATGCATTTTAGCATTCATAAAACTTGACCTTCATTTATGAACTTATTAAATTTTTTTTTACAAATTTCTGAAACCTAACTGCAGAAATCTCCCATGATTTGGTAATTCTGATGATGTTTAATGAAATTTTGATATTTTAATGTTATTTAGAAATGAATTTTTCAGTAACTTATTTTATGTATGGACTATTGCACAAGACCTCATGTTTTCTCTTTAAAGCGTTCTCTGCAAACATGGATTACAGTGATTATATATGATGACCTGATTACTTCAATGTTTGAGTGTAGAGACAAGCTAATATGTTTTGGTCAAACAACATCTGTTCTCACTAACCAAGAACTTGTATATATATTTGAAGAACGCTTATCTCCCCTGCATTCTGAAAATAATTCTATCAGTGGTATGAATTCTCTTAACAGCAGACAATTGTGGAAAATTATAACAGGTGGTCCTTGACTTAGCCCATTTGTTTCCACTATTGTGTGAAACTGTAATGGTCCTGAATAAAAGGATTCACAATCTGTACCCGAGGTTACGGCCACTGCAGTTACGGCCCATAGTTACCTGAACAAAATTTGGATGCTTAGCAATCTGCCTGCCCTTATAACTGACCACAGGGATGCTGCAGCTGTTTTCAACTGCCTATCTTCCCCACATCTTGTCCTTCTGGGTCTCTTGGGCTACTTCAAACCAGGCTTTGTCCCACACCCTTGAGTCTCTCCTGCCCTATCACATCTTGCTCCACTTACTTCTTCCAAAGATTGCATTTTCCAAGGAGAAAGAGCTGATACACTACACAAATTCTCATTCTGAGAATTGTGGCAACTCCCAAAAATGTGCCCGCTCTGGAATGCCATTAAGAGGCTTCTGTATGGGAAGGCCATGTGGCAAATTGACTGCTTCCCCTTGGGAAAGATAATTTTTTGAAAAGGTTAACGGAACAAGACTTATTGGAGAAGAAGGAAGCCCAAAAGTGTAGGACCCAGCAAGGTAAGAAATAGTGTCTCAGAAGGTCATGGAGGCCCTGAGAGGTCTTAGCTATGGAGGTGCTGCATTGCAGGTTTCCCGCAGCTGGGAAAGCAGGACTGTGGTGATCATGTAGTTGCTTTGCTTAATGACCGCCATGACTTATGATCATAATTTTCATAAGTTGAGGACTACATGTATGGATATCTCATTCTTGAGTATACTGCTTTCCTCATGTGTCTCTTCTGAATATGAGTGGTTTACTCTGCTATTGTCAATTTATTCTTTCCTCATTATATTTATCTAGTATGATAGCACTTTGCCAGATTAACAAATTTTATTAAAAGGTATGAGGCTTCATAAACTGTAAACATATACTTTTAATAAAATTTGTTAGTCTGACAAGGGGTGCCAGATTTCTCCTGATTCTTGGCTATTGTAGATTAAACCAGCATTCCTTGTTTTATTTAATTTAATACTTTATAAATGTGGACAAAATAATGCTAGTTGTAGATGCATTTGAAATGCTAGTTGTAGATGCATTTGTTGAAATGCTCATAAGCTGCATTTGAATGCAGCTTATGAGCATTTCAACATACTGATTTGTGCATAGAAAAAAATAGATACAGCATTGTTAGAAGTTCTTATTTTCTTTTAAGTGATGAATACTTGAAATGTAATTATATAATACATTGCTTAACATTTAGATTATTAATATAGTGTTAATAAAATACACATTTGTAATTACTAATTAACATTAGTAATATTTTGCTATTTTAATAGAAGGAGATACTGTGTCTGTGAATATATATTGTTACCTTTCTGTGCATATAACTGTTAGAAAATTGGCTCAGACTTAGGAAACACTGGTCATTAGTTGTGTGTCCTACTTGGCTATATGATTCTGTAGCATCTGAGATAAGAAAGAAGTTGCATTCACAAACAAGTATATAGTATGGGAGCAGAATGAATGCTTTTATTGTAATACTATATAGCTACAATTCAGTTCCATTGGCTACAATATCTACATCTTGGATGTGGCCTTTAGATCCCCTCTCTTATTTGCTATTGAGTTGAAAGGGAAAATTATCCGTTCAGTTTCTGTTCTGGTTCTGCTTTCTTTTCTACGTCCATTCAGGAGCAAATGCAGTTCTGTATCAAAAATAATAATAAAAATTGTGAAATCTTGCAGGGGTGGTCCCAGTTTGTAGGAAAAACATATTATAAAATTGACACTTATTTCTTTTGCCTATAATTCAAGGTTGAAGATTAAGAATACATTGAAATATGTTGGGTGCGGATACAGGGATCGTAGAAGAATGGTTATCAGAATTCAAGGTAATCCATGATTCTTGAGTTATAAGAAAATTTGAAACTAAAGAAGTGAATTATAAATTCTTTAAAGAGATTACAATATAAAATTTTAGAATTAATACTAATCTATTGCCCAGGAGTGACAATAGAAGAGGGCCATTGCCACCTTTCCAATGCTTGTAAGATTTTTGAATGTACCTGCTTGATCAGTGTTTGATATAGCAATATATTTAATTTAACAGATATTAAAAAAAATAGAATGGTATATATTAGATGATCTCTTAAACTGTATATCTTAAATGGTTTTTGTTAGACAGTACCAGAAACATCTATAGCAAGTTATGCTAAAAGTTTGAAAGACAAGATTTGCTTGGTTTCATCTCTATATAAAGTTATTCAAGATCTACAAAATGAGGTATGTAGATATTAATTTATTGGAATTGGGGAGAACATTGAATAAATTGCATAGTGACATGATGACAAGAAGTAAAAAATAGAATATAAAATTCTGTTTCACTCCTCAAAATACTCTTTTTAGATCTTAAATGTTTTGTTGGTATTGTTCTATACAGACATGAACATTAGAAACTTAATTTCTAAATGATGTTCTTTTTTCTTGAGCTGTTGTGAAGTTGAATATAAATATAATATGCATTGTTTCAAAAAAAATAAAATCTTCAGGAAGGATGATATTACAATTTTAAGCAATGAGGATTCAGTTCCATCTCTTGCTGTGTTCCTAGTGAAAGGCACACATTAAAAATGGTTCCCCCCATCATCTATGCAAAGTTTACATCTGTTAAATAAGATAAACAAATGAGGCTTACTAAATACTGGGAACCAGTATAATACTTAACAAATGGAATCTTTTAAAATAGTGAGAAAATGCATCTTACAGTGACATATTTAAACATTGCCAAATGTTTAATGCTTATTTTTCCTTTCAGTTGCTGGAACCAGTCTGTCACCAGTTATTTGAATTTTATCGCAGTGGTGAGGAACTTCTTCTGCAGTTCACACTTCAGTTTCTTCCAGAATTGATATGGTGCTATCTTGCTGTTTCTACTAGTAAAGACCTACAAAGCAGTGGCTGTATAGAAGCACTTTTACTAGGAGTTTACAATTTGGTTTGTATCTAGACTTAGAATTCATTCATTCAAAAATTTATATGTTACTAAATCCCTCAAAAAAGCCCTAGATGTCATTGCTGTCAATGTCAGAGCTGAAGTGGTGCAGTGGTTAAATGCAGCCATTGCAGGCTGACTGCTAGTTCAACAGTTCAGCTGTTCAAATCTCACTAGGCTCAAGGTTGACTCAGCCTTCCATCCTTCCGAGGTCGGTAAAATGAGGACCCAGATTGTTGGGGGCAATATGCTGAACTCTGTAAAACCACTTAGAGAGTGCTGTAAAGCACTATGAAGCGGTATATAAGAAAAGTGCTATTGCTATTGCTATTGCATTTCGTTGCTTGATACATTAGATTCCTTTAATCACAGCAACTTTCATTCATGTTCACATTGGTATAAGTGATGATTTTTTATGACAAATATTAAACATCTGGAAGAGGAATATATCCTGAATGATGTTCTCTATGGTGGTAATTGATTTTTTTCAATTTTAATATAGTTGGATGAAGGAACTAGCTTGAAATGGATGGTATAAAAAATATGATTATTAACCATTTTTTGTATTACATAAGATTTTCTAACAATGGTGAGGTTGGTTCATATGTGAAGTTGTTGAATATGCTTATGAGATGTAAACTTAGTCCAGAGTCCATGAGAATGTTTGTATAAGAAAATGTGATACATTTTGGAATGAATGAGTCCGGACATAGGTTTTTGCCTTTTTAAAATTTTTTGCAGACTTTCTTTCCCAATCATCAATATTTTGGTTGCGTGAAAAAAAGAGATCAAAGGAAAATTTGATATTTATGGGCACAGTACTATAATAGGATGCATATACATTTTTTTGCTTGCTTCAGAAATAGAGGACTCTCAAGTATATAGAATATGTCTTTTTCTTCAATGTGAGAAACTGAATATGAATGCAGATGGGTATATATATACTGTATTTTTCAGAGTATAAGACTTAGTTTTTGGGGAGGAAAATAGGGGAAAACAATCTGCCTACCAGGTATTCATCTGGCTAGCGTCCTTAGTCTGGCCAGCTTCAGCACATTATTTTATCCCCTGGTTAGGACTTAAAAAAACCTTCTTCTGAGAGAGTAACAATGAAAGAGCCTGCAAGCCGGTAAGAGCTAGGAAGATAGTTAACACCTGGTTAGGGCTAGAAAAAAACTTATTCGGAGCAGCTTCAGCACATTATTTTATCTCCTGGTTAGGACTTAAAAAAACCTTCTTCTGAGAGAATAACAATGAAAGAACCTGCAAGCCAGTAAGAGCTGGGAAGATCGTTAACACCTGGTTAGGGCTAGAAAAAAACTTATTTGGAGCAGCTTCAACACATTATTTTATCCCCTGGTTAGGACTTAAAAAAAACTTCTTCTGAGAGAGTAACAATGAAAGAGCCTGCAAGCCGGTAAGAGCTGGGAAGATCGTTAGCACCTGGTTAGGGCTAGAAAAAAACTTATTCGGAGCAAGTAGAGCAATGAAAAAAAATTCTGCAAAGACTTAGGGCTGGAAAAACATTCTTTGGAGAGAGTAACAATGAAAACGCCTGCAAGGTAAGAGCTGGGAAGATCTGTTAGCACCTAGTTAGGGCTGAAAAAAAAAAGCTACATTCGAAGTATAAGACGCACCCAAATTTTCAGCCACTTTTAGGGAGGAAAAAGGTGCGTCTTATACTCCAAAAAATACGGTAAATGATAAATGATTTCTACTAATAGATATGAATGAGGAAGAATGGATTCATACCAATGTATCTTCTGACATTTTCATTCGCTGCAGTATATGGTATAAATTCATTTCATTTTATTTTCAAAGTGGTAGGAGACAGAGCCTCTTTGCTGGTAATTAATTTTATCTCTGTACTTTCTAAGCAAGCTTGTGTTGATAAACAAAAAATAATTATACTATTACTAATGATAATAGTATAAATATATAATATAATATTAATTAATTATATAATAATAGTAGTATAATTACTTTTTGCTTATTATATATGATGCTGTCTATGATAATGTCCTGAAAACACCCATGAAAGCAGTGTTAAAGATATTCAATTTTTTTACCAGTAATATTTGAGTATACCACTGTTGCTGGCATATATAAAGTTTCAATGTGTAATATTTTGATTATGTAAAAATAAGGAAATGTAACCGCTGTTTCAAAACTTTTAGTTGCACTTAGAACAGCATCCTTACTATTTTATGAAATGTATGAAGTTATTCTCTGTGAGGTAAATATATATATAGAAAGGAAAACAAGTTCTCATAAAGTCTAAAGGTTCAAGAGACAATTGCATTCTGCTAGGCAGAAAATAATAAGTTCCTTGAGCAGTGAGTTTAATTAATAAGTGCTGAATAGGCAGAGCAAAATCAATAATGCCACTTTAAAAACCTAGAGCATTTTATTAGAATATAGAAAATCTAATGCATTTAAATACTCTTTTAAATGTGTTAACGGTCTCTGCAATAATCTTACAGAGCTAGATATACTGCTTTCAAAAACATTTTAAAGTAATAATCCCTAATTTAAATGATATACCTTGTAGCATTTTAATAGGGTTTTTTCATAAATAAAAAAGTCAAAACACATTGCAGCTACTCTCACTTTCATATTATTTCACAAAGGATTGTCGGGTTATGATTTTTAACAATTTCTTTCAAAGTAATAAAATACTATGACTCAAAAGGTGCATGGTAGTTAAATGCACTGGAAGTAAAGAATTAAGATTTCACAATTACTCTGTGAGCAAGATGGGCATTACATAAATGTGATTAAATAAATAAGACATGTTTAGATTTTGCTACATATAAATTATATATGTAATTATAGATATAATTATAAATTTCCATCTTTGCTTATAATAATAAATATTATGACATGATTTTGGAGCTTATGTTCTGCTTTATGTTTGTTGATGTGCATTTTATGAAACGCATATGAATAACTTGATTATTTTCCTCACAGGAAATAGTTGACAAACAGGGGAACAGTAGGATCCTAAGCTTTACAATTCCATCTTTATCTAAACCTTCAGTATATCATGAAGTAAGTTTTAAAAGTATTCTTGCTTTATGTGATGTTTATAGCTTTGTTCTAGTCTCCCTTAAAAGAATATAATCTGACCTTTTGACATCTAAATTAGTAGTTGGCATTCTTTGGCTGCATTTACATTTTCGGGAAAGAACCAAAACTAGGTTGGCCATATCACATAGGTCATTTTAAAATGTGGGGACTTACACTATAATTTCCATTTCTAGTTGGGTAGGGAGGCAAATTCTTTCTGGGGCTAGGTTCTGGAACTTCTGCTGCTAAACAATTCAGTTGTTCAGTGAGTCATCATGTGACTGCGCCTCATTTTATGATCTCTTTTGCTATGGTTCCTAAGTGAATCCAGCGTTGCTATGGTTCCTAAGTGAATCCCCCATTGACTTTCCTGTTTGAAGCCCCAGAGAAAGTCAGAAATAGCAATCATGTGATCTCAGGATGCTACAACCATTATAAATACATGCCAGTTGCCAAGCACCTGAATGATGATCATGGGACCGTGGGGATATTGCAAGTTGTTGTAGGTTTTTTGTTATTTTCCCCTCTAAAAGAATTCAGTTTGCTTTTCAATTGAATTATACTGCTTGCATGATACAGTGCATTCAGAAAGTATCCAGACTCCCTTCACTTTTGCCAATTTTGTTATTCTGCAGCCTGATTCTACAGTTGTTGAAATTCATTTTTTCTCATTAATCTACACTCAGTAGTCCATAATGACAAAGTGAAAACAGAATTTTTGAAATGTCTGTAAATTTATTAAAAAGAAAAAAACCTGAAATATCACATTGGCATTTGACCCTTTAGGGCAGGGGTCTCCAATCTTGGCAACTTTAAGACTTGTGGACTTCAACTCCCAGAATTCCTCAGCCAGCTTGCTGGCTGAGGAATTCTGGGAGTTGAAGTCCACAAGTCTTAAAGTTGCCAAGATTGGAGACCCCTGCTTAGGATATTCAGGCTATTCACTCAGTACTTTGTTGAAGCGCCTTTGACAGCAATTACAGCCACAAATTTTTTTGGGTATGACGCAACAAGCTTTGCACACCTGGATTGTGGGATTTTCTGCCATTCTTCCTTGCAAATCCTCTCAAGCTCAGTGAGGTTGGATGGTGATCATTGGTGGACAGCCACTTTCAGATCCCTCCAGATATGTTCAATAGGATTCAAGTCAGGGCTCTGGTTGTGCCACTGTAGCACATTTGCAGAGTTGTCCCTAAGCCATTCCTGTGTTGTCTTGGCTGTGTGCTTTGTCATGGTTGGTTGTCATGTTGGAAAGTCAACCTTTGGTCCAGTCTGAGATGCTGAGCTCTGTGGAACAGGTTTCATTGAGGATATCCCTGTACTTTGCTCCATTCAGCTTTCCCTCAACCCTGACCAATCTCCCATACTCAGCTAACACCCCCACAGCTACCACAACTAAATTTCTTGAACAAAAGAAATGAACTGAACTAAATTTCAAGTTTTGTTGCAAAGGGTCTGAATACTTATGCCAATGTGATATTTCAGGTTTTTTTATTTTTAATAAATTTACAGACATTTCTAAAATTCTGTTTTCACTTTGTCATTATGGAGTACTGAGTATAGATTAATAAGAAAGAAATGAATTTCAGCAAATGTAGAATTTCAGGCTGCAGCATAACAAAAATGACAAAAGTAAAGGGGATCCGAATACTTTCTGAATGCACTGTATAATAAAGACGGAAAAAATCCTGAATGATTTATCTTTTTTTTGTAATTTTTTTTAATTTTTTCTCTCTACAATTCCTATACATATATCAATACATATACCTTACAACATATCAATAATATATTTGATTATATAATCCATTCAATAAATCATAAATTAACATTATTTTGCACCTTTTTTGTACTTCTACTCATCAGTCTGTTCTCCTTCATCTCTTAACACACCCCTCCCTCTAACTCTCTCCATCTCTTCCTACTACTTTCTTACTCTTTCTCTCTCCTCTCTTACTTCCCTCCACTCCCTCTTCTTTCCCTACGGTTTTCAAAAATTATATCCACATTACTTCCCAGAAAAATATTTGTACTGCATGGGCAAATATATTCAATTAGGGAATGTTTAATATAGTTAAAAAGGCAAGGCAGATTTGAATAAAATATTTTTAGAGAACAACTTTGCAGGTATTTGAAAGCTGTTTGTTGTTATATTTTCATCACTGATATTTTCACTCTTTGAAATATGATCAATTAAAGTTAAGATATGCAGTAGTTTATTGGAAATCTGTAAACATAGATATAATAAAATTTTACTTTCATGGGAAAGTAAACAAAGATATAATAAAAAATTACTTGAAAAAATTCCACCAAAATGAATAATTGAATGGGTATAAACCAAAATGGCAGTGCACACAAATTTTATTACAACAAAATGCTAAGAAGTTTCAGCTAATGCAATTTCAGTGGGCTATATACTATCTATGGTATTGATCTTTCTTTCTTTCTTTCTTTCTTTCTTTCTTTCTTTCTTTCTTTCTTTCTTTCTTTCTTTCTTTCTTTCTTTCTTTCTTTCTTTCTTTCTTTCTTTCTTTCTTTCTTTCTTTCTTTCTTTCTTGCCTTTCTTGTTTTTATAAATACCACAGTGTGGCAACATAATACTCCCTTTTCTTCCTATTTACCCCACAACATGTGAAGTGAATTGGGATGACTGGCCTAAAGTCATTGATGATAAACTGCTTTCTGCTTTGTTTTTATTTTTTATTTTTTAAAAAAAATACTAATGCCATTTTAAGTGATATATTTAAAAAAATTATTTTGTTTAGCCTTCCAGTATTGGTTCAATGGCTCTTACTGAGGGTGCTTTATCTCAACATGGCTTATCCAGGGTTGTATATAGTGGACCTCATATGCAAAGAGAAATGTTGACAGCACAAAACAGGTAAAATGCATGATGTTGCTTTCAACTATAGAGATTAAAGAAGTAATCTGGGTATTTCCAAATTATCCTTTTCTCATAAGTTAATATTTAACAAATATGGGTGGTTTTTTTAAAAAATATGGCTTATATGTACCGTGTTTCCCCGAAAATAAGACAGAGGCTTATATTTTTTGATCCCCCAAAAATGCCCCTTGCCTTATTTTTTGGGGGGGTGACATTATTTTTGGGGTGCAGGCGGGGCGGGGCACAAGACGCACCACTTACTGGAGTGTGCCAGCTCCATGGTCTCTCAGCTAGTCTCTTTAGGGGAAATAACTTGCCAACAGACAAGCCAAGAGACCACGGAGCTGCAAAACTCAAGTAAGTGGTGCGTCTCTCTTGGCGGGGTGGGGCGGGGTGGGGAGGGGCAGGCGTCCTACCTGGGACTTGTCCCGGGACCTCCGTCGCATTCTTACGGTCTTCTCTCCATGGCAGCCCATTCCAAAAGAGAACGTCTCGCAAGTTCGAGAAGTTTGAACTCGCGAGACATTCTTATGGAATTGGCTCCTCTGGAGAGAAGACCGTAAGACCGCGACCGAGAAAGCGACAAGTCCTAGGTAGGAGGAGCGTCTTGCGCTGGGGTTTGGCAGGGCGGGCGAGGCGGGGCAGGCGTCCTACCTGCGACTTGTCCTGGGACCTCTGTTGCATTCTTACAGTCTTCTTTCCACGGCAGCCCGTTCTGAAAGAACGCCGTGCAAGTTCAAACTTCTCGAATTCGCGTGGCATTCTTTCAGAACGAGCTGCCGTGGAGAGAAGACTGTAAGAACGTGACTGAGGTCCCAGGAGAAGTTGCAGGTAGGACGAACATCTCGCGCTGGGGTTTGGCAGGGCGGGGCGAGGCGGGCGTCCTACCTGCGACTTGTCCCGGGACCTCCGTCGCGTTCTTATGGTCTTCTCTCCACGGCAGCCCATTCTGAAAGAACGCGCGAGTTCGAGTTTGAGTTTGAACTCGCGAGACGTTCTCTTTCAGAACGGGCTGCTGTGGAGAGAAGACTGTAAGAACGCAATGAAGGTACAAGTCCCAGATACTGGTAGGACACGCATCTCCTACACGGGGCGAGGCGGGCGTCCTACGGGCGTCCTACCTGCGACTTGTCCCGGGACCTCTGTCGCATTCTTACGGTCTTCTCTCCATGACAGCCCATTCTGAAAGAACGCTGCGCGAGTTCGAGTTTGAACTCGCGAGACGTTCTCTTTCAGAACGGGCTGCCGTGGAGAGAAGACTGTAAGAACATGACTGAGGTCCCGGGAGAAGTCGCAGGTAGGATGAGCGTCTCGTACTGGGGTTTGGCAGGGCGGGCGGGCGAGGCATTCTGAAAGAATGCCGCGCGAGTTCGAGTTTGAATTCGCGAGACGTTCTCTTTCAGAACGGGCTGCTGTGGAGAGAAGACTGTAAGAACGCGATGAAGGTACAAGTCCCAGATACTGGTAGGACACGCATCTCACAGCCCTCCCCACCGAGGGAATCAGGACAGCAAGAAGCTGCCGGGTAAAGAGCACTCGTCCAGAGCGGCCACTGCCCTGACTGGATTTGTAAGCCGAAGAGCCAAAGTTGGGGCAAACAAAGAAAGATTTCTGCTGCTTTCCTTCCGTGCATCCAAAAACAGAAGCAGTAGAAGTCTTTTTCTTTCCCCCAACTGCTGCTCTTTGGCTGTTGCGGGAGAGGATTCCTTCTTTACCCGGCGGCTTCTGCCTGCCCAGATTCTCCCCCTTCCCGTGCGTGAGCCGCTCTTTCTGCAGCTGGCGGGCGGGGAGGGAGGGAGGGGATGACAGGCACAGCTGAAAGGGCAGCGGCAGAGCTGAAGGGATGGTGCGAGGCGTGCAAAGGAGGTGGCGGTGGGAGAGCTGAAGTGGCGGTGGGAGGTGAGCAAAGGAGGAGCCGGCAGCAGAGCTGAAGGGGCGGTGACAGGCACAGCCGAAGGGGCAGCGGCAGAGCTGAAGGGATGGTGCGAGGCGTGCAAAGGAGGCGGCGGTGGGAGAGCTCACGTGGCGGTGGGAGGTGAGCAAAGGAGGAGCCGGCAGCAGAGCTGAAGGGGCGGTGACAGGCACAGCCGAAGGGGCAGCGGCAGAGCTGAAGGGATGGTGCGAGGCGTGCAAAGGAGGCGGCGGGAGAGCTGAAGGGGCGGTTGGAGGCAGAGCTGAAGGGGTGGTGGGAGGCAAGCAAAGGAGGCGGCGGTGGCAGGAGACAGAGCCGAAGGGGCTTGCTCTCGCTGTCCCGGCCGGGAGCCAGTCTTTCTGCAGCGGGCACTCTTTTGGCCGGGAGAGAGAGAGTAAGCGAGAGGTGGCTACGTGCACACCCACCCACCGCAGGATTGGCTCCGCTGCTCTGGGCTGCCTTTGGCAGCATTTTGAAACGTGCTCCTGCCTGTGATGGAGGGATCCATGCTCATCTCCTGTTCTTCCCAGGCAGGAGCGCGTTTCAAACTCACGTAGCCAGAGCCAGATGAGCCGAGCTACTCCCGCGGGGTTTGTGCGCACCTGTCTCTCATTTGCTCTCGCTCTCCCAGCCAAAAGAGAAAGAGAGGCTCCCGGCATGTCCCCCCTTCCCCCGGAAATTATTTGGGGGGGCTTATTTTTTGGGGGGGCTTATTTCAAGGCATGTCCCGAAAATCCCTGTTGGGCTTATTATCGGGACATGTCTTATTTTCGGGGAAACACAGTATTGTTGATATGAAGAGGAAATGTTTTGTTTGCATGATTAATGATACTCTTTGAATTAACCATAATTCTTGTTTTATAGATTTGAAGTATTGACATTCCTTTTGCTACGGTACAATGCTGCCTTAAGCTATATGCCTGCGGTTTCTCTTCGGTCTTTATGTCAAATCTGTTCAAGGTAATTTTTTCTGAAGAGATTGATAATAATAAACTATGGCTGTAATTATATAAGAATACATTTTACTAAAAAACAAAAGCTTACATAGGAGAGAAAAAAAAGGTAATTTTGACTTAACTGCAGCTTATCAAATGCCTGTTAAATAGAACATGTCAGAATTCAGATCTTCCCAGAGGCATAAACAATTTATTTATTTATTTATTTATTTATTTATTTATTTATTTATTTATTTATTTATTTATTTATTTATGAATGAATGAATGAATGAATGAATGAATGAATGAATGAATGAGTTTTATATATCGCCTCACAGTGCAAGCACTCTCTAAGCGGTTTACACCAGTAAGCAATGTATATTTATATTGCCCCCAACAATCTGGGTCCTCATTTTACCTACCTCGGAATCCATATTGTGATTCAATTTCATTTACCTACCATACTGTTCTATTGTATTAATAAAATGTATTAATTACATTTCATTGCTTCATGAAAATTATTAATTCTCAGTGATCCAGGAGTTGTAGTAATTTCTGTAACTCATTGGAAGAGTTTTGCTTTGGCTTCAGTATTGTTGTTTTTGACAAGTGAAATAGGGCACTGTTTCTCATCCTTCCTCCCTTCCTTTCATGTTGGTTTGGATTAAAAGGTCCATATACATGGAGAAACTTATGTGTCACTTTTTTCACAAAATAGCTGATTGAATAAGTAAAGTTCAACACAGAATGAGTAAACTTCACAGGACTATATAACAATTATGCAAAATATAAGAAATGGAAGAATTTTTATATATTTTGAAAGCTCATAGATGTTAATTACACACAGACCTGAAAGCAAAAAAGCATGAAATGTATTTACTGAACTTCCTAAATGCACTAATGATATTATTAATTAACACAACACAACAAAAGTACAATTGATTACTTGGTTCATAAATCAAATTTCCAATGTCAATGTTTAGAGGCTGCATTGTATATTATTCTTAGTAGTTCATACCTAGGATTTATATGCAAGAACCTCCTCTAAAAAAGAAGAAAAAAACCCCATAGAGAGTCTTTGATTGATCTCTCCATGTTTGAAAGAATTAAACTACTTGAGGTACATGATTAATTAAAGTTGCAATATAATTGTGATGGGAGCATATTCCAAGATATCATAAGATCTCTGTCTCTGTGTCTGTCTGTCTGTCTATTCTATTCTATTCTATTCTATTCTATTCTATTCTATTCTATTCTATTCTATTCTATTCTATTCTATTCTATCTATTTTGTTGTTCATCTTGCCAGAATCAACCCTACGTGGCTTATAGATATTGAACAAAATGCAGAACAAAACATTAAAATGATAAATATTTAAAAATTCAATTAAAACTAAGCAGGGTGGAGAGGGAGTGCACAAAGTATACACGGAGAGGAAGTGGGGCGTTCTCCATTAGCTGTCTCTGTGCCACACCCTCATGAGGGTCCCAAGCTAGTTGACATATGCTTCAAGGCCTTTTGGAAAACCAAAAGGATGACAGTGAATTTGACCTTTATTATACTGTTTTTCCTTGCACCATTATATTGTTTTAGTGTGTGGAAGAACAAATATCTTACTCTCTTGCAATCCTTTTTTCTCCAATCTCCCTGCTCTGAGAGAAGGTCATAAATTGGCAATAGTTATTTTCTCAGCACTTTTGTAACTTTGAAAGGTTGCAGAACAAATATCCAGGAAGCAAGGACAGCCTGTTGTGACAGAAAAATTAGTTTACTTAATAGTTTGGATCATTTTGAAGGATAATGAGATCATCAGAGATTACCTACTCGAGAGAATCTAATATTTTGGAAGTACAGTATTGGGCAATCTACTAATTTTATTTTGGGGGGGTCAGGGATATACTACTATATGTAAAGCATCTTTTCACTTTGGAAGATTTGTTGCCCCCAGCTGTCATGATAGTGATATAAAATATGTTTCTAAACTTCATCACTAATATGTAAAAGATCCTGTGCTACTCTTAAATAGTATGTGCACTTTGCTGACCCACCTATTTGGCCTACAGAATTACTTGCTTCTTGATTGTTTTGGGAATAATTCTTTTTTACTTTGAAATCCATAATATTTTAAAGCTGTATTGGACAGTATAATATAGCAATTTTAAAATAGTTGTGGTAATTTTAATATTTGTATTTCTTTTAGAATCTGTGTTTGTGGGTACCCTCGCCAACAAGTAAGAAAATACAGAGGCATAAACAGCAGAATTCCAGTCTCCTCTGAATTCATGGTGCAAATGTTAACAGGGATTTATTATGCTTTGTAAGTTTAGTAAATGTATATGTCTTGTATATACATGTAAAAGTGAATTTTAGAGCATATTATATATAAAATTCAAAATGGAATGCTTATTTACATGATAGCAGAGGCAGAATTCAGAACTCTCACAGTTGACATTGTAAAGGTAAAAAATTTTCAACTTTCTTGCTATTGTTTATATAAACTGTCCAAAGTGACTTCTTGAATGACAATCGGCAGTTGATTTTGGCCCTACAAAATGTGAAAAAAAAATTGCTTATCACTTCTGTTAAGTAAAACCAAAACAGACATGTCGTTTCTTGAGGGAAAAACTGCAAAATCTATGGTAATCTTGATTAGGACCAATCAGATGTTAAAAAATATCCTTTAGAATATGAAAGACTACCCTTCCTCTCCCTAAAATGCTGGTTTCACATGGGGCAGTGGTGGCAATGGAGCTGGCAGAGCCAATTGTTAAACATTTATCAGCAAACCACAATATATTCATGACAATGATTAAATATCTTTCGCCCATAGGCTGGTGATTCTGAAATTATTACAGATAATTCTTATTTAACAACCATCGACCATTTGAAGTTATGGTGGTGCTGAAAGAATGGTTCTTTTGTCTGGTCCCTGAAATAATGGCTTCCATGCTCATGTGACCAAAATTTTGAGTGATTGTAGCTTGCTCATACTTAGGACCACAGCAGTGCTCAACTCTACCCACCTGTCCCCAGTTGTTACCCATCATAACTCGACTGCCTGTATTGAAATCAACGCTGGGTAAAAGGGAAAGAGTACATGTTAAATGATAGAAATATATATGCTAAATATGCAAAATCTTGAATTTAATGTAATCCTATGGAATTTGTGATGGTTTTAAATGTTCAAATTTCTTTTATAGATAGCATTATCTAACCTAAGTTTTTAATTAGCAATTTTAGCAAATTCCTGATAGTTAAGATATTGCTATTTTCCTGGTTAGTAAACCATATTGAGAAGGCAAATTTGCATTCTGGTACAATAATAGTCATGATAGAAACATGAGATACAGTGTATGTTTGCATTTTAAAAGTAGCGGACCCTTTGCTTTGAAGTAGTAATGTAGAGGGGATATTAATTTTTCCCCATGCATAAATTTTATTAATGTAGTCTGATCACTAATGCTTCCATGGAGAATGTCTGTCTCTGTCTGTCTGTCTGTCTGTCTGTCTGTCTGTCTGTCTGTCTGTCTGTCTGTCTACCGTGTTTCCCTGAAAATAAGACTCTATCTTATATTTTTTGAACCCTGAAATAAGCGCTTGGCCTTATTGTGATGCACTCAAAAGCCCGACTGGGCTTATTATCAGGGGATGTCTTATTTTGGGGGAAACAGGGTATCTGTCAGTCTGTCTGTCTGTCTGTCTGTGTTTGTGCATGAATATCCAAATACAACAAGCCATTTAATATTTACAATACACACACACACACACACACACACACACACACACACACACACACACACACAAACAAACAAACAAACAGATGGTATATAAACAGATGGGATGCTTTATGCCATCTCATTTGATACTTGGTACCACATGTTTATAAGAAGGATTAATATTTCTTATAGGTGTTAGGACTTACACTGTTTGGCATGTGGTTTGAAAAAGACTAACTTATAAATCCATTCAAATTCATGGCCACCTTGAAATACAGAGCAGGAGTGGATGTCAAATGGGTGGAATTTCATCATGCATGTTGCAAGAAATTTTCAGGCTTTCTTCTGGTTTCAATAGAGTTGCAACATTTTTTTCTTTTTCGTTTGTTCCTGTATTATTATACTTAAGATATGCAGTACTGCACTACTGCTCTTTGCTGATAATCACAGGAAACAAAGCTACTGAATTGCAATAGTATGATTAGGGAGATTATTAGGGGCATAAAAAATGGGTATGGAGCAACAGATCATCGAGATCTGATTTGTTTATAAAATGCTACCTTTAAGTACAATGAAGCATCATATCCTTGTTATATCATAATGACTGATCAATTTTGAATTCATTGTGGATATGAATGTTATAACAAAAGATATAAAGAATCAATTGCCAATCTGAAATCTATATTTCCAAAATACTATAGCAGTTGCAATATATATATTTCTTACCTAACATTACAAAAGGGAAGAAAATAAGATGATCTAGACATAGTGAAATGGTTAGAAATAAAATATATTCTATAATCATTGAAATATTTCCCAATATTACTAATTTTTCTTGTATGTATAATTTCTGTATTTATAATATTATAAACCATTTACTAAATATCTGTTCATGACTAATATGCATGGCTATGATAATGAAAGAATAATCATACTATATTATAGCATGCGGTCAGTTTTCATTTTTTTGGCTTAACATTCTAGTTATAATGGAGAATGGGATCTGGCTCGTAAAGCAATGGATGATGTTTTATACAGAGCACAATTGGAGTTATATCCAGAACCACTATTGGTAGGTGTTTTGTGTCAAATTTATTCTTCTTCAGGTTTTTAAATTTATTTTGAATATTTTTGAATATTTAACTTACATAATTAAAGTAGCTTACAGAAACATAAAATGTTTCAGTCAACATATCATCATCATCATCAAATCTTTATTCAATCACAGACCAGCTAAAATGCTTAAAATAATTTAAAACAAAGCAAAGTCTCTGAAAATCATATTCTCATAGACTGTGCGGCAGTTATAGCATTCTACAACAAGAAACAAAACTAACAAAAATAGATTATTGAAGGTTGAATAATTTTTGTAATAAATAAAGTGGAAAAATACATGAACTAAATTGATACCCTAAGATTGTGGAGTTTTGTAATAGACCTCATTACCCTGACTATCTGTGTCTTGACTTGCATTATCACTATCAGAAAATCTAATGCACCATAATGTGTAAAGTACTTTTCCTAAAGATTTCAGTGGACAGGCTCTTTGTGTAGGAGCTTCCACTAATTTAGTAATTCTGATTGTGTGCTGTAGGACAAGGGTCCCCAACCCCCAGGCAATGAACTGGTAACAATCCTGTTAGAAACCAAGCTACACAATTGGAGGTGAGCAGTGGACAAGTGAGCAAAGCTTCATCTGAATTTGCAGCTGCTCCCCAGTGCTAGCATCACCACCTCACCTACACATAAGATCATCAGGCATTAGATTCTCATACGAGCGCCGACCCTACTGTAAACTACGCTTGTGAATGATCTAGGTTGCGTGCTCCTCCTCCTCTTCTTACCTTCCCCCTCCACATGGTCCATGGAAAAATTGTCTTCCATGAAACTGGTCCTTGGTGCCAAACAGGTTGGGAACTGCTGCTGTAGGACACCTTAAGGAAATACTCAACATTTTAAAATTGGTCTTGACTTGACTTGAAGTTGAAAGTTTTGTATCCTGATTCTGTGTTTTACAGATAATCTTTTACTTAAGAGCAGTCACTTAGTGATTGTTCATAATTACAACAGACTTCCTCAGGACCATTACAACCTGGTTTTGAAATTCTGATGGCTACTGCTCTCCCATATGATTACATTTTCATTAATAAAATTGTTTCTATGGTTTGAAAATTGACTTCATTGCATTGAAAATTGATTAGATCATTCTGTTGACAAGTTAAATAGCAAAGCAAATTTCTAAATGCCAGGGCACTGTTGGTAGGAATTGTTTTTCATATAATTTCTCCAAATAATGAAATGAAAATTTGTTATATTACAAAACTAGTAAACTCTTTCAGTTCTTTAAAGAGGAAGGATCAGATATCCTATTCATAAAAACCCCTTCTCCGATATTCAATCATGTCTTAGTACAGAGGTGGCAACATCCACATAGATCATGCTGAGCATTTTTTGAAGATTCACTCCTGACTGCCCACTGTCTTAGTTTCTAAGATATAAAAGTTAATATTTATTTTATTTAGATTTAAAAATTCTATCTTGACTATTTTTACAAAAAACTCAAGATGGCAATACTCTTTCCTTCTACTATTTTTTTCATCTGTGTCAGGTAGATTGGGCTGAAAGAGAGTCACTGGCCCAAAGTCACCCACCTTTTCTTTTTTAAATTGGGACTAGAATTCATAGTCTCTTGGTTTCTAGTGTAGTGTGCCTTAACAATTAGACCAAACTGGCTAGAACAATAGAATTATCAATATAAGCAGCTTAGGCCTGGTAAGAGGGCAGGAAGTAACTGTCAGAGTTATTTAAGAAAAAATATGAGTTCCATTTTTGGCTTCTGTCTTCACAGACATTGATAAGATGTTATGATACCCAGTGATTGAGGTTTGAGTATTATAATTCCTCTTTTTGACAAAAGTACAAGAAATAAGCTTGACAGTTATAGTCCAATCAATGTGTTGAGCAATATTTGCAAACTCTATGCCAGGCACTCTGATTGGAACTTTCAGAGTGAACAGAAAATGAGTTAGTTTTAGGTGAAGAACAAATAGTGTTTAGGGTGTTCCCCAATACATAATCAAGATTGTGAAAAAACCTAATAAATGAATAGGAACTTAGTGTTGGCATCCTCTTTTTGTGATGCATTCTTGGATTTTAGAAATGCTGTTGACTCTATAGTTAATTCTTAATTCAGAGCCACAACTGAGCCCAACATTTCTGTTACTAAACAAGGCAGTGTTTAAATATTTTTCCCTCCATTTTATGACCTTTTTTGCCACAATTGTTACGCAAATTATTGTTATTAAGTGAATCATGCAGTCTTAAAGCGAACTTGGCATCACCCATTGTCTTCGCTTTCTAGAAGTTGGTTGGGAAAGTCACAAATGGTATTCATATAATCCCAGGACAGTGCAACTATCATAAATATTTGCCAGTTGCCAAGTTGTAAGTGTGAGAACTAGTCATAAGTCACTTTTTTCAGTGCTGTTGTAACTTTGAACGGTTACTAAATAAATAGTTGTAAAGTTGAGGACTACTGGTATCTCAAGAGACAAATTTGGGGCAAACAGGTATACTGACATTGATAAATGGTTTTCTCATTTATCAACACATTCCACAATAGCACCTGTGTAAGAGTTAGATGTAGTCTGAATGGGACAGATTACAATGCCTATGCAAACGTTTGTAAGACAAGGTAATATTTTAGCATTTTCTTTTCAGTCTTACTTTTCAGTCTTAACTCAGATTCTACCCCATAAAGTAGCTGATTTAAATACTCCAGTATTATTGCATGCAATTGTAGTGTTGCTCTCAATAATGTTTTTTCACTTTAGGAAGGATTTCAGTGAATCATTTTAGTGAATAACAATTAGAAGTAAATTATCAAAAGATTTAAGACCATAAAGGCAAAATTAGCTTTTGAATGATACAGAATTGGGCCCTTATTGTAATTACAGAGTGCTGAAATCTAGATTTCTCAGAGCAATTTGGGATTTCTGAAATATGTGCATCAAAGAAAACTTCATGATTAGAATCTTAAAAACTGAAAGCAAAGCCTGGCTTACATTTAGCAAGTATTGGCCAAAAATAATTTTGTCTGGGTTAATCTAATTTTCTACCCAAAGTTAAATCTGCATTCTGTGGCCTTTCCTGATGCTACGACTAAGCATCAATCAATATCTGTCAGGCAATAATGTGAGGATAATGGTTTTCAGCAAAATGTTGCTGCCTTATGTGATGGATTCTGAGATTGAGTCATTTGCATAGAGGACACCTGTTTTGTATATTCTGTTTGACATTACATAAACAAAGGAGAGTATGTATGAAAGCACATTTTGATATGTTATAGTTCTGTTGGCAGATATAGGCATATTCAACACAGTGCTTTGCCCTTGTGGCTCACAAAAATGATTTCCATGTATTTTTATATTGCAAATTTTATAGACATAGTTTAAGTGCATCATTCCAATTCTATAAAAATTCCCAGGCTATATTTTTATCTGATAGTTGGAATGTGTTTTCCTCTTTTTATTTTTTTAACTTTCAAGTCCGTTTTAACTGCAATTGTCTGGACAAATCCATGCAGTTTTCTTGACAACATTTTCAGAAAGTTTGCCATTGCCTTCTTCCTAAGGCTGAGAGAGCCACCTCGCTGGTTTAACTGGTTTAAAGCCACCTCGTCGCTTCACTATGTCTAAGGCAGGACTGGATTCATGCTTTAAATGAATCATGACCATGAACACAGCAGGTGTCTGCAACTTAAATAATTTTTCCCAATGTCTTAAAGACAGTTGTAGATAAATGTTGTCTTCATATCATTGTTTTGCATAGTCCAGACCACATTTTTGTCTTTGCACAGTCCTGCTATATATATATGCAACATTATATTAATAGGAAGTCGTAAATATTCCATGCTACAGAGCATAGCAATTTTTTAGCAGGATCATTGAGCACTAAGAGGTAGTCTCACTAGTGAGAAAGCAACAATCTGTTTCTACTAGATTGTTCATCAAGTAACTGGCAGAAAAGTGCTGCCTATTTTCATCCTATAGTCCAAAGCACTGCTTCATTATTTTTCTTAGTCTGAAAGATTTCAGCTACTGAAAGAATGATTGCACAGAAGAAATAAATTGTCAGGGGGAAAAAAATCTATACACTGTTTAGTGGGTGGCTTTAAAAAAAACAAGATTAGGAAATGTAATCATTAATGGGATTTGGCAATAGCTTTTAAAGCAAATGTTTTCTGATTGAAGTCTTTAATCATCTGAACTAAAGCGGTAATTGTGAACAGATGGAAGTCAAATTACTACCTCTCTTGATTTTTGTCATATCTGATGCAATTTTTGGTGTATGGTAAATATTGTTTCAATTCAAAATCTGATGTTAATGTGACAATCTCACCCACATTTTATTTAATTATTGTTATTTTCTTTAGGTAGCTAATGCAATAAAAGCTTCATTGCCTCAAGGTGCCATAAAATCTAACAAAGAAGGTACTAAATGTATTCAGGTTGAAATTACTCCTACAGCATCGAGGATATCAAGAAATGCTGTGACCAGCATGTCTATTCGGGGCCATAGATGGAAAAGGCATGGTAAGAACTTTGAAAATATTAGTTATACCATAATAAAAAATTAATATTCCAAAACTGACATACCATAATTATTTAAAAATTCATATTCTTATTTATACTAATAAGTGATCCCATACATAGTATAAAAGGCCAATTAACTTTTATTTTATTTCTTTAATATAAAGAGGTTTTTTGTCTTTCTTTTTTGTTTTCATTAGCATAAGAAACCAGGCAATGCTTTTACAGTTTATCATACATTATTTGTTGTCAATTAATGTTATACATTATATTAAAATTCTAGTTTAACATATTCATTGCATTTTTTATTTCAAGTATATCATTGTTTCAAAGTAATTATTGACATGATTGATGAATCATGTTATTCTTCTTAATCTAACATAAATTCTCTCAATGTTTTTATTACAGCAGTGTTTATAAGTATGCTGTCATTAATGAAAGTTTTATACTGATTATTGCACAGTGCTTTTGTTCTTCATGTACTATGTCTTATACATTACAGATCGGGGTAGGTGGTAAATTTTTTAAACTACCGGTTCTGTGGGTGTGGCTTATTTTGTGGGTGTGGTTTGATGATCATGTGACTGAGTGGGCATGGCCAACTCAATTGTCACTCACACACAGTCAGTCACATGACCTCCCAACCACCAAGCCACGCCCACCAAAACGGTGGTGAAAATTTTGGGGACTTTTTGTCAATTTTTTTGACACTCCGGCCCCATATCCAGGTTGGGATCCCGTGGGGTGGCGGTGGTCGTCTCGGCTTTCCTTCTGTTGCCCTTCCTGGCCGAAAAGCACCCCTTCTCGCCTCTGACAGGCCTTTCCCACGGTTGTAGCTGGAACACCCCACTCCTGCTGGTGCGCTGAGCCGGGCCGGCTGGGTCCCGTCCATGAGATGAGTGTGCAGGAGAAAGGCTTCTCTCTGGATCTCGGGGGCGGCTTCACTGAGGACGCGCCAAGCTCCCCAGTCAAGAGGGTGACCTTGTTTCCACAGCCCACTGACCACGGCTTTTCGGCCGGGAAGGGCAACGGAGGGAAAGCATGAAGCAGCTTTCTTCTTGCCGGGCGACCGGAAAACTTTTGGGCGTTGTTGCCGAGCTCCTGGAGAGCCATGCTCATGCTATCCTGCATCAGCGTGGAGTGAGCCAGGCAGGCCAGGGGCGATGGCAACAACAGAGTCCGGCACTCAGGGAGGGCAAAGTTAGCATGCTCCCAGCCGTGCCCTGTGCTACCTCCGCCAGCTCATGGCAGCAGACTCAGCTGCAGCCCAGACGAGCCGAGGAACTGCGGGGAGCCTCCCGTATGTTGCACCCTCCTCTCACCCCCTCTGGCCTTCGCCCGCGCCTCCACACTGTTTTCAGCTGCCCACCTCCTTGGCTGGTGAGATCGCCACTTCAAGTTTCAAGTCCTCATGGGTGACTCGGATTCCCAGGAAGCCTTATCCAACTCTTGGCATCCCCCCCAAAGTGTGCAATTCAGCCCTCGCCTTGCTGAGCTGCACAGATATGCGACCTGCCCGGTTGTGCGGCCCTTCGCTCCGAGTCAGAGCGTACTGAGCCGTGTAGGGAAGGGGCGGCCAGGGAACCAGAGCTCTCTGCGTCATTGCACGGCAGGAGCCACCCAGACCCTTGCTCGTTCTGCTCCGGATCCAACCGCGCCAAGGGATCGCAGCCAAAGCCTGAGCGCAGATGTGCTTTTCCGGAGGTCTCTCCACTTCCCGGGCAGCACGCTTGCTGCCTGCCCTGCATGGCTCAGTGCGCTCTGACTCTGGAGCAGAGCAAGCAAGGGGCTGGGTGGCTGGATGGGACAGGGGACCTCAAACTTGGCAACGGCGGAGTATGGCACTTGGGCTTCTCCTGTCCTTTCCGGAGAGCGCCTCTGCTGATGGGTGGCGGGGCCCTGCGGTGCCTCCCCCGACTCAGAAGACGCTTCGGGAGGCGCTAACCGAGCAGAGGGATGGCGGCGGCGGGTGAAAGGGAGCTCCAGGCGGTGGTCGGCGTAGGGGTGGGGCAGCCCTCGGGGCCCTGGGAAAGTGCAGGCTTTCCGGATGGGACTTACACAAAGTGCTGTGCTGAGAAAGGCTCTCTCTTCCAAGCAAAAGCAGCAGAGGGGGGAGAAGCAGCAGCCGCTGACCTGGAGAGTACATGATGGAGCCCTCCACGTATTCTCTGGCGACCTGTTTTCTCTGCCCCGCTCTGTTGCTGGGGGAGAGAGAGAGAGTCTTTTGCAGCACTGCGCTTTGGGTCCTGGTAAGTCTGGAAAGCGCTGCGCCAGAGAGAAACAGGATTCAACCTGTTTCTCTCTGCCGGGCTTTCCGGGTGAGACTTACACAGAGAAACAGCCAGGTTGAAGGCCGGTACTTTCAGTGCTGACGAGGAACCAATGCTTGGAGCAGTTTTGGAGCTTGTTAAGGAGGAGGATCGCTTGGGCTGCTTGGAGTGAAAAGCTATTGCAATACCCCAGGCTTGAAAATGCATGGCTGGGGCAGTCCTCCTCTTTAACAAGCTCCAACACTGCTCCAAGCGTTGGTTCCTCATGGGGGCTGGCATGCCTTCCCCTCTGCCACCAGCCGTGGGAGGAAGGTAAGGTCCCAGTGGGGACAGTGAGGGGCCCGCAGCAATCTCCGGGGATGGGGGGCTAGCACGACCATGACTTACCTGTAGGCAGGAGGAGGCAGCTCAGTTGGGGCGCAGGGCAGGTACCACGTGGGAACTGGAAAGGCAGCTTAGGCAGTAAGGAGTGAGTGGGCAGGACAGTGCCTAAAAATAAAAAAATCCCCCCCCCAAAAGCTGAAAACAAGATGGTGACGCATGCACAGTGCCAGAAACTTGGTTTCTGTGCATGCACAGAAGAAAAAACCTGGATTTAAAAAAAAAATCCAAAAAATAATAATATGGTGGCGTCCACTGACCGGCACCGACCAATCCGGTTCTGTGATGACATTGTGATGTCACCAGCGGCTTGCTAGCGGTTCAGGTGAACTGGTCCAAACCAGGAGGAACCCACCTATGTTACAGATATAGCAAACATAGTTGAAACTGCAAAGATATTTCTCTCTTTTGATATACATTCAGCACTAGAGAATGGATTCATAGACGCAATAATGATTTTGTGGCTTTAAGGTTGGATGCAGAATAGTTAGTAATAGTAAATATTTTTTTTGTTTATTTGAACCACAAAGAAGATATAATTTTCTAAATAAACTACAGAAAGTTCTTTTCCTATATTTTTGATTAGTGATAGGATTAGTTTCTGTTTCTCTTTGCTACTATGTTAAGAGCTTATAATGGAAATACTGATCTATTGCTTAAACTCAATAACTAACCTGTAGTTTTGTTTTTGTCTAGCTAATGTAGTTTCCAATATTTTATATAAGTATAAATATATTGGTAGTCCAGAAAAGATACATATCTTGCACTTTTCAGACACTACTTTTACTACTGTTACCTTTCTGCAGGAGTCATGGTTGATGATACAGGTGCTGAAGTTCAAGAATCAATGGTTAGGACAAGTGTTTGCTGCAGCAGATAACAAACAATAAGGCAAGAGGCTTGATAGCATTAGTAAAGCAACTGACTGTAATAAAGATGAACAGTTATTCTAATAAGAAGAAGGATAATTTGCAAGGTATGCAAGCATTGCTGCAGATCCTTAAGTATCCAATATATTGGATGCTCTTCCCTTCAGGAAAAGAATTTCATAACGTAACAAAACGAAGAGGAAATAAAGTACCATTTTGGCTCGTGGTGGAGAATTTGGGGGGTATTTTATAGATCAATTTCCTATGAAATTACTTTGATTTATTACAAATACATTTAAGAGCTTCTACATACTTCTAATTACTTCTGCTGGAAAGGAGCCTGCATCCAACAGTTAGAACCTGGCTTGTTAGGAGAACAAGTCTAGAATTTTAGTTTAGTTAAATGAATGTTGACTTGTTCAATGTTCTGCTGGCAGAACAATAGTGGGAACAATAGAAAAATGTGTGCCAGGATATCTGTTTGATTATTATTATATGACTACATTTTGAATACTGTTAATTATCTGTGATATGTGAACCACAATATGAAAGGAAATGTGGGAACATCTTTTTTTAAATTTTGATTGATAATTCAGAAGAAAGTAAAATTTTGCTTCAAGATAAACTATAATTCAAGAGATAAGTACTTTTACTTTTAGATTTGCTTTCCATATTTAGTATAATCATTTATTAGTTTGAAAAGGGGTAGCATCTTCTTAGTTTTCAATATTGCTACCTCAATTTTTGAAGTTGATTAGAACATGGGTTTGGCTTACATATCCCTTAAGATCTGGACTAAAAAGACTTGATCACCTATCGCACCTTAATAGGCTATGCAATTGTGAGATGGAATTATTCATTGAAATGTATCCTTGTGATCCAGACAAAATACCAAGAAGTATCTAAGAAAATCATGTGGAGAAATTATGTTTTGAGAAAATGATAGGGTGTTTTTTTTGCTGTTTTCTGTTTTTGCTGTTTTTCGGTTTTCAGAAACATGTTTTATGCTCTGTCTTATTCAAAAGCACTGGTTTCTACCAGTCAATTGGTTACATATATATCTATTTCAGAATTAGAAAGAATGCTTGATTTGGTGTTTATTTTTTCCTTCTGGATTATAATAGAATAATAGAATCTCTAGGAGGCTTAATTTTTTGTATCTATAGTACGGTGACTGAACATTTACATTATATTATAAGATAAATTAATGCACATGTTGGTAAGGACAAAATTGAACAGAACAATTATCTAAAATTGATGCTTTGCCCTTAAACTGTGGTACTGTGACACAAAGTAAAGTTTGCAAGATGTGGAAATCAGACAAACTGTACTTAGATCATAAAAGTATAGACTAATGAGAAGGGGCGTTGGTCTTATCTGATACGCCTCTTCTTATCAGGAGGAGCCATCATTCAGGATGGGTTGTCCTTGTCCAGTCAGATTGAGGACCAAGTCTGCTGCTTTTTGCTGGATCCGCCCTCTCAGGACCCAGATTTGACGAGACCGAAGATGCAGATTCGCTGTGGCAGCCAACAGTATAAAGTTCAAAGAAAAAATGGCCTCCCTTCCTGAAACTGCCAAAAAGAGGGCGGATACTGCCTAGCAAAAAGTCTTTTCAGAAAATCCACCTCAACCACCAATTGTCAAAGTGAGCACGTCTAAACAAAACAGACATCTCAAGGGTGGGACTGAATGATGGCTGATGAGAAGAGGCTTATTAGATAAGACCAATGCCCCTTCTCCATCATGGGAGGAGCCATCATTCAGGATGGGACTTACCAAAGCCCAAGAGTCCCTAGGGTGGGAAAAGACCAAGTCTGACTTAGTGCGACTCCTCGTGAACCTGTTGAAGGATCCTAAGTCCAAAGGCTGCATCTGCCGATGCAAACTTGTCTATCTTGTAGTGGCGGATGAATGGAGAAGGGGAAGTCCAAGTTGCCGCATGACAGACCTCCGCCAGTGGTGCCTGGGTCGCCCAGGCAGCTGATGTAGCAGCACTACGGGTAGAGTGGGCATGAACGGCCGCGGCAAAGCCGACAGTTCATAAGCCTTGGCTATAGTCCCCCAAATCCAACGGCCAATGGTCGTGGCGGACACCTTCTGTCCCAAAGAATGTGGCAAGAAGGCCACTAAAAGAGCCTCAGTCTTTCGGAACCCATGTGTACTGTCAATATATATTTATGCGCAAGGCCCTACAGACGTACAGCATGTGCCACAGTCTCTCGGACGGATGAGACAGGTTTGAACAAAAACTGGGCAAGACGAGCTCCTGAACTCTGTGAAAGGTGGAATTAACTTTGGGAATGAAGGAAGGGTCTAATCGAAGAACCACATGGTCCAAATAAAAAATGCACAAGTCCCTACGGATTGACAGCGCGGAGAGCTTGGATATTCTACGAGCCGACGTGATTGCTAGTAGAAAAGCGACCTTATAGGACAAGTATCTGAGGGTTGGAAAGGTCTCCCGCGAGAGTCAGGCCCAGGTCTGCCTGCTCCATCTCATGTTAAAATGCCCGGTTTATGGCCGCGGCAGGAGCCGAGGCTCGAATGCCAAAAGGTTAAACATCCCGGAGGACCGAGGGTAGGCACCAAGGCACTCATGAGGTCTCAACAGTCCAAAGTCCAGCCGGGAAATAAATCGTAGAGAATAGTCAGTAACAGTCCAAGGTCAAACCAGAAATATCAGGATAGAAGAAGTAAACGGAAGGTCAGTAACAGTCCAGAAATCAAGCCAGGAATTAAAAAAAAAAAGACAGCATTCAGGAAGGGAGATGATTTGCCACGTCTGTCCAAACTGAGTCCAAGTCAAATCTAAGTCGAGAGGGCGGATCCGGCAAAAAGTAGCAGACTCGGTCCTCAGTCTGACAGGATGAGGACAACCCATCGTGAATGATGGCTCCTCCCACGATGGAGAATTTTGTGTTAAACAATGGTAATACTAATTGGAATCATTAATGGTAGGCAATTTAGTCTGTAATGTTAAAGCAAAGAAACCAAAGAAAGTTAAAAGAAAAATTGGAATTTCTTTCTTATTATTTAATTCCAGTGGAACCAGAGAATGAATGAATGTGTATATATGCATGATAGGGAGAAAAACAAATTAAATATAAATACCATCTGTAAATTAGATGCTATAATTAAAAAAACCAGGTGGATAATATTTTCCTTCTGCTATTTGGCATTCATACAGGTTTTCTAAAATTTTATTTCCATGTGCAGCTTCAGCGATCTTGTAAACTATGGCTTATGTAGAATGCCTGGATTAGTACATGTACTGTATGTGACTTCACCATTGTTTTAAAGTAATTTTCACTTTGTGTGGCATAGTTCAGTTATAGAAGAAGAAAAACATCTTTCCTGTATATTTCATAACATTTTGCGAAAAAGAACGGAATTGAGAATTTGCAACAGAAAACCACAACCCGTTACAGGTAGACTTCAGAGATAAACCAGGCTTTAATAATGGTTGGAGAGTGCAGGGAAGAAAGAGGGCATCAAAAGGAGAAAGGCACCCTGCCTCAGGAAGATTGGAAAGATGTTTTTACTTTGTTCCTTAAAACATCAGGCATTTGGAATACCATGGAAGTAATGAAAATTCCATGTAACCATGTTTGACTTATAAGATGAAAACAGTGTTGCTGCACTTCAGGTTCTATCATTATTACATAGTATCTTGTGGAGCATAAGGTCCAGATAATAACAGCATTGTTGTTTCTCAAAAGAGCCTTGAAGACCTTTTTATTCAGATTTTGGGCTAGGATAATGTATACTTGCTATATTTATATGAATAAATGAATGATAAGTAACAGGCAGACAAGCAGCCTGATGTGCTATGCACTATAAATTTTTATTAAAAATAGCACCATTGCTCCCATTTGTGGGCATGGGAGTTCTAGTCAAAACCACTTAGAAACCTGGTGCTATACAGTCGGTTCAAAGCACTTTTTATTTTCCAGTGGGCAGTCTTATTGAAAAGCAATTAGTTACCAAAAGGAGATGTTTATAGATATAGCTGTTCTTATTTAATCAGTTAATTTCAGATTTGTAAACATCTTCTGAAAATATATTTTATTCTTTTAATTGAATTCTGTAATATGTTAAATCATTATTTTTCCATTTAATAGTCAGATGCTTACTTTGTAAAAATGCTTATGACTCAATACTTTTTACTTCCCTTTTCCTTTAAAAAGTGGTTTTGGCTGTGTTTATATAGCGTCTACGCATACTTTTTTAGTTTGGCAGAGCATTTCATTTTTAAGAAGATTTATGTTCTTGCTACAACTTTCATTTTATTAGAGCTTGCTTTGTTCTAAACTTTAGCCAAACTCACTGCCCCATTTATTCCTCAGCTATTTCAGTGAAACCATCCTATATACTCAGCTATCTTTTATACTCTTGGATTGTTTTTACTTTTTTCTCCTCTTCTGATGTCCTTTTATTGTCTATAATGACTTAGAAATTAATAAATGAAAAGTACATTGCAATGTTCATACATTTGTTAAGGAGGCACATTTCATTTTGACTCTTCATAGAGAAACAAAATCCTTGTAAAGTAATCTGAATTGAGTTGGAAGTGCCATGCTTTGTGCTCTGAAGCAATGTATAGAGGGCATTTGTGCAAAAAAGAAGAAGAAAAAGCAATCACTCTATACCCACTACATTTAATGTTTATTTCATGTAAAACCTTTGAGAAGCAGGAATACATGTTTGTACTATAAGGAAATCTCTTTAGTAGCTCCCTAATAGCAATAGCAATAGCAATAGCACTTAGACTTATATACCGCTTCATAGTGCTTTACAGCCCTCTCTAAGCGGTTTACAGAGTCAGCTTATTGCCCCCAACAATCTGGATCCTCATTTTACCCACCTCGGAAGGATGGAAGGCTGAGTCAACCTTGAGCCGGTGAGATTTGAACAGCTGAACAGCTGAACTGCAGTGCTGTTCTTTAACCACTGCACCACCTCGGCATCTAATCACTCTAGATGTTTCAGTTTTGAATTCCCCATAATCCATTGGAGTTGGATGGCTACTTACCGTATTTTTCGGAGTATAAGACACACCTTAGTTTTTGGGGAGGAAAATAGGGGGAGAAATCTGCCTACCAGGTATTCATCTGGCTAGCGTCCTTAGTCTGGTCAGCTTCAGCACATTATATTATCCCCTGGTTAGGACTTAAAAAAACCTTCTTCAGAGTAACAATGAAAGAGCCTGCAAGCCAGTAAGAGCTGGGAAGATCGATAGCACCTGGTTAGGGCTAGAAAAAAACTTATTCGGAGCAAGTAGAGCAATGAAAAAAACCCTGCAAAGACTTAGGGCTGGAAAAACATTCTTCGGAGGGAGTAACAATGAAAAAGCCTGCAAGGTAAGAGCTGGGAAGATCGTTAGCACCCAGTTAGGGCTGAAAAAAAAGCTTCGAAAAAGCTACATTCAGAGTATAAGATGCACCCAAATTTTCAGCCACTTATACTCCGAAAAATACGGTAATTCAAAGGAAGGAAAGGGAGGTAGGTAGGTGTGAACTTGAATCACATTCTTTTTTAGTCATCCATTTTGTCCCAAAACAAAACAAACTATAGACTGCATTCTAAAACTCTTTAAAGTGAAAGAGTGCCATTATCCAAAATTCTGTCACGTATAAAACTGGATAGATTTCATACCCTCAGTAGTGTCTATAGCTGTATATTTTTCTGTGAAAAAGCTATAGCTATTTGTAGTTAACAGAAAGTATGGAGATTTGATGAATTGGTCTATTTTCTATTTCAAATCAGACCAAATCCAAATATGGTCAGTGTCCATCACTTATTCTGAATATTTCAATTCAGTGCATAAGTATACAACTGAGAGGTCATTGTAACTAGTCAAATGTGTCCTGAAAGTATCAATCATCAAATATTATAGAATAAGAAATACATATCTACATGTATATATGATCTACAATAAGAGTTGTAGATCATATATCCAAAATGTAGAATCTTCATGAATTAGGGCAATTGTGATAAAGAAATCTTGCTATTTATATTTCTTTTTCAATAGTACAATCTTTCTATAAATCAAACTCAATAACTTAGAAATTCATAAGAAAACTATTTTTAATATATAATACGTGTCCAAATGACACATATACAATATTTTATACATTTTTATTGATATTATTTTCATTGGAAATAGTGCTATCATTAGTTAAGGTACTGTGCAGGTTTTATAATACAAGGGTATTAGAAATAATTTTAGAATTCATTGAACAAAAACATAATATTTTGGAAACTATTATAACATATTGATTTGATTAAAGCATTCATTTGTTTAAGCTGCATTTTATCTTATTTGTTTAATTTTATGCATTTATTTGCTATAGAAATAGAAAGGTAGAAGAGATGTGTGATATAAAGTATGCAGCATCCACACTTTAGTCTTAATAAAGCCTTATTTGTCTTCCTTACTTCCCAGCGTATATACAGGCAATCCACAAAGGAAGTCTGGAAAATGGGAAGATTGACTGCATTGTCTCCTCTCTGCTGTATGCTACTAGTGATAACAAGATAAATGATATGGACATTGGTCCTTGTAAGGAAGCACCACATTGTGTAGTAGAACGCAGATGGCAAGAACGCAGATGGCAGATGTTGGAATTCAGAAAGATAGAAATCCTTGAATTTTCAAAAAGAATATTTTTCTTTTATAATTTGAATCTGCACATTTTAGAAAATTGCCCTAGTGTAATAGTGTAAAAATAATTTGAATATGACAAAACCATTGGTTTGGTTCTGAGATGCTAATGTATATTTAACCAAGTAAAATATTCTTTATACTATTAGTGGATATATTTAAAAAGTAACTGTAAAGTTAAATATTAATGTATTTATATATTGAACTTCTTTAGTATGTAGCAGGTACTTTTTTTCAGTTGAGCTCAGCTCCAAAGTGTTCATTTTTAATTTTATGATACTGCAACCTATATTCCATCCCATTTTCAGAAACATTGTATGGCTTAGTATCTAGACATTATGTAAGAACTCCCTTTACTAATGACAGGCCAGGAAAGTAAACTTCTGACTTTGAAACCTTCAGACTATTTAGGTTTTCTGTCCAATTCGTGTCTTTTTGTTTGTCTCCATGGTTTTTGTTTCAGCCATCTTCTTTCTTTTTTTCTTTCTTTCTTTTTTGTCTTATTCATCTTTAATTCTAGAGCAACCAGATAATACTAATGACACTACTGAATCGGGCAACTTTGTTATACCCGAGATTAGTGTCACAAATGTGGCTGGAGAGAGAACCAGGAATGGGGAAAAAAACAGAATGCCAGGAGAGAGTGATCAACATATTCAGGGTGTACAGGAAATTCCTACAGAGCCTAGAGTTGACAGCAAAAGCTTGCCAGAGATCAGGAGGCAAAAATCTGTAAGAAAAATTATGGAGGATGGAATAAGCTCACCTGGCAGAATGCAATTTTAGCAGAGCACTTTGTAGCTACATTCAAAAGGTATCAATTGAAAGGATCATGGTTGCATGTTTTGAAGATTTTAGTAATCAACAATAGACATTTGCATGTACTTTTAGTCAAACACAACTGCATGCTTTAAACATAGAGCTGATCTCTGTGTTCCACATATTGATAGCATGCTGACAACAAATAGATTTATCTTAGCTTGGGAAACCACACTGGGAGATTTCAAATTTAATTAATGTTCAACTTGGATTTTTCAATTCTGAGTCATTCCAGCATTTTTATTTTACACATTTGAAATAACCCTTTCTTTCACATGTACATAAACAATATCAATTTATTTTAATGTTTTCCAATTTGTTACATTATATGCACCAGTGTGTTAAGTTTCCAGAATCATCACCAAATTTAACTCTTTGGTACAGAATGTGGCCATTCAGCTCTTTAAATATGAAATATAACTGGATTTGCTAAAAATGTGAGCACCTGCAGTTGATGCCCTATTGGCTGGTCTGCTGTTCTGATTATCTATTTCCATGATTATTTTGCTGTCTGTAGTATGTAAATACCTTGCTCATACATGGGTTTATTCCTCTTTCTAGCTGTTATAGATCTAACCTCTTCTGAATCTTGCATGAATAACAGGCGCTTTAAAAAAAATCACCACAATGAGATTGTAAGCATGCTTTCTGTTTCTTTATATTTTATTGTAATATATTACATTGATATAATAGATGAGCTTCTTGTCTGCTCTTAAATCTTTTGTTTGTGCTTAAATAGAAAGATCTATCAAGAACCAATGAAATATATAGTGTTCTGTCTCCATGCAGGTAACGAATTAGGAATTCCAGAAGAAGAATTAATAGAAGTATCTGAAGTTGATGAAGGTTTTTACTCTAGAGCTACTTCTACTACAAGTCATTCTATTTCATCAAAAAGTAGCAGCAACACTAGTAATAAAACAGTAATGGGCAAGAGTCAACGAAGGCCTGGAGGAAACAAAGTTGGAGGAAAAGAAAAAGATATGAGTGCTGAATCCTACAAAGAACATTTATCTCACAAACAAAGTCAGAGGGCACTGAGTGAAAATCTAGAGCTTCTCTCTTTAAAAAGGCTGACCCTAACTAGCAGTCAATCCTTGCCAAAATCAGGGAGTCATAGCTTGGCTAGAACTAGCACTACTCTTTTTAGTAAATCCTTTGAGCAGGTATGTGGTGGTGTGATCCCAAGTAATCATAATGGCACAGAAACGAATAGGCTTTCAGTGTGCAGTTTGCAAGAAGGGAATCTGATATTTGAAACTGAAAGAATAGACCTTACTGTTCCAAACAAACAATCTAATCAGCAGCGACTACCTACTATCAGCATTACTGTCTCAACAGACCAATAACTTCCTAACTAATGTGTAGAAGTGGGGCCATTCGGTGATGGTACCACATGTTAGGATCCCTCAAGCTCTTTTTTTAGTCAACTAAACTGCTTCAAGTTACTTTTGTTTTACAATAGTAAAACCTAAATTCTTTCAATGATTAAATGTTAAAATGGAATAGTATGGATCATTCAGGTAAATACTTTATAATATTGATGTTTTAACATGTGGGAAAATTTAGGAATTAATTTGCTCAGCAGGTAAGTTGTATTGAAGAATGATTGTATGATAGGCCTATCAGATGAAATCTTTAGTATCTCTGTGCTATTTCTGGGTGCTGAACTTTATTTAAGTTATTATTAGATGTGGCTTAGAATTGGTTTGCCAGTTCCATACTTAAAAGCAAGAACTTTCTTTCTTAGGCACCCTGATACAGGTCACTTTAAGTAGCAGCTGATATTTGAAAAACAATATTCAGATCTGTGTACACAATCTGTTATAAAAAAAATAACATGTCATTATTGTGCCAATACTAAACAATGAACAAGCCACTATTTTCAAATCATAACTATGAAAATAACTACAGTATTACAGTATATGCAAATATTTTCTGCACTTAGTAACAGCAATGCATATTTTACAATATACAGCATGTACTGTAATATATTATTTTCTAATACTATTAGAATAATTTTTTTATTTTTCCCATCATCCCAGACCTAGACAGCTAATAGTTTGTGCTGGTCTGTCTTGATATGATTGATCCAGCTGCCAAAAGTATTATTGGCTGTCACATTTAAATTATGACTAAAATGGGTGCAATTCATTGTTTGTATTATTTTATATATACAGGCAGTAGTGGTATTGTAAAACTATTTTGGGCTTAGAACATGGGTGTCAAACTCGTGACATCATATCACGTGATGTATCGTGATTACCCCCTTTGCTAAACCAGGGGTGGGCATGGCCAGTGCATGTCACATCTGGCCCGTGGGCCGTGAGTTTGACAACCCTGGCTTACAATATACAATAAGTTTTGGCATAGTGCACAAAGAGATCAATTGGAAGAGGAGAAAGTTATCTTCATTTGGAACGGGCTACAGTTCTACTTTTATAGTGCCAGTGAATTCAAAATGATTAGGGTGACACTTATTTTTTGGAGTTAGACTCTGTAAACCAACCCAAGAAACAATAGTACAATATTTTCTTCTGAAACTGAACAGAGATATTAATCTAAAATATTTTAGCATTTTTAAATGGAAGAGTAGTGTGGATTAGAATTATTTTTCATTTTACTCCTTTCATCAAACTGGTTTTAAAATTGCATCACATTTAAATCATAAGCTTTACACTATATGGGAAATAGGTCATGACAATACCATATTTTGGAAGGAAAAGGTTTAGTTTTATCTTCTTAAAATACAACCTGGCATTTTTATTTTTGCATAGCCATATTGATAATTTCTCCAAATTTGCGCCCTCCTTCCCCTCTGGTTTCAGCTAATTAGTTAGTTTATAACAACTTCTGGGGGATTAAAGAATGTATATGAACATTGGCAACACATTCTAGTGCTTCCTAAATGTTCATGAATCTTTGAATCCTTGTGCAACAATAACATTGCTTATTTTTATTCCTCCCACCCACTGCTTTTTGCAGTGTTGCTTTTCAACCAAAACACTTTCTAACAAAGATTTTATATTTCTGTTTTTAAGCAAGAAGCAGCTTGATAGACTGTTTTTATATTAACTGTACCATGTAGTTAGAAATTCTATTTGTATTCAAAGAGAGACTTTTCAAATTTCCAGAGACCCAATTTTTTAACAAATAGTAGCTTTTTGCTTTCTTTTTTGCAATTGTTTGTATTTCACATTTTTGAAAACTCTGTTTTCTGAAATATCTGAAATTTAAAATGGACAAAACCTAATTAATTTTATGAAATCTCTGGGATGTTTATTATAACAGTATTAATTCATCCTTACACAATTTTCTACATATTTTATGCTTTACTAGCATTGTATTAAACATTTATTTTGAATAATTAATTTCTGTGCAGGAATATACAGCCATTGTAGATGAAAGCTATTTGAATTTACCTTATAGTTCATTATTTAAAATTCCACAAGATGGAAGTAAAACATTTATAGTACTAAAGTTTTAGGAATCTATAAAACATTTTTGTTTGAGTAAAAACAACTCTTTTATACATTCAAATAATTTAGAATTTTCCTAACAGATGATGGAATAAAAAATCTATGAAGTTAAATTGCTTGAATGTCTTTGAACAAGCATATGTGCAGCTATCTATTCTACATGGTAATGATACATATATATATATATATAAATGTATTGTGCATATGCATAGTTAATTACATTTATGCACAATCAAAACTGAAAGAGTGGAAACCCAGAAAATATGAAATTCATATGCACAGTAGATTGATATTAATAAAATGTTTCTCATAACTTTGGAAAAGCACAATGTATTGAAAAATTTTAGCAGAATTTTAATGAAGTATTCATATTTTGATTGAGTGCAATATATGAATATTTTTTTTGTGATTGACATTCTTGGTTTTCATATGTTAAACTGAAAAGGAAGTAGACTTTTCTGTGGTACAGTAACTGTAGACTTTTGTAAAGATCCCTTTCTATTTATTGAATATATAAATTAGTTCTGTGAATTTTTCAACAATTTGCCATTTACAAGGATGAATACCACTTAGTAAACTATTAACAGTATAAAACAAAATGTTCTATCCACTTTTACAGTATACACTTGTGACCATATTCTGTTTTAAAAACAGTATTTTCTGTATTTTAATAAATGAACTGTTTAGTTGAAGTTTGTATTTCCATGATAAAGCTATCACCTTTAATGTTGATTTACTTAGTTTGTAAATATTGTTTTTAGTTACTGGAATAGTTTACATTGATGATGAGATGATGATGATGATGTAAGTACCTGTCACATTGGATTTGAGCAGTATTGGAATTGCAAATGGTGATAGACTAACCTACTTAGTCATGATCCCAATAAAAATCAGTCCTCTCTTTTTGTTTGCTTATTTTATCCATGGCTTACAGTTTATTGTTTATTTTATTCCTATCCCTCTTCAGGTGCCAGAACAAAATAATAACTAAAAAGTAAAAACTAAGCTATAATCAACAATAAACTAACCCTATTTTTAAATATTAGATACAAAAAATCAAAAGCTCATTAAAGAAATAGAAATAGGCAAATTGAAATAGTTATTCCATAAATCCCTTGTTAGGAGACAGCATCAAAAGCTCAATGTCAATAATCTGTCTAATTACTGTATTTTTCGGAGTATAAGACGCACCGGAGTATAAGACGCACCTCAGTTTTTGGGGAAAGAAATAGGGAAAAAATTATCTGCATACCAGACTTTCTGGCTAGTCCTTAGTCTGGTCAGCTTCAGCACATTAGTTTGCTGGTTTTGAGCACACGTGCTTGCTTTTTATCCCCTGGTTGGGGATAAAAAACAGTTTCTAAAACACTTCACTTCTCTCTCTCTTCAGAGAGAAACAATGAGAAAAGCAGGCAAAGAGAAGATCACTTTGCTAGCAAAGCACGGAAGATCGCTTCATTCGTTAGTATCTCATTAGGGCTGAAAAAGAGCTTAGTAAAAGCTACATTTGGAGTATAAGACACACCCAAATTTTCAGCCTCTTTTAGGGGGGGAAAAGGTGCATCTTATACTCCAAAAAATATGGTATCTCTCTCTCTCTCTCTCTCTCTGTGTGTGTGTGTGTGTGTGTGTGTGTGTGTGTGTGTGTGTGTGTGTGTGTGTGTGTGTGTGTGTAAGGATGGGTGGTGGAATGGTACTCAAATATAAACTTAATGTAAGAAAAGTAACAACTGTCCCAGAACTCAGAAGACGGTATTATATCTGGGATGGAATGAAGGACAACATAGGTAAAATTTTTAGAACAGTTAGCATCAGGCTAGAATGGATTGTTTTTCAGCTTACAATCTCAACTCATGAGAAACCAGGATACTATATGTGTGTATAATCTGAATGCCCCAGGATCATGCATTGACAAAGAAATTGCTGCCACATATGTTGTCCTGAAAGAGAAATGATCATTGGAGTTGCTGAAAGATATCACAAAAGCAGAGTATATTTTTCCAAACAAACAAATCCATTATTGAGTGATTTTGAGAGAATACTCAGGAAACCCTCATGCCCGCATTTCATGGAATATTGGACAATCCACTGGGTAGAAACAGGTGTTTAGTTTATATTTAAAAAAAACATTCTCATCTGAATACTTTTGTTTGACTCATTTGAAACTATTCTCCTCAAGGGTATCTATAGCAAATTTGCAATTCAGCATTGGATGGAAGGCTCAACCTTGTGAGACAAATTGGACCTAATGATTTGGGGATAATGTTTCAACTCAATCTTTGTGCCTACTTATGCTTCATTCACAGATGAAAGAAAATCTAACAGCCACATTGCTTACGTGACTGCCAATAGCTTTATGTAACAGCCTCTTACCATGACTGACCAGGGTCTGCAAAATAGTTTTTGGAGTACAACAAAATTGTTATCTATAGCAGTGATGGATAAATTAGGCTTTGCTGACCTTTGCACTGGGCCTACATTCATTGTTTTTTCATGATTGCCAGGTTTTACCCCGAAATTTGTTCATTTCTTTCTAGCTATCTCATGAGTAAATCTGTTTTTCCCAAATTAGTGTAAGCTCTGAATTGAATATGTAGAATGTGCATATTTATGCCATGTTTTAAAGAACATTGGAGAACATTCTTTGGTAAATATAAAGATTATATGAAAACATATTTGGAATGTTCAGATTTTGAAGTTAATCAGGATTATAGAACAATAAAGAAAAGTTTTGTTACTTGGCTGATATTTATCTAGCAGTTCTCATAAGGAATGCAAAGCTCACTACCACCCCATAAAAGAAATTTAAGAAACCAGCAGGTTAATTTTTAAAACATGCCAAAATCTTGTTCTTCGTTTTAAAAATATGTATAAAAAAAGAGTAAGCATTTTTTCCAACCCAAAGTTCTTACCACATCTGTTAATGTAATAGCAGAGTAATCCTTGTGTTACCAAGGTTGTGCATACAGAAACATTTAGATTGAGATCAGTTGTGAATAAGTACTCAGCCACACACAGATACACTAACTTGAGTTAAAGTTTACTTTGAGAAATAGCATTTTCCTATAAACAGTCCAAAGTCATACACAATAGTTTCGTAACTGGAAGTCATAATAACAATCCAAATATTATCAAGTACAAAACATTTTAGCTATAATACATAACTACAACACAGAAATGCAGAGCATACATAAACAATGTCTTGCTCTAGTGAGTAGCAGAGAACACACTGAGTAGCAGAGACAAAGACAAACAGAGAGGGACTCCCAGAGAAATAAGCTGTGAACTCTAGCTCCCTCTTGTGGCAGTCTGCAACACCTCAGCTAAACAGACATAGTTCTGTTAAAAGTTAGACATATATTGTCTACCCAATCGTTATGGTCAGAGATCTAACAACATCAACTGGTTTGAGCAAGGGGCATCCCTGACCCTCTGGGAGTCTTGAAAAAGATTTACTACCAACATCTTTCAACAGAGTAACCATTTCCTTCTTTAGCTTCTTTCTTGTCTAGCTTTGCAGCTACTGGATGTAACACAACTCACTTCTTTACTGAGAAAACCTACGGTAGATAGAAACAAAAAAGCAGAAATCAGACGTAATTGCCATTTAATTTAGTAGGATGAGATGGAAGTGAATGGAACAGTTAATAGGAAGAACCATACCTTTAAAAAGTTATCTTAAGTGATTAATAACAAAGTTGTTTCAACTTGCTCACACATACAGTGCAATTGCATGCCATGCATTTTACATAAAATAGAATCATGAAAGATAATCTAATCCAACACACTCCAATGTGCAGGAAAACCAGTTAAAATGTCCTTGAGAGATTACTGTCTTACTCCTTAAAAACCTCCAGACAGGCAAGCCACAATTACCATAGGTAGATTGTTCCACAATTGTGAGAAAGCTGTTCATTATATTTAAGAGACTTAAATAGTTGTACTTTGTGCCCTTGTGAAATTGCCTCTCTGTTTCTGAAGCCACAATAGCTGGAGGAACAAAAATCCACCTCCTCTTGTGTTTGTTATAAAAAGCCCTATTGAACTGTAAACAGACTGCAGGAGTGAACCAATGTGTTTCAACCAGAAAATGAAATATGCCAGCCTTTGGGTACCATATTATTGGAACTGAATTTGAGAGAGACAGAGAGGGATAGAGAAGAAAACCCTCTCAAAATGCCATCATGTAATACACTTTCTTTCCTAGAAGTCCAACTTCTTTACCTTCAGTTGTATATATGCAAGCTACCCGTATTTTTCGGAGTATAAGACGCACCGAAGTATAAGACGCACCTTAGTTTTGGGGGAGGAAAACAAGGAAAAAGGCTCTGCCTCCAAGCAATTTGCCAAACAGCAAACAGCACAGATGATATACACTGTTTGCTGTGTATTTCTGTGCATGTGTGCCTGATCCATAGAAATAGCAAAGAATTGGAGAAATGTACATTATGCCAAAAAGTTTTCTTAAATGTAGTCACACTAACTCCTCCCAATTATTTAAATAGATCTACTCCAAGGTAACTAAACTCTAATACTAAACAGGACACTGTTACATTTCAGATTATACTTGTACAGAGCTGTTAAAATTAATTAAAATTTCTGGAAGTATACATTATTCTCTATTATTTAAAAGAAGATACAATAGCACTGGGCCTCTTCAGAGCAAGCATTTATTTTAAACTTCTTTATTTTGTTAAGTTGTCTAGATTTACAGGGATCTCCAACCTTGGCAACTTTAAGACTTGTGGACTTCAACTCCCAGAATTCCACAGCCAGCAAAGCTAACAAAGCTGGCTGTTGAATTCTGGGATTTGAAGTCCACAAGTCTTAAAATTGCCCCTGGCTCTAGAACAATAATAAAGCAGTCTTTAAAAAATAAGTGTAATAATTTGAACATTCTACAGGCATTTATAGTTATTCACTTACCCGCTTCCATCCAGTTCAGCAAAAAATAAAAATCTGTCTCTCCCAGCTATTTGCCTCTTTGCAGTTTCACTTTCATTTTCCCACGTGGCAAATCAGCTGTAGATCGGGAAGTGCTAGTGACTTGCTTGACTTTACAGGCTCTTCCCTCTTTGTTGCAAGCAGGTAAATTGCTGGAAGACAGAGGCCAAAGGGTGGGGGTGGCTGGGGCTGCAAGTTTTCACCCTCTTTTTGGGGGTAAAAAGGTGCGTCTTATACTCCGAAAAATACGGAGTAGACTTCAGCTTGGCATTCAATACCATCATTCCAGATATTCTTCTAACTAAACTAAATCAGCTAGCTGTGCCTGACCACACTTGTAAGTGGATCATAAGCTTCCTAACAGTCAGGAAGCAGCTGGTGAAGTTAGGAAAAATCATATCAGATACTTGTACAATTACTGTAGCACAGCCCCCCACCCCGCTTTGTGCTCTCTCCACTTTCTATATACCAATGACTGCATCTCAAAAGTTCCCTTTGTTAAAGTTGAAGTTGAACAATGATTGGCCTCATTTGAAATGACGAATCTACATACAGACGGGAGGTTGAACATCTAGCCTTGTGGTGCGACTGGAACAATCTTGAACTACACACACTCAAAACCATAGAAATGATAGTAGACTTTAGGAGAAACCCTCCTATATCTCTTACAATACTAGACAACACAATATCAACAGTAGAGACCTTCAAGTTTGTAGGTTCTATAATATCTCAAGGCTTAAAATGGACACCTAACATCAAAAATGTCATCAAAAAACCATCATTTCTGGTCTTGCATACAGAAGAAATAGATCTACAGAGGATGCTGTAGCCATCACTCTTCATACTGCTGAACAGTGGGGGGTGGGCTATGTGAGGATGCTTTTTGTAGATTTTAGCTCTGCATTTAACACAATACTTCCACATAGACTAGTGTCTAAACTTATGGATCTTGGGCTTTCTTATTCAATCTGCCTTTGGAGTATGGATTTCCTGTCTGGCCGCTCTCAGAGGGTCAGATTAGGTAATCATATCTCTTCAACTCTTATTCTTAACATTGGTACACCACAGGGTTGCATGTTGAGTCCCTTACTCTATACTTTTTATGTGCATGACTGCATTCCCACTCATGCTAGTAATACTATTACTAAATTTGCAGATGACACAACAGTGGTGGGACTCATCTTTGGGGGGGGGATGAGACTGCCTATTGAGATGAGGTGGACCGGTTGCTTTCGTGGTGTGGAGACAATAACTTGGTCCTTAACATTAATAAGACTAAGGAGCTTATAGTGGACTATAGAAGGAATGATCAGACATCCAGCCCTTGCTTATCAAGTGGAGCAAGTGTCCAGTTTTAAGTTTCTGGGTGTTATCATAAAAGAGGACCTGACCTGGGGAGCTCACATTGCAGCACTGGTCAAAAGGGACCAGAAGAGATTATACTACCTGAGATTTTCAGGAAACAATTGAATGAAAAACTGCTGGTGACCTACCGCTGCATCATAGAAAATATTTTAACTTAATGCACCTGTGTATGATTTGCCAATTGCAGTGGCAGATAGGACAGCACTCCAGAGGGTTAACGCCATTGCCCAGAGAATCATGGGTTGCCCTCTCCCCTCTTTGGAAGAGCTTTATAGCTTCTGCTGCCTTAAGAAAGTTCAAAATATTCTTAAAGATCCATCTCATCCTGGGCACCCCCTTTTTTTTAACTATTACCATCTGGCAGACGGCACAGGATAATAAAAGCAAGGACAAATAGGCTGAAAAACAGCTTCTATCCCAGGGCAGTAACTATATTGAATTCTACTGTATAGTGCAATATTAATGCAATATCGGGTTTTCAATACAATTGTATAGAATGTGAAGGATGTGTGTTTGTGTTTTATTTTTATAGTTATAATGTACACTGAAGATGGCATTTAATTTCGTTATATGAAGTGCAATGACAATAAAGTAAACTTAAATAGGCATGTCATCAGCTACCTTCTGTAAGTAATTGCATGAGGTAGTCTGAATGTCTCTAAGAAAAAATAGTTTCGTAACTGGAAGCTATCTTGCTGTACCAGCAAGACATAAATAGGGCTACTTTTGCTTAGCTTAATCACATGTTCAGATAGTCTGTCATGTATGACCACAATTGAGCCCCAAATTTTTTTTAATTCAAAAAGTTTTATTAGTACAAAGTACAAACATTTTTCTCTTTTCTCCCCCCTCTTCCCCCCCCCCATCCCTCCCCAACCCCCCTTACCCTCCCCCCTCTCACCCGCCCACCCACCCCGGACTTCTCAGAAAAAGCACAAGGTATAGTATTCAATAAATATAAAACTAAAATATGCTAACAAATTATTAATTTCAAACTTTTTCTAGTTCTTTAACTCCTTGTCATTCAAAACCTTTTAAACATAATCTAAAAATTAGGCATTTATCATTAATAAACTATTTGAGTCTTCTTGATCTTATACTTTTTTTGAATATAATCAGTCCATCTACTCCATTCCAATATATATCTTTTATTTGAATGGTCCTTAAGATATGATGAAATTTTAGCCATTTCAGCCAAATGTGCAACTTTTAATGTCCATTCTTCAATAGTAGGTGTGTCTTCTTTCTTCCAATACTTTGCCACCAGTAACCTGGCAGCTGTTATTAAATTCAAAACCAATTTAGTCTCTATTACAGTACAGTTTGTAATTATTCCCAACAGAAAAAACTGTGGTGTAAACTTTATCTTTTTCTTTAAGATATTTTGAATAATCCACCATATTTTTATCCAAAAAGCCTTAATTTTTTTACATGTCCACCATATATGGAAATATGTAGCATCATCACATTCATATCTCCAACATTTAGGTTGTAAATTTGGATACATACAAGTTAGTTTTTTGGATCTAAATGCCATCTGTAAAGCATTTTGTAAAAATTCTCTCTTAAATTTTGAGCTTGTGTAAATTTTACATTTGTGACCCATACCTTTTCCCAAGTTTCCATCATTATAGGTTCTCCTATATTTTGAGCCCATTTTATCATACAATCCTTGACTAGCTCTGTTTCTGAATCTAATTCCACTAACACATTATACAATCTTTTTATATGCATTGGACCTCTATCTTTTATTTGTATTATCAAATTATCATCATGCTTCAAAATACCAATTTTTTGATCTTCTCTCCATTTGGCCTGTAATTGCCCATATTGAAACCAAGTTCTAATTATTCCTTCTTCTCTTAATTGCTCCATTGACTTTAATTGTAATATAATTCCTTCTTCATAAAGAAGTTCTTTATATGTAGTCTATGGAACGACTCCAGAGAACATAACAGGATGGCAGAATGAGTGGCAACAGACTAACACTTAGCCCATATTCTCCATCTATTCTCTCCTATTTTACAGAGAATATAATGACAAGCTATAATGACAAGGACATGGCAGTGGCTACAAGGTCCTAGCTGTTGGAGACTCCAATGAGTGGAGGACTCGGATGGTCAGGCAGCTTGTGGCAGTGGGAGCAGGAACAGAGCAAGGCAGCAGACCTGTGGGGGGCTGTCTTGTCTTGCAGCTGCCATTCGTATAGCTACATGGTAAAGCAGCCATTTTGGAGGATTTCCTTACCTGTCTGAGAGGATTTGGGATTAAAGTTGCTGGCACATGGATTAAGGCCATTTATATGGAACAGGACATATATAAGGTTTATTACATACCTGATGAAGTTATTGTGGTTTGAGGAAACTTGAGGTTTTTCACAAACCTCTGACACACTATTTGGTTGATGCTCTCATTATTCCTTGGAATGAAAAGGCAATGGGATGCGGGACCAAATTTTGCCTGTGTGGACTCTGTGCACATGGATCTTGCAGAGTGCCATGGTTTATTGAACTATTCCGAGATGAAGTGACACCAGATATGCCTAGAGCCGTGATGGCGAACCTATGGCACGGGTGCCACAAGTGGCACGCGGAGCCATATCGGTGGGCACGCGAGCTCAGGTCCGGCGCGCATGTGCGCACCGGCCGGCTGATTTTCAGGCCTTCTGGGCCCACTGGGAGTCAGGAAACAGCTGTTTCCAGCCTCCATAGGGGGTGGGGAAGGCCGTTTTCGCCCTCCCCAGGCTCCTAGAAAGGCTCTAAAGCCTGGGGAGAGCAAAAAATGGGCGTGCCATTGTATGCTGGGAGTGGGGGGGTCATGCGCGCATGCGCGGAGGTGCATGGAATTATAGGTGTGGGCACGCACACACGTGATCCCCCGCATCCCCCTCCCTTTTTGGCACGCGAACCAAAAAAGGTTCGCCATCACTGGCCTAGAGCATTGATGGAGTAAGACAAAAAATGAAGTTGACTGAGCAAAAGAAAGAGCCTATATTAAGACTTAATTTGTGGCCATAAGGGTGGCAAAGTGTACTTACTTCTCTACCCTTATTGCATTTGCAGATAGCTATCAGGTGGCTTTGTTTTTGGTAATCTGGCTTCACCTGGGTGAGGAGCTGCGGCAGCTCTTGCAGGGCTGCAGTGAGGAATATTCTCAGTAACTGTCAGATAATCAGAATTCACTCAAAGTTTGACTCTGGCTGGGAAGATCCGTGGAAATGACAGACTTATATCTGAGCACTATTATTTGGGAAGAATTTGAGCCAGATGATCCCAAGGGTTCTCCTGTCCCAGACTGAAAAGAGTTGCCCCATCTTTCAGGAGGATTTAACCAAACATGTAGGGCGTAGTTCCAAAACCCAAGTCCCTCTGTTTGGTTAGGGCCTTTTGGGAGATGGGACAGCTCATTTCTGTCTGGGTTCAGACCAGGTATAATACTGAAATGGCATTATTCATGCTTGCTGAATATTTTTGGAGGACTTGGAATGAGGTAATGCAATTGTGCTGGCTATCCTTGATCTTTTAGCAGCTTTTGATACCATCAATCTTAATATCCTTCTGAACTGACTCCAGAAGTTGTGAGTGGAAGGCACCATTTTGTGGTGGTTCTCCTTTCTGTGACTGCTTCTAGTTGGTATTGTTGGGCAAGGAAAGATTGAACCCTATGTCCTTGCAATGTTGGGTTCCTCAGGACTTTGATCTCTCTCCTTTTATATGAAATTGCTGTTTGAGATCATCTAACAGTACAGGGTGTGGAATAATCAGTACCCTGATGATACCAAGTTAGACATCTCTATCCCTGGCTGGGCAAGTCATAATACTGCAGTATATCTAAGCGCCTGGAATTATAAGGGTCTGGATAGGGATGAACCAACTTTGGATCAACTCTGGCAAGACAAAGTGGCTGTGGGGTTTTGGTCCTCAGAGTCTGGTGATTTGTCATCTTTAACTCTGGACAGGGTTGCCCTCTCCAGGATCAAAGTGGCGTGCAATGTGGGGATTCTTCTGGATTCTCAGCTTTTGCTTAATGGGCAGTTAGCAGATTTAGTCACTTTAGTCATTAGTCAATTTGAATTACTGCAATGCGCTTTACAAAGGGTTGAAGACCACTTGGAAGTTACAAGTGATCCAGAATGCAGCAGCATGCACAGAAGTGGATCTTCACTGATTTTCCCATGTTGCACTTCTGTTGTGTGAGATACATTGACTCGCACTTTTCTTCTGGGTGAATGCATGAAAGAGAGAGGAAATTCTTCAGCAGGAACAGAAATCCTACAGTCCCTTAAGTTTCCTTCCCCTCTCGGCACAGAGAACAAATTCTTCATGGATTTACCTTATGTGCCATAAAGCACCCTTTCCTAGATTGTTTTAACTTTGAATCTAACTTTGAATGATCAAATGACCAACTGATATTCAAGGACTATCTGTATTCTTGTAAGTATCATGGGATTTTTAAAAATAAATTATGTATCTGTCTACACATGGAAAATTCAGAGATGATCTTTAGCAGCTCACATTAAACCACTAAGGTTACAGAAATTTGGATAATCACATTCAGGTTTTTGTAACTATTGTTTCTGTCTAGATTTTTGCAGTCCAGATGCTTTAATCTTAATCTAAGCATCTGTGGCTGAATCTATTTGCTGAAGCTTGTTCAGTTACATGAAATCTTCAGTTATGCTCTCATGGCATTAATGTAAATTGCCCTACAAAAAAGAAAGAGTTTTATTTAGATATTCAGGCAATGCAATAGTGGCAAATATTTATAGCTTGGGTGTAGGAGAAGGGTGAAGGTTCGTTCTCTGAGCTTGTGGGTTGGTTTCCAAACATTTTGTTACCAGCTAGGTAACTTCTTCAAAGGAGTTTAGGGGTTGTCGGTGTCAGTATTCTTATGTTTATAAGGGTGTGGGTGTATCAAATGAGGGTCTTGTGATGGATCAGCTGTGAGTCATCAGTGAGTCTTGTGATGGGTCTTGTGATAAGGAGATTATATCAGGTCAGGGTCATTGGGAGGTTAATTGCTGGTGGGGAGGGTTGTGTGAGGGTTGGTGCTGTCTCTGGTTGGTTGTGCGTTGATTTGGATTCTGAGGGGTTTGTAGGCTGGTTGTAGATCAATGTGTCTGTTGATGAAATTTCTTGTGGAGTGCCAGGCTTTTTTATTTTTTTTATTTTTTTAAATTTTTCTCTCCAAATTCCATCAATAGAACAATACACACATACCTTAAGATATATCAATAACAAAAATATACATGCATTTTAAATCAATTATGAATCATACAACAGTATCATATTTATCACTCCTACTATTATCATTATAGTTATTTAGTATTAATTTCTATATTTATAATCCTATAATCTAAGTAAGTACTATATTTCAGGTATGGGTTATCTTTCTAGGGCTACCTCCATTAAAAATCTAATTTTGTCTTCTGAGTTTCTCACCAATTAATTCCAATATTTCAAACTAAATTAACCGCTATAACTTTCCTCCTCCACTAGTTATTATTTCTCTTGCTTCTTCAATCCAAGCCTTTGTGCTTCCTTCTCTTATTTTCTTTACTCATCATTCATTTTTTTGTCTCTATTTTTCTCATAATTAAATGTCCCATTAAAGTTCAACCTTCATTTATATAAATTATAATAAAATATTGGTTCAGATTCAATTCTTTGTATAATATTTCAATAATATACAGAAAGAAAGGAAATAGCAATTATTCCAATTCTATAAGTTTCCACATATTAATTCATTTCATTCTTTATTGTTGTAATTTATCTTCCCCTCTAATGGTACAAAAAATCATTTACATCAATTTTAAACTTAATATAACAAACCAAACTTATCTAATATGTAATGAACTTATAATTTTCCATTAATACCATCTATTCATATGAATTCATATTTATATTCATATAAGTAATTGCATTAGTGTTTAAGTATTATAATATATCTTATTCGCTGTCAGTGATAATTTATCGTGCTCAAATATATTCAGCATACCAAGTTATATATAAAGACTTTCTATTTCTCCATCAATTTCCACTACTGATAAACAAATATCATATAATAAGAAAAAAAATTATCTCTTCTCAAAAAAAAACAATTATCAATTTTCTTTAAATTTCCATTCTCCTTTTCTTAATTTTTTTTCTTTCTCTTACTTTTGTACCCCCATCTTCTTTCCCACTCTCCTTTTTCTCTCTCCAAGTATATTAATTGTATGAATCCTCCTTCAGCTCTTCTTAATCCCTTCCCTGTTTCTTCTTTTTTACTTTGTAGTATCCAATACCTGTATCTTTGCCCTATTCTCTTTTTATCACTGTTAACCCCAGTGTAAACATCATAAACATCAGTATAACCATTAATTAAATTCTTTTTAATATCCTGTTTCCTTTTATCATTGTTAGTCTCAGCATCTCTTTCCATCTGTTCTTCCTTTCCAAATTTTTTTTCTTCTCTGCTGCTTTCTTGTTCTACGTTCATTCTGGCTTCATTCCTTGTCATCATTTTTTTAAAGTCCTTGTTATCATCTAGTGCTTTCCCTTTTTCCTTTCTGATTCCATCTGCAAATTCCAAAAAGCATCCCTTTATATCCTCACAAAGTTCTCTTAAAGAAGCTACAAACTTCATATTCACTTCTCCATATTGTCCAAAAACACAATTCACAAATCTTTCAATCCAGCTGTCAACAAGTATCTGTTTCACAGCCTATTATAATTATCTTCTTTTAAGTTCTTTCGACTACATTCCAGTCCAACCAGATGGAGACAGTGTTTTTTAGAATGATAACAAAATAATATTTGTTGTATATTTTCTCCAACTATCCAAAATAGTTTCCAATTCAAGGTCAGCAGCTGTCAAAACATCCACCAAGATCTTCCAGAGTTGAAATAATTCCTCCAACCAGCATATGGCACCCTTCCTTCATCCCACAAGTCTATTTTTCTTATTCAGCAATAACTTTATATATTTTAAATCAATTCAAGTTTAAACAAAATATTTTCTTCTGTTCTTATCTTCCAACCGCTTAAAATTCCACCGGATCTTTCATTCCACAGTTCAAAGTTCTCAGAACTGGGCTTTAGTTACCATTTTCATTAAATTAGTTTCTCTATAGTCTTGTATTTGCTAGATATCCGCCTAGTCTCTTTTTCAATCCTTTTGTTCCCCTTTTATATTTAAAAAAATATCCCAAGGCTTTCCTTCGGCAATATCACTCACTAGCTTCAAATTCTTTTCTTCTCTCTAGCATTTTAACTTTAATCTTCTTCCCCAGATGATGTTCCGTATTTAAACCAAAACAATCCGACCGTTTGTGGCGGCTGCAGCTTGAACGGCTTCTGCAAGCCGTTTTCTAGCGCCGCAGGTCGACAGCTCTATGTCAGCTCTCTGGGGGGTTTGCCAACCCTCCCATATCGCTGATGGTGTCTCTCTTCTTTCATGCCAGGCTTTGATGAACTCACAACCGTGGCGGGTGATAGCATGGTTGATGATTTTTGTGTTGCTCCAATCGAATTGGTGCAGTTTGGTGTCAGTATGGATAGAGATTAAGGATTTGGGATCGTGGCATTTGATTGCCAGTCGGTGTTTGTGGATCCTGATTACATTGTTACAGAAGGATGAAAGAAACAATGTAATCTACAAAATCAACTGCAACCATTGCAACAAATTCTACGTGGGACAAACATGTCAATTAAAAACTAGGATCCATGAACATTGGCTGGTAGTCAAATGCCACAATCTCAAATCCTTAATCTCTACCCACATTGACACCAAAGAGCACCAATTTGATTGGAGCAACACAAAAATCATCAGCCATGCCACCACCTGCCACGCTCGTGAGTTCATCGAAAACTGGCACTCCACAAACAATTCCATCAATAGACACATTGACCTACAACCAGCCTACGAACCTGAGAATCCAAATCAACAGCCAACCAGAGACAGCAATGACCCTCAACCAACCTACACAACACCAGAACCTCCCAATGATCCTGACCTTATGCAATCTTGTTATCACAAGATCCCTCACAAGACTCATAGATGACCCATCACAAGACCCTCACCTGAAGCCTTTATAAACAGAAGAACACTGACAATGACATCACCTAAATTCCTCTGAAGATGTTACCTATGAAATGTTCGGAAACCAACCCACAAGTTCGGAGAACTAACCTTCACCCTCACATCCAGACAATATTCTCGAAACAAATATTAGATCATTCTACTGTGACATACTTTCATTTAAGAACAATATTCAAGCGGCCAGTTTTCTGGGCTTTATTTTATTTTATCACAAGCAATAAATGAATTTTGCACAAATCAAACATTCTAAATAAGCCTTGACATTCAGGATAAATTAATACTGCATATTAATTCTGAAACAAATTAAAATTGTGAAACAAATTAAATTTCTTTAATTTAAGAGTAATATCATATAAATCTACTTATTTCCTTCTTTGCAAAATATAGCTTATTAAAAATAAATAATTTAATTTTTAATGGCATGCATTTCTAGATTATACAGTCTATAGTAAAGGTTTGCTTGTAGTTGTCCTATAAATTCTGGGCTAGCAATTTGTTCTGAGGGACAACTCACTTTTCAACAAGCCAGCAAAAAATGATCTTGTTAGCAATGTTCACTGAACAAGGCCATTTCTTTTTACTGGACAATCTGTATAGCTTTTTTAAAAGGTAGAATTATATGTCAAGACTGGAAATTTGAAGAAGTAAATTACCACCTTTCCCATGTGACGAGGTGGCGCAGCAGTTAGAGTGCAGTACTGCAGGCCACTTTAGCTGACTGTGATCAGCAGTTCAGCTGTTCAAATCTCACCGGCTCAGGGTTGACTCAGCCTTCCGAGGTAGGTAAAATGAGGACCCAGATTGTTGGGGGCAATATAAATATACATTGCTTACTGGTGTAAACCACTTAGAGAGTGCTTGCACTATGAGGCGGTATATAAGTCTCACTAATAAATAAATAAATAAATTTTTTACCCGCAATCCAATGTCTGCAGCAGGACAGGTGTGAAGCCCTTGCCTAATGATGGTATAATCTTCATGTAACAACTGCAAACAGGACCACTAAAACTGCTGTTGCTAAGTGGAGCACCATATGATGTTTTGCCTAATGACCACTTTGTTGGGTAGTGGACATTTTAGTCCCAATTAAAACCATTAAGTGAGGACTATTTGTGTTGATTTTAATAACTGCTAATCACACTGTTAACAACAGAATAACTGTTCTTAAAACATAGTATTTTTCAACTGTAGTACTAAATAAACTATGTAGCATATTTAGCATGTTTTTTATTTTTACAAAAGCTATGCAACTAAATTTTCTAGAATGCAAATTGTTAGCAAATAAGTAAAATAACAATAAACATAGATATAGATATACATCTACTTCAGCTAACATTCTGGCCTCAGAAAATCCTTTAAGCCATCATATATGGTGCACACTATTCTACAGAAATAGTTCTTTCAGTTTACCAATTTCATCTTTGGCCAGATATTCCATTTATAGTAATATCGAATACATACATAATATAGCGGTATTTCAAATATAAATATTTATGTAATATACCTTTGCCTGGAGTGAGAGATTATGGAGTAAATCTTTTATTTTCTATTACAGAATCTACAAGAAAATAAAACAAATGAAGTTGAAGGTCAACATTTTACAAGAAATCTATATGCATAATGGCAAGTTTATGATCCTTAAAAGTTCAATTTCTTAAACTGATCTTTTCTTAACAAAATTTCAGATTTTTGTGCAAGAATTGATTTCAAGAAACAATTACTATTTTACTATTATAATAAAAATATATCAGTGTTATTATGAATTATACAGTATTTTTTTATTCACTTTTACACAAACTTACTTTCCCTATAATCTCTAGGGGAGATGTTACAGGGCTTCTTTCAAATGAAAGTTATGCAAGTAGCTCAAAATAGTAAACCAATCATCCTGAAGCATACCCTGCTTTTAGCAAATGCCAAAAATTAAGCTATGACTACCAGACAGTAAACAACTTGACACTTCTACATATACATTATAATAGAACAAGCCAGATTAATACCACTGTCTTTCCTTTCTTTTCTTTTTTCCTTTCTCTCTTCTGTCTTCAATGCAATTTATGCTGCTAACCATTGATGTCAGAATGTGTTGAAACTGTGCACACCAGGACTATTGTGCTGTAAATAATACCTTTCTGATGTAGTTAAATGTTATCCTTCCAGCTAGGCAATCTTTCGGTAGTTTACTTGTTCTTCGTGGGTTAGACATTTTTCTTGGCTACAGCTGTCATGTGGGAGGCTGTTTGAAAAGCTTCCAAATTAACCGAGCTCTAGAACTGAATTATACAGCATGCATTAATAGAGAGGGAATATTTGTGCATGTAGGTTTTATGTATCTTTCAATCTTTTAAGATATTCATTAATTTAAACACAGTTGTTCAAATGTGAATCCCTCATCCAATCTTGTGTTTAATCGGTATTCAATGGAATGGGCCACCAAGTTATTGTCACAAAATGAATAGCAAGTTACACAAGCCTGAGTACCTGATTGTTACCCTATTTCCTAGGCTACATTAAGTACGCTTTCAACATAGAAGATACTTAATTAGTAATTTATAATTAGGCACCCAAATTTATCTGTGGTTTCCTATTCCTTGGAAGAAAGTGAAAACTTTATCAGGCCATCCTTGTTGGGAAAGAAATAGACAAGGAACTAAGGCTGCAATAGATTGCTCTACATCAGGGGTGTCAAACTCAAGGCCCGCGGGCCACATCCGGCCCGCAAGGTGCTTAGATCTGGCCCACGGGGCTGCCCTGGAAACAGCAAAGGACCAGCCTGCAGTGCCTCTGCCAGCAAAAATATAGCCCGTGAGGGCTGCACATGGCCCTCTTGAGCTCCATTTTCACTGGCAGATGGTTGCATTAAGCCATCACGGCCAAAAAACGGAGCTTGCGAGGGCCACGCGTTGCCCTCCTGAGCTCTGTTTTGCTTGCAGAGTGCAGCAGGAGGCTGTTGCGGCCAAAAACAGAGCCCGCAAAACAAACTACTAGCAAAAGTGGCATTTGATCACAAGGCAATGAGGCATCGAGAAATGTTTCCTCTTTTGCATTTGAGCATCCAAGAAGGGACAGGAAAGGAGAAAGGGAAAGAGGAAAGAAAAAGAAAAAGAAGGAAAGATGGGAGGAGAACAAGGAAGGAAAAAGAAGGAAAGAGGGGAAGGAAGAAGAATGAAGTGGGAAGGAAAAAGAAGAAAGGGGAAGAAGGAAGGAAGGAAGATTATAATGTGAGGGAGGGAGGGTCAATAGATCCCCCCAGCCCCGCCTGGGCCACCACAGGTGCCCCCGACAGGAGTGATGTTGAGCTGGCCATGCCCCCCCTCAGAGCCCCCAAGGTCAAACACAACCCTGATGTGGCCCTCAATGAAATTGAGTTTGACATGCCTGCTCTACATCATCATCCTTTTTTATAGTGTGATGACCAAAACTTACAGTATATGATATGATACATTGCTGAAATTATTAACTTGACACAAACTGAACTGGACAGCTTGGACTGAAAACAAGACTATTTTAAAGTAATGACTATTCATTATACATTACATCCCCCATAGTGATATTAATAGATTATACTTTCACTACACAAATGGAGGCAGAGATTTACGGTACTTCAAGTCAAACAAACAGTCAAAGAAAAATGCATGCATTGGTTGATTATGAAAAAGACAATGAAGAACAATTACTGATGCAAGTTAAAAAGCAGATCTTACTGAATGTACAGGAAATAAAACATGAATTCTGTAATAATGTAATAAAATCATTAACAGAATCTTGGCAAGGAAATTTATATGACCAATTTATATAAAAGGTAGAAGGGAAAGTAGATAAAGATAAAACTTGGCAATGACTAAAACTAAAAAAAAGAAATTAGCTTGATTTTGGCTGCAGAAGATCAAGCTACGTGAACTAATGCAATCAAGATCAGATTGGAAAAATCATGAAATGATTCAAAGTGCAGATTGTGTAAAATAACAGAGGAAACAGTAGATAATATACTTCACTTATGCAAGAAGATTGCACAAATAGATTATAAACAATGTGCCAGAAATAGATTATAAACAATATAATAAATCAAAGCGATTCCATGGACCATCTATAACAGTGGTTCCCAAACTTTTTCAGTCCACCGCTCCCTTGGTGCTACAAACTCATCCTCACCACCCTTACCCCACCCCTCAGATGGGCATGGCTTAGTGGTCAGATGACTGGGTGGGCGTGGCCAACTTGTAAAGTGTGGTGAAACCCACTTAACAACACTCTTGCTTAGAAACCAAAATGTTAGGCTCAATTGTGGTCATAAGTCTTTCGTTATTTCTTCTATACCTTCCCCCTTCTTTCTTTCTTTTTCTTTCTGTCTTTCTTCCTACCATCTTTCTTTTTCTTTCTTCTGTCTGTCTTCCTTCCTTCCTTCCTACCATCTTTTCTTTCTTTCTCTGTCTGTCTTCCTTCCTATCTACAATCTTTTTCTCTTTCTTTCCTTCTTCCCTCCCTCCCTCCTTTCTTTTTCTGTCTATCTTCCTTCCTTCCTACCATTTTTCTTCCTTCCTTCCTACCATCTTTCTTTCTTTCTTTCTTTCTTTCTTTCTTTCTTTCCTCCCTTTCTTTTTCTTTTTGTCTGCCTTCCTTCCTACCATCTTTCTTTCTCTTCCTCCCTTCCTTCCTTCATCCCTTTCTTTCTTTCCTTCTTCCCTCCCTTCCCTTCCCTCCCTCCTTTCTTTCTGTCTGTCTTCCTTCCTGCCATCTTCCTTTCTTTCCTTTTTCTTTCCTTCTTCCCTCCCTTTTTCTTTTTGTCTGTCTTCCTTCCTTCCTACCATCTTTCTTTCTGTCTTCCTCCCTCCCTCCCTTTCTTTCCTTCTTCCCTCCCTTCCCTTCCCTCCCTCCTTTCTTTTTCTGTCTGTCTTCCTTCCTTCCTACCATCTTTCTTTCTTTCTTTCTTTCTTTCTTTCTTTCTTTCTCTTTCTTTCTTTCCTTTCTTTCTTTGCTTCTTCCCTCCCTCCTTTCTTTTTCTGTCTATTTTCCTTCCTTCCTTCCTTCCTTCCTTCCTTCCTTCCTTCCTTCCTTCCTTCCTTCCTTCCTTCTTTCCTTCCTTCCTTCTGTCTGTCTTTCTTTCTTTCTGTCTTCCTTTCTTCCTCCCTCTCTCTTTCTTTCCTTTTTCTTTCCTTCCCTTCCCTCCCACCAGCCGTGGCCAGGCCGCCGGCGCCACTCACCCAGGCCAATGGCTTGGTAAGTGTTCTCTGGGTCATGCACCAAGTCGCAGAGTGCCATCAAGGCTGACTGCCGCATCAGCAGCTCGGGGTGCTGCAGCTCTTCATTGAGCTTGGGGAGGCCTCGACGGCCAAAGGCCACAGGCACCTTGGTGGGGTCTATGTCGGGGGGCAGCTGGCTGAGATCCGCAGGTGCTCCATGCCAAAGGGAAGCCCGCCGAATTGCGCGTGGCAGGTTGCTAGGCGCCGGGGACGCCAGGCGGGAAAGTCCACACACACGCAGCTTCCACGGTGGGGCCTTCCTGCAGGTCTGCGAGCGCTCGCCCAAGCAGCTTCGGGAGCGGTCGGCTTCCCTCATCGCTGTGCCGTGCTCAGTACCTAGCACTTGTAACTCCGTTGCATTCCACGCTCTTGGGTGCAGGGCAGCCCATTCTGAAAGAAAACATCTCGCATTTTCGTTCAGAATGGGCTGCCCTGCACACAAGAGCGAGGAACGCGGAGAGCTTCAAGTGCTAGGTAGGACGCCCATCGCGTGGTGGGACGCAGTTTGGGGTGACCAGTCGTGCGGGGAGGGGCGGAGCTGAGCCTGGGTAGGGGCTGGGCGGGGACTGGGTGAGCCACGAGACGGGCATCATACCTAGCACTTGTAACTCCGTCGCATTCCATGCTCTTGTGTGCAGGGCAGCCCATTCTGAAAGAAAACATCTCGCATTTTCTTTCAGAATGGGCTGCCCTGCACACAAGAGTGAGGAACGCGAGGGAGCTTCAAGTGCAAAAGCATGGCAAACCACCTACCGCCCCCATGGCCCCTCTCACCGCCCCCTGTCACTACCCTTGCCTCTCACCGCCCCCCTAAGGGTTCCCACCGCCCCCTGGGGGGGCAGTACCGCCCACTTTGGGAACCACTGATCTATAACATTTACCATGTGCCAGAAATGGAAAATAGATGGAAACATATAATTAAGAAAACAGTCAAAATGAAGAAGTTAAAATATTATGATATCAGCATGGAGTTTGGTTTGGACAAATGTGCCACAGTAGCATTGAAGAAGGGTAAAATCACTGAAAGTGTGGGCATAAACATGCCTAATGGTCAAACCATAAAGTGTCATCAGCCAGAGGCCTATAAATACCTAGGCATACTACAACTGGATAATATCAAACATGGGCATGTGAAAAATGTGGTCAGTAAAGAATACATACAAAGAGTCAGAAAAATTCTCAAAAGCAAGCTCAATGGAGGCAACACCATCAAGGCCATAAACACCTTGGCTATACCTGTTATAAGATATACTGCTGGCATAATAAACTGGATATAGGCTGAACTGGACAATTTGGACAGAAAAATAAGAAAACTCATGACCACTCACTATTCACTTTATCCTCGTAGTGATGTCGACAGACTATATCTGCCCAGAAAAACTGGTGGCAGAGGACTTTTACAAGTAAAACAAACAGTAGAAGAAGAAAAACATGCATTGGCCGAATACGTCAAAGAAAGTGAAGAACCTGCATTGATTGAGGTAAACAACTGGAAGCTTCTGAAAGTGCAGCCGACAAAGAATCAGTATAGGAAAACTGCAATGCAAACTAGAGCCGACAGTTGACGCAATAAAGTCTTGCATGGGCAATTCCTCAACAAGATTGAAGGAAAAGTTGATAAGGAGAAGACCTGGTTATGGCTTACTAATGGAACACTGAAGAAGGAGACAGAAGGCTTGATTCTTGTAGCCCAGGAGAAAGCAATTAGAACAAATGCAATCAAAGCCAAGATCGAAAAATCAGCTGATGACCCAAAATGTAGACTTTGCAAGGAAGCTGGTGAAACAATTGATCATATCGTCAGCGGCTGCAAGAAAATCGCACAGATGGACTACAAACAGAGGCACAACTGTGTGGCCCAGATGCTTCATTGGAACCTGTGCCACAACTACCACCTACCAGTGGTAAAGAACTGGTGGGATCATAAACCTGAGAAAGTAGTTGAAAACAAACATGCCAAAATACTTTGGGACTTTCAAATTCAGACTGACAAGGTTTTGGAACATAACACGCCGGACCTTACGATTGTGGAAAAGAAAAAAGTGTGGATCATTGATGTCGCCATACCAGGTGACAGTCGAATTGATGAAAAACAACAAGAAAAACTTAACCGATATCAGGACCTTAAAATTGAATTACAACGACTCTGGCATAAACCAGTACAGGTGGTCCCAGTGGTAATCAGCACACTGGTGCTGTGCCAAAAGACCTTAACCGGCATTTGAAAACAATAAACATTGACAAAATCATGATGTCAGTTGCAAAAGGCCACCGTACTTGGATCTGCGCGCATCATACAAAAATACATCACACACTCCTAGACGCTTGGGAAGTGTTCTACTTGTGATATAGTGATACGAAATCCAGCATATAAATCTCGTTTGCTGTGTATTATGTTTTTTGTGAATAAACAACAACAACAGTTTTGTTGTTATTAGTTGCGAAGTCATGTCCAACCCATCGCGACCCCATGGACAATGTTCTTCCAGGCCTTCCTGTTCTCTACCATCTCTGGAGTCCATTTAAGCTCACGCCTACTGCTTCAGTGACTCCATCCAGCCACCTCATTCTCCGTCGTCCCTTCTTCTTTTGCCCTCAATCTTTCCCAGCATTAGGCTCTTCTCCAGTGAGTCCTTCCTTCTCATTTGGTGGCCAAAATATTTAAGTTTCATCTTCAGGATCTGGTCTTCTAAAGAGCAGTCAGGGTTAATCTCCTCTAAGATTGACCGGTTTGATCGCCTTGCAGTGCAAGGGACTTGCAGGAGTCTTCTCCAGCACCATAGTTCAAAAGCCTCAATTCTTTGGTGCTCAGCCTTTCTTATGGTCCAACTTTCATAGCCATACATTGCAACTGGGAAAACCAAAGCCTTGACTATACACACTTTTGTTGGCAGGGTGATGTCTCTGCTTTTTAATATGCTGTCTAGATTTGTCATAGCTTTCCTCCCCAGGTGCAAGCGTCTTTTAATTTCTTGGCTGCAGTCCCCATCTGCGGTGATCTTGGAGCCTGGGAAAATAAAATCTGTCACTACATCCATTTCTTCACCAGGAATTGAGAGGCCCGGATGCCATGATCTTAGTTTTCTTAATGTTGCTTTTCAAGCCAACTTTTGCACTCTTCTTCTTCATCCGCATAAAGAAGCTCTTTAGTTCCTCTTCACTTTCTGCCATTAGAGTGATATCATCTGCATATCTGAGGTTGTTGATATTTCTTCCAGCAATCTTAATTCCAACTTTTGATTCATCTAGCCCTAGCTTTCTCATGATGTGCTCTGCACATCTATAAGTTAAATAGGCAGGGCGACAGTATACAGCCTTGCTGGACTCCTTTCCCAATTTTGAACCAATCAATGGTTCCATCTCCAGTTCTCACTGTTACTTCTTGACCTGCATATAGGTTTCTCAAGCGACAAATAAGATGGTCTGGTACTCCCATCTCTTTAAGAACTTGCCACAATTTGTTGTAATCCACACAATCAAAGGCTTTAGCATAGTCAATGAAACAGAAGTAGATGTTTTTCTGGAACTCCCTAGCTTTCTCCATGATCCAGTGTATGTTGGCAATTTGATCTCTAGTTCCTCTGCTTCTTCGAAATCCTGCCTGTACTTCTGGTAGTTCTTGATCCACATACTGCTGGAGCCTAGCTTGTAGGATTTTAAGCATAACTTTACTAGCATGTGAAATGAGTGCAATGGTGCGATAGTTTGAACATTCTTTAGCATTGCCTTTCTTTGGAATTGGAATGTAAATTGACCTTTTCCAATCCTGTAGCCACTGTCCAAATTTGCTGGCAAATTGAATGCATCACTTTTACTGCATCGTCTTTTGAATAGCTCAGCTGGGATACTGTCACCTCCACTACCTTTGTTGTTGCTCAGATTTCCTAAGGCCCATTTGACTTCACATTCTAGGACAGTGATGGCGAACCTTTTCAGCACCGAGTGTTGAAAAGGTTGCATGGCAATGTCACACATGCGCTCATCAGGGCCATGCTCCGGAAAAGCTGAACTTCTGGGTTCTAGCGTGCATGCACACCCGATGATCAGGTGGCTGGCACACATGCGCAGGCTGGTTTTTGGCACTGCCGCGCAAGCGAAGGGATTGCATGCCAGAAAAGCCAAACTTCCAGGTTCTGGTGCGCATGCGCACCTGACAATCAGCTGTCTGGTGCGCATGCACGCACCAGTTTTTGGCACTGCCGTGCATCCGGACAGCTGATTGTTGCGCTTGCATGCATGCCAGAAACCCTGAAGACATACAGGCAAGGGTGCATGTGCCAGGCGACATGGCTTCGCGAGCCACTTTGGGCACGTGTGCCATAGGTTCGCCATCACGGTTCTAGGATGTCTGTTTTGAGATCAGTGACCACTCCATCGTGGTTATCAGGGAGGTTAAGCTTGTTCTTGTACAGTTGTTCTGTGTAATTTTGCCACCTCTTCTTAATCTCTTTTGCCTCTGTTAGGTCCCTACCATTTTGGCCCTTTATCATGCCCATCTTTGCATGAAACGTTCCCTTCATATCTCCAATTTTCTTGAATAGATCCTCTCTATTGGTCCTCCCTATTCTATTGTTTTCTTCTATTTTTTTGCACTGTTCATTTAAGAAGGCATTCCTATCTCTTCTAGCTATTATCTGGAATTCTGCATCAATTGGGTATATCTTTCTCTTTCTCCCTTGCTTTTCGCTTCCTTTCTTTCGTCAGCTATTTGCAAAACCATTTTGCATAATAATAATAATAATAATAATAATAATAATAATAATAATAATAATAATAATAATAATAATAATAATAATAATAACAACAACAACAACAACAACAACAACAACAATATTGATAAAAAAACAACAAGAAAAACTTAACCGATATCAGGACCTTAAAATCAAATTACAACGACTCTGGCATAAACCAGTACAGGTGGTCCCAGTGGTAATCGGCACACTGGGTGCTGTGCCAAAAGACCTTAACCGGCATTTGAAAACAATAAACATTGACAAAATCACGATCTGTCAGTTGCAAAAGGCCACCCTACTTGGATCTGCGCGCATCATACGAAAATACATCACACAGTCCTAGACGCTTGGGAAGTGTTCGACTTGTGATATAGTGATACGAAATCCAGCATATAAATCTCGTTTGCTGTGTATTACATTTTTTGTGAATAAATAGTAATAATAATAATAATAATAATAATAATAATAATAATAATAATAATAATAATAATAATAATAATAATAATAATAATAATAATAATAATAATAATAATAAATAATAGTAATAATAATAATAATAATAATAATAATAATAATAATAAAAATAGTAATAATAATAATAATAATAATACAACAACAACAAGAGTTGGAAGGGCTTTGGAGGTCTTCTAGTCCAACCCCGCTTAGGCAGGAAACCCTACATCACTTCAGACAAATGGTTATCCAACACCTTGTTAAAAACTTCCAGTGTTGGAGCATTCACAACTTCTGGAGGCAAGCTGTTCCACTGATTAATTGTTCTGTCAGGAAATTTCCCCTTAGTTCTAAGTTACTTCTCTCCCTGTTTAGTTTCCACCCATTGCTTCTTGTTCTACCCTCGGGTGCTTTGGAGAATAGTTTGACTCCCTCTTCTTTATGACAACCCCTGAGATATTGGAACACTGCTATCATGTCTCCCCTGGTCCTTTTTTTCACTAAACTAGACATACCCAGTTCCTGCAACCGTTCTTCATGTTTTAGTCTCCAGTCCCCTAATCATCTTTGTTGCTCTTCTCTGCACTCTTTCCAGAGTCTCAACATCCCTTTTAATCGTGGTGACCAAAACTGAATGCAGTATTCCAAGTGTGGCCTTACCAAGGCATTATAAAGTGGTATTAACACGTCACGTGATCTTGATTCTATCCCTCTGTTAATGCAGCCTAGAACTGTGTTGGCTTTTTTGGCAGCTGCTGTACACTGCTGGCTCATATTTAAATGGTTGTCCACTAGGACTCCAAGATCCCTCTCGCAGTTACTACTGTTGAGCAAGGTACCACATATACTGTACCTGTGCATTTTGTTTTTCTTGCCTAAATGTAGAACCTTACTTTTTTCACCATTGAATTTCATTTTGTTTGATAGCGCCCAATGTTCAAGTCTGTCAAGATCCTTATGTATCTTGAGCCTATCTTCTGGAGAGTTGGCTATTCCTTCCAGTTTGGTGTCATCTGCAAATTTCTTTTGCGAACCTCCATCCATAGTTCGTCAGGCACTCTGTCTATCAGATCTAATTCCTTAAATCTATTTGTCACCTCTACTGTATATTCATCAGGGATATGATTTAGTTCATACCTGAGTGGCCTAGTTCTTTTCCCTACTTTCTTCAATTTAAGGCTAAATTTTGCAACGAGAAGCTCATGATCTGAGCCACAGTCAGCTCCTGGTCTTGTTTTTACTGACTGAATAGAGCTTCTCGATCTTTGGCTGCAGAGCACATAGTCAATCTGATTTCTGTGTTGACCATTGGTGATGTCCATGTGCAGAGTCGTCTCTTGGGTTGTTGGGAAAAAGTGTTTGCTATGACCATTGTATTCTCTTGACAAAATTCTATCAGCCTGTGCCTTGCTTCATTTTGTACTCCAAGACCAAATTTGTCTGTTATTCCGGTTATTTTTTGGCTTCCTACTTTAGCATTCCAATCCCCCATGATGATAAGGACATCATTTTTTGATGTTAATTCTATAAGGTGCTATAGGGCTTAATAGAACCGGTCAATTTCATCCTCTTCAGCACCAGTGGTTGGGGCATAGACTTTTACTACTGTGATATTGAATTATTTGCCTTGGATTTGAACTGAGATCATTCTGTCATTTTGGGGATTGTATCCCAGTATTGCTTTTCCACTCTTTTATTGACTATGAAGGCTACTCCATTTCTTCTGAGGGATTCTTGCCCGCAGTAGTATACCTGATGGTCATCTGAATTAAATTCACCCATTCCTGTCCATTTCAGTTCACTGATTCCTAAGATGTCGATGTTCAGTCCTGTCATTTCTTGTTTGACCACGTCCAGCTTGTCTTGATTTATGGATCTTACATTCCAGGTTCCTATGGAGAGAATATCTTTAAGCATCGGACTTTCCTTTCACCACCAGATACATCCACAGCTGAGCGTCCTTTCGGCTTCGCTTCACTCTTTCTGGTGCTACTAGTACTAGCCCCTGCTCTTTCCTAGTAGCATATTGGACATCTTCCGACCTGAGGGGCTCATCTTCCAAGTCATATCTTTTTGCCTTTTGGTACTGTCCATGGGGTTTTCATGGCAAAGATACTGGAGTGGGTTGCCATTTCCTTCTCCAGTGGATTACATTTTGTCAGAACTCTCTGCTATGACCTGTCTGTCTTGGGTGGCCCTGCACAGCATAGCTCATAGCTTCATTGAGCTAGGCAAGCCCCTTCGCAGTAATCCACGAAGGGGTTTAGGTCACAGGGGTGAAATCCAGCAGGTTCTGACAGGTTCTGGAGAACCGGTAGTGGAAATTTTGAGTAGTTTGGAGAACCGGCAAATACCACCGCTGGCTGGCACCAGAGTGGGGTGGGAATGGAGATTTTGCAGTATCCTTCCCCCAGGAGTGGAGAGGGAATGGGGATTTTGCAGTATCTTTTCCCTGAAGTGGGGTGGGAATGGAGATTTTGCAGTATCCTTCCCCCAGGAGTGGAGAGGGAATGGGGATTTTGCAGTATCCTTCCCCTGGAGTGGGGTGGGAATGAAGATTTTGCATTATCCTTCACCCTGGAATGGGGAGGGAATGGAGATTTTGTAATATCCTTCCCCCAGGAGTGAAGAGGGAATGGGGATTTTGCAGTATCCTTCCCCCGCCACGCCTACCAAGCCATGCCCACCAAGCCACACCACACCCACCAAGCCATGCCCACAGAACTGGTAATAAAAAAAATTGGATTTCACTACTTGTTTAGGAGCATCTAACAAAATTGCAATAATTCCTTTTGTCAAATTTCCTTTTCTTAGGGAAAACCAGTGATACTTTTTTTTAAGCCTGTGGATTTTGCTTTTTTCAATATAACTATTAAGTCAGGCATTGTTTTTTCTAATACAACCTGAAGTCAAGCAAGCCAGCTGGGTGACTATGGGTAAGTCTAACTCAGCCCAATCCACCTCACAGGATTGTTATTGTTGTAGGTTAACAAGGATGAAGGAGTATGTTCGCTGCCTTGAATTACTTATAAAGTAATAAAGGTGCGATAACAATTTTTATAATAAAAATACTCCAAAGTGGGATTAAAAAACATCTGATAGTAATAACAATACCCAAATTCGCCGGCCTACAAATGTTCCGACCAACTTTCAAAAATGTGTTTAGGTTATCATAAACGTCAGCTGCACGTGTTAAATCACGCACAAAGCAGGAAGGGGATCCATACCCACTGAGCGTGACATCAGGAAATGCTTTGACGACACTTCCTGTAAAGAAAAAAAGGCGAAAGCCCAGTCAGGCTGTCACGTGGATTGACGGTTGATACGCGGAGGGGGGCGGAATTTCCATGGCAGCGCGCGACTATTTACTGTCAGTTACTGTTAGAGAAAGCATCACTAATCCCGTGAGTACAGAATGACCATATACCAGAAAAGGACTATTTTTACCTATTGTAACATTCATTCCTGACTCATGATATTACCGTCACCTTTCCTCTTCACCTTTATCGGCAAATTCTCCAGTTTTCTCCGCCTCTGTGACGCTTCCTCCTTCCTTCAGCCGCCTGAAAACAAAATCCCGCCTCGAAGGCCGTCGCGCATGCGCTATAGGGCCAGCCGGGTTAAGGTTGAGCCTTTCTAGCTGCCGCCATCGAGCCTCGGCTGTTTTTGAGTTGCTGCCGCCGCCATGCCGAAGCTGAGCAAGGAAGCTAAGCAGCGACTGCAGCATCTCTTCAAAGGTGGTCAGCTGGCCATCCGCTGGGGCTTCATCCCTGTCGTGCTTTATTTAGGTCAGTGCGGAGGGGGAGAGTCGATCTTAAAGCGACGCCCTGTCAAAAATGACACTGATCTCCGTTACCCGCTTAGATGGGCCTTTGTCAGTCGTCCCTTGCGACACAAGGAATGGGGAGTTGAGGTCAAAAGGAGTTCCCCCTCCCCGATGGTGGTTGTTCCCTTCGAATTAAATTTGCAAGATAGGTAGCCCAATCGGTTTCCTTCTAGGCAGCACCCGTTGACAGGCTTTTTAAAAGGAGAACGACAACTTTGGGGTATAGTATGAAAGAATAGGAACTAAATGGTAACAAGTTCAGTTTATTCTCTCTTTGAAATATAATGGAAACAACCATAAAGACCAGCCAAATGATTAATAGAATTAGTGTCCAGCAAAAAAAAACAGTCCTGATGCTTACACTTTATAGAATGTGTCTCTGTAAAAAGAAAAAAGATCAAAGAATGGAAGGATTTACAGCACATCTCTGAAGTATTGACTTTCTGTTGCCAGTAATTAATAGTTTGAAGTAATATCCTGCCTTAACCAAATGTGCCATCCCAAGGTCCTGTTACTGTAGAATAGGTACTTGTGGAATAGATACCTTATTTGAGGTTGATGCAGAGAGGGTGGTCTCTTTTGTACACCTCTCCCAACTCTGCACATTTCTGGATTGACTTGAATTATTTTATTTTTACCATATTTGTTTTACTATATATGGAATGCCTATTGATCAAAATTGCGGTGAAATATGCAGCGGTTTATTCATAGGATATATGTCCATGTATTCATATATATGCCATATATACATAAAATAACATTTTCTACAAAGGTTTTCATCTTGTTTAAGATCAAGGCTGTTGAGAAAGATAGCACATGGAGATAATTCTTTTCATATACAGCTCTGCCCACAATCTTTCAAGGAATTGCTCAACAGTGGAATGGAGTACAATTATGAAAAACAGCTAATGGATAAACTAAAGTATGTCTTGCAGATATTCTGCAAGAAAAAAATCATGAAAATGAACTTTTGCATATTTTTAAACTACACAAAGTAAATTCAGAGTTTGAGCTTATTTTCTGGAAAAATAACTGAAAGATAGAGTGGCTTCCTTTGGATCTCACTTTAGGTCCTAATTTCTATGATTTGTTAGAATATTTTTTCACAAGCTGTGACTGGATTTTTCATAATATGCTAAGACTAAGCTATACCATGATGTAGTTTTGTGAAACAATAGAGCATTCAATAAACTGGTCTAGTGTATGAACAAATTCAGCCAAACAAATATATCTGAATGAAATCCTTGCAAAAATATGAGTGAGAGAGGAGTGGAAGATGGATGACGAATGAATGATAAATCAATCAAAAGAGTTGACTTTTCCTGCTGTTGCCCATATATGAAACGTAAGTGTGCATATGGAGTATACTATAATGGAAATTGTTTGTGTCCCCATTCACTGATTCACCTAGATAACAGTTACTGAAAAATTAAAGCTTATCTGTGCCAGATGGTCTGCAAATGGCTATAGAACACTACCATTTGCTGTTCTAACTTAATATTGCTTCCAGTTCTAGAATCCATTCTTGTTATGTGTGGTAGTTATGTTCAATGAAATAAGAAATAGAGAATGAAAGTTGGGAGAAATATAGGACTGAGACTATAAATGCTGAAACAAGAAGACAGCATTTGCATAGTTTGACCTTAGCTGGGAACATGCACACTGGGTGAATCAGATTTTTTATCACTCTGAGCATGTCTGTAAATGACTGAAAACACTGCAAATATTGTTTTGGGGGTTATAAATAATAATGAGGATTGATTATAGTGTACCTGTTATTAAGCAATTTTCTGAGATGACATATCCAATAGTCTTTTCTCTAATAAATAAACATTCTATTTTTAATAGGAATCCTAATCTATATTTAGTACTTTGCATGTAAATTAAGCTTATATCTGCTTCTTTAAGATAAATGGATAATAGTGGGAATCATGAGGGGGAGAAGATCAAAGCAAAAAGCACAGTGAATGAATATTTGCTCCTAAATGATTGCATAGATAATTGTACATTTGTATAATAAATTTATGATTCATATTTAAACAATAGGTATATTCCGAATAGCGGTTTTACAATATACTTTACTATGTTATTGAATCTGGATACAGAATTATATTTAGATGAATTTTTATCTAAAATATTCATTTCATTCTCATTTTCATATGACTTTGTTGTTAATTGTTCATGAAAAACTTTTAATACTTGCTTGAGAAAAAGATAATCTGTTTTACCACACTGCTAGAATATTCAAAGTTTTCAAATGAGAGGCTAAAGCAAACAATTTTAATAAATATTTTAATTTTGTTGGCAGTACATGTTTTTTTCTAGTACTTAAGACAGCTCTTTTCTGCTTCTGCTCAACAGCAAATAAAATCCTATTAGCAAAAATAGAATCTGTTCATGGTTATAGATATAATGCCAAGAAATTGACCAACTAGACATCAGAGGTCTTTTAATATTCTTCCTTCCCATATAGATATGTATTGTTAAGCATATAATAGGAGGATTCATACAATATGTAAGCCACAATATTTGAATTTGGTCACTTGTTAAATGCAGTATGCGAACCTAATCTATGGAAGATGGGAAAGGTACAAGATAGTAATGCATTCAATATAATACGTGATTAATTAATCAATCAATAAATGTATTTATTATGTAAAGGAGGCCAATAATATTTTCATAAAGTTCACAATTTTTTTATTGCAAATAGGTTTTAAGAGAGGTGCAGATCCTGGAATGCCTGAGCCATCTCTTTTGAGGTATGTGATTATTTTTAAACCACCTGCAAAGTACTGTAGGCTGCAACATATATTACTCGTGGATTAGTTTATGACATTCTGTTATGTTATGTTAATGTAAAATTCTATAAAGTTTTATTAACTTCATATTACGTAAAATTCTGTCTTGGCACCTGCCCTTAGGAATGAGCATGCCCCTGAAATCTCATGGACTCCCATCCTGATGGAATTCTGGAGAGCATTAAAGATCTGGCCCTTCTGCCAGGCTCTGGTTAGGGTAACTGAAGCCCCTTACCTGTTATGTGATAAGTCTTTCTGTATTGTTGGCCAGATTAGCCATCTTATTCATTTATAGAATAGTTTTATTTTGTCTTTTTAGCAGCTGTTCTTATACTAAAGCCACTCAGAACCAGTTTGGAATCAGTAACATCTACATTGGATAAATGAAATAAAAATAAATAAACTTAAAACTCTATACGCCTAAACAGACATAAGACAAATAATCTGCAACTATTAGTTAACTTTACTGGTAAAAACTTTGCTGATTAACAATTACTGATTTTTTTAAAAAAATAAAATGAAACATACACTTGTTGTACATACACGCAGTTGGTGTTGACAGGAGGACAGAGGTCGACCCCTAGGCCCCTGATTTGCGGGGTGCCTCAGGATTCGGTCCTCTCGCCCATCCTGTTTAACATCTACATGAAAACGCTGGGTGAGATCATCCGACGACACGGGATGAGGTTCCAGCAATATGCTGATGACACCCAGCTGTACATCTTCACCCTGTCTTAATTCAGGGAAGCAGTGGATGTAATGTGCCGTTGCCAGGACGATGTTAGGGTCTGGATGGGAATGAACAGATTCAAGCTCAACCCTGACAAGACAGAGTGGCTATGGATATTGCCTCCCAGGGATTATGTCGACTGCCCCTCCTTGGTTCTTGGGGGAGAGAAATTAACTCCCTTGGAACAGGTTCGGAATTTGGGCGTTCTAGATCCACAGCTAAAATTGGATCAACACCTATCAGCTGTGGCTAGGGGGACCTTTGCACAGGTTCGCCTGGTGTACCAATTGCGACCCTGCTTGGAGAGGGAGGCCTCACTCATGGTCACTCACGCCCTCATCACCTCATGGCTGGACTACTGTAATGCTCTCTACATGGGGCTACCCTTAAAGAGTATCCGGAGACTGCAATTGGTGCAAAATGCAGCTGCGCAAGCTGTAGTGGGTGTCCCGAGATACACTCACGTAACACCTATTCTCCGCCAGCTGCATTGGTTGCCCATTAGTCTCCGGACACAATTTAAGGTCTTGGTTATAACCTTTAAAGCCCTACATGGCTCAGGACCAGGTTACCTTCGGGACCGCATCCTACCGCATTCCTCCCTATGACCGGTTAGGTCCCACAGAGTTGGTCTCCAGGTCCCATCGACCAAGCAATGCTGGTTGGTGGGGCTGAGGGGGAGAGCCTTCTCTGTGGGAGCTCCATCCATTTGGAACCAACTGCCCCCAGAGAATAGGACTATTCCCACCCTGTTGGCCTTCTGTAAAGCAGTAAAAACATGGCTCTTCCAGCAGGCGGGGTGAAAGTGAGACCAATTAGAACACCTCTGGTCTCCCCCTTTATATGAATGATGGATGGTTTTAACTTTTTTTTAATAATTTTTTACTTGTCATTGTGTTGTTTTTATATACTGTTTTTATGCATTGTTCTTTGTACTGTACGCCGTCCTGAGTGCTACGGGAGTTGGGCGGCCTATAAGAACATTCAATTCAATTCAATTCAATTATGATTACTAATCCTATATTATGATTTATTTTAAATGCTAGATTATAGAATTTCAGGAAAAGTATTTGATAACACTATACTTACGATAGAAAGCATTTGTAAAGCTACTGATGTGAGCTGCATTTTCACCAGTACATAAAAGAATATTCACCTTTGGAATTATAAAAGTTATCCAAAGTCATTAAAACTTTTTATCAATTTTTTTTTATTATAAAAACAATTTGCAATTTAGTACCGCCTATGGCCGTGATGCGAACCTATGGCACATGTGCTGGAAGTGGCACGCAGAGCCATTTCTCTGGGCATGCAAGCCATCATCCATTGCTCTTCTGGGTTCTGGTGCGCCAGCCAGCTGGTCTTTATGCACGCGGGAGTGCCGGAAACAGGAAGAGCAGCCGCCCAATGTGCTTGTGCGTGCCAGGAAGATTATCTTCCTGTTTCCAGCGTACGCATGCATACCAGCCAGTTGGTCTTCACACGCACATGTGCGCCAGAAACCAGATGACCAGGTGGCCGGTGCGCATGCACGCGCCGGAAACTGGAAGATCATATTCCCGGCATGCGTGCGGGCGGCTGCTCTTCTGGTTTCTGGCGCACACGCTCATCCCCGTTTCGGCACTTGGTGCTGAAAAGGTTCGCCAACCCTTTCTTATGATCTAATTAATATTTATAACTACTGTAATTAAGTTACATTTTATTTCATTTATCTATTTAAAATAAATCTTCTCATGCTAGTCTATCCAGTTTTATATTTCATCATATGCATATGATATTTTAAATATGCTGCATATAATCTGTTAAATTTGAAATGACTTACTATGAAACATTAAGCTTACCTCAAATTTAAATGATTTAACAGACATAGGTTTTTTTCTCTTTAAATTATCAGTGACCAAATTGAGTCCTTAATTCAAAAAAGCTTCATTTAAATTAATATTAATATGCTCATAATTATTTTCTTTTTAGATTTTAGAATAATTTGTGTAAATTGAGTGTGTATTTAAATTGTGTACAGAAGCATGAATTTAGCATGTTTAAAGTATATTTGGCATTTGGTTTAAAAATAATGGTTATCATAAATTCATTTTTTCTTCTGTTTAATTATGTTTAATTCTTGGAGATTGCCAAGATAAATCTCTGCAGTTTTCTTGTTGAGGTTCTTCAGAAGTGTTTCCTAGAGTTGAGAGAAAGTGACTTCCTTTCAGAAACTTATACAATAGGTCATCATTCATCCAGTCAATTAAAGTGTAGATCAAAAAGTTTAAAAAAAAGTTTAATAGGTGCAGTTAAAAACAAGGCATGTTTAAATAAACAGCTGAGAGGAAAAGATGGAAGACCCAACCCTCCGATCACTCCTACCTTGAATTGCGATCTTCAAGATCTCTCTTCTCGAAGATCATCCAAGGGTTGTGTTGGGTCATTCCTAATTGCTCCCATTCAAATTGGGGGGGGGGGGGGAGCAGCCAAATAGCCAGCTTTGGTGGCATAATCAAGTGTGTCAGCAGAAAAAAAGAGATTGCCTGCCACTTAGTACACAATCTTGGGGAAGTCTACAGTACATGTTTTATTATGCTCACTGTCTTAAGAGTAATAAAGGTTTGATAATGTATATTCTCACCATTTTGAAACAAAATCAATTCAGTGGAAGTTACTTAGAAATCACATTATGCTACAATGATTAAGTTGCTGGACGTGGTATTTACATATTGTAGCTGTTTCAATCTCACTGACCAAATTTATTCTTTTTTTCCCTTCTCCTAGTCTACTTTGGGGTTGAAGGAATTAATCAATGTATTTTGGGAGTATGCTTTTGAAGATGGATACATTCCGGAGTCTAGAAGGACACTTATGCAATGTTACTGTCCAGCTGTTTATCTGATAACATGTAAATGACATTTTTGTCAGTGTAATGTATTTATCACACTTTGTTATTTCTATTGGAATAAATATTTAGATTTTAAAAATTATATTGAGGCAATCTAGTGGTTTTTTTTTTTTTACAGAATATAGCATGTTGTGTTGTGTCTCTTATCTGGGTTTCAAGATGGATAGATTTATTTAATCAACTGTCACATTCACTGATGAATTTGATTGAGTCTTGCCTTTATATTAATTAGAATCTGAAGTGTTAATTTTTTTCTTAACATGAATTGAGCAAGATCTTATTTTTAATACCTGAGGGAAAATAATGCAATTAATTATACTTTACATCTATGCTTCCAAAACTTGGGTAAACTACCCCAAATTGGATAAAAGTATTTTTCTTTAGGTAATATAGAAACCAATTACCCAATCATAACAGGGACATTTAAGTTGACTTATTTTACCTATATTGAGTAAAAAGAAATTTCTGATAAGCATTACTGGGTAATAAAGGGAAAAGTTTGGGAAGCGCTACTTTAAACTAATATAATTGATTTCAGTAATGTTAACAACTGAACTCATTTGAGAATCCGAACAATCCTTGGCAAAATTATTAACTCTCTAAAAGGTCAAAAGATAATTTTGATTTTCTGGAATATTGGAAGATGTGGAATAAGTCTAAATAATTAAATTGCAAGAAAAGCTATTTTTTTCTGATCTTTCCACCTGTGTAGCATTAATGCAGGCCAGGCCTGAACAATTTAATGGAGAGAGGGCCACCCTGATAAATTAAAAATAATGGCAGGTCACAAAGAAATATGTAGCACGTTGATCTCTACATTTGGTGCCTAGCGAGGATGCAATAACACTGGAGTTGACAGCAGACAAGAGGCCTGAAGGTCTTTAAACAAGAAATTATTGCTACATGGCTAAAGTTACTTACAGATTATATAAAATTGGATAGGATAGCTGTTATCCAAGAGATAGAAATATTTGTAGTGAATGTGAAGAGCATGTAGAAATTGGCTAAAAATAACAAAAGCCAGATAAGTAGATAGTTGTTGGTTTATGAGTCAGAAATATAATGTGGCTGCAAGAAAGGGTAATTTTATTCTGCATTAACAGAAATATAATTGTTGGTTGCAAGAAGTAATTATTCCACTTTATTTTGTATTGGACAGAATAGTATCATGTTCGGTACTAAACTCTACATCCTGAGGCAGATTCAGTCTTGGAATATGTTCTGTGAATGGTAATGGAACAGGGGACTAGAAATTAAAATCTATGAAAAAAAGATTATGAGAAAAGATGGTAGGATGATGGCAATCTTTAAATATTTGAAAGGATGTCATATAGGAAAAGGTCAGGACTAGTTTTTTTCCCCTTCTAAAATACAGTATATGTGATAATGGATTTAAAAGCACCAGGCCCAGACAAAATAACTCCTTGCTTATCATCCCAGTGCTGAAGAAGCCCTTCCATCACTGAATGACTACAGACCAGTTGCTCTAACATCTGTAGTTATGAAAACCTTTGAAAGGCTAGTGATGTCCCACTTGAAAACCATCATGAACCCACTGTTAGACCCCCTTCAATTTGAATATAGAGCAAATAGATTGACAGATGATGCTGTTAATATGGCTCTGCACTACATCCTACAACATCTTGAATCTCCAAAGACCTACACAAGGGTCCTCTTTGTATACTTTAGTTCAGCATTCAATACCATCATACCAGACATTCTTCTAACCAAACTAAATCAGCTAGTGGTACCTGAACACACTTGTAAGTGGATCACAAGCTTCCTAACAGACAGGAAGCAGCAGATGAAGCTAGGCAAAAATCACATCAGATACCTGTACAATTAGCACAGCCCCCCCCCAAGGCGGTATGCTCTCACCACTTCTCTCTATATACCAGTGGTGGCGAACCTTTTTCGGCTCGCGTGCCAAAAATACGCGCGCGCACACCCACCAGCGCTCCCGCGTGTCACTACCCAAAATGCAATGCGTGCCCCCCCTGCGCATGCGCACCCACACCCACATGCACGCGCCTGCACCATGCACGCGCCCGCACTGCGCATGCACACATCTACTGCACACGCGCAACCGCCCCCTCCTCCTGCTGCCAGCCTCGCACTCCTGCTGCTGCCCGGAGTGCGAGGCTGGCAGCAGGAGGAGGAGGGGGCGGTTGCGCGAGCCGCCCAGCCTGCGCAACCGCCCCCTCCTCCTGCTGCCAGCCTCGCACTCCGGGCAGCAGCAGGAGCATGAGGCTGGCAGCAGGAGGAGGAGGGGGCGGTCGCGCGAGCCGCCCAGCCTGCGCAACCGCCCCCTCGTCCTCCTGCTGCCAGCCTCGCTCTCCGGGCAGCAGCAGGAGTGCGAGGCTGGCAGCAGGAGGAAGAGGGGGCGGTTGCACGAGCCGCCCAGCCTGCGCAACCGCCCCCTCCTCCTGCTGCCAGCCTCATGCTCCTGCTGCTGCCCGGAGTGCGAGGCTGGCAGCAGGAGGAGGAGGGGGCGGTTGCGCGAGCTGCCCAGCCTGCGCAACCGCCCCCTCGTCCTCCTGCTGCCAGCCTCGCTCTCCGGGCAGCAGCAGGAGTGCGAGGCGGGCAGCAGGAGGAGGAGGGGGCGGTTGCACGAGCCGCCCAGCCTGCGCAACCGCTCCCTCCTCCTGCTGCCCGCCTCGCACTCTGGGTGGGGATGGTGGGCTACCTGTGCCGTCTGGAGAACCTCCAAACATGCGGTCTTGCCGGGGCTCCTCCTCGCTTGGAGCCGCTTTTCTCCTGCCGGCAGCAGGCTCTCTGCTTCCCCACCACCCCAGAAGAGCGGCAGCAGCGGCAGCTGAAGGGAGAAGGGAAAGAGCGACCTGCTGAAGTGAAGAAGCCGAAGTTCAGTTTCGGTTTCGGGTTTCGGGTAGCTCTGCGCATGCGCGCCAGAAACCCAGAAGTAGAGTGACGGACCCGTGGCGTGCCAGGCGAAATGGCTCCGCGTGCCACCTGTGGCACGCGTGCCATAGGTTCGCCACCACAGCTATATACCAATGACTGCATCTCAAACGATCCATTTGTTAAACTACTGAAGTTTGCAGATGATACAACAGTGATTGGTCTCATTCGAGACAATGATGAAACCGCATACAGACATACAGAACAACTAGCCTCGTGCAACCAGAACAATCTGGAACTCAACACACTCAAAACTGTAGAAATGGTGGTAGACTTTAGGAGACACCTTCCCATTCTAACACCTCTTACAATACTAGACAACACAGTATCAACAGTAGAGATCTTCAAATTTTTAGGTTCTATCATATATCAAAACCTAAAATGGTCTCCTAACATCAAAAATGTCATCAAAAAAGCACAACAAAGAATGTTCTTTCTACGCCAACTCAGGAAGCTCAAACTGCCCAAGGAGCTGCTGATACAGTTCTACAGAGGAATTATTTTTTTAAAAAAAGTTATTTATAAAACATAAAAAGACAAAACATACATTAAACATAAAAAACAAGTACATGACGAATCTTCATCTAGTATACATATTTACATTCCGCTAATTTTTACATCATTATTCATCTTAATTTGCGAAAAGTAAGTCACAATTTTTTTTCTTTACATCTCCACCATTTTAATTTTTAATCTTGGTTCTCCTTTTTCCCCACCATTAGTATAATTTATTCCAGGTTTCAAAGTATTCAGTTTTATCTTTTCCTTTCATTTCTAGCGTTAGTCTATTCATCTCCGCGCATGCTAATATTTTGTGTAAGATTTCTTCCTCTGCGGGTATATTTTTATTTTTCCAATTTTGAGTGAAAGTTAGTTTTGCAGCAGTCAATTTATGTAACATTAGGTATACTATACTTTTGTCATATTTGTCTATTGTTATCCCTAATAAAACAAGCTCTGGTTTGAAGTCCAATTTTATTTCAATATTTCTTCCAGCCATTGTTTGATTATTGCCCAGAATTCTCGTGTTTTTTGACATTCCCACCACATATGATAATATGTGCCAAGTAATGTTTTATATTTCCAACAGATTGGTGAAAGATTTGTACCCATTTTGGCTAGCCTCGTTGGTGGGAGGTGCCACCTATAAAACATCTTGTAAAGGTTCTCCTTATATGAAGTAGCCAGGGTCAATTTTTTATTTCTTTGCCATAGGTAGTGCCATTTATTTAAGTCAATGTTGAATCCAAAATCTCTACACCAAGTTATCATAGTTTCTTTGACCTGCTCTTCAAATAAGGCCCTTTCCAAGAAGTATTGAAATTTTTTAAAATTGTCTTATCTTCTGGTCCTAAAAGTAATTTATCTACCGTATTTTTTGGAGTATAAGACGCACCGAAGTATAAGAAGCACCTTAGTTTTGGGGGAGGAAAACAAGGAAAAAAGCCTCTGCCTCCAAGCAATTTGCCAAACAGCAAACAACAAACAGCACAGATGATATACACTGTTTGCTGTGTATTTCTGTGCATGTGTGCCTGACCCATAGAAATAGCAAAGAATTGGAGAAATGTACATTATGCCAGAAAGTTTTCTTAAATGTAGTCACACTAACTCCTCCCAATTATTTAAATAGATCTACTCCAAGGTAAGTCAGGATTTGACTCTAATACTAAACAGGACACTGTTACATTTCAGACTATACTTGTACAGGGCTTTTAAAATTAATTAAAATTTCTGGATGTATATATTATTCTCTATTATTTAAAAGAAGATACAATAGCACTGGACCTCTTCAGAGCAAGCATTTATTTTAAAAAGCTTCTTTATTTTGTTAAGTTGTCTAGAGGTCTCCAACCTTAGCAACTTTAAGACTTGTGGACTTCAACTCCCAGAATTCCACAGCCAGCAAAGCTAACAAAGCTGGCTGTGGAATTCTGGGAGTTGAAGTCTACAAATCTTAAAATTGCCAAGGTTGGAGACATCTGGCTAGAACCATAATAAAGCAGTCTTTAAAAAATAAGTCTAATAATTTGAACATTCTACAGACATATATAGTTATTCACTTACCCGCTTGCATCCAGCAGAAAATAAAAATTTGCCTGTCTCTTCTATTTGCCTCTTTGCAGCTAGTTTCACTTTCATTTTCCCACGTGGCAAACCTAATCAGCTGTATGTTGGGAAGCTGCTACTGACTTGCTTGGCTTTACAGGCTCTTCCCTCTTTGTTGCAAGCAGGTAAATTGCTGCAAGACAGAGGCCAAAGGGTGGGGGTGGCTGGGTGGGTGGGGCTACATTCGGTGTATAAGATGCACCCAAGTTTTCACCCTCTTTTGGGGGGTAAAAAGGTGCATCTTATACTCCGAAAAATACAGTAATTCTGTTGGTTCCATTTCAATTCCTGGGTCTTTTTTATCTCTCCTATGTTTTGATTGCAGTTGTAAATATGCCCACCATTCTAAATTTATGCCTTCTTCCTTTAGTTTTGTCCTCAATTTTAAATCTCCAATTTCATTTGTTATCTGTTTATATGTTATTGCTTCCCCTCGGTGCATAAAGTTTGGATGAATAATCATTTCTAAGGTCGAAGTGCAATTAGGAATCTTTATATAATTTTGCCGTTTAATTATTATCCATGCATCAATCAGCGCTCGTCTAATATAATGTCCCAGGAAGTATTGGTGGTTTTTATGTTTTTCTTCCCATAGAAAGGCATGCCAACCCACTTGTAGATCATGTCCAATTTTAATAACGTCATTTTTCAATTGTATCCAATCTTTTATCCATATTAATTTGGTGGCAAAATAATATTTTTCCCAATCTGGAAATCCAAATCCCCCTCTTTCCTTTGAATCTTGTAACAATTTTAATTTGATCCTCGCTTTCTCTTTTGCCATACAAACTTGTGCAATTTTATTTAAATTTTGAAAGAATTCTTTCTCCAATTTAATCGGTATACATTGGAATATAAATAATAATCTTGGTAGTATGTTCATCTTTATTAGTGCTATTCTCCCCATAAGGGAGAGTTGAAGATTTGTCCATTTATCTAAGTCTAGTTTTATTTGTTCTATCAATCTTTCATGGTTATCTTTTTTCAATGTGGCACACCTTGTTATTTGTATCCCTAAATATCTTTTTTTTTTTTTTGGTAGTTTGAATATCCAATTTTTCTACTAATTCAAGTTCTTGTGTTTTAGTCATGTTTTTAACAATCATTTTAGTTTTTTCTCTATTTTTAGGCCAGCCAATTTTCCATATTCCTCCATTACTTCCATCAACCTACTTCCTGATTGCAATGGTCCCTCAATAATGAATGCTAAATCATCTGCAAAAGCTTGTATTTTGAAGCTTTTTAAAAAATCTCTAGACCTTTAATTTGATTGTCTGCTCTGTTATTCCTTGTTAGCACATCCAAGGACATTATGAATAATAATGGAGACAATGGGCAACCTTGTCTTGTTCCTTTTTTTATATGAAAACTATCAGTTGTTTCTCCATTAATAATTATTTTTGCTCTCTGTTCCGAATATATTGTTTTAAACATTTTTATAAAATTCTCCCCAAAGTCCATATATTTTAATTGACTAAGCATAAAATCCCACCTAACGTTATCAAACGCTTTTTGCACGTCTAAAAAAATTAATGCCATTTGCTTTTCATTGTGGGCTTCGTAATATTCCAAAGAGTCTAAGATTATTCTGATGTTATTTCTTATATATCTTTTAGGCAAGAAGCCGTTTTGATCTACATGTATAAACTCTACCATATATATTTTTAGTCTTTCAGCCATTATGGCCATGAATATTTTGTAATCTGAATTTAAAAGGGATATGGGTCTGTAATTTTTTTTTTGTGCAAGATCAGTATTATCTTTAGGAATCAAAGTTATTGTTGTTTCTTCCCAGGATTTTGGGATTTTCGCATTTTTAATACTTTATTATATACATCTAGTATTTTTGGGCCTAAAGAGTCTTGAAAGATCTTATATATCTCAACTGGCAGGGTGTCGGGGCCTGGTAAATATTTACTGACCACTAGCATCCTGGATATAAATTGTTTCGACTCCTACCCTCAAAACGATGCTATAGAGCACTGCACACCAAGACAACTAGACACAAGAAGAGTTTTTTCCTGAACGCCATCACTCTGCTAAACAAATAATTCCCTCACCACTGTCAAACTATTCACTAAGGCTACATTACTATTATTATTAGTCTTCTCATCTTTCCTATCACCCATCTCCTCCCACTTATGACTGTATGATTGTAACGTTACTTGTATCCTTATAATTTATATTAATATTGATTGTTTCCTGATTGCTTATTTGTACCCTATGACAATCATTAAGTGTTGTACCTCATGATTCTTGACAAATGTATCTTTTATTTTATGTACACTGAGAGCATATGCACCAAAGACAAATTCCTTGCGAATCTAATCACACTTGGCCAATAAAGAATTCTAAATTATAGGCAGGTAGATTCTGATAGAACGTTATAAGACAAAAAAGTGCAATTTCAAAGTGGAAACCATTATCAAGACAGACAATTTGTTGCTATCAATCAACTGTCGTTCTATGAAATCTGAAATACCAGTATCTATTTAAATAGTTCCAGGATGGTTGAATGAAAAGAGGTATGGCAAAAAATGATTTATCCTAGATTATTGGTAACTACAAGGTTTCCCTCTTTTTTTTGCAAAAAGTTTTTTATTTTTTCTCCACAACTCCATTTGTATATCAATACACACAATGTATATCAAGGTATATCAATAATATACATAGGTATACATTTTTTCAAGTATTCAAAAATGATATATATCATTTCTATATATATATAGTTCTCTAATCTAGGACTAGGTATATGTTGCTAAAATAATGCTACCTCCGAAAAAAAATCTAATTTTGTCTTCTGGGTCACCACCAATTAATTTCAAATTATCACTCCAGATTAACCGCTATAGTTTAACTTCTCAAGATAGTTATCTCTCCTGCTTCTTAATTTTAAGCCGTATTGCTTCCTCCACCTTCCTTAATCTCTTTACTCATCATTCATTTTTCTTTGTCCCCTATTTTTATCATATCCAAATGCCCCATAAAAATCAACATTTCAATTATATAATCCATATTAAAATCTTATAATCATATTAATTATTCATTTCAACTTCTCATATTAGTCATCAAAATTCTTTCTGTATTACTTAAATTATACAAATCTTATCCTATACAAAATAATAATAATAATAATAATAATTCAAATTCTATATGTTTCCAAAAATTGACCTATTTTCATTCTTTCTTATGTTTTTCCCCTCTGGTGGTACAAATATTTAATTCCATCAATTTTAAATTTGATTTAATGCAATCAATCTTATACCAATCTATAGTAAAATAAATTCACAGAACAAAAAAAACCTGTTCATATAAATGATTATATTAAATATTTAGACAAGTCTTATTTACTATTAGTAATCATTATCACCATCATATATAATATAATAAAATTAAAATAGAAAAAAATCTATTTCTCCCCATCATCAATCATCCATTTTCTCTTGATTTCCACCCCCCTTTTCTTAACTTCTTTTTTCTTTCTTTCTTTTACAAGATTTCCCTTTGAATGTCACTTTTGGAATGGCAGTGTTGAATAAAGGACAATATTTAGAATTTCAAGGTAGAAATGGTATAAGTCTGCAATATAGTTGTAGTGCATGGAAATGAAGTTTGCTTCCATTATAAACTCGCAGGATTTTTTTCTTTTAAAAATATTTTAATATATTAAATTGTTTCATAAAAGTATAATTATACATTATTTAATAAAGTTAAATTAAGCTGAAGTAAAATTATTACATGTAATAAATATATTAAATACCATAAATAAGTTATATCAATATCATAAATAAGTATTTTTCTAAAAAATAAATTCAGGAGAACAACCATGACATCTGTTTCAGATGTGGATATTTGATATGCCTGATTTAAAGCATTAAGGCATTACAGTTAACTCGTTATAGAAGGCGAATAACTCTTGAAGTGGTCTGTATAAAAAAAACAAAATCTTGAAGAATATAGTACTTGTTCACTATCATAGTCCAACCGCTCTGTTTTCTTAGCTTTTCACCAAGAGTTCTCTTAGTGTCAGGAGATGGCATGCTCACAGTCTCAGGATTGTTCATCTGTTAAAGGGACGGAAGAAGAAACGAAAGGTTCATTTTTTGTGTGTGCAATAATGTTTTACACATTTAATCTATATATTACACTTGATACAGGCAAGTAATTTCATTTTGGTATTTGGTAATTATATTTTAACTATTTATGTTAATTGAGGTATACTCACTATATTCTTTAATTAAAAAAAGCCAATTAATGCCCCAATGCGGTTAGGACACCAGGCTAGAAAGGGGAGATTGTGAGTTCAAGTCCTGCCTTAGCCATGAAAGCCAGCTGGATGATTTGGGGCCAGTCACTTTCAGTCCAACCCATGTCACAGGATGTTATGGGGAAAAGAGAAAGAGCAAGGTTGAATAGGTTCACTGCCTAGTCTTATTTGTAAAAATAATAAGGTGGGATACAAATAAATAATAAATTAATCTGTATTGTAACCAATGTAGCAGTTATGCCCATTGCATGATTAGGCCAGCATTCCTGTGGCAGCCATTTTGAGAGTGATAAAAATCTACAATCCAAATTTGCACATTAGAGATTTAGTTAATTATTATAGCAACCGTACAAAGCAGAGGGGTTAACAATGGATTTAAGAAATCATTAATTAAAAATATCCATAACTTTCTGTAGTCTGATAACATGCATATTGATCAAAGTGATATATATTTTTTCCAGAATTTAAGATTTGTATATTAGAAATAACATTTCAATTCCAGGCATTATGAATGAACTGAAGAAATGTGGCCCTGCTGGTTGTGCCAGACATTTATATTTTTCAATATCAATATCCTAACAGATCACCAGTTTAGGTGAGACACACATCCATTTATGATTGCTAAGGAGCTCCTGTAGTACTTATTGATGCCATCACAATGTTGAGGATTGAATTTCAATAATAAATCAATAAAAATACAGCTATTACTATTATATAGCAGAACAAGTGTGCAAGGTCAAATGTAAATACTGCTTACCATTGACTTCAAGGTTCCTGCCAGGATCTCTGTGCCTCTTGATATAGAAGCACTACTTTGTGTAGTTGCTTCTATATATTCCAAGAATGTTACGAATGCATAGAGGCCACTTGAAAGTTTTTTTAGGCAACTTTCCTAAATGAATGAAAACAAAAGTTATTGTTTCCAATAGATTATTAAATATTGTATAGTACATTCAATTATATCTAAATGTAATTAACTACATATTAAATGAATAAAATAATATCTCCAAGCTGAGGAGAGAGAGAAATCAGGTCTTGGAGAAACAGATCCATAGGTGTCCTCTTAAGCTGTGAGTAGATAAGGTTGCTTTGGATCTCCAGGATTCAAAGTCCTCTCTCTTCCACAAACATGGATCTGAAATAGTTGGTGTATCAGCTTCCATATATAATTTATATTTGTTACTTTCATGTCCCTGTTGTTCAGGTTGCTGGATGAGACAGTTATTTGAAGTATTTATGAGAGGTTTGCTCTGCTAATGTTCAAAATGTTCAAAATGTTATTACGAAAAGCATAAACTTTTCCAGTGTATATTGATATTCTACTTGCCTTTTGGAATCCAGGCTGGTAGCATCTATCTTCTCCAATTATATTTGGAAGGTTGAGATTATTTTGTGCCATAATTCCCATTGTACCTGGACATACAGTTTGCTCCTGACACAGCTGGTAAAACAAAGATATAATTGATTGCAGGTAGTCCACTATAGTTTTATATGACTTCTGACTCTTTCAGAATTACCGTTTTTTTTAGTATAAGACGCACCTTTTTGCCCCCAAAAAGAGGGTGGAAATGTCAGTGCGTCTTATACACTGAATACAGCCATTTTTGACCTCCCGAAGCCCTGCCCCGTGTCCGATTTTTGCGAAAAATGGGCGCGTTTTTCGCAAAATGGGGTGCGCAGAGGGTTTGGGAGGCCTGCAGAGTGCTCCTGGGGGCTGGGGGAAGGCAAAACACCCCTGTTTTTGCAAAAAAATCCAGGCAAAAAAAGGCCATTTTTTGCAAAAACGGCCTTTTTGCCTTTTCCCCACCCCCAAGGAGTGCTCTGCAGGCTTCCCAAACCCTCTGCATGCCCCATTTTTGCAAAAAAAAAAAAAAAAAAAGGGCAAAAACGGGCCACTTTTTGCAAAAACGAGGGTGTTTTTGCCTTCTAATTACCCCATCTAGCAAGACTGGAGGAGGAATTCTGGGAGTTGAAGTCCACTGGTCTTAAAGCTGTCAAGTTTGAAGACCCCTGGTGGGTTAGGGGTTAGGGGTGCAAGGGTCTTCAAACTTGGCAAGTTTAAGACTTGTGGACTTCAACTCCCATTCCTGAGCTAGGATGACTGGAGGAGGAATTCTGGGAGTTGAAGTTCACAAGTCTTAAAGCTGTCAAGTTTGAAGTTTGTAAAAAGTGTACATGGTTGTAAAAAGTATACATGGTTGTAAAACATGTTCTGCTACACTGGTATTTTATTAAATAATATATTACTACATCATTTGGTTCAGAATACTTTTTTCCTTGTTTTCCTCCTCTAAAATCTAGGTGCATCTTATACTCCGGTGCGTCTTATACTCTGAAAAATACGGTAATATCCTCAAATCAACTGTTTCGGAACTATAGTTCCTAGAATCCCTAGCTATGGTAACTAGGAAATGTAAGAATGGTAAATCTGGCACATCTGGAGGTCTGATGATGGTGCATCTAGTGAAGTAACATGTAACGTTACATTTTGCAATGTTTAGCAGCAGGCAGAAATCTGGAACATTCTACCTACCTTACTTTCCAGCAGTAAGGTTTAAAATTTGAAATGGTTTGCCATTTGTATTGCTAATGGTTGTGCTAAATTTTATACTAATTTAAACCTCACATAACTGGTTATTTATGAATTTTAATTAATATGCTTCTTAGTTTTCTTTCTCCTTTTTTCTTACAGGCCACGCAAATATGTTCTGCAATGGGGGAGGGAAAAAAACTTAGAGATTATGTGCTGTTGCAAATAAATAGCCAGCACTGATTGTGGGACGAGATGAAAAACCCAATCACCACATCACCTATTTTGAATTTAAAATTGGTAGCTCCATATCCTTATTGAAAATGCTTCTGCTATTTTGCCCATACTACAAAAGTTAAGAGCTTGAAAAACTAATGGTATGTTCAGAAGAACATTAAACTACTTGTAGACCTGGAACAGCTATTTTGTGCTCAAGAGCTGAGGTGGCGCAGTGGTTAAATGCAGCACTGCAGGCTATTGCTAGTTCAGCTGTTCAAATCTCACCAGGCTCAAGGTTGACTCAGCCTTCCATCCTTCTGAGGTCGGTAAAATGAGGATTGTTGGGGGCAATATGCTGAACTCTGTAAACCGCTTAGAGAGGGCTGTAAAGCACTATGAAGCGGTATATAAGTCTAAGTGCTATTGCTAAGTGCTATAAAATGGGGCATTTCTGGGTGGAACTATTTCAGATTAGAAATATGTTGCGGGACACTAGAGAAAAGAGTACAATGGATGTACAAATCCTCATCTACACAATGATAATCTGCATCACAAATATGTGTGTAGGCTATATTGTTTACAAATTGTAATTTGCCATTCAGTAAGAATGTTATATCTATAGCAGTGTGATGGTATCTTCCTTTTCACAAATGCATGGAAATAATTTCAACTCACTGGAACTATTGTAGTATACAATCAACTATCTGAAATATATTTTCTCTGAGCCACTAAAATCCTGTCTGAAAAAGACTAAAGTGGTCTATAAGGAATTTGCTTAATCCATAAGCAAATGCTACCCAAATAAAGAAGGGGCATTTGATATACTGAGCAATTTAGAAGTGCTATGAAAAACTATCATGCCTTTAAAAATGAAAGTGAAAACACACGCTTGACAAGTGAACAATGCAGAAGGTAATTTCCTCTTGAATTCTTCTCCCATAAAATTCCCAGAATTGTCTTTGCTTACTTGAATGTTAAAACTAATGTTTATTCAATTTTATTTTTAATGAGGAAAAAAAGGATACAGCCCTTTCTTATATGGCCAAACTGGACAATCTTGTAATGACTGCACTGCTGTATATCTAACAATCCAGCAAATGAAAAAGAATGCATAATTTTTGCTTCCAGAAAGGACTGAGTTTGTTTTGTGCAGCAAAAATAGCAAAGGATTTTGAGTCACTTGAAAAACTAACCAAACTTGTTTATATCATAATCCACAGGCTCAGATCCATACATCTGAGGAAGTAATCCATGAAATCTTATTCAATAATAAGCTAATTTCTGTTTAAACAATCACACGATTAGCAGATGTTTTAACCAATCATTGCTATTAGATGATAATATTTGTATATTCCCAAAAAACATATTAAAGGACTGGCGGTGCTTGTAAAGAATGCTCGAGCAAGTTATTGTATCCTACTCAAGGCTTTACCTTTCTTTTTCTTGCTTGTAATAAATGCTGCCCTAGGTAACTCACCAGCTTCTTTGGCAAAGATCGGACTCTAATTGGCAAGCCACATGAGTACAAACCCCATCCCGCGCACCAGCAAACTTCATACCACAGGCTCAAAGTCATCTAAGCACGGGAATCAAAACGACTCCCGGCCCTTCCAAGAAAAGGTGCAATCAGATACCCGCTCCAAGAAACGGAGCATCCTCCTAAGTCGAGGCAGACCTTCCCTTCTTAAAAGTCACAAGAGCTCAGATCAGAAGAAGGGCCACGCTCCTTTTTCGGCTCCCTACAAAGAGCAACCTTCAGACTTCCTAACTGTGCGGCCGAACTCACCTCTCGACTCCACCCCGCCACAGTTTGTTGTAGCCAAAGAGCCAACTTTGCCAGCTGGACGCTCTGGGCTGCCGAAATTCCGGAGGCGGGATCCTCTTCTCCGGAGGAATCTCCGATAGGGAAAGCGTGGGCTCCAAAGAGCAGCAGGAGGGCAGCAGCAGCCCAGCAACAACCTGATGAGAGAGACAGAAAAGAGGAAATGCAGTGAGCCCGTCTTTTTCGGCCAAGTTATAGACGCTCCCTTGTCCAATTTCTTTTAAACTTACATCCCGATAGTGCAAGCATAATCTTTAGAATATAGATCTTTTTTCTTTTTCTTTTTGAAATATGCAAGAAGCTTTGTAGTCTGCGTGGCTGAAGGGCTGAATGAGTGGTGCCACATTTCGAACCTACTGTATTTATTGAAAGCTCTGGGAAAATCCACGGTTAGTAAACCTAGAGCAGTTTAAAAAAAATTATAGTACATTGCAGAAGAAGGAAACGGAAATACAGCAAAAGTTCGTAAATCGGAATTCTTAGTGGACTTAATTTATGAGATAATAAAAAAAATCATAGACATCATTGGTGTTTTATTCTGGGAGAAAGAAGCAAGCTGTTGGGATAATATGGCAAAAATACTTATTTTAAAATCAAGTTCATTTGAAGAAATTTTGATCTGTAGTGATGCACATCTATAGTGAGCCTCATGGGAAGTGTAGGGAGTTACTTTTAAAGAGACTTAGAGTACTTCGTTGTTTAAAGTAGCTGATGATTTTACATGGGACAGAGAAGAATAATGACAGGGTTTCTCCCCCCCCCAATAAAATATAATTAAAAACCAAGGGAGGTATTTCCACAATGAATACAGTTTGTTTAGTTATTTGAACCCAGACAATTGTGATTTATACATGAATAAAAAAAATCAACTTCATGAGTGAATAGAATCTTTTGCTAAGTCAGAGTTGGCTTTAAGATTGGTGTTAATGGGGCAGGGAAAAGGTTTAGCCCTGTGATTCAATGAAATCCAGAAGAGTGTTTTGAATTTCTCTGTTCAATGAGTGGCTGGCATTAATTACTTTAGGTTAAAAAGTGTTTTGCAATTGAAAATATTAAATTACGAACAAAATCTCTCTAAATATTGAGCACCCTATCCCATTTAAGTCTGCACATCACACTAAATGATATTATAAAGTAATTTATTTGGTTTGGCATAGCACAAGGGTGTCAAACTCGTGTGGTCACGTCACGTGACGTATTGCGACTTTCCCCCCTTTGCTAAACTAGGCGTGGGCATGGCCAGCGCGTGATACATCTGGTCTGCGGGCCGCGAGTTTGACAGCCCTGGCTTAGCATCTTATATGGATCCAGATCATTTGTGGATTGTGAATTATAGTATATGAATTTGCATTATGTGTTAATCAGGCTTGTTTAATGAACTATAGTCAGTTTATTATTCAGCCCAATCTACATTTGTAACAATGAAAATAGTTCATGGATAAATTGCTGTGTTTTGTTTTTGGTATTCATTTCAACTTATTTATTATTGTGGGTTTTTTCTTTTTTTTTATGTTGTATGCCACCTTTTAGGATTAGGCTAAGCTATAATTACAATAAAATAAAATAAAATTCATTATCCATTATTTTGAAATCATGACACTTATTATTATCATCCCAACCTTTTATTGTTTTCTGTATTTAAAATTTGACTCCAGCTGAAATGGATTTAAGATGATTCAGTATGCTGACTTTATTAGGATCATTTTGCCTATCTGTTCCATTCCAAAATACAAATCTTTGATGATACATTTTTGACCATAGCGGAACAGAGAATATATTCACATATTTTAGTATGTTCTCAAGCATGAGTTATGCTTTGCTTCCACTTTTGGAAAGAATCCTAATGTAAATTGTCCAGTGATTCAAAACTGCCAGCAGACAGAATCAGCCCTGGCTAGTATTTTTGGATGGGGGACTGCAAAAACAAAAACCATTTAGACTACGAAGATCCCAGAAGAACACAATGATAAACCAGAATAAAAGTCCATTGAGTTCAGCTTCAATCTTGGTGACTACAGAAACAACCTATGTAGTTTTCTTGGCAATAATATTTCAGTGGTTTACCATTATTTTTTTTCCAGGATCTTCCCAGTCTAATTGGATTTTTTTTGGGGGGGGTGGCAGTCCCCCATCCAAAAACTAGCCATATTTGATTCCGCTTAACTTTGAAAAATTACATAACATTGGCTAGCTGCCCTCTCAGAGTAGTAGTCTTGAAATTTTGATTACTTTTGAAATTTTTAGATCAAATTTTTACATGCTTAGTGCAATACTCTACAAGTGTTAAGATAATTGAACAGAAACCTGCACAAAGAGCCTCCTGAAGGGAAATATTATGCCAAGGAGAGATGCAAGAGGATGGCAAAAGCTTCCAGTCATAAATATTGCACCTATCTTAGATTATCTATCTTAGGTCAATATCTGCCATTTACCAAGGGAAGGCAGACAGTCTGGCATGATAGGTGATCAGCAATAAAATATCTACTTGGACCTATTCACAAATGGTTACATTAACCAGGAGACTACAATGCTGTTATAAAGTAGTTGTTTGGCAGTCAACAATTGCCAGTCAGTCCTGTTCATGCTTGTGTGCTATCCAGAGTATATCACTGGGGGGCAGATTAGCTCCATACTCACAGGACTTGAGGGCATTCTGCATCGTCATCTGGGGCTTTTCCCACCACCAATGACATGTCACATTTGGGCAGATTCAACACTGGTTGAATTTATACTGCCGCTCAAAGTGCTGTTTCCCCCCACTGAAGTGGTACCTATTTATTTACTTGCATGCTAGGTTGGCAGAAGCTGAGGCAAGTGACGAGAGTGCTAGGATTCGAACCACTGGAGCAAAGACCATCTCCAGTTTCTTTAAGTCACTGAGCACCTAGCCTTGTGGAACTGCCTGCTTATGCCTGACAATGGCTGTACATAAAACATGCAAAGCCATGTCATTCTGGAAAGGATTAATGAGTATTTAAATACTGTCATCTTATCACTATACCAAGTGTGTAGAGCTCATTTACTTGAAAATTATCATATATATAAAAGATACGTTGCTGCAGCCTACATAAGGCAGTTTTTCTCAACATGATCACATTCCAGTTGTATGTGTTCCAGTTCCAGAGGCTCAACAAGGAATATGTTGCTGAGAGTTAAGTCCACACATCTCGGGGGCACCACATTTGGGGAAGTTGTCTTAGAGCATTATTTATTTTAACCATCACTTATTGAACAAGCCTTAAAGTTTAGTTCATATGTTCCAAATTACAGTGCAATCATAGTTCGGTACTGGGAGGAAAAACCATTGACCCCATGACTTAATGTGATATAGCAATTTGTTAATCAAATTTCACTCACAATTGATTCTCTCTGTATGAATTTAGTATTTTAGTATAAACTAACTGATATCAAGAAAACCTTGTGTCTAAAATACATAATATTAAACCACATAATACATAAATACATAATATTAAATATTAAACCATACCCAGATTTTTGGATATATTGTTTTTAATTTAATAGAACTGACCTCTTAATTTGCTTATGAAACACATCCTTTTAATCAGGTTTTAACTGTTGTTTTAATTGTTATTTATTGCTTATTTTAATAGAGTGATTTTAAATTTATTTATTGTGAATTACAAGAAAGTTAGTAGGTGATGCTATGGTATGTTTAATAAATTCAGTATAAAAAATAATATGATGTCCAGATGTCATAAAACTTAAAAAGGCATAATATATTTTATTTTGTTTTATTATTTTGTTTTATTTTTCCTTTGTATTTAATATTTTTAACTTTTATTAACCACCCTGCATCATCTGGTTGGTGAATGATTATATAAATTGAATGAACATACAAATAATGTGGTATGTTTGATTTTGATTGAGTTGCTGTGGTTCGTTAACCATGGTTTATAATTTAGTGTATTATGCATATTCAACAGATAGGAACCTCCAACATTGCAGAGAGACACTTTAGGTAGATCTGGTCTTGGAGAATCTCTGCCAATAAAAATCCATCATCAGAGACATTTTGTGGGGTTTCATGGAATTAGGATAACCTATTCTTCTGGCCATAGTACAAATAGTCCTGACTTGGATCCTTAGAGTGGACACACCTGGAGAGAGCTGGCAATTTGGATCATATTAAAAATGTGTAAGAACATTCTTTTATCATATCCTAAAATAAAGATTATTTTAAAGATTTATATGTCATCTTTCTGCCAAATAACATTTAAGGTGGTCTGACCTGAATATGTTATCAGTATATGTCTAGAATCATCGAAAAACTTTTAAAACCACAGATGACAAGAAATTTTTTATTAGAGTTGTAAGGTTAATTTCCTGCAGTGATTAAAGAAAAGAAAAATGCTTACCTCTAATCAAATAGACATTAAAACCTCTTCCTAAAAAAAGTATTAAAATATTTTAATAATTTAAAGGGGCAAAAAATATTTTCTGTAACCTGTAAGATCTGTTAAAAATGTTTTAAATCCTTTTTGCTAGGTTATTAATGCTTTATTTATCTTCTGGATTCCTGCTTTTGGTCTTAGAGGTTTCCTGCCAGGCAACAGTAAAAATTATTAAGAGAAAAATCTCCCTTTCTTTCTTTTTTCCCTCTGTCTCACTAGACTAGGGCATCAGAGATAATTTCCAGATAAAGAGCAAGAGATACTTAAATCAGCCAGTTCAAATCATTACAAATGCTTAGAGTGAAAAAACATTATTTTAAATTTTATTCCAACAAGAATGGTACTTAATATCACTATTTCAGCATTTCTCAATTTCTATCTTTCGAAGCTAATAGTTTCCAGGGCCCTTTAAAGACACCTCATGCGCAATCAATAATAATTCAAAACATTATCAAGCAATTTCTCCATGCAGGAAGAGTCAGACAGGTAAAATGTAGTACATGTAATCTTCATGGTTTAAAGTAGAACTGAAATCCTGTAAGAATGGACAGTGAAGAAATGGGAGAGGAGAGACTGGGATCACAAACTCTATTAATTTATGGTTTACTTAACTGTGAAGTTTTGAATTTGCTAGGTTTGGTGGGTTCATGCAAAACATCAAGGTTAGATCATGATTTGTAAACTACAAATTACACATTATAGTGACCTAAAGCCAAACCATGTTTAGCTCAGTTTTTAAATCTAGCCTGAAAGTGATAGAGGAAGAGAGCCATTGCTGACTTCATTCATTAATCATTTCATCACATTCATCACGCCCTATAAGATAACCCCTTCAGGATGAAACTTGGGACAATAGTAATGTATACTACTTTGCTGAAATAAGACAAACACCACTGACAGCCAACTGAACTATCATCATCTCTAGATCAAGGTTCACTTTTTTGATCTACATACTTTCTTTACTGGTATGTTTTAAAACACAGGAAGTGGAAGCCTTCACCAAACACATCAACTCTGTGGACAGATACATTAAGTCAGTGGTGGGTTGCTCCCGGTTTGGCCCGGTTCTGCAAACCAGTAGCGCTGGCGGTGGGAGGCTCCGCTTACCCTCCTGGGATGCTTCTGTGCATGTGCAGAAGTGTTGCACATACAAACCGGTAGCAAAGGGTTTTAGAACCCATTACTGCATTAAGTTCATGCTGGAATATGTTAAGGAAAATAGTCTGATTTTTTGGGACTGTGCAGCTGTTAGCTTGAGAAAGATAAATTGTAGAGGTGATTGGATCTTTTCCTTTGGAAACCAATTTATGATAAAATAAACCCGAGTATAAAGTCTAACAATAAAATATTTATTTCGGTACAAAAGAAATATAAAAACCTAATACTTAATGATTACATCTTGACAGATTAAAATATGCCTCCTTCTCAATGAAGGACTACAGCAGAAGTAAGGGGGGGTACAAAGGAATTTCACATCTGCGCAGATCACACCCCATGTGACTGCTTCACTTTGCTAAGAACCTCTGGGTCATAGTGCCTGACATATGAATACAAATGAGTACAGCTGACAATCAGAAAATCACCCCGTCACAGCAGCACACATTAAGGAAGACAGTAACATTGAAGTTTACAGAAAATCATCACATACAAATCAATATTTACATTTTGATTCTCACCACTCACCTACCAGCAAAGGTAAAAAAGGAGTCCCTGTAGATTTTACTCCACTAATCGTTGCCAGCTATAGGGAGCAGTGCTCATCTCCATTTCAAGTCAGCACTGTCTGAAGACATATCCGCAGTTATGTGGCCAGCATGATGTCATGGAGTGCTGTTACCTTCTCACTGAAATGGTACTTATTTATCTACTTGCATTTGCATGCTTTCAAACTGCTAGATTGGAAGGAGATGGGGTGAGGACAGGAACGCACACCATCGCATGGCACTCAGGTCTCGAACCTGGGCATCCGGCTTTCCAGCTCACAAGCCCAGCATCTTAACCACTGAGCCATCATGCCACCTGCTGTACCATCAGCAAAGAGGGAAAAGAAAAAGCACTAAAACACGTAAAGGAAGCCCTCCAAATTTGTGGCTATCCCAGCTGGACCTTCATCAAAAATGAAGAAAATTGATTATGAAGAATTGGCTGGGTTCTTGAAAAATCTCTTTAAAGACCTTAGAAGATCTTTTGGACTTGGAACATTTGAGACAGGAAAGAATGAAGTACAAATGGAAAAAAAATGGAAAAGATAACAGAAGAAGAAAAGAAGATTGACGAAAATATCATAAATGATGATGAAAAGGGAAAGAATATTGAAAATGCAATGCTGATTAATGATTATGTTAAAACTGATAATGATTCCACTGGTTTTAACAGTGATAATAGAGATAAAGATATTAAAAATGACTATGTTCAGATTGATGATAAGGATTTTGAGATACATAAAACTAAAAAAGAAATGGAGAAAATTAGATATATACAGAAAGTAAACTTAAGAGGAAGGAAAAGAGGGTGGGAAAAGAGAATTTATTGGTATAAAGTTAAAAGAAAGAAGAGAAAGAAGTTAAGGAGATGGGGTGGAGGAAATACATATACAAAAATGAAATAGTTGAGAAACTAAAAGGAAATGGATGATAGCATTGAAATATTATAGAAATGTTTTCCTTTTTATTCATTTCCTTTTCCTTTTTACAATTATCATATTGGATTTAATTATGATAAAAATGTTAATTGTTTAGAATTTTGATATAGATAATCAGTATTATTATCTTATTAAGAGTTAATTTTTTTTCTTGTGTGTTCTTTTTATATCGTTCAAGATTGTTTAAGAATTAAAGGATTTGGCATTGTAGATAAAACAATGTTAATTAATCTGAGAAGTACATGAATACCAGAGCTTAAAAGATATACAATGACTGTATATTATTTTTATATACGAAATTTGTTCAAATGCAAAACTTAAAAAAATGTATTATTTTAAGAGTTGAATATTTAGTTGAATAATTTAGAAAGAATTTTGATGATTAGTATGTGAAAAGGAATATTATAACTGTATACTATTCTTCTATATATGAGATTTGTTCAAATGTAAAATTTAAAATATTTTTTATTATAAGAGTTGAACATTTAATTGAGTGGAAATAACCTAGGAAGAATTTTGGTGATTAATATGAGAAATTGGAATGTACAATTGGGCATTTAACTTTGATAGAATAGAGGATAAAAAACATAAATAATAAATAAAGAGACAAAAAAGTGGAGGAAGCAATATGGCTTAAAATTAAGAAGCAGGAGAAATAGTAACTATCTTGGAAATTAAATTAATAGCGTTTAATTTGGAAGGAGAATTTGAAAATGCACTGATGAATATCCCAGATGACAAAATTAGACTTTCTTCTTTTTTTTATTCTTTTCTTTTTTTGGGAGGTAAAATGGAATTAGCAGCATATACCTAGAATAAAGGTATACATAAAGAAATGATATAATAATATTTTTTTCTTTTTAGAAGAGACATGATGAGTTTAAATTTGAGAGTTTATCGTCAGTCTGTCAAATATAAGAGGAGTTAGTATAAAAGAGTACTCAGGGGAAGGTAAAGAGGGTGAAAGAGGAAGTAGAATGGGAGGAAGAGAAGGAGTAGAGAGGTAGAGGAGGAGTGAAGGAGTAAGAAAGTAGGAGGAGATGATGGAGATAGAGAGAGGGGAGTGCAATGGAAAAAAAATAGAACAGACTGATGATCGATGATGTAAGAGTTACAGTATATAATATATTGTTTTTTGAATGATGGATTATTGTGCAAAACTATGTATTTTATTGTAATATTTTAAAGTATACAGTATGTATATTGAATTGTATAAGTAGTGGGAGAAAAAATAAAAAACTTTTTGGGAAAAAAAATCCAAAAAGACGCAGCAGGAGCTTTTCCATAACAGGCAAAGAAGAGAACAACAAATGAAGCAACATTGTCATTCCATACATTCAGTGGTGGGATCAGCTAGTTTGCACCGGTTCGCCTGAACCAGTAGCTAACTTTTTGTGCAGTTTGGCGAACCGGCTGAATAGTGTGCCTCACCCCTTCCCTCCCAGGACTCTTGCCGATGGCTTCTCAGCACATCTTTTTCTTGTAGCACTGAGCATAGCAGCACAAGAACAGGCACTAAGCACCAGATCCATAGAAGCAGGGATTTACCACACTGGATAGAACCCAAGGGGTAGATCAACGTCTCTCAACTGAAAGATGTGTGGACTTTAACTCCCAGAATTCCCCAGCCAGCCATTAAGGAGTTTCCACAGAGGGTTGTGAAGAATATCGTGTTTTTACAAAAAGAAGGCCTGGTCTTATTTTATTTTGACCCCCGAAAAAACAGCTAGGCCTTCTTTTTGGAGGGTTCCAATTATTGACTCACCTCGCATCGGTGGCACTGACAGCCCCGCCCAGCAGGAACCTGCTGCTGGCCCACTTCTTCCGCGGTCACTTCCACCACTTGCACGCACTGCCCTGACCTCCGTTTTGCCTTCAGATTGCCTTTCAGAAGGCATCTGCAGCCGATAACAGAGCTCCAGATCGATCAGAAGCTCTGTTATCAGTTGCAGATGCAAAGTCCATATTCTGGACAGAGAGGACCACTGGTTTGAAAGACAAGTAAAAGAGGCCATCTATGTTAACATTGAGCAGTCTTCTCTCAATGGAGGCGGAGGGATATTGTTGCAATGATGAGAAGAAACGACGCCAACACAGGATGAAGTCAATGGGAAGGCACTCTCCCAATAGCTCGGGGGCGCTTCCTTTTATTGTCATACAAACAAAAGACCTCATGGGAGAGACTAATCCATTCATCAAGGGTTACCTTGTTACTGATAGGCTAAGAAGGCTCATGATCAGCTCATGATCAATGCATGGACAATGCATAGCTTCCTGCTTGCAGACAGCGTGATTCTTGGCTACGTGAGGTTTGCCTAGTATTTGCTACGTGACAAAGATCATGTCCAGACTTCCTTAAGGAGGGGGCATTGTGTTGAATCTGCATTCCTTAAAGGTGGTTTGCCAGCAATCAAGGAATAAACATTCCCCACAGATATGATACCACCTCTCTCCTGTTTACAACACAGTTCTTTCAGCAGATTCAAGAAGGTTCCACACCATTTGCATTTCAATTCAGGGGACCCTGTGATAAACCCCCAGGTAGTCTCAATGACTCTGAGAGCTAATGATCAACCGTCAGAATGCTAATGACAAGATGACTGCAAGGAATATAAATCATTCCATTCCCATCATTCAGTCAAAACTGAAGAAGTTTCTTGGATAAGGAGTGAAACGTCTTCAAGAAAAAAGAAAGTCAGTCCAGTTGCCTTTTGAAAAAGCACCTTTGGGATATCTCTTTTTGTTTTTTGTTTTTTCATGTTGATAGTAAAGAACATATAGAATATGAGATAGAAATCAAATAAAAGCAGTCAGGAATATCCTACTAGAATGGGCCATTCAAATTAATATGTCCTAGAATGGACAGGTTTTAAACTCGGTAACTATCCAATATTCTCTTAAGGAAAAAATAAAAGTAGAAAACTTCCCATGGCCATCTGTAAATATTAAAAACAAAGGCATCATGTGGATGTAAAAAAGAATTACTGATTAAATTATGTAGTCATTGACCTTTTTGACCTATGCTGTGGATGCTCCTGATACTTTAACCTTAATAAATACTGTGCCGAATGACAGAGAGAGGTCTAAGACAGGGGTGTCAAACTCACGATGACACATTGTCATGTGACGTATCGTAACTTTTTCCCCTTCGCTAAACCCGGGGTGGGCGTGGCCAGTGTGTGACACAAACGGCCCGCGGGCTGTGACTTTGATACCCCTGCTTTAGAGATATACTTTGATACTATCTAACAATCAGATTGCAAATACATAGGAAAGTGTTATCTTTGCATTTTTATTGTTGCATTATCTCTTGACCTATCTCAGATTATGACTGCTTGTAATACATTTGTTGGGTTATAATAATTGGGTTAAAATAAGTCAAACGCTAGAAACAGCATGTTCTGTAACCTCATTACTCAGTGGTTTTCATGGGATTCTATAATTAATTATTCTCCAGTTCATTCTATAGCAATAGCAATAGCAATAGCACTTAGACTTATATACCGCTTCATAGTGCTTTACAGCCCTCTCTAAGCGGTTTACAGAGTCAGCATATTGCCCCCAACAATCCGGGTCCTCATTTTACCAATCTCAGAAGGATGGAAGGCTGAGTCAACCTTGAGCCGGTGAGATTTGAACAGCTGAACTGCAGCTAGCAGTGAATCAGCTGAAGTAGTCTGCAGTGCTGCACTCTAACCACTACACCACCTCGGCTCATTTCATTATGATCAGTATAGAATGAACTGTTCGATTCAGTTCGGTGAACAGTTCATTACTGTTCAGCTCATTAATAATTCTTCTGTTCATTCTATGCTTGTTTATTAGGGGGAAATGGTGATTGTGTCCTTATCATAGGCCTGGGGCCAATGACCCAAAGATGTGGTCTTGTTAGATCGGCCCATGTATGCATGTGTGAGTGAAAGTTCTTTTTAAATATTGATACTATTTTAATATGTTTTTAAATTGTTTTTATTGATTATATGTTTTTATACCTGCTGTTAGCCGCCCAGAGTCCCCCGGGAGTTGGGCAGCATAGAAATTTAAATAAATAAATAAATAAATAAATAAATAAATAAATAAATAAATAAATAAATAAATAAATAAATAAATAAATAAACAAACAAACAAACAAACAAACAAACAAACATCATGCAGAAATTATTATTAAGAATTCCATGTCCCTGGAACTGAATTCCTCTAGTTGAAACATATCCCACAGAAATCAATCTCATTTGCAGACCAATAATTTCCTTAATAATTGGGTTAAAATAGACTGGCAAAGATTAAACTTTCTTGTCAGAGAAACATAAATCTTTTTCTAGAATTGATATGTTCTGGAGTACAAAATATTTGCTTCATAAAACAATTAAAGCTAATATTCTTCCAGATTTTTTTTCTGATCATAATCCAATGACTTTACATGTTAAATTTTGAGCCTAATCTTTCAAATGGAGATGAAATGAGTTTGTTTTGCAGAGATTGCAGTTTTTAAAGAATGTATCAAGTACTCCAAAATTATTTTAACAATAATCTGGGCAACATAACCAATTTGAGAACAGTTTGGGATGTCTGTAAAACTGTGATAAGAAGATACTTTATACAATATATACATTAATTAAGAAGAAGACCGATTGAAAAATGCAAAAAAATCCAAACATGTTACATGAAATTAAACTGAGGGAAAGAGAACTTCAGAAATCACCAGAAGATTTTAACATACTTAACCAGTTAAAATTATTGCAACAATAAATTTCTTTGTTGATTGTTTCAAATATTGAAAATAAATTGAAATACCAAACTTTTTTGAACATGCAAATAAACCAGAGAGACGGCTGGCATATAAATTAAGAAAACAGATTGAAAAGTGGACAATAATTAAACTTCAGGAAGGAAATAAGACATACATGAATAATAAAAATATTCAAAGACATATTTTGGAATTATTATATTAATCTATGTAAGAAACATGAAGTTCTATTTGAATGCATTGATGATTACATATCGACTCAAAATCTTTCTAAGTTGAAAAATTACAAGCAAATTTTGAACAGCTCAATAACATCTTTTAAAATAACAGAAGAAATTAACAGAGTTAAGATAGGTAAATCACTGAGACCTAATGGTTTGTCAAGTGAATTCCGTTTTGAAGATCAGTTACTTCTTTCGATACTTAATCAACTCTATCATACAGAGAAACTCTATGCTTAATTCATGGAAAGATATCTACATTTCTCTGATACCAGAGGGAAGGACAGGATTTAACTTCTGTGGAGAACTACACACCAATTTCTTTTAAAATAATGATTATAAACCGTTTACATCCATTTTACCTGAAAAACTTAAAAAAGTTTTATGAGACTGCATACATGAAGATCAATATGGATTTCTACCCAGGAGACAATTAAAAGATAATGTGAGATTAATAGTAAATACAGTTGAACATTTACAACAATGTAGTAAGAAACAGGTTGCACTCATCTTCTTAGTTGCAGAAAAAGTTTTTGATAATTTTAATTGGGACTTTATGTTTAAAATAGTTGAAAAGATGGGTTTTGGAGTGGGTTTTATACAGAATTGAAGTCCATGTATATGTACACCTCAGAGAGTTCGGATAATAATTGACAAAGCCATGTGAAATCCAGAAAAGAACAAGACAGGAGTATCCTCTCTCCCCTTTATTATTTATCCTGGTGTTGGAACTGTTAAATAGGGACATTAGACAAGATAACAGTGTAAAAGGATTTACAAATTAAAGCACATAAGTATAAACTCCGTGTTTTTGCTGATGACTTTGTATTGATTTTGCAAGATCCATGGGAGACTATTGAATATATGAAGAAGATTAAAATATTTAGAGAAACTGCGAATCTAAAAATAAATTAATTAATGATAACAATATTGACTAAAATATGAATGTAGAAGAGCAGAGGAAATTGGAATGTAAAACTGGATTTAAAGTTATGAAAAAGGTAAGTATTTGGGGGTGATTCTTACTAATGAAAACTCCAAGTTATATATAAACATAATTATGTTAAAATATGGAAGAAGATAAAGTTGGACTTAAACAGATCGGAAAAAATAGATTTGTAATTAATAGGAAGAATCTCAATAATTCAGATGAATATACTCCCTAGAATGTTACTTTTACTCCAGACTCTACTGACATTGGTAAAGGGTTCTTTTAACCCTTTGGCAAAAAGAACAATGTATCTAAATTTATTTGGCAAAACAAAAAACCAAGAAAAGGGATAAATAAGGATCACAAAAAAGCAGGGAGGAAAATAGCACAAGAAGGCAGGGAGGAAAGGATAATTAGGAGAACTTCATGATGGGGAGAATAGAAATGAACTTTTTAAGGTGGGGAACAGAGGGCTAGGAGCAAAGCACTGCAAATTTCTGCAAAACCCTTTCTGCAAATTTCAGGCTTGTGTTCAGCATTCCTTGTTGAAGAGAAAGCAGCCTTTCCCCTTTGTTAAGCCTCCCTATCCCTTGTTATGCTGAAGAGTGAGGAGACAAACCACAGCAGAAGTGAATTCTTTAACTTTTCAATATAAAAGGCATTTTTTTTTCTTTTCTTTCTTACATTTCTACTAAAACCAAAGTGCATACTGTTACATACTTTTACAATAACTTGTCAGCGTTCCAAATAGCATCCAAAATTAAATCAGAGTCTGAGTCAAAGTATTCCTCAAAGTCCCAATTTATTATCAGAGCCATGTTGGTACATCTGGGTGAAACCCGAATCCAAATCCTCCTGGTTTCTCTACCCAGTTGAAAGTTCAAGTCCTTGCCCCCACACCCACAAATCCATCACGTTGTCCAATCTTCACTTGCCATGCTGACAGGGTCCACCCATCTCCTTCCGTACAGGTGAAGAGGTGCAGAGACAAAGGATGACCTTGGCTTTCTAGAAAGAATTTGTTATGGTTACATACTAACAACCTCATACAATCCCCCCTCCCATTTTCCCACAGTAGAAAATGCATAGTAGAATAGTATAAAATGTGGCAGGCCAAAGATTCCAAATAAAATGGCTTTGGCCTGACATAACTACAAGCTGCTAATGTTTTTTTTAAATATTTTTTATTTTCAGCTGAGATACTGTTTTTCTTTCATCTTTTTTCATCTATTTTATACGTACATCTATCATTTTTATACATCTGTGAATTATAAACTATATCCAGAAAGCAACCCCATTCCCATTTAAGCCCTACTCAACACAGAAATTTTTAAATTTTTAAACAAACTTTTAGAATTTTAATTTTTTTAACTAGATTTTTTTCCTTTTTAAAAAAAATTGTGGTAACATCTTCTACATTTTGTAAATTTTAAACATTTTAAGCCTTAAAAGAATTAGCACAAAGAAACATAGTCATGAAAAAAGAGGCTGATGCTGTTGTGATTTTGTAAAGTATGTCCATGTATGTGCTTATGCCCATAGAGGACCTAAACTACACAGGTACCAAATGTAAACTAATTGAGTTACCAGGGGGAAAAAGTAAAGGGTCTGGAGGCAACTCTACCCACTCTGAAACTCAACCTAGAAAATGCAAAATTCCAACTTAAGCAAAACGGCTATAACCAAATTGAACATAACAATGAATAAACAACTAAAAGAATTGATCCTGTAAGTAAACCTTTAGAAGAAGACTAATGGAAACATGTCACTCCCAGAAGAAAACTGCAAGCAAGAACAAAGCCCCTGTCAAAGACAGATTGTGTCCTAGGTTACCGGAGTCAGCAGGAGGGGTGTGGGTTTCACAGCCCACCAATGTGGTTCATTGGAGAATGTGATTTATGACATGTCCAGGGAGGAGGGGGGAGACAGGGTCATGGGGGGCCCATAAATTATGTGAGATCAGTTCTGACTCCATCGGAATATTGCCGGAATGTTGCTCCTAATAAATGACTGTATTTCTTTTGAAGCTTGGCTCGTGGCTCATGAATTAAGTAGGGCATCTTTTGGAAACTTCACAGAGAGTCAGAACTCATAAATCAACAAGATTGCCGGGCTACCTGAGCCCAGACTCCCAAACTGCTTTCTGATATCTGGGAGGCTTGGAGAGGAAATCAGGCAACCATGGCAGAGGGCAGGCTATCTGAAGAAAGCCTGCGGCAAGCGACTGGAAAGGAAGTATTCCAGGCCCCAGCAGTCCGATTGCAGCTGGAGTGCAGCCCCTCCCAAATATCAAAGCTGAGATGCCCGCTCCAGCGACCAAAGCAAGAAAGAGTATTGGTGGAAATTAATCCCTAAAGAAGCTGAAGTTGAGTTCCCCCACCCCAATGCCCAGGAAAAAAAAAACCCTGAGTGAGCTGGGAAGAGTGGATTGGATGTGGGAATGGGAACATGCAAGGTTCAACAGATATTTTGTGCCCAGACCAGGTAGGTGTGTGTGTGTGTGTGTGTGTGTGTGTGTGTGTGTGTGTGTGTGTGTGTGTGTGAGAGAGAGAGAGAGAGAGAGAGAGAGAGAGAGAGAGAGAGAGAGAGAGAGAATGAGAATGAGGAAGGGAGAAAGAAAGAGGAAGGAAGGAAGGGGAGAGACAAGAAAGAAAGAAAGAAAAAAGAAAGAAAGAAAAAAAGAAAGAGAAAGAAAGAATGAGAAAGAAAAAGAAAGAAAGAAAGAGGAAGGAAGGAAGGAAGGGAGAGAAGAGAGAGAGAGGGAGGGAGGGAGAGGGAGGGAGGGAGAGAGAGAGAGAGAGAGGGAGAGAGAGAGAGGGAGAGAGAGAGAGAGAGAGAGAGAGAGAGAGAGAGAGAGAGAGAGAGAGAGAGAAGAGGAAGGAAGCACCACAAACTTGCCACTAGACCAGTGGTTCCAAAACTTTTTCAGTCCACCACCCCCTTGGTGCTACACACTTATCCTCACTGCCCCCCCACCCCTTCAGGTGGGTGTGGCTTGGTGGTCAGGTGACTGGGTGGCCGTGACCAACTTGTAAAATGTGGTGAAAGTTACTTAACAACGCTCTTGCTTAGCAACCAAAATTATGGGCTCAATTGTGGTCATAAGTCTTTCTTTCTTTCTTTCTTTCTTTCTTTCTTTCTTTCTTTCTTTCTTTCTTTCTTTCTTTCTTTCTTTCTTTCTTTCTTTCTTTCTTTTTCTTTCTTTCTTTCTTTCTTTCTTTCTTTCTTTCTTTCTTTCTTTTCTTCCTTCCTTTCTTTCTGTCTTTCTTTCTTTCTGTCTTTCTGTCTTTCTGTCTTTCTATCTTCCTTCCTTCCTTCCTTCCTTCCTTCCTTCCTTCCTTCCTTCCTTCCTTCCTTCCTTCCTTCTTTCTTTCTTTCTTTCTTTCTTTCTTTCTTTCTTTCTTTCTTTCTTTCTTTCTTTCTTTCTCCCTCGCCCAGCCCTCTTCCAAGATGCCAAAACCTGGAAGAGCATCACACTTCGAGGTCCCGGCCGGGGGTCACTTCCGGGGGAACCGCGCCAAGCAGGATAGGTGGGTGAGTTGCTCCCCTCCCCTCAGAGGAAGAAGGAGCCTCCGTCGCCATCTCCCGCAGGGCTCCAGCCACCCGACTGAGTCCCCAACCATGGCACCGGCAGGGTTAACGTGTGTGGGAGGGAAGGAGAGCATGCGCTACCGCACTGCTGCGGCTATCGCTGCTTTGGTGTGTCCTTCGCGCAGGGTGCTGCATGTGGGACCTGGGAGCCCGTGTCCTGGTCAGCGATGGAGATGCTGCCATGACAACCCGTCGGTGGGCGCGTGCGGGAGAAATTGCAGAGCAGAGGCGCCCGGCGAGCAAGGCGAGAGGCGCAGGGATGCCAGAAGTGGCAGCATCAGCGGCATCGGCAGCAGGCTCCTGCCCGCGTCTCCCGCCCACCTGCCTCTTGCCTTAAGCCGCCGGCTGGCGGTGGCAGCCACAGTCTTCCCAGCAGCGGAGCCGGACAAGCCAGATGGCCGAGGAGACCGAGACGCAAGGCAGTGTCGGGGCTCCGGGGTTCCTTCAGCCGCTTGGCTGGAGAACGAGGGAGTGCACGTGCAGAGGGAAAGAGCCCCAGCTGGGGCACCTCCCATTTCCTTCGGCTCTACTTCCCGAAGCGCTTCGCTACTTCTCGCCTGCGGCAGGGACTCTGCCTCACCCGCGTTTTCCTGCCTGCCTCCTCGGTGGTAACCACAATCCGGCAGTGTCACATCCCCTGTCCCACAACGATCCGACAAAGGTCCCGGAGCCAAAGCTGGGAAAGTGAGAGGGGCAGCGGCAGCCGGGCTGGGCTGGGCTAGACGCCGACCTCGGAAGGCAAGCAGGCGCGGGGGACTGCCAGGAAGGCTGCGTGGAAGGCCGCCAAGCATGGCAGGGCTGTGGGGGAGTAGGCTGCTACCCCCATTCGCCACTGCCCCAACATGCTTTCCTGCCTTCCATGTGGCCTTCTGCCTGCCTGCCTTCGCAAGCTGGCCATGGGGACACTGGGAAGGCCCCGTGGAAGGCAGGAAAGCATGTCAAGGCTGCAGGCCATGGGGAATGGAGTAGGAAAGGCAGGCTGGGATGGTGGGGGGTTGAAGGGGCAGCTAGGTGGGCCACGACTTCGCAGGCTTACCTGGCAGACAGATCAGGGGCACAGCGCTTCAGGCAAGCAAGCTGCAGAGCAGAGACTGGGCAGGGCAGGGCAAGCAAGCAGTGACTGGGGTGCTGGCGAGACGAGGCACTGGTGAGGTGTTGGCGAAGCAAGTGCCCGTGTCGGAAAGGGGAATAACTTATATAGACCGGGTGTGGGATGGGTGGGACGGAAGTGCCGCGTGGCGGGAAAAGCAGCGAGCGGGCGATTGGGTGTACATGGGGCCGGGGGCGCGGGGACAGGACTGGTTTGGGGACAAGGCCAGCCAGCTGTCACTACTGGTATGGCAAACCACCTGCCGCCCCCTGGCCCCTCTTAGCGCCCCCCTGCCACCCCCCTTCCCTCTTAGCACCCCCCTAAGTCATCCCACCGCCCCCCAGCGGGCGGTACCACCCACTTTGGGAACCACTGCACTAGACGTTCAGAAGATACTTTGAAACAGCACAGCAATTTAGGGCTGAAAGACATCTCGGAGGTCATCTAGTCCAACCCCCTGCTGCAGCAGGAAACCTTACATGTCTGGATTATTTTGGTGCCTCTAACAGAGAGGAAAATTGCCAGAAAGGAGAAGGAGTTTACTAGGACAAGGCTGCCATGCAGAGGAAGGCAGAGATAGTCCTTGACTTATGACCACAATTGAGCCCAAAATTTTGGTTGCTAAGCAAGAGCATTTTTAAGTGAATTTCACCACATTTTACTCAGTCCATGACATCTTCTGGCCCTAACAGTCATGTGCAAACTAGGGAAGTACATCTGAAGGCATGTGTAATGTTCTAATGTACAGAAGTTATGGTTAAATGTGTGGCAGAAAGTGGACTCTGGGTGTGTTTTTCCAAATGCAGTAAGTGAGGTTGAATGTGTATAGTTTTAGAAGAGGTGTGTGTGTGTGTGTGTGTGTGTGTGTACATACACATACAGTATATATAGTAGATAATGTATATTTTTGTGTGCCTGTGTAATATGTATGTACACATATGGCATATATACATAGGATTAAATAGTATATTTTAGATGTTCAGTAGTAGTAAATAGACAGTGAAATTGTATCTTGCTGAAGCCTTTGAGGTGAGGAGAGACCAGGCACCCTAACAGTAGACGTGAGTAATGTCAAGTTGGCCACACCCACCCAGTCACATGACCACCCAGTCACATGATCACCAAGGCATCCCCACCCAGGCACATGACCGCAAAGCCACTCCCACCCAGTTACATGACTGCCAAGCCACTCCCACCCGGTCACATGACCATCAAGCCACTCCCATCCGGTCACATGACCGTCAAGCCATGCCCACAAAATTAAGCCACACCCATAAAATTAAGCCACGCCCACAGAGTGAGAGCAAAAAAAATTGGAACCCACCCCTGGCTGGCATGTCATATTCAAATAGTCAGTGTTGCCCATTTTGCTTGAGGTACAATAATGCCTGAAAATATACCGTATTTTTCGGAGTATAAGATGCACCTTTTTCCTCCCTAAAAGTGGCTGAAAATTTGGGTGCGTCTTATACTTCGAATGTAGCTTTTTTTTCCAGCCCTAACTAGGTGCTAACAGATCTTCCCAGCTCTTGCCTTGCAGGCTTTTTCATTGTTACTCTCTCCAAAGAATGTTTTTCCAGCCCTAAGTTTTTGCAGAATTTTTTTTCATTGCTCTACTTGCTCCGAATAAGTTTTTTTCTAGCCCTAACCAGGTGCTAACGATCTTCCCAGCTCTTACCGGCTTGCAGGCTCTTTCATTGTTACTCTCTCAGAAGAAGGTTTTTTTAAGTCCTAACCAGGGGATAAAATAATGTGCTGAAGCTGCTCCAAATAAGTTTTTTTTTAGCCCTAACCAGGTGCTAACTATCTTCCCAGCTCTTACCGGCTTGCAGGCTCTTTCATTGTTACTCTCTCAGAAGAAGGTTTTTTTAAGTCCTAACCAGGGGATAAAATAATGTGCTGAAGCAGACCAGACTAAGGATGCTAGCCAGATGAATACTTGGTAGGCAGATTGTTTCCCCCTATTTTCCTCCCCAAAAACTAAGGTTATACTCTGAAAAATACGGTAATTGTTGGGTATATTTAATACCTACTGTACATTCATATATTTTTAATGTGTTGTTTAAAGCACTCTGCCTTAACTTGGTATCCTTCAGATATGTGGGTTTGTTGGTTAGGATTAGGGTGAGTATTCTAACATATCTGTAAAGCAGAAAATTAGAGAAAGCTGTTCCAAAACCATTTTTTATAGAAGGCACTGTTGTTTGCAGGTGAAATAAGATTAGCTGAAATGAGGTATTTCTACATTTCCAATGTTGTATTTCATTCCTAATCTCTCAAAAGCGGCTTTAAAATGACCTTCAACACCATGCTAAAAATACTGAAAAAGGAACAGAAACCATTGTCGTGGACCCAGCCTCTGCACCAGTGGTGGGTTGCTCCCGGTTTGGACCAGTTCTTAGAACAGGTAGCACCGGTGGTGGGAGGCTCCGCCCACCTGCCCGGGATGCTTCTGTGCATGTGCAGAAGCGTTGCGCGCATGCACAAGCATGCGCATGAATTGGTAGTAAAAATATTTACAACCCACCACTGCTCTGCACACCCTACAGTAAAAACTTCATCCTTTCTCGACTTCCAGTTTCGGTTCTCGGCATCGCGGACGCTCCTCGTTGAGCGCCTTTCCTTTTCCCTGTTAAAGCCGCCAGAACAGCTGTCTGGCGGCTTGGAAATCTCTGCCCGGGGCAAAGGGGAGAGATGAGAGCTGGACAGATGGGGTAGAGCTCCCCTAATGCCCCAGGAGCCAGCCAGGGGCGCGAAGGGGGAGGGCTCCCCAGCCAGCCTGTCTCCTGCTCCGGGGACTTGGAAACCTCCGCTTTTGCGGAGCAAGATGCCGTGACCACCGCTGCTTTCTGAATGGGATTACAATTACTTTAAGGATTAAAGAAGCAGACAGAGAGAAACAGGATTTCAGATGGGCAAGTACTGAATTTTTTTTTCTTCAACTCTGCTGACTTTCACTTCGGAAAGATATAAAGTAACAGCTAATAAGCAACAATATGGCATCGGAGAAAGTAGGAGGAGAAGTGAAAGTGACTTTCATTTTGCTAGCAGCTTTTCTTCTTATGGAAACTTTTGATTTTGAAAACTGGCTTTTCTCTCTGTCTCCCGATTTTGGAATAAAATAATAACTGATATTTTTTCTTTTGAAAATAAAAAACTATCTGACTTTGGAAGTGGAAAGAACTTTAATTAGAGACTTGGCTTTTTCTTTGCTCTCCTCTGGAAATACTAAAATGGCTTCAAAATCTGGAAAGACTGTTCTGAATAAAAGAACTGACCATTCCTCTGATCATAATTCCAAAATGCAACTTATCACTGAGTTAACACCCCCACAGTCTTTGACACCTGAAAATTTAATAAGTACCTTAAAGGCTATGAAAAAGGAATTGATTGCAGAGTTTAACCTAAAAATCAGCAAAAGAGATAACAAAATGCAGGCTGCTTTAAAGAATACTGATCAACAACTTAGGAACGACGTGTTAGAGGTATGTAAAGATTTAGCAACAAATATTGAGGTTTTGGTATTGAAGAAAATAAACAAGTCTTGACAACTTCGGTGGAATATATAGACAAAATACAAAATGACATTGCAAATTTTGAAAAAGAGGTGTTAATGACGCAATTCCGGTCTATGGAAGTTGCTATAAAAGTGAGCGGGTTGAAAGAGGGATTATACGAAGATCTGAAAGGAAGGATGGTGGATGCTTTGGAGCAGGTGTCTGGAATGTCTAAAGAGGAATTGGCCACGCAAATTGACAAGGTATATAGAGTCAATTCTTGGTATGCAAAACAAAAACACCTACCAAGGGACATCGTAATATATTTTACTACAAGAGCCTTACGGAATAGAATTACGCAAGTGATGTTTAAGAATAACCTTCAGGTGAATGGCCAGGAATTAATGATATGGAAATAAATTCCTTTGAAAATGCTTAAAGCCAGAAAAGATTATACCTTTCTGATTGATGAATTCAAAAGATTAAATTTACAATATAAATGGGAAGCATCAACAGGAGTTGCGGTGAAATTTCAGGGAAAAAGATACCGGCTTAATACAACAAAGAAAGCTACTGAATTTTATGTCAACGTTTTAAAGGCTGATATATCTAAAATTCCAGAGGATGTATGTATGAAAATAAAAGAGGAGGAGGAGGGAAAGCCATCTCTTCCTGTTCAAACTGAAACAGCTTTAAAGAATCAAAGCGATTGGCAGAGCCAGATAGATGTCTACAGTGTGGAAAAGGAGATGGAAGATCGGGGTCAGATGGGAGGCGAGCTGATAAATTTAAAATCATCGAGTTACAAAAAGATGCAACCGTCAAGATACAATAAGATGCAGTGTTGAAATTTATTGGACGGATGGTGGCTAATATGACTGTATTTTTCCTTTTTCCTTCTTTCCTTCTTTTTCTTTCTTTACTTCTTGTTTTTCTTCCCTTTTTTTCTGAAGTTAACAATTTGATATATCGTAATATTATGTTATTAATATAGGGGTTGATTTTATGATTAAGTTTAAGATCTTTGTATTAATATTTAGTTATTATTTGTGTAATACTCATTTAAGTTTTATTCAATTTTGAGGAAGATTTGGAATTTTTATTTAGAGCTATTAAGTTATAAAATATTATAATTAGATTTAAAATTTGATTGAGAGGAAGGCTATTCAAAGTTTGGAATCAGTGCTGAATTTGTAGGATAGACTGTATTTTTCTTTTTTTTCTTTTTTTCTTCTTTGCTTTCTCTCTCTCTCTCTCTCTCTCTCTCTCTCTCTCTCTCTCTCTCTCTCTCTCTCTCTCTCTCTCTCTCTCTCTCTCTCTCTCTATATATATATATATATATATATATATATATATACTATATATATATATATATATATATATATATATATATAATATTATTACTATTATTATTAATATTCTTTAGAGATTTAGAACTTTTCTGAAGTTAATAACCTGTTATATAGTAATATTATGTTATCTATATAGGGTTGACTTTATGATGAAGTTTAAGGTTTTTGTATTTAATATTTAGTCATTATTTATGTAATAATTATTTAAGTTTTATTTAATAGTGAAGAAATGCTGTGAAGGGTAGATGATTGAAAGGAGGAGGAGGAAATTTTTATTAGTGTACAATTTGGAGTTGAAGTTTTAAAAAAATAGGGTGGAAGTCAAAATTTTTTAATTTAATTTAAATTTATTTTATTGATATTATGCCCTGTATTCTCTCTGGGAAGTCCGGGGGGGGGGAGAGGGGGGGGAAGGGGGGTAGGTTAGGGTTAGGGGGGTAGGGGGGAGAAAAATAATAAAATGTATGTACTTTGTACTAATAAAACTTTTTGAATAAAAAAAAACTTCATCCTTTCTCCATGCAAAAACCCTCTTGACCTAAGTTCCTCAGGGAGATATGTGAAATTGTCAAGCCTGTATTTCTTTTATGGGAGTTGCTAAGGTGACCAGACGTCCCGCTTTTGGCGAGACAGTCCCGCTTTTTAATAATTTGTCCCGCGTCCTGCGGCGTTTCAAAAAGTCCCGCTTTTTTCGGCCGGGCCAGTCGTTTGGCGTAGAGCCGATGGAACTGGCGGTGGTCGCGGCGCGGGGCTTTTCCCGCCCGCTTCCCCCGCCCGGCTGGACGCTGCCATTCGGGTTATTTTGTCTTCTGTGCATGCGCAAAGTGTTCTGTGCATGCACAGAGGGCAAAATAACCCGAATGGCGGCGTCCAGCCAGGCGGGGGAAGCGGGCGGGAGAAGCCCCGTGCCGCGACCACTGCTAGTTCCATCGGCTCTACACCGAATGACTGGCCCGGCCGAACCGGCAGGATTTCACCCCTGGCTCTGCGGCGACGAACAGGTAAGCCTGCGCCAGTAGGAACCCACCCCTGGCTGCGATGAAGGGGGGTGTTTGGGGGGTGGTGCACAAAGCTGCAGGATAAGAGAGACGGACCCCTCCCGTCTTGCTCCCCTAGAAACCCCCCGTCAATGGTGTCCCGCTTTACAAAAAATAAAATCTGGTCACCTTATACAAGGCCCAAAGCTCAAGAATTGGGAGGATGTAAACTTTTCTTCTAATGGTTGGAGGAATTATTTAGAGCTCCAATGTTTCCAAATAAAGCCAGCCTTGGAAGAGTTCTTCCTGCATTCAGCCCCTGAGCCAGAAATAAATTGGCTCTGCTGCCAGACACAGTAATAACATTTTGTTAATTGTATGACCACGACCCAAAGTGATCACGCATATGAACTTTATTGATGAAAGACAGGGTTGCAAACCTAATTCCAATCTTTGGTGCTTCTTCTGAACTTGGACTCATATCACAATTGAATTCTCTAGCTTTATTTTGGTCTTTCTGATATAACAAAATAGGAGTTTTGCTTTTATTGCATGAAACATACTTGCTTCCCCTCTCTCGTCATTCAGTAGAAGAAGAATGGAAATTTGTAAAATGCCCTTTTTCTTCCCCTTTTTCTTTATTTGATTAGATATCTAGTAGATGCTTTACAGCAATATACTACCAGTATGCAAATAAATCACACACACAGTGACTTAATGGGGAACTCTCTGGAGGAACTGCAAGGATTTGCTGCATATTGAATTAACTGAATTAGAGTTAATTTGTATTTTTATCCCCCAAGATGGTAAAACCCTTGAATAATGATGCCAAAGCTCTTGAAAGAAAACTCATGAAAGTTGGATTATTTTTAGTGTTGGAATCTTTTTTGCCTCTGTCCTAAACAATGTGTTAACACATTTAAAGAACCTGCCCATGCCTACCTTGAAGTTTCACAAAGGAAAGAAATCCATTGATCCAGGGTTGCGTGCAGATATTAGTTGTGTAAATTCTGTTTTATCCAGAATTGGTCCAATTCTTGTAATGGCGATTTAAAGAAAAAGAACAAAAGTTCCTCAATTATACCAGCCCTTTTATTATGCATGCCATTCTGTTTTTTAAAAAAAACCTTTTTGCAGCCTTCATTTGGGTTTCTAATTAAATACTTCAGTGGTTTTATTCTATACTGGATTATATTGTAATACTGAACTGCCAGGATAGGTGAGATCCACATGTGCTATGGGATCATAAATTAGCCACCAATTTAATGATTTAAAATCATATTTAAAATGTTATTTTAATTTTAGTAAATTAAAAAAATATTTTTGAATTTCTGCAGACATCTAAGGAGTCAGGCACTACCCCCACCATAGACTTCCTTCTTTTGCTATTGTATTTATTTCTGATATTGCCATGTTTTCTTTAAGAAATATGCCTGAAATTTGTTGGTTGCATCAATGCTTAGGCTAAAAATAGATTGTCAGCAATTTTTAGGAGGAAGTTTCCACAGGTTTTTTTCTCTTTGCGATAACATTCCAAAAAAGATTTTCCCCAGCAGAACTAGCAACCTATCTTTTTCCAAAAAGAGGACATTAAAAAACTATTATTAACACATCTAATTTCTGCCAAGTTTGTATTAATTAAAAGGAACCAGAAAAAAATTATCAATTTTAGTATACTTCAAATACTGTCATTCTATATGATCTCAATTAAAAACATTTGGGGTTTAAATAAAGTGAAAAAGACTTGTGTGAACTGTATAGCTGTAGTTAAAACAAATTTGATTGATTTACTTGAAATTCTTTTCCTTGTTTGAAATAAAATCAATTTAGTCTTTGAGGGGGAAAAACCAATCATTTGCTTCAGATCTTTAAAAATGGCCTCAGAAGAAATATTTTGGGATGCCCAATTTATCTCCTTCAACACACCAAGGATTTATAAAGTTTTCATCAATTAGAATCATTAATAACATAAATATATAAGAAATTCTAGAGATAATATTCACCAGGACTGGCCTTAAGGGAAAGCACACAGAATGCCTACCATTTTTCATCATTGACACAAACAGAAAGAGATATTTAACAGTTCACTAGACTGAATTATATTAAAAAGTACATTCATAAAACAGAAAGCTAGGTTGAAAGTAGCAACATTGGGGGAAGAAAATCACATGCATAGGTATAAGTCAGGAGATTCCGCTGTTTCACACCATGTGATAAGCTGCCCAGGAGTCAGAAATCTGTCATGACTACAAAAAATGCGAAGACTTTCATAAATCACATTGTTTCCAAGTTGTGAAGACTTTATTTATTGCACCTGGGGCACTATCCCCTAAGGAGAGCATAGGTAGGGTCAGGGAAGGTCAACAAAGCAGGACATGAGAATAAAAGCAGGTCTTATGGGGAAATACTGAAAATACTAGTAGGCTTAGCCTATAGACAAAAAGTTGGCATTCTTTGCATATTTGAACAGTTACAGTATAACACAGAACATCACAATGTCTTTATTGCTTCTGTTTTGACTTGTATGAATGTGTATGAGTATCCCTATATATGTTTTAGTTACAGAAGATAGTTTGTGACTGACTATTGGAAAAAAATATCTTAATATAAGGAGCCAGATCATTTGATGGAAACAATTATCTGGAATAGAGTTGGTATTTCCCTTGCTGGAAATCTTATAAAAAAGGAGTAGCCAATTATCTACTATTGGTGCTGTAGATCTGGATTGATTCGACAGATATCAGACTTGTATTTTTATTTATTTTTTATTTTTTCAAATTTGAATACGAATATCTACTAATTGGAACAGGTATATAAAACTGTTTCCCCCCTTTGGTTCAATCATATCTAATTCTGGAACACAGCCTGGACAAGTCCCAGCAGTTTTCTTGGCAAGGTTTTTCAGAAATTATTTGCCATTTCTTCCTTCATAGGGCTGGGGCCCAAGGTCACCCAGCTGCCCTTACCTCTAAGGCAAGACTAGAACTCACAGTCTCCAATTTCTAGCCTGATTCCTTAACTCTTATTGACTGATTCTCAAAAGACATATGCCCAAAATTAAATAATTTAACATTTCAGGATTTCTTCTGACTACCAACTGTGCAGGAATGTGAAACACTGGCTATGTAGCACAACCTACTTATATGACTAAACTGAACTACAGTTTATTTAATATTCCCAGTTTGCAGGACACAATGAACATAAAATAGCCAGTTGAGCTGAGTTTATATTACTAAAATGTAACAGCTTTCAACGTGACAACGTGTTTTCAAACATAGTAATTTTGTTGCTGTTATTACTAAAAACGCATGAGTTAAAATATTGTTGATTTACAAATCATGTGATGCATCTAAATCTGTTTCTCTTCTCAATAATTTACAAAGCCTCCTCCAAGTCTTTTTGTGAGTAAAGAGATAGAGTTCTATAATTTTCTATTGAGAAGAAGCCACCTTAATGTGCCAGTTTTTCACCAGCTGGTGCTGCTTCCTTTTGCTGTTCCTGTGTTATATTATTTTCTGAATGTACATAGTTCTCCAATAAAGGTACCCTGAAAATTGAGTACTATTAGACCAAGTTTCAGAATTATCAGCCATGGCAGAGGCTAAATTGGAAAAGACTAAAACATAGGTTCAAGCTATACAAGTTCCAGATAATGGGTAAGAAAGAAATAACCTTTTCCATGTTCCCCCCCCCAAAAAAAATCTACTAAATTTCTACTAAAAAGGTAACTCTTTTAGTTTCTTTTTTGCAGGAAACAGAGCTTCTGAACACCATGTGATTCCACCCCCCACCCCCAAAAAAATTATTCAAGATTTTAAGTATATCTCTGTGATAGCTTCTGAGCAACATCCATTGCATATTTGTTCTATTATACACTTCTTTCCAAGGAAATGGATGATAAGATCATTGGTCGTCATTCACTATTATCTCCACTATTAATATGAATCAAACATTTTCCCTCCCAAACCTGATATTTTGAATGATACAATCTTACATTTTTAGCTAAGAAGTAAATCCTATTGTGTTCAATGAGTCTCAGTAGTTCAAACATTCTGTCTTATGGGTCATTTGGTCTTGTAGTTGTTGGTTGCTATTGTATTGGTTGAATACTCTATTTTGTTCTGGAAAACTGACAATGAAAGAGACTTGGGAGATCTGTTCAAAAAGGGCTGAATAGAAAAAAAAACGACCGTATTTTTCGGAGTCTAAGACGCACTGGAGTATAAGAAGCACCTTAGTTTTGGGGGAGGAAAACAAGGAAAAAAGGCCTCTGCCTCCAAGCAATTTGCCAAACAGCAAACAGCAAACAGCACAGATAATATATACTGTTTGCTGTGTATTTCTGTGCATGTGTGCCTGACCCATAGAAATAGCAAAGAATTGGAGAAATGTACATTATGCCAGAAAGTTTTCTTAAATGTAGTCACACTAACTCCTCTCAATTATTTAAATAGATCTACTCCAAGGTAAGTCAGGATTTAACTCTAATACTAAACAGGACACTGTTACATTTCAGACTATACTTGTACAGAGCTGTTAAAATTAATTAAAATTTCTGGAAGTATACATTATTCTCTATTATTTAAAAGAAGATACAATAGCACTGGACCTCTTCAGAGCAAGCATTTATTTTAAAAAGCTTCTTTATTTTGTTAAGTTGTCTAGAGGTCTCCAACCTTGGCAACTTTAAGACTTGTGGACTTCAACTCCCAGAATTCCACAGCCAGCAAAGCTAACAAAGCTGGCTGTGGAATTCTGGGAGTTGAAGTCCACAAGTCTTAAAATTGCCAAGATTGGAGACACCTGGCTAGAACAATAATAAAGCAGTCTTTAAAAAATAAGTCTAATAATTTGAACATTCTACAGACATTTATAGTTATTCACTTACCCCCAATCTGCGTGTCTCTCCCAGCTATTTGCCTCTTTACAGCTAGTTTCACTTTCATTTTCCCATGTGGCAAACCTAATCAGCTGTTGGTTGGGAGGCTGCTACTGACTTGCTTGGCTTTACAGGCTCTTCCCTCTTTCCTGCAAGCAGGTAAATTGCTGGAAGACAGAGGCCAAAGGGTGGGGGTGGCTGGGTGGGTGGGGCTGCATTCGGTGTATAAGACGCACCCAAGTTTCACCCTATTTTGGGGGGTAAAAAGGTGCGTCTTATACTCCGAAAAATACGGTATTTTGCATTGGCTATCTTCCAGTTCTTCCTAATTAGATCTTTTTATTCTATGACTACAAATCTATAGTTATTTGAATAAATCTTTGATTGAAGTAGTAACTGAAAAACACACACAAAAAGCTTACCCAAGTAGGTGAAACCTTCTCAAAAAACTTCAAACTTCATATCAGAGCAAAGTCTTTTTTTATACCGATATGATATGATATGATATGATATAATATATGAGATATGAGATATGAGATATGAGATATGAGATATGAGATATGATATGATATGATATGATATGATATGATATGATATGATATGATATGATATGATATGATATGATAGGTTCCATCATAGTGTTTATTTTTCTGGTCTTCAGAATTCTTACTCAGTTGATATAGTATTCTTTGTGTATCACTTCTATTTAGTTTTATGCAAAATGCTTCAGACCATAACAAAATAAGTGCACACATTACATAATACAGGTAGCCCTTGATTTACAATTTAGTGACCTTTTGAAGTTACAATAGCACTTTAAAAAGTGACTTATGACCATTTTTCATACTAAGAACCACTGCAGCATTCCCATGTGAATCATGTCATATGATTAAAATTCAGATGCTTGGTAACTGGTCATATTTATGATGGTGGCAATGTCCCAGGATTATGTGAACACCTTTTGCAACCTTTTGACAAGCAACCATGTTACTAACTTAACATTTACAGTGATTCATTTAACAACAGTGGCGAGAAAGGTCATAAAATGCAGAAAAATTAACTTAACAACTGTCTTGTTTAGCTCCAGAAATTTTGCGTTCAATTGTGGTCATAAGTCGAGGACTACATGTAATTTTTCTGTACCAATATGGGAAAAATATATTCCAAAATCCATATTATGGCAGTTAGGTCAACACATGTTGAGAAAACATAATGTATGCTTTTGAGTTCTCTATATATTTTTTAATAAGAGAAGAGAAAGAATGAAAGAGCATGCCACCATCAATATGAAACTATCATAGAGTCATGAGAAATCTTGTAATGATGTTTCATTGCTACAAAAATTTTGAAGTAAAAGTGAGTATCAAAATCCAATCCCCTAACTATTAACTTTCATTACCTATTTTAATGTTATGAAATCTTTAAAAATTACTCTTTTTTAATCCACTACTGAATACATTGCATAATGTAGAATTCTTAGTCATAGTTTCAAAAGCCAAGATAGTGGGTGGGGTTGTTCAACACACATTTTTGCTCTTACTTATCTAAAAATGCCATTTTTTTCCTTAAAATTTGAGTCCTGAAAAAATGGAAATAGTGATATAATTATAGCATGATTAATCTATGTCAAAATTGGACAGCCCTCTCTCAACAGAGGGGGACGGATATGACATCATCTATCTCCAATCTACAACACAATCCTTTCAACAGTTCTAAGAAGGCTCCACACCCATTTGCACCACTCAGATGACCCTGATGACACAGATAAACCTCCAGGTGACCTTAACAACTTGCTAAAAGAATGCAAATGACCAGCTGTCTGCAAGGAGTATAAATCCTTCTATTCCCCACCATCCAGTCAGAGCTTAAGAAACTTCTTGAATGAGAAGCGAAACGTCTTCAAAGAAAAAAACCAGAAAGTCCAGTTGCCTCTTGAAAAAGCACCTTTGGGACAACTGTGATCTGAATGATTGAGAATCTCCATAGATGGATAAATATAGCATATTTACTAAATTAATAACAAATGTGGATATTATTTTATTACACAACATGAGATTAATTTTATTGTACAAAATAGTATTATGTAACTATTTCTTAAAGATATTTGGTATGATAGTTCCCTATATAGGACTGCCATCACTAAACTATGTGGTCAATAAAATACAGCTTTACAATCATGTCACTTAGCAACAGCAATTCAGATCACAATTGCTTCTGTAAGCTGACACTAGCCGTATGACTATTAAAAAGCAATATGAGAAAAACAGGATCTACAAAGAAGATATATTCTCTTCTGTAGTGAGGATGCTTACTTTGATGACAGTCAAATTGAGGATTATTTTGTATTGCTTACACAGAAGGAAGAAATTTATGAATGAAATATAGCAACAACAAGGATTGCAAAATTCTAAAATACCCTGAAGATGAATAGTATCAGTCAACAATGGTTTCGATCTTTAATTTATGTCATTCTAACTTCCTTTATCCATTCTTTGAATATCAGTAGTAACAACTTTTATGTAATAAATGACTATGGCTCTTGAGAAAGCCTCAATGTACTCTACTCCCTTACTCAAGAGAAACCTTCTGATTTCCACATTCTATTTACAAATATTGAGGTAATTTAAATTTTGGTTCCTCTTTTTCTCACTTTTTTTGTAATCACAATTCTTTTTGCTTTCTCTTCTTTTACAATATTAAACATTCAACAGTTTAAAAACAGGGGGGGAAAGAAGTGAATAAAAGACCGAAAAAACATAAAAAGATGGAAAATTTATAAGAATTTAAATCACTAGTCTCATGTTCTACTTTATGGTACCCAAGGGTACTCAACCTGATGGAATGGAGTCTTGAAGCATAACTAGGAGGGATTGCTTGAGATAAATGCTAAGGCCTATACCATATTTAAATATGGATAAAATTGAGTTTTCAGAATTCCTACCTTTGTTTATTATCAAAATAAATAATAACTTCTTATACTCTTGTTTCCTTTATCAATATTCACAGTCTCTTTTGAAAATCCATGCAATAATGATTAAAACTTATAGTCCTATATACATATCAATGCAATTTGTATCAATTTAAAAGAGAGGAAGTCATGTTTTAAATTTGCAGTCTAAAAAGACAAGACACAGGATGAGGAAGGAAATGGTAAGTCTTCAAGATTGTAAGTATTAATTAGGATTTGTAAACAGTCTGGGCCAAGATTATCTTCCCATGGCTACTATTTTTGTTTGAATAACAATCAAATGCTCTTTAGTCTCTGAGTCAGTGGATAAGGCCAGAATGTGCTATGTTTCAGTTCTCTTGTCCAACTCTGCTCAGAGTTAAATATTCTGTCTGTCAGGCAGAAGCCAAGCCAGCTTCCTGTAGCTGCTCCTTCTCTGGCCAATATAAAGAACTTGTTTATTCACTATATTCTGATCTGACAAGATTCATGTTCAAAACAATGTTTTCATTTTTACTTGTCTGAGTATAAGTATTCATAAGGACAATTCTTTACAGGAAGTCCTCAAGTTAAGCACAATTGAGCCTAAAATTTATTTACAGCCCCTACCTGTACTCACTATATACAAGGGGTGAAATGCTACTGGTTCTGGCATCTGGATAGAGAAAATTTTGATTGGTTCGGAGAACCAGTAGGGAAAATTTTGATTGGCTCAACCCACCAGCCTTTCCCCTCGTCTCTCATCTCCTATATTCTGTTATTTATTAGCTCAGCTGATTCTCATGGCAGAGCGGATTACAGCCTCAGCTGAGCTAAGAAACAGCAAATGAATAATAAACTGACACTTTTTGCCGCTTTTTTCCACCCCCCCCAAAGCATAAGGTGACCAGATTTTAATATTTGTAAAGCGGGACACCATTGACGGGGGGTTTCTAGGGGATGGGAGGGGTCCATCTCTCCTATCCTGCAGCTTTGTGCACCCCCCCAACACTCCCCTTCATTGCAGCCCTTACCGCTGCAATGGCTGGGGCTTGCCTCTGCTGCATCTGGCCCAGAGAGGGACAGCGGCAGGAGAAGGAAGAAAGCAAACCGTGGCTGTGGTGCTTCGGGAGGGCGGGTGGTGAGGGTTCTTCACAGCCGCATGCTGCCTCCGTTGCAGAAGCCGCCGCCAGCCAGCCGGGCAGCAGCCCTCCATGTGGGGAGATGGCCAGGCCTGCGCTTGGAAGAGGCTGCCACTCTCGCTGCCCGCTTTCTTCCTTCTCCCGCCGCGAAACAAAAGTGAACTGCAGCAGCGCTGCTTCGGGAGGGCAGGCGGACATCTGCAGCCAGGCAGGGAGGGAGAGCAGCAAGAGTGGCGGCCCCTTCCAAGCGCAGGCCTGGCCCTATACCCGCCCGGGGAGGCTGCCACCCACCTGGCCACCGGCGGCTTCTGCGCCGCACTTGTAGTCGCGTTGCCGGCCGGATTAACAGGTGTGCTGGGGATGCCTTGCCCGCCGCCTCTGTGAGCTGCGCTTGACAGGGGCCGCTGCCCCTCTCACTGCCCTCCCTCCCTGCCTGGCAGGAGGAGGCAGGCGAGGCAGCAGGCAGAGGGGTGTGCAGGGCTCGGCTCGGCCGCTGAGCATGTGGGGCGCCCAACCCCGGCTCTCGGGCTGCTTCCCGCTTTGCGCAAATTCAAATTCAAAAGCGGGACTTTTTTGAAATGCCGCAGGACGCGGGACAAATTATTAAAAATGGGACTGTCCCACCAAAAGCGGGATGTCTGGTCACTTTACCCAAGCAGGGAAAAGAATACTAGCTTTAATGAGATGTCTAGGCGTTCAGCCAAGAGCAATTATCACCTTGTTAAAATGTTGCAAGCTGCAAATCACCTTGCCTGAATGAATCTACCCATTGAGAAACTGCCTCAAAAAGAAATTGCCGTTTGCTTCCTCTGGAGCAAAAGCAGAGAGCCTCTTCCAGTGAAGATTTCTCTGTGTCTTCTATTTTTCTTCCACAGCAGAACAAAAAAGCCTCTTCCTGTGAAAGCTTTTCCAGTTCTTTATTCTGATTTTTTCCTGGATCAAAAGAAAGCCCTTTCTAATGAAGTCTTCCCTGTGTGTTTATTCTGATTTTCATCTGAACTGGAGCAAAATCATCTAATGGCAGGCCTTAAATAACAATCCCACATTTATTTTACTCCATGTGTGGCCAACCCACTAATTAATTTACCACTTCTGTCTGTGCCTCTTTCCCAAACTGTATATTTGTCAGTAAGAGATCACCTATCTGAACTTAACGAATACAAATCACCAGGACCAGATGGACTACATCAGTGGTGAAATCCATTTTTTTTACTACTGGTTCTGTGGGCGTGCCTTGGTGGGCATGGCAGGCGGAGGATACTGCAAAATCTCCATTCCCAGCCCACTCCAGGGGAAAGATATTGCAAAATCTCCATTCCCACCCCACTCCAGGAGAAGGATACTGCAAAATCCCCATTCCTACCCACTCCTGGTGGAAGGATATTGCAAAATCTCCATTCCCACCCCACTCTGGGGCCAGTCAGAGGTGGTATTTGCCAGTTCTCCAAACTACTCAAAATTTCTGCTACCGGTTTTCCAGAACCTGTCAGAACCTGCTGGATTTCACCCCTGGACTACATCCCAGAGTCCTAAAGGAACTAGCAGATGTCATTTCAGAACCACTGCACCACATCTTCCAAAAATCCTGTAACACAGGGGAACTACCTGAAGACTGGAAACGAGCTGACGTGGTCCCCATCTACAAAAAAGGTAAAAAAACAGACCCAGGTAAATACAGACCAATCAGCTTAACATCAATACCTGGGAAAATACTGGAAAAAATAATCAAAAAACAAATCTGCCACCACTTAGAAACAAACAAAGTAATAACCAGCAGCCAACATGGGTTTGTTAAGAACAAATCATGCCAAACCAATCTCATTTCATTCTTCAACACTGTGACCAAATTAATAGACCAGCGAAATACAGTGGACATAATATACTTAGACTTTAGCAGAGCATTTAACAAAGTAGACCACAACCTACTTCTCCGTAAGCTAGAAAAAAGTGGGATAGACTGCTACACAACCAGATGGATTAATAACTGGCTAACTAACCGTACCCAACGAGTAGTCCTCAATGGGTCAAAGTCCACATGGAGAGAAATAAGTAGTGGGGTACCACAAGGTTCCGTCCTAGGCCCAGTACACTTTAACATCTTCATAAATGACATAGACGAGGGAATAGAAGGGGAACTAACCAAATTTGCAAATGATACCAAGCTGGCAGGAGTAGCTAGGACAGGCTCAGGATCCAGATGGATCTTGACAGACTTGAACACTGGGCCCAATCAAACAAAATGAAATTCAATGCAGAGAAAAGTAAAATCCTACACCTAGGTAAGAAAAACCAAAGACATACATATAAACTGGGAGAAACCACACTCAATAGTGAGTGGGATCTTGGAATCTTGTTGGACAACCAACTAAAATATGAGCCAGCAATGTGCAGCAGCAGCCAAAAAAGGCCAATGCAGCAGCCAAAAAGCCAATGCAATCCTAAATTGCATTAACAGAGGGATACAATCTAGGACTAGGGAGGTACTAATACCACTCTATAAAGCCCTAGTTAGACCACAACTAGAGTACTGCATCCAATTTTGGTCACCACACTACCAAAAAGACATTGAAACTCTAGAGAAAGTGCAGAAGAGAGCAACCAGGATGATAAGGGGACTGGAAACTAAAACATACGAAGAGCGGTTGCAGGAACTGAACATGGCCAGTCTGGCAAAGAGAAGGACCAGGGGAGACATGATAATAGTGTTCCAATACTTGAGGGGCTACCACAGAGAGGAGGGGGTCGGGCTGTTTTCCAAAGCACCAGAAGGCATGACAAGGAACAACGGATGGAAGCTGACCAAGGAGAGATTCAACCTGGAAATAAGGAGGAATTTTCTGACAGTGAGCGCGATAAACCAGTGGAACAGCTTGCCTGTGGAGGTTGTGAGAGCTCCAACACCTGAGACTTTCAAAGGGAGATTGGACTGCCATTTGTCCGAAATGTAGGGACTCCTGCTTGAGCGGGGGTTTGGACTAGATGACCTACAAGGTCCCTTCCAACTCTAATAAATCTAATCTAATCTAACCTCTTGGTTTGATCCAACCATTAGCATACGTAGTCCCGTAGGCAGGCGGGGTGTTTAGGAACCCTAGTGGATCTGCACGGTTCAGTAGGGGAGTTGGCTTCAGCCAGAAAGGTTGGGTCTGTTGTTTATGGCTCCGCCCATGGAACCTCATGGAAACTTTTGGGCGGGGTCAAGGATTCTACTGGAACCGGTTCGGGGTCGTGACGTCACTGGAACCCAGGATCATCAAGTAGGTGTTCCGTTGCCCTCGGGTTTGAGGGAAATTATGTAGGGAAATTATTGTTAAGGGGGTTTTGGTAATCTGCGTTTGTGGGTTGGCAGCTGCACAGTTGATCTATGTGCCGCCGCCATTTTCTCCCATCGGCTAAAGCTACTACATAGTATCTGGGACCAGTGATTTCTATTACCATTCCAGGTAGTCATAGGGACCCCTCGGCAAAGTTTCTGGCAAACAATTGGTCGTTTATTTAGAATGACCTGGTTTGTTTTGGAATGGGTTGTTCTTGCTGGTTGGAGTAATTGGGGTGCAGTGTGTCTAATACAGAACGGAGCCGCCGGCCCATTAGTAGCTCAGCTGGGCTTCTCCCGGTGACCGCGCCGCGTGTTATATGCTGCACCAAGAGGAATTTATCTATTCTCGCTTGCCAGTCACCTGGGCCTAAACACAGGGCAAGACTTCCTTGAGTAAAATTGAACACCTAGAAATTTTGCTAATATGGTACAGTACATCGTTGTAGGAAGTATGTTCATCTTTTCATTCTGGATTGCAGCCCTGGACATTCCTGGTGATCTCTCACACAAATATTAACTAGGTTGAGTCATGCTTGGTTCTTTGGGGTTTACTCAGCTGAGTGCTGTTGTAAGAACCTCAGTTTTGAACCATCTACAGTCATTTAATGAGACTGAACACAGATTGATAGGAAAAGGTTTCTGACAGGAATGGCAGAGTTCTTTGTAACTGGTTTCTTGAAATGGTAATAAGAAAAAAAAAGCCTTCTCGATACCAAACCAATTGTGTCTAGGTTATGTTGTATGTAATGTACTATAAATAAATGTGTATATATGTCTTTGTGTGAACAGTTCTCTGAAATTGAATAAAATATCAATTTCTATAAAAATGTCAGAGAGGTACATTTTGCCTTATCCTGGCTAGAACAGACTGAGATAGCTGAGATCAAGAGTGATAGGTATTTTTGCCTTCTTTGGCTACAAGTATCCAGAAAGCGTAGCACCTTATTTTTGTAAATAGGAATGTATGATTTCATTTAGGTCAAATCAGTAAAAAGTCCAAGACACTGCTGGAGTGAGACATATGGTTCCAAATGGCCTTCAACTTTTTGTGTAAAGGCACAAATTCCCCTCAAATTCCCCTCAAATTTGTGATCGCTAGTTCCAAATTGCCTTAAACTTTTTGTGTAAAGGCACAAATTCCCCTCAGATTTATGATCCAATTCTGAAGAAAGACAATACATATTCCACAGACCCCCCCTTCAGAGTTTAGTCTTATAATATTGGGACAATGAAATGATCAGTAACCTTTTTTTAAACTGTGTTTCTCAACTTTGGCACCATTAAGATTCATGAGCTTCAACTGCCTGAATTTCCCAGCTAGTATGCTGGCTAGGGAATTCTGGGAGTTAAAATCCACACATAAAAGTGGCAAGGTTGAGAAATCCTGCTTTAGTGGAGGGAAATATAACTTAATTTGAAAAGGAGGCATACACAAAGAGCTTTTCAAGTAGATTATACTCTTTTCCATCTATTTGCAGTCAAAGAGAAATCTGACTGATTTGGATGGCATCAGCCTGGGAAAGCCTCTTTCATGCAAAACAGAAGGCATTATAGAAATTATGACTAATACATTTTGGTAATTCCCAAAATGAAATCCTTGGCAATTCACAGTTAAGGGATACACAGAGACTGCATCAGGGGATTGCCCAGGGAAATCTCTCAGATACCCTGCCACATATTATACATTCATGCTTTTCAGTGGTTGGAATGAATATCTTTAATTTTATTTATTTATTTATATTTCCTATTTCTAAACTGTCCATCTCCCTCAGAGGTGAAACTTTTGTATTGATATGATAAAAGGAATGAGCAGTGTATTTTTCAAGTGAAACTACCAATCTCAAACAACAAATGCTCAGTTTTACACATTGGCAAAAATAATCAAAACACAAAATACAAACTTGATGATCAAGACCTTGATGATCATCCTCACTCAGTAAAAGGCCATGGAGTACTCATCTCTAACAATCTAAGTGCCAGAGCCCACTGCAACTACATAACTAAGAAGGCATTAAGAGTGGTTAACCTAATCTTGCGTAGCTTCTTCTCTGGTAACATTGTACTCTTAACCAGAGCATACAAAACATTTGCTAGACCGATCCTTGATTACAGGTCATCTGTCTGGAACCCACACTATATATCAGACATTAACACAATTGAGAATGTCCACAGATACTTCACAAGAAGAGTATTACATTCCTCTGTTCACAACAGAATACCTTACGAAACCAGACTTGAAATTTTGGGACTTGAAAATTTAGAACTACGCCGCCTTTGATCTGACCTAAGTGTAGTTCACAAAATTATCTGCCACAATGTCCTACCTGTTAACGACTACTTCAGCTTCGACCGCAATAATACACGAGCTCACAATAGATACAAACTTAATGTAAACCGCTCCAAACTTGATTGCAAAAAATTCGACTTCAACAACAGAGTGGTTAATGCCTGGAATACTTTACCTGACTCAGTAGTTTCTTCCCCTAACCCAAAAACTTCAACCTCGGATTATCTACCATCGACCTCACCCCATTCCTAAGAGGTCGGTAAGGGGTGTGCATAAGCGCACAATCGTGCCTACCATTCCTGTCCTAATGTACCCATATATTCATACCTCTTTTACTCTTATTCATGCTTGTACTATTACATATATATTCAATCATGTTTTACTGTTTATACTTTGCTTATAATCATATATGCTTGACAAATAAACAAATACAAATACAAATTGATAAAAATTGCCTGAAGCCACTAATAGAAAATTCCATTCAATAAAGTCCTGCATTTATTTTAAATTTAAAAAGGAGGTATATGATAATGATTGCAGAATTGGGAAACCTACTTTGATCACAACATGATAAAAGTAAAGTCAATCCTTCTTAATGTTCATGATTTAACATCCATCTTCAAAGCTGCTATATGCCACAAGAGAAATATTATCACTGTGTAATAAGAAAATAATAAGAGAAAATATTTCATTTTCTAAAATGATTTTTAGTAAAAGATTTTCCATAGATAAGAAATACAGTCAAAGTAAAAATATAGTAAAAAAAAAGAAAAAAACAAAAAACAAAAAACAAAAAATGTAGATAGAAAAAATAAAAAAATAAAAGAACAGAAAACGTATCTATATCTTCCAATTATCCTCTTGGCAGCTATACATAAAAGTTTAATCAAAATCTCTCTTTCATAATTCCCTTCTTTTTATCACTTATTCTTTCTATTAATTGAAACAATTAGTCACGAAGTTATTTTCTTTCTTATGAAAAAAGGGGCTTCCAGTCACTGAAAGATCAATACTGATCTTTCTTTAATCAAAGAAGTCAATTTGTCCATTTCAGCAAATTTTGCTAATTTCATCAACTATTCTTCTAGGTGAGTAATTTCTATCTGTGTGCATATAGGAACCTCACTGCAGTAATCGTTGAAATAATCTCCCATGGCTCTTTTCTAATTAAAGTTTTAAAAGGAAAAAAATCTGCCTTCAATTGAATATTAACCTTTAAAATCCTCTTTATCAATGTCTGTATTTTAATCCAATTTTTAAAGCTTTTCCACCAAGCATGTCACTTACATTTGAAATGCCTTTATATATTCTACATAATTTCTCTGGAGTCATATACCAATGATACATCATTTTATTTAAAAAATGTGGTTTTTTCCCCCTTAACCCCCAAAACTTTAACCTTAGACTATATACTGTTGACCTCACCCCATTCCTAAGAGATCTGTAAGGGACATGCATAAGCGCACCAACGTGCCTACTGTCCCTGTCCTAATGTCCCCATGTATTCGGAACCATGTTTATACATTCATGTATTCACAATCATGTTTATACTTTCTCTGTAATCTTATATATGCTTGACATAATAATAACAACAACAACAGCAACAACATAACATGATTTCAACCTTTTAACCTCATATTTTCCCATTGATCCACCTATATATTGCATATTATAACCAATGTTCTTGACCCACTTTATTATTCATTTGTTTACTGTTCTTTCTCCATTTCAAGTTTCAACAAAAGTTTATACACTTTAGCAATTACATGTCCATCACACAATTGCACTTAACATTCTATCTTACTTTGCTCTACACCATACATCTTTTTATGCATTGAAAACCAGGGATAGCTATATACTTTGCCATTAGCATTCTTCTGTTCTTCTGACTTAATTTGATATTTGCCTTGGTGATTTTCCAATGATTCCTCATACATTAACCATTTGACTGTTGGTTATTTCTCTTATATAAAATGCTTCTTGCACTGGGATCCATCTTTGAGCATCGCATGGATTTGAATCTATTTCACATGCTATATGGAATATGGCACATCTAATAAAATGGTTTTTAAAAATCAGGTTAATCATACCATAAATATCCATGTCATCCAAATCTCAGGTTGTGATCTTCTAACTCTAAAAATATTTTGTTTATCTGCAATTCCCATTCTTTCATCCAAACCAAATAACAAGCTGTAATAAGTAGTTTCAAATCCAGTAAATCCAGTTGTACTCTTTCCTTTGCATCTTCTAATGTTATATATTTAACTTGTGTTTTTTTCCCTTTCGGCACAAATTTAGCTATATCTTTTTTCCCTTGCTTAAATGGTACATCTGCTGTCAAAACATTGATCTAGGCCAGGGGTAGGAAAAGTTGGCTCTTCTATGACTTGTGGACTTCAATTCCCAGACTTTCTGAGCCAATCATGCTAGCTCAGGAATTCTGGGAGTTGAAGTCCATGAGTCATAGAAGAGCCAACTTTGCCTACCCCCGATCTAGGCAAAACATTCGTTTTTATCCCAGAAATTCTACCGAATATGTCAGTTTTAATTTCTCTCACCTTGATATGTCCTTAATTTCATTTTATAGCTCAAATAATTATTTTGAAATCACATACAATTCATATTTGTAATAATAATGTCCCAATATTTTATTTTTTTCTCAATCTTAAACCAGTTTTCTCCATTAATTCTACTTGATCTTTCATTTTTCATTTTTCATTATTTATTAACATTTTCATCTTCTAATAATTAATCTTAAAATCAGCTTATTTACTTTAACTTTCCAATTAATATATCTATTCTTTCTCTCTAATGGATCCATGTGCAAATTCCCTTAAAACTTACTTATCAGTTTTTTTTTAAAAAAGTCTTAACTCCCATGAGTTTTATGTTTTTATTCATTTCCTCTGGAAACAATGGGCATTCTTGGTTTGTCCCTTTTTTGAATCTCAAATGTTTTATTAGTTTTCCATTGAAGTATAAATTGATCTTACCTATTAAAAACAATATCTCTGAGGTTTATATGTTCCAGAACTCTAAATAATAAAATTGAAATTGAAATATGAAAGGCCTTCTTAGCATCTAAGTATATCAATGCAGCTTGTTTTTCATTAGGTTGCTTCCATTACTCAGTTGCCTTTTAGATAAAAACTCACATTGATCTACATGAATCAAGTCTGATAAAATTTTCACTCTTTTAGCCAAAATCATTGTTTAGCATGGCCCTCTTCAGGAATCAATGCTAAATGCTACCTATTTCCAGCTATCAGGAATTTTTCCACTCTGTAAAATAATATTCATTCTTTGTTGTAAAGTTTGTAAAATTTCATTATCAAAACATTTATAGTAAAAACATAGCAGACCCTCTGGACAGATGCCTTTCTGGTTTTTAATAATTTCACAAACTTCTCTTATTGTTATAAGTTTATTCAAAAATTGTCTCTGATTTTCTGTGATTTTATCTAAATATTCATCCATTTTTACCAAGGTCTTGACCTTCAAATAAAGAAAAATAATACTGGTGAAATTCTTTTCGCATATTTGTATTGTCTATTATTACAGTATTTTCTTTTGTAACTGTAATACTACTTTTTTTTTCTTTTCACAAGTTAATACGCCAACCATTTCCCGAGTTTATTTACAAAATCAAAATACTTTGTTTCTCATAATTCATCTTTATTTCCATCCTTCTCTTTGTTAATATAGATAATTGCTTCTGTAGAAAGTTAATTTGATGGGTAATAATTGTCCTCTCTGGGGAATTTTAAAACTCTTCTTTATTGCATTCAAAATCACTTGCATTTTCTCTTGCATTTAAAAAATTCAATGTTAAGTTGTGAAGCAATCTTCCCGGAAGAAGCTGCTAATGACCGGGTCTTTCTGTCCCTCTCCTTATACCACTTTCCCCCTGCCCCAAATTCACTGATACATCTTATTTATTTATTTGGGAATTCTTCTATGCAGCCCTACTCCCTAAGGACTCAGGGCGGCGTACACATTTTAAAGAACACCAAACAATAAAATCATTAAAAACAATTTTTAAAAAGTTTAAAAAAGAAAACAACATCATGCATACATGAGGGAGACCTCAGATGTAAAATTGTCTCATGGGACTGATGAGACTTTAATTGAAGTAATAGTTTCTCTAGCTAGAGATGATGAATCAGAAAACTGCAGCTGGATCAGGGGAACATAGCCACATCCGAGTTCTGCCCTGCATTAGGTTTTTCACAGCAGTTCTCTGCCTCAGAACAGCAGTCCTTTCTTTTCCTGTCTTTTTCCAGTTCTTCTTTCAGAGCTGCCTCTTCCTTTTTCCTCTCTGAGCTTCTGGGACCTGTAGTTTTGTTTCCCTGCACTTTGATCCCAATTTCCACCCCTCAAGATTATATCTCTTTCTCAATCCTCCCCCTGTTCAGCATTCAAGGGTTGAGGTTCCATCCACCAGCCGATCAGGGAGTGTGTCAGCTAACCGACCTATCAAAGATTGGCTGTTTGCTGTGGATCACAGAAATTCTTACTCGGATGGAAGGGCCTGAGCAGCTCAGAGAGAAGAGAAACACCACTAGCAGCTATAAGCCTTTGCATAATTTGCAAGACGAAACCATTGCTGGTAAAGCAGGGTTATAGTTGTATAGTTGCAAAGCTCTTACAAGAGCTTTGCTTGCATTGCAAATCATTCTTCTGTTTTCTTATTAAGGTTATTCTGAAAAAAATATTTTAACTTCTTTTTGCAATTCTCCACCATCATTTCCTTTTGCATTAATATTTCATTCAATGTCAAACTAAAAGAGCCATTTCCCCTTTTAAATATAAATTCTGGATTGTGGTCTGAGAAAGTCTTTGGTAATATCTTCAGTTTATGGCTGTGGAGATTCTAAGTCATCCAGGTCATAGTTGTCTCAAAGGTGCCTTTTCAAAAGGCAACTGGACTATTTGTCCCCTGAGGAGGAAGATGATGTTTTACTTCATCGGTTCTGGCCAAATGACTGCAAAGAAATATGATCCTTCCAACCTTCCCATCCCCCAATCCTGTCAGAAATAATCCTTCCATAGCCCCCATCATCTTGCCAAAACTGATGAAGTTTCTTGGATAAGAAGCGAAACATCTTCTTCTTCCTCAGGGAAAAAACAGCCCAGTTGCCTTTTGAAAAATGGCATCTTTGAGACATCTCCAGTTTATGAACATTTGTAGCCAAAGTCTTAGAGATCCAAATTGTATCTATTCTTTAAAAAGATCCAAAAATTATATTTTTGAGTCACCATTTGTATATCTTCATACATCAACAAGCTCCAAATTGTCCATTAAATCAAATAAAACATTTTGTAGGTTGCCTTGTATCGCAAAGGTGCTTTTTCAGGAGGCAACTGGACTTTCTTGTTTTTTCTTTTGAAGATGTTTCGCTTCTCATCCAAGAAGCTTTTTCAGCTCTGACAGGATAGTGGGGAAATATCCTGTCAGAGCTGAAGAAACTTCTTGGATGAGAAGCAAAATGTCTTCAAAAGAAAAAACAGTTGCCTCCTGAAAAAGCACCTTTGGGACAATCATGACCTGGATGACTGAGAATCTCTACAGGTCTTTGTTTCCTTGTGTATTTTTACTATTTTTCTCAGAGGCTCCAGCTTTTTGGGAGAAAACCATCCCATTCCAGCATCCAAGGAGACTCTAATTTTCATAAGAAAATTGAGTAATTTACTCACAGGTTCTTTATAAAATGCTATTTTATTTCATATGGGGCAACAATTCCCAATAAAAAAGTCTTAGCCCCTTGTAGATAAATTTTCACCCCATCACATCTGCCATAGTCATCAGTCAATATAAGTTTTGGATATAATTGAGAATTTATATACAAAACAACTCAATTTTTTTCATTCATACTGAGATGAATTCTTCAACCAGATTTTATCTTTTAAGGAATTCCCATCTTATTTATTTATTTTCAAATAATGACCTCATTATTTTTTGAGGAGTGTTTGCTCCATTAAACTTTTATGATCTATAGTTACACCAACATTTTTAAAAAGTCGATACCTGTTGTGCCCAATATATAATCATCTTCAAGGTTCAGAAAATGCAAATATTGAGGTTAGGCAGCTGAAAAATAGTATTTGGCTTAAGAGATCTATATTCAACCCTATGGATCTCTTTTTGCTTCTGAGTAGGAGGAATGTTCAAATTAAGCTTTTTTTGTGTGTAGATCCTTGTCTCCTTCATGAAATGCATTGGAAGGGAATGGGACTCAAAGGGTGCTAAAATTGTGTTTGAAAGCAACCAACAGAAGCTAAATGGTGCAGGGGTTGTGTGGGGAAGCATCAAAAAGGGATTCAACCTCTCCTCATATCTGCCAGCCATTGTTCAGGTTGTTAGCTATTTTGGCTGATTGAGATCTCCAAGCCAAAGACTGACTTGAAGACATCTGGGATAAAGAGTCTATTCTTCCCCTTACATCTGTCCCTTTTTTCACCCCAGGCAGCTGATCCCTGGCCTGAAGATATAGTAGGTAACAAGAGGACAAGTTCTGACTGATGGTTGCAACATCTTGTTTTCCTGTTAGCTGGTGAAATTGAGACGATACGGAGAAGTAGGGCGTGTCAAATTTTTCAACGTTCGGTTTCCAAACATTAGGGGTGCTTAAAAGTTGTGACATGCCTTGGAGGTTGTAAAGATATTTTGGTTACTTTAATTTAATTTAGGTGTGCTTGGTAAATAACTACATAAATATCATAACTTGTCAGACCACCAACTCCCCAGCAAGCAATTCAGATCAGCAATTCCCCAGTATCATCAAAGAAGAACATTATTCTGTGTCAGTGAGCCAGGTGGAAGATACCTTTATCATAGGATAGGTGCGCAGGAGGTGGCACAGAGGTTAGAGAGCAGTAGTGCAGGCTACTTCAGCTAACTGATCATTTGAGTTCAGCTGTTCAAATCTCACTGGCTCAGGGTTGACTCAGCCTTCCATCCTTCTGAGGTAGGTAAAATGAGGACCCAGATTGTTGGGGGCAATGTAAATATATACATTGCTTAATGGTGTAAACCGCTTAGAGAGTGCTTGCACTGTGAGGCGGTATATAAATCTCACTAATAAATAAATAAATAAATAAATAAATAAATTTCACTCCAGAGAAAGGCTCAAAAACCCAAAAATCTGCTCAAGTGATTGCAGATAATGTGGTGTATTTCATGAAGAAGCAGCTTGAAGGCCATTGGAGGAGATTCTACAAGTGTTAATTTTGGCTGTGAAGGTAGTGCCATGCACTGGGTAGAGGTAGAGCACCCACTCTGCTGGAGCTGATTAACTGGTCTGAATGTGTATACTAGCACCTCTGCAAACCGACTACAGCAGAAATAAAGAAGTTCATTGACGAATCAGAGCAAGTACCACAGTGTCCACATCATGCCCAATCAATAGATGTGTGAAACAGGTCACAGAGGCAGCAAGCAGAGTATGTACACATGAGAAATGTGAGGGTTATATTAGAGGCCAAGAAGCAGGTCGGCAGCTGATGTCAAAGAACAAATTAAAATAAGACTTGATGAAACTTGCATAAACATTTTTGTAACTCAGATAACTGCTTTCTGATGTTAATTTATGACTGGATGGATTATGTTTTGCTTAGCTAGATAAGATTCATTCCGAAAAATCTTTAATTTTTATAGTACAAGGTGTAATTTTGAGAAGATAAAGTTAACAGTATTTGTGGGGTATATGATCAGACATGGATTTACCATACCAAGCTAAATATTGTGCAATTGCAAAAATAACAGCAGATATGGTGTAAAAACACATAATTTTAGAACCCCTCACTGAAAAACATTTCAAAAATTAATTTTTACTCCATGAAATGAGACACCCATTGGAGAAGTCAGTGAAAGAGAAATGAAAACTCTCCTCCAGTTGCAGTCCAAAACTGAGCAATTGTGTTGACAGTGGGATAAGAAAAAATCCATGCTGGTTTTATTTTCTGTTGAATAGCAGATGGCAGGAGAGCATTTTATCTAACACTAGGGGAAGAACCCTTGCTAAATTACTGATTCTAATCATGTATCAGAAAACAGAACCACAAGACTTATTTACATACTTATTTTTAACATCTGGAATGTTTATAAGAAAAACCAAACACAAGTGATGGTGTCTTAAGAGCAACCTGGGTAAGCTGGAAAAGAATTTGGAAATGCCCAGACCAACTTTAGGCAGACTTCAGGTTCTTTCCCATCTGGCTTCAAATTCAGTACTGATTCAAATGGGATAATATTAAACTTTGCATATATTTCAACACTCTTCTATATATTTTCTGAGCTAGATAATAACAACTAGAACTCTCCTCATATATCTTATATATGGTGGATGTTTTGCCCATCTTTGAGGTTTTATCAGATATTTATGGGGACAGCTTCTAATCAGGTTTCATGTCCTTTTATTGACTATAGTATAATTTTAAATAAATTGAACATGCAACTCTTTCTATTTAATCAGATAGCAACACGGTATCTCCAAAATCCACTTCAACATGAATATCATGTAATCTCAATTAATTTTCTGCGTTGAACATATGAATGAATACTGATTAATTTATCAGTAATGTACTGATTAATGTATTGGCCTTAATACCTTGGCAGTGGACAAAAAGGCTAGATTTTGCCTAATAGGTAAGGTAAGCTAAAATGTGGTTATGTTGTTTGTAGTATAGTGTGTCGTGGAAACTCTGCCACAGGTTTTCATAGTTGTGAACAAGGTCCTCATGATAAGCCTCATGATAAAATAGATTTTTGGGGGCAAAATATGTTATGTGTGCATAATAGTTACGGTTGTTTAGTTCAGTTTATTCAGTTCAATCTGCTATGTGAATCAGCTAATCAGTTATTTAATTCTAAAACAAGCAGAGTCTATAAGTAAAATTGAAGTGTGAAGATTCATTTATTTTTTGGTATATTTTTAAGGATCATCATAATCATCATCATCATCATCATCATCATCATCGTATATATACCAATAGTGATAATACCAATATATATCAATAATGATCCACATGTGACAATCCATTTTAAAATTTATTTTCCAATATTAATATTCTGTAAGGCAAAAAGACTCAAGAATACAAGATAACAGCCCGGAATAATATATCTCAACATTCAATTATATATTACACATAACACTTAACTTTTGACCCTGTTGCTCCCGAGGAACTGGACAGGATCCTAGGGAGTATGCGTGCAAGCACCTGTGTTTTAGACCCATGTCCCTTCTGGCTTGTGAAAGCTTCCCAGGAGGTCACAGGTGGGTAGACTCTGGCGGTGATTAATGCTTCCCTACAGGAGGGGGCAGTGCCCCAGCACTTTAAGGAGGCTGTGGTCCACCCTCTTCTTAAGAAGCCATCGCTAGACTCCACCCGGTTGGATAACTTCAGACCTGTCTCCAATCTTCCCTTTTTGGGTAAGGTGGTTGAGAAGGTGGTTGTGCAGCAGCTCCAGAGGTTTCTGGATGAAATGGATTATCTCGACCTCTATCAATCAGGATTCAGGCCTGGATTTGGGACAGAAACAGCATTGGCTGCACTTTTGGATGATCTCTGGCGGGAGCAGGATGGGGGTAGTGCATCCATCCTTGCTCTACCTGACCTCTCAGCAGCTTTCGATACCATCGACCATGGTATTCTCCTGGACCGCTTCAGGGGATGGGAGTGGGAGGCCTGGTGCTATCCTGATTCACTTTCTTCCTCTGCGGCCGCTCTCAGTCAGTGTTGATAGGAGGGGAGAGATCCAGCCCTCGCCCACTGAGTTGTGGGGTTCTGCAGGACTCGGTACTCTCTCTGCTCCTGTTCAACATTTATATGAAGCCACTGGGCGAGATCATCCATCACCATGGACTGAGGTATCACCAATATGCTGATGATACTCAGCTGTATGTCATGGCGTCGTGAGTTAAGTGATGCCGTGTCCTCCCTCTCGCAGTGCCTGGAGGCTGTTAGGGGCTGGATGGGGAGCAACAGGTTGAAAATAACACTGGCAAGACTGAGTGGCTCTGGGTTTGGGATTTGCTGGCTAACAGAGAATTGCCATCTTTGGTCTTGGATAGGGTGGCACCCAAATAGACCCTGTACATAATCTGGGGGTTCTCCTAGACTCATGACTCCTACTCAAAGAGCAGGTGGCGGTCGTGGCCAGGAAGACCTTTGCGCAACTGCGGGTTGTGCACCAGTTATGCCCTTCCCTACTCACAGTCACTCATGCCCTAGTCACTTCTCATCTTGACTATTGCAACACACTCTACATGGGGCTGCCCTTGAAGAGCATCCGGAAGCTCCAGTTGGTGCAAAATGCAGCGGCCCACATGGTTTTGTGCAGACCCCAGTGTGCACATGTATCACTTCTCCTGCGGGAGCTGCATTGGCTGCCAATTTGCTTCTGGGTGCAATTCAAGGTGCTGGTTGTCACTTTAAAACCCTTCATGGCTTGGGACCAGGTTATCTGAAGGACCATCTCTTGCCGGTCACATCTACCCAACCCATGAGAGCAGGGAGGCAGGGAATGCTGCGGGTCCCATCTTCGAGGGAGATACACCTTATGGGACCCAGAAGAAGGCCTTCTCTGGTGGTGGCTCCCTGTCTGGTGGCTCCCTGTCTCTGGAACATCATTCCTCCAGAGATTATAATGGCCCCCATTCTTCCGGAAGGCGCTGAAGACCTGGTTCTGCCAGCGGGCCTGGGGAACCCAGAGTGGGATGGAGCCCATTAAATGGCTTGTGTGATCTGCTGTCGCCAGGGTGGGGGTTGGGGGGTGATTTTATTATATTATACTATATTAATTTATTTGATTCTTTTTATTAGTTTTACTGTTTTAAATAAATGTTTATTAGTTTTACTTTTTATATTCTGCAAGCCGCCTTGAGTCACCATGGGTGAATAGGCGGCAATATAAATTCAATTTAAAAAAACTTATCAATAGATTATTATTAGCATGGATAGAATTTTGCTAGATCTAATAAAAATAACCTCCCTTTGAAAAGTCAGTACTTCAATTTTATTAATAACTTTTTTCTATAACAACAGTGGACCATACCTTTGCATGCCAATTATTCAAAGATAGCTTATCCAGAAATGTTAAGTTTTGAACAATTCTTAATTTTGCAGTTAGGAGTAAGAATACAATAAACTCCTATTTCTTTAAATTAGAATTACCTGCCTAAATACATAATAATTCCAACTCTGGAACATCTACTTTCTTCTTCTTCTTCTTCTTCTTCTTCTTCTTCTTCTTCTTCTTCTTCTTCTTCTTCTTCTTCTTCTTCTTCTTCTTCTTCTTCTTCTTCTTCTTCTTCTTCTTCTTCTTCTTCTCCTTCTCCTTCTCCTTCTCCTTCTCCCTCCTCCTCCTCCTCTTCTCCTTCTCCTCCTTCTCCTCCTTCTCCTCCTGCTCCTCCTGCTCCTCCTGCTCCTGCTCCTCCTTCTCCTCCTCCTGCTCCTGCTGCTTCTCCTCCTGCTCCTGCTCCTCCTGCTCCTGCTGCTCCTGCTGCTCCCCTTGCTCCTCCCCCTGCTCCTCCTCCTGCTCCTGCTGCTGCTCCTGCTGCTGCTGCTCCTCCTTCTCCTCCTTCTCCTCCTCCTCCTCCTTCTCCTCCTCCTCCTCCTCTTCCTCCTCCTCCTCCTCCTCCTTCTGTCTTACAATAACCTAAGGCATCATTTTCACAACTCAAATATATAGATGTTTCCTTCCCATCTGATAGCACCCTCTCCAAAATTCTGAGGAATTCCGGCTGGCGGGGTACAGGAGGAGGGCCTTCTCGGCTGCTGCTCCTGCCCTCTGGAATATCTTGCCTCTCGATGTGAGGTTGGCACCAACCCTCCTATCCTTTCGTAAAGGCCTGGGGTACCACTGGGGGAACAATATAATGGAGGTGGTTGATGAAGTAACCACAGATCTCACCTCCCCCATTCTGCCCTTGCCCTCCCCATGTGTCCTTGATTTTTAATTCTTGCTTTTAATTTATTTAATGTTTTAATGTATATATTTATTTTTGACTGTAAGCTGCTCAGAGTTACCTTATGGTAAGATGGACGGCCAATAAATTTTATAAACAAACTATGGGCAATTTCTGCTTATCTAGTTAGAATTAAATGCTGGTGACATATATTATCTTTCTTAACTGGAATCTTATATCCGTCTATCTCCAAAGCCAACTTTCTAAGCTTAATCTTTCTGACTCCCACAGACAAGCCAACCTAGTATTATTTGTTGGATAACAGTACTGATAGGAATGATCAAAAGTAGCCGCAACAAAATTATTGTACGCAAAATTTGGAAAAGTAATGAAATATAGATAGTCCTCAGCTTACAACCACAGTTGAATCCAAAATTTCTGTTGCTAAGTGAGACTCTTAATTAAGAGAGTTTTGGTCCATTTTATGACCTTCCTTGCCACAGTGAATCACTGCAGTTGTTAAGTCAGTAACATGAATGCAAAATGAGTCTAGATTCCCCATTGACTTTGCTTGTCACAAAAGGTGATCACATGATTCCAGGCCAGCAAAAGTCATAAATAGAACCAGTTGCCAAGCAGTCAAATTTTGATCATAAGACCATGGGGATACTGCAACAGTCATAAGTATAAAAAACAGTCATTTCATTTTTTTCAGTGCCGATGTAGTTTTGAATGGTCACTAAATAAATGGTTGTAAATCAAGGACCACCTGTTCTGTATATACAGTGAAAGATTCAATCATAAAATAAACTTTCATAAAAGGTGAAGTAGACCAATTTAGATAGAGAAAACCCCCCAGAAAGACTGGCAATCTTATATGGACTTTTTGTTAAAAGAAAAGATTGAATTAATGATTTCTGGATTTGGGGATTTGGGGATTAAAAAGAGCTAATGAAGATGGAAAAAAGAATAAGATTATAATTACTCAACAAAAAGAAAGGTAGAAGGCATAACTGGTTTTTTATCTCTATTTCTTTTTCATACTTTTTATGTCTTTTTTGTTTTATATACTGTATTTGTACTGCATTGAAAAATTCTAATTTCAAATAAATTATAATATGAATGAATGAATGAATGAATGAATGAATGAATGAATGAATGAATGAATGACAGGAAATACAACTGAGATTTTTTGAAGGGCAAGAGGTTAAGATACAATACTTAGTTTAAGCATAATCCTTTTGCAAAAAAAAAAGGAGAACTGAAATTATGAATGATTCAAATCTCTGAATAACATATTTTCTCAATTTATTCACATTTCTCTTCACTGGAAAATGTTCTTCCTCTTACCCTTACCCTGCCCTTATCTATTTTCAGTTTAGAGGGACAATGTTATAGGTTCCTGTTAGGCAATTAGGTTTATACACAGTTGGGCAAGGCATGAATTACGCTACTGTTGCTGCCACTATGAAGAGGGGAAAAAAATACTAACCAGTAAGCAGAAAATGCAATAGCCATTCTAGGAATATAGGATGTTGCTTCTACCAGCGTAGAATGCTTGTCATCAGGGTTGGATGTAGGCTAAAGTTGAATAGCATCAGCCTACAGGCACCAAATTTTAGGCGGAATCAAAATTGAAGAGACTTCTGAAAAATAAAAAATTTAAAAAGTGAAAAGTATTAACAGTGCACTCCATGAACCAGTATACCCATCAAGAACTAAATATAATTTTGCAGAATTGTGATATAATAACAATGGGTACTAATGTAATTAAAATTACTTACTGTGTAACTAGGGTGAAAATGTCTGACAAATGGGAAAAAAGGCATTGGACAACAAAGATTTTGCTTCTTGAACACTTTGGGGTGTATTTTATAGATGTTTTTTGGTTGCTAATGAATCTGTCACAAAAATAACCTGTAAGTTGGCTATGCTGCACTTTTGAAACTGTTATTGAAGCTTATCTAGCTTATCCAGTTATCAAGTATAACTGGAATATCTGTGCCGATCTAAAATTAGTCCTCTGCTGTTTCGAATGCAGCTTGGATATATCAAGTACTGTTGTTCCATATGTGAATGGGATAGCATTCAAGAGAGTCATATTGCATTAAAAAGAAATGCCCATTCTAAAAAGAATTTGATTCCAGGATAAAAAATTGTGGCACATGAACCACTTGTTGACTTGACAAAAATATTTTTGCCTCTGCTTCGCATAAAATGTGGACTGATGAGGAAATTTTGTGAAAGCAACAAGAATAAGGAAGGTGAAGGTTTTTGTTGTTTGAAACAGGTATTTCCAAGAATAACTGATACCAAGGGTTTTTTTAAAAAGCCATTTTCATTGGCACACAGATCAGATACATCATTAGTGACAAGTTGTTCAAAGAACTGTTAGTGGAGCCAGAGAAAATTTCCTGGAAAGCATTCAATAATGTCATTCAGAATTTTCTTGGCAACATGGAGCACCAAACTACATTCAACTGGCTGACAAATTTCTTACAACACACAATACCTTAAAATGCAACATGTCAGTGAAGATAGATTTTCTGGACAATTCTTTAATTCTTCTTTCCTTAAAGAAGTCGTCTATATCAGCAGTTCCCAACCTTTGTGGCTTGGTGGCCCAGTTGGGTGGGAGAGGGGAACTGGGCTGTGTGAGAGGCAGGCTGGTGTGCATGTGGTGGGCCAGCATGAGCAGCAGGCTGGTGTATACACACTTGACTGCCCCCCTGCCTGCTTGTGAAAGTTGAGCTGCGCTCCCGTATGCATGCTTCAGCCAGCCACTCACACAGCCCAATTCTGAATAGTCACGGCCAGTAGTGATCCAGGGCCTGGGGGTTAGGGACCCCTGGTCTATGTCAGTTCTTGGGTTACCACTTTGTACTATTTTGTGGTTTTATTGTTCCTTAAGGACTCTCATTGGACCATCATTTCAGAAATATTTCCTTACCAGATTGTTCAATGCCTTCAACAATGGCAGAGCTTCTAATGCATGGCCTTCAGTGGAAAAATTCTTAAAATTCAGGAAGATATTTAGAGATATATCTACCTTGAATATAGCCCATGTTGAATTGTATAGTACAGTCAACAGAAGGATATGATATGTTATATGATATGTAATAAAATGCTTTCTGATAACTTTCTGATATTTGTTTTATAAAATTTGCCAAATTTCAATTCCACAGGAATCATGGGTTCTGGATTTTAGGTGCATTCTATAAATTAGCCCATTTTAGGTATCTTGGTTCAAAAATTGTTACCTTATGGTGTACTATTTAGCTCAAAGGTTACGCATAGGCAAATAGGTGAGTTTTAATAGTACATAAATAATGAACAAATAAAATCCTATTCCTGCTTTATTTTTTATCTTGGCTAAATATATATACATAGGCTGTATAAATTAAAATTACTTTAGTTTGTGAATGACATTATGACGATGTTTTCTGAGATAGAGTGACAATGGGATAGTAACAGTCATGATTATATGCTATGTTATATAAACCTTCAGGTAATATAAATCTTTCATTCTCTGTTGTATTAAGATATATATGACATTTTTCAGCTCTTATCCTAAGTGAGATAATATAGATTATTTTCTAATCAATAGTAATGATGTTCAATGTAGTTTATATAAAAGTGAGTGTGGGTGTTTGTAAGATGGAAGGATTTTTTTTAAAAAAATATAAAAAATCAAGGAGCTCAAAAGAAATTGAATAAAACATTATTTCAAATGTTTTACATTTCAAAAATATACAGGTTACAATTTCTCTTGGAAGCTCTAAATTCTGATGACATTTGTATTGTACCATCAATTTAAAATAAATATTACTATAGCAGTCTCATTGGCTTGTAACAGAAAACAAATTTCTTTAATTCATTCCACTAGAGGGTGCTAGTTATTATTTCTTTCAAAGGCCAAGAAAAAAGTCCTAATTTTTTTCTAACTAAAAGACAATCCTACATTTATAGCAATTGTGTTCTGTATACATGTTGTATAATTTATATCATGAAGTTCTGCAGGATCCACATTATTTCACAATTTTTGCAATCAATTAGACGTAAAGCTTCCTTTTGAAAGGGAAGGAAAGAAAGGCTAAAATCTGGTTTTTAAAGAAAAGGGAATAAAAGTTTGATTTGTACAACCAAAGCTATATAGCATGAACATATATCATATGGTTCTATTTCTTCAATTGTGACCACAGTGACATGGTAATAATGTCCAAATTATTCGAGGATATTTTAACTTTATATCCGCATTGTCACGGTTCAACAAAGTTTTGGTAACTTTGCATATGATCCTTAAGGAAATGTAGTCACATAACATTTTTAAAGCCTGAGAAAATTGAATAAATTTTTGTTGCAGATTGAAAAAAAAATTGTACAGAGAACTAATCAGCAAGATGTTCTCCATGGGGCAGTTGGAATTAATGGGAGATGAAATATTTTTTAGTTCTAGATTGCTTCTTTTTTTCTTTTCAGTCTAATACTGTAGAGCAGAGGTCTTCAAACTTGGCAACTTTAAGACTTGTGGACTTCAACTCCCAGAATTCTCCAGCCAGCTATGCTATTTATTTATTACATTTTTATGCTGTCCATCTCTCCTATAAGATGACTCTGGGCAGCTTACAAGTTATTATAATAAATAATAACTTGTAATTAAATAAAATCCATTTAAATAAATATTATAATTATCATAATTTACAGCAATATATTATTTTATTTTTACTAGGACAAATGGCATTGCTCCCAGTATATCAGTTCTCAATTAGTGTTTCCAGAATGTATCATAGTAGATTGGGAGTGTGGCATTTATTTTTTGTGTACAGTAATCCCTCGCTATATCACGGTTCACCTTTCACGGTCTCGCTGCTTCACGGATTTGCATCGTGCATTGTGTTCTGCATTCTGATTGGCTGATTGGTAAAACAGCTTGCCAAGAGCAGTGAAATACACGTGAGGCCAGGGGTGAAATCATCCCGGTTCGCACAGCTCAACAACCTGGTGGCGTTCGCGGCGCGGGGCTTCCCCCACCCGCTTCCCCCGCCCACCTGGATGTCGGCATCTGCGTTCTTTTGCCCTCTGCGCATGCGCAAAGCTGAAGTTACTACTTCACGGATTTCGCCTATCATGGGTTCTTTTTGGAACGTAACCCCAGCGAAAAACGAGGGATCACTGTACACTAAAGATAAAATAATCCAGTCTAGTAAACTTTGGGGATTAAATTCCCCAAGTTAACAAAATATTTTGATACATTGATTCATTCTATATATCTTGTCCTTCAAGAAAAAAAGAACATAAGTACTTTTGTTTACACATGGAAACAGCTTCTGAACTTTGTGCTTGATGTGGAAAAGAATAAAACTTTGATTTTGGGTTTTACAGATTAGATCAGTGGTAAAATCCAATTTTTTTACTACTGGTTCTGTGGGTGTGGCTTGGTGGATATGACAGGGGAATGATACTGCAAAATCTCCATTCCCACCCCACTCTTGGGAGAAGGATATTGCAAATATCCATTCTCTCTCCACTCCAGGGGAAGGATACTGCAAAATCCCCATTCCCACCCCACTCCTGGGGGAAGGATATTGCAAAATCTCCATTCCCACCCACTCTGGGGCCAGCCAGAGGTGGTATTTGCCGGTTCTCTGAACTACTCAAAATTTCTGCTACCAGTTCTCCGAACTACTCAAAATTTCCGCTACTGGTTCTCCAGAACCTGTTAGAACCTGCTGAATTTCACCCCTGGATTAGATTGATAGATCTTTATAGAAATGACTTGTTCATACTATTATGGAAAAGCAAAAAGCTGTGATCTGTTGTTAATGCCTTATTCTACTGTAACAGAAAGAGTCGGAAGTCAATGCTTCTTTTTCTTTCTTTTATCTTTCCTCACTTTTATTCCCCCTTTTCACTTCCACCTCATTGTCCTCTTATTTAGTTTTGTATTTTGTATTTTACAATACTTTATAACTTAATAAAATGTGATTGCAAAAGAAAAAAGCAGAGAAGGAAATAAGATTTTTAATTATCAAATTCACTGTTAGAGTATAAATGCTGACCAAGGGCAGTGACAAACTGTGTCCATTGTTAACTGGTGGGCCAAAGTCCTGGATCCCGGTGTAGCCCCTTGTACCAAAAGCCATTCAGTTTACCAGAGTTCAGTCACATCATCATTTGGGTCACCAAGAATGGAAATACAGAGTTGATGTTTTACGGTACCATTTTTTCTTCATCAATATTCTGAAGTACTTACAACATTTGTGCACAATCGTGCCTACTGTTCCTGTCCAAATGTACCATATATTCATACCTCTTTTACTCTTATTCATGCTTGTACTATTACACATATATTCAATCATGTTTTTACTGTTTACACTTTGCTTATAATCATATATGCTTGACAAATAAACAAATACAATACAAAACATTCGATGCCCACTTGTTTTCCTTGGTAAATGGAGTCTGTCAACATCACTGCAAGGATGAAGGGCATGGTTCATCATCATTATTTTTCTGGCCTTCCTATCCAGATAAGCTGCCATAAAAAAAATACACTGCAGCTACCATTATCATACCATGTTATGGATGGGAGGGCAATGAGAGAGGTGGCAGGGGTCTGTTCCTTTAACAAAAGCTGTTAGAATGGCTGCACAGTTTTGAAATGAAACAAAGAGGATAAATGTTACATATCTTCTTAAAACTGGGGTACTAAAGGAGTTGTGGATCATAGTTTGTATGGCACCATGCACATGGGACAGTGTGATAGTTCATAAAAGATTTTTCCTGTATTTCTTTTCCAAAACTGGTGTGAGAAAAATGGAACGCTGTGTTTGGAATCCGGAGAGAGATCTGGAAGATTTTTTTCAAAGATTTGGTTTGGAATCTTTCTGGAATAGCTTCTGGAATTACTGTATGGTCCTAGTTGAACCCAGATAGCAGTTCTGTTAGAGGTTTTGTTCCAAATTAATTACAGGTATAAGTTGTACTTTCAAGCAAAACAGTTAATCTAATAGTTAAATTTCCTTATTTTTAGATGCATAATCCAGGTGAATATTTGGGCTTCCAGAGGCTTGAAAATCTACAGAGGCTTCAGATTTTATCAAGTTCAAAAATTTAATATTTTTAGCATGCATTTTGCTGATGTGATTCTATAGAATAATTGGGTAGAAGCTAGCAGGACAGTTTTTTTTAACCTTTCTTGAGTATTGGAATTACAATAACTTAAGACTCAGTCTATGGAACTTTGGTGAAGTAATCTATTATTGTAAAAAGAGAAGCCAGAACTGGGGCCCATGACTTCACACTGCTGTTTATAAATAATGAGATATGATCCAGGGCTTTTCATGGTTTAAACTGCTTAATTGTGGTTTTAATTTCTGAGCATGACACTGGAGGCCAGTGGGACAAGGAGGCTGTATGTAGGTGCAAGTCTGTATGAGAACTAAATTGGAGCATATAAAGCAGAAAAATTGTCTTCTCCAATACACGCAGATAAGTGGGAGTAAAAACAAGAAATATTATTTGAAACAAATGGGTCTGTTTCTAGATCTACTGTGGAGGCTTGGAGAGTACTGCATTGCATTGTAGTAATCTTTTTTCTTGCTAAACAATCAGTTCCAGTTAGTGATGGGAACTAGTAAAGTCTTTAGATGGTCCAATTTGATATGGCACAATCAGGGGCAGGTTGCTTGTTCTTCGCGCTATCATGTTTCGCACGCTCACTAAGCATGCACGCCTCCTCATGAAATTTTGCTTCCTGTGCATGCACGAAAGCAAAAAATCGCCAAAATCTCGCATGCACGCGCGTCCCCTCACAAGATTTTGTTTCCGCGCATGTGCAGGAAGCAAAATCAGCCCAAAAATTCCCCCCAAAAAGATGGCGCCGTGCAACAGACTGGTGAAGACAGCACCGGAGCTGTCGCGCGCAAATAGCGCCATCTGCTGGCTGCTACCAGTGCGGTAGAGTCGACTGCACCGGTAGGAACCCACCACTGGGCATAAGGCTCATCCCTTTTCTCCTAATAGTTTAATATCTCTATATAGCTACTAAGTAAGGCCATCTGTTGGCATGGGATAAATTAATAATATTTTGATGATGGCTACCTATATGTCTTCATTCCAGATAGGCAACTGAAGTTCTTTCCTGAAAGGGAAAAACAGAATTGAACAGTCACTTTGTTGGAAATACATGTATGACTCTGGAAGTGGATTTTATTTGGAAGACTGTCTTTATCTCTGGACAGAACTGCATTCCCCCACAAAGAGCAGGTTTGCAGTTTCTCTTAGATGAATGGCTCCTACCGGAAGAGCAGGTGGTAGCTGTGGCCATGAAGAGCTTTGTGGGAGCAACTTCCACTCTTTTGCCAGCCTCCCCACTGACTTTGCTTGTTGGAAGCCAATGATGGTCATTTGATCATGGAATGCTGCAATCATCATAATTGTGAGCTAGTTGCCAAGTGCCTGAATTGCAATCATATGAACATGGGAATGCTGAAAAAGCTGCAACTTTGGGGACCAATTATAAATCCCTCTTGTTCAGCACTGCCATAACTTTGAACAGTTGCTGAACAGGTTGTCATAACCTGAGGACTACCTGTATATCTTACATCTATTTTTGATTTCCTATTTTTGTATGGAAGAGCCAGTTTTGTGTAGTATTTAAGGCATCAGGCTATAAACTGGGAGACTGTGAGTTCTGGTTCCATCTTAGGCACAAAGCTAGCTGGATGACCTTGAGCCAGTCTCTCTCTCTCTCTCTCTCTCTCTCTCTCTCTCTCTCTCTCTCTCTCTCTCTCTCTCTCTCTCTCTCTCTCTCTCTCTCTCTCTCTCCCTCCCTCCCTCCCTCCCTCTCTCTCTCTGTGTGTGTGTGTCAGTGGTGGGTTCTTACCGGTGCGGTCCACTCTATAGCACCGGTAGCGGCCCGCTGGTGATGTCACAGTACCGGTGCGGTCGGTTGCCAGTGCCTGGGCACCGCCATTTAAAAAAAATTTAAATTTAAAAAAAAAATTAAAAAAAAATTTCTTCTGCGCATGCCTAGAAGCCGAGCTTCCGGCACTGCACATGCGCTGCCTTCCTACCCCACAGTGAGTCCAAGCAGGGGAGGATGGCTGAGGGAGCACGTGAGATGCTGAAAGAACGGGTGGCAGGAGCTATCTCAGTTCCCCTCCCTTCAGCCGTCCGAGAAGCCATGAACGCCGGTGATGATCCTAGGCATTTTTGCACGTTTGAGGCTTCTCAAGGTGCTGAAGGGAGGGGAAATGGGCAGCAGGACCTATCTCAGTTCCCCTCCCTTCAGCAGTCCGAGAAGCCATGCCCACCCGGTCACATGGCCAGCAAGCCACACCCACCTGGTCACATGGCTAGCAAGCCACACCCACAAAATAAGCCACACCCACAGAGTGGTAGTAAAAAAATAGGAACCCGCCCCTGCTGTGTGTGTGTGTGTGTGTGTGTGTGAGAGAGAGAGAGAGAGAGAGAGAGAGAGAGAGAGAGAGAGAGAGAGAGAGAGAGAGAGAGAGAGAGAGAGAGAGAGAGAGAGAAAGAGACCATTTCTGGATGTCTTGCCAAGAAAAATGTACGGACATGCCTAGGCATTCACCAGGGGTCAACACTGGCTACAAGGCACCAACTGCTGCCCCCGTCCAACTTTTGTATAATGATTTTACAATGCTAAAACTAAAATAAACTTTTTAAAATACTAACAAGAAAACTCTGCCAAATTTATTAAAAATGGATAAAAATAATACATTAAGTAAATGTTTTCATAATGTATATTTTTAATGAAGGTCCAGTAGGAGAGAGTTTCCTAACTGAGGCAGGCTTTTTGGGACAATGAATCATGTATTCCATTTGAGTTTTGGAAAAATGGGGCAGGTAAGACTTGGCAGTACAATTTCTTAGTTAACTGAAATGTAAATAGAAAAATATCCTTTTCTTACAAGGACTACTCTTTAATATTAATTGTTGATGTGGTTGTTATATATAAAATTTATTAGAAAATCTCAATTTCTAATTGTTAGTATTAATATTGTAATATAGTAATGTACCTCTATACATACACATACATACATACTATTTACCCAAAATAAGATCTATCCTGAAAATAAGCCCTAGCATGTTTTTATGTGTGTGCCTAATATAAGCCCTACCCCCAAATAAGGCCTACTTAAGAGCCTGCCTAGCCGGCTGCCGGCCCATTCCGTCTGGTTGCTTGCGGTGCCATGGCCACGAGGCAGGGAGGTGATGGCACTGCTCCATGCGCCCCGCACTAGCTTACCTCAGGTCTCCACAGCCAGGCTATCCACACCCCAACACTTGCCTCACGGTGGCAGCACTAGCAGCCATCTGCATCAGGACCCCACTTCTTCTGCTTGCTGACAGCCACAACAGAGCAGGAGTCTGAGTGGTGTGCTGGTGCCTTGGCCACAAGGCAAAGCAGATATCAGGGCATGGAGGGCCTGGCTGCGGGGGCCCTGAGGTAAACTGGTGTGGGGCGCATGAGGCAGCCCTCCTGTCTCACAGTGGTGGCAATGGCGCTCAACATGGCCTCCTGCCCCACTGCGAGCAAGCAGAAGAAGTGGGCCTCCCATACCTGGAAAAAAAATAAGACAGCTTTTTTGTCTTATTATCCCTGAAAATATGCCCTAGTGCTTATTTTGGGCCCCAAAAGAAAAGAAAACAAGACCGAGTCTTATTTTCGTGGAAACACAAGTAAATACATACACATACACAATATACACATATGCATAAAAGTATAGATATGCTCACTAACATACTTCCTTCCAAATACTCACACTTTTATATAAATATGCATATGAATGTGTGGAAAGATGTCATCAATAATTTGTCATCTATTCAGCTTAAATTTTATAGTCAATCCTCATTTTTTTCAGTCCTGAAAGTCTCAACTAGAAGCTCAAAACTAGAAGCTGAATCTCTTTTTGCCTCCTGTTTCATTGCTTATCCTTCCATGTAGAGCCCTGGGGAAATAATTTTTGTGTCTGTTATCCTGTAGATTTAATTGCCTGAAAATATCTGTTGCATGTTGCTCAATACCAATGACATATTTTGTGACAATTACTAACAGAGTATGTCCGTTGATAGCAAGTAATTTAGAGCCCTAGGATATGAGCTGAAAGTTTCTCTCTTGCACTGAAGTAACACATCCTAAAAGATTTTAATTGAATGTTCCTTATAATTAAATGTAGGGCTTTCATTACTTTTTGTGTAAAATGCAATTATATCTATGCAGCTTTCACTGTCTTGGCAGTGTTCCCAGTCCTCAACACATCTTCATCTTCAGTGCCCAGATCAAATGATTTTAACTAAATTTACTGCAGTTAATTTTCTAGTTAATTTTAAATAGAAAAATTAATTTCTACCTGAATTTGTGGGAAGTTTCTTAAATATGTATATGTTTTATCTATTCTAATCTTATGTTTGAAGTGGATATAATTTTGGTATTAAAGTCATATTAAGTGCAGGAATCATTTATCAAATACCTGCATTTTTCAAAAACTCATGTGCCATTGCCTGTCTTTTTTATTTCACAAATAAGAACTAGCTTTTCTTTTTCTTTTTGCATCAGCTGCAACTTGAAGGAATTGCTGGTAGTACCTGAGCTTCAGTTCAGGAACTGTAAGAATTTGTTTTCTTCCCTGGTGCCCCCATTATGTTTGGTCGACCTCCTTTATTACTCAGGTTTGAAGCTTGCAGAATTTTTTCTTTTGTTTTTATTTTAGAAGAAAAGATTCATAGGCATACTTTATTTAGCTTTGTGAGAGTATCTTGCAATTAAACCTTTGCAAATAATAGAAATTAGCTTCTTCTAGCCATCATGAAGAGCTGCCAAACCATAATGTGCATCAGCTCTCAGTGAGATAGCTACAGCATGACATTTTGCTGAGTATAACTATCACTGCCTTCAGTAGCTGCAATTGATCTTTAGTACCAATTCTATGAGCCCTAAATTATCAAATCATCTAAATTATCCAATCAGCATGTGAGAACAAGGGCTAATAATTCGCACACAGAGTTACAATATAGAAACTGTTTCTGGTCATGAATCAGGGGTGAAATGCTCCCGGTTCAGGCCTGCCTGCCGGTGGTCAAAGAGCCGGTAGCAACGGCAGCGCGAGGCTTTGCTCACTTGCCTGGATCCACCATTTGGGTTCTTTACCCTCTGTGCATGCACAGAACGCTTTGCGCATGCGCAGAGGGTAAAAGAACCCAAATGGCGGCGTCCGGGTGGGTGGGCGAAGCCTTGTGCTGCCGTCGCTTCCGGCTTTCCGACCACTGGCAGGCATGCCCAAACCGGCAGTATTTCACCCCTGTCCTGAATCATATGATAAATCAGTAATCTGAGAAAGGAAATCTCTACTAAATCCACTTAGGTGTGTAGCCCAGTCTTAAAAGGATATCCATCTTGGAACAGTTGAATGGTATTCTGCAAATCACTAGAAGGGATTTGCCCATCTTTTGTCATGTGGGTTTTCACTCTTCTAAATGTCAAATCTTTATATAATAATCATGTTACACTAAAACTAAGGGTTTATCTGCATAGCCCAAAATCATTTTATGAGCTATGCACCAAAAATGAGTTCAACAAGTTGACAAGCCGTCATATGGTCCAGTTGAAGCCACACAGATCTCTTCCCCTAAGTGCATCACTTCAAGATGTCTTCACAGGCCTTGTCTGAATAGATATGCTCCCGTTTTCCTAGGAAAATACTATTTTAATGCAAGAACTGGACCAATTTCACTCTGCTTCAGCAAACAGATACCTACAAGTTGTAAAGACATGTATATCCTCAGCAAACAGAATGAGGAATTTCTTGCTACAATAAATAATATGCATTCAGATTAACATTCAAATTAGATTATATTAGATTAAAGTTACAGTACAATGATCCTCAGTCATTCTTTATAACTACTAGTTCTTTTTTTTAAAAAAAGGAAAGTTGAGGATTTGTCCAAACCTAAGAAGCATTTGAGTAGCAATAGCAATAGCATTTAGACATATACGACTTTACAGCACTTTCTAAGCGGTTTACAGAGTCAGCATATTGCCCCCAACAATTTGGATCCTCATTTTACCCACCTCGGAAAGATGGAAGGCTGAGTCAACCTTGAGCCTGGTGAGATTTGATCTGCCAAATTGCAGGAAGCTGGAGGTCAGCAGAAGTGATCTGCAGTGCTGCACTCTAACCACTACGCCACCATGGCTCGTACCCTTGATCATGATTAAGCTTCATTCTCATGAGAATAAAAATAATTATTATACTACTGTTATTATTTTAATTAGTAATATATACTTTGATTTTGGAAAATATTTTAATTATCTCTTAGGATAAGTCAAGAAAGCATCTACCTATCAGGCTATGAAATATTTAAGAAGTTTATCGTATATAGATAACTTGCATGAATTAATGCAATGCCTTGATTTTTCCATGAAATGAAACATCAGTAGAGCAGAGGCACACGAAGAAGCTTAATTCAAGGTTGTTTCTTGCCCAGCCACCTGTGAGCTTGACCTATTTGGTTTCTTTTGTTTAAATTGGTAGATGAGCCACAATAATTGCAGGTGTTGAGAACTTAGAATGGCAAAAGAAGTACACACGGGCAAAAAGTTCTCCTCCCTTCCCTTTCCCTTTTGAGATGTTAAGCCAAAGTTCCCCGATTCTTATCTACAGCTTGCAGAACTCTTTGAATGAGGTCATCCAGGAAATGTAATCAGTGCTGTATCATTGTCACTACATCCTAGACGTTTGTATTGTAGAACACTGCCTGCTTCTATGACCTAATTTACTTCAACATTAACACATCTGTTTTAAAAGTTACTGCATACATCATACATACAATTAATGCCCTTTCCCACACTAATATTCCAAACCATCAACTTTTTGCCTCATGAAGGTAAATGTCAAAACTAGTAGATAGATTAGCTGATAGTTTGTTCAGCATGTTCATATTGCCCATGTTTGCATGGCATGTTGAGGGACTTCCAAAATAACTGGTGAAGATCCTATTTGTGAAAGAGATAAAATGGGTGCCTCAAATCTCAAGACTCCCAATTTGCTCCTGTAAAAAAAAAAGGATTCCAAAATTTTGGATGGGTTTGGAGACAAAAAAAAAAAAAAAAAGGAAAGGAAAGCTGGAAAATGTCTTTGGTATTTTTTATACTCCCCTCCCCATTGACCCCAGTATTGTGGAAACACAAGGAAAACTAGTGGGGGAAAAATAAGTAGAGGGAAACCCAAGTAAAAAACCAAGGTTGAAATCCTGGCATTACTTTTTATAGTTTTTACTTTATAGCATTCCTGCCATGCCCTCAATGTACCAAAAAGTTAATCAATCATCCCTGCTTTATAAGACCTTGAAGGGTTTGGCAAAATTGTCTCAAAGGCTCTCCACTTTTTGTATCTGCACAGACAACACTCGTAGGAACTGTTAGGTAGAAAAGCAGCATGCTGACAGACGGGCAACTTAAAATAGTCACCCAACTTTTCTGAACATTTGTTTTCAAACTTAGCAATTTTAAGGTATGTGGATTTCCCATGCTGGCTGGAAATTCTCAGAGTCCACACATCTTAAATTTGTTTAGGTTTCCTTCTCACATTAGTAGGCTTTGCAAAATATCCCTTTCATAAATTTTGTATAACCTACTTCTTTTACTAGAAATAGACTGAAATGGATTTAAAAGATAGAATCAAGGTCACATGAAATGTTAGTACTGCTTTATAATGCGTCGGTAAGACCAAACTTGGATTCTTGCATCCAGTTTTGGTTGCTATAATATGAAAAAGATGTTGAGACTCTATAAAGATTGCAGAGAAGAGCAAGAAAGATGATTAGGGGACTGGAGGCTAAAACATGAAGAATGTTTAGAGGAATTGGGTAAAATTGAATGATGAAAAATGAAAAGAAGGACATGATAGCAGTCTTCCAATATTTGAGGGGCTGTCACAAAGAAGAGAAAGTTGGTTTATTCTCCAAAGCAGTTGAAGACAGGACAAGAAAAAAAATGGTTGCAAACTAATCGAGGACAGATCCAATTTAGCACTAAGAAATTATTTTCTGAAGTGATAATAATTAACCAATGGAATGCCTTGCCTCCAGAAATTTGGGTGCTCCATCACTGGAGGTTTTTAAGAAGAGACTAGACAGCCATTTATCTTAAATGGTATAGATCTGCTGCTTGACCAGGGGGTTGGACTAGAAGACCTTCAAGCCCCATTCCAAATCTGTTATTCTGCGTAGAGTTATAGGACTTAAAACAGTTTGAGTACAAACTGTGGTTAAATATAATGCTAAATTAAAATGCCAGTTTGGTCTTGAGCAGGGGTATCAAACTCACATCGTCATAGCAGCATCACGTGATGTATTGGGACTTCCCCCCCTTTGCTAAATCAGGCAGGGGTGTGGCCAGTGTGTGATGAATCCAATCCGCGGGCCCTGAGTTTGACAGCCCTGATCTAGAGGTTAAGGCATCATGCTAGTAAATGAGAGTTCAAGTTCTACCTTAGTCACAGTGGTGGGATTCAATTTTTTTACTACTAGTTCTGTGGGCGTGGCTTGATGGGTGTGGCTTGGTGGTCCTGTGAGTGGGTGGGCATGACCAACTCAATGTCACTCCCACCCAGTCACATGACCCTCTCCAGTCACACCTACCCAGGTGTGTCACCCAGTGTTTTCTGTGGGAAATGGGTCATGTGACTGGGTGGGCCTGGCCAACTTAGAAAATTTCTCCTTAGTCCAACTCACAATAAAATAGCACAATAAAATAGCACTGTTCCAATATTTAGAATAGAATAGAATAACAGAGTTGGAAAGGACCTTGGAGGTCTTCTAGTCCAATCCCCTGCTTAGGCAGGAATCCCTACACCACTTCAGACAAATGATTATCCAATCTCTTCTTAAAAACCTCCAGTGTTGGAGCATTTACATCTTCTGGAGGCAAGTTGTTCCACTGATTAATTGTTCTGTCAGGAAATTTGAGGGGCTCCTACAAAAATGAGGGAGTCAATCTATTTTCCAAAGCACCAAAAGGCACAACAAGAAACAATGGATGGAAACTAACCAAAGAGAGAAGCAACCTAGGATTAAGGAGAAATTTCCTAAGGGTGGGACCAATCAACCAATGGAATAGCTTGCCTTCAGAAGTTGTGGGTGCTTCATCACTAGAGGCTTTCAAAAAGAGTGAGGGAAGTACACCCCACAAGGACAGTGCCAGGAACCACTAAAACAATGCAAAAAACTTAAAACAGCCATTCCCCCTTTTAAAAAAGTCAACCCAAAGCAAACGTAGCAGTTGAGAGGGAAACTAAGAGCAGCTGCTCAGGCTAATTGAAAGCCTGGGCGTGCTGCCAAAAGCCATTAACCCTTCCAACTCTATTATTCTATGTTCTCTATGTTCTAAATTGGGTGCTTCACAGCAGAAGCAATACAGCTGGCTGGACCACACATGCATTAAATTCACAGCTTGTATGATCAAGCTGCATCATTGTCCACTCCTGTATCTTTCCCCCCAGGGAGAAACAAGAAATAGCCAACACTGCAACAGCTATAAAAAGTCTTGGGAAACTAGGGAGTATCAACTGATCACAGAAGTGTTACTTAATACATGTTTGTAATCTTGCCCTTCTTCCTGAAGGGAAGAGGTTAATTCCATCCCTAGATGGGTGATTGATGGGTTTCCCTACCCTAATCGTGTCAGTTTCTGTTGTTTATTGACTTGATTCAGCATGTATGGCTGCATTCTGGCTGCAACTGTTAAGTGGAGCTATTAACTCGTTCGGGACCGCATCCTATCACATACCTCCCTACGACCGGTTAGGTCCCACAGAGTTGGTTTCCTCCTGGTCCCATCAGCCAAACAATGTCGGTTGGCGGGACCTCGGGGGAGAGCCTTCTCTGTGGGAGCCCCATCTCTCTGGAACCAACTCCCACCAGAGATCCGGACTATCCCCACCCTACTGGCCTTCCGCAAAGCCGTAAAGACATGGCTCTTCCGGCAGGAGGGGTGAAGAAGATCGATTTTGCCCATGGATGGTTTTGTTTTAATCTTTGTAATGTTTTAAATTGTTTTTTATTATATTTGTATTGTTCTTATCCTTGTTGTATGCCACCCTGAGTCCTACGGGATTGGGCGGCCTATAAGAACTTTAAATTAAATTAAATTAAATTAAATTAACTGAAGGGAGAGAGAGAGAAAAAAAACCTCTCTTGCACTTTATTTTTAACCGGTTCTCTGAACTGCATAAGCAATTTACTAACGGTTCGGGCGAACCGGTGAGAACCAGTTGAATCCCACCTGTGCTTAGTCATGAAAGCCAGCTGGGTGACTTTGGCCAGTCTCTCAGCCCAACTCACCTCATAAGCCCATCTCACTTCATTGTTGTTGTGAGGATAATAGGAGCGGGAAGGTGTTTTGGACCACCTTGAATTACAGTTAAACCTCAACTTACAACCATTCATTTAGTGACCATTCCAGGGGTGGGTTCCTCCCGGTTTGGACCAGATTACCCGAACCGTTAGCAACCCACTGGTGATGTAATTTTGGTGTCACGGATCCAGTTCTGTCTGTGCTGGCCCATGCTCGCCGCCATCTTTTTCTCTAAATTTTCGGCTGATTTTCCTGTGTTTGGATGTCTTCACAGCATTCTGTGCTTTGAAAAAATCCCTCCCACACACCCCCAGGTTAATACTGACCTTTATTTCTTCACCTGAAGCACAGCTGTTGAGCTCCTCAGCTGTGTTTTGGGCTGAATCCACCTTCTGAGCATGCGCAGAAGTGAAATCAACCAAATGCACTTACAACCAATGTAACATCTCCACTGTCACATAAGCTCCGGCCCATGAAAGTAGTATGCATGTGTTTTTTAATGATTTTTTAACTGCTTTTAACAGGTTTTTTTAGATTTTGTATTTTACATGCTGTTAGCCGCCCAGAGTCCTTCAGGAGTTGGGCGGCATACAAATCTATTTTTTTAAAAAATTTCTTAATCAAAATTTGGGTGCTTGGCAACTGGCATGTATTTAAAATGTTGCAGCATCCCAAGATCATGTGATTGCCATTTGCAACCTTCCCAGCTGGCTCCTGGCAACCAAAGTCAATGGGAACACCAGATTCACTTAATGACCACATGATTCACTTAACTTCTGCAATAACTTGCTTAACAACCGCCATGCTTCACAGCAGAAGTTCTACTCTCAGTTGTGGTTGTAAATTGAGAACAATCTGTAAAAATAATAAAGGCAGGATACAAATAAATAAAAATTAAACATATTTAAGCCAAGTTTAACCTTTCTATAAACTAGATCTATAAACAGAAATGCTTTACCAAGCACAGATTGCTGAAAAGCTGTTTCAGATTTTCTAACAATAATGCCACATTAATTAGCATTTCGAAGTCCTTTTGCATCACTCATTATGCTCAGTTTTAAGTGCTAGATGTTATCTGATACCATTAACACTAGCAATATATTCAATACCCAATCAGTCTCTAAGGACTAAAATGACTGAAAAATATCTTAGCCCAATTTAAGGGGTTTCGTGTTTTTTCCCCTTTCTCACCTTTTAAGTAGTATTTTCTTGATTCAAGAGCAGCTAAAATGAAAAAAGGAGTAAAAGGAAAACAAGAAAGAAATAATTCCAAGTAATATCTTAGAATGATAATATAAGAATGTTGGATTTCAAAGCACATGCAAAAGTTTCTAGAAGGCTAGAGGAAGTGAGAAAAAGTATCTCTGGCTTCCTAACTAAACAACATCAGGAAGACCCAAAGTAAAAGTTAACATGAAATATCAGTGGGGATAAGAGAAAATGAGCTTTTTAGCATAAACTCTTATGCCACCCTCTATTTAAGTATCAGAAATCAGACAGATTCAGAAGCTAAACTTTTATTTTTATTATTTTACATTTCCATCACCTTGTCTTCTGTCTTTTCAGAAATAAACTCTTCAAATTCTGAGTTATTCTGAGTTAAATAAACACGGGACTGTACAAGTTTTTAAGTCTGCACCATAATAGAGATTCAATATACTATATTTTTAATGAATTGTTGTATAATTGAATGTATAACTTGGAAGTAATTTAACTATCTAAACAAACAAGTAGAGAAAAACAGGTATAAGACAAAAGCCAAATCAAAATTCTTGCAGATATAGAACTGTAATGAACAACATCAGATTGGGCTACAAGGTAAGAAAACTAGTACTTGGGTGGAATTTTTGAGGTTTTGTATTATTAAGCATATTTACAGCCTAGAAAGGATTTTCTTTCACACATGGTTTGAGTTCTCTGATGCTCCCAAATAATCCAAAGTGTCTACATCAGTATCTTCCTTGGGAGCAGTTTCATGCAAATATTGCCTACCACCAATTCTATACCTGATTGGAATACTTAGGAAAATTGTAGATCAGATAGAAGGAGCAGGGGTCCCCAAACTTGGCAACTTTAAGACTTGTGGACTTCAACTCCCAGAATTCTCCAGCCAGCTATGCTATGCTGGCTGGAGAATTCTGGGAGTTGAAGTCCACAAGTCTTAAAGTTGCCAAGTTTGAAGACCTCTGGTAGAAGAATGGGGATACATAAAATGGAAACCAGGGCCTTCTCATTAAACAGTATCATGTAACTATAGTCACTGAGTTCATACAACACACAATGTTGATTTGTTTGGCTTCAGCATAGTGTGTTCAATTATTGTATCATGTTTTACAAATCACAGTAACAGCTGTGTGTGTTGACCTAATACATGTACATGTTGAGTCTTTCAGTAGCTTTTGATTCTTTGTCAACTAACTATAACCCTTTAAAATACACTTTGTAGAATATTAGTGACTTTTGCAAGACTGCTACAGCTGCTTTGAAAACTGTTCTTGGCTATTTCTGCAAGCCCATTAATCTTTGCTGTCTATGCAACTGTGTCTACATGCACTGATAAGCAGAAACGGCTTCTGAAGACTAGAAGAGTTCCTTGCAAAAAAGGAACTCTTCCTTCCTTAACAATTTGGAGAAGTGCTTTATTTGCTCCAATGCAGGGGCGGGTTCCTAATTTTTTTACTACCAATCTGTGGGCATGGCTTATTTTGTAGGTGTGGCTTGCCAGCCATGTGACTGGGTGGGTGTGGCTTGTCAGCCATGTGACCGGGTAGGTGTGGCTTGCCGGTCATATATTAGTTATTTCAGAGAGATGTTATTACTATTTTTGCTGTTTTATACCTTACATGAAAAACTTTGCATACAAAGTGCGTGTGACACTATGGCAATACAGCAACTTTATATGCAGAAAATGCTATAGTTAAAAGACAAGCAAGTCTCATACAGCATTTTTGGTTTCAGTCATGGATTCCTTAGACGAAAATATTGAGGACTGTTAAAAGAACAGTATCTTTTAACAGTCCTCAATGTTTTCGTCTAAAGAATAACAGTATAAAACTGTATAAAATTAACAGTATACAAGGTTAAGCTTTCGGAAAATGCCCACTTTGGGAAGCTTTAGGCAAAAGTGAAGGGAAAGTGTCAAATGCGAGCTTCTTATTATTTTCAAGTGAAGGGATGGGGAAAGACTTAATTGTCAGATTTCTGGGCATGAGCAGAATTTTTTTTAAAAAAACATTAAAAATTTTTTTTTAATGGCGGCACCCAGGTACCGGCAACCGACCGCACCGGTACTGTGCGGGCTGCTACTGGTGCTATACAGTGGACCGCACGGGTAGGAACCCACCACTGCTCCAATGCATCTTCAAGCATGCCTGCATAGACCTAATGATCCACAGTTTGTATACTCAATCTGGCTTTGTAAGTTTACACATCACATCTGAACACCAAGCTAAACTATTTTAGTTAGTGATGTACTTAATGCTCTGTTTAGCCCAGTACTCTAGCCTTCATTTCTTTACAATCATCTGGATGTTATCGAAAGAGCCAATATAATAACCCTGATAATTGTGGCTCATTTAATAAATGATAGCTAAATACTTAGTTGTATTAGTGAGTTGTATCACTCGTTGTAACTTTTATCCGTTTATTGCTATGGTTTTATTGACTGTTAATACTATTTGCAATTCTCCTGGGAAGACGTATGTTCTCAAGAGTAGCACACCAAGAAGCCACAACGTACGACATTCAGCACACCACTGCTCCTTCCGAGCCCCTTCCTTTGACTTTTGTTTGTTCCCGTCGTAGCAGTTGAGGAAAAACAGCGTCAAAAGGGGAGGGGCCACGAGAGTAGGGAAAGGTGGAGGCCATAAGAAAGATTAGGTTCCTGGCGCATTATCTGCACCTGAGCGGTAAACACCTTTTCCTGAGTATTTTGGTTAGGGAATCGACCTTCTCGCACAATTTGATTTTCGTGCCGGTGGAGAGCAGTGTATGTGCGGGGTTCTTTCTTTTTTCCTTCCCAATTCCCGTGAGGAGGAGAAGGAAGAGGAGGAGGACGCCGCCGCCACTGCTGCTGCTGTTGTTGCGGCCAATTCATTTGCCTGAAAGTCGTGTTTTGCATAACAAGAGAAAGGTGTGCGTCGTGCATGCCCGGGGACAAGCGCTGAAGCAGCGGAGGAGGAGGCTTCTCCGGCAAGTAGCATGCATGGCTGGGAGCTCCGTTAAGATGCAACCTGCGTGTGACAGGGCCGACTCGCTGCTCCATGACCGTAACGCCACAGACACCAGAGGCCAGGAGCAGCAAGTGCAGTTGCGGCAGAAGCTGAGGGAATTACCGACGCTGCTCCGGAGTGGACTCACGCTGCGGAGAAAGCGCTCAGACGGCGGAGGCCGGGTGAGTGAACGGCGCCGGGCCCCGCGTGCTCCCAAGAATTTACTCGTCTCTGTTACAGGGCTTGGCCTCAGCAAGCCAGTGGGTGACTTGGTACCCAAGGAAGAACCCTGGGTGTGGGGTGTGGGTGTGTGTGTGCGCGCGCGCGCTGTGGGGCACTTTGCACTTTGCACTTTGCAAGTTAAAAAAAGATCCCCTACACGAAATTGATACCCTGTTATTTCGTGCATAACTACCACGAAAATAAAACAATTGGCGTTAGGAACGGACAGTAATGGTATACAGTAAGAGAGTCGTATTCTCCAGCCTTTAACCTGCCTGTGCCATAAGGAAGCCTGCCTTTAATCCCTGTGAGATTTGCAAAGACCATGTAATCTATGTAGCATGTAAAGTTTTTTTGGGTGGGGGGCGTAGGGGGCTATTGACCTGAGTTCGCTGAAATTAGGCATCCGCAGCTGGAATGGAGGCCATGTTGCAGAGCAGATGTGAGGAGATAATGCAGTTCTTCGGGAATAATAGTTCACTCAAGAGCAGCTAGATTTGCAGCTGTGGGTTGTGCACCACCGAATTAAATGAAATTGTATCCTAAGTAAACACAGATTGTATCCAACAATGTAACAATTTTTTTTTAAAAAAAAGAATGGCCTTGAAGTGTGGGCTGGGAGAGTGTTGAAACAGCCTTGGAGTTTAATCAATTTATCAAGGTACCAAGTTTTAGCTGGCTATATAGTTTGCATTTCTAGTCAATTTCTTGATTCAGTGGAATGTTTACTGTAATTATCTACACTAAAATAAGACACTTAATCTGTGAGCTACATCAGTCAATATATATTGATACCTTTGACTGATTTACCGTTTAACCTTATATATAATTGCTAAGGCTATCCATTGCAATGGTTAGTCTTCCTAATCAAACCCAGGCCTCTCACATAAGCTATCAAGGAATACAAATTAAATGCGAGTTGGCCAGCTTGAAGAGGCTTTAATGCAAATGTTCTGTGAACAGAATATGGCATGGATTAATCATGGATGTGGGCAACATGCCTAGAATTAGGAATTGTAACTGGTTGGCAAAGTCAGTATCAGTAGTACACAGAGTAGCCTGAAGCTATTAATTACTAGTTTTGTATTTTGCTCCATAATTTGTGTATACGGTACATAGTAGTCCTAGACTTACTACCACATTTGAGCCCAAAATGTGTTGCTAATTGAGACGATGGTTAAGTGAGGCTTGCCCAATTTTATGACCTTTTTTTTGCCACAGTTAAGTGAATCACTGCAGTTGTTAAGTGAATCTGGCTTTCCCATTGACTTCGCTTGTCTAACGGTCGCAAAAGTTGGTCACAGGACAGCAGGGGATACTCCAGCCATCATAAATAGGAGTCAGTTGCCAAGCATCTGAATTTTAATCACATGACCATGGGGATGCTGCAACAGTCATTAGTGTGAAAAAATGGTCATAAGACACTATTTTTCAGCGCTGTTGTAATGTCGAACGGTCACTAAACAAACTGTTGTAAGTTGAGGACTACTGGTACTTAACTTTTCTGAAGAAATATCAATACCTCTGCTGCAGAAAAAATAATTGACATATTGATTTTAGGTTATAATCTAATATGTGCTCACCTGGGAGTAAATATTGAATTTAGCCAAAATTATTTCTGAATAATTAGAAAAACACTATTGATTAAGCAATATTAAGCATAATTTTTAAATAAAATTTGTTTCTAGCTCTGATGTAGTTTTCCTGACGTTTGTGGACAAAAAACGAGTATCATCTCTCACTGACTAGAGATGTAGGGTTGAACTTGAGCAGTGAAATCTCTGGAGCCACATCTTGCCTTTCCCTCCTAGATGAAGCAAGCACGTGTTGCACTGTGCATTATTAGAAGATTCTCCTGTAAGATGAATGGGGGATGTCTCCTAATATGATGTTTCCTGTCAGCAGTTTTCATAGGCATTTCTAATTAAACTAAGAATTGAAAACAGTTTCCTATCTAGACTGAGAAATCCTTCATTTTTTTTATTTTTTATTGTTTTTCAACTTTAAGCATCATAATATCATAACACAAATCTACACCTATTCACATCTATTATTTTTGCTCATACAAAACTTATACACTATTTCCACATATTTACAATCTTACATCATCTTCTTCATCCAACCTTATTTCATAGTCCTTTGTCTTTCCATTCGTACCATTTTGACCATACTTCATAGTAGTCTGAGTTATTTTGGTCTTTGAGTTCAATGGTTAATCTGTCCATTTCTGCACATTTGTAAATTTTGTCCAATAATACATTCTCCGGAGGTATTTGGCTGTTCTTCCAATATTGCACGTATGCAATTCTTGCTGCTGTAATAATATGTAGTATCAAATATTGTATATTCCTGGGATGTTGCTTTTTTATAATTCCAAGTAGGAAAAGTTCCGGAGTGTATTCTACTGTTCTTCCTGTGATGTCGCTTAGCCATTTATGTACTTTATTCCAATAACCTCTCGCTTCAACACGTCCACCACATATGAAATAAGGTACCTACGTCTTTTTTGCATTTCCAACAAGCCGAATTCACATTTGGATATATCTTCGCCAATCTTGCTGGGGCTGAAATCCTTCATTTTAATACCAAGTTGCTAAGAAGTCAAATCCATGCATCATGAACATGCTATTGTGTTTGCAATAGCCTGAGGACTTGGTTTTTTGGGTTTTTTTTAAAAAAGAAAACTGAGTAATTACCTAACCCACATGGGAATCTACAGAAAGTAAGCATTTGTCAATTTAAAGGGGGAGATAATACAATTTTTAGAAACAAATGATTATATGTCATCCAATTGTTATCAACTGACCATATAGATCAGGGGTGTCAAACTGGTGGCTGGTGGTCTGGATGCGTCATGCGCAGCCATGCCTACCCCAGCTCTGTGAATAGGAAAAACATCGTGAAACGTCATGTGATGGCAACGAGACACAGCAAGTTTGATACCTGTGATATACCGTACTTTTCGGAGTATAAGATGCACTTTTTTTCTTCCTAAAAGAGGGTGGAAATGTGGGTGTGTCTTACACATCGAATACAGCCATTTTTTTGCCTCCCGAAACCCCGACCTGTGTGTTCCGTTTTCCGCAAAAATGGGATGCGCAGAGGGTTTGGGAGACCTGCAGAGTGCTCCTGGGGGCTGGGGAGGGCAAAAACGGGATGCATGGGAGGTTCGGGAGGCCAAAAACAGGCCCATTTTTTTTTTTTTGCAAAAATGGGATGCGCAGAGGGTTTGGGAGGCCTGCAGAGTGCTCCTGGGAGCCGAGGAGGGCAAAAACTTTTTTTTTGTTTTCCTCTTCGAAATCTTGGATCGTCTTATTCTCCGGTGCATCTTATAGTCCGAAAAATATGGTAGATAGTCCTTTCGTAGGATGATCTGTCCCCAACTTGATCCATTGGGTCTTCCAGCAATGTTTCAATTGCTGCTGTAATTAAAGGTATGTATTCTTATTCTTGTTCTGCAATTGCCAGGACACTAATTGGGATGCAGAACCAGAACTCAGAATCCAGAAGTACAGAATCAATATTCACAGAAGCTATAGAATTACAGAAGCACTCATATATACCGTATTTTTCGGAGTATAAGACGCACCTTTTTACCCCCAAAAAGAGGGTGAAAACTTGGGTGCGTCTTACACACCGAATGTAGCCCCACCCAGCCACCCCCCACCCTTTGGCCTCTGCCTGCCAGCAACTTACCTTTTGCAGCAAACATGGCAAAGCACAAGAAGAGCACAAGAAGAGCACAAGAAGAGCTGATCTGCCTCCCGACCTACAGCTGACTGAGGCTTACAAGCCATGTGGTAAAATGAAACTGAAACTAAGGTGGCTGTGATGAGACATATTGCTGGGAGATAAACTGCTGGCAACATTAGACTGCTAAAATTGCAAGAAGGCAAGCTAGAGCTGCTGTGGCTCAAGAGATAGAGCTCTTGCCTCACAATCAGGAGGTTGTGAGTTCTAGCCTAGGTAGAGGCAGATTCTGTTAATATGTTATTTTGTTAAATGTTTGTAGAGTGTTCAAATTATTAGACTTATTTTTTAAAGACTGCTTTATTATTGATCTAGACAACTTAACAAAATGAAGAAGCTTTTTAAAATAAATGCTTGCTCTGAAGAGGCCCAGTGCTATTGTATCTTCTTTTAAATAGCAGAAAGCCTTCCAGAAAGCCACATCAATTTTAAAGATCTGTAAAAGTATAATCTGAAATGTCCTGTTTTAGTATTAAGTATTAGTATTAAGTATTAGTATTAAAATAAGCCAGCTGAGAAACCCTGACTTAGTCATGTTTGGAGTAGATGTATTTAAATAATTAGGAGGAGTTAGTGTGATTACATGTAAGAAAACTTTCTGGGATTAATATACTGCCATAATGTACATTTTTCCAATTCTTTGCCATATCTATGGGTCAGGCACACATGCACAGAAATACACAGCAAACAGTGTATATCATCTGTGCTGTTTGCTGTTTGGCAAATTGCTGGGAGGCAGAGGCCTTTTTTCCTTGTTTTCCTCCCCCAAAACTAAGGTGTGTCTTATACTTCGGTGTGTCTTATACTCCAAAAAATACGGTATATACAGATCAGTGTACCTAAGGCACGCCCTGGCTCTGAGCCATTTGGGTCACCAAACAGTCCCCATTGGTGTTACCATGTCTATTCCAATTCATGAACTCTTATATACTGACAGTGTCAAACTCAAGGCCCATGGACCAGATCCAGCCTGCAGGGTGCTTAGATCTGGCCCACAGGGGCTGCACTGGAAACAGCAAAGGACTGACCCGTGGTGCCTCTGCCCTCCGTTTTCACTGGCAGAGGGTTGCAGGAGGCCGTCGCAGCTGAAAACAGAGCTCGGGAGCTGTTTTCACTGGGAGAGTGCTCGGGCCCCCACAGGCGCCCACGACATGAGTGATGTCAAGCTGGCCATACCCACCCTGGCCATGCCCCCCCCCTGAGGTCAAACACAACCCTGATGCAGCCCTCAATGAAATTGAGTTTGACAGCCCTGCTCTAATGGAACTAGTAATCTGCAAAAGAATAAATGGAAATGTATTTTGTATAAACTTAAACCACTGTACTATACAGAGAAAAAATATATTCATTAAAGCTATATATAAATTTCAGGAGTATAATGCACCTGGTGCTGATGTAGGAAGGGAAGGCTACGGCCAGGCCTGCCTGCCTTTTGGAACTCGCTCTCCTTGCTGGGAGGCTTGGCTCAGGCTCCTTTTCTCAATTTTCCTGCTTGGGTTTTGGGACAACTTCGTAGAAACCCCACCCCTGGCTAAGGTCAAAGCAACCAGGAAGAAGCAGGAGGCAAGAGGAAGCACAGGCGGTGCTTGGCAGCCCGGATTCTGCTCTTCGCCTTCTTGTGGCTTGGAAGTCCAGCAGGGAGGGAAGGGGAGGGAGTGGCTGGCTTGAAAACGGAGCCAGAGCCACGCCACCACTACCACCTTCCTCCTCCCCCCAGCGCCACCGCTACCTAGTAGGAGGGAGCCTAAAAGCTGAGTCGCTAGTCAGGCTCCCTCCCAAAGTGGGGAGACACACCGCCAAAGCCCACCATGGCACTAAGGTGAGGAGACCTGGCCTCCCCACCTCTGCTCTTTTCCCGGCTTGGCTCGGCTGGCAGCAGGCATGGCGGGGGTCAGGAAGGGGTGCCGCGCAGCCTGTGGTTGGGCCCATAGCCCGCCGCTGCAGCCACAAAGAGCCTTGCTGCTGATGCTTCCTTCCTGGGGTGGCGGGGCTACACACGAGGAATGCTGGGAGCCAACTCAGGCACACAAGGCAGCATTTGCTGGCTGGGTGGCTGCCTGCCCCGCCCTCTGCTCCTTCCCTGGCTCGGCTCTGCACCTCCACCATTTTTATTGAGCTCTCCCCCCAAAAAACCTGGACTCCAACGAACACCCATTGTTTCAGCCAAAATGGAGTTTGCCTGTCACTCCCTCGCAGACCGACTCCAGCCCTGTTGGCATTCCAGCCCCTTACTTTTGCCATGCCTTCATAGCTGCTCCGCCAGGCCCTTTGGCTCTGGCGCCAGGAAATGGCTGACATCGTCTCACTTCATCCCTTTGGCAAGGCAGCCCAGCTCTGGCACTCCACCGCTCGGCACATGTGCGCAGCTTTTGGAGGAGGCTTTTCTGAAGCCTAGGGAGGGCAAAATGGCCTCCTGGATGGCTGAAAATCAGCTGGCCAGCGTGCGCATGCACACTGGGGCTGATATAGAGCAATGCCTCACATGCCCTCGGATATGGCTCCGCGTGCCACAGGTTCGCCATTACGGAGCTAGGCCTTAACATTTATCACCTGTACTACTTTCATTCAGCATAATTGTTGATGTCATAAGAAGCAATAAAATCCAAACTGTTTGAAAGTGATTGATTTTTCCTTCTTTTCCTTTCTGTGTTCTCTTTCTGGCTGGTGACCATTGTCTGTGGGATTTACTGCAAGATGAGTTATTACATACTGCCACTTCTTCCTTCCCTGGGAGGCTTTTGTCTCACTGATTATATTACATTTCCATGTAGCCATTCCCTCAGACACTCAGGTGATAGGTATTATCTATGTTACTATCTCAACATACTTGGTCTAAGAGCTATGAATTATAAGTCTAAAAATACTTTAAAATGCTCAGAAATGGATATTTCACCTGGAATCTGCACATGGTCTGCTGTAGAGATATTTTCATAAATAGTCCCTCTGCTTTTGTACCAATGTGACCAAAATTGTTCATTGGGAAGTGAAGGGAAATACCAACTTGGATATTGTGACAATCTAAACCATAGAGGTTGTAACATTGCATTGAGATGGGTCAAATTATTGAAATTTTTTTTGGCATAAAGGAGTTCTAGTCCAGAGCTGCAGGCATACTTGCTTAGTGATACATAAATCAATTTCATTTATACATCATATTAAATAAAAATTGGTTTGGTTTCACCCTAGCATAACATGTAAACCCAGCCAATAGTTGCCAAATAAGGTTTATGTCTTAATAATAACTATGATCCATAGGAGACTATTCTAATCAAATAAGTATCTAGTTACAGGACCAGGCTAACTCACTATGAGTGCTGGAATGAGCACGATAGAGTACACTAAAGAGGGTAACTGTTCTTTAGACAGATCTATGAATTATTTTCTGCTAATGGCTATACAATGTTCAAAGAGAATAAGCCATTGAAGGTTGGTTGTTGAAAATGACAGAATGAAAACTAGTGTTTTCACGTCAATTTGATAAAAAAAGCTCCAATTTATGGTCTTTCCAGAAATTCTAGTTGGTTACTATACAGTAGGAACAATAGCTAGCTTCATATATAGTTAAACATATATTTGTATGTCATGGTTTAATACTATGCATGAACCCAGCTTTTATGGTTTAGTAACATCATGATTAAGATAATATTGCCTTAGCATACTGAAATGGGAAAATAGATAATTGATTATATCTATCGTAAGAAGCTATTCTCACTTTTGTAAAAAGCACCTAATAGTATCTGGTCTATACTGTCTTGGATCAGAAAGCAATATTGAATTAAAAATATCATTTATAGATAGTCTTCCCTGAACAACCACCATTGGAACCTTTACTAAGTAATGCAGTCATTAAGTGAGATGTCATATGATAGGGACTTGCAAAACTTTACTGCCAACTTCTCCATTAACTGTTTTCTGGAGCCAGGCATGAAGCAGGCAAATGGCAATCATGTAACAGTGGAGCATTATGATAAGTCGTAAATGCAAATTAGCTGTGAAGTGCCAGAATCTTGACCAAATCACTATAGGGATACTGAGAGAGTTGGAAAGGCAAGTACTTATAAAGTTGCTTTTTCAGTGTTGTCATGATTTCAAACTGTTGCTAAACAAGGAGTTATTAAGTGAGACTACCTGTATCTGGATTTTATTTATATATTTTTTATTTACTAGATTTTTATCCTGCCATTATTATAGTATGGTAATTCAAAAGTAACTCAAAGTTGTGAACATACTTAATAATTGTTTCTCCTCCTATTTTACCCACAACAACAATCCCTGTGAGAGCGGCCCAAAGTCACCTAGTTGGCTTTTACATTGTTTTCACATTAACTTTACACTGTATAAGCAGAAGGTGGCTCAAAGCCATGAGGTTCCTCTTTATAATCATACACAGACAGTCACAAAAACAATATTTATAACACCATAGAACTTTGCCAAAATCATCTTGGTATTTATCTCATACCAAGTGGCACTTTTCCACTTGAATGCCATCACCTTCCTCATTCAGTTTATTTGGGAACTGTTGTTTCTTTTGAAAATAATGATTTTTGAGACATTTGGCACCAATCTTTCAGAAGGTTCTAATCATCCACACAAACTGAAATGTACAAGAACAAACCCTTCTCTCTTTATGATTTACTGTAAGCAGATCTCGTTTTCCCCCTTTCATGTTCCTTTATTTTAAATACATGTAGGGAACCAAATTACAAGTAGTCCTCAGTTTATGACTACACCTGCAGTGACCATTCAAAATTACAAAGTGATTAAATGAGGGGGACCCACATTGCAGTTACCGTATTTTTCGGAGTATAAGACGCATTGAAGTATAAGACGCACCTTAGTTTTGGGGGAGGAAAACAAGGGAAAAAGGCCTCTGCCTCCAAGCAATTTGCCAAACAGCAAACAGCACAGATGATATACACTGTTTGCTGTGTATTTCTGTGCATGTGTGCTTGACTTATAGAAATAGCAAAGAATTGGAGAAATGTACATTATGCCAGAAAGTTTTCTTAAATGTAGTCACACTAACTCTTCCCAATTATTTAAATAGATCTACTCCAAGGTAACTAAACTCTAATACTAAACAGGATACTGTTACATTTCATACTATACTTGTACAGAGCTGTTTAAATTAATTAAAATTTCTGGAAGTATACATTATTCTCTATTATTTAAAAGAAGATACAATAGCACTGGGCCTCTTCAGAGCAAGCATTTATTTTAAAAAGCTTCTTTATTTTGTTAAGTTGTCTAGATTTACAGGGATCTCCAACCTTGGCAACTTCCACAGCCAGCAAAGCTAACAAAGCTGGCTGTTGAATTCTGGGAGTTGAAGTCCACAAGTCTTAAAGTTGCCAAAGTTGGAGATCCCTGGCTCTAGAACAATAATAAAGCAGTCTTTAAAAAGTAAGTCTAATAATTTGAACATTCTACAGACATTTAGTTATTCACTTCCCCCTTTCCATCCAGTTCAGCAAAAAATAAAAATCTGCCTGTCTCTGCCAGCTATTTGCCTTTGTAGTTAGTTTCACTTTCATTTTTCCACATGGCTAATCAGCTGTAGATCGGGGAAACTGCTACTGACTTGCTTGGCTTTACAGGCTCTTCCCTCTTTCCTGCAAGCAGGTAAATTGCTGGAAGACAGAGGCCAAAGGGTGGGGGTGGCTGGGTGGGTGGGGCTGCATTCGGTGTATAAGACGCACCCAAGTTTTCACCCTCTTTTTGGGGGTAAAAAGGTGCGTCTTATACTCCGAAAAATACGGTACATGAAGTCCACATGTTAATGACGATAACAGGGAGTGCCAGGATTGCTGTGTTAAGTAATGCAGTCACACGATGACACGTTTCAGGACTACATTGCTTAGCAATAGAAGTTCTTGTCCCAATGGCCATTATAACAACATGGTGACTAAAGACTATTAGCAAAAACATTATATTAAGCAGTCCTTTGCAATAGTGGTAGCTCCCTTTTAGAAGGCAACCCAGGAAGGGGAAAGAAAAGAAAAAAAATATGAAAATCATATGGTGGTCTTTTTACCTTACAAAAAGCGGACCTAAAACAATAGGTTGCTAAAAATTTGATTAATTGATAAGTAGGAGCATTTACTACTTTAATGTAATGCTTAATAATTTAAGGTAATTATAAAGTCATAATGAAGGGCTATTTATAAAAGTGAATGAATTTTTAATTTTAAAAGTGTTGATAAAAATCTGTCAGTTTAAAGGGACCCAAAAAGTCTCTGGAATTTAGGAAAGAATTAAGCATTTCTTTAAAAAAAGCACTACAAAAAGAACTTCAGTATTTTATAGGCAAAATATCAGTGTCAAGTAAGAAATGTTGGTGGTAAGAAATGTTTTTATCTTAGTTGTTTTAAATTATTCCTCATTGCTATACTTTTTAATTTTATTTACAGATTGTATCCAGGAGAATTTCAAATCCTTATGTGGAAAATCCTCCTAATAAGGTATTGTTACTGTTGCTTCTTTATTTGTATTATTATAGAAACTCTAGTCACATTCCTTCATTGTTTTGAGCTATTTTATACTTAAATGCAGCAGCATTAACTGTGTGAAATGAAATTTTAATATATAATTATTACTGATAACTAACACCATATTTTAAAAGGTTAATGAAATTAAAAGGCACTAGTTTGCTGTGTCTTGCAACTTTTATCTAGTTGTAATGCTATATATAACTCTCTAAACTGCAAAAATTATTGTGTGTCCAATTTATCTTCCTTTAGATTTATGGAGAGGATGCCTTATGTGCTGGAAGAGCTCTCAGAAATGTTTTTCTGTTACAAGCTTCTGCTCTGATAAAAGATAGAATGTCTATGATGGGACTTTGCAGGTAACAGTGTATTTTTTATTTTAACTAAACATCATTTCTGCTTGCTCCTTAATTCACTTGCATTGGATCTGAATTGGTCACCATGCATTTCTGGTTTGGCTGATCTCTTTCCAGGTTGATACTTCTTAATCCAAAGCATTCCTATGGTGCTGTGTAAATACAAAACAGAATAATATGTTGCAATTTGTGGTGGATTAACAATGGGCCGTTAAAAGTTTGCCTAATTTTACATACAGCATAACAGAATTTGGCCACATTCAGAGAAATCATATTGATAATAGTAGTTGCATGTAAAAAAAGATAAATATTTCCCGGATAGTTTATTAGATAAGGTGTTATAAATTGAGCCTGTGAGTCATTATAGAAGATACAATATAGCAGTACCTGAGCTATAGTTTCAATGTCCACAGGGGCCCAATCTCAGCTTGTATGGTATTTTTTTAGTATTAGCCCACCAAAACTGCTGTAGGACGTGTGTTGCAGTATGCTATGATTACTGTCTCTTGGATTTTGGGGATGGTTGTTTGATATAAATATGTCACTGCTTTAAAAGGGGGAGTTTGCCAAAATAAATATTTTTTGGGAAAAGCAGCCCTATCTTGTTGATTTTCAGATCTTTAATATGTTGCTAAGTGCGCTTAGCAACTCATACCCCATCATTAAAAGCACTTCCCTGGAGAAATCAAGATACTAGATTCTCTTTGAACATTATATAGCTATTAGATGGTTTTGAATCAAAGTCAAAGGCATATATTTTTTTAAATCAGCCTTATTGGTAATCCAGCTTTTATAGTCTTTGTTCTGCTCTTTTAAGATTCTACTTTATCTACCTTATTTTTCGGAGTATAAGATGCACCGGAGTATAAGACGCACCTTAGTTTTGGGGGAGGAAAACAAGGAAAAAAGGCCTCTGCCTCCAAGCAATTTGTCAAACAGCAAACAGCACAGATGATATACACTGCTTGCTGTGCATTTCTGTGCATGTGTGCCTGACCCATAGAAATAGCAAAGAATTGGAGAAATGTACATTATGCCAGAAAGTTTTCTTAAATGTAGTCACACTAACTCCTCCCAATTACTCCTCCAAGGTAAGTCAGGATTTAATTCTAATACTAAACAGGACACTGTTACATTTCAGACTATACTTGTACAGAGCTGTTAAAATTAATTAAAATTTCTGGAGGTATGCATTATTCTCTATTATTTAAAAGAAGATACAATAGCACTAGACCACTTCAGAGCAAGCATTTATTTTAAAAAGCTTCTTTATTTTGTTAAGTTGTCTAGATTTACAGGGGTCTCCAACCTTGGCAACTTCAAGACTTCTGGACTTCAACTCCCAGAATTCCACATGGCTGACAAAGCTGGCTGTGGAATTCTGGGAGTTGAAGTCCACAAGTCTTAAAATTGCCAAGGCTGGAGACCCCTGGCTCTAGAACAATAATAAAGCAGTCTTTAAAAAATAAGTCTAATAATTTGAACATTCTACAGACATTTATAATTCACTTACCCCCTTGCATGCAGTTCAGCAGAAAATTAAAATCTGCGTGTCTCTCCCAGCTATTTGCCTTTGTAGTTAGTTTCACTTTCATTTTAGCACGTGGCAAATCAGCTGTAGGTCGGGAAGCTGCTAATGACTTGCTTGGCTTTACAGGCTCTTCCCTCTTTGCTGCAAGCAGGTAAATTGCTGGAAGACAGAGGCCAAAGGGTGGGGGTGGCTGGGTGGGTGGGGTTACATTCGGTGTATTAGACGCACCCAAGTTTTCACCCTCTTTTTGGGGGTAAAAAGGTGCATCTTTTACTCCGAAAAATACAGTATTTGCTGTCAACTAGTGGTCATTCAGATATTTGCAGCTTGTAATCAATATGAAGACTGATAATGTGAAATCCCAATTTAAATTGAGAGAAATTGAATATGGCAGGAAAAGATCGCAGCATTCTTCATTAGAATGAAGAAATACATATTCTGAAGAAATAAAAAAAATGGTATCAGCATAGAAAGATTAATAGAAGACAGTAGTGGATCTTCTAGTCAGAGCTGTGCAAAAGGGGAGACAGTAATTGAAAAATTAAATATGTTCAGTTGAATTGAAAAACTTTATTTTGTGTTGGAATGGAACGATTGGTTTAAGAAGGTTCTGCAAATATCTGTAAAAAATCACAGGGTGGAAGCAAAGAATTAGTCTTTTCCTGATTGAGGAACCAGAAAACCTCCAAGGTCCCTTCCAACTCTGTTATTCTGTTAGCTTAGCTTTCATAGAGATTTTTAGAGATGAGTCGTGGCAGTCATATTAGTTTTAAGAAAGAACCTGTCCATCTCCATTCTGTTTGATTAATCTAATTAATTAAAATATGTAAGATATTTATAATTGATTATAATATATTTAAGCCATTTTTAATATAGAAAATCTTTACTATGGGAAACACAAGTAGAACACAAGTATCATTTTCCTTTTCTTCTTCCCAATAAAAACAAAGACTTGAATCAGAAATAGACAAAAATATACTACTTTTAATAATTTAACATTAATCTGTATGTTAAAGTAACAATACAGCCATTTAATGTTTTAATTTATTGAAAAGAATAAATCAATAGATTTAGAAACATGTTTTCAATGAGAATGATAAACTTGATCAGTTTTGTATAATTTTGAAATTTGGCTATTATTTTTGAAAGGGTCAGTCTCATTTTGACTATACATTTTTATTGGATTAATGTTAGCAGTTTATTCTCCATGCTAGTGGAGACCGCATCCAGGAATGGGTTAACTCTGTCTATTATCCAGTAGGACTGAGTCTGCAAAGTAGATGACACGCCTCCTCCTCCTGTGACTTCCGCTTTTTAGAGTCTTATCTTGGACAAGATGTGTTTTCAGAGCTCCCATTCCTAGATTTCTCTTTGAGAGCAATACTGTAATTTGTATTCTTTACAGCAGTGTGTGTGTGAGTGATTCAACTTTCCGGTGGGAAGGGCTTGCCTGATCCCGCCAAGGGCCGCTTCAGTGGTTGTTTAGGCTGCTGGCTGGCAGTCCTAACAGGGCAGCATTCACAAGAGGCTCCTCCGACATGCTGACCCTCTGGGCTTAATTTGTGGCCATAGCCTGATTGTTTGAGCTGTCGGCTGGCAACACAAGCCTTTTGTGCGCACAAGCCTGGCTCCACAGTGCTTAGAGGGCTAATTGATGGTGGAATAAGAGCATGCAGGGAAGCCGTGCCGCCATTGCCGGGGGTGAGTTTACTTCAACCCACACAGCTACTCCAACCCACGCAGTTCTGAGCCAGTCTTCTATCCCAGGGCTCCGGGAGCCGGCATTAGCCTCTGCCTGTACTCCGGGCACACTGAGATGCTTTAGATCATAGCACATGAGCCTAGCTCCACAGCTACAAGCCGAAGGGGAGTGGAAGCTGCCATTTTGGCTGCAGAGTCAAGGTGGCATTTTGCTTCTCCTTCATGGAGGATCCGGCCCCAGATGGCCTTTGGGCCAGGGGATTTTGCCAGAGCCTCCCGAATTTGGATTCTGCTGTAGCCTCGGCTATTTTATCAGAATAGCCTCCTTCCAATCACCATTTTACAGGCGTATTTCCTCTGCTTTCCCTTGAGGGGGCCTCATGGTTGTAATCCAAAATGGCGGATGCCACTTCTAGCGAGGCAGCCATTTTAGAGGAGACCTCGGCTTCTGCCTCTACAAGCAGCAGGAGCAAGGCTGGCACTTCAACCAGGGCCTCCAAAAGGAAAGCTACTTCAGCGGGATCCCGCGCCAGTAGATCCCATAAATCATCCAAGAGGGCAGATAAGCAAGCCCAGACAAGGCACAAGGCCATTGAAAAAATTATAGCCAAGGACCAAAAGACCATAGCCAAAAAGTCCAGTGGTCATCAAGGGGTTCAGCCTTCAGGCTCTCTTTCCCCTTCTCCCCTCCCAGGGAAACGAGACCAGATCCCTGGGACCTCACAGGCAGCTGCTTTGTCTCCAGATCAACAGTTGGAGCTACCATTTGGTTTGCCCGGCAACAGTGAGGGGTTATTAGGCTCCGCGCCAACATCTAGAGGATCAGTTCCCTCTGGGGCCCATTCCCATCTTCACAGGCCTTCTAGGGCTGAGGCGACATTCACTCCTACCGCTTGCAGGCCTTCGCTCTGATGAGCAGTTTGGGCCTTCTATCCAGGCCAGCATGGGGGCATGGATCTCTGAGGCCATTAAGCAGGGCATTGCAACTGGATTGCAGCAGAGGACATATCTGGGACCTAGTCTTTCCAGTGTCCAGGTGATTCCAGCATTAGAGGAGGAATGTCAAGCCCTGTCCCATACTACTTCTGGACGAGACTCCTCGTTAGGAGAAGGAGTATTCAGAGACTTTGATTTATCTGAGGATGAGGGCCTTACACCTGATCAACTTGCCATTGTTGGTTTATTTCGCCCTCAGCTCTTCAAATCCTTGTTGTTCAAGGCAAAAAACACTACTTGCTTGGGGTCCAATCTGGTGCCTTCTTGGGGTCAGCTGATCCTGCAGATCCTCTCTTTGTAGAGCCCATGGTGGAAACGGAGGAGATTCCGGCGTCCAAACTTTTCCTTGACATTGTTCAGAGGCAGTGGGCCTCCCCAGGTTCAGGACCCAATCCCAGTGGATAAGACAGGTGCGTTTATAATGTGGGACCTGAACTTTCTAATGTTCTTCAGATCCCTATGGTAGACAGCCCCGTGGTGGCTCTGGCTTCCCTCTCCGTAGTCACAGGGGCCCAGAATAAGTTTTAAAACCTGAGGATAAAAGGGCGGAACAATTATTGGTCAAGGCCCATCAGGTGGATGCCTGGGCCATAAAAGCCTCCTCAGTGGCTTCATTTTTTAATAGAGCCTCACTGCTTTGGCTAAGGCAGTTACAGGGCAGGTTACTGGCAGATGACATGAGGTCCCACCAAGATCTGAACAAGGTTATGGCACCTTGGAATTTTCCACGAACACCACGCTTAACATGGCTCGTTTCGTGGCCAAGGCCATTGGGTCTTCAGTGGCCTCCAGATGCCTCTTATGGCTATGACAGTGGCAGGCTGATGCTTGTAATAAATGGTGCTTGGCATCAGCTCCCTTTTCGGGGACCAAGGTGTTGGAATCCTGGGACAAACGAAAAATTTTGCCTTCCATTTCCCGGCGATCAGAGTCACGCCCTGTCCCTTATTATCGTCTTTCATCCTTTTGAGGGCAGGAGGGCGGTTTCAGACCGCAACGATACCAAAGGGCCTTTCCTCCCAGGCAGGGTCAGCTGCAGGACAAGCAGGGCAAACAGAGTAAAAGGTACCCTCCCAAAACATCCTTTTGGGGGGAGGGGTTGCCCCTACCAACATTAGAGAGGACTGCGCATCCAATCCTCCCATCGGGTGTCGACTAGCTCTTTTTGCTGCCTAATGGGAGGAGAACACCCCGGACACTTGGGTCAGGGAGACGATGAGAGCGGGCCTCTACCTAGAATTCCTTTCCTCCTCTCCGAGTTTCTTTCTCCGTTGTCCTATCTCTAAAAACAGATCAAAAAGACTCCTCATGAATTCGGCCATAAAACACCACCTTGATATTTGTGCTATCCAACCAGTTCTGGAGGAGCAACAAGGTCTGGGGTTTTATTCACTCTTGTTCCTCGTTCAGAAGGCCTCGGGGGGCTGGAGGGCGATTCTAGATCTCAAAACCCTGAACCGTCATATTGTTTACTGATGGTTCAAAATGCAGTCACTCCAATCCATTCTAGAGACAGTCAGGAGGGGCAACTTCCTCATATCAGTGGATCTGACAGAAATGTACCTGCACATTCCCATCCATTCCGCCCACAGACACTCCATTTTTATTATGCAGGCAAGCATTACCAGTATCAGGCCCTGCCATTTGGTCTCTCCTCCGCTCCTCGGGTGTTCACCAAGCTTATGGCCACCCTGTCAGGTCACCTTCGCTTCCTTCCCATCCGCATCCAGTTTTACCTGGACGACATTTTGATCCAGTCAACTTCAGAATCCCAGGCCACATGGGACTTGGAGACTACAATTCTCATTCTCCAAAACCAGGGATTCTCCTTAAACAGGGCCAAAAATCACTTGATTCCCACCACGCGAATCCAGCATCTTGGGGCCATCATCGACACGGTCAAATCCAAGGTTTACCTTTCCCAGGAGCGTCTATCCAGTCTGAAGGACATGGCAGCAGGAGTCAGACATGACCGCACGATGACTCTACATCTTCTTTAGCAACTCCTGGGAAAGATGATTCTGTGCATCTCCATCACTCCATGGGCCCAGCTTCACCCCAGAAGTCTCCAGTGATTCCTCCTACCATTTCAGAGGGATGGCAGCAGCACTTCTCTAAGACGTGTCAGGGTCCCATCGGAGGTACTTCGGTCGGTATGGTGGTGGGCTTTGGAAGCCATTTCCAGGGGCAGCATCTTCCAAGAACCACAACGTCTGGTCCTGACTACCGACGCCAGTCTCTCCGGTTGGGGAGCGCATCTGCAGTCTCTCATGACACAGGGTCAGTGGATCCCAGAGGACCTAACGCACAATATCAATTGGCTGGAATTTTGGGCGATCCATTTGGCTCTCAGAGAATTCTGGGACGTGGTCTCGGGTCAACACATCTTAGTCCTCACGGACAACATCGCTGTGAAAGCTCATGTAAATTGCCTGGAGGGTACCCACTCCAAGGCCCTCATGGAGGAAGCCCATCAGCTGGGTCTGTGGGCAGAGGCCAATCTCATGTCCTTTCGGGTGGCACACATCTCGGGGATAGCGAACACACAAGTGAACTGGCTAAGTCATTACACAGTGGAGCATGCAGAGTGGCGCCTTCACCCATCACTCTTCAGAGAGATATCGGACAGGTTTGGTCTTCCCACAGTTGACCTATTTGCCAGCAGGGACAACACTCAACTTCCTTGGTTATTTTCCCACTTCCTGACTCCAGGAGCGGAGGGAGTGGATGTGTTGCACAACCCGTGGTCCCCAGGTCTCCTGTGCACTTTCCTCCCTCTTCCTCTCATTCTGAGAGTCATCCGGAAACTCCTGGAGGAGAGGGCGGAACTCCTGCTCCTGGCCCCCCACTGGTCCAGGCGTCCCTGGTTCGTGGACTTTGTGAACTTGTCTGTTACCAGCCCCTGGAGGATACCCCAGAACAGGATCCATCTCAGCCGGGGGTGCTTGTACATCCAGATCCCCAGTGGTTCCATCTGACCGCTTGGCACTTGAGCAGTGCTTGTTAAGGGGAGGGACAATGTTTCAGCTCGAGTCATCAGAATGATCCAGGCTTCTCGCAGGGCCTCCATTAACAGGATTTATAACGCTACTTGGAGGGCGTTCAGTTTGTGGTGTACAGGAAAGAGGCTTAGGCCCTTAGAGACATTGGTTACCCAGGTACTGGAGTTCCTCCAGGATGGACTTGACAAGGGGATTTCCCCTAATACTATTCGAAGGCAGGTGGCAGCCCTGACTTCTATTTTGACTTGTGGAGCTAAGGATTCCTTATCACAACATCCCGTGGTTTGCCAATTCCTTTGTGGAGCATCCAATCTACATCTGCCCATGGTGCATCGTTATCCCATGTGAGACCTAGTGAAAGTCCTCAACTCGCTCACCCTGAGTCCATTCAAACCACTCAAGAGATGCCAGTCTACACTACCTGTCATATAAGGTGGCGTTCCTCGTGGCTGTAACATCTGCATGTAGGATATCAGAGTTGGCAGCTCTATCCGATCAGATCTTTGTGTGTTCCACTCTGACAGAATGGTTTTACAAGTGAACCCTACTTTCATTCCAAAGATTAACTCTTGGTTTCACAGAGCCCAGGAGTTGATCCTTCCTAACATTTGCCCTCATCCGACTCATCAGTTGGAATGGACATGGCATACATTGGATGTGCGAAGGGCCCTGAAGATTTACATCTCACTGACCTCATCTTTCAGACGGTTGGAGTCCCTTCTGATCTCATTTCAGTCTTCTACCTTGGGATCTAAGATCTCCTCCCCCACCGTGGGGTGGTGGATCAGAGCCTGTATTGCCAAGGCCTATGAGACCCAGGCCTTGCTGCTACTGAGACATGTCATGGCCCATTCTACAAGGAGCATGGCTACTTCAGCAGCATGGGCAACACAGGCTTCAATTGAGGAGGTCTGTCAAGTGGCCACCTGGTCCTCTCTGTCCCCTTTCATACATCACTATAAATTGGACTCCTATGCATCGGCTGAGGTAGCCTTTGGCAGACGTGTGCTCAGGACCTGGCCGCGCCTTCCCAATAGGACAGCCAGCTTTGGTATGTCCCATTCCTGGATGCTGTCTCCACTAGCATGGAGAAGGGGCATTGGTCTTACCTGATATGTTCCTTCTCGTAGACGTGGAGACAGCATCTAGCCCCACTTGGATTGGCATCCGGTCCTGACTTACACCAACATTCTATGAGCACTGGGAGCAACATGCAAGTCTGCATCAACACCTTCACCAAAAAAGCAGAAGTCACAGGAGGAGGAGGAGGTGTGTCATCTACTTTGCAGACTCAGTCCTATTGGATAATAGATGGAGTTAACCCATTCCTGGATGCTGTCTCCACATCTACGAGAAGGAGCGTATCAGGTAAGACCAACGCTCCTAACAGCAACTGTAGAAAATTCTGACTTTTTTCTGGCTAATGAGAACAAATTCTGGCAGTGTTCCAGTTTTGTGTCCCATAGGTTGCCTGTATACCCAAAGTTGGAGCCTTGCCAGAACTCCCTTAAGTCTTAGGTTAGAATAGACAAGCTATGAGGGAATGCAGGAACTAATTTTGGTAGTGATTCAAATGTGAGTGTCAAAGCCACGAGGCTTGCACAGGCAAAAGCAGAGTCCTGTCAGAACTTTCCATCTGTTGTCCTGTCCAGGCAGAATGAGAACAAGTTCTGACAGCGGTCCAAGTAATGTATACACCTGTTGTGTCTCAAATAATCATTCCCAAATAGTGCTTTAATTGCTATTTTAAGGATATTTATTTTAAGGATATTCATTGGAATTACTATTTTCCAAGACCCTAGGAACCATTCAAATGCTTAAAAAGATATGCCACTAGCCTCCTCCAAAGCTGAGTGGTTTTACAGCTAATGAAGGGCCTTTCTTGCAATGCTCACAGTAAGATGCAGCAGTAAAAAAAATACATAAATTGGGATTGCAGCCAACCAGGGTTTCTGTGACAACAGTAAACACTAGCATGTTTCTTTGTAACATATCTGCCTGATTACTGAGACTGAACGTTGCTAAATAGCTGAATTAGAATTGGATCTGGGCTATAAAAGTGTGGCCAATCACTAGAAAGAGATTCAGAAGTCTAATATCTTGCTACTATTTAGTGATTTTTATCTGGATTTTGTTGCCTTACTACAGCATAGTGTTGGATTATGAGTTAGTGTCTAGTGTGTATGTGCAGTGTATATGCATAGAAAAGAGAACAAACCAGTTTAGTTGATCAAATAATTAGGTGCCCAATCAGCAAAAGCATATTTGCACTAGGTAGATTAATCTCATCTTTCATTTGAGTGCTAAATCAAAGAAACCAATCGCTGAGAGTAAATTGTTCACCACTGAGCCAATGTAGGACGTATACTATCCCTCTTCTAATTTTCTTGCAGCTGGTGTCCCTGTTTGGGGCAAGCACTTTTAATTCTGTTGCCAAGCATATTTGCTTCCTGGAATCATGTGGAAAGCTTGTTTCTTCACATTCTTCCCCCTATAACTGCAAACACAAAAGGCAATGAGAAATAGCCAGAAGGGAATAGATATTTTTATGGAATCTTATTTAGCGCACAACATCTGATCAACCTTGTGAATTTAGGCTAGTAGACATTGTGGACAATGTAGGAAGGAGGGAATGATCCATGAGACTCCTGGAGGCAGAGCTGAAGCTATGTCAGACTTAGCTTCAAGCTTTGAGTCATGATCTACAGCAGGCCTGTCAAACCGGTGGCCCATGGGCCGGATAAAGCTGCAGAGGCCATGCTCACCCCAGCTCAGCAAAAGAAAAAAACAAGTGATACATCACGATACGGCCTGCAACATGATCAAGTTTGAAACCCCTGATCTACAGTTTGAAAATCCCCAAATTAGACAATTTTTTTTCTTGTAGCACTCTTAACTATCCAGCTATGAGAAAGTACTCAATTACAATACCTGAAGGCCCCTTATATGGTTGTATAAATTATGAAAAACAAACCAAAAGACAAATTAAGGCTAAAGGATTTATGATGTTCATATATGAACTACCATATTTTTCGGAGTATAAGACGCACCCTTTCCCCCCTAAAAGAGGCTGAAAATTTGGGTGCATCTTATACTCCGAATGTAGCTTTTTTGAAACTTTTTCCCCCAGCCCTAAGGAGGTGCTAACTTGCTACTCCCTCCGAAAAATATTTTTTCAGCCCTAAGTCTTTGGAGGCTTGTTTTCATTGCTACTCCCTCCGAAAAAGATTTTTTCCGCCCTAACCAGGGGATAAAATAATGTGCTGAAGCTGACCAGACTAAGGATGCTAGCCAGATGAATACCTGGTAGGCAGATTTTCCCCCTATTTTCCTCCCCCCAAACTTATACTCTGGTGCGTCTTATACTCTGAAAAATACGGTAAGTTAATCTCAACAGCCATCTCTTTTTGGGTCTTTGTACGGAGTGCTGTAACTATTAGGCCTCTGTAAAAGGTTTGGAGTGGGATTTGCTCCTAGAAAATTCAGCACATCAAGGCGCTCAGCATTTTCTAGATAGATTTTAATTCAACAGCTATTCTAGTAGAAATGGCAGCCACACAGAGATTCAAGTGGCTGTTTTGATAGCTACTTCTTCTGAATATGTAAACTTTATGGCAGATGTAATGCAACCAGTCTTTGGAGTGAACACAATTACACCAAACTGTAAAATTAGATATAAAAGCATGCTCATCATTTGTGTCATCTGGATTCATTAGCTGGATTTCAGTTTAGGTAAGTGTATTTCATCGTGATATGAATCAAAGTACAATATATGTTTATTCAAACGTAAGCCTGACATGAGCGCTTTCTTGTAAATGCTTCAGGATTACAACTTTGGTCTTTGTTTTGTTAGGCAAAGTTGCATCGGATCTGAACTGGTAGACTGGCTTTTGAAGTGCTGCACTTTCATTAGCAGCAGATCTACAGCAGCTGGTATCTGGCAGCTACTACTGAATATGGGAATTGTGTTTACAGGTCAGTTTTACAGTTGCAAGTCCAACCTGTTGTGCAAAGCATTCGATTTCTCTTGTTTTCCTCTTTATTGGAGCATTAGATTTACAATATATACAAAAGAAATTAGAAAAAAAGAGGGGCATTATTTTGAAAATAGTCTCCCTTTATCATACATTTGTATCTGTCACATTCTGGATAATTACAATGATATGTTTGCTAGATATTTATGCCCATGAAAGTACATGCCAGATAATATATATCACCCTGGTTATTTTTAATCATCTTTTTCTGGACATTATTTCCATTAAATTTCTAAAATCTGGATAGCAGTTTCACTGTATGCTTATGGTATTTGAAAATATTTTTTTTGACTGAATATGCATTCCTTTTCCTATTATTTATCTCTTCCTCCTCTTCAATCATTTTTAATGATACTTTTTGATAGTAAGGCCCTTTGGGGAAGGCAGCTTGTATTCTTGTATTCAAAGGTGGCAGGCATGTCCACACACATAAATAAATATATAGCTTTGATATATATCTGTGTTCGCCTTTTTTCACGTGTTACCATATTTATCATGGACCCATCCAGCCATTGCTAAGTCTGGCCTCTCCATCCACCACCTTTATTTATAACTGAACCGCTTGTTCATCTCTCCTCTATATCTTTTTACATTGGTTCTTGTTATGATGTTTATCTTTTCTTCAGGTAGCTCAATATGACTTGCTTAATGTAATGTTTCATTGCTTTTTATGGAGTACTGTGCTTCCTGTACTCTGTAAGGCTTTGAATCTTGAAAAACACTTAAGGTATCTTCACTAACATGGGAAGTTTTTGCAACACAGGGCTTGCATAGAAATATAATTAATGCAGATTCATCCATCAGCATATTTGTTGCATGAGTTTTTTGTTAACATGGCTTGTTGGCTGAACAGAGTGCTCTATAATAATGTTATTCCTAACTCGCATCTTGTAATGAATAAATCCAGTCTTCATAGGTAGTTTATCATGAAAGAGTTTTTCAGAAAATGAAATGTTTTTTTTAAAGAGGCATAACTCATTGATAGTGTGATAAGTAGTAAAATGCTATTTGGGGAAAGCTGCACTGGTCTTCTACCTACACAAAAACTTGTGAAGAAATAATTGGTTGGCATATGTATATTGGTCTTTGCCATCTTCTTCAAATTGACTACATAGACCAGTAGGTTTCTGAGCCATAGCCATTTTAACACATGTGAACTTCAACAGCCAGAAGTCTCTATCCCAGGGGTGAACTCCAGCAGGTTCTGACAGGTTTGGGAGAACCGGTAGCGGAAATTTTGAGTAGTTCGGAGAATCGGTAGCAGAAATTTTGAGTAGTTCGGAGAACCGGCAAATACTACCTCTGGCTGGCCCCAGAGTGGGGTGAGAATTGAGATTTTGCAATATCCTTCCCCCAGGAGTGGGGAGGAAACGGGGATATCTCCATGCTCGTGGAGACAGCATCCATGCAAGGGTTAACTCCAATCAGGACTGAGTCTGCAAGTAAATGACACGCCTCCTCACTCTGTGACTTCCGCTTTTAAGACTCAGTTAGTCCTTGGACATAGACGTGGGTTTCAAGAGATCCCATACTTGTTGCTGTTCTTTTTTGTACCTGTAACTTTAAGGAAACATTTCCTTTTGCTCAGAGTGTTTGCTGCTTTAGTGCCGGCGAGAAGGGCTTGTCTGACACTGCCGAAGACTGCTCTAGTGGTGGCTAGACTACCAGGTGGTAGCCCTAGCAGGATAGCGTGCATGAGGGGCTCCTCCACCATGCTGATCCTTTAACGAGCTGAAAGGGGTGAGCTAGCCACCTGTGATTGTTTGTTGCTGATTCAGCCTTCCACCCACGAGTTTCCGCTCTGCAGCGTCTGAGGCTCCCTGGAAACTATTATTTATTTATTTATTTTGTTATTCTTATATGCCGCCCAACTCCCGAAGGACTCAGGGCGGCGTACAACATAAGAGATACAAGAATAGACAAAATTTCAACAATTTAAAAACAGTACAAAATTTAAAAAAAAACAGTATAAAAGCAACAACAACATCCATCCATTCAACCACATACATACTTGGGGGGTAAGCTCAAATGGTTAAGCTGTCCCCCCCACCTGCAGGAAGAGCCAAGTCTTAACGGCCTTTCGGAAGGCCAGCAGAGTGGGGATGGTTCGGGTCTCTGGGGGGAGTTGGTTCCAGAGCACGGGGCCAGCCACAGAGAAGGCCCTCCCCCTGGGGCCCGCCAGCCGGCATTGCTTGGCCGACGGGACCCGGAGGAGGCCAACTCTGTGGGCCCTAACCGGTCGGAGGGAAGTATGCGGCAGAATGTGGTCCCGGAGATATCCTGGTCCTAAGCCATGAAGGGCTTTAAAGATGGTGATCAACACCTTGAATTGGACCCGGAGACCGATGGGCAACCAATGCAGCTGGCGGAGAATCGGTGTCACGTGGGTGTACCTCGGCACACCCACCACAGCACGCGCAGCCGCATTTTGCACCAACTGAAGTCTCCGGATACTCTTCAAGGGTAGCCCCATGTAGAGCGCATTGCAGTAGTCCAAACGCGAGGTGACAAGGGCATGAGTGACCGTGAGTAAAGCCTCCTTCTCCAGATATGGCCGCAACTGGTGCACCAGGCGAACCTGTGCAAAGGCCCCCCTAGCCACAGCAGAAAGGTGATGATCTAATTTTAGCTGTGGATCTAGGAGGACCCCAAAGTTGCAGACCTGGTCTGAGGGAGTCAGTTTCGCACCCTCGAAGACCAAGGAGGGACAGTTATCATGGTCCTTAGGGGGCATTATCCACAGCCACTCGGTCTTGTCGGGATTAAGTCTGAGTCTGTTCCTCCCCATCCAGATCTTAACGTCGTCCAGGCATCGGCACATTACATCAACTGCCTCCCTGAAGTCAGACGGGGTGGTGATGTACAGCTGGGTGTCGTCAGCGTACTGATGGAAACACACCCCATGCCTGCGGATGATCTCACCCAACGGTTTCATGTAGATGTTAAACAGGATGGGCGAGAGAACCGACCCCTGGGGCACCCCACATAGTAGGGGCCTGGGGGACGATCTCTGCCCTCCTGCCAACACCGACTGCATCCGATCGGCGAGATAAGAGGAGAACCACCGCAAAACGGTGCCTCCCACTCCCAACTCGCCGAGCCGATGCAGAAGGATACCATGGTCGATGGTATCGAAAGCCACTGAGAGGTCAAGTAGCACCAGGATGGAGGAGTTCCCCCCATCCCGGGCCCGCCAGAGATCATCCATCAGAGCGACCAAGGCAGTTTCTGTACTGTAGCCACGCCTGAAACCCGACTGATAAGGATCTAGATGATCTGTTTCATCCAGGAGCTGCAGAAGCTGGGTCACCACCACCTTCTCTACAACTTTACCTAGAAAAGGTAAGTTGGAGACTGGACGGTAGTTTTTCAAATCGGCTGGATCCAGGGAAGGCTTCTTCAGGAGGGGTCGCACCACCGCAGCTTTTAATGACTGCGGTACGGATCCCTCTCGCAAAGAAGCGGTGATCACCGCCTGGATCCAGCCGCGTGCCACCTCCCTGCTGGCCGAGACCAGCCAGGAGGGGCACGGGTCCAATAAACAGGTGGAGGTACCCATCGCTCCCATAGCCCTGTCCACATCCTCGGGAGAAACAGGCCCAAACTCTTCCCATAATGGTGGACTAAGACTCGCCCCTGTCAACTCTATGGACTCTGCCATGCCAGAGTCCAAATTTGACCGAATCTGAGCGACTTTATCCGACAGAAACTCAGCGAATTCCTCAGCTCTGCCTTGTAAGTGTTCCTCGCTCCCCCCTTTTGCAAGGAGGGAGCGAGTCACCCTAAACAAGGCGGCTGGACGAGAATCTGCGGACGCAATAAGAGCGGAAAGATAAGATCGTCTTGCCGCCCCTATCGCCACTAAATAAGATCTGATGTAAATTCTTAATAGTGTTCGGTCAGACTCGGTCTTTTTTTTCCTCCAGCGGCGCTCCAGACGTCTCTTCTGGCGTTTCATCTCCCGGAGCTCCTCAGTAAACCAGGGAGCTTTCCGGGATCCACTGCCACGGAGAGGTCGCTTAGGCGCAATTCGGTCTAACGCCCCTGATGCAGGTGTTCTGAAGCCGGATTAAGCTTGGAGCGATGAGTCCGTTCTGATCTGCTGTTTTTCGGGTAGCGCACGAGCTCGGCTCCGCAGCTACAGGCATTGGAAGTGAGAAAGGCATACTTTTTTATTGCGGCCGCCATTTTGTTTTTGGCCGCCAGTGCTTGCAGGAATGGGATTAGCCTGCCTGTTGAATTCTCCCTGCAGCTTGTTTAGCCTCTGCCTGCATCTGCAGCTGGCTCATAGCCTCTCCCTCCCCCCTCCTTCCACCCTCCTTTTTAGTTTTGCTGCCTTCTGGGTCTTGTTTGCCTGTGCCACATGGAGTAAATCAAGATGGCGGATGCCACTTCTTCCAGGGCAGCCATTCTGAGAGGGAATTTGTCTCCTTCCTCTTCAAGCGGCCACAATCATTCTGGAGCCACCACTAGGGCCTCCAGGAAGAGTGCAACATCTGGGGAATCTCGATCAGGCCACTCCCACAGATCTTCCAAGAGGGCAGACAAGCAGGCCCAGAGTAGGCACAAGGCTATTGAGAAGGTCATAGCCAAGGCCCAAATGGCTTCTTCTCACAAGCCTAGTGGGCATCAGGAGCTGAGACCCTCTACATCTCTCTCCCTCTCTCCCTCCTATCCAGAGGGAACAAACCCCTGTGGTCTCTTAAGATGTTGCATTACCATCTGAAATCTTGAGGCAGCCTACTTTGGATTTGCCTGACAACAGTGGGGGTGTGTGATTGGGCCTTGTACCCTCATCCAAGGTCCTCGTTACAACAGAGGCCCAGGTGCATTGCAGTAGGAGTTCTAGACCAGAGGCCACCTTCACTCCAACCTCTGCAGGCATTTGTTCTGGGGAACAATTTGAGCCTTCTGTCCAGGCCAGTATGAGAGAATGGATGGTTGAGGCTATTAAGCAGGATATCACTGATGCCTTACACCAGGGTTCTTACAGAAGACCGGGTTCCCCCAGGCCACAGAAGCATGGCCAGGTCCTTCCTAGTATTGGGGGGGGGGGAGGACCAATTTAGAGAGGAGGTTTTGTCTCCTCATCTGAGCGGGCTGTCTCTTTAGGTGAAGAGGGCAAAATTAGGGAGTTTGATTTGTCTGAGGATGAGGGACTTCCGCCCGATTACCCTTCAACTGGGGGATTGTTTCATCCTCAACTTTTTTGATCTTTGCTTTACAAGGCCAAAGCCACCACCCAGTTGGGATCTGAACCTGGCTCCTCTGTTTCAGCATCGGGGTCATTTAGTCTAGCTGACATCCTTTTTGTGGAACCTGTGGTTGGAACACAGGAGATTCCAGCTCCCAAAATGTTTCTTGATCTGGTTCAATGGCAGTGGTCCTCACCAGGTTCAGGCCCCAATCCCAATAGCATTGAGAAATGCTTTTACAACTTGGGGTCTGGCCTTTCTAACATCCTCCAGATTCCCTCTGTTGATGGTCCAGTGGCAGCTCTGGCTTCCCCTTCAGTTACTACCGGGGTCCCAGAGGAGGCCTTGAGGCCTGAGGACAAGAGAGCCAAACAATTGCTGGTCAAGCGCCACTTGGCCAGTACTTGAGCGTTGAAGGCTTCCACATCTGCCTCCTTTTTTAACAGAGCTTCATTGCTTTGGCTCCGACAGCTACAGGATAGACTCCCAGCAGATGACACTAGGTCACATCACGATCTCAACAAGGTTATGGCTGTCTTGGAATTCTCAGCTGATGCCATGCTCCATGTGGCCCATTTTTTGGCCAAGGCTATTGGTAGCTCAGTGGCTTCTAGATGTCTGCTTTGGCTGAGGCAGTGGCAGGCCGACGCCCGTAATAAATGGCGTTTGGCTTTGGCTCCCTTTTCGGGTTCTTCCTTGTTCGGAGAGACTTTGGAGCCTCTTCTCATAGAATCCTGGGACCACGTGGAGTGGCACCTGCGACCATCGCCATTCGAGGAAATTTCAGACAGATTTGGCCTTCCCTCAGTGGACCTCTTCGCCACCCAGGACAACATGCAACTATCCTGCTTCTCCCACTTCCCGACACCTGGCACAGAGAGGGTGGATGCCTTGCGCAGCCCTTGGCCTCCCGGTCTGTTGTATGCCTTTCCCTCTCTTCCCCTCATTTCCAGGATTCTTCGGAAGCTTCTAGAGGAGAGAGCAGAGCTTCTCCTGTTGGCACCTCATTGGCCCAGATGCCCCTGGTTCGTGGACCTCATCAACCTGTCAGTGGCCAGGCCATGGGCCATTCCGCAGAGCAGGGTCCATCTCAGCCAGTGGGCACTAGTTGACCCGGACCCTATTGGTTTCATCTAACAGTTTGGAGGTTGAGTGGCGCTTGCTGAGGAAAGACAATCTTTCAGATGACATCATCAGGACTCTCCAGGACTCTCGCAGAGATTCCACCAACCGGATTTACGATGCCACCTGGAGGGCCTTTTGTTCTTGGTGTGTTACGCTAGGCTGTTGTCCTTTGGAAGCCTCTGTCAACCATGTCTTAGAGTTCCTTCAGGCTGGCATGAACAGAGATCTCGCTTCCAACACTCTTTGCCAGCAGGTGGTGGCTCTATCATCTATCCTAACTTGCGGTGCCAAGGATTCATTGTCACAACATTCAGTAATTCGGCAGTTTCTCCGAGGAGCAACCAAGCTGCGACCTCCTGTGGTTCATCGCTATCCCATGTGAGACTTGTCTAGGGTTCTCGATTCCCTTACTCCCTTAGTCCTTTTGAACCTATTCTGGAGTCCACCTTACGACACCTATCCTACAAGGTGGCTTTCCTGGTGGCAGTTATGTCAGCTTGCAGAATCTCTGATTTGGCTGCACTGTCCATTCGTTCTGATTTCTGTGTGTTCCACCCGGACAGAGTGGTCCTGTGCCTGGGTGCTACCTTCATTCCCAAGATTAACTCCTGGTTCTACAGAGCCCAGGAGTTGGTTCTTCCGAACTTTTGTTCTCGCCCGGTTCATTGGCTCGAACTGAGGTGGCATACACTGGATGTTCGTAGAACACTTAAGGTTTACATTGCTCATACTTCTTCATTTTGTAGATCTGAATCTCTTTTTGTCTCCTTTCAACCTTCTTTGATGGGTTCCAAGATTTCCTCCTCCACCATGGGCTGTTGGATTAGGGTCTGTATTGCCAGGGCCTACAAGGCTCAGGCCTTGCCTCCACCTCAACACATCACCGCCCATTCTACCAGGAGTGCGGCTACTTCGGCAGCTTGGGTGACTCAAGCTTCTCTGGAAGAGGTCTGTCGGGCGGCTACATGGTCTTCGCCTTCTCCATTCATATGACATTATAAACTGGACTCATATGCTTCGGCGGAGGTGGCATTTGGTCGACGAGTTCTTCAGTGTGTTCAGTCGGACCAGGAATTGCAAGACCAGGCTGCTCCCTCCCACTAGGACAGCCAGCTTTGGTATGTCCCTTGCATGGATGCTGTCTCCACGAGCATGGAGATGGGGCGTTGGTCTTACCTGATACTCTCCATCTCGTAGCCATGGAGACAGCATCCATCCCCGCCCTGATGGCGGCCGGCCTTGCCCTTCGAGGGTTTTCTCAGCAACGTTAGCACCACGTCTGTCTGCATTAACGCTTTCATCAAAAAAGTGGAAGTCACAGAGTGAGGAGGCGTGTCATTTACTTGCAGACTCAGTCCTGATTGGATAATAGACGGAGTTAATCCTTGCATGGATGCTGTCTCCACGGCTACGAGATGGAACGTATCAGGTAAGCCCAACGTCCCTTTGCAGTATCCTTCCCCTGGAGTGAGGTGGGAATGGAGATTTTGCAGTATTCTTCCCCTGCCACACCCATCAAGCCATGCCCACCAAGCCACACCATGCCCACCAAGCCACACCCACAGAACCAGTAATAAAAAAAATTGGATTTCACCACTGCTCCAGCCAACATGCTGGAGGTTGCTATGGTTGAAAAACATGATGTAAACCCACTCATGTTATTTTTCTTGCAGTGGTTTGGAAGTGTTGTTGCCCTTTGGTTTATGCCATTTTCAGAATATTTGTTTTCTACCTTTTTATCTAGTCTACAGCACTGGAATTCTTGGGGAGGGGGTCCGCCATACAAATATTCCCCCAACTCTGTATAGTTTTCAAGTTTATATACAAATTGTCTTTCCACTTGATGAATTGTAGACTAAAGTTGCATGTATATATTTGACTTGTGATAATCAGGAAAGAACCATTTCTTTAAATATATATATATATATATAATCATTTTCTTTTCTTTTCTTTAAACAGTGGATAAGCAGATATATTTTCTAGACAGGTATGTTTTCTACCAGTTCTCATCTGATGAATGCACATACCTATTCTGTGAATATGAAGGAGAAAAAGGATGGAAAAATGGTGTGAAATTTCTATTGAAGATGGTGCCTGTTACTTCTCCAAGGATTAATATGTGTAAGCCGTAAGTATATTTTTATCAGTTACTGACTGGCTTGCTTCACATATACATTATATGTTTTGAATTTTACAGCATGTTATGAGTCCATTATGATTTACCTTTTCAAACACTTTAATAAAATTTAAAAATATTGCAAGTAATTTTTTTTTAAAAAAACTAAATCACTAGTGTGAAATATATATATATATAAGTACCATTGTAAAAATGACTATACTGTATTTAGGTTTATAAAAATAATTCTAAACCATTATGTTAAAGAGTATTTTTTTCTTATGATTTAGCTTTATGTAGGAATCAAAGTATAAACTTAACACTTAACATTATATATGAACAGGATATTTGCTTGTGAATAGCAATAAACCCTATTATTTTACTTTTTGCTTTCTACATTTTATAAAGCCCGGTGCTACTTATGTGTCTTCGTAATCAAGTATATCATAGTATCTAACAAGCATGCATTGTGTTTTCCCACATTTTAAAGCTATTTTAGTTAAACCAAAAGGTTACTATCTCGGTCTCAATTAGGAGTTAGTTTTGCATTAAGTGATGGGCAAAAGACATCAAACCTAATATATAATTAGGTATACAGATAACACTAATGTCATAATCGAGGCTGTTTAGTTTTGGCTTAATTTGACTTGTGACCTCAACTTGTACCATCACCATAATATAAATCTGTATTATTGTTATTTAATAATCTTGATGAAAGAATCTATGAGTTAGGACAATATGTGAGCTTTATCACATCATGCTACGTTAAAATAGTGACAAATTAAAAAGCAAGACTGTTAAAATGATCAGTGGGTAATGATAAATAGAGAGGACATCAGAACATGAGAGTTAAAAGAAATCTCATAAGAAACATACTGATGGGAGTAAAACTGAGATTAAAACATCAGATACAGTAATCTGCTGGGTTTCTTGTATTTTATGTCATGTGTCCACTGGAGGCAAAGTCAGTGGCTTTCTTGATTCCATCTGTTGATCACAAGAAGCTAATAATTGAGGTTTATAACTTTAATTCTTCTTCCTTGAAATTAAACTGAAGAGTTCATTTCCTTGGGGTGCCATTCTTAAATTAAAGTTGCTGTTCAGTTATGACATTCAAGGAAACATAATAACAAGCCTACAACATTATATTTTCTTAATCTAAACATATTTGATAAAAATAAAGGCATTAGTTGTACTGGTGTTAGGAACATTTGAATCATGTATATTATTTATGTAGCCATCCATCTTATATCAAGCTCTGGGCGGTTCCCAATCAGCAATTAGAACACCAATAACAAAATAATATAATATATAAATATATTAAAACCATAAACATTAAAAAAACCCTCTAGTACTAAAGCTAACTTTCAACATACAGTTCCTCATAAAATCCTCTCATCCACCATATCTCTTCCCAACACCTATGGGAAAATCCAGGACTTCAGAGTTTTTTGGAAGGCTAGGAGGGTAAAGGCCTGCCAAACTTCAAAAGAAAGGGTATTACACAGGGCAGGGGCTGCTATGAAAAAGGCACACTTCCTAGTTCCCATAATAAGGTAATGTTTAAGAGAAGGGATTAGGAGCGTGCCCACCTATCTGATCTGGTAGAATGGGTAGATGTCCTTAGGAAGAAGCATTCATGCAGATAACCTGACGCTGTGTTGGGTTTTAAAGATGATAACCAGAATCTTGAATTGTACCGGGAAGGAAAATGAGAGCCAGTGCAGTTTGCATAGCAGAGATATTACATTGGCAAACCTAAGCATTATGTCTTAGTCATAGCAGTCTAATTCTCTGTTTTCCTGTGCCTTCAGGGAATTCAGACCAATCTTATACCTCAGATGTACTATGAGCTTTTATTTGCTTTTTGTTTCAAAAGGGATAACAGAAGAATAGAAGAAACAGCTGAAAACAATGCAGAAATTCTTGCTCGTCTCACAGCAGCAGTAAGCCTTTCTTAAAGATTAATTTGTGGGATGATTTTAATCAGTTACTTAAACAATTCATTTCTTGTATTTGTATCTGGATTGTAAATCCTCCACTACTGATTAGCAGTGGAAAAGGAAACAGCAATAGTAATTAATATTACTTGTAGAACAGTGCTAGTTATTAAAATCAAGAAACTCAGGGTAAGTGTAGCTAAAATGCGAAGCAAGATTATTAAAAATCTTCGGAGAGTAAGATATATTTACTGAAGTTGGGAGATATTTTTGAATAATAGAATATGAAATACATGTCACTTGTTTAGAGTATTTAAGGCATTGCTAAGAAAGATTTTTCTCAGAGGTCCCACTGAATTCAAGCCAATTAAAGAGGAACTGGGCACGTGCAACTGGTCTGCATTAGCCTGGAACATCTTTGCCAATTCTGACTTTAAGCTCCCAAGCTCCCAAAATATCTTCATTTGGCAGCACATTATTCAGCTCTCTGCAGAAGAGTGTGCAGGAAGACCAGACATTAAACTATTAATTCAGACTCCTATCCACATGAAAATAAACATTAATACCAAGAATTAGACTAAGACATCTGAAAATGACCACTGTGGGCCAGTATTTCTGCTGTATTGTTTGTTTAATTTCAACTGAAATCAAGGTTTAATAATTCAGCACTTGTTCCATGCAAACCCCATTTAACAATTGAGTGTATATATAAGCAAAACCCCAACAGAAAGAGTAAAGAAATATCCTGAGCTATGTGTTTTGTAAAAATGATACACTTAAAAAAAACATTGTTTAAAACAGATACAGTTTTTTTTCTGTTCATCAATCAGCAGCATTAGAAGCCATGTGCACAAGAGAATGTGCTTAACTTTCATAAATAAATAAATGTGCTTAACTTTCATAAATAAAATAGCTTTCACCCTCATGACTGCTGTTTTGGATTATGGTGCCCTTCATCCCTGATAGTTGATCAGTCATGCTGGTGTTGTAGAAATTGTAGTGTTTATTTTTAAACATGCTTATAATGATCTCTTTGATTTTAAATAGCTTTGAAATACACTGTCCCCCCCCCCTTAGCATGTAGACTGAATTGTTTATTTTTATTGCTAGATCTGTCAGTAATGTCTCATTAACAGAATGAAGTATTGCAGACTTTTTCCCTTAATGCATCAGAGAAACTCTTTATTTTGTAATTTTAATTAAAGAGATAGTCCTGCTAACTTTGCCCATTAATGGTTATCTTGCCACCCTTTCATTTTTTAAAAAACTAAAATTTCAATGCTGCATTTGTTAAATGTATATTTTAGTCCTAATATTGAAGGGAAAGCTAGATATAAACATTTTAAAATAAAATTGAACCAATTGAGGATGATTTTTTTTTCATGAAAGGTAAGGGAATAAACTGTAATTGCATTATAAAACTAAAGAATACATTATTTAGTAATTATGCAAAAGGAACCTTTGTTTAGAATAGGTAGCAGCAGAATAGGCAATATAATGAGCACTTAATGAGATCTGGAGGCGTCTAGGCTCAAAAATTTGGAGAACAGCTTATTTCTTATTCCTGTCATAGATATTTATGTCAGAATTGGGCAGAAAAATTAAATACTGCAGAACTGATCGTGCAGTCTTGGTCCAAAATGGATCAGAGATTGCTCAATAGAGTAATGTTTTATAAACTTGGCAACTTGTGGATTCAGGTTCAAAAATTTTCAGTCAGAATCCTGGTTGGGGAATTTTGGGAATAGAAGTCTACACAATTTTTAGTTGCTGAGCCTGAAAAACATTGCATTACATTACATTACAAGATAATTGCATTACGCTAATCAGTACATTCAATAAAATTAGGGAACTGCTTTCATATCAGCCTGAGAAGGAATGTTAGGGAAGAGGAGGTGACACTGCCCTGACACTTATTTTTCTTAATTGCTTACTAATTTATAAATCAGAAACTGGTAAAGTGGTCCTCAGGTATTGTTGGGTTTCAAGTTCCATAATTCCTCACATTTTGCTATGATTAAGAGCTGTGGTGGTGCAATGGTTGGAATGCAGTACTGCAGGCTACTTCTGCTGACTGCCGACTGCCTGCAATTTGGCAGTTCGAATCTCACCAGGCTCAAGATTGACTTAACCGTCCATCCTTCTGAGGTCGGTAAATGAGGATGCAGATTGTTGAGGGAAATATGCTGACTCTGTAAACCACTTAGAGAAGGCTGTAAAGCACTATAAAGTGGAATATAAGTCAAAGTGCTATTGCTATTTTAAGAGCAGATTTAAATTAAAGCTCAACAAAATCTGAAGAACCACATAGTGGTCTTTCATGGCATGTTAGGCATAGCAATCTCTAGTTGATCTTTATAGTCAGTAAAGCAGTGCCACTGCATAATAAAATCTAAATGTTTAGAAGATGATTAAATAGTAAATTGATTAATAATAACAATGGCAACTATGATGGGCTGCTCCTTGATACTTCTCAGGCTGATATTACTATCCTATTACACATCCAAGCCATCAGACGCACAGAAACAGAAGGAAAAAGCTAAATCATTAAGGCACATTGTGAGACAAGACTTTTGCCAGCTGCAAGATATTGGAAATAAATTGTGAGATGTTATGAGGGAGCAGATCAGCAGAAGCCATTAATGGTGTTTGGAAAGCAGTGCAGTGCTATGGCCCAGATTTAGAGCATCACTTGGGCCATGAAGTATTTCCTGAGGTTAATGGCTTTGGACTGGTGGCTGCCATTTCATGTCTCTTTTTTTCTCCCTGACTTACCGTATGTGCATCTATAGATGGTCAATAGAGACAGATGGTACTCCAAAGAAGGCTTTATCTTGATTATAGAAAGTCTGAGCTTCTTCAGTTGGTCTCTACTCTAGGAAAACTCTGTGACATTCACGTTGCTCTGAAAGTTGTTTCAGAACAGTTGTATGCTGAATGAGTCTTGTAAACACTGACAGGATTCATAAGTGCAGTTACTGACAGCAAAGACTTTGGATCCCATTGGCTTTAGTCGTTATGTCTTCTCACTAAAAATTTCAAAAGGCCATCTTTAGAATTGGAATTTGATTTGGAGTCAGAGGGCTATACCTGGGTGACATTAGGATTCCCATTGTTATTTGAATTTTGAATGAGAATAGCATGGGGGAGTAGGTGGAAGTGGGGTTAGAGGGCTGATTGAGGGGCTTCAAATTCTGGAAATATTTTGACTGATTTGGCCCTGGTACTAGATGGCAGAGATTTTTGGGCTGTAGGGGGCGATGCGGTCCAGGATGGGCTTTAGTGAAATGAAAAATGAGTGAAATGAGATTATAATTGGCACGAAGAGGTAAAATGGAACACTGAGACCAGGCTATCCCTGGAGAAGGAGGGTTTGATAGCGCTTACTAATCCCCTCCCTCAGGTTCTTAGTCTTCTTCACAAGAACCAGGGATTCTGGCTTGTCAGTTGCAAAGGATCAGAATCATTCGTTAAGTAGTGGCACAGAAAACTTATTCAAGCCTATACACAAGAATCTAGTTAACTAAAGATCAATGCTAAACTGGTGCCAGATAAGTGTCAACAGAATTCAGGAAGGGTTGACTTAGACTCTTAAGCTGATGACATACTTAATTCTGCCCCCTAACTCTGCCAGCTTTTCTCTTACATCACCATTGAATGCCAGGTTTCTCTGTTTAAAAAAAACACCAAAACCCACCCACAATTTAATTGTGGATGGGAGGCTACCTCTGTTTTTTATTTCAAAAACCTGGAGGAGGGGCCAGTAACTCTAGGGAGTCTGATCCTGGGATTTCAGGTTTAGCATTAACTGAGATCCCAAGATATCGTAGAGGGGTAGTTGCAGAGGTGGGTTCCTGCCGGAGTTGCCCGGTACACAGCTCCGGTAGGGAGCGGTGGATTTCGCAACCGCTCCGGAGCCGTCTCTGCCGGTCCACCCGGCGTGTTGCCATTTTTTCCGGTGATTTTCGCTGATTTTCGGGCGATTTTGCTTCTGCGCATGCGCGGAAGCAAAATCGCGCCAAAATCTTGCGAGGGGACACGCGCGAGATATTTCGGCGAGATTTTGCTTCTGCGCATGCTCGGAAGCAAAATCGTGCCCAAATCTCATGCACGCGCGCATCCCCTCACGAGATTTAGGCACGATTTTGCTTCTGCGCAGAAGCAGAAGCAAAATCGCGTGAGGGGGTGCGCACGCGTAGTGAGCGCGCCCCCCCAAACCGTGGAGATGCGCGCGCATGGCTCCGGCAGTGAGGTAAGTGAGCAACCCGCCCCTGGGTAGTTGTAATTATCTGCATGACTCTGTCAAGGCTGTTCAACCTAATTGTTGAGGTGATGATCTTGTTTGCCAGACTGGGAATGTTAGGACACGTTAACCAGGCTTCCCTGGTGAGGAATCTGGAGTGGGCCAGATAACTATGGACCTGATGCAGAGGGGCATTGAATTTGGGTCCTTATCATGGATAGTTCACACACTAATGGCTGCCGAGTTTAATGTACAACACTTTCTGCTGTGAAGAAGGATCTGTTAGATCAGTCTGTCCCAGATCCTTAAAGAATTATTGGTTTTTCAGATGGTTCTTAGGAACTGAGTCTCTGATGGGCAGTTTGATTGAGACTATGATCATTAGTTAAAGGGACAACTAAGATGTTTGACCAGATTTCAGTAACTCTCTTCTCATGGATCCTTGGTTAACTGAGAAACTCAGCAACTTGAAGTTGCAGAGGGCATGGCTATCCCCATACTCTTTTCCTTCCATTCTTTTAGGTTGCTACTCTTTCAAAGTTCAGAAAAACAGTTAAGACATTATTATTCTAAGTGCATGCTGTGTTTGAACATTTAAATTACCAGACTTGTGTTTTTGTACACCTTTCTTTTGAATACAGTATTCTTTTGATACTGTATTTAGTTTACTTTAGAGAGAGTTTATTATTGTTTTTGAGGATGGTTTTTGCTTGGTGGTATTTTTGATTGGAAGTTGCCCAGAGTCTTCAGGGAATGGGAAATATAAAAATAAAGTAAAAAATGCATTTATTTGTTTAGACTACTCCTATATGGAATCAATAGACTGGGCTTTCCAGAAGCACATAGTCATTTGCTAAGTTAAGCGCTGTTAGCCAATAATAATGTAAATATAAAATATTAATTGAATTGTAGCTACATAAAGTAAAATAAAGGTTTATGTATAACTAATATGCCTGTGTGAGTGATGTAGCTCTTCAACTTGAACTTTTCATTTTTTTCTTTCTCCAGTTCAGGGTCTACTTTTGGTTATGTACATTTAAAAGTCCTTTTTTCTAAGTACTTATTTCTTGATGAGTCAGACTGAAATCTGTAAATAAAGGAAATGCATGTTCTCTCCAAACAATAGAAGGGTGAGGAACTGTTCAATGAGAACAGCTGTGTTGAATAATGCCAAGTTAGTTCAAGTGCAGGAAATAACTGCAGAGGTGCACTTTTGGTCAAAGATAGTTTATTTCAGCTAATTAAAATAATATGTAAAAGTTGTACATAAGGCAGTGAATGATGTTAGGAGGTCAGGAAACTGCTAAAAGTGTGTGTGTGTGTGTGTGTGTGTGTGTGTGTGTGTGTGTATGTGTATATATATACATATACATATACATATGCATATGCATATGTATATGTATATGTATATGTATATATATATATGTGTGTGTGTATATATGTATATATGTATATATGTATATATGTATATATATATATATATATATATATATATATATATATATATATATATATATATATATATATATATATATATATATATATATATATATATATATATATATATATATATATATTACAATCCTGTATCTTGCTCTAAGCTTTCAAATTCCTTCACAAATTGGGCCAATGTGAGTTGCTTATTTGTGAGATTTATATTGGAGACTCTTTTCTATTTACCCTGGGTTAATTGAGTTTGTTGATAAGTGATTTCTGGGAAGACATTTGATGAAATGAGGGAACATTGTGTGCCAAATGTGATGAAAATTATATATTTCCCTACATCTTACCCAATTTTTAAAGATTTATAGCTTGGTCATAACCTTGCTGAAGTTAAAATACTTTTTTCACCAAGGTAATATCTATACCATTTAATTAATGCTATAGTTCAGCTCTATTGCATTCAGTGGAGCAATCAGTAGTGAGTTGCTCCTGGTTCGGCCCGGTTCTAAGAACCGGTAGCGCCGGCGGTGGGAGGCTTCGCCCACCCACCCGGGTTGCTTCTGCGCATGCACAGTAGCGTGTCGCGCACGTGAGTCGGTAGTAAAGGGTTTTAGAACCCACTACTAATCTCAATGCATATAATTAGGCTTGAAGCTGAACTCCATTTTCATCTTAAATTCAGGATGCTGGAAAGAGCAAATTCCGTATGTTTGCATTACTGTTCTTTGTATAGGCAGTAGATAAACTATGTGGGAGTTCCATTGGAAACAACATAAATAGTAAAATAAATTTATATATATATTCCATCAGCATATTTATAACACAGTTTTTTTTATGTGCTAGATGCAAAGAGAACTGGCAACTGTTCTGGCTATGAAAGCAAGAAAATCAGGTGAATATACCAAGTTTTTGTCTATACACATTTTTTAATATAATCACAGAAAGAAAAACTAGAATTGATTGTCTGAATGTGACAAGAAATATTGTTGATATTTGATATCTGATATATATGAAATATGTCAGATATTTTTCATTTTGTATTCAGCCAAATAATATTTACTTGATGTATTTGCTTGATGTATTATAGATAGTCCTAAATTTACAGCCAGAATTGAGCCGAATAAGTGAGACAGTTGTTAAATGGGTTTTGCCCCATTTTACCACTTTCTTGCTCCAGTTAAGGGAATCACTGCAGTTGTTAAGTGAATAACACGGTTGTTAAGTGAATCCGGCTTCCCCATTGAGTTTGTCAGAAGGTAAAAAAGAAGTGGTCACATGATCTCGGACACTGCAACTGTCATAAAAATGTTGCCAAATATTCAAAATTTGATCATGTAACCATATGGGTGCTGCAGTGGTCGTAAGTGTGAATACTGGCCATAAGTCATGGTCACTAAATGAATGGTTGTAAATCAAGGGCTACCTATTGATTTATTCTGTTTGCTTGCATTTTTATATTTTATAAATTAGTACATTGTCTTAATTTAAAATATATGTTTCAGTTTTGAAGGTGATGTTTATTTTCATTGTTTAAGTAGTTTATCTAGGTTCCAAAGTATATTTTTTCAAAATTGTCAATATTTACCCGATTTTGTAGAAATTGGCCAAAGTAGGAGCTCTGGGAAATTTGTTATTGGGAGAAACCTTGCTTGTCTATGAAGAGCAGAATCTCTTCTAATCTTATGTAAAGTCATTGAAATAGAGCATGTTTTCAAAGGAAAAGCTGTTAAAAATTTGAAATGGATACACAAAAGAAATGCCATTTCACAATAATGTGAAACCTAAAAAAGAAGGAGCAGCTTGTTCTATCCCTGTTCCCATGGGTTATTTGTATCAGTTTAGAAGCAAATTTGTGTATCCCTTGAAAGCACAATAGAAAACGCCCTCTCAGCCCCTGTAACATAGACTTCCAAAGCTAGTGCTGTGAAATATTCTCTGATGGTAATTTCTAAAATCCCTTTCAGTTGAACTGTCTAGTTTGAATTATATCCCAACGTATCTGGAAGATGACAGGATAAGGAGCGCTTCATTAAGAATTCATTATGTTTCAGAGAATTTATTAAGAAATTATTAACCAAAAAACCCATGAGAGAACAAAGAGGTTTTTCAAACCAAGCAAATGTCATTGCAGTAAAATATTTGTTTATAATATTTGTTTATAACATATATAATATAAATATTATACTGTATATTTATATGTTCCTGATAAAATAAATAAATATTTAAATAAATAAATAAATAAATATTAAATATTTTATAAAAGAAATAATGTTAGTACTATGATTGTGGTAAACAAAAAAACAGGCTTTTAAGTCATTTGGGGTACATATCTGAGAAAAAACGTATTAACTATCACTGCAGATAAAAGATAGTATTTCTTCCATGTTTAATGAATGTGACTAATTTTAGTTTATCCATATCAGACTCATAAATATTAGTTATCCATGTTAGTTGGAATAAATTCTTTCTAAATAAGCAAAGCATTATAATGATATTCTGCAGGCATGGCTTTTTTCTCTTGTGATTAATGAACCTGAATAAAGAAAATGATCTTAATGTACATTCTTTATAACAGGGTATCAAACAGGCCACATAAACAATTTTTAAAATTTGAATTTCAAAGGCTTTTTTTGTTGTCTTGTTATTTTATTTTGGAAGTAATGAAATTGTACTAATGTCCCTAAAGTTAACATTTACAATTAATCCTACCCATTAAGTTGTGGTATTCGTTAAGCAAGGTGCCCATTTAATGAGTCTAATCCCTGCTCTTCCAGTTGTAGTTGTGAAGTGGAACATAGGCTGTCTTGAGTGGGGGAGGTGCTGGGAGGTCTGGCTGAAGCCCACACTGCAGTATCTCCCTGCCTCACACTTGCCTGTTCTGGGCCTCCCAAGATCTTCCCCGAGCCCCTGAGGCACCCTGTCTTCCACTTCCTTCCATGCTGGGTTCCACAGTCTTGGGCCTCCTCCCCTGAGTCACACCTCACTTTCCAAAGATTGCCTTTGGGAAAGACAACTGGCCAATCTGCCCCATAGTCTTCCTATCCAGTAGCTGCATGGTGCCATTCTGTAAGCGGGCTTCACTTTGAGAATGGTTGAAGTTCTCATGATCTGCGAATATTTATGTGCAAGGAAACAGGACACATGAAAAAAATGGTACAAATAAATGGATATAAATTTGCAAAACATAGCCATAAACACATAAAATGAGTCCATATAAATGGGGACAGTAGGACAGGGACAGTAGGCATGCTGGTGCGCTTATGCACACCCTCTTGGGGACCTCTTAAGAAATGTGTAATGTCCATGGTAGGCAGTTTAAGGTAAAAGGTATGGGGGTTAGAGAAACTAACAAGAGGATCAGGTAGAGTGTTCCAGACATTTACTACTCTATTGCTGAAGTCGCATTTTCTGCAATCAAGATTAGAGCGGATTACATTTAGTTTGTATCTATTGATAGCCCTAGTGTTATTGTGGTTGAAGTTAAAGTAGTCGTTAACAGGTAGGACGTTAAGGTAGATAATCTTGTGTACTAAGCTTAGGTCGGAACGTAGACGGCGTAGTTCAAGGTTATCCAGGCCTAGAGATGTAAAATTTCCGGAAATTTTGAAGCTTGGGAAAAAAACGTTTTTTTGGGGGGGGGAATGGAAATTTTCGGAAAAATGGAAAAAAATGCTACATTAGCACTTTTTTGTCTTTTTAAGATTGAAAGTCATTCTGTTACTTTAGGAACATAAAATATGACTATGGACAATTTGACTTGGCATAAAATTATCACAACTAGCATATTAAAAATATAGTTTAGCCAAACAATTATCACAAACAGAATTTACTTTTCCATATTGTTACAACAGCAGCACCTCCTAAAGGAAGAAATGCATACTGTTCTTGCATTGGAGGGTTCAGTTTGTTACCTTGGACTTATTTGTCCTCACTCAGTGCACAGAAATTAGAATAATCTGATATCATACATTTTTTAAAAGAAATGATTTGGAAAATATTTGAACGCCCTGTCTTAAAATATTTTATTCATCATGTTAAAATAAAATATTCCACAATGTTTTTTTTTTCTTTTTTCAATTTTTCCAATTTTTTGGAAAAAACAAAAAAGCTTTCAGGAAAAAAACGGAAAAAACCCGTTTCCCCCCCAAATTTTTCCGGTTTTTTTCCCGGGCCTTCACATCTCTATCCAGGCCTAAAATTTCAAGCCTGGTGGTATAAGGAATTTTATTGCAAGCAAAGGAGTTGAGTACTCTTCTTGTAAAATACCTCCGGACCCTCTCTAATGTATTAATGTCTGAAATACAGTGTGGGTTCCAGGCAGGTGAGTAATATTCAAGGATAGGTCTGGCAAAGGTTTTGTATGCCCTAGTTAGAAGTATAGCGTTACCAGAGAGAAAACTTCGTAAAATAAGGTTGACAACTCTTAATGCCTTTTTAGTAATGTTGTTACAGTGAGCTCTGGGGCTTAGATCTTTTGAAATGAGTACTCCTAGGTCCTTGACAGAGTGTGGGTCATCTTTTAGATCGTTTCCGCCCAGCTTGTATTTGATGTTCTGATTTTTATTGCCAATGTGCAGGACTGAGCATTTGTTAGCAGAGATTTGGAGTTGCCAATTGTTTGACCATTCAGATACAGAATCTAGGTCATTTTGTAGGGTAGTAGAATTGTCTGTGGTGTTAAATAGTTACATCATCAGCAAAGAGGACACATCTGCTTATAATATGATCACAAAGGTCGTTTATATAAAGCAGAAAGAGTGTTGGTCCTAGAACGCTGCCTTGGGGAACATCACTGTTAACTGGTGCAGGGTTTGATATAGCGTTTCCAATTTTAACTACTTGTTGCCTGATTGATAGGAATGTATCTATCCACTTGTGCAAAGACCCAGAAATATGGTTGCTTCCGAAATGATACCTGTTTCTGGAATGGCATCACATGGCTACTGTATAGGAAAGCCACACAGCAGGTTGTCCGATTCTCCTTCCCAAACTGATTTTTGAAAAAGGTAAATAAAGAAAGCAGTAATGAGGAGTAGGTGTAGGACCCAGCAGGGCAGGAAGCAGGCTCAAGGTCAGCAGGATGGGATGGGGGTGGAAAGTGGGAGGGTGATGCCTTTAGTCATGAGGGCAGTCAGGTTGTCAAGCATCTAAATTTTGTTCATGTGACTATAGTGGCTTTGCAGCAGGTGTAACTTCCTGTGCAGGTTATAAGTCCATTCTTTCAGTGCCATCATGATTTTGATTGGTTGCTGAATTAACGGTCGTAAGTTGAGGACTATCTATATTTTTGTACACATCTATTAATGTTAAAAATATGAAAACTTGAGATGAAGAATGACCATTCAACTAATGAATGGTGCTAATCCAGCAATCTTCTTTTCCTTTTCTGTTTAACTATCTACTGCTTCTTTAATTACCGTATTTTTCAGAGTATAAGATGCACCTTAGTTTTGGGAGAGGAAAATAGTGAAAAAAATCTACCTACCAGGTATTCATCTGGCTAGCGTCCTTAGTCTGATCAGCTTCAGCACATTATTTTATCCCCTGGTTAGGGCTGAAAAAAAACTTCTTCGGAGGGAGTAGGAATGAAAAAATCCTGCAAGCCGGGAAGATCGTTAGCACCTTGTTAGGGCTGGGAAAAAAAGCTTTGAAAAAGCTACATTCGTAGTATAAGACGCACCCAAATTTTCAGCCTCTTTTAGGGGGGGAGAAAGGTGCGTTTTATACTCCGAAAATAGGGTAATTGTGCACTATTTTCAAAGCAAAATCATTTTCTGTTTGGATTGTTAATGGTGTTTTGGAAGCAGTGTGATAAATACAGTTTGCCAGCACTGTTAATATTTGTTTGGTGCTTTAATATTGACTGTAATGCATAAGATAAACATTTGATATGGCTGGTGGGAAATGAGATACTTTCCCATGTTTTTATGCAGGACTACATACAATTTGAGCTATAGAATAATTGGAAAGTTCAGTTTACACAACCTGGTGCTTTCTGGATAAGTTAGTCTCCATGCTAGCTGTGAATTTTGTACTCCAATACATCCAGAATATGCAACATTGGCGAAAGCTGTTATCTTCTTAAAAACTTTGAGTTCTTTTCCTGTGTGAGTCAGTGAAGGGAAGCTTTCTCCAATTAACGTTTCCAACAATTGATTTGTCTTGCATTTTATTATGAGCTTTACAAAGTAGTTAGTGTTGATATTAAATGTTCACTCTGTAAAACCTAAAGAAAGGAAGTTGACACTTTCCTTGCTTATATTGTTCCATTCTGTTTGGCTGCAGAATATATAGGGCACAAGTAATTAGTCTGTGTTTAAAATTTTATCTCTATAGTTTATAAATTTAAATTATAAATTTAAAAATTCATTTCTGCACAATATAGCAGAATAAAACAGAATTTCTCAACTTGGTGCCCTCCCAGTCCAGCTTATCTGCATTAGGGAAGGCCATTGTAGGAGAACCAAAGACTATGGATCAAATTTTAATATGAGATAAGTAGATACTTAAAGAAACATATCCTATTCTTGAGTGAAAGTATCCAATACACTAAAATATTTCTTTTATGATAACCGTCTCTCATGTATCATAATATTGCACTTGAGTATACATTTTTCATGCATTCAGTTCCAGGTTACTCTTTTTGCTAAAAGTTCCTTTATGCTTTCATAACTGGTTAGTGGTAGCATCCATAATTTCTATTCAGAGTCTTTAATCCTAACATTTAAACAAAATCTAGAATCTGCTTGTTGAAAAACACCTTTGGGACTAGAATCTGCACATAAATTTATGAAAGCTACCTTTCATAATTCAAGTTTTTCCTCAAACATACTGCAGTTAATTCTGATAATAGACAAGGGCATATTCTTGGGGGTTTCTTCTTCAAATCCATTGTAAGCCATCTTGTGGAAGTAAATTTAATTTCAATTCTGTTTTACATAGATTTCAATTTGGCATAGGATTTTTTTCTGGTAAACCAATAAAAGTCAATAATGGAATTACTAGGAAGTAATCTTCATTTTAATTGAAATAATACATGATTATCAAGCATCTTAAGTGAATCTTCCATTAAGAACAGATAAGACTATTCTTATTGAAGAAATTAAACAAAACTTGCTTAGCAAGAATAGTAATTAGTAAAGTATACCCAGAGTCTTTTTGAGCAAACCTTTACTTGTTTTATGTTAAAAATCTTGAAAGAAAATGCTTCTTGCTGCCCACAAGGGAATAATGAAATAAAAACAAGGCATAGCATTCTGATCTCTTAAGTGGCTATTAAAAAATCAGCATCCTAAATTCCTTAGGCTTATGGGGATATGAATTCATTTGAAATTACACTTCAGCAAGCTGATGTTGTTTAACATTCTATCCTTCATTTATTCATGGAGCTGAGTCTAATTGCATGAATAAAGCAAAAAATGATGTAGGTATAAACGAGGTGTGACTGACTGGATTCTTTGTTCTTTGGAATTATTGAAGTGATGTATACTTTCTCTATAGTTTTTGTATTCCAATTATAAAAATGCATTCTTTTGCTTTCAACAAGGGAATGAGCAGATTCTTTCAGTTGCCATAATAGTCATTTCTATTGGAAGTCTTATTACAACCCAAAGATTCTCAAGCATTGCTACAGGCAAAGTTTTCCAGAATATTGAAATTTTCAATATTTGTGAAAATCAAGATTTTGGAATAATTTGAAGGGCATTTTATGGCCTACTGAAGAGAAGATTTGGCTGCTCACAGGCTTCCCATATTTATTCCTACCTGCATTAATCAAACTTGGACCGAGATTGCATATTTTGCATATAATAAACTCAATGCAGTTATAAAAATTGTATAAAAGCATATATAAAAACAAAAGGCCATGACTTTTTTGTCTATTCTCCCCCAAAAATCACCAGTTTCAATTGTATATTAATTTCTAAAATTCTCTACTTGAAAGTTAAAAGAATTTGTGGTTTTGAACATTGTAAGTTTGAAATAGAACTATGTACAAATAACAAATATGTAGTTACTAAAATATGTAAACTTGTACTAAAATTTGGAACAGAAGAACAAGAAGTGAAAGTGTATAATAAAATATTTGGTTAAAATATACAAATGTAACAGTGGGAAAATATGTGGTTGAAAGGATTGAATTTACATTATTTTTAAATAAAATCTATCGTTGGTATAGGTCAGTGATGGCTAACCTTTTCCGGACTGAGTGCCCAAAGCGTGTGTGTGTGAATGTGTGTGTGTGCGCACGCACCCCCAAAATGCAATTCACACACAGCCCCTGTGAATGCGCCCCTTCCCCTGCACATGCACGGCAGAGACCCAAAGACCAGTTGGCGGGAGGCGCAAGTGCATGCACGGAGGACCTGAACTGAGTCAACGGCTCACATGTCCATAGAGAGGACTCTGCTTGCCACATCTGGCACACGTGCCATAGGTTTGCCACCACTGGTATAGGTCATCAGAGAAATTATCTAGAATTTTTAAAAGTTTATGATGGAAGTGTGAATAAGAAGGGACACTTTATGAATGAGTTAGAACAGTGATGGCGAACCTATGGCACGGGTGCCACAGGAGGCACGCGGAGCCATATCTGCTGGCACACGAGCCGTTGCTCTAGCTCAGCTCCAGCACTCATGTGCGTGCCCGCCAGCTGATTTTTAGCTTGCGCAGAGGCTCTGGGAGGGTGATTTCGGCCTCCGGAGGGCCTCCGGGGTGGCGGGGGGGAGCGTATTTGCACTCCCCAAGCTCCAAGAAAGCCTCTGGAGCCTGGGGAGGGTGAAAAATGGGCCTACCGGGCCCACTAGAAGTCGGGAAATGGGGGAGTGGGGGGGCGTGCACACATGCGCAGGGGGGTGGGGCAAGTGGGGGGCTTTGAATTATGTGTGTGGGCACGCACGTGCATGCGATAGCGCACGTGTGCACTATTTTGGCACCCGAGGAAAAAAAGGTTTGCCATCACTGAGTTAGAACATCACACTATGCCATAATGTACTTTGTTTGATATAGAACCTTGGGTGAGTCATTGTAGCTTGTAAATAATGTTTGTAGCTTAATTTAATGTGTGAACCATATCAGTATGCTAGTATTCTGCTATGGTTAGCATTTTTTATTGTTGACTAACTACATAAAGTATGTGTCTTTATGTAGTCAGCAATCTCTGTAATGATTAGAGTGTTAGATTAGGACCCAGGAAGTTTGTCTTTTACTGTAGAAAGGGATGAAGTTGCGAAGGTCATTGGATAGTACAAGTAGTCCTCGATATACCGTACAACAGTTCGCTTAGTTCAAAGTTACAACATTACTGAAAAAAATGACATGACCATTTTTCACACTTACGACTGTTGTAGCATCCTCGTAGTTACATGACTTACATTTGGATGCTTAGCAACTGACTCACATTTATGATGGTCACAGTGTCCCAGGGTCATGTGACTTTTTGCAACCTTCTGACAAGCAAAGTCAATGGGGAAAACCAGATTTGCTTAACAGCTGTGTTACTAATTTATTAACCACACTGCAGTGATTCACTTAACAAATGTGGCAAGAAAAGTCGTAAAATGGGGCAAAATTCACTTAACAAATTTCTCACTTAGCAACATAAATGTTGGGCTCAATTGTAGTCGTAAGTTGAGGACTACCTGTATTTGGCTGTTTTTTTTAATGTAATAAATATTATGTTTGATTCTTGGCGGCTAACAATTATTAACAGAAACAGGATAAAATAACCATTTAAAAAACAACAACACAATGTCAATAGCATAGAATAACTACTGAGAACATTCAGCACATTCAAATCAGTCCTAGATTCAAATCAGTCATAAGACAGGTTCATTTGTACTGGTAAAACCCCAGACTAGATGGCAAAACCAGGTTTTTAATGCCTTGTAAAAGGTCAGCAAGTCTAATCTCAGGGAACATGATATTCCAAAGGACGAACAAAAATTGTCTTCTTGGGTCCTTCTGGATGGAAATGTCTAGGAAATGAGATGCAGACAAGGCTTCCTGAAGGAGTTCCTGTAAAGATAAAAAGAGAGAAGATTTAAAATAATGCAGGCTCATAGCATGGGGAGGCTTCACTGATGACTGATAACAGATTTTGTCCCATATTTTTTCCTGACGGTTAGTACTGCCCACTAATGAACCTGATAGTGATACCTCACTGTTTTAATTTTGTTTTTCCTATTTTTTTTTACTGATGGATGTTTTTATATTTTGTTATTATTTTACTAGAATGAAAATTAACTAATTTTAGTAGCTAAATATGTATCTACAGTATACAAGTGGTCTCTGTGGAAGGAAAGTAGAATAAGTATAATAAACATATATTAAATATTGCTTGTACGTTCTGTTAATTCTATGACATCAGGAGGTTAACATCAGGATGTTATTGCTACACTATTACACTACATACAATACTAAAATATGACTGTACTTGCTAAAATTGTAATCAAAATATTTCTTGAAGATGGTGAATCTTATTGAATGTGGTAATAAGAAATTGCTTTTAAAATTGCTGGCAAGTCTATGGATATAATGTTGATTTTCATAGTTCCTGTTAGAAGTTCTTTTCTGAATTTTTTGTTTTCTTTTTCTTTAGCAATGAATCAAAGTTATGACATATGCAGTGGAGAGGCAACAGTGCAAAACCCCCCGAAGGATATCTGTGATGCACAGGTAGAAAATAATTACTCATGCATGATAGAAATTGGGGATCCTCTTTTTACAAATGTCATTGCTAATACTTATATACTACCCACAATCCAGCTATACAATATACAAAACTACATGATTTTGTTTGGGACTTTCTGCTATTTAAGGGTCTAACCTCCTGAAAATCAGGTGTGTGATTACACTTCTACATTTATCCTTTTAGTCAGATCAATTTGTAGTATTGTCATATTCTGATTTCTTGCATTAAAATGAATATGACTGAATTAAATACATTATTTTTGGGCAATATAAGTTGCAAGTGTTAGAGGAAAAGCAAAGCTTAAATCTTCTTAACATCACATGTAAAAAGATAAAGGTTTATAGTTTAATTCCTGAAAAGGAATGTAAAATTTGGACCTGTCTGGAAATGTGTGCTTAAAGAACAAACTTTGCTATAGTTAGTATTGAGATATAGTCTGATGTTGGGTAGAAAGTGAAAAAACATATCCCTATGAAATGGACAGTGCATTTCTGTTGCAAGATGGTAGCTACCTGTCTATTCATGCAAGAAATTATATCACAGCTATTTTTCTGGAATTTATCCTTAATGCTTAATAAGAACGTTATTTTAAAAAATTGGGAAGAAAAAAAATGATGTGATATTTTGTCAATTGTCAGTTCCAGGAGTATTTCTTTTCTTTTTTAAAAAAAATTCCTTCTTCAAACCTTATTGCATTTATTTTCATGTGGCAGGCTGACTCCACCACTAATTAAGATGTGCTTTTGAATTAAAGGACTTGGCAACCTAGCCCTTGAGGATATGGATGATTTCCCCTGTTGACTATTTAAAATTCAATAAAACGGAAACAAATTTGCCTCCTTCATTATTTGATGTATGATAGCTTCCTTCAACTTGATGTTGAATTGAGATGAACAGATGGGGTGGATTAGGCCACATTAACTAACTATTATGGGAGTTGGCTCATGTTGTTTGAAGAAGGCTGATGACAGTAATTGCAGTAAAATTTTATAAGATCAAACCTGACCCATCATAATGGACTATGTTGACTGTTTCTGCTTTGGGTAAGTACTACCAGTGAAGTTCTCACTACTGGTAGAGGGTAGCTTAACTCTTTGGTGCTCTTATTTAATTATGAGTATATTTTAATAAGTTTTTTAATTAGTTGGTTTAATATGTACGCACCCCAAATTGCAGGTCAACTAAGAGGCCATATAAATTGAATATATAAATAAATGAATACATGTTTCTAATTTTAATCCCTTTCTTCTGTTTGTTCCATATGGGAAAATAGACAGGATCTTTTGGAAGATCCTGTTTAGCTGCCCAAATGTTACTATATATCTGGTGACTTTCAACTGAGTTAGTCCAGAGCTTCCACCGATTTATCCAGGAAGGGCAAAATTGGAATAGCTGTATTAGGAAAACTATAAATAATGATAACATGCTATTCGTTTCAATATATAATGAGTACTTTATATTTATAATATTTACTTCAGAGCAGTTGTCGTATTTATCATTTGGTTGCACGTCATGTCCATATCATTTGGTTGGTTCTTTTTGTTGTCCATGTTGAGTTTATATAAATGCCATTTCAAGGTTTTGTTGTTTGAGATTTAAAAACAAAGAAACTCATTAAGTATTCATGTGCTCTAATAAGCAGCATGGTAATAAGATTATGTGGGTGAATTACAGAAAACAAAAGTATTTCAATTTCAGTGAATCCAGACGTTTAATTGGTCTGAAAACTACTTTGAACATTTTGCAAAATTGGTAACATGCATATTAGCTAATACCCCATTTTTTATTTATAGAAATTATTGGGGGTGTTGAACTGAAATGAAACAGATAAGGCCAGCACAAGGCCATGTATTAGTTTGCATATTTGGCCATTTGGTAGCACTAATGAATGTATTTTTCCTATAAACAAAATTATTATTGTTTACAAAGTAATAATTTAGCAATTGTATATATAATCATTCTGTTCAATAAGGCAGTAGATTTTATTGGTTTGCCAAGTGTGAGTCAGAATCCTAACAATTTTCTTGCTTCTCTAAATTTCTCATATCTCTGAGTATCTTACCTGACAGAACAATACAGAGGTAGTTGAATTCATAGACAACATTAGTAATAATGATGTTCATTTGTATCTTATGTTAAACCATTTTAGTTAACAGTATAGCCCAGTGATGGCGAACCTTTTTTGGTTCGCGTGCCAAAAGAGGGGGGGAATGTGGGGGATCACGTGTGTGCGTGCCCACACTCATAATTCCATGCACCCCCGCACATGCATGCATGATGCCCCTGCTCCCAGCATGCAATGGCACACCCATTTTTCGCTCTCCCCAGGCTCCAGAGCCTTTCTAGGAGCCTGGGGAGGGCGAAAACGGCCTTCCCCACCCCCTCTGGAGGCTGGAAACAGCCTGTTTCCCGACTCCCAGTGGGCCCAGAAGGCCCGAAAATCAGCCGGCTGGTGCACACATGCACGCGGACCTGAGCTCGCATGCCCACCGATATGGCTCCGCGTGCCACTTGTGGCACCCGTGCCATAGGTTCGCCATCACGGGTATAGCCTGATTCACCAAGCTAACCAATTCTGATTCATTTACTAAAACACAGAGAAATAACTACATGGTTTACTATTATGTAGGTTTTCTTTTTTTATATACATAGTTACAAACTGACAAATGAGCATCTGCAAGTTCATAAATGGAATGCAAATCTCAAGGTTAAGAGAAAGCTGAGATTAGTGTTTTGTGATTTTATTGTAGTCAGCAGGAGTTTTGAAGGTCTGAGTGCAAAGCAAGAATAGTTCTGAGGACAGACAGACTTTTGTAGTGATATTGAACTTAAAGGGATAAAAATATTTTTTTTCTGAGTTTTCTCTAAGAGATTCAGGTTATTTATCTTTGAATCACTTTTGGCTTATTCATTTATTAGTGATATTTTTGCTTTTAAGAACATAATATTCTGGACCATTTTACTATTAAGATAACAACATTTTGCTGTGTGCTATAGAATCACTATAGTATTTTTTTTTCTTTTCAAGCAAGTTTGGTCTAATGGTTAAAGCTCCAGGCTTCAAACCAGGAGACCGTGAGCTCTGGTCTAGTCTTAGACATGAAATCAGCTGGGTGACTTTGGGCTAGACACTGCTTCAGCCCAATCACTTCACAGGGTTGTTGTTATGGGGGAAAATAGAAGGAGGGAGGAGTATTACACTACCCTGCGTTAGTTATAAGAATAATAAAGATGGGGTAAGGAAATTGAGAGAGAGAAAAAGAAACCAATGCTGTTTCAAGTGTTCTTCACAGATTGTTAGGACATCCAGTTTGTTGAATATAATTAAAGTGTACATTAATGATCATGCAGTTAGGTGACATTGGGCCAGACACTCTCCTTCAGCCTCAGAATCTATTCAGTTTTTATTATGATATAATTGGTGATTAAAAGCAGGATGAATAAATAATGGATAAATGTAATCTTGTAGGGAATGAACTTGTGGAAAACCTGTTTAAAATATTCATTTTTTCACTTTATAATCAAGATATTTAAATTTTCACTTTGAACACACAGATAATCTTCGCTTATCAATGGTAATTGGGACTGGAGTTTTGTTGCTACATGATGTGGTAATAAAACACGATATGACTGGAGTGCTTAGTGACAGAAATCACTACACTTCTGGTTGCTGTCATTAAGTGAATCATTGCTAGTTACCAAAGTCATGTAGTCATAGAATAGAATAGAATTTTTATTGGCCAAGTGTGATTGGACACATAAGGAATTTGTCTTGGGGCATATGCTCTCAGTGTACATAAAAGAAAAGATACGTTCATCAAGAATCATAAGGTACAACACTTAATGATAGTCCGTGTACAAATAAGCAATCAAATCATATTAGGAACCAGTCAATGTAAATCGTAAGGATACAAGCAACAAAGTTACAGTCATGCAGTCATTAGTGGGAGGAGATGGGTGATGGGAACGATGAGAAGATTAATAGCAGTGTAGACTTAGTAAATAGTTTGGCAGTGTTGAGGGAATTATTTGTTTAGCAGAGTGATGGCGTTTGGGAAAAAACTGTTCTTGGTCTAGTTGTTCTGGTGTGAAAATTTCTGGTGTGAAAATTTTCCCTACCAGTTCTGTGGGTGTGGCTTATTTTGTGGGTGTGGCTTGAGGTCTGGTGATCATGGCTTCAGGTGGGTGCGGCTTGATGGTCATGTGATTCGTTGGGCGTGCTTTGTGGTCATGTGACTGGATGGGCGTGCTTGGTGGTCAGGTGACCAGGTGGCCATGGTTTAAATCTGTTAAACACATTTAACAGATTTAATAGAGTTGGAAGAAGAGACCTTGCAAGATCATCTAGTCTAACCCCTGCCTAAGCAGCATTGCAAAAGCACACAAAATGGCCCCTGCCACAAGCATGAGCCTCACAGAGCAACAAAGAGCTGAAAAAAACCTTTTACACTTTACACACATACACACAACAACACAACTGTCTCACATACCATGCAGAAGCAGCTGTACTGATTCACACACCATGCAAAAGGACACAAATGGCACCTGCAACATATTTAACATATTTAACAGAGTTGGAAGAAGGGACCTTGCAAGGTCATGTAGTCCCCGCCTAAGCAGCATTGCAAAAGCTTTAAATGGCTATGTCTAACAAAAAAAAAATCCTAAAAAAAACCCCAAGAAAAAAACCCCAAATTTACTATTTTTTAAAGAAAAAAAAGTTATTTACCCAATTGAAGGAACAAGGCAGGCAGATTCAGTTGCTCTCCGAGGAGATGGATTGCACAGTTGCTCGCCGAGGAGATGGATTGCAGGCTGCAATCCAGACAAAGCAAGGCAGGCAGATTCAGTTGCTCTCCGAGGAGATGGATTGCATAGTTGCTCGCCGAGAAGATGGATTGCAGGCTGCAATCCAGACAAAGCAAGGCATGCATTGCGACCAGCGGCTCAGGATATGATCCAAAGAGCGAAGGTAAGCAAGCTGGAGGCTGGGGGGAAGGTGGGTGGTTAGCTAGGCTGCAAAAGCTTTAAATGGCTATGTCTAACAAAAAAATTCCTTAAAAAAACCCCAATTTACAATTTTTTAAATTAAAAAAAAAGTTGTTTACCCAATTGAAGAAACAAGGCATCCAGGCGAGGCAAGGCGTCGGCAAAGTGAGTATCTGTGCCCATGTGGCAAAGGGGAACAACTTATATAGGCTGGGGGTGGGGTGGGTGGGCCGGACGCCCCAAGCCCAGTGGCGGGAAAAGCGGCCATTAAAAAAAAACAAAAAAACAAAAAAAAGGAAAAGCGATGAGCGGAAAAAGCGGCGAGTGGGTGATTGAGTGGACATGGGCGGTGGGGGCATGGGCACGGGGACTGGACTGGTTTGGGGGCGTGGCCAGCCAGCCATCACTACCAGTGCGGCGAACCACCGGCGCCAGTCCCTACTGGTCCGCCCGAACCAGTCCAAACCAGGAGCATTTTACCCCTAGTTCAGTTCCAGATTGTTCCAGTTGCACCACGAGGCTAGTTGTTCAACCTCCTGTCTGTATGCGGATTCATCATTGTCTCGAATGAGACCGATCACTGTTGTGTCATCTGCAAACTTCAGTAGTTTAACAGATGGATCATTAGAGATGCAGTCATTGGTATAGAGAGAGAAGAGAAGTGGAGAGAGCACACAGCCTGGGGGGGGCTGTGCTAATTGTACAGGTATCTGATGTGATCTGTACAATTGTACAGGTATCTGATGTCATGTACATGTAGTCCCTGCTTGAGACCTCCTGTTGGTTTCCCCATTGACTTTGCTTGTAGGAAGTTGGCAGAAAAGGTTGCAAGTGGCAATCACATGACTCCAGGATACTGTGATGTCATAATTGCAAGCTGGGCACCAAATTGTAATATGCTCATTCTGCATTATTTTGATTTCTCCCCTCATCCTACTTAACATAAACCTCCTGACATCTTAGGATTTACTACTAGATCCACATGTGGCATTTGATTCCAAAAAAAAGGTGGCACACCCACTTAGGGTAGACTTTATTTTTGAGTTGGTATTTCAGACTCTGTAGTACTTCAAAGAGTAAACAGGATCACGACAGAAACAAAATGTATTTCTTAATTAAATGCAATTAAGTATCATTATTCCCCATATTTTACTACTTATATCTGATTTAAATTACTATATTTGGGCAAAACTTCTGGAGCAGTTTTATTGTTTATTGTTGCATTTATATTCTAACTTTTTATAAGTTTAAGGAGAGGTTTTGTCTTCATTCCCTCTGAAGTGAGATTGACTAAAAATAATTGATCAGAAACACCCAATGAACCCTGTAATCTAGGGAGTAACTTGAATTTGGAGCTTCTTGATAATAAACACAATTTCTTTATCACTGTGCTATCAATATGAAAAGACATCTGATGTCCTTTAGATTCTTACATTGTGTCTGTATCAGCGGTGGGTTCCTACCGGTGCGGTCCACTCTACAGTACCGGTAGCGGCCAGCAGATGGCGCTATTTGCGCACGACAGCTCTGGTGCTGTCTTCGCCAGTCTGTCACGTGTCACCATCTTTTTTTTGGAAATTTTTGCGCTGATTTTGTTTTCTGAGCATGCGCAGAAGCAAAATATCGTGAGGGGACCCGTGCGCGCGCAAGATTTCGGTGATTTGTTGCGCAGGAAGCAAAATTGCACAAGGGCGTGCACGCACATAGCAAGCACATGTGTGCCGATATATGGCGATGCGCGTGCAGCGTACCGGTATCGCGAAAAAGAAGCAACCCGCCCCTGGTCTGTATGCACATAGAGACCTTTGTATATCAAAATGCTGCTAGTTTTCTTTCACAGACACTTGATAATATCTCCATACAAAACATTTATTTTTATATAGACTGTCATGTCTGAAACAACAAAAATCATATACATATACTCATACATATACATATCTTTTGTCTTTTTTTATCTAACATACTTTAATAGTTATATGTTATACATACAAAGAAGGGTGGAGTGTGTGAAATAGAAGCTTGTGCTGTTATTTTTAGGAATGACTCTCTTGCTCTCCATCCTTTTCCAGGGCTGTTCTTGGCTAACTTTCCAATGAATTTGTAACTTTTACTGTGGCTTCTCTTATGTAACAGGAAACAAGTTGACGGGAACAAACGCACTGCCTGCATATCAGCTGCATCCATAATAGCAGCTTACTTAGCTTAGCATTGCCTCTGCTATGTTAAGCAGATAGCATCTCATAGAAAGAGGAGATTCATTTGGTGCCTGTTTTGTTTTTTTAAGCAAGAAACAACGGTTTGCTCAGCATAAAATTGGAACAATTCAGAGGGTGAAATGGAGAAGTTGAGTTTTTGGTGAAATTCAAAGTTTGTGCCTGTCATGTCCTGGGACTGTGGATTTAAATATCTTTTTCCTTTTCCACCAACATTGAAGGCAGGAGTTATGTGCAAGCTTCAAGAACGAGAAGATGTTGGGCACGTCGACATTGTCCAGAAATTTGCAAAAGAAAATTGTCATGTTCCACAGGCAAACAAACGAGAACCAGGGAATATAGACCAGGTAGGACATTTTTCCATTTTTTTCCAAATAGTAAAGTAATTGGACACAATCCAGGAATGATTCATAGTGGAATGAAATAGAACTTTGAATGTAATTCTATGAATACTTCCTGAAAAGTAAATGCTATTTAAATAACTTAATCTATACATACTTACCTACAGGAGAGAAGGAGGGAGGGAGAGGGAGAGGGGGGGGTTTAACCATAATTGATGACATTTCATATCTTTGAATGGTACTCATAATTTACTTTTTGCATCTGAATTTTTTTTTCAGTTTCTTCCCCCTCAAAATGAAAGTGAACTTTCAACCAGACTTCCCAACTTCGCACCTTCCAGATGTGTTCCCAGCAGATTGGGAAGGTGCTAGGATGAGGAAGAGTTTTCTTAAGCTGTTTAGACTAATAGACATCAAATAATGCTTCTGAATGCTTCTGAAATATTGCAGCTATCTACTTGGTGTGTTGGCATGATTATATTGGCTGGGAATTTAAGAATTATAGCCTCAGGGACATAGTCCAAGTTTAAAAAGCCTGAATTAAATTACTTGTAACTCACATGACACTCAAAGGGATTCTCCTTAGCATTTAAATTAAAGATGTGTTGTAATTACACTAATTATTGATTACCAATATATGGTGGGGTTGGGGCATTGGGGTTTTTTTTTGGTGTGTAGGAAATCCAATCAAGATATTAGGTGTTTTAAGAAGTTTTATATTCTTGAAATATGTGATGGATTCTGTATTCTTGCATACTGACAGTTCCTGCAAAATATTATTACTTAACTTTGAATCCCAGGCATTTAAATTGAAGCAGTCTGTCGTCTTCTCTCGGTTAAGAGATCATTTTTCCTATGATGCTTGAATCCTGTCCTTCTTGTTAATACATTTAATGTACTAGGTTTTGAAGGATTTTATATCCCAATCATTTCTTATTATTGGCTATGTTGGTAGGGGCTAATGGTAATTCAAAATAATGGAATATACTCTTATTAGAGTATTTTTAGGATTAATTGTATGTGACCAGCATACTTGCATTACTGGGCAACACTAGAATAAATGTTTTCTGCAAATGTTGTAGTAGTGATGGCAAGGAGAATCTATTTTTAGATATTTAAAACTGGCAAAGGACTAAGTTTTTTTTTTAATCTTAGGAGTTAATCATATTTGGGAGTACATTGTGTTGTCTTGCTCTCTAGAAAGGGACATTTGTGGAGTCCTATTTCTATCTGCAAAGCAAAATGCCTTTCTGTTTACAGTATTTCATAAGCCCATGATTTCTCTTATCAACTTTTAGTGTGTTTTTTCCACTCATTTTTTTCTCTCCCTTTCCCCACCAGTAACGATGCTTGTTCATATTATTCATTCATTTATTTAATCACATTTGTATAACTGCCCAGCTCACATAGTGACTATGGAAAGTATACACAATAAAACAATTAAAATGCATAAAATCATTAAAACATCCAATTGAAATTAAAAAAATAAAATAAAAGCAAGATTAAAGAAAATAAAAAAGAGAATAGTGTCGAAATGTGCAAAATTGCATTCAGTTGCCATATAGTCATCTAGGAGCCTCCATTTTGTCATAGTTTTAGGGCTTTCTGGAAGTCCGATAGGGTTGGGGCCAGCCTCACCTTGGGGAGGGGATGATGTTTCACAGAATGGGGGGCATGGCACAAATGGTTTTCCTTCTAGGTCAGGGGTCAGCAACCTGTGGCTCCGGAGCTGCATGCGGCTCTTTGGGCCCTCTGCCATGGCTCCCTGTCACCCTGTCGCGGCAGTGGCATGGTCAGAGCCTTAGTGCGGGAGCAAAGCACCCCTGCACTTGCCTTTGCGCAACAACAGCATTCCTCCTGGTACATTTGCTGTTGCCACCAGCAAAGACTGCTGGGAGACAACGGCGGGGCCAGATCTTGCGGGGTGGGGGCTATCCCCCAAGCCTGGCCTTCCTTGTCGACGAGGCCAAGAGAAAGAAGGGGGCAACATGGGGAAGCGCTCCCCTGCCCTGACGAGCACAACAGCCCAGCAAGGGGGGGAGATGGCCCAGCAGAAATGCCCCCATTGGCGAGTTGGACGGCAGAGAGGCGTGGTATGGCTCTCGCAGTGGAACGCACCACTTTCTGTTTCCTTTGCCTTCCCCGATCTCAGCTCTTTCAGCAAGAGGTATATTTCTGTTTGCTTTCATTTCCCTGGGCAGCGATGGCTGGGGCTATGGGGGGGAGTAGAGGCATCAGGGCTGCTTCCCCCTTAGCAAGACGGGCCTGGAGGAGCACGGAGAGTTGTGGGCAAACACCAGAGGGTCAAAAGATGTGCTCCAACATTACCCCAACACACATTTCCAGTGCACACTCCTCTGTCCCGAGGTAGGATTGAGCAGGGAGCAGGGGGAAGGGAGAAAGGAAGGAGAAGCCTGGCTGGCTTTCCTTTGGGGTGGGGTGGGGTGGGCGGAGAAAGACCCAATACCCCCTCCATGGCCTGCAGCGAAAGCGCGCTTCATAATGGGGGAGACTGGGTCCCCTCCTCCTCCTGGAGCCCATTCCCTGCCCCACTCGCCCTTGGCAACACTCTCTCTCTCTCTCTCTCTCTCTCTCTCTCTCTCTCTCTCTCTCTCTCTCTCTCTCTCTCTCTCTCTCTCTCTCTCTCTCTCTCTCTCTGTCTCTCTCTCTCTGTCTCTGTCTCTGTCTCTCTTCCTCTCCCTCTCTCCCCAGAGAGCAAAGTACAAAGTAGCCGCCTGCCGTTTCCCGCCAGTCAGGCAGCAAGAGAGAGAGGGGGGAGACAGATTCAGCTCAATTCAGCCCTCACCAAAGACACTCACCGATTAGCCAGTCTCCCTCACTGTGTGTCTGTGTATGTCTCTCTCTCTCTCTCTCTCTCTCTCTCTCTCTCTCTCTCTCTCTCTCTCTCTCTCTCTCTCTCTCTCTCTCTCTCTCTCTCTCTCTCTCTCTCTCTCTCTCTGTGTGTGTGTGTGTGTGTGTGTATGTGTGTCTCACTCCCTACCTCTGTATCTGACTCTCAGAAAGCCCTGCAGCCCTGCGTGCTCTCTGGAGCTTTTTGCCAGCTGTTTTTCTTTCTTTCTTTTGGAAAGTTGGTCTGGTGGAGTAATGCGTGGCGGAGGCTTCCCTCCTCCTCCCCATCCTCCTCCGGCCAGGGGGTCGCGAGAAGAGGAGGGGGAGGAGGAGGGAAACCTCTGCTGTGGGTTGCCCTCATTGCTCCACCAGCCCAGCTTTCCAAAAGGAAGAAAGAAAAACAGCTGGCGAAATGCCCCAAAAAGCGCACACAGGGCTGCAGGGCTTTCCGAGAGTGGGAAGAGACACAGAGGCAGGGAGTGAGAGATTCTCTCTCTCTCTCTCTCTCTCTCACACACACACACACACACACACACACACACACACACACACACACACACACACACACACACACACACATAGAGAGACACGGGAGAAAGAAAGAGAAAGAGATAGACACAGAGAGAGAGAAATGAGAGAGAGGGATGAGAGGGAGATAGAGAGAAAAAGACAGATGAGAGAAAGAGAAAGATAAGAGGGAGGGAGGCAGAGGGAGATAGAGGAAAAGAAAGATATGAGAGAGAGAGAGAAAGATACACACAGAGAGGGAGACAGACAGAGAGGGAGAAAGAGATGAGAGGGAGGGAGAGAGAGAGAGGGAGGGAGTTACCTATTTCCCATAGAAAACACAAAGTCACAAAACCTGGGTAGGCATGGTTGAGGGTATGTGACTGGGTGGGAGTGAGTGATATCGAGTTGGCCACGCCCACCCAGGTTTTGTGGCTCCCAGTGTTTTGTTTTCTGTGGGAAATGGGCCCAAGTGGCTCTTTGAGTGTTTAAGGTTGCCGACCCCTGTTCTAGGTGCTGCCTTGATTAAACTCCCACAAAATGTATTTCCTGCTGGAGCAGATAGAACAGGGAGATTTAAGCGGGTCCCCCATTCCACATCATCCCATTATTATTTAATTTATTGGTTTTTTAAATCATCATGTTTTTGCAATGTGATAATTTTTGTTAAATTGATGCTGCTTTTACATGATATTAAAAATAAGTTCATAAAAAACTACCAGAAATAAATCGAGTGGAGTGCAGTGGAGTAATTGATAGTTTGTTTTTTACAATTCCTCAAAACTGAGTTTCTGCAATAGTGGGTATGATTACTTTTTAATCTTACACAAAAATAATACACAAACACTTAGATAACACGTTTAAAAATGCTAAAAAAAACCATTTAGCTTGCTTACTCAAGTGGATCATGCTATGCTCTGAAATCGTTTGGTACCAATGTGCAACAAATAATAATAAATCTGTGGCCAGTGCTGTAAAAAAATGGCCATCTATACAGTGAAGGCTTTGATTCAACACTCGATAATTTACATATTATGGGTCATAATTAGCATAATTTCAAAAGGAAAAGTAGTATCTAAAATATTTGGGGAATTGTGGCATGTGAATAGAATAGAATAGAATAGAATAGAAGAATAGAATAGAATAGAATAGAATAGAATAGAATAGAACAGAACAGAACAGAACAGAACAGAACAGAACAGAACAGAACAGAACAGAACAGAACAGAATAGAATAGAATAACAGAGTTGGAAGGGATCTTGGAGGTCTTCTAGTCCAACCCCCTGCTTAAGCAGGAAACCCTATGTCAGGCCTGGAAGCCATCTTTTACCTTTTTGTATTCAGGGCTGCCACATTTTCTACTGTGGGCAAATGGGAGAGGGCATTATATAGCGTATGTGATATGTAGTAGTCTAAATAACATTCTTTCCAGAAAGTCAAGGCTGCTGTGCCCTGCAGCTGCAATGAAGTGACTGGGAGGCATCTTCAGTTTTGGATGGTGCCTGACTGGATTGTGTGATGAACATGTGGGTGCTGGGCAGGGACTTGAACTTTCGTTTGGGTGGAGAAAATCCGGAAGCTTTCAGATTCGGGTTTTCCCAGATGTTGCCAATAACAGAGTTGGAAGGGACCTTGGAGGTCTTCTAGTCCAACCCCCTGCTTAGGCAGGAAACCATATACCATTTCAGACAAATGGTTATCCAACATCTTAAAAACTTACCAGTGTTGGAGCATTCACAACTTCTGGAGGCAAGTTGTTCCACTGATTAATTGTTCTAACTGTCAGGAAATTTCTCCTTAGTTCTACTGTAAATTGCTGGAGATGTTGGAAATGGAATGGGACAACTTGGCAATGCCAGCTCAGCACCGTCAGCTTGCCATGGGCATGTCACCATGGACCTTGGTGCGGTTATTTCAGCATGGGACAAATTGCCATGTGAAACTTGCCATGGGACAATTCTACGGGCTCCCTGAAGCACCTCCATTCACTGGAGGCAGCCATTGACCACTGTGTCGTGACAGACCACATCTCTGGATCTGACCTCATGTGGGCTCGGTTGGGTCAGAGCATGTCTGTTCTGCATGGCTATTTGCTGTGTCAACATTGCTGCCTGCATGAGAGAGGCACATCCAGCCTGCCACCACCGGGCAGACCTTCTGCCCATGCCACATTCAATCATTTCTTTTTCCCTGCAGACCCTCATGGGAGGGTGGCATCCATTCCAATCTCGGCATTGCAGATCTCTCCTTCAGCATGCTGCCCTGATGGCTCCCATGCAGAGAGAGGGGCAAGCAGGGACGATGACAGCTGTCTGGCAACTATCAGTGATTTGAGTTGTCCTGCATCAAGTTTCCTGTGGCAATTTGTCCTGTGCCAAGGTGGCCGTGCCAAGGTGGCTGTGATGACATGGCTGTGGCAAGATGGCGGTGCCGAGAGGGCATCATTGATATGTCATAGACCCTAACAGAAAGTAACATAAATAAATGTATATTGGTCCCAAGCTGTGAGATGCTTTATGGGTAAACTTTTTAACATTTAGCTAGGTTTCAGATGTTTGCAAGAACCCATAAAATTGTATAAAACTATATCAATGATTCTCAGCTCATTTACATTAAAAGTTTCAAGTCTTTTAACAAATTGAATGTAGATTAACACATCACATTTATTAATTGATTAGATATTTAACTTGCATCTGCATAACCACCCAATTTTCTCCTCCCTTTTCTTCCCTCCAATTCATTCCAATTTAAATTCTAAGCGAACTGTGGTTCTTGAAAGCTTGTGCCTTTTATTAACAATAGAACTAGTAGATTTTAATTTTCACCTCATTAGATATTCAGTATTAATTATGTACTATGGCATATTAAAATCTGTTTTAAAGAAAAAACATTGAACATTATTGAAATTGCTGACCTTAGCTAATAGACAATATTAGAAGAACAGTTTGTTTTATTTGTTTTTTTCTCACACGGTATTTAGAAACAATGGTTGCCTTATTTTGCTTGCTTATGGAAGAAGTAGCTTTTGAAATAGCTGACAAATAAAAATATTTAAAACTTATAATTGCATTGTTAGATAAAGTGTTTTTTGCTTCATTTTTTAACATATATTTGTAAATATAGTATATGTGCTGCCCAAGCGAGAACTATATTTGTAAATTGGAAAATATCTTTCTCTGCTACATACCAATTTAGGATGTTTCCCAGAAACCAAACCAAAACTGTTAGAATCCTTGAAACATAGGACGTGCATAATATTCACCCTTTTTTTAAAATCCACAATCTGGTCTCACAAAATTTTTGTGGCAAACTGGAGAAACAACTCTCCATAAATAAAGCATTTAGCTTTTACTATACAAACACAGGAAATGAAATCACACTTAAGGGCATAGGATTGCTTCATTTGTTTGTGTGCCTTTGGATGAAAAATTATCCCTTTGCTGATCTACTGTATTGTATCTTTTAAGCAGGTTGTGTCATCTTTCTTTAACCTTCTGCTCTATGGATCTTTTGGTATTACAATGCCTGGATTTTTCAGTTAAATTAATTATAAATTTGAGAATTGTAGTTGTAACTTTTAGAGGGCACTAGATTGGAAAAGGCAAGGATTAGGCAAGAACTGGTTAACTTCTGCCTGTGAAATTTGTGAATTGCTTTTCAACTGAAGCAAGTACTAAAATGGCTAATAAAGGGGGGAAAACCCATGAAAGAAATTAGAATAAAAAATAGTAATATAATGAATATAATAAATGAAAAAAGTCAAACTAACAATTAGAACCTTGGTGAAACAAATATATTTTTACAGAGTTTCCAAATGCAGTTTGCAAATGAATATATTCATAGTCTGAAGGAAGTGGAGAAGAAAGGCTTTCTCCCAGTCTTTAGCCTAAGACTGTGAAAACATCTTCAAAAGTTCACTCCTCCAGATCTTAAGGCTGGAGAGGTTCATAATGGATAGACCCACTAAGACAGGCCTGTCAAACGGGCGGCTTGCAGACCGGATGTGTCACATGTCACATGTGTCTACCCCGGCTCCGCAAAGGCAAAAAAGTCACAATATGTTAAGATACATCACGTGACGCAGTCAAGTTTGACACCTGTGCACTAAGACAATCAGATTCTAAGCAGATCTGGGTTTTAGGCATTAGAATAAAACTTTAAATTGAGTCCAGTAAGTATATATCTTATCTTTTATTATAGGCATCCTGTACATTCCATTAGTTTCCATTCCATTAGCCTAATTTAATTTATTTTGCAGCAGTTGCAACTTCTGGGACATTTTTTAAGAGAAGCATCACACAAATAATCAGAGTAGGGTTCAATTTTTTAATTAATTGATTTCTATAGCTGCTCAACTCAACTAAGTGACCTTGGATGGCTTACAGGGCAATCAATATGTTGATAAACTACAGGTAGTCCTCAACTTACAACAGTTCATTTAGTGACAGTTCAAAGTTACAAATGGCATTTTTCACACATATAACCTTTGTAGCACCCCATGCTCATTTGATCAAAATTCAGACGCTTGGCAACTGGTTCATACTTATGACCGTTGCTGTGTCCCAAGCTCACATGATCCCCTTTTGTGACCTTTTGACAAGAAAAGTCAAGGGGGAAGCGAGATTCACTTAATAACCATGTGACTAACTTAACATTGATTCACTTAGCAACCGTGGCAAGAAAAGTGGTAAAATGTCGCAAAACTCAATAAATGTTTCACTTAACAACAGAAATTTTGAGCTCAATTGTGGTTGTAAGTCGAGGACTACCCGTACATGTGAAAGTTGTTGAGACTCAGATTTTGTCATGAGAGAGGTTAGAAAGCAGAGACCTTGAGTTTAAGTCACACCTTAGCCATGAAAAACCAGCTGGGTGACTTTGAGCCAGTCACTCCCTCTCAGCCAACCTACCGCACAGGGGAAGAAAGTGTGTGTCGTATGTATTTGCCACCTTGAGTTATTTGTAAAAATAATAAATTAATTAAAAATAAAGATTTTTAAGATATGTCAACAATCAGTAGTTGCCCAGCCTCAAAGAAGCATAGGATGATAAATGAATTCAGCCCAAGAGTTTCGGGAGTGGGGGAACCCCAGTGCCAGAAATCACAATGGGGGGAATTCTATCTTTATGTTTACAGGTCGATCACCATTTTAGAGATATCTTCAAAATCCAGAGTCCCGAAAGTGCTTTTCAAAAGGCAACTGGACAGAAATGTCCCAGTTCTAAAGAAGCTTCTTGGATGAGAAGTGAAATGTTGTCAAGAAAAAAAAAATAAGAAAGACAAGTTGCCTTTTGAAAAGCACCTTTGGGGAACAACCATGACCTGGATGACTGAAAGTCTTCACAGACATTCAAGATCTAGAGCTTAGTCAAGCTGGGCCAAATCAAGTGTCAAGAAATTTCCTGAGGTTTTTCCAACGAACCTGATGCTGCATATTAATAACATACTTTCAGGTGATTATTCAGTGATGAACATATTAAACAATAATACTTTATGCTTTGAAAGCAAAGTAATTTATGCAACATTAGCATAAGTAGCAATTCTACATAATTTACATAATTAAGTCTGGCTGCAGAATTTGTTTCTTCGAACAGAAATCAATGGTGTTTGACCATTATATTAGTCTTGAGTTCAGTGTCATGCATAAAGAAGAATTACATTTGCATGATGAAAAAACATTCATTTGGACCAAGTTACAGATTTTGATATCTGACACTGAATATACACTAAGAAATATTTAAAGTTGAAATTGTATTATATTTGATTTCATTTGCTATGCATTCTAAACCCTGAGCAAATAACACCTGTACATTTTTGTTTTTAAGTTATAGGTGAAAGTACTATTCTGAACATAAAGATCACTATATTTTGAAGGCATTGCTATTCTTTTTAATTAATTTGCTATTTATGAAGGAGAGCAGTAAATTATAATATTCCTTTCATTTATTCAACTGTTGAATAAAACTTACTGTACACATTGCTTAATAATACATTTGTTAGAATCTTTGTTGAGAGAATCAGGCCCAATATGTGCTTGTAATTATGTGGTTTCTGCTCTTGTTCTTCTGCTTAGTCAGAACTTGCTACAAGAGGAAGTGACCCTTAAATTAATTCCCCTGAAAGTCCCCAAGGGTTTACTCTTTATCCAATTCTAGTGTCTCTTTTAACCGTTTTACACTTGTTCTTAAATGTTAATTTTAAAATAAACTTTATTTGATTTGCATAAATGATCTAGGTGCATCATGGAGACATTTGTGTTATAAATGGACCATTATGTTGCTCTAGAAATTATTTAGCTTTTATTTCTCCAGAATCTGCTTCGCTGTGTGAGGCTTCTATAAGAAGTAAGACATTTTTGGTGAAAATAACAGAAAAAGGGATAATTTTAAATATTCAGTAATCAATGCAAGAGATGTGATAGTTTAGCTTTAAATAAAACTCATTAAAAAATCTAGTTGATATGAAATATTACTTTGATCAAAGTTTTGCATCCAGCAAGCAGCTGTTTCTATCAATACAGGTTTGTGCCTATTATAGAAGACAATATTTGTTATGTAAATTTCCTATGAATTAACATTTCAATCTGTCACATAATGAACAATTTCTCTATATCTTGATATCTCTATTTGGATGGTTGATTTTACCCGTTTTCTTTTCTTTACAGTATTCAAGTGACAAGAAAATATACAAATTACTGAAACAACTGATTAGATTTGAACATAAGCAAAATGTATATGTTGAACATGCATATTAGCAATTTTGTATATAATAACAGTATTTGATAAAGGCAAACTTTCATAATTGTATTTAATTTTCTTCAATTTCAGAGTTTCAGAAAACTGGGGAAGATTAGGGGGAAAAATCACAGAGTCACTGTTAGTCACAATATTCAGTAATGAGATACAGTGATTTTATTATTGCAAGATTTCAGAGCAGAAGACAAACTTCTTTAAGCAAATGAGCAGAACACCTTCCCGAAGGGCTAATTTTTAATATTGTGATACACTCACCCACATACACTGTGATACAGTACACATAGGCATTTTCATGTTAGAGAGGAGATTTAAGACTATTAAATCTTGCATGATTTCACTAAAATAGTATTAAAGCATTTGCACCTGGAAGCTTTGTGTGTATGTTTTGTAGGCTTTTTGAAAAGGTATGTATAACCAATTGGAAGTGCTATGTGAGTGTGCACAACGCATGGAACAGCTTTCAAAGTGATTTAGCAAACAATTCAAATTTGCTGCTGCTACAAGGAACACATTTTCAGAAAGCCTGCAGAATTTTCATGCTGTCTCGTGCTTCTTCCAGAGAAATCCAAAGTATAAATCTAAATGCCACCCAATATATGAGAAGTCATTGATTTGTGTAAGAGACTAATTGCCTGGCCATTATTCTTGCAGAAGAAACTCTGATAACATTGCTGTGTGTTGCAGCATTCAATTTCCTGAGTAAAGGAAATCGTGCATTCAAATAATAGTGACCTGTCACTTTAGACATCACTCTCTTTGTATGTTAAAGGAAGGGTGGGAAAATGGGTACATTCTCAAACTGCTTCTAATCTCATTACCAGTCAGTGTTTTCTGGATGTCAAAATTGTAAGCTCTGAAGTAATGATAACTGAACCAGGCATGGGGCAAGTTAGGTTGTTTCTGATTTGTGTGAGAGTTGCTTCCTTTGAATTCCTATTAAGAAAAATACAAGGCAATATGCTAAAAGGTATATTGCAAACTAGAAAACCCATGTTCTGAATATACACACATTTATTAGCAATTGTTGTTGCAACTTACTTTAAAAAATATCTTAAACTAATTCTCCATAGCAGTCATAAGAAAGTATTTTCTGAAAGAAAAACTTTTCAATACTAATTCAGAATATAAAACAGTTAAAAACTAGGTATCTTTTTTAAAAAATAGTTGCCATTCTAAAGAAAAAACTAGTTTAGGATTGTTTTACCTTTTAATTGTTTACAGCTTTTATGAGAAGCTGTAAAATTTTAAGCTTATCAACTAAATGTTAATATCTAAGCATATTCCTACAGCTAAATTTTTGATGTACTTTTAGTCAGAAGATACCAAATGAAATTAACTAGACTTAAGCAGTTGCTAGATTTAATACCCAGAGAGATTAAAAATGTTGGTATGTAAGAATATTGACATACTTTTAGGTAGTTATACAATACCAGATTAAGTTTTGTATAAGGTGACCAGACGTCCCGCTTTTGGCGGGACAGACACGCTTTTCAAGCGTGTGTCCCGCGTCCCGCATTCTTTTCAAAAAGTCCCGCTTTTTTGAAAAGAATGCCGAAACAGCGGGACGTCTGGTCACCTTAAAAGGGGAAGCAAAAGAGAGGTACCGGAAGCAAGTCGGGCGGAATTTCAGCGAGGCGGCTGCCTGCTGGGGAGAGGGGAAAGGGGGGCTGCTCCTCCTCTCCTTCCCCCGCCCCATCCCTAGCCCCGCCCTCGGATGTTGGGATGCGGGTGGAGGGGTGAGGGACGAGGAGCCGTCGCCGCTGCCGTCGCCAGTTTGAGCTCACGAGCGGCCCCTCCGGCGGCGCAAACAGCCCTTCCTCGTCCCCCTCCCCTTCCTTCCCCCCGTCGTCTCGCTGCCGCCGTTGCCCTGGGGCCGGGCGGGCGACCGGGAGACCGTGGCGCTTGGATGCCTGGAGCAGGTAAGCTGCCGGCTGCCTCCTTTCCCCGTCTCCCGCCTCCCGTTTGTTGCTTGCCAGCCCGGCCCCAGGGCAGCTCCCGAAGGGGAGGCAGGAGGCGAGGAAAGGCCTCCCGAAGGGGAGGCGGGTTCCCGAAGGGCTGCCGGCTCCCGAAGGGGAGGCGGGAGGCGAGGAAAGGCCTCCCGCCTCCCCCCCCCACCTGGACGCCGACAGCTTTTAATGAAGATGCCTTTTTTCATAGTCAAATTCTGTAAAGTCTAATGTATCTTCCAGTCAAATACTAATAGGATGTCCATTGTCAGAATATGAGTATTACTCTATAGCAACTAGCCCTTACATGCATTCTATCTTTAAAACATTAATGATAATGTTAACTACCATGATAAATAGGCATTGATATGATATCTGTCACCCTATTGAAAGCCATTCAAGTTGGTATCCATCATTAAATATTGTCAAATTCTGTAATTCAGTTTGAGGAAGTTATTCAGTACATTTATTCAGTACATTTTAAAAATGGAAACCAAGCAACATTATGTCTTACTACATTCTATGAATCCAGCTAATCCTGCACTGTCTGTGAGCACATTCTGGAAAGATAGCTCATATTCTTCATTTTGAATTCTGCCTTATCCCTTGTTTAATGCAATGATGTTTAAATGCTAATCTTGCATCTAATAAATGCAAAATAAATAAAAATTATTTAGTCCGTTAGTTAACAACTTTTTTTTTCAAGATAACACCCCTAAAATGAATATTTCTTCAGATAGATCAACGTTCAGTGCCTTTTTAATGTTGCTTTGTTCTGAAACATGGGTTTGAGAGTTTCCTTCCTATTATCAGAAACAAATGCCTTTCAGTAAACTCTTTCAGTGGTAGATAAGTAATATTTGTCAACTATTGGTTCTGATACCCTATGATTCTGCTTTTTTAAGCAGGTTTCAATCAATAAATCAATATTGAATTATATTAATATTAATAATATTAATATTAATCAATACATTTTCAGGCATGGGATGTTAAAAAAGTGAAGGATAATAGAAATAACTATTCCCATCTTTTTACTCAATGGACTCTGGATCAAAATCATTATTTATTTGGTTTATTATTTAAATTAAAAGACTTAGAAAGCTTCAAGGAACAATATTTTTGAACAACTGCCTTTATATTAAATCTGCTAACTATAAAACTTGATTTCATTTTTTTAAAGCAAGAATTTTTAAAGATGTCTATGTAATACTCCTACAAGGCAAGAATAGATTGATATTTTATTTATTAAAGCTCTTCTCTTGATGTATGTAGTATGCATTCCCTTGTTGAATCTACATGGTGAACCATTATTGATCTGAGGAGTTTTTGTTTGACATGATGTAGATTTTTAGTCATAAAACTATTTCATCTTGATTTACAGTGTTCTCAGACTATAAAGTACACATGCAGCAATTAGCAATTTTAATTAGCTTTGCATTTTTGTTGCATGGCTATAAAGTTTTATGACATCAGGTGCAAAGCTAGGGAAGATTTGGTCCTTACATGTCAGTAGGGATTTACTACATTGAATTAATATGTAAAATCCTTTGTTATTTTTTAATTAGTATTTCTGGACTCATCTGTTGTGCCTTTTTATTAAAATACACATGGCAAGTCTGTCTGTAGACTGACAGACTCCATGGGGAGTACTTGTTATACTGTGAACCAAGGACACACACCTGAACGAGCTTCGAAGAGGATGGTTGTCACTTCATTTCTTTGGACACATTGTTATGTTTAGATTCACTATGAAAGATAAGATGGGGAGGGTCTCTGGAATCTATGGTCCCTTCAAGACAAGCCTTTTCATTTATAACATTAATTTACTGACAATTATTTTTAATTTTTTTGATTTGGTTGATACAGAAGGGAAGAAAATTTATTGAGAGGCTTAATTTTCTGTATAAAAATAATCTTAACAGTTTATCTAATATGATTTATAGGACTTAGGTAACATATTTTTATAATTTGTGGGTAATATTTTTAATATCAGAGAACAGAGAGAAAAATAGCTTCACTTTTAAAACTTTCATTAAGATTATACTTTTCCCCACATATTGAGGAATAATTGTGTTTGCACTTTTTAAAAATGATTTGATATATAAAATAATACGTAAAATGCAATCCCATTTTACTGAAAACATCCTATTACAGTAACATAATCTTCATTAACATATTCCTTCCTCTTGAATAAAATACTAATTTTCAATGAAATTCTTGAATTATTCTAAATTTAATGTCAGCTCTCTGTAACAAAAACTAAAATTACCATGTCTGGAAACACACACTCTTTCTTTGAAAATAAAACTTTTTTCTGTGACCATATCATACAGTGGGTTGGATCCAAACTAGATTAAAGCAAGGTAAAGGTTTCCCTGTCCAGTTGTATCCAGCTCTTAGCTGAAGGAGCCAGCATTGTCACGTAGCCAGCATGACTATACGCCAAGGTGCATGGAAAGCCACTACCTTCCCACTGAAGTAGATACTCACATTTGCATGCTTTTGAATTGCTAGGTTGGCAAGAGGAGCAGGGGCAAGTATTGGGATCTCATCTTGTCGCGCGGTCATACAAGTCAGAGAAGAGTGCTCAGGTGACCCATTCTCTCCTCCTGGTTAGATTAAAAAAAATAGGATCCCACCCATTCTATTTTAGGATACGTGGGTTTGGGCTGATTACAAGACTTTGAGTTTGTTAATAGGTGTAATGCATATAAAAATATAAAATTTTTATTCTATTAACTATTTTAAAATGTTAATTCATATAGATTAAAAGACCGGCTTAAATTTTAATGTTTCTAATGTATTAGTTTTAGATTTAAATAATAGTATCTGTTTTAAGATGTATGTATATAGTGTTATTACCTGTTATGTACCTGAAATGCTCTGGAGATTTATTGAATAAACTGCTGGCTTTCTTGCATTGTTCCTGGCATCAGAAAAGTGAAATTATCCATGGTAGCCTTGAGACTATAATGAGCACATTTTTCTTGTTATTGATGAAGGAATGGGATGACATCTGCTTTATGTTATTGATGAAGCAAGGGTATCACACAGAACAGAAAATTACTACATTTAAAACTTGCTGTGGCCCTGTAATTTTAGAATCAATCAGTTGTGGAATTCCTAGAGATATCTGTCTGCTGATTTATGATTCCCTGAGAAAATGTTTATGCCAAGTTGATATTGTTGATGCTGAGGTTTTCTTGAATCCGTGAAACCACACCTTCTGACTTGCAAATCATGCTTAACACCTTTTATTACAAACACCTATAGAGCTACAGAAATTTATCATAGATTATTGATCCACTTAGTGATGTATTCATCTGGATTTCTGTTAATATACTAGGGGCCTTTTTCATTTGTTGAGATGGGAATTGTGCTGATAAAGCATCCCAATGAAACTAACATGCCAAATATCATATTTATAGCTTCACTTTTTTGCATTGGATATTAGACTCATTTATGCTTTAACATTATGCACTAAATAACAGAATAGAATAGAATAGAATTCTTTATTGGCCAAGTGTGGTTGGACACACAAGAAATTTGTCTTTGGTGGATATGCTCTCAGTGTACATAAAAGAAAAGATACATTTGTCAAGAATCATGAGGGACAACACTTAATGATTGTCATAGGGTACAAATAAGCAATCAGGAAACAATATTAATATAAATCGTAAGAATACAAGCAACAAGTTACAGTCATACAGTCATAAGTGGGAGGAGATGGGTGATAGGAACGATGAGAAGACTAATCGTAATAGTAATGCAGCCTTCGTGAATAGTGTGACAGAGGTGAGGGAATTATTTGTTTAGCAGAGTGATGGCGTTTGGGAAAAAACTGTTCTTGTGTCTAGTTGTCTTGGTGTGCAGTGCTCTTTAGCGTCGTTTTGAGGGTAGAAGTTGAAACAATTTATGTCCAGGATGCGAGGAGTCAGTAAATATTTTCACGGCCCTCTTTTTGACTTGTGCAGTATACAGGTCCTCAATGGAAGTCAGGTTGGCAGTAATTGTTTTTTCTGCAGTTCTGATTATCCTCTGAAGCAGGGGTCGGGAACCTATGGCTCGCGAGCCAGATGTGGCTCTTTTGATGACTGCATATGGCTCGCAGCAGGGGTGAAATTCTCCCGGTTCGCCCGGGCCAGTCCTTCGGCGTATAGCCGATGGAACTGGCGGCGGTTGTGGCGCGGAGCTTCTCCTGCCCGCTTTCCCGTCCCGGCTGACCACAATCATTTGGGTTATTTTTCCTTCTGTGCATGCGCGCGCATGCACAGAGGGAAAAATAACCCAAATGGCGGCGTTCAGCCGGGACGGGGGGAGCTAAAAAACGGCCATGGCCACATCCCCGCCGTTCTCCAGCCAAGCGGCTGAAGAAGCCCCGGAGCCCCGCCGCCAACCTGCGTCTCCTGCTGGGAAGGAGCCTCTGTCGCTGTCTCTCGCGGGGTTCCAGCCACCCGACTGAGTCCCTGACCGCGGCACCGGCAGGGTTAATGCGTATGGGAGAGGAGAGAGAGCGCTACCGCCACCACTGCTGCTTTCACCGCTCCGATATTTCTTTGGTGGGCGCGCGCGGGAGGGACCATGGAGCAGAGGCGCCCGGCAGCTTAAGGCAAGAGGCGGGTGGGAGACGCGGGCAGGAGCCTGTCGCCGCCGCCGCCACTTCTGGCATCCCCACGCCTCTCACCCCGCTCGCCGGGTGCCTCTGCTCAGCGGTCCCTCCTGCGCAGGCCCACCAAAGAAATATTGGAGCAGCGAAAGTAGCAGCGGCGGCGGTAGCGCGCTCTCTCCTTCCCTCCCATGCGCGCTATGGGAGGGAAGGAGAGAGCGCGCTACCGCGCTACCACCGCCGCTGCTACTTTCGCTGCTCCAATATTTCTTTGGTGGGCCTGCGCAGGAGGGCCTGCGCAGGAGGGACCGCTGAGCAGAGGCACCCGGCGAGCGGGGTGAGAGGCGTGGGGATGCCAGAAGTGGCGGCGGCGGCGACAGGCTCCTGCCCGCGTCTCCCACCCGCCTCTTGCCTTAAGCTGCCGGACGCCTCTGCTCCATGGTCCCTCCCGCGCGCGTCCACCAAAGAAATATCGGAGCGGTGAAAGCAGCAGTGGCGGCGGTAGCGCTCTCTCTCCTCTCCCATACGCATTAACCCTGCCGGTGCCGCGGTCAGGGACTCAGTCGGGTGGCTGGAACCCCGTGAGAGACAGCGACAGAGGCTCCTTCCCAGCAGGAGACGCAGGTTGGCGGCGGGGCTCCGGGGCTTCTTCAGCAACCCACCCACCTACCTCGCTTGGTGCGGTTCCCCGCACTTGACGTCTTGGAAGAGGGCTGGGCGAGGGAGAAAGGAGCCACGGTGGGGATTGGTTTGCAGAGAGAAAGAAAGAAAGAAAGAAAGAAAGAAAGAAAGAAAGAAAGAAAGAAAGAAAGAAAGAAAGAAAGAAAGAAAGAAAGAAAGAAAGAAAGAAAGAAAGAAGCAGAAGAAGAAGAAGAAGAAGAAGAAGAAAGAAAGAAAGAAAGAAAGAAAGAAAGAAAGAAAGAAAGAAAGAAAGAAAGAAAGAAAGAAAGAATCATTACCAATGCTATGATGGAAATCACCAACTCAAAGACAAATATCACTTTGGAGCAAGGAAGCTGCTACAGCAGCAACAAATTAAACAGCACAAAGACAGGGATTCTCTCAATATCCCATTGTCCCTATTGACATTTAGTTGAATTCACTTTTAAAATATATTATATGGCTCTCACTGAAATAAATTTTCAAATTTTTTGCTTTCATGGCTCTCTTAGTCAAAAAGGTTCCCGACCCCTGCTCTGAAGTCTGTGTCTGTCTTGTTGGGTTGCAGAACCAAACCAGACAGTTATAGAGGTGCAGATGACAGACTCAATAATTCCTCTCTAGAACAGTATCAGCAGGTATAACTGTATAAGGAGGTATTTCCAATTTTGCAAGAATAACTTTTTGTGCAAACATTCATTTTCTGCTGTGCACGTTTCTATTGGTATTCTAAAGAATGCTATAGATAACTTGGAAACTGAAATTTCTGTTGTATGCCTGCTCAATTTTAAAAAAACTACCATGCTGGATTACTATATGTAGTTAGAATGCAGATAGCTCTGGGATCAATAAGGGATCAGTGTACCCATGGATGGGTTCAGACCGGTTCAGACCAGTTCGCCTGAACCAGTAGCGATCTGCTGGTGAAGTCACGATGATGTCACCGATCCAGTTTGGTCAGTGGTGGGCGCCGCCATCTTTTTTTGAATTTTGTTTTAAAAAATTCCTTTTGAGCATGTGCAGAAGCCGAGTTCCGGCACTGTGCATACGGTCACCATCTTTTTTTCAGCTTAAAAATATTTTTTTTATTTTTCGTTACTGCGCTTGTGCACACGCATGCCCATGCAACGCACCCATGCAATGCACCCACGCGATGCACCCACATGGCTCATCCACGTGGCACACACACGTGGCACAGGAGGGGGCGAACCCGCAGCAAGGTAAGTTTGAACCCACCCCTGACTGTGCCACACAGAATTCTGGAATGATGATTCCTCATTATGAGGGATCGATACTTCTGTTCCAATGCAAAATGGAGAATAGCTTGGAACATCGTACAACAAAACATGTATATGTGAAAAGAAATACCATGAAAAGTGTATCAAGTGTATAATTATGGTAATAGGTGAAACTATAGATAATTGGACCATGAATAACAAGATATTCTCTACAGATCTGCTTTTTGGGAATTGCACACTTTTTTCATATTTTAATATCACAAGCATTATTATTCAACAAAGCAGATAATAATTTTAACAAGCATCTTGTTTTAAAGGATACATGTTACATAATATATTGGAGGTGCCACTGCTTACAGTTTTGTTGTATATTGAACATATTTGTGGTATTCCCAAAATAAGAAAATAAATCTTAAGTAGCTATAAAGTATGATTTGTTGTGAGACTTTATTGTGTTTGATAGTTTAAACTTTCCACCTTCCACCCTTCCTTTGTCAGTAAAATGAGGACCCGGATTGTTGGGGGCAATATGCTGACTCTGTAAACCCCTTAGAGAGGGCTGTAAAGCACCGTGAAGCGGTATATAAATCTAAATGCTATTGTTATTATACTGTATGTAGAATGAAAATTGTTTTTTTCTTGAAAACTACATTGAAAGCATAACCCTTGTAGAATAAATAGAATTGATACTAGGCTTCCATTTCCGGATTGGATGAAGTCAGAGCCAGAAAGGTAGTGTCAGTGTGGTTTTTATGACAATACCTTCAATCCTTTTATAGCAGTTCACTTCCAATTTGCTATGTACATGTGGTACTCACCATGCCTAACTCCCTGCTTCTTTTCATAGACAATGTAGCTAATGTACCTCAATTGAATTACTTTGTTCGGTAAGGGAAGCTTATATTAAATGAGTTGGGCTTTTATAAAAATGAAAACCAATAGGGATTCTCTCCCCGATGCAAAACAGAAATCTGCCCATCATCTCATTTACTCCTATATCCCATAGGAAAATGGAGAATACGTTATAGAGTCCTATAATATTCTCATTGGATACATTTTATTGTTTGTCATATATAAAGTTTTTGCAATGACAAAAGCAAATGCTAGCTGGAAAGGTACAAAAGTTTCTTTTCTATATAGATTATTATATTTATTTTCTATAATTATGTTAAACCAGGGATCCCCAAACTTGGCAACTTTAAAACTTGTGGACTTCAACTCCCAGAATTCTTCAGCCAGCATAGCTGGCTGGAGAATTCTGGGAGTTGAAGTCCACAAGTCTTAAAGTTGCCAAGTTTGAAGACCTCTGTGTTAAACCATACATAATTGTGTGGCCCATATTTTGCACAAACGATTTCTAGATACACTAGCTGTAAAACAGTGAGTGTACAATATTTTAAAGAATAATGCAAATCTCTATTCTAATCTCTACTAGAGTGCTATGTGATAAAGACAATCTATTATCTTTGAATAGCTAGTATAGTGATCTAAAATATCCACTGTCCTTTTCAACCAAGTTGGGAAATGTGAAAAAAAATAGATAATCCCTCTCTCCATGTATAGTGGGTATAATCTATTCTGTCAATTCAGTAGAACCTAACTCAGTCTTAAAAGGCTTACATGGCTGCCTAGTTTCTGCTTGAAAACAGTAAAGTCTTAAAGTGATGATTGACTAAGACATGTACGTGTTAGGTTTTGATTATTCAGTTAGTTACCCTTTTGAATAGGATGGTATAAATCACACTGGAGGAAGAAAGTGTCAAGGTATGTATGTAATTATTGGAGACTTGGAAGGGGCTCTTGCTATAGACGTGAAAACAAACATCTCAGTTTATTGCAGGATCTATTTCCTATATTGGTATCGTCCTGTTGTTTTTTATTGCCTATGAGAATTTCTTCAGGTTGGTTGGTTGCCTATGTTCAAGTATGGCTTGCTGCCCAAAATTAAGAAACTCCCCACTGCTTCCTAAATCCACTTGCTTTCTGAAATATGCATACAAATAAATAAATAAATATAAGAGACAAGATCAGTAAGGATCTAGTCCTCATGAGGGAAACTATCTTGAAGATTTCTTTTGTTCCTGTACTTTGTAGCTGTCCATTTCCAAATGCATTCTTGTATTGGGGCATATCTTTCCCAAGTGATGAAAGTAGTGCACAGTGTCGTCATCAACTTCTGAGACAGTGATTGCTGCAGGAAAGGAAATTTTCATGAGGATTATGTTGGAGAGGGGAAGCAGTGTCTTAATCTTTGCTGCATCTTTCAACACATATTGTTTGCTCTAAAGCTAAAAAAAACCACTGCAAACCTGTTGTAGCATCTTTAAAAATGCCCTCAAGACCCAGATTGATGAAACAAAGCACAGTAAAACTGAAGATCACTCTTGATTTTTTTGTATTATTTTATGACTAGTCAGACAAGTGTGAGTTCCTTTGTGAAAGAATTTCAGAATTATATATAATGGTTCTGCTTTGATGGTTTTGTTACTTATCCCCAGTGAAGTGATAGTTAACAGAAACTTAAGTATCCATGATGTTTTCAAGGCAAACTTCCACTTCTGTTTAAAATCTTGGGTGGAAAAAAAATCTTGGGTGGAAAAAGTGATATTTGGAATGTAGACAAAGACTGTACTTCCACATTAGAAATAGTAGGACAAAAATTCCTAATGGATGTATCTTGCCTACGCAATAAGTATTTTAAATGAAAATCTCAATACACAATGGATATTAGCTGTGAGAGACTTTCATCAAATTATCCATATTCCTGAAATTCTTTGTGGATCAAAGGTTCATTAGAAAGAAATTGCCAATTAAAATGCCATTAGCACAACACTGCATTGTAAATCTGTAATATCACCATGTTTGGAATATTGAACACATATTAGGCCTTAAATAGAATGGGAAAAATGCAGAAAGCATAATCATAAAGTTCAAGAATGAAGAGCAGTTCCTCTATAATAATAATTAATGAATATGTTGCCCAACTCCCACCAACTATGCTTTTTATCTTAGAAATAAAAATAGATCTATAAGAAATATCAGTATATCACATATATTTTTACAGAAAACTAAAACCACTGGATCATCCAATGATGGAAACTTCAGAAGAGATAAAAGAAGGCACTTCTTCATGTAACACAGTTTAACCATGAAATTCATTGCAAGTTGCTCACTATCTTCGATGGCTTTACTAGGGGGAGTGAAAAAAGCCACTTGGATAAATGATTTCTTAAATGTTGGTTGGGATGTCTTTTTTAAATATTTTTTTTTAAATTTTATTTAAAAATTCCACGTATAAAAATTCCATTTTCAGTTAAACTGTGTGTTGTCTGGGTACAAATAGTATTAGGAAATAATATAGTGTTTACAACAATGTTCATTACATTGGTATTATTATTATTATTATTATTATTATTATTATTATTATTATTATTATTATTATTATTATTATTATTATTATTATTATTATTATTATTATTATTATTTGCTTATCCATTTTAACAAACCTCCCTTATATCATTAGCCCTTTTCTTATATTTTCATGTTTCTAACTTCTGTTTTTATTAGCTAACCATTGATAAAATAAGTCCCATATCAAAAAATATTCAGTTTCTTTCTTTTCCTTAATTGTGTTAGTCTATCCATTTCTGCACATTCTAGTATTTTTTAATAACATTTTCATCTGTAGGGATCTCTTCACTTTTCCATTGTTGTGCAAATACAATTCTAGCTGAAGTTAATACATGTAAAATCAAATATGTGTTCCCCTTATTATACTTATCCGGTAAAATGCCCAACAAAAATATTTCTGATTTTAAGTCTATATGTTGCTTTGTCATTTTTTCCAACCATGTACGGTATGTATTTTTGTCCAATATTTTTTTGCTTTTGGGCATGTCCACCACATAGGGTAATACGAACCAGGTATCTGATGACATTTCCAACATTTAGCAGACATGTCCTTAAACATCTTTGCCAACCTTTTGGGTGAAAAATGCCATCTATAAAACATTTTATAAAGATTTTCTTTATATGCAGTTGACATCGTTAATTTATAATTCCTATCCTACAATTTCTGCCATTTATCTAACTCTATTGTATAACCAAAATTTTTAGCAAATTAATTTTAGTAAATTTAGTAAATAAGAAACCTTTTGTTTCTTATTAAATGATTTTAAAGACCAGGATTATGAATGACAGACCTGTTAATGACAACTAGTTGGAATGTTCAAATATATTACAGGCAATATCACAAATACAGTCGTATATTTCTAAGTATCATTTGGTAAGGAAATGTATGGTGCTTTTGTGCTCATGTCTTTTCTGAGCTTCCCATAAATATCTAGGTGGCCTCTGCAACAGAATTCTAAACTCAGTAGTCTTTGGTTTGACCCAAGGGATTTAAACCTAGCTGAAATATAGCTACTTTAAAGATTATGGGGCCATTGTTTCATCTGAAATTCAGAATATTAGAATTTTATTATGGTAGTTTCTATGAGCAAACAAGAGTCTTACACAATTGCAACTTTTTTATATAAGACTTTTGTATAAGACTCAATTAAAAACAGTTTGCTTTTTAATTTTTCTTAAGCCTGCCACCAACTGTGATGTTATTTTTATTGCTAAACATTGTTAATCTATTATGCAGAGAGTTAAAAAGCAAACTGTAAGTGGTGGATGACTGTACTTGAACAAATTAGTTTTAAATCAGTGAGACCAGCTCCCTCAATACCCAATTTTTAGTAAAAACATGGGGGGGGGGGAAGCTCTTCTATCTATGTGCAAGACCACCATATCCTCAGTAAATCTGGATTGTGTGCTTTCAGAATTATTTTGTCTTCTGCTTTTTGTGCTTTGCTTATTAGGCCAGATGGAAACTAATGGGATGCAAGTACTTTATCCACCTTTCCACAGGCATTTCTTTTTCAGCCATTCCTCTCATTAAGGACCTTTTTCCTGTCCTAATGTAACAATTGTTCATGAAGAAGAAATAAAGACACACTATTTATTTCTCTTATTGAATAAAACTCTCAATGGTATAGGCTTAGTGTACTTAAGTGGTACTATTTTAGAGTGACTGGATATGTCCATCTAGCCTTGTTCCAGTTAAAAGGATTTTACTAATAGTACTAATAGTACCTATTGCAACTCTAACTGTTAAGATGATAATATTAGTAATTTTGGTACAGGTACTATCTTGTTTAGTCTTCTGTTTTTTTAAAAAATGGCACATGACAGTTTCATTTTAGATAAACAGATTTTCTTGTTTTGATATTTTAGAGAAGGATAGCGTTTCGTTATAGATGGGTTTTAAGATAGGCTAAGGGCTTTTTACAGTGGAGATGTGTACCTGTCCTGAAGCCATTGTTTGATCATCTTGCAATAAAGCATCACCACTTGAGAATTACTTTGCATTACAAATATGGAATGTTATTTTTGTCATGGTTTTATACTGTCAGATTCTAGTAGTTTTGTGTGTTCCAAAGGGGGACTATTTCATACAGCAAAAAATGCATCAAAATGGGGTTTTTTCATGCTTAATTGATTGTGTAACCTATTCTTGGTTATCTTACTTAATCTTATCCTCCAGATAGAACTAATTTATTGTGTTACATTAAGTTTTAATGGGGAATCTTTAATTGATCTGTATGTTCTGCCTTGTTTTATGTACTTTGTATGACCATGCTATTGAAATACAATCACATAATTATCTATAATTTTCAGGCAGAAAGCAGAACTAAGAAATAGTTAAAGTCCTCAAATATTCAGTTATTCAGACATATGAATAAACATACATAAATACATAAGTTAGCTATTCTAAAGTTGGAATTGTATGCTTTTTCTATACTGGTTTAATCTGTCCATTCTGATTCTTTGTCTATGGAACTCCTGAATATCCAGAGAAATTCATAGAAAGGAAATTCCACATTCTGTCTAGTTGGTATATCCTTATAGTTCCTGTAGAGAGATGCTTCTGTACTATAATTTTATTTTTCCAGGTTAGTTGCTTGGGCACTCGGTCAACCCTTTTCATATTGCAACTTATGTTCTAGTGGTAATGTTCTTCCACTGTTTTATTTAAAATGTCTTTATGTAAAGAAACAATGGATGGAAACTAATCAAAGAGAGAAGCAACCTAGAACTAAGGAGAAATTTCCTAACCGTGAGAACAATTAACCAGTGGAATGGCTTTCCTTCAGAAGTTGTAGGTGCTCCTTCACTGGAAGCTTTTAAGAAGAGACTGGACAGTCACTTGTCTGGAATGGTATAGGGCAGTGATGGCGAACCTTTTAGAGACCGAGTGCCCAAACTGCAACCCAAAACCCACTTATTTATCGCAAAGTGCCAACATGGCAATTTAACCTGAATAATGAGGTTTTACTACCTAAAATAATGCTAAACAATGCAGAGTTCAGCTAATTGTTCTAAAACGTGATAAATTCACTTTTATGCCACTTCTTTTCTGCTTTTGAAATATTAAGTTTAGCAACAATAAAAAAGAAACTTTTGTAATATAATTTTCTCTCTTTTCCTCCCTCTCTCTCTCCCCCCCTTTTCTCTCTCTCTCTCTTCCCCCTCTCTATTTATAGCACTTAGATTTATATAGCAATAGCACTTAGACTTATATACCGCTTCATAGTGCTTTACAGCCCTCTCTAAGTGGTTTATAGAGTTCAGCCTATTGCCCCCAACAATCTGAGTCCTCATTTTACCCACCTCGGAAGGATGGAAGGCTGAGTCAACCTTGAGCCTGGTGAGATTTGAACAGCTGAACTGCTGAACTAGCAATCAGCTGAAGGTCGCAGTGCTGCTTTTAACCACTGCGCCACCTTGGCTCCTTTACCTCCCCCCTCTCTGTTTTTCTCTCTTTCCCTCTCTCTCTCTCTGTCTCTCTCTCTTTCCTCCCTCCCTCTTTCCCTCCCCCTCTCTTTCCGTCCCTCTCCCTCTCTTTCCGTCCCTACCTCTCTCTCTTCCCCCCTCTTTCTCTCTATCTCTCTGTCTCTCTTTCCTTTTCCCCTCTTTCCCCCCTCTGTTTCTCTCTCTCTTTCCCCCCTCTCTTTCCCTCCCTCCCTCTCTCTGCCTCCTTCTGTTTCTCTCTCTCTCTTTCCAACCCTCTCTCTCTTTCCCTCTCTTTCTCTCTCTGTCTCTCTCTCTTTCTCTCTTTCCCAGCCTCTCTCTTTCCCTCTATCTCTCTATCTCTCTCTTTCCTCCCCCTCTCTTTCCCTCCCTCTCTCTATTTCTCTCTGTTTCTCTCTCCCCTCTCTGTCTCTTTCCTTCCCTCCCTCCCTCTTTCTCTCTGTCTCTCTCTTTTCCCCTCTCTCTTTCCCTCCCCTCTCTTTCCCTTCCTCTCTCTGTTTCTCTCTCTTTTCCCCCTCTCTCTTTCTCTCCCTCCCTCTCACCCTCTCTTTCTCTTTCCCTACTCCTCTCTCTCTGCCTCCTTCTGTTTCTCTCTCTCTTTCCCTCCCCCTCTCTTTCCCTGCCTCTCTCTTTCTCTCTTTCGCCCTTTCTCTCTTTCCCCCCCTCTCTCTATTTCTCTCTATTTATCTCTCTTTCTCTCCCTCTCTCTCTCTTTCCCTCTCTATCCCCCCTGGGAGGGGGAAAGGAACCCCTGAACTGGTGCTGGGTGGTGGGAATCTGACGTCTGGAGGCTGATGAGCCAAGGAGCAGTGCGCCCACACTCTCCTGATTGGCTGAGAGCCGAAGCCCAGCTGGCCGGCAGGGAGCCGGGGCATCCCAACACAGGCAGCTCTGCAGAAAAAGCAACTGGGAGGAGAGAGTGAGCCCATGCCGACGCAGGTTCACATTGCAGCTCTGCGTCATAATGGGCTCCAGGAGGAGGATGGGATCCCTTCTCCCCAGTAGTGGGTTCTAAAACCCTCTGCTACTGGTTCATGCATGCAGTCACAAAACTTCTGCGCATGTGCAGAAGCGTCCTGGGCGGGTGGGTGGAGCCTCCCGCCTCCAGCACTACCGGTTCTTAGAACCAGGCTGAACCGGGAGCAACCCACCGCTGCTTCTCCCCCATTGTGAAGCACGCTAAATTTCACTATGCTGGGCAAGGGGCAGGCCATGGAGGCAGGAACAGCAAATGCACTGCCACAAAGGCAGAATGCTGTTTCATGCATTTTTTTAGTCCTGCAAATGATGGGAGAAACGCGACGGAGAAACGCGATGGAGCTAGGCTAATATCAACTACCATCAATAGTTGATATTGGAAATAATGAGACTAGCCTATTTCTAGTCCTTGTTTTACAATTAGAAATCATTATTTGTTACTTCTCCCTAAAAATGATAAAATTGCAAATGCGAACCAAGGTCCTGATTTTCCAGGGTAATTTTTTAGAATACAAATAAGGAAAGTTGTAATTTCACAAAGCAGGTTGAAATATATTTTTGAGTTTTCAAGTCAAAACGGCAAATTTCATAGACACAGAAATTTAATTCCATATTGCTTTCAGAGAAATGCAAGACTGTATTAGCATCTTCTGTTTTCCTAAACATGTTGCTTTTCAATAGGGGCCCTCTATAACTTGTGAAGCTGTTGGCATGCTCTACAAATATACCTTTGCTTTGAGCTCAAGGTCATGCCCAGGTACCAGCATCACATTGTGGGAAGATAAAAAATAGATTATTGCTAGATGTATCGGTGTTAGTTTTAACTAATACAGCAGTGAAATAAATTTTCCTGTTCTCTGTGGCCTTACACTAAATGTCTCACTGAAGTTAATGAATTCATATTGTAATTTATGTTACTAAACAATTATTGTGCTGGTCCTTCATGGAAAGCCTCTTTTGGTATTTTAAAATCACCAATGATTCAGAAATTTAAGGAAAAATGTATGTAGTTTGAAAATATTTAACTAAAGTAGTAATTTAAATTATGCTTTCATCTTTGTTTTTGCTAGTTCTTAAATAGAGTGAGATTTTCTCTGTACTGTCCATTTAAGGGTTTTCACAAAAAGCAATATTTCAAAAGAAAAATAATCTACTTGGCAAGTTCCAGAGAAGTGGGCACAATGTCTGTGGTATACACAATGTAGTAAATATAAACACAACACAAAAACACAACACACAACACACACACAAACACAACACAAAGCACTGCCAGATACTATAACTAATACAACACAGGCAGGCAAGTATCATATAGATGCTGTTGGATGTGATCCAGCCACTATTTTATGTCTTTCTTAGTGTAGTAAATATAAAATCGCAACTTGTACACCACCTTTGTGGATCTCACGAAGGCTTTTGACACTGTCAGTCACGAAGGTCTGTGGTGTATCGTGTTGAACTTTGGGTGCCCTGATAGATTCAGCCTGATGGTATGTCAATTCCATGATGGCATGATGGCTAGTGTTCTGGACGACAGAGAAGCTTCAGAGGCCTTTCTCGTCACAAATGGCGTCAAGCAAGGGTGCATGTTGGCACCGATCCTGTTCAGTATAATGTTTTCAGCCATGCTGTCAGACGCCTTCCAGAACAGTTCCTTGGGAGTTAGCCTGAGATACAGGACCGATGGGAAACTGTTTAACCTGCGAAGACTCCAGACTGTCACCAAGATAAAGAAGACCCCTTTTTGCTGACAATTATGCCCTGAATGCTAGATCAGAGCAGGAAATGCAAGCCAGCGTGGACAAATTCACAGCAGCATGTGACAACTTCAGCCTCCTCATCAACACAAAGAAAACCAAAGTATTGCACCAACCAGCTCCGAAAGCCCAACACCAAGAGCATCACAGTGAAGGGACAAAAGCTGCAAGTAGTGGACCAATTTACACATCTTGCCAGCACCCTCTCCCGTGCGGTGATAATAGACATTGAGGAAATTGCAGAATTGCCAAGGCAAGCTCTGCATTTGGCAGACTACTGACCAACATGTGGAACCGCCATGGAATAAGCCTTGCTACAAAGCTCAAAGTTTACTGAGCAGTAGTGCTAACTACCCAGGTGTATGCCAGTGAGACCTGGACTGTATACAAGAGGCATGCTTGGCAACTGAACCACTCCCACATGACCTGCCTCCACAGACTTCTGAGGATCCGATGGCAGGACAAGGTGCCAGGCACAGAAGTACTCTCCAGAGCAGGCCTGCCATCAGTTTACACCCTGCTGATGAAAACCTAGACACGTTGGGCAGGCCATGTTGTAAGGATGCCAGACCATTGTATCCCCAAACAGCTATGGTGAGCTGTCTCAAGGAAAGTGATCGTATGGGGGACAAAGGAAGTGATACAAAGACACACTGAAAGCCTCTCTCAAGCCCCTAGATATCGACACCACCTCCTGGGAAACCCTGGCACAAGATCGATCGACATGGCGCATGTTGATCCACCAAGGCTGCCAGACATTTGAAGACAGAAGGACAATCATAGCACAAGAGAAGCGCGCACTCTGCAAAGCCTGAGCTGCAAATGCTGCAACAGTGGTGCCCAGACATGTCTGCCCGACATGTGGCAGAACATTCCGTGCCCGTATTGGCCTTACCAGCCACTTGTGGACACACCGTGGACAGTCCACTACCTGCTAGATGTCAAGGTCCTCTTTGAAAACGATGGTTGAACATCAAATATAAATATATATTTTCCTGAATCTTAAGATAATAGAAATTTTGGCTGAATGTTTTCCTTAATGTATTTTAGTTATTTAAATGAAGAAATTTGAGATTCAGATAAACATGTATACACAAAATATTTCTACATTGAGATATAAAAGGTGTATTAATATGTTTAATTAAGGAATTGTTTTTCACATTAATTTATGACGTCACAATGCAAGTTCCTCTCTCATATGCTTCTGTATGTAAGTATGAAAAGGATGGAATTTGTGTTGCAGTGTACATTTTGCCTTAGCCCCTGTGGTTGTTAGTTCCTATTATTCATGTCAGCGGTTCCCAACTTTTCCGGATCCACAGACCACCAGTGGTAGCAGGCAGTGGTGGTGGTGTGGGGGGGGGAAGGGGATGCTTTTGTACACGCAACTTAATCCCACCCATGCACAAAATTAGCTTTGCAAGATCGCCACCATTTCTGCGTCCCAATTCCAGGCCACAGACCTGGGGTTAGGGACCCACGGTTTCTGTGATATTTATTTCCCAAGAAGTTGCAGTAGCTTTTACATCTGAAAGCAATAGTGTCGAGGATTATTTTGAAAGCTAGTGCAATATATTGCTTGAGATATTGGAGTTGGACAGTTAGATTCAAGTTCTTACTTGGATAAGAAACTCATTTTGAACACACACACACACACACACACACACACACACACACACACACACACACACACACGCTATTCACAGAGCTATTGTGGGTGATATAGTAAAGGGTTTGTCCAAATAGACTGTTTTGAGATCTTAGAGGAAAGTTGAGATATAAATGTGACCGTAATAAGATTAGAATTCAATGCATCTATGTGGATGGTTTGAAAAAAATCAAATGAGAGGTCTGTGTGGAGAAATCTCTTTTAATTGAATAATGTTAGTGATTTTACATAACTTACTGTTTTATGTCTGTCTTGCATATTGTGGGCAACAAAAGCGTATACCATGAAATAGAAAATTACAGTTGTACATTGGTATTCCTGAAACATCATGTCTTGATCTCCCAAGGGAATTTTTCAACAAAAGGTTTATGTTAATTGGTTTAGTACCAGCATATCTGAACCTACAAAAATTAATAATTATTCTCTCCCCCCACCTCTTCCTCCCTCCCTCCCTTCTATATATAAATATTAAAAGTGTGCAGACACGACTTCATATTTCTGTGACTCCTCTGGCATCAATATATAGTTCTATTGCTGATTTGTTTTCAGATTCCTTTATGTTATGAAAAAATGATGACTAAAAGAAGATTAAACATCAAATAACATTGCTTTATAATTCTTTACATTTTCTCTTGTATTCAGCCAGTTTGCTTCTGTCATCTGAATCTGGATCTATGTTTTGCATTGTCTTATAGGATGTGAGAGGTATTTGCATTTGAACATAGCCAGAAGGAGTGCAGATTATCTCACTTAATTTAAATAATATCAGTGTGTGCTTTATGCAAGATTTTTCTAGGAGGTTCTTGGAAGAAATGAGAATTTTTCACCAAGCAGTATAGTTCCTGCAGGCTGTTTAGTCAACAGTCCTGGCTCTATACAATCACCCTTCTAAAATTGTTGTTCTAATAGGCTGTATGTCTATGAATAATCCCTTCATTTAATAGGCTATGGGGTGGGAAAAAGTCAGTACAACAAGCAGTGATACTAATTTTTCAAGAGGCAATCTTTTGTGAATGTTATCCCATGCTTTTAGTGGGCTTTGGTTTTCAGAAGTTAGTTTTTCGTTATGTGAGCTCAGTATGCAAGAATGAATGTATTCTTTAACATATTCATTGCTTGAGTAGTTTTATAGGATGGTCTGTTATATTGATATAGCAGTTAAACTCACTGAAATGTAAAGTGGCATAAAATGGTTACAACTTCCTTAACAATTTTAAGTTGTAGGCAAGTGCAGGATGTAACTTCGATCAAGAGAAAAGCAAACTAAAGAACACTTCTCTTTCTATTATTAACTGTTGTCCTTTTATTTAAGTGTTAAATCTAATAATTTGTAATTAACAGCTTTGTTATACGCTATCAGTGCCCCTGGGAAAAGAAGGCACTGCTCAAATTCTGGTGCATTGTGAATTTTCTGAATGTAAATCAAAGGCACTGCCTGCTGCGGATGGCAGCCCTGATAGAGAGAAAATGCAGCTCTAATCAAAGCTATTCCCCACCCCTTCTTTCTTTCAGTCCCTTGAGATTTTTATTCATTTTTCTCTTTGTTGTTTATCTCCCTCTCCAAATTAAAGCCGGATGATGAAGTGACCACTGTTCAAGTGAAGGAACTGGACCAAAATGTGCTGGTGCTTAGAAGAGTGTTGTCACAGAGCCCAACCCCCACATCTGGGAGTGCCGAGAATGATTGGAGGTAAGAGTTTTTCCTTGGGTGCTCAGACTCAGCTGGAGTCATGCTGACGCAGAGCTCTCGGCAGCTGGCTGAATTTGGTTGCTGGCAACCAAAGTGAGAGGGCAGCATTGAGGGAATGTCATTTTCATTTGCCATACAGTATGGGAAGTTCGAGACTGAGGATCTTTGACCCTCACATAGAGAAGAAGGATTCTGCTTTGTTTCCAGGCAGAGAATTGCCTTTGCACACATTTGATGTGCCTTATTTTAAATACATTGATGAAGAAGATGAGGAAGATGAATGGAGCAGCCGTTCTCAGTCTTCAACAGAGGATGACTCTGTGGACTCTCTCCTTTCTGACAGATATGTTGTGGTGTCAGGGACACCAGAGAAGATTTTGGAGCATCTCCTGAATGGCTTGCACCTGGAAGAAGTACAGGACAAAGACACAGGTACATTATAATAACATCATGCTCATGAAAAGCAGCTTCTCTGTATTCACTCGTGTTCTTAGCAGACACAGTTGATCAGCTACTCTGCAAATATGTATAATATGGTATTTTTCCTAGCAGCATTTTACTTAAAATCATTATAATTTTACAATGTTTTGGGTAGTTCTGTTTCAAATTCATAGCATTCGTAGTAACATCTTATTATGTTAATATAGTGCATCATCTATATTTAACAATAAAAAAATTAAACTTGAAAATGAGGGTTTTTTTAAAAAAATGTCTCATTAACTTTCAGTACAGACAGACAGACAGATAAAAGAAAACAATTTAGCAATGGGTGTGTGATAATGAGGCAATCAGAAGATAGCAAGCCGAGTTATATAGCTGTAGGGTTTATAAGTCAGCAATTATTTAAAGTACTCCAAAGCTACTTGTTTAGTTCCAACTGTTTCTTAATTTTTTAGCATTAATAGCTTACCTACATCACATAAGGTACAACAAAATAACCTCCTTTAGTAATTGGCTGCCTTCAGCTAGAGATTGTACTTTTGTTTCAGCCTGGAGCAATTATTAGATTGATCAGGCTGCTTGACGTGCAGGTTATTTTTCAGCTGTAATGCTGTCACCAACGCTCTTTCAGTAGTTTATCAAGACCACCTACAATTTATTTACAGTTTTAATTAAAGCAGACGGTTAGCTGTCCTGAAGCATTCCCTACACAGTTGAAGAAGGGTTGTGAAATGCAGAAAGCTGAAAATGGAATTAATATTTTTTATTTTTCTCAGGAATGCTGTTTCCCAAATGAGATTATTAAAAAATTAATACATTTGGAAGAATTAAAAAGATTAAAGCATAAATAACATTGACGAATTCTTAGGCATTCCTGAGTCAATTTTTTCTAGCTGCAAATCAGTAGGGCACAGTTAGGCATAAGGCATTTGTGCTTACTATGTAGGTTTTCTAAATTATAAGTAGAAAGAAAGAATCGGTGCTTGATTTATTGTACTGTTCACTGATCTACTTCTATGTGAATAGGGATTAATACTTTGTGCATGGAAACCATGGCTGTGTAATAGCTGTGCTTCCTCAGGCATAATCATAGTAGTGTTGTGGTGTAATTTCTCTAGCACCAAATCATAGGCTATATAAAAAGTGGTGGGCCATGTCAGGATTGTCTTAGCTAGGCACCATGAATCCCACTGTGGTCTTAATATTTGAATATTTGTATGGAGTAATCTCTCCTATAGATTCCTGTTATATTTATTTGTGCAATTTTCACAAATCTTACAGAACTCATTGGGCTCCCCAATAATTATGCATTACGGTTACTTGTTTTTAACATCTGAAAAAAGTACAAATTAATGTTCATTTCTCTAGTAACTCTTTGTTACTTTCCTGTTCCCCTTCCCATTTCTCACACTTATTCCAGTGCTCATTAATACTGTATGCCATCTTTCCAGATTAAGGTGAAAAGCATTTCCCAGTATAATTGGCTGCAATGAAATATATTTAGTGATATACTTCCCTGAACATTTTTGAAAATATCTCTACCTCTCAAAAGAGCTGACAATGACAGGCTTGTTGTATGATCAATGTAGCCCTAATAACAGTAAAAGAACACAAAATTTATGTATTAAAATAATTAAGTAGCTGCGGTGGTTGACCTCAATATATTTGTAAATGCAAGCATAACAGCTGAAGTGTGAAAACTTACACAGCACATTTTGATGGTGGTTGTACTGTAGCAATATCCCATATTAGCTATAATTTCTTTCTAATACAGGTGGTCCTTGATTTAGAAGAATTCATTTAGTGACCGTTTGAAGTTACAACAGCACTGAAAAATGTGACTTACGCATTTTTCACACTTACAACCATTGCAGCATCCCTATGGTCACATGATCAAAATTCAGATGCTTGCCAACTGACCCATATTTATGATGGTTGCAGGGTCCCAGGGTCATGTGATCCCCTTTTGCAACCTTCTGAGAAGCAAGGTCAGTAGGGAAGCCAGATTCACTTAACAACCATGTTAACTGTGTAACTTAAGAATTGCAGTGATTCACTTAACAACGGTGGCAAGAAAGGTCGTAAAATGGGGGGAAACTCACTTAACAGCAGAAATTTTTCACTTAACAGCAGATATTTTGGGCTCATTGTGGTCGTAAGTCGAGGACTACCTGTACTTTTAAATAAAGGAAGAACATGAAAAGCATTCTTCATTCGTGCTGGGAATACACCCATTCTAAGGCCTTTGATCAATAAAGGTTCTCTTCCTAAACATTCTAACATTTGCTAGTGAAATACTAACATTTAGGCAGCTTTCAGCTGGATGACAGACTTGAACACTTAAATGATAGTAATAGCATTTAGGCTTATATCCCATAATGCTTTACAGCACTCTCTGGGCAGTTTACAATTTACAAGCATACACCAGGGGCGGGTTGCTCGCTTACTGATGCCAGTGCGCTGCGCGCGCATCTCCCCTTGCACGATTTTGCTTCTGTGCATGTGTGGAAGCAAAATCGTGCTGAAATCTCGCAAGGGGACGTACGCGCGAGAGAAATTTCAGCGCAATTTTGCTTCCACGCATGCACAGAAGCAAAATCGCCCAAAAAAATTCAGAAAAAGATGGCGACGCATGCGGTTGCGCGCAAATTGTGCAATCAGCTGCTCCCTACCGGAGTTACACACTGGACAGCTCCGGCAGGAACCCACCTCTGGCATACACCCTGAACAATCTGGGTCCTCATTTTACCGACCTCAGAAGTATGGAAGCTGAGTCAACCTTGAGCTCTGTCAGGTTCGAACTTCTGGTTGTGGGTAGAGTTTGCTTGCAATACTGTACTTTAAACACTCTGCCATAGGAGCTCCTAAATGATGAACTGGATGCAACTGCTGAGAAGATATTAGAAGGCATTCTTCAGGCTTCTTTGGCTTTTTAACTTCAGTAGAGGTCAGCCATTGCTATTCCTTTTGGTTTATTTGTCTTATGCCTTCTCTTACATTTATTTTCTGCTTATGTTGCATGGCCTTCTTGGGAAAGAACCTAACTACCGATCATACAGAATGTTATCTGATTATTTCCTGACAGCCTGGTGATGTTTTCGAAGCATTTTGTCCTTTTTGTTTCTCAGTGATTTATGCAATTTGAGATTTACCTTAAGATAGCAAATGAGTGCATACAATATATAGTAAACTAAAGCCAGAGTTCTACCACCAGTTTATCTTTTGGGAACCTTTTAGACAATATTTAGCTCAATATTTATCCTAATATATATTTCCAAAAAGTTTACTAGATCAAATCTGTGCAATCTTTTTACATGTTTTAATACCATAGGCAAATTCATAGTTTTTCCCAGCAAATTTATGAATAAGATATAGAAAGTCCATAAAAAGTTAAGATTTATTCACATAACTCAATTTTAACTATTTTGATAGATGGTAGTTTTTTAAAACCTTGGGTAAAAGTCATTCATTATTGGGCCTCAAGGTTTAATTACAAATATTAGACATTAGAAAATCCAAATAAATAAACTGTCATTAGGTTATTAATGTCTACTGTTTCAAGTACATGCTTTGAAAAAAAATGGAAACAATCTTTGATTCTTGATCTTTTACACTATTCCTTGATCACACTATTTTTCCGCATGAAGTTAAATTTATTCATTATAAGAAATAAAAAGGAAGAGGATTAGAGATTGATGTAAACTAGTTGCCACATGAACTTATAGTTGGCTTAAAGAATTGAAGACGTCCATTCAACCAAATGGATTCTAAAGCACCTTTTTGTGTTTAAATCTAAAGCCCTAATAAAAAACCTGTCACCACTGATTGTATTTGGAAGAGAAAAGGCTTGAAGTCTTAGATGAAAGAAGTTCAAAGGTTTTTTATAACCTTGCTATGTTTTATCAGATGCAACCAGTTATAGTACTAGAAGAATATATAATGTACTGTATATCATCTTTAATTCAAATCAAAGGAATCTTTTTATAATATTTAATACTATGTAAGTTTCTTATAAGATACTAGTAAGATACAGCAGATTTTCCTAAAAATCTTTCAGAAAATTATTTCAGCTTTGAACTTGATGAATTATATGAGAACTCTTTGTGATAAGGCATTTTGTTTAAAACTGTTTTAGCAAACATACAAGGCCATGATCTGTGGTTGGTATTACACATCCACTAAAATTAGTTCTCTAAATAGTAATATTTTAAAATGGTTGTGATAGAATAGTAGGCAGACTAATACATAACCATTTTTTAAAAGAAATCAAAATAGTGAATCCTATTAGTTTGTTGAACAAATTGTATAAATTGATTCCAGGTAAAATAAATTAAATAATTTTCTGTTATATTTATTCCACACACACAAAAATCACAAAATCTTTTGCATCAGTGTGAAATTGCTTACTGAGATGCAACACAACAACAAAGAAGTTTGTAGTATCCTATGGATAGGATAATTTTCTTTGGATGTGGTCACAATCTCCTATTTATATTATTAAGGATTTTTCTTATCAGGTATTCTTTCTTCATCTGTCTGGGTTAAAGTGTGGATAAAAAATAATTGAAAATTGATATTTTAATGTTGGTATTTCTGGTTATTTGTGAGCTTGTATTTCCTTTTATTTGTGAATGTCTATATCACAAGTTTCTATTTTTTTCTTTTATTTATTTATTTATTTGCATCTCGCCCTTATTATTTTTACAAATAACTCAAGGTGGCGAACATACCGCATTTTTCGGAGTATAAGACGCACCGGAGTATAAGACTCACCTTAGTTTTGGGGGAGGAAAATAGGGGAAAAAATCTACCTACCAGGTATTCATCTGGCTAGCGTCATTAGTCTGTTCAGCTTCAGCACATTATTTTATCCCCTGCTTAGGGCTGAAAAAAATCTTATTCGGAGGGAGTAGCAATGAAAACAAGCCTGCAAAGACTTAGCCCTAAAAAAAACTTCTTCGACTGAGTAGGAAGCTGGGAAGATCGTTAGCACCTTGTTAGGGCTGGGGGAAAAAGCTTTGGAAAAGCTACATTCAGAGTATAAGACGCACCCAAATTTTCAGCCTCTTTTAGGGAGGAAAAAGGTGCGTCTTATACTCCGAAAAATACGGTACCTAATACTCCTTCCTCCAATTTTCCCCACAATAACCCTGTGAGGTGGGTTGAGTTGTATTGAGAGAGAGGGACTGGCCCAACATTCCCCAGCTGGCTTTCATGGCTAAGGCGGGACCTGAATTCATGGTCTTCCACTTTCTAGTTTGGTGCCTTAAGCACTAAACAAAACTGGCTCTCTTATTTTTTGCTTTCATTCAGTTAATTCTTTTGGATAATTGCAAGTATTCAGGGTGATTTAAAAAGGGAGAAAGGAAAAAAATGTTTATATGCTCATTGAGTGGGCATTGAACTGACCTATACAGTTGAATGCAAAGTTCTTGATGTTGTCTGAGCTTGGTTGTTTGCTTGCAGGCATTTTGTTATCCAACATCATAAGACAGTTGTTACTTAGGTGGTTAATGAATTGTCTGCAAGCAAACACTCAAGTTCAGACTGCACCAAAAGCTTATAATTCAATTCTGAGCTGCAGATATTTATCTTTTCTATTGCAACTGTTCAATGTATTGTGATTGTAACACTGGCTCACACTGTAGGTTGATTAGATCTGGCACTGATTGAATAGAGAAATGCTTCAATTTCATTGAGTAAATGGCAACTCTGAACCAAGCAGATGTCATTTGCCAGAAAGGGAATCATAATAAGTTACAACATCATAGTGCGTATATAAAATTCCATTCTTGGTATCTATGTTTCAATCTGATTATGCCTCCTTTTGCGATATTTAAGGAACTGGATGGTAAATAGATTGCAATTAAGTTCTTTTAATCATCTTGTGTATTGTGAATATGCTTCATTTCTGAGCTGCAGAAATGATGTATTCTATATATATATAAGCCAAATACCACCCACTCATCACAAAATCTCCAGAACTGTAAAGTCTACAAGCTTGAAATTTGGCACGTATGTTCCTTTTGGCTTCTAGGTCCTCACTAAGAAAGGATTTTTTGAAATGACCATCAGATCATTAGTATTTTTAATAAAGTATTATATTAACATGCTCTGATGCTAAGGAGTTAGACATTCTACTCCCCTTCCCCACCTGAAAAGAACTCTCTTCCAACTTCCAGCTGCCTTATATTAACATGCTCTGATGTTACTCGTTCGCTAAACTGGGCATGGGCGTGGCCAGGGCGTGACTCATCCAGCCTGCGGGCTGGAAGTTTAGACATTCTACTCCCCCTCCCCACCTGAAAAGAACTCTGTTCCAACTGCCAGTTGCCTTATATTAAGATGCTCTGATGCTAAGGAGTTACACATTCTACATAAATTTTTAAGCTTTAAGTGTCAATGGATAAAGCCCGATCGTAACTACTCATTAATTTTCAAGCTTTAACTGTCAATTTATCAAGCCCGATCACATAGTTTTGTGAAGCGAAGCACGGGTATCCAGCCACTAGTATTTTATATACATAAGCAAAATGTATACAGAAACTGCTGTATCAGAGACTGCGGGATTTTAAATTGGTACATTAGATGTATAGGTACACACAAATGTAATTCAAAATATATTCAAAATGTGGAAGACTTTAGGAGATTGCTGCATCTATTCAGAAGTAGAGTTTTGTTTTTTAATGAACTAATGCCCTTGAATGAACTATTTGGTGTCAATTTATCAGTGCTGTGCAAATCCTTTAAAATAGCCATGCCTTTTCCACACAGTTATTTCAAACACTGCATGCCCACATAGAGTGTCATGTGAACTGAAATATTTATTTTGAAGGATTTGCTGAGATGTAGTATTGATGATTGAATATAATAACACAATTGTAATCTTTATTATCCAAGTACTAGGTGAAGCTCTCTGCCTAATTTTATAGATAATGAGACTCTACTTGTGCTATCAGAAAGCTTGTGTGCCATCAGTAAAAATTCAAGGTTAAAACAGAATTTAATAAATTGATCCTTATTTCTGCTTCTGGCTTTGCCAATAATGTGGCAATGTGATTTACCTTAAATAGTGTCAATCTTAACTGGATTCTGATTATACCGAGTTTGATGTTTTTCCCTAAAGAACAGAAGTCTTTCTTTTCTTTTCATGTTGTTTTATATAGTGTTATTAATTAAACTATGTGTTCTTATATATTTAATTCAGTTATTATAATAACTGATTACAGAGTTCTCTTGATTTGAGACTTACATGAAATATGATAATACTGCAATTTAATCCAAAATATATTAAAACAATTATGAACCTGTCTAAATGTCTGTATGTGAGTTGCATATTGGAATAAAAAACCTATTCAGTTTGCTGCTTGATTTATGACATTTTTGAAATTTCATATTTCTTATAATATTACATGATTGTTAGTAAACTTATGCAGAGAAAAATCCAGTTGTCTTTTTTCAGACAGTACTTTAATTCTGTCAGCATTTTATATATAAAGTTTGGTTCTTGTTTTCAGAGATTCATGCATTCACATCTGGAATCCACAAATGGGACTGAATGGTGTATTGATACTGTAACGGCCAAAATCCAAATTATTTACCTATTATCAATGTATAATTTCATCCAGATGTATTGAAGGGAGACATTGTTGCTTATTAATATAAAGGGTTTCATAATAGTCTATTGAACTAGAATGCAGATTTTGACTAGGTAAGACTATTTCAAATAGACATGCAGGATAACTGAGTACTGATAGTCTTCAACTTACGACCACAACTGAGCCCAAAATTTATGCTGCTAAGTGAGAAATTTGTTAAGTGAGTTTTGTCCCATTTTACAACTTTTCTTGCCACATTTGTTAAGTGAATCACTGTAGTTGTTAAATCAGTAACACAGTTGTTAAGTTAATCTGGTTTCCCCATTGACTTTGCTTGTCAAAAGGTCGCAAAAGGGGATAGCATGACCAAGGGACACTGCAACCGTCATAAATGTGAGTCAGTTGTCAAGCATCCGAATGTAAATCACATGCTGCAATGGTCATAAGTGTGAAAAATGGTCATAAGTCACTTTTTCAGTGCTATTGTAACTTTGAACAGTCACTAAGTGAATTGTTGTAAATTGAGGATTACCTGTATAAAGAATTCCAGAACAATTGTGTTCTGCTTTCTTTGCATCTTCTTAAAAACACTGTGGAAATATCCAAGGGTAGTGGAAAATGGGATATAATAAAAGAAGTAAGCTAAATAAATGTAAATGCTATCCCCATTAAATGCCATGATGGTCCTTTGGATTATGAAAATGTTAGACTGGCCCTCAGAGTGATTGAGCCTCAAAATAAAGGTGATTGAAAAATTTAAATAGCTAATTGAGACATTTAGGATGATTGGAATATTGCATCTTTCATATCAGGTCAATTGCCTTGGAAGTTGTCATTGCTTCTTTCTAAAGCACTTAGTTAAACATTTGAAGAAAAGTTGCTGTGGTAATTTAAAAGAATGCTATTCCCCGTAGTCCTTGGCCCTTTACTTTTCTGTGGTATTGCAATTAATCAGAGATGGTGCAGCGGTTAGAGTGGGGACTCAGGCCACTTTAGCTGACTGTGATCCGCAGGTCAGCGGTTCAAATCTCACCGGCTCAAGGTTGACTCAGCCTTCCATCCTTCCGAGGTAGGTAAAATGAGGACCCAGATTGTTGGGGGCAATATAAATATACATTGCTTACTGGTGTAAACCGCTTAGAGAGTGCTTGCACTGTGAGGCGGTATATAAATGTCACTAATAAATGTCACTAATAAATAAATAAACATTAACATGGCATTCCTACTGAAAAGTTTTAGTTGTACAAGTACAATTGTCTTGTTAATTAAAACAAATTTGCTGATTTGATATGTGACCTTCATTTATATATTTTAATGTTCCTGTGTTTAAAATACCGCATGAACTGTTTTAAGAGAGAAATCATTGGAAAAGGATGTCCTTTGTTTGAAATTCAACATATGTATCATTGTTTATATTGACCAACATTCCAAGTTGGAGCAAGTTGCATGTATAAATACAACAGATTGTAGAACATGTCCCTTTTCATCTTTCAACTATTTATAGTTGGTGATTGAAAATTTTCAAAGCTGCAAGGAATCTTTTTGGGCTTTGAAAACACCAGCTTACTTGACTCATCTTATATAAAAATACTGCAGGATATAAGAATAATGAATACACCAAATAACAGAACAAAACCTTACTTTTAAGCAGAGAATACAACTCCGTTACTGTGTTCATTGTGCACATTTGTTTCAGTGTTTCCAGTGTTTTCTGTACTCAAAGGTTTTTAGTACAAAGATTTTCTTGTTTCTGATGTTTTCTGTGAAAAATAAAAGACTATATTCATTTCCCTGCCAAAGCATGTGAAAGATGGCAAAGTTAAAAAAGCATCCCTTTGCAATGTTTCCAGCCATTTCTTCCATCTGAAATTGTCTATACATAGGTTTTAAATTTAACCACCTTTTTCCAGATCATTATCTCAATTTTGTCAGTTGGAGATAAAATATTTTCTAACATATATATCAACATATCTTCAGAGATTTGTTTTTTGTTAGCATACATACATATAACTGCATGCTTTTTGTACCTATGTTCTGGTTTATATTGTTCAAAGTGAGTAAACATCAACAGAAAATTGTCAGATTGCTCAAAGATTTAATAATCCAATAAAGTTATGGTTTCTTTCTTGGTTTATGTAGCCTTATTATCATCAGAATTTGGACTGATATATTGGCTGTGTTACTGTCTGTCTATTTATTTGTTAAATGTATTTGCCGCCCATCTTGTTCCAAAATGATTCTATAGTGGGCAGAGTTTCAATCCCTTTTTTGTTTTAATCTTTTAGAGTCAAAGTGTTAAAATGAAATACATTAAGCTTATTTTATTTTGGACTTTTAAAAAAGGATGTACAATTGTTCTGCTACCGAGCTTTGTTGGCATGAATTTTGGGGATTCCTAGACTGCAAAAAAAGAGCAGGAGTTTGCAAGAATGTTTGCAATTTGCTCTTTCTGATTTAACAATTGGTACCATATAACAATATTATATATCCCTTTTCTTGTCAGGTTTCTTGCACTTTTTCTTTTTAACCAATCATCATTATTTCAGACTGTTACTAGTTCTGGTTAAAAGTACGTTAAAAACTTCAAAATCCCATTTCTGCTGTGTTTGATCTGAGTGGCCCTTCAGATGCAACAATTTAAAACCCAAGCTAGGTTGAATTTTGCACATAAAGCAGGGGTCCCCAAACTTGGCAACTTTAAGACTTGTGGACTTCAACTCCTAGAATTCTCCAGCCTGGTTTTGCCAAAGTTTGAAGACCTCTGACATAAAGTATTCAGCCCCCTGGTAATTGCTGAGAATAATACATACATCTGGATGGAGAGCCTGATGATTGGACTGAATATTTTGTACTTTTAAATACATGAGACTACTGAGGAATATGTATTAGAGAAAGGAAGTGCATATTAATTTTCAGAATTATAGTTAATCCATTAAAGGGTACATTTTTGTGAAAAGGAAACCTTGTTACATATCTTTGAAACTGTAAAATTAGAAATGGTTTAGTCAAAATATATCTAAATGTGCTGCAATATAGCCAGAAAAGTATTTATTAAAAGGAGGAAAATATAGTAGCTAGTTATTTTACAAATAATTTTACAGCAGCCCATAACATTAAAATAATGGACTATATCTTTAATTCCAAGCACTATCCTAAGATTAAAACCTTCAATCAGAGTGTTACCAAGGAAATCCTATGCCTTTCACAAGAAGTCCTGTATTACCATTCTATATAGGATATCGCATGAAATCTCAAAGTACAAAGAAATTCTTTGGGAACTATATATCTAAGCTCCAAGAAGTTAGACTTTCATCAATTAAAGTAAGCACTTTGAATTTTCCTTGGAGACAAAAAGAAAGCAAGGCATAGACTTGCAGATGTTATCTAATTAATTATAGTGGAAAGTTTAGCAGTAGTGATTCTGAACTAGGTTTATATTTAAGTCTTCAAAAATAGTCCTGTGTACTGCACCTTGCTCTAATCTACTTTGTTACAATTAAAATTTCTTCTTGATACTTTATATGGCAAAACTATAGAGAGAAGAGGTTATATAATATTATTTATGCTATGATATAAACACATGTCTTGTTCATAAATGACTAACTGCAATATATCAATGTTAAGGTCTTGGTGACATGAAATCACAAAAAGTATTTCTGAATTAAATAAGCTTTATCAGTTGTATAAGCAATACTTCTAAGTAAATATCATATGGTGGCACATATCTGACTTTCCTACCTAAAGTTCCTACCTCTTTAGAGATAGAAATGTAACTTGACTGACATAAGAATAAAAGAGGCTCTTTCATGAAGGTGTAGCATTGATCAATTGCCTAGAGCAGATGGCTGAAGGGAACAATGAAGGGTGCATAGTGGGGTTTTTTCACAATAATACTGTGCTTTTTCTTTCTGAAATTGCAGCTCTAGCAGTTGTGAATTGTCTTTGCCTACTAAAAATTTATCTTGCTTATGTCTTTGAGTATTGCCATTAGACCCTAAGCAAATATATTTGTTTTATTACTCCCTCCAGTGCAGTATCATCATGAGCTTTTACATACTGTAAGCCTGCAATTTAAATTGACACTGTATCTACAAATAAATATTTTATTATACTTTCATATTTGTAAAGGTTGTCTCTGACAACTATGTATTAGTATGCACCATTATGATACATTTGCATTTATGTGGCTTACCATTTCGTGTCATTGTTAATAATTGCATTTTGGATACTTTTATTTAAAGCACAAAATAAACTAAAGTAAAACTAGGACCCTTTAAAACAGTAAAAAAAAAACCCTGCTGTTTTCTTTTCTAACATTTGCTTAGATAGGAAGAGAATCATTATATTGGAAGATAGCTAAACAGACAAAGATGGTGAATGAAAGAACATTAAAGAGCAAAGGGGGGGAAAGTCAGAGGACATTTAACTAAGAGAAGTTTTTCTTTTCTTTTCTTTTTTAAAAAGCCATACTTCTAGAAAGGAAGCAAGGAATATTGCCTTATTCCCCCTCTCTCTCCCCCTCCCTCCCTCTCACTTCCTATATAGTTGTCCATCTTGCAAAATGTTACTCTGGGCATAGTTGGCCATCTTACAAAAAGCTATTGCCAGTGTTGGTAGGAATATGGTTTCCTCCTGGATGTTTCCTTGTTTAAGATGTTACTTCCTCCCTGATTGTTTATTTGATGGTATTTCTTGCTTCTCTGAGCTTCTGGAGGATGTGTAGTCTAGTCTGTTTATTCCCTTCCTAGGCTCTTGGTTTGGTCTTTTAAACGGTATTTAAAGGGGTTTATTTCTGTGTGTCCACTGATAGCTGATTGTCTGAAAGCCAAGCTACCACAAATTCCTTAGTAGTTTTAGATTTGGCTTGATGTAAAATTTTAAATTTCTGGTTGAAACTCTGGTTGAGCTGTCCATATGTTGCAGAAATTGAATTTTTGTCATGTTTTTCTGTTGCCACTTGATATTTATGGGTACAGTCCGGCAGTCTTCTATCTTTCTGTCCCATGTAATGATTGTTGTAGTCCTTACATTGTGGGAAATGACTCCTGTTTTTTCTTCTTTGAGTATTGGGTTTGTGTATTTGCTTAAGGAATAAGCAAGATTCTTGTTTCAGTACTATGTGCCATGTGCTATGTGAAAATATAGATTGAAAGAGCATCCTTTAAAATTCTTTCTTTCTTTCTTTCTTTCTTTCTTTCTTTCTTTCTTTCTTTCTTTCTTTCTTTCTTTCTTTCTTTCTTTCATTCTTTCTTTCTTTCTTTCTTTCTTTTTTCTTTCTCTCTCTTTCTCTCTCTCTTTCTCTCTCTTTCTCTCTCTCTCTCTCTCTTTCTTTCTTTCTTTCTTTCTTTCTTTCTTTCTTTCTTTCTTTCTTTCTTTCTTTCTTTCTTTCTTCATTCTGAGAGTCACTCCCACTTATTGAAGAGAAACATGGCTTTCTTTTTCAAAATGCTGATTAGGAAATCCTGAAAGTTAAACCTCCTGAGGTCTTATTATCCAGCCAATTTCACGCTTGCATGTTGAGTTCAGTTGATACCGGAATGTGCAAAACGATGTGGAAATTGGAACCATGGAGTTTCATGGCTACAGTGTACAGTACTTTACATCCGAAGAGCGACTGCCTTTTGATTCTTTAAACTAGAAAGCTCTCTTTGAAATCAATGGGATTTCGAAAATAGCACAGGCTTAATACATTTCTTCTGCTTACCTATTATCACATTTTAAATTTTGCTGTTTGAAATAATTTGATGGGATGTACAGATACATTGTAACCATCAACAATTGAAAAGTAGTTGGTTTCAATTTGATTAGGTAGATAAATAATATCATATATGCTGGCCAGACAGCAGCCTACATAAAACTATTAGTAAAAATATTGATTTCTTTACCTTAGGAGTAGAATAGAATAGAATAGAATAATAGAATAGAATAGAATAGAATAGAATAGAATAGAATAGAATAGAATAGAATAGAATAGAATAGAATAGAATAGAATAGAATAACAGAGTTGGAAGGGACCTTGGAGGTCTTGGACTAGAAACTCCCTGCTTAAGCAGAGAGTTTCCTGCTTAAGCAGGAAACCCTATGTCAGGCCTGGAAGCCATCTTTTACCTTTTTGTATTCAGGCCTGCCACATTTTCTACTGTGGGAAAATGGGAGGGGGCATTATATAGAGTATGTGATATGTAGTAGTCTAAATAACATTCTTTCCAGAAAGTCAAGGCTGCTGTGCCCTGCAGCTGCGATGAAGTGACTGGGAGGCATCTTCAGTTTTGGATGGTGCCTGATTGGATCGTATGATGGACATGTGGGTGCTGGGCAGGGACTTGAACTTTCGTTTGGGTGGAGAAAATCCGGAAAATCCCAGATGTTGCCAACATGGTATCACTAATTAATTTGAACTTTGAGGAACTTCTAGTCTCGGAGTTTTATTTTGTTGGGGGTGTTTATTGGAACGCTGACATCCTACACCACTCCAGACAAATGGTTATCCAACATCTTGTTTAAAACTTCCAGTGTTGGAGTATTCACAACTTCTGGTTCCACTGATTAATTGTTCTGTCAAACTTTGTCAAACTTTGTTTTGTAACAAATCTTGAGTAACAAACTTTGACATTTTATTTGAAAAATGATTCTTATTCTTGCAGTATATTGATTCATATAGGTATATTTTTAAAAACATATAGTGTAGGACTTAATTCCAATTTCCAATACTGAGATCCTAATCCAGATCAGATCCTTTTCCCTCCCCTTCTTAATAGCTATTATAGCCTGCAAAGGTCTTTGGTCTGATGAATCGATCTATTTGATCTGCTCCTGCTTTTAATGTTTGTTTAATTGTTTATTGTAAAGACCATCTCTGGTATGCACATATTGTTTGATATTTAATGACTATTCTAGTTCTACAGGTAATCCTTGACTTACAATCATTCCTTTAGTGACCATTCAAAATTACAATGGCATTAAAAAAAATGACTTACAACTATTCCTCGCACTTAATGTTTGTTGCAGCATCCCCATGATTATGTGATCAAAATTTGGATGCTTGGTAACCAGCGTGTACTTATAACTATTGCAGCATTCTGGAGTCATGTGATCACCATTTGCATCTTTTCCAGCTGGCTTCTCACAAGCAAAGTCAATGGGGGAAGCCGATAACCATAGGCAAAAAGGTTGTAAATTGGATGCAACTCATTAGACACCCGCTTTGCTTAGCAACCAAAATACTGGTCTCAATTATGGCTGTAACTCTAGGACTACCTGTATTTTCCATTTTCATCAAAACAAAGTAGAATTCAGAATATAAATGTAATCAAGACAACAATGGGCTTTACGCTTAATAACTTAGAAAGTATTTATTTATTTATTTATTTTGTTATTCTTATATGCCGCCCAACTCCCGAGGGACTCGGGGCGGCTTACAACAAGGAGAAATACAAGAATAAACAAAGAAATTACATAAAATTTAAAAACAAGTACAAAAATTTAAAACAATTATTTAAAACAGCAACATCCATTCGACACATACATACTTGGGGGGTAGGCTCAGGTGGAATTAAGTTGTCCCCCCCACCTGCAGGAAAAGCCATGTCTTAATGGCTTTACGGAAAGCCAGCAGAGTGGGGATAGTCCGGGTCTCTGGGGGTAGTTGGTTCCAGAGCATGGGGCCAGCCACAGAGAAGGCTCTCCCCCTGGGGCCCGCCAGCCGACATTGTTTGGCCGACGGGACCTGGAGGAGGCCAGCTCTGTGGGCCCTAACCGGTCGGAGGGAAGTATGAGGCAGAATGCGGTCCCGAAGATATCCTGGTCCTAAGCCATGAAGGGCTTTAAAGATGGTGATCAACACCTTGAATTGGACCCGGAGACCGATGGGCAGCCAATGCAGCTGGCGGAGTATCGGTGTCACGTGGGTGTACCTTGGCACACCCACCACAGCACGCGCAGCCACATTTTGCACCAGCTGAAGTCTCCGGATACTCTTCAAGGGTAGAGTGAATGCGCCCATGTAGAGCGCATTGCAGTAGTCCAACCGCGAGGTGACAAGGGCATGAGTGACCGTGAGTAGCGCCTCCTTCTCCAAATATGGCCGCAACTGGTGCACCAGGCGAACCTGTGCAAAGGCCCCCCTAGCCACAGCAGAAAGATGGTGGTCCAATTTTAGCTGTGGATCTAGGAGGACCCCCAAGTTGCGGACCTGGTCTGAGGGGGTCAGTTTCGCACCCTCAAAAACCAAGGAGGGGTAGTTGTCATGAACCTTAGGAGGCAATATCCACAGCCACTCAGTCTTATCGGGGTTTAGTCTGAGCCTGTTCCTCCCCATCCAGATCTTAACGTCGTCCAGGCATCGGCACATTACATCCACTGCCTCCCTGAAGTCAGACGGGGTGGTGATGTACAGCTGGGTGTCGTCAGCGTACTGATGGAAACACACCCCATGTCTGCGGATGATCTCACCCAACGGTTTCATGTAGATGTTAAACAGGATGGGCGAGAGAACCGACCCCTGGGGCACCCCACATAATAGGGGCCTAGGGGACGATCTCTGCCCACCTGCCAACACCGACTGCATCCGATCGGCGAGATAAGAGGAGAACCACCGCAAAACGGTGCCTCCCACTCCCAACTCGCCGAGCCGATGCAGAAGGATACCATGGTCGATGGTATCGAAAGCCGCTGAGAGGTCAAGTAGCACCAGGATGGAGGAGTTCCCCCCATCCCGGGCCCGCCAGAGATCATCCATCAGGGCGACCAAGGCAGTTTCTGTACTGTAGCCGCGCCTGAAACCCGACTGATAAGGATCTAGATGGTCTGTTTCATCCAGGAGCTGCAGAAGCTGAGTCACCACCACCTTCTCCACAACTTTCCCTAAAAAAGGTAAGTTGGAGACTGGACGGTAGTTCTTCAAATCAGCTGGATCCAGGGAAGGCTTCTTCAGGAGGGGTCGTACCACCGCAGTTTTTAACGACTGCGGTACGGATCCCTCCCTCAAAGAAGCGGTGATCACCGGCCGGATCCAGCTGCATGCCACCGCCCTGCTGGCCGAGACCAGCCAGGAGGGGCACGGGTCCAATAAACAGGTGGAGGTCCCCATCGCTCCCATAGCCCTGTCCACATCCTCGGGAGAAACAGGCCCAAACTCCTCCCACAAAGATGGATTAAGACTGGCCCCTGTCAACTCTATGGACTCTGCCCTGCCAGAGTCCAAGTCCAACCGAATCTGAGCGACTTTATCCGACAGAAACTCAGCAAATTCCTCAGCTCTGCCTTGCAAGTGTTCCTCGCTCCCCCCTTTTCCAAGGAGGGAGCGAGTCACCCTAAACAAGGCGGCTGGACGAGAATCTGCGGACGCAATAAGAGCGGAAAGATAGGATCGTCTTGCCGCCCTTATCGCCACTAAATAAGATCTGATGTAAATTCTTAATAGTGTTCGGTCAGACTCGGCTTTCTTGGTCCTCCAGCGGTGCTCCAGACGTCTCTTCTGGCGTTTCATCTCCCGGAGCTCCTCAGTAAACCAGGGAGCTTTCCGGGATCCACTGCCACGGAGAGGTCGCTTAGGCGCAATTCGGTCTAGAGCCCCTGATGCTGCGGTGTTCCAAGCAGCCACCAGGGAGTCAGCCGAATTGTGTACCAGGGTTTCAGGTATTTCCCCAAGTTCCCTCTGGAATCCTTCTGGCTCCATTAGGCGCCTGGGGCAGAACCACCTAGTCGGTCCCGCCTCCCTGTGGGGGAGGAGTGGGGTCGTGAAACCCAGCCTCAGTAGGAAATGATCTGACCATGACAGAGGGGTGATGACTATGTCCCTTATCTTCAGATCATCTCTCCACTGCCCCGAGAGATATACTAGGTCAAGCGTGTGACCACCCTCATGAGTCGGACCCTGGATTACTTGGGTTAGGTCCATGGTTGTCATGGAATCCATGAACTCCTGTAAAAATATTTTGGAAACTTAAGATATTTAAGAGCAAATTTGGAATGTGGGTATGGTGGTTGCAAAGAGAGTTTTCTGGAAAGGTAAAAAGTAACAGAATTGTGTTAATGTAAAATAGATTTAGCTGTGTCTATTTTGTGTCTATTTTAATGTAAAATAGATTTAGTTGTGTTTTAATCTCATCTTTAACTTCTTTGGCTTTCTATTTTGCCTTAGTTTCTGTGCTTTGAATAACTTTGTTAGTTGAAAAGGAATAGGATATTTTTATGTTTTCAGAAGTATGGGTACAATTGGAATTTTTTTAAAAAATAGTGTTAAGCTTCTTTTAGGGATTATGCTATGATTTCTATGTATTTTTCATTCAAAGTGGCTAGAAATTCTACTGATTTTCAGCAGTCAAAATACCTCATTTTCATAAGAGAGCCAGTTTGATCTTGTGGTTAAGATGCTAGTCTTGAAACCAGGAGACCGTAAATTCTAGTACCTCCTTAGGCATGAAAGTAGCTGGGTGTGCCTTTTGACCAGTCACTTCCTCTCTCAGCCAAGCCTACCCCACAGTGTTATTATGTGGAATACTGTATATCAGGGGTATCAAACTCAATTTCATTGATGGCCACATCAGCATTATGGTTGTCCTCAAAGGGCCAGTTGCATGTAAGACTATGATGACTCACAGCGGCCAGGTGGGCATGGCTGGGTAGGTGTGGCTGTAACTAGGTGGGCGTAGCTTGGTGGGCGTGGGCGCTCACTGGATGCAGCTGACTTGGGACTGCGGGGTTGGGACGGAACAACTCTCACCGGCTAACGTGACGTGGGGACAATTTGGTGCTCTACAAGCTCCTTGCCTCCCCAAACTGCTAGTAGTGAAGTGCATGTTTGCATGCACACACACACATCACATTCCAAGTTTGGGGCTTTTATCCACAGGGGAGGGAGAGGGCCTCCTCTTTGAGGAGAGTAGTGGGGCCTTCCTCGGCAGCAGCCAAACAAAGGAGCCATTGGGAGAGGGAAGGCAAGAACAGAAGAAAGAAGGAAAGAAGGAGGAAAGGAAGGAAAGGAAGAAAAGAAGAAAAGGAAGGAAGGAAAGAAGGAGGAAAAGAAAGAAGGAAAGGAAGAAAAAAAGAAAGGACGGGAAGGAAGGAAGGGATCCAGCCAGTCGCCTGGATAGGCCATTTTATTTTACAATATAAACATGTAAAGTGCTTAAGAATACCTACACACAAAAGCCAGCTTTGCTGCTTGGGGGCAAGGGCAGAGAGAAATCATAGCCCAACACACCACATCTGGAGGAGACCGGCCTGGGACAGGCTGGCAGATGGAGGTGGCTGGGGAATGAAAGCTGGAACGTGGCCTGGAAAGTGCACATGTGCCCTGCTTATGGTCCATGTCGACACCTATGTTGCAAGTGCACTGTGGCAGTTAAATGCCCGCAGCAGGACCACCTAGGGGGGCGAGCGCTCCGTGGAGGGTGAGTAGAAGAGGTTAAGGGGCAGCAACTCTTTTGGCCTCCCCTCCGGCCCTCACTCCATGCTCTCTCCAGCTACCGCTCATAGCTCTCCCTAGCTGCCACCATCCCCAAGATGGAGGTGGTGACGTGCAACAAAGGCAGGGAAGGCAACCTCCATTTCTCCCACTGCCCTTTTTGGGGCCCAACAGCAACATCAGTGTCAGTGGCAAAGGCCCTGCAGGAGCTGGGCTCAGATGCCTCAGCCAGCCACTCTTCCTCCTTTTCACACTGCCCCCAGTGGCTTTTCACACTGCCCACACTGCCCCCAGCCTGAGGGAGATGGTAAAGAAGCAGGCAGGCTGGCCAGCTGGCGGTGGTTGGGTGTGAAGGCAGCTGTCAATGGAGGGGACAGCGTGAGGGCAGCTGTCAGGGAAAGAAAGTGGGCTTCCAAGCTTATTTGGAGGAGGGGGGCTGTTGAAGGGACGGGGTGCAGAGGCTGAGGGGGAGCACCAAACTGGGTTGGGGTGGGCAAGGGCTGAGGCTGTGGGGGTTGGTTTCTCACCATCTCTAGGCCCCCCTATGGGCCAGATCTAAATGCATCGTAGGCCAGATCTGTAACTCCAGATTTAGTGGAGCTTGCTTTTGAATACGTACACACAATGCCACATTGTAAGTTATCTTTCAATGAAGTATGTTACGTTTTGTAAAGTATTTAAAAAGCTGAAGTCAATTTTATATGTGCTGTAGCAATTCCTTTTTAAGTAAAAAATATCTCTTGTATTTTGTTTTGGGAGACCCATATCCTTTTGAAGTTCATATCCATTTCAGATTTACATATTTATCTGAAACTTTACTGTTATATTTATATTTATTGTGACTTTCTTACTGTCATAGTTTGAGCTTTATTAATAATATGCTTACATAATACTCCAGTTATCTTGTACATTTTTAAAATTTGGTTTTCGTTTTCCTTCTCCTTTGTTTGTAGAAACTCTTCTGGATGACTTCCTCCTTACATACACAGTCTTCATGACAACAGATGACTTGTGTCAAGCTCTGCTGAGACAATATCCTTTTCTGTAGAACAAGAGGGAATCATTCATTCATTGTGTCTAATGATCTTTATAGGTTAGATATAAGGCAAATCTACACAGCTTCTTTGCCCCTGTTAAGGAAAATTTATTAATCTTTGCAGTGGATACATCTATGTACCACTGCTTATATCTCAACTTTCATCCAAAGTTGATGGAAGGACAGATTTAGCATTACAAAATAATTTACTTCCATTCCCAATAAAATGATAATAGGCTCTTTTATCAATAATACCATTTCCTTTATTCAGCTTACAGGAATATAATACAGCCATTACTTTACTTTTCAGCATAGCCTAATAGCATTTGAGAATTTCACTGGCAGTGTTGCATGAAGTATAGTTTTAGTTTAATAATTTGAGATCAAATATATTCATTATTTATTAATCAAATTTGTATGCTACCCATCTCACTGTATAAATCATTCTGAAAGGCTTATACTGATTCTCAGTGGTTTATAATTATATTTAATTATGTTTGCGTTTTATTTGTTTTTATCATTTCTGTATTAAGAAAACAAATAAGACAACTTAGACCAGGGGTGTCAAACTCAAGGCCCAAGGGCCGGATGCAGCTGGTGGGCCCCTTAGATCTGCCCTGCAAGCCCACTCTGGAAACAGTGAAGGAATGGCCCACAGTGCCTCTGCTAGCGAAAACGGAGCTTGGTCAGGCCACACACAGCCTGCCCGGGCTCAGTTTTTGCTGGCAGAGAGCTGCAGGAGACTGTCGCGGCTGAAAACAGAGCACGGGTGGGCCGTCACGGCCAAAAATGGAGCCTTGAGTGATGAGCTGGCCACGCCCCTGGCCACACACCCCAGTCCCCCAAGATCAAGCACAACCCTGATGCGGCCCTCAATAAAATTGAGTTTGACACCCCTGACCTAGACTAATACTTAATTATGTTGTAATGTTTGGGAAATTGCAATCCCTTGCAATGTTCTCTTTATCCAGAGATAAGATGGGAAACTCTTACATTACTTAGTATGTACGAAAGATTTTTGTTATATACTAAACTTTAGCTTCTGACAAGAGACAGTTGCTTTCACATATTACTTAGTATATAACAAATATTTTAAATTATTACTGAATAAACCTTACATTCAAATCATTGAATATTTTATTTATTTCATTATATTTTAAAGCTTCATCAGAATCAATAATTACTCAAAGCTGCTTATATAAATTGAAAAAAATTGTCTATTCAGACCAATAGGGTGAAAAATTATGTTGTTTTTGAGATTTCACCTTAATTTGCCTCCACTTATTGTGCTAAGAACCATCAGGACGATGGAATTGTTGATGTTCCCTGCAGAAAGAGAAAAGTCTTGCATTTGGTGTCACAGTGGACTTCACTCTACAAAGACTGGTTGCATGAAGATGAGCATTTGAAGCAGTTTCTTAAGGTATGATTACTTAAATACTTTCTGATACAGAACAAGGTATTAACAGGCACAGAAGAAAAAATGATAACCAAGGTATACAATTGTCTTCTAAAACATAAAATGGAGGAGGAAGTTGTAAAAGAATCAATGATAGCATGGGCCAAAAACTTTGGATACAACATCGAATTAGAGCATTGAGAACAAATTTGGAAAAAAAATTACAAATTGACAATGTCGGCTGCATACAAAGAAAACACATATAAAATGTTTTATAGATGGCATCTACCACCAGCGAGATTGGCCAAAATGTATCCACCCATATCACCCAATTGCTGGAAATGTAATCATACACAAGGAACATTCTACTACATGTGGTGGACATGTCCCAATGCAAAGAAATATTGGGGGAAAATTAAAAAATGGATTGAGGAGATAACGGAACAGAAAATTGAGATGAGACCAGAACTGTTTCTTCTAGGAATAATAAAAGAAAAAATGAGAAAGGAAATTTACTATATTATTCAACATATAATTACCGCAGCAAGAATCACATTTGCCCAAAATTGGAAGAAAGAAAAAACACCCTCGAACACAATGATTATAAAAAAGGTGCTAGAATGCGCAGAGATGAGTAAACTAACAATGGAATTGAGAGAGAGAGAGAGGAAACAATGTATTACAAAATATGGAGTAGATGCTATGATTGGCTTGAAAGGGAAAGTAAAATTAATGTGTAAAGTTATATAAAATGATGTAACAAAATAAATGTAAATGTAAAATGTAAATAGATGTAAAGTAATATACAACACGTATAAAATTGTAAATAGAAATAAGAATGATTATGTTAAGAATAATAGCCTTAGATATAGAAAATGTAGAATGAAGAAGAAACTTCCGATAGTGACAAGCTGTATTAGTAAAATTATGTTTTGTCTTTTTAATGTGAAAAAACTCAATAAAAAGTATTTTTAAAAAATTAATAACAACTCTTAGCAACCACGTATATAGATTTTCTCCAAGACAATCTGTCACCAACTTGCCCCCTCAGATCTGCTGTAACTGAGTCCATCTATCTTGCTGCTGGTCATCCTCTTTTTCTGTTTCCCTCTTATCTTTCCCAGCATTATAGCCTTCCTCAGAGAGTCTCCTGTGTATTTCCTTTTGTATTAGTAGGCGATTCTAAAAGGCAGAAGCTGTCTATCACTTTGGTGTTTCCATTGTCAGTTATCAGGCTGGTTTCTTACTTGATCTTCTTTATACTTTAATCATGGACCTTTTTCCACCATACTCCTTGACTTTTATTACTGGAGCATTCAAATCACTTGTATTTTCAGCTCTCAGAATACTGTCATCATTATAGCACAATTATTGAGTTCCTTTCTCCAATTTTAAAGCAACATTAATCTTTCTCTAATTCAGCTTCCCTCAATATATGTTTAGTATATAGGTTGAATAAATGAATAAATAAAACCACGCAGCAGTGTTCCATTTCTTTGACAATATGCCATCAATCTTTTATATCATGATGCTTTGTGATTGTGCTTTATATGAGGACAGTGAGATGGGATTCTCACTTTCTTAAAACATTTCATATTTTAATATACTCAACACTGAAGATAGCACTTTAGCAATAGCACTTTTCTTATATACCGCTTCATAGTGCTTTACAGCCCTCTCTAAGCGGTTTACAGAGTTCAACATATTGCCCCCAACAATCTGGGTCCTCATTTTACCGACCCCGGAAGGATGGAAGGCTGAGTCAACCTTGAGCCTAGTGAGATTTGAACAGCTGAACTGTTGAACTAGCAGTCAGCCTGCAATGGCTGCATTTAACCACTGCACCACTTCAGCTCCTGATCTTTCTATAATGAATGAAACACACAATGACTGTTTTTAGGCATTCTTTGAAAAGGTATCCTATTCAGCATACATCAGCAAGAAGGTAAGTAAGAGACTACCTTTCAAGATAACTAATATTGACTGGTGGTTGTGTGCCTTCAAGTCAGTTTTTGATTCCTGGCCACTGCCTGGACTGGTGCATCAGTTTTCTTGGCTTTTTGGAAGTGGTTTGCCATTGCATTCTTCCTAGGGTTGAGAGAAAGTGATTGGCTTCATGCCTAAGGCAGACTTGTACTCACATTCTCTGCCTTAAACCACTACACCAAACTGGCTCTTTAAAAAAAAAATTTAAAAAGCCCTCTTTCCAACCTGAAAATCTTAACATGAAACATTTCTGGAGTATTGCTTTAATTTAATTTAATTTAATTAATTTAATTTAATTTTAATTTAATTAAATGGATTTGTATGCCTCCCAACTCCCTAGGGACTCTGGGCGGCTCACAACACATTCAGATCCATTTTGATAGTACAGATGCAATAAAATACAATAGTTAAAAACATATAACATATATGTTTAACTGAATTGCCGAAAAGCTGTGCATATATTTATTTGATTCTTTCTCCTCCCCTTTTCTCTCAACTTCCTCTTTCCTTAGACAATATATAGAAATGTGTTAGATGATGTGTATGAATACCCTATATTGGAGAAAGACCTGAAAGAATTTCAGAAATTACTTGGAATGCATCGTCGTCAGTAAGTTGTTGTTGTTGTTTTTGTTCCTATTTTGTATTTCTTCCCTTAAAGAGTAGGGATTTTTTTGCTAATTTTAACGGGTTTGTTTTTTGTAATATCAAGTGATCTGGTTTCAAGTATTTAATGTTTGTATAGGCAAGCATTGATTTTGCATAGTTTATGCGGGAATAACTTGAAATAATAGGTTTGATACACAAATTATTATTGCAATCTAATAGTCCATTTTTACTAGTATTGTAAAAAGGTTTGTTACAGAGCTGTTGGATTAAAAATAATATCAGCATAAGAGGTAGAGAGAAAGCTGTTTGAACAGAGTTTTAATATACGACACAAATTTATTCCCCCCCCCCTGCAAGAGTACTGAATGATCTGTATCAGTTTTGGGGTCTATTGTGCACAAATCATGTTTTTTGTCTCTGTGAAGCATGAGTTATGGATGAGTACAATGAAACAGTGGTTGCACAATAATTATTAACTTTATATTTTCAATGGACTCATCAGTTGTTTTTCAGGGTTTGAGAGATTTGTCCACTGACTTAAATCAACAGAATGTTGATTTGACGTTTTAACAAAAGTCAATATTCATTTTTATCCCATTACACATAAACATTTCATTTGTATAATTATATGAACACAACTGTATTTTCTTAAATATAATTATATATTTTCATTTATATAATACTGGTACAATTATTATATAATTTACTATTAAATATTTTTAAATAAGAAATAACTGGCTGAAAATAATACTGTATTATGCATAATTTTTGATATATTTTACTGGGTAAATAGCACAATATTGGAGGGTATCTCTATGTAGGGCTGGAAAAGCTCTTGTCTGAAATTCAGAGAGCTGCTGCCACTGAATATTGACAATACTGGTCAAAAAGGCATCCTATTCATCCTTAATTAAGGGTGGAATGCTTAGTTTTTATGTAGGCAATGAGTTTTGTGTAAACAAATGCTATAAATATTACTTCTACCAACAATTACTGTCACAACAATTGCTGTTACAGATTACTAGCTAATAACAGCATATAGTAATAAGTGATATCATTAGTCATATATGATAGTAACACAGCTAGAGTCAATGTGGTATATTGTTAAAAGTGTTGAATTAAATGTGTAAAGATTGAAGTTCCAGGCCATTAGATTCTGTGCCACTTTTTAGTAGAGATCTACACCAATACTGAAAGCATTTTTTTTTTTACAAAAATGAATAATGTACATATTTTTCTTTCAGCACAGTAGATGAATATTCACCTCACAGAAAGGTAATGTGAAAAATGCTAAAATTATTTTAATTCTAATTTAGTAACTTCATTTTTCTTTGCTTTAGATTCTTTTAATTAATGAAAATAAACAGCTAAAATAAATAAATAGGCAAGCTGCACTTTTCTGTTGGCATTTTTAAATCTGTTTGCTAATGATGTGGCTCTGTTTCCAACCATAGAAACAAAAAGAAGATGCCGGTAGCAAAATTAAAGTGTAGTTTGTTGGTATGCATTGTGGAGAAGCCAAGTAATATTTTCTGTAGATAATGTTGAATCTAAATGGATTTTGACAGAAAATCTGGACAAAGATATTGAATGCAAATGTTAGGAGTAATGACATAAATAAAGACTATATATGTCTTTACCTGTGTAAGTATTGTATCCCCAAATTTAGAGAATTAATGTTTAAATGTGTTCTTTTCAGGAAAAAAAATTATTTATTTATGTAGAAAATGTATATGGCTGCCCAACTCATTCCCAGTGATTCTGGGTAGCTTACAAAGATAAAACCCCAAGTACAACCCCCAATACAAAAGCAAATAAATCACTTGATAAGTTCCCTATCACTTTGGGGTCCCCAAGCCTATTGGAAGAACCATATCTTCCGGGCTTTGTAAAAGACTGTGAAAGTGGGGGCCAGTCTTATCTCTCCAGGAATGATATTCCTTGGGGGGGGGCATCAGGGAGAAGGCTTCTTGATTTTACTAGATGGATCTCTTTAGAAGAGGGAACTCTGAAAGATTGGGTTCAAATAACCTGATCCCAAGCCACGTAAGGCTTTAAAGGTGACAGCCAGCATTTTGAATTGGGCCTGGAAGCAAATCAGCAATCAGTGCAGTTCCCACAAGAGTGATGACACATGTGCATATCTTGGCTTGCACAAAACCACCTCATTTTGAACCAGTTGAAACTTCCAAATATTTTTAAGGCCAGCCCCATGTAGAGCGCATTTGCAGTAGTCAAGATGGGAAATGACTAGGGGTGTGGATAATTGTGTAGTTTTCAAATATGAGTTCAATCATTCCAGAACTGGGGGGGGGGGCTTTGCTCCCAGTTACCTCTTATTTGGATTACTGCAACAGTCCCTACATGGGGCTGCCCTTAATGAATATTTGGGATACTCAACTGGCGCAAATTGGGGCTGTACAAGTAGTTAATGGTGCCAGGTATGCAGGATGAGTAAAATCACTATTATGGGAGCTGCATTGACTGCTGGTGTGTTTCCAGATGCAATTCAAAGTGCTGGTTGTCACCTTTAAAATGGTACATAGCTTGGAAGTGGGGTACATAAGGGAATGTCTTCTCCCAATAGTTTCTACCCATCCAATTCAGTCTAATAGATTGGCTGCAGATCTCATCAGCCAAGGAATGTTGGCTGGTAGGGACCAGGAATTATTCCTTCTTGGCAGTAGCCCATGCCCTTAAACATTCTTCCTTTGGAGCTTAGGATGGCCCTGACCATGTTAGTCTTTTGTAAGGCTTTAAAAATCTGTCTATGTGCCCAAATCTAGGTTCCCAAATGTATTAGGGGCTTTATTATCTGATTGCACTGCTAATTTTTATGTAATTACTATGATAATTTTCTGTTGCCTATACATATAATTTGTAATCCTTTTTTCTTTTATGTTCTTAATTATTGTGACACTGCCTACCTGCAGTAAATTGGATGGAGATGGGCAGCTATGGAAATTGAATGAATGAATAAATAATAAAATAAAAGTATCAGAAGCAGAAAATAAGGTTTCTGTGAATGTTCTCATAAAATTTATTCACCTTTCTCCCTCTCCCTCTCCCTCTCCCTCTCCTTCTCCTTCTCCTTCTCCTTCTCCTTCTCCTCTCCCTCTCCCTCTCCCTCCCTCCCTCCCTCCCTGCCTCTCCCTCCCTCCCTCCCTCCCTCCCTCTCTCTCTCTGTATGTGTATTCTTCTTTACATCTCCTGTTTTCCATGAATAGAATGTGATTAGTTTATTTAGACAAACTATGCATAGACTTTTTTCTTTGTTTCCTTTTTTAAAACATCCAGTAATTCTGGCATTCTTTTTTTAAAAACTCTTTATAGCATAAAGCCATTTTACATCAATACAGCCTCAAGCAGAATTGGCTTCAGACCAGAGAATCTGTGAATGAAACAGAAGAAGGTAAGTATGAATGAAACACAAAAAGAAATAAATATCATATTAACAGCATCTGCTATTTGGATGGAAAAGAAGTTGATTCCTATTCAAACTTTTCCCTCATCTTTCCAGCCACAATCCAATGTCTTGTGGAGTTAACATTGATTCTGTTAAATGTCAGAATTGTGACCTTGTTTCTCCACATGACCAGTATAGTTGGAAACTGGTTTGGGTTGAATAATAATGAAAGAATGCCTTTACCTCAAATTTTCCCAATTGGATTTTTGGATAGTGCACCAATCTTGACTACATATGGGAGAAGGGGTGGCATTGCAAATCTTCAAGAATCTGTTCATTTCTGCTATGACAACTAAGGGCTTTTTCCAAGGCATCACAATTTAACTCAACATTGAAGGCCACACAGTTGATAAAATTTTCATTTTGGAACAATTATATAGTCTGTAGGTGGAGGACATTAACAACTGTGCTGTGTCATAGTTTTCCCGGGAAGATAGTCCTGTTAGATTGGTCTGCCGCAGGCACTTTATGAATTGACTTGGCTTACAACAGGGCTTGGAGAGTTTTCCAGTGACCTACAGTTTCCTCCATTTGGCCTCTACTAGTTTGTTTGGATTTTAATGCAAAGTGTTGCCACTTTGCAGTTTCAGACAATCTAAATTCTTGTAATACTTCACTTGTTTCAAAGAAAGATTTATGAATATAGCAGCCTCGTAGTATTTAATACTGTTTTTGTCCAAGTACTTTTATAGGTGTATTTATTTAAAATTATCAAAATACAATTATCCCAAAAATATAAATGTTATTCATGGTCTGGGATCCAACTTAAACTTCCACCCTAAAACCTTCCCAATGTATCTTTCAGTCTTTAATAAGTGAATTTTGCTCAAAGGAGGACGAATCAAGTAATAATTTTTAGTTGTGCTCAAATGGTTTCTGGAAAAAAAACCTCCACTGGTAGTTCACATATACCCACATGTATACACAAACATTCTTAAAATATAAGACCAATACAAAACTTGAAAATCCATAAATTAACTTTCCTCCTTTACATGTACAGCTAGTATACATATGTACAAGGTAGAATAACAAATGGGATAGTTCCATCCACTAAAACTAAGTATTTATGAGGGATAAGATCCTTCTTTATGTTTGTGATTGTGTATGTGCTTAAGTTGTATTCATTTTAAGAACAATGTTTCATTTTAAAACCATAGGATTTTTCACCATTTTTTTTTAAAAAAAATCTTTATTAATTACCATATTTTTCAGAGTATAAGACGCACTGGAGTATAAGACGTACCTAGATTTTAGAGGAGGAAAACAAGGAAAAAAGTATTCTGAACCAAATGGTGTAGTAATATATTATTTAATAAAATACCTGTGCAGCAGAATACTTTTTACAACCATGTACACTTTTTACAACCATGTATTCTTTTTACAAACTTCAAACTTGACAGCTTTAAGACTAGTGGACTTCAACTCCCAGAATTCCTCCTCCAGTCATGCTAGCTCAGGAATGGGAGTTGAAGCCCACAAGTCTTAAACTTGCCAAATTTGAAGACCCTTGCACCCCCCCAACCCCTAACCTAGGGGTCTTCAAACTTGACAGCTTTAAGACTAGTGGACTTCAACTCCCAGAATTCCTCCTCCAGTCATGCTAGATGGGGTAATTAGAAGGCAAAAACGCCCCAATTTTTGCAAAAAACAGCCCGTTTTTCGCTCATTTTTTTTGCAAAAACAGGGCATACAGAGGGTCTGGGAAACCTGCAGAGCACTCCTAGGGGGTGGGGGTAGGCAAAAATGCTCCAATTTTTTGCAAAAAAGGTCTGTTTTTTGCTTGTTTTTTTGCATAAACAGTGAATGCAAAGGATCTGGGAAGCCTGCAGAGCCCTCCTAGGGGGTGGGGAAAGGCAACCCCCCCATTTTTGCAAAAAACCAGCCCATTTTTTGCAAAAATTGGATGTGGGGCGGGGCTTTGAGAGGCTAAAATTTGTTGTGTTCGGTGTATAAGATGCACCAACATTTCCACCCTCTTTTGGGGGGCAAAAAGGCGCGTCTTATACTCCGAAAAATACGGTATGTTAAAAAAAACTAACAAACATACAAACAAACATAAAAACATGTATAAACATATTTATATACAAATAAAGTATCAAATATCTTTGAAAATAGAAAACATTGAACATACATGTCAACCATCCCGTCGACACTATCCTTTTACAGCCTAGTGATACAAAAACATGTTTATTCTATATAGTTATTGTTTATATCATTATCTTCCAATATTTTCCTTATTCTTTTTTTTAAAGCTTTTTTTTAATTGAAAAAGTTTTATTAGTACAAAGTACAAACATTTTTTATTTTTCTCCCCCCTCACCACCCCCTTCCCTCCCCCCTCCCCCCCGGACTTCCCAGAGAGAATACAGGGCATAATATCAATGAAATAAATTTAGATTAAATTAACAAAAGAAAACTTTAAAATAATAAAAAAGAAAAGAAAAAAAAAACAGCAAAAACCCCTCAACTCCAAATTGTACATTGATAAATTACATCATTAAACCTCTATCTTTTATATCATCTATATATAAAGTAATAATAAAGAATAAAAAAATAGAAATATAGATACAAAAAAATACAGGAAAAACAAAAATAAAATAAAGAAGAAAAGTATACATAGAAAAAGAACAATTTCTTCCTCCCCCTTTCAATCATCTAACCTAAACAACATCTACTCAGAATTAAATAAAACTTAAATGAATATTACATGAATAACTAAATATAGATTACAAAGATCCTAAACTTCATCATGATATTAATAGCATAGTATTACCATACATCAAAACATCAATATTTGTTGCTAATCCTTTGCAAACCTCTAACATATCCATCCTAAGTTGTCGTTCCATATTGTTTAAAGCAGCCTGCATTTTTTTTTCTATTTCATTAATTTTTTGGTTAAATTCCAAAATCAAATCATGTTTCATAATCTTTAAAGTACTTAGTAAATTTTCAGGTGTCAAAGACTGTAGAGGTGTTGAGTCAGTAACAAGTTGCATTTTAGAAGTATAACCGGAGAGATAGCCAGCTCTTTTATTCAAAACAATCTTTCCAGACTTTGAAGCCATTGTTGTAATTCCAAAGGAGTGCAAGAAAAGGCCAAATCTCTAAAAAGTTTTTTCCAATTTCAAAGGCAGATAGTCTTTTATTTTTTAAAAGTTATCAGTTGTTATTATAATCCAAAATCAAGAGACAGAGAGAGAAAAACCAATTTTCAGAATTTCCATAAGAGAAAAAGCCACAGGCAAAACGGAAAAACAATCTTTCCAGACTTTGAAGCCATTGTTGTATTTCCAGAGGAGTATAAAGAAAAAGCCAAATCTCTAATTAAAGTTCTTGCCAATTTCAAAGGCAGAAAATTTTATTTTTTAAAAGTTATCAGTTGTTGTTATAATCCAAAACCGGGAGACAGAGAAAGAAAAGCCAATTTTCAGATTCAAAAGTTTCCATAAGAGAAAAAGCCACAAGCAAAACGAAAGTCACTTTCACTTCTCCTCCCAGCTTCTTCAAATGCCATATTGTTGCTTGTTAACTATTACTTTGTTTCTTTTCCAAAGTGAAGGTTAGCAGAGGGGTTGAAAAAAAAAATTCGATACTTGCCCATCTAAGCTCCTGTTTCTCTCTGTCTGCTTCTTTAAACCATGAAATAATTATAAGTCCCATTCTGGAAGCAGCGGTGGTTTCGGCATCTTGCTCCGCAAAGGCGGAGGTTTCCGGATTCCCGGAGCAGGAGACAGGCTGCCTGGGGAGCCTTCACCCTTCGCGCCCCTGGATGGCTCCTAGGGCGCTATGGGGGCTCTACCCCACCTGTCAAGCTCTCTTCTCTCCCCTATGTCCGGGGCAGAGATTTCCAAGCCGCCAGACAGCTGTTCTGGCGGCTTGGCAAGGAATCGAAAGGTGCTCAGAAAAGAGCATCCTCGATGCTGAAAGCCGAAACCGGAAGTCCCTTATTCTTGATACCATTATTAATTTGTGTACAAGACTGAAATATTTAAATCAGAACTATATGTTTTATTAGGAATATTCCTACATATTTATTCATGCCTTGACCATTATTAGTAAGGCTTAACATTCTCTTGCATATTATAATTTTTAAAACCAGTAGGCCAATGGTTCCAAATCTAAATTAAATATAACAGAAGTTAAGACGTAACATCGACAACTTTCACAAAATAAGGGTGAAGTAATAATTCCTTTTATAATACACTCATTTGGAGGGGGGAAAGTACACTGTTTTTGAGTTCTATGGTTTTACATATCAGGAGATAATAAAAATCATCTGGTTCATACCAGTTCTTAAAAGTAGGTAAATACACCAGGTCATCATTTATTTTACAGAAATCACAGCTACTGTACTCTGATCTTTAAGCAGATTTACCTTTCCAAATCCAAATCCTAATCCTAGAATAACTGTAGTTTCTTTTATCAAAGAATGACTGGCAAGCCGTCTAAAACAGTGCAATAATTTAAGTTTTTACACCTTTCAATAAGAATTTATTTTGTTAATGGAATGATTTTCCTCTCTCTTTGCAGTTTTTTGCCATGTGTATATAACACAACATTCTTACATCAGTGTAAAAACTAAATTATCCACTTCAGTTCAAGAGATTTTGAAAATTGTAGCAGAGAAGCTCCAACAATCTCAGGAAGATCTGGCTCTAGTGGCTCTTTCATTCTCTAATGGTAAATGATTTTCAGCTATTAATATTAATACTATTTTTTATATCTTATCTGTAAATTATTTTCTAGTGCAGATGTAGGTCTCATCCAGTGGGTCCACAGCTGGATGGCCAAAGTTACAATAAAGAGCTGTTCAGCAGAAAGTAGTTTTCATGACAACTGCTAATACTTTAGTTCTGCTGTATAATACATTCCGCTTCATTTCTACATCGAAAAGGATTTCACTTCTTCAGAAACATGTTGTAAGGTTTGCATTTACAGATAACTGTAGACCAGTGATGGCGAGCCTTTTTTCCCTCGGGTGCCGAAATAGTGCGTACACGCGCTATCGCACACACGTGCGTGCCCACACCCATAATTCAAAGCCCCCCACTTGCCTCACCCCCCTGCGCATGCGTGCGTGACCCCTCCCTCCCCCATTTCCCAACTTCCAGTGGGCCCAGTAGGCCCGTTTTTTGGCTCCCCAGGCTCCAGAGGCTTTCTTAGAGCTTGGGGAGGGCGAAAACGCTCCCCCTGCCACCCCGGAGGCCCTCCGGAGGCCAAAATCGCCCTCCCAGAGCCTCCGCACGAGCCAAAAATCAGCTGGCGTGCATGCACATGCGCGCTGGAGCTGAGCTAGGGCAACGGCTCGCGTGCCGGCAGATATGGCTCCGCGTGCCAGCTGTGGCACCCGTGCCATAGGTTCGCCATCACTGCTGTAGACTGTAAGATTTGCAAACTGTAAAGTTTGCAATTTAAAACTACCTGTATAACAAAAATGCACTCTGCAAAATGTTCTAGTTTAAAGTAATCAAGCGATATTTAGACATGAAGGCAAATTGTAGGAAATATTACTTTTAGAAAATGAATGTTTTCTAAATAAAGATAGTCGTTGATTTATGACCACAATTGTGCCCAATGTTTCTGCTGCTAAGTGAGACATTTGTTAAGTGAGTTTTGCCTCATTTTATTCTAGTCACAGTTGAATCACTGTAGTTCTTAAGTTAGTAACACAGTTGTCAAGTGAATCTGGCTTGCCCATGAACTTGGCTTGTCAGAAGATTGTAAAAGGTGATCACATGACCCCGGGACACTGCAACTGTCATAAACATGAGTCAGTTGCCAAGCACCTGAATTTTGATCATGTGACCATGGGGATGCTGCAACGGTTGTATGTGTGAAAAACAGTCATAAGTCACGTTTTCAGTGCTGTTGCAACTTTGAATGGTCCACTAAATGAACTGTTGTAAGTTGAGGACTACCTGTATTGTAAACAATATTTTTTTTAATTTTAAATCCTTAATTTAGACTTTAGATATCAATGTGTACAAATAAATTATATGCTCCATTTAAAAAAAAGTCAAATTGTTTGCTTTTTGAAATAAATTATACAGCTCAGATATATCCAGTCTTGATTTATCAATCATGTTGGTCCCAATATTATGGGACCAGTATTATGAGCCCTGGTGGCACAGTGGTTAGAGTGCAGTACTGCAGGCTACTTCTGCTGGCTGCTGGCTGGCTGCAATTTGGCAGTTCGAATCTCACCTGGCTCAAGGTTGACTCAGCCTTCCATCCTTTTGTCCTTTACATCTTTGGGTAAAATGAGGACCTCTAAGATTGTTGAATATGCTGACTCTGACAGCTGACAGATTGTTGAATATGCTGACTCTATAAACCGCTTAGAGAGGGCTGTAAAGCACTATAAAGCGGTATATAAGTCTGAGTGCTATTGCTATTATGGATTCAGAAAAAGGCTACAGCTATAAATGTGATACAGTTAATCAAAATTTCTTACTATGATTTTTTTCCCTACTTAAAGAAAAACATGAACTACGACCATATGATCTAGCAATCTCCAAATCTCTTGAGTTATCTGCTCGTATGTTTGTATTTCGAAAGGATCTGACAAATACTTTGGTAAGTCTTTGTGGTTCTTGTTTTCAGGTGGCTTGAAGTTTTAAACTGTATTAACTGTATTACTCTCCTATAAACTCAGTATGAACAGAGGTTAGGGAAATCATTAACTAGACCGTTTCTCCCCACCCTATGACCCTCCAGGTATATGGATTTAAATTTTATCATAAACTAAGTCGTGTGGGGAATTCAGGGCCTGCATTCTGGAGATCTGGAGGATTCAACAGTTAAACAGTGAAAATGTTTGTGTTAGATAGCCGGCAGCTTCGGCAAGGAAAAAAAACGGAGGCTCTTTTTGGCTTAAGGAACTGTTTATTCAGCACCAACACAGCTGAGTGGAACGAAGCGGGAACTGAGGGAATGACAGCTCCTATTTATAGGGAGCTGTCAGAACAAGTGTTCAATGGGAGCTATTTGTGTCTCCCGCGCTCCTGCTGGCCAAGGCTTCAACCAATCAGGTTCCAGCCTGGGCCAGTAAGGTCGGGTCGTAACTTGAGGAGCTGAGGAGCGTGGGGTTGTAAGTCGAGGACTTCACCGGTCGTAACTCGAGGACTTGACAGTTTGGATTTGGATAGACCATGTTTTAGATAACGAGATGTCTTATTCTATTCATATGTGACATTACATATGTAGTGGGGAACAGCTGGTGCTTTAAACTCCCAACTAGTCTTAAGGGCTCATAGTGAATCACTGCCAGGAATCTCCATTTAAGAAAGAAAAGGAGTTCTGTCAGGTTTTAGGTGGGAAGTGTGAAGCTGCTGACCTCAGGCATGGTTGAAAGTTATTTAGCTATACTTAGAATTGCATTAGGATTATCTTTTTTAACTGTGTATTGTGTGTGTGTTCTTTTGGTAACCTTAATAAAGTTGATTTTATTTCAGTCCTGGAATTAACTAGTTGTTCTCTATCATTCACCTCTACTTGGCTGCACTATTGAATCCCCAAAGGTCTTTTACTTGTTGTTTTCCCACTATGTTTAGCCAGATAAGTTGAGGGTTTCCCAAAGGTCTGTGTAGAAACTGATGTATGTAAAGGACGGGGACTAAAGTGGAAGCAAGAAGATCTCCTTTGCCAGTCACTATTCAGCTATAGAGATGGGTTACCACAGAACATAAAGATCCCAAAGGAAGGACCGAGGGTGCCTTTCTCCCTTATTATATCATTTTTAGAAAAATATTTGCACAAATTCAGACTCTCTATTTTCCTGAAGTATTTATAATCAAGAAAAATTATGAAGGGTTAAGATGAATTTATCAAATCTTTATTAATGTTAAATGATAGTCCAAATGAAGAAATGTAATTTTTTAATATTGCTGAAAAGTTTGCTTTAAGTACTATAATATAGTGGTATATGATAATTCAGATTAACCAGTTGCCCTCTATAATTCTGGAATTCCACATTGCAAAAATTGTTATTGTAACTGTATTGAAGGAAGTATTAATGGAGATTCTGAGTCATCCTTGGCATTTTGATGTTGGTACATATTTACTGTGAATTACATTCAGTTGAATTTAATGGGATATATTTCTGATGCGGAGCCAAGGCACATGATGTAGTAATAGAAAACTGTTAGAATACTATTAGTACCCTGTTTTCACCAAAATAAGACATCCCCTGATAATAAGCCCAATCGGGCTTTTGAGTGCATGGCAATAAGGCCAAGTGCTTATTTCAGGGTTCAAAAAAAATATAAGGCAGGGTCTTATTTTCGGGGAAACTCGAAAATTTACAGCATGCTTGTTTAGGTCTTAGAAAAACAATTTACAATTTACTTGTAGTAACATTTTATTGGTATGACAAATTTGAGATGTTTGCTTCAAAATGGTCCTCATGTATCCTGTTGATTACTATTTTTTGTTTATATTTATATAGTTGCAAATATAGATATTTATCTTCATGGTGTTCCTAATAAGACATATGCTACTGCTCTTAATATTAAAATTAATTAGAGGCCATAATGATTTCAATGCAAAAATATTTAAAATATTTCTTTGCAACTAATTTTGAGTTGTATATGCTTCTTTTTTTTATGTGTCTCTTGTTTTAGATCCCTTTTACTGAAAATGAGGAAATCCACCAACGATCGGTGAAAATTCTGGGAATTAACACCTGGGACCTTGCTTTAGAATTAACAGTTTTTGACTGGAATCTTTTCAATTTGGTTCATGAAGTAAGATGATGAATCTGCACGCTAACTATAAGTGTTTTGTTTAGCTTTGATGAATCACAACATGTTTTCTCATGTAATTATTTCTTTGTAATTATTTTGGGTCATTCCATGACCCAAAATGCAGTTTTTACTTCAGAGTTCCCCAATGTTTTTGGCTTTGCGGACTGGCGGGGAACGACGACGGGGGATAGTTCCGTGTGTGGTAGGGAGGTGCGCACGTGCACACAGTTCCATTTGTACGAACGGTAGGCACATGCACCTGCTGCTTGTGCAAATGGAGAGCACATGCTCGCCCGCTGCTTGTCTGAGTGGGAATGCATGCAAGCTTCCCCACCACTTTCGCGGCCCAGTTCTGAAAGGCTCAAAGCCCGGTAGTGAGTCACGGCCCAGGAGTTGGGAATCTTTCTGTTACTTTTTTGACAAAAAAGAAAAATAGATTTAATCCTGTTCTCAAAAGCTTCTCAAACTGAAACCGGCAATGATTAATAAATATTAAGTCACAAACAATCTGATTATTCCATTTTTTATAGTTTTAATTAAAAGAGTAATTGCAAAAATACTTTACTGAATTGCTATAGATTTGTTCAAGTTAGTAATATGGGTTATCTGACCAAGCAACAATAATCACATTTTTCAGATTATTAAATTTTAATTTGCATTTTACATTATTTTAAACTGTCTTCCAGCAAGAACTGATATATTTCACCTTCAGCCGACAAGGCAGTGGGAAAAACACTGTGAATCTTAGTCTTTTGCTTCAAAGATGCAATGAAGTTCAACTTTGGGTTGCCACAGAAATACTACTCTGCAACCAGCTCTGTAAACGTGTACAACTAGTGAAGAAGTTCATTAAAATTGCTGCTCAGTAAGTTAAAAATTAAATGAATATTGATAGCTGGTTCCTGTTGAATCCACTCAACAAGGGGTAATGAAAGAAAATATTTTATATATTTGACCTTGCCATTGAAATATGCATAGAAAAAGCTATGCTTGATTAAAGAATTATGTACCGTATCCAAAATTTGCTGCACAGTGATAATTCCTTTACACTTTGCTGTAGTTTTATTTGTCTATATATACATGATTTATTTCTCCAATTGCTTCTCTGTTTGGAACTGTATTTTTGTACACATAGTGATGCTAAGCAAAGTCCTACTGAACAACCAGCTATTATTAAAAGTATATTAGTTTCATTTAATTTCTCTAAGGCCTATTTCAGTTGTATACAGTGGATATAAAAAAATATCTATACCTCTGTTAAAATGCCAGGTTTTTATAATGTAAAAAAATCAGATCAAAATAAACCACTTCAGAATTTTTTCTACCTTTAATATGTTACAATTTTTAATATGTGATTTTAATCAACAATATTTAATCACCAGAAAATATTGGTTGCACATTAACTAAATTTTCAACATGCTATAAAACACTGTATATTGAAGACTAAAACACATGAATATTCTTAACATTGGAAAGCGTTGTGCAGATGAGTGGATAAAGATTTAATTTAGATAAATCCAATTTGTGCAGTAAAGAATATTAATTTGCCAGGATGTGTGCTTGTGAGGTATGTATGTTTGTCTGTAATCTATGTCTACCTCTAAGAAGAAATTGCAGATTTACGACTGGCAGTCTAGAGAAAAAACTGTTCTTTCTATTGCGAATCTCCATAAATTTGAATTTTGAATTTGCATTGTTTGGAATTATCAAAATGATGGTGTGATTTTCAAAAAATGGAGCAGTATTTTCTTTAAAAAAAACCCAAATCACTCAAGTTTACAAAATTTATGAAATAATAACTTTGCATATGATTTATCTGAAAAAATAAAAATAAACTCAGCACTCTATTTTAAACAACAGAGTGTTAAGTAACTTTGAATACCACAAGTACATTAATTTTCTGATATTATTTCATAGCTGCAAATCCCAGCGAAATCTGAATTCATTTTTTGCCATTGTCATGGGGCTCAACACTGCCTCTATCAGCCGGCTTTCTCAGACATGGGAGGTAATATGAGAATTTTATTGTTTTATTTTTTTTCTAGATAATTATTTTTAATTGTATTGTTTTTGGTATATATGAAAAGAAAAAGTTACACTTTAGTACAAGCATGTATTCTTGACTTTCTCATCATCCTTATTGTTATTGAAAGAACAGATTTAAGAAATCTTATTTTAGGGAAATAAATCCAAAACAAAATTTTATTTCCCAGTTTATAAACAAAACAGTTTATAACAGTTTATAAACTGTTTTGGAAGCTGATAATGTCTTTAAGTTGTTTTTTCTTTTAGTATGAGTTGCATGACATGGAACTACCAGGGAAAATTCTATCCATTCAATAAATGTTAATACCTGGGAAGTTATACAATAAAACCTTAGTTACAGATCTAAACATAGATATTGTTAGTTAATTTTGTACACTATTACTATGATGAAATTTGGTATAACCAGTATAAGTTCAAAAAGCTTAATTGAACTCCTTTTGCTGGAGAGGACAATTTTCTTGCATAATGACTATTGGAGTTCCAAGTGTTTTCTAACATAATATTTCTGCTGCATATTTCAGTTTTCTTGTATTTGCGCCCTCATTTTCTTTTTGGTTGAGAAAAATTGCATTTGATGAATCTCATCATATAAATATAACATCAGTGATTTTTCCCTTCAATATTTCAGTAAGGCTACTGTGATAAAATCAATGATCATAGCATTCTGTCTTCTCAACAAATTTGATAATGTGGTTGATGATGACCTTCTTCTTCTTCCTCTACATAAATCTTAAAGATATTATTAAATAAATGCAAATTCAGGTGCTTATAAACAGTATTAAATAATACATGTGGGTGGAACACATTTTTTACGTCACACTCAAACATTATTTGTTTTTAAAAAATCTAAGAAAGATAGTGTCAGAGAAAGTTTATGTCTTTAACATACTACAAATGATAGATTCACTGATAGAATCTAGTGTTTAATTCTAGTTCCAGTCTCTTAATATGCTGTATTTTATTGCAGAGAATGCCTGGAAAGTTTAAGAAGCTCTTTGCTGAACTTGAAAGTTTGACAGTAAGTTGGCTTTATGTAAAATTGTCATTAATTTCCCTATCTATGTATTTTTGCTGCTAAATGGAAGCATTATTATGTAAGTGCTATTGCTATTATTATCTAACTTTGGATGTGTTGCACTTAACATCTAGCATTACACAAATGTGATATGTTTTAGATAAGAATATATATTACTTCATCTAGTTCTCTTTAAGAAACTGTTTCTGCCTTATTTTTCAAGAAGTAAATACTTTTGTATCTACATATATTGAAGCTTATTACCAATATAAACTGCTGTTCCTAATAGAGTCAAATCTTTTTAACAGGATCCCTCTCTGAACCACAAAGCCTATAGAGATGCATTCAAGAAAATGAAGTCCCCAAAGATACCTTTCATGCCTTTACTCCTTAAAGGTAAATTTGCAGTCCTAAACTTAGAGGCCTCGCCTCGGTCAACTGTAATGGGTTTTAATAAATTTCAGTAATACTTTGGATTATATTTTTAGGCATTGAAAAGTAAAGTAACATTTAATACATACCTGTGTAGGCTGCAATCTTACGTAGATCTACTAGCCCGGGGGGGGGGGGGGGCAATGATTCCATGCTATCAGCCAGCAAGTGGCTTGGTTCCAAACAGCTCATGGCCCAAGAGTTGCAGACCCCTGTATTAACCAGTAAAGCTGATGAAATATATTGGGCTTTATTTCTAAGTAAACGTGTACCTCTTTAGGTTGTATCTATGGTATATGCGTTCATTTTGAGTCAGATTCCATTTCAGATTCAGTCTCCTGTAGGAGGATCCCCTTTTGAATCCTACACAGCTGCTCAATCAGTTTTATTGATTTATAGTAAAATGTATTCCTGATTTCCTGATTTTTTACGAATAATATTAAAAGGAAAATTGAACTACTTTTTTAGATTATTAGTTCTGTAGTACATTATTTAAATTAATTGAATTTCTATAACAAAATCACAATTAATTGCTTTTTAACTCTAGTTTGTTTATCCTGCTCTTATACTACAGCTCACAGGCAGTTTTCTGTTCCAACAGAATTTGTTTCTTTTTGTAATGCAGTAAACAATGCAGATTCCTTACTTCAACCTCTAAGTCTTTCAAGGCTTTCAGTTGTATCTTGATTTGAACAAAATGTTTTTAAAAGCTGTTAAAACTTTCATTATTAACATTGACAGTAACACAATAGCTGATGAAAAGATATATATCATATGTATTAAGATATTATAATACAATATAATATAATATAAGTTCCAGGAGAGAAAAATGCCATTGCGGAAAAGGGGACAGATGGATAGCATTTGAGAGGACGAAAGCTATTAAGAGGAAGTCATAATAATAAATAATTTAATGGGTGGTTATATTGAAATGCGATTGCATAACATTTTAAAAATTAAAAATTGTTTTTGTCTTAGCCATGCCAATTGTTTTTAGAGATATAGCCTTTAGACTACTATTTGAAGTTCTAGTATAACCCTCAACTCACTAAACTTATTTTTATGGGCGGATATGTTGCGAACAACTCTTCCTCCCCTTCAAATCATGCAAATTAAGATTGCCAGAAGAAAATTACTTAGGTTGTCTTTAGTCAGTGCAAAAGTTGAACAGAAATCTATTCAATCAAAATTTGATCAGAAATCTATTCAATCAAAATTTGAACAGAAATAATTTTTTCTAGCCCCTTCACCAGATGGTTCTGAAGTAGTAACCACTATTCAAACAGCACATCTATATTGCAATAATATTAGAATGAACAACTGTGAAGTGTAGTTGCATTGTATTATTTGCCACAAATCCATTTCATGCTACATTAATCTAATTTATGTTTTAGAGGACTGCTGTTTTAATCTTCCTAACTTAAGCGTTTTATTGAGCTTCTTCCCTTTGGTCTTGAAAAAACCAACAAGATACACTGTAAATTCCCTCTGGCTATTCTGCTTCCTCCCCCTCCCCCACTCCCGTTCCATTTGAGAGATGGGCCTTGGGATCTTTAACTTAAAGGATTAGAGAAGAAAGTGTTTCTTTGGGATAGCAAGCAGACAGTCACCTCCCTAACTTAATAGTGCTGAGCTTTTGGCATGAGAAAAAAATCTGAATGAAAGTTATGCCTAGAGTGTACCAATTTGAATAGGACTGGGTGGTAGTATAAAAGAGGAATGAATATCAGTGTTTATTTGATAGTTGTGGTTGTGGTGATTCTACTGACGATGGGGAATGCAAAATTTGGTGCTGCCAATCACTAGGTTGCAGGAGAAGAGTAACCAACAAGAACTAGAAACTGATGCACATTAGATATATCTCCAGAAAACTACCATGCATATTTGATGATTTCAAATATTTCACTTAGAAGTCCAAAAATTGAACAGTTTGGGGTATTTTTAATGTTTTTTATCACAAGTAAATTTTCTGAATGGTTACTTATGCATGAAAATGTAACAATTACCATTGTGTTTTATTATTGTTACTATGTGGACATGGAAAGTTAAGTTAAAATATATATCTGTCTTTTTTTAGATGTAACATTTATACATGAAGGAAACAAAACATTTCTGGATAACCTTGTAAATTTTGAAAAGCTGGTATGTATTATTCCCCACTAAGTTCAACATATTAAAAAGACAACATCCATTTCTATATTATTGCTCGTCCTCCTTTCTTCTTATTCTTATTTCTTCAAATTAAAATTGAATTTAATTCCTTTTGCTTCAGCTTTCCACTGAGTATTCCCCCATAAAGTAATTAACTTGATATTCAAGTTTAGTTAACATTTTATATTCTAAATTTCACACATTGTTAATTGATCACCATGTGTTATTCCTAATTATATGCTTCCTTTAATACGCCAAATAAAATACCTGGACATCGCCATTATTTTTAGTTCTCTGTTTTGCATGGGTTTGTTCTTCTCTTGCAGAAATATTCATATTTTTATTGGTTGGAGTAAATGTTTATAACAAGGATTATTAGATCATTATATATAAATAGAAGGCAGACATTTGAAGAAGTGAAAACATCTGCATAATTAATACAGAACCAATAATTATGGTCGTGTTAGTTTACATTAATGTAGGAAAATATTATTGTTTTATTTTGAGGAAGTTAGGCATGTTGTGTTTTTTATTCTATATGCTTCCATATGGCTAATTTGTAGGCCTATCAGTTCATTGCTCTATAAATTAAATTATTTGACCTATATTGATTAACTGTGATTGAATAATAATTGTAGAAAAATACATTTTTTCTCCAGGAATAAATAAGTGAATATTAATGGAGATATGTCAGTTCAGATCAGCCTGACATCTGATCATACATGTGTACTTTTTTCTCTCTTTGATAATGTATAGATCTTCGTAATCTACCTAGGGAAAAAATGGCACAGGACTCATTCTTTTAAACTAATTTAAACTTTAAATTAAAATTTTATCCTCTTTTTAAAAAACTATTAACTCCAAGACCTGCAGTTCCTAGATATATTGGGTGGAATGATTTCATGGCTTCTTCAATTTCTGATGCCATATTGCCTACTTTTTGCTGGCTAAAATATTTTCTGTTCACATGAATTACTACTCTGCTCTTGGAAGGAATGGAAGTTAGAGGGGTTTTTTGGGAAAAAAAAACTTTGGATGTCTGTTCAGCCACCTCTTCCCACAAATATTATAAGGCAGAATTCAAATGGTATCTTATAGCTCCTGTAATAAAATCTGCAACCATGTGTTATTGTTTGAAATAATCTGTATAGGGATTACTGGAGCAAATACAATCCAGATTTCCATTTAATATCAGATGCCTCCTGACCTCATAATTTGGAGCTTGTACATGCTGGTCATTACCAGTTTAAATGTTTATTGGCTTATTAATCTGTGTATTTTATCTTCACAGCACATGATTGCAGACACAGTCCGATCATTGAGGCACTGTAGGCGTAACCAATTTGGTAAGTGAATGATATTTTGAGAGGTTCCACACCTCTCCTTCATATATCTATCTTAAACATTTGGGAATCAGAGCCTACATTCTCTGTGTTTTTGTTATTACATACTAGAGCAGGAATACAAAATTCATTTAGCCCTAAAGACTATCCTTTTTTATTGATATGCTGGTGGCCAAATTCTTAAGTTTAATAGATGAGTTATAAGAACTTTTGGTTTTATTTAAATTACTATTAAAAAGAAATAATATGATTATCTCTAGTTATGTATTAATAATTATTTCTATCACATTAATATTATAAATTAATAACTCATTTTGGAGTTTAAACTTTAATTTCCAATATCCATTAGCAGCCAATACCACCATATTCCCAATACCAATATAGCTGATGGGCATTAAATTCATAACATCTGGTTGCCCACCTTTTTTTACACATCAACACACATACACAGAATACATACAAATCGTGGAATAAAACAAATGTCAAGAAATGAAAATCTTATATATTCACATAAATAGTTGTTAGTATTTTTAATTTGCACAGAATTATTTCCATCATCTTGAGTACATGAACCAGCATATAATGAAAAGATTGGGAGAACTGCTTTTTCAATATAATCTTTATAGATTTTTTGTGATGTAGTTTATCTCGGTTCATGGTGAAAAGTTTGTTCATGTTTGACAAGTCTTCACATATAATGTAATAACATGCCTACTTTATAGTCTTCGTTAATGTAGAAGTCATACAAAGAAAGTACATTTGTAGGCCACTATGAAATTAGAAGTCGTCAGAAAATTTCCATTATTTTCTAGAAATAAAAAAATGTGAAGTTCAGGAGTTCTTTAAGATAAATTGTTGATTAAACTTCAAAATATGCCTTCAGAAAAATACTGCAGGGTGACTGATCTATTGGTTTTCTCTTGTCAAAATTATAGGAAATGATATACCCTCCAAAGAGCACGAGGAGCTGAAGTCCTATGTCCATCATTTGCATATCATTGACAACCAGCAGATGTTATTTGAGCTTTCTCACAGGATAGAACCTCGTATATGAATTCATACTTACATAATTCCAGCACTTTCAGTGAATATTTATGTGCCAAGCATTTTGTTTTCCTAAGAAATTGATGATTACTGAGTTTTATCAGTAATTGGTGCCACAGTACACGTTGGCCTCTCATGCAAAGCAAGAGGAAATGGTCTTCACAACAACCTTGCAAGATGAAAAATGCCAAATCTACTTAGCTACAGAGCGAAGAAATGATTCGCCATATTGAAAAGTTTATTTTTCTTGATTTTTTTTTTGTTCAAAATAGCTTTCAGTCCCAACTCAGTGTTAAATTGAAATAAAATGTTCTACCCTTATAAGGGTCTAGCAGCACTGTTTTGAGAAAGATGTTCATAATTTGGCACATGGGGATATACCTCACTAATCATAAGCTGCCCTAAAGTATTGACTGTGGTGCCAAAAAAATGTAGTAGGGCAGGTATTGATGAATCATCCCCAAGATATATGCTGGCATCCACTTCAAGACTAAAGCCTAAAGAAAGACAAATTGTTAGAATATAGATACCTATTAGAATTTAACAACATGTAAAATTTAAAACAAGCACAGTTAATACTTGATTTAACATCTTGTACAGTATTTCAAAATGTGCTGCCTAATAAAGCAAAATGTCACAGCATCAATTATGGTAATCTATGATGTGCTTTCATGCTGGGTTAGAATTTAGAGCACTCTGCCTTTAATACTTCTTATGGGTAATTATTTTTAAACTTTAGAACCACTTCAGTTTTTTGGTCCTTTCCTTAGTACCGTAATTCTATTAGAGGCAAGTGTCCTGCCTATAGCTTTATTTCAAATGAATATAGTTTGTTTTACTTCTGCGTTCACTTCACTGTGCTATTACTAATTACTCTTATCTTCAGACTGGTGCAAGTGTATTGCATAACAGCACTAAATTGGTAAAGAAGAACCTATCATACTGTGGGGCTGTTGCTTGCAACTCGGAAAACTACAGTGGAATCCTCAGAATTACTTTTTAAAAAATGAAAGTAAAAGTTCTATGACACACTTACTGCCATTATTAACATTTAAAGTGGTAATAATTTATAGCTATTAAAAGTGATCTTGTTTATCAGTCATAAACATAATTTAAAAACAAAAATGAAAAAAAATCATACAACATATTAAGCCAAATTCATGAATCTGACAATAGAGGAATTATACTTTGAGAAACAGACATATTGTTGTTTTTTCCTTGCATGGTTAAAAGCTGAGGTTGAATTCCAATTTACAAGATGAGGAGGATTCTACCATAAGAGATATTTCATTGGAAATGAAATGGATGATTCTCAAAGTCTGTCTGAGAAAATTTTTTGTTAGCATTCTTTCATCAAGGGGCAATTACAAAAGAGAAAAGGTGAAGATTTGGGGGTTTCACACTGATGACAGAATTTCATTCACGTTGCTATAAGGACGAGTTATGTTGTCAAAGTCACAGCCTAATGCAGCACAGAAAATTAAATTCCCATTTCACGAGTAACACTTTCTAGCAACTTGTATGACACTTGCATAACTGTTTTAATCCGCATATTCATTCTGGATGCATCATGGTAATTATGATTTTTTTTTAAAAAAAGGTTCTCCGAAGAGAAAGATTTAAAACCTTTGCGACAAATATATGAGACAATAACACATTAGTTGCAATGTATATGAATGTAATTTGAACATGTGACTTAAAAGTGAAAGCTTTGGTGTAATAATTCTTGTGCCTCGGTTTTCATGTTGATATATCAAAACTAGGCTTACATTCTTAAAATCACGTCTGCAATTTGTTCCTGTCTTCAGAATGTCTTCTTTATCCTTCTATTAAGTATTCTCAAGAAATTGCCTAAAGAATGCAGTAAATAGAATGTATTCCACTGTGCGTAAAGGAATATGTTTCACTGTGATCTATTTATATGCAGCTTTATACAAAATATACTTTTATAGTATCACAGGACCATACTGATTGACAAGAGAGGCTGTGTTAAAAATTAGGCCTCCCTTTGGAAAATATCTGAATTATTTTCTTTGTTGTACTGCCTTAGATCACATTTATTCAAGAACCTTTTCTACACAAGATCCTTCATAGAAGATTGACTGTTGTTGGCAGACAAAAGCAGTTTTAAGTGATAAGGAATGCTTTTTGTTTGTTTGCAATGAAGTAGAGAGTTTTTCCATTAGATTTGGCCTTTCTCATAAAATTGAAAACTCTGTACAGGTATAATATAAAGAGAACAATTTCTGAACTTACTATACTGGTTATCCAATGTCTTCTAGGAATTATTTGATAGAAATCATCACATTATTTTCTTAGGTAGTTGAACAAATTAGAAACAACATAGACAATTTATTTAGGAATTTTCAGGATGTTTTTCTTATAGCAACTTAGCTGAAGAAGCAGTATGTTTGTTAACTGAAGAGTAATTGTTTGGTTTGGCAGTAGGAGTTGTAGTAAAAAATATGTTGTAAGCTTTATTTTTATCCACACACAAAAATAGCATTTGCAGTTGGAGAAGTCTCAACTGTTGTAAATAAACTTTCTATGTTCATAAACAAACCACACCTTTAGGAATGGAATTGAACGTTTTGAAAAAAGGCATTGCAATTTGTCTTGTTTCATAACACCACTGAAGGGTATATTTGGAGGAAAGAATTAGAGCTTTTGTTTAATCCATGTATTAGGATGAGCTTCTGTTAAGTGGTTGAGTTTAAACCTATAAAATAAAAATTCCACATTTGTAGTTCTAGAATAAATTAACTGGAAAAGGTGAGATTTGCAGGGAAGGATTAGTAGATTAAAAAACTAATGATGTGTAACACGAGGTGGCTGATTCTGATTTATAGATATTGTCTTGCCTTTACAGATCCATTAACAGCTTCATATAATTGCACTCTTAAGACTACAAAAGATTAAAAGGAATTCAAATCTGGCTTTTCTGTTTTGCTACCATTCTGAAACCTGTTCACTGCTTTTAATGTGCAAGCTTAATGTTTAGTGAAGAAAAGCAAAAACTGGACAATTTTCAAACCTCGTGAGCTGGACTATCTAGTGCCAGATGTTGTAAGCAGCATTACTTGAGTTCTTCATTTCAGTGGCCTCTTGGTCATTATTTAGCCAAAGGGACCATTCATAATTATGAGCCAAATATTTCCTAAAAGTAAGCAAGGTTATAACTTGGGTCTCATTTTACCTATGCAAGACGATATAGCAGTCAACTGGACTTTAGGTAATTTAAGCTATATTAAAACAAGGGAAAACAAATATATTGATTTAGGGCAATAACTTATTATCTGCTAAGCAGTTTTTTTTAAGTCCAGTAACTTCATTTGTTACTTTAGAGCTAAATAACTAGATAATTGCACTTCTGTGGAAGTGCATTCTGACTGTAGATTGTAAAAATAAACAATTTTCTCTCCAAGGTTATGTTTAGGGGGGGGGCGGAAAGAACACAATTTGCCACAATTTGGGGACTCTGGAGCAGAAGCCAGATATGTAGTGTATAATCTCCATCTTATCCTACTCTTGATACATTCATGTAACTTTCTCCTGAAAAGGAGGCCAACTTTAAGACAATGACTGAGTCAGCCTTCAGATCATTAAGATATACTGTTGTCATAACAAAGAAACAGTCCTGCATTGAGTCATTTGTGTACACTCCAGGTCTTGCTGGCTTCAGAAGAAGATTAGAATCAAAATTATACAGTTGTTTCTTATGCTTTAGAGTAAACCCCACTGAACACAATGGCACTTGTTCCTCAATAAACTTGCATAGGATTGCAGTATAAATTGGAGTGACTCTTGGTCCCCAAACTGCTGTAAGAGCTATAAGCCACATAAGAGGAGCACAAATAGCAATTTAAAAAAAAATGGGGGGGGGGAGATAAGCTCTAGAAATATCTATACAAACAAAAAGGCACTGTTGCAGAATAGTGTAAGACCTTTTGGAGTGTATTGAGCACTATAAATGAACATTTGGATAACTGTAAAAAAGCAAACAAGTTGTAAATACTAACCTTTGTAGCAATTACTATTTATTTGCATAGCCTATTTATTATATTCTTTTTACATTGTTAGGAACAAAGGCACTCTTGTGATAAAAAGAAAAGGCTACTTACATCTCTGCTGCACAGGTTTGGATAATTGTGATGGCACTATAAGATAAAACTGCTGGCTGCTACTAGCAGTTGCTTGTATTTTTGCAGCCCTGATATGATTGATTTAATTCTTCCCATTTTAGTCTCTCCAGAACATTGTTTTTCAATCTGCATTAAAGGTAACAGAAAGATTGTCCAAGCTAAGGTTATTTGCCTAACTTCTCAGGGACATACTTGTACTTATCTAACATTATCGGCATATATAAAATACTCTGGTTTAACAAGACTACAGTTGACAACGGAGCCCTTTACAAGTTCAATTGTTTTGATTTCTGTATATATCATTGTTTAGCATATTTATGAGAGCTAGCAAGCAATAATTTGTATGTCAGAATAATAAGCAATACAAAAATAAAACTTGTAAAAGCAAAATGTTACACTGAAAACTTTTTTTGATATGCTTTTCAAAATACAAATGATATTAACAAATTACGTCTCTGTGAGTCTTTACTTAACGGCTACCATAAACAGATGTTTCACAGTGTGTGCTTGAGCTGTCTTACATCAAATTTAAATAATCATGATGTCCCTGGGTGATCTTGGACAACCCATTGCTCTTCAGTTTTACCCTACCCAGATTCAGACAGTATGGAGGAAGTAATGATAATCTAAAACACGGGTGTCAAACTCACCGCGTCATATTGCCGTCACATGACGTTTTGCTACGTTTTTCCCATTCACAGAGCTGGGATGGGCATAACACATCTGGCCTGTGGGCCACCAGTTTGACACCCCTGATCTAAAAGATTAAGGTCTGCAGTATAACAATTATGGCAAGAGTGCATAGATCCTACAAAAAAAGGCTTCCGCTGTTAAGAATACAGATCCATAGCACATTACCCAATTACAGACTTATAAAACCATCTGTATTTCAAGTTATTTGTCAAGAGCACACACAGGACCTAGATTAAAGCAATTGGCATCTAATCATACAAGCAATGAAATAATTCTTTGCTCACTTGACAAATATGCAGGAAAGTGTACATTATAGTCTAACCTAATTCTTGTTAATGAACAAAATAACTGACAAGGAAATTTACTTTCTTTGGTGAGTAAATAATAGAAACTTCAAATTTCCAAATATTTATAATTAAAGGGACTGGGGCAGATAATGTGAAAGATTTCTGCCTGACACCTTAGAATTACCAGGATGTGGTTGCAGAGACTAGTAAGGCAGCTTCTATATTTCTGGTCATTTATTATGGTCCAAGTAAAATTTCTTACATTGACATGGGGGGAAGGTCATTTGATCAGACAAGTTTCTGATGTTCGTACAGTACATGCAGTTTCCTTCAAGTACAACTTAACTATGATGCCAGTAGGCTTATCTACTGTTGGGAAGAAGCAGTAATTCAACACAATGGGACATGATGGCATTTGTTCCCCATATAAAATTTCCTCAGTAAGACAGGGGCGAAACTCCTCTCCTCTCTCCCCCAAGCTTCCTCGGAAGAGTTCCCTTTGTCCAAGTAAGAGATTTTCCAATGGCATTTTTCTTGTCTGAACACCTTCCTATTGTGCTGCACAATTACAGACACGAGCGACATCTAGTGTCTGAAAGCAAAATATTCACTTGACTGCTTTAATGATGTGAATTCCTAGGAAGAGCACATTCTGTAGTCTTCAATAAGTGAAATGGGCCTGCTCTGACTTGTTTGAGTAAGGAAGTGAGTGGTGATGCAGGAAGACCATTGTGAGGAGTTAGTGACATATTTTGATTTCTCCTTCATATTAAGGAAAGTCTATAAGTTCAAATCTAGACAGCATACTAAAAAGCAGAGACATCACCCTGCCAACAAAAGTGCATATAGTCAAGGCTATGGTTTTCCCAGTTGCAATGTATGGCTGTGAAAGTTGGACCATAAGAAAGACTGAGCACCAAAGAATTGAGGCCTTTGAACTATGGTGCTGGAGAAGACTCCTGTGAGTCCCTTGGACTGCAAGGTGATCAAACCGTTCAGTCCTAGAGGAGATCAACCCTGACTGCTCTTTAGAAGGCCAGATCCTGAAGATGAAGCTCAAATATTTATTTATTTTTATTTATTTATTTTGTTTGTCAAACATGTACAAGATAGCAGGTATTGGTATAAACATAAACATTAGCAAAGTAGGTACAGGTAAATTAGGCAATAGGACAGTAGGACAGGGATGGTAGGCACAATGGTGCGCTTATGCACTCCCCCCCCTTTTTTAGGTGGCCAAAATACTTTGGCCACCTAATGAGAAGGAAGGACTCACTGGAGAAGAACGTAATGCTGGGAACTATTGAGGGCAAAAGAAGAAGGGGACAACAGAGAATGAGGTGGCTGGATGGAGTCACTGAAGCAGTCCGCGTGAGCTTGAATGGACTCTGGGGGATGGTAGAGGACAGAAAGGCCTGGAGGAACATTGCCCATGGGGTCGCGTTGGGTCAGACACGACTTCGCAACTAACAACAACAACAAATAAGTTCAGAGTTAATTCTGAGCTGGCCTCCTTGTTTTCCATTCTTGCTTGCCGAACAAAGGAAAAGAGGTGGGTTTATCTTCACATAGCTTCAAAGCTGTGAAAGTCTCAAACTTTCAATTCCCATCAGAGAGTCATTTGCTAGTCAGTCAAGGTCAGGTCTTACAGTCTCCCAACCATAGCAGAGCCATGAAGTCATAGTGTCAGGTTTTGATTAAAAACCTTAAGAGTTGTGTGGCTTATGGGGAGCTTCTGCACAGAACTTGGCATTAGGTACTGTGGAAATTGGCTGCCCTTATTAAGGAGTTCCTGGCAGCTTACAAGAGATTTGTAAGGGTCTCATTTTGCTTGTATGCTTTTTATGTTATGCTTTTTATTCTTGTTTGATGAGCTGATAATAAAGCTTAAAAATCCCCTTATTTACTGGTGTGATTAATGTTGCTGGATCCAAAATAACTAATTGCCTGGTGACCTGACCATTGCCCTGATACCTGACAAGACAGGAACTAATGGGAATAATCAGCTAAGCTTTTTTATCCTGCATGGTTTCCATTAGATTTTTTTCCTGTCTTGATGACAGTAGCACACATTGATACAGTTTAGAAGCTAATGGGAAAAGACACTGTCATTCTGATATGGCTCACAAAAGTTAGCCTTGCACTCAACTGAGGTTTGCTACATTGTGAATAATTACTCCAGGCCATATATGAAGGTGAAAGTTACAACCATTAGATTGATATACTGTCATCTGATATCAATATAACGTTCCGACAGATCATTTCTGCCTCCCAATTGTCCCATTTGACTTTAGTTTCTGAAATGTTATTGTAATTAAAATACTTTTTTTGCTGATGTACAGGAGAAACCAAAGATAAAGAGTTTTCTGGGAGGCTAGAAATAACAATCTCACTTTTTTCTCCTTTTGGTGAGTTGCTGTTCTGAAACTATCTCTACCCATTGTCGCAACTTTTTTGTGAACAGAAGAATTCCACTAGGTCAAACATTGAAGTCCCTGCCCTATGGAACACCCCTCGCCATGAAATCTGGCATGTTCCCAACTATTTATTTATCAAATTTATATAGCCACCTATCTTACCAAATGTGATTCTGGGTTGTGCTTCAGAATAGGGGAAACTGTCCATAAAGCATGTGTGGAATAGGGTGAGATTGGCATGGAGGTGTTGTAGGTTGCATCAGAAAGTTCAGCTATGTTGTGCCAGATCTATTTGTTTTTATTGTTTTTATTTCATTGTTTGTATATATTGCTTTAGAGATACCCAGAGTTTTATTTAAGATGAGGGGCCATATAAAGGATTTAAAAAAAACAAAATACATATTTTTTGTGAGAATTAATACTTTCTTTTTTAAAAAAAACTTCCAAATTTTCCATTAGCAAAACACAAGAGTTAATTATTCTAGTTTAATACATGCTTTGGCTACAACAATTTAACAACTAAATACTAGATAAATAGCATGAAATAAGAGATGACTCAGGTACCTAATGGAAAGTTTTTGTACTACTTCTACTCTGACATTTCTCATGAAATGGAAGGGAACTTGGCAGTAAATAAATCAAAATATAATGAAAGCTTGAAGGATATAAACCTGTTGATTAATTTGACCAAATTCAGCTGCACATCAAATTTCCTAATAGGTGAACTACAGTTTACCAATAATTTACTGCCAATGATACTCTTATGTTACTGATACCCAATGATGAAAATCAAGCCTTAAAATGTGAATTAAAGTGAATGTAGAAGGATCTGTTGAGATTTATTCTTTTTATACAGGGGTGTCTGGTTTCCATAGTTCTGTACAGCTGCTTTGTTTTCTCTTTGAAAGAGTCCAAGCAGCAGCCAGGTATTTGTTTACAGTGAAAAGGGAAATTGTTTTCTTAAAGCTTTCCTCTTAGATTTACAATTGTCTGCTTTTATGTCTATTTCTCTTTCCTTGCCTTTTCATAAGCTCTTGGAAGAGAAACTAAGCATACAAGAACAAGGTGATAATTACTTTCTATTTTACGCAACACTACACTTAGATACTGCTTAGATACCCAGGATCCTTTCCTTGGCTGATGTGGAAATGCAATTCTCCATGGCTGATTCATAAATGGTTGTCTCTAAGATAAAATGTTTAAAGGCCCCTCCATATCATTAGGCCCCAAGTATTGCCTGAATGAGTTAGTTACATATGACCATATTAATTAATTAATCATGGATCAGCAGTTTGCTCAGGAAGATTTCAGTTTATGCAGCACGTGAAAAAAAAGTATCAGAATTAACAAAGGCAAGTACAAGAAAATGTGAGAAAAAGTACCCAGGTGGGATTGACTAAGCTTTGATGCACTGCTGGAAAATATTAAAAAAATGTATGAGAACCATCAATTGGAATGACTTTTCCATTTGGTGATGCACCTGGATTCTTTAGGAATTCCAATTTGGCCTAGCCAACTAGATTTTTACCTGGAAAGTTATGAACTTGTGAAAAAGTGCAGATTTTATTTGAGAAAGAGAACAATAAAAGTTCTATGTCTGCATTTATTTCTATAAGCTTGAGTCTCTGTATAAAAAAGAAAAAGAGGCATCAGAAGCACAAAGACTGTGACGGTATTGTCAGTGTGGCAGTGGGAGCAACATGAGAGGTATGTGCATATATTTCTGTGTGAAACAATAAATGAGCAATTCCCCTGATGGCAATTATGAACATTAGAAAGACTAAATAAATAAATAAATGGGGTTTTTTTTTGTCTCATGAAAACAAACATACATAAAGAAGTTGCATTGCTTTGCAATGGGTGCAAGGAAAATATGAAAGCACATCCTGACAAATAATACTGTTAATATTAGAGAGGTTGTATTAAACTGATATGATTGTTGTAATTTTATATGTATTTTCCTAAAACCTATGGTTGCAGATAATTATTTCAGTAATAGTAAATGGTGATAAATGTACTGCAATTGTGCTGGAAACCAAGTAGAGAAAAAGAAATCTTAAATAGACTCTTCTTCATCTAAACTCTTAATATTATTTTTTCATTGGCATCTTGATTCCTTTAGTTTTCACATTGTTTCTTTCTTTGATGGTAAGAATGGCACATTTATCCAGTCCAAACTTAACTGTATATTTGATGTTGAACAGTGATTACATTTTCAAATGCTGTTTTTCCATACAGCTTCAGATTGTCCATATAAAAGAAGTAAGATAGAAGATTTGTCCATCTCTCAAGTCCTTCCAAAGAACCTGGCATATTATTATGATTATGGTTCATTGCACAATCAGCTAGATGTCCAGACTGGATTTGGCATTTGTATCCACTTATCGAGTGCTTCCCTGGGATAGGCAAATGTTGATGTTTGATGGTGTTACAGGTAGATCTGGCGGATAAAGTCACTCAGATTCGGACAGACCTGGACTCCGATTGGGTAGTACAGGCCGAGATGACTGGGGCAGGTCTTAGTCCGGTTATATGGGAAAGGTTTGAACCGGTGACTCCTGAGGATGTGGACAAGGCCATAGGAGCTATGAGCTCCGCCACTTGTTTATTGGACCCGTGTCCTTCCTGGTTGGTTTCGGCCACCAGGGAGGTTTCACGCGGCTGGCTCCAGGTGTTGGTCAACGCTTCTTTGAGAGAGGGGTCCGTCCCGCAGCCCTTAAAAGCTGCGGTGGTGAGGCCCCTCCTCAAGAAGCCTTCCCTGGACCCGGCGGATTTAAAGAACTTCCGTCCAGTCTCCAACCTTCCCTTCGCGGGGAAGGTTGTTGAGAAAGTGGTGGCACTCCAGCTCCTACGACTGTTGGATGACACTGATTTTCTGGATCCCTTTCAATCTGGCTTCAGGTGCGGTTACAGTACGGAAACGGCTTTGGTCACCCTGATGGATGATCTCTGGCGAGCCCGGGATGGGGGTCATTCCTCTATCCTGGTGCTACTTGACCTCTCAGCGGCCTTCGATACCATTGACCATGGTATCCTTCTGCGTCGTCTCGGAGAGGTGGGGGTGGGCGGCACTGTTCTGCAGTGGTTCTCCTCCTTCCTCTCTGACAGGACGCAGTCGGTGTTGACAGGGGGCAGAGGTCGAGCCCTAGGCCCCTACTATGTGGGGTGCCACAGGGCTCGGTCCTCTCGCCCATCCTGTTTAATATCTACATGAAGCCGCTGGGTGAGATCATCCGACGACACGGGGTGAGGTATCAGCAATATGCTGATGATACCCAGTTGTACATCTCCACCCCGTCTCAATTTGGGGAAGCCGTAGACGTAATGGACTGCTGCCTGGCCGATGTTAGGGTCTGGATGGGGAAGAACCGGCTAAAGCTTAACCCTGACAAGACTGAGTGGCTGTGGATATTGCCTTCTAAGGACTCGACCAACTGTCCCTCCTTGGTTCTTGGGGGGGAGAAATTAGCCCCCTCAGAACGGGTTCACAATTTGGGTGTCCTCCTAGATCCACAGCTAAAATTGGAACAACATCTTTCAGCTGTGGCTAGGGGGACCTTTGCACAAGTTCGTCTTGTGCACCAATTGCGACCCTACTTGGAGAAGGAGGCACTTCTTACAGTCACTCATGCCCTTATCACCTCACGGCTAGATTACTGCAATGCGCTCGACATGGGGCTACCCTTGAAGAGTGTCCAGCGACTGCAATTGGTGCAAAATGCAGCTGCGCGAGCTGTGGTGGGTGCACCTAGATGCACCCACGTAACACCTATCCTCCGCCAGCTGCATTGGTTGCCCATTAGTCTCCGGATCCAATTTAAGGTGTTGGTCGTTACCTTTAAAGCGCTACATGGCTCAGGGCCAGGTTATCTTCGGGACCGCATCCTGCCGCATACCTCCCTACGACCGGTCAGAGCCCACAGAGTCGGCCTCCTCCAGGTCCCGTCGACCAAACAATGTCGGCTGGCGGGACCTAGGGGGAGGGCCTTCTCTGTGGGAGCTCCCTCCCTGTGGAACCAACTTCCTCCAGAGATCAGGACCATCCCCACCCTACTGGCCTTCCGGAAAGCAATAAAGACCTGGCTCTTCCGGCAGGCGGGGTGAATGAGATACTCTTTTAACTTTTGTATTTTCTGTATTTTTAACCATTGCATTGTGTATTGTTATATATTTTAATGAACTTTTATTTTGTATTGGATCTACATGCTGTGAGCCGCCCTGAGTTCCTAGGGATTGGGCGGCATAGAAATCCACCAAAATAATAAAATAAAATAAATAAATAGTTGCATAATTGCAATTGACTTGTGGTGAATTTGCCTTTGCAATGCCAATTATTATTATTACATACCTCCTATGTCCTGTCCTGAATCCCCAGATATATTTATATTATAAAAGAGCTGAGATAGCGCAGTGGTTAAAAGCAGCATTGCGACCTTCAGCTGATTGCTAGTTCAGCAGTCCAGCTGTTCGAATCTCACTAGGCTCAAGGTTGACTCAGCCTTCCATCCTTCCGAGGTGGGTAAAATGAGGACCCAGATTGTTGGGGGCAATATGCTGAACTCTGTAAACCGCTTAGAGAGGGCTGGAAAGCACTATGAAGCGGTATATAAGTCTAAGTGCTATTGCTATTGCTATATTGTTTAAGATAAAACTTATAACACAATAAAAATGTGAAAATCATATTAAAACATACAAAATATATGTATCATGAGATACTTACCAGGTGGATGAATATTAATATCTGCAACATACTGACTCTATGAACTGCATCTTTTTGTTTATGAAATAATTTTATAAGGATACTTGTTTGTATTGTCAAGAGTATGTTGCATGTAATCTGGAACCAGCTTCCTCCATTCATCAGTTTTCCCTTCTTTTTATGTTTCATCACACATGGTATCCTGACTTGTTTGGTTCACATCATTCCTGAAAAACAATAAAATAGATATGGAACTCTGTTCTGGTCTAAGACTGTAATAATAAATTGTTGTTGTTGTTGTTGTTGTTGCCATGTAATTCAGAGCGCATTGGCTTGAACTGGAGAATGATGATTTATAGACGCTGAAAATATTTATTTATTTTTTTTATTTATTTTGTAAACACGTGTACAAGATAACAGGTATGATATAAAACATAAACAAAAGCAAAGTATGTATTAGATTTAGACAATAGGACAGAAGGTCAGGGACGGTAGGCACGATGTTGCGCTTATGCACACCCCTTACAGACCTCTTAGGAATGGGGTGAGATCAACTGTAGACAGTCTAAGGTTAAAGTTTTTGGGGTTTGGGGAAGAAACCACAGAGTCAGGTAGTGCATTCCAGGCATTGATTACTCTGTTGCTGAAGTCATATTTTCTGCAGTCGAGTTTCGAGCGGTTTACATTGAGTTTGAATCTACTATGCGCTCGTGTGTTGTTGCGGTTGAAGCTGAAGTATTCATTGACAGGTAGGACATTGTGGCAGATGATTTTATGAACTACATTTAGATCAGATCGAAGGCGGCGTAGCTCTAAGTTGTCTAAGCCCAAAATTTCAAGTCTGATGGAATAAGGAATTCTGTTGCGAGCAGAGGAATGTCTGTTGAAAATCTGTTGAAAATCTGTAATAGTTAATGGAGAAAGTCCAATGCCATGATTTAGCCAGGAATAGAGGTCCCAGAAGGCTGGCTGGTCAACCAGGCAACATGGAACTCCTCCCCTTGCAATAATCAACCCTAACCTCTTTTTTGGAGGGCGGGCGGGGATTCATTGTCTGCCACCACATGGCTCAGTTTTAATCTTCTCATAATCTTTGCCTTATTTTATAAAGTAAACTACCAAATTTATAGCCTTTCTGTTTAAAAGTGCTGCACTGCATACTGGCAAAGCATTTCTAACGATGTCTATTTTCTGTCAAGCTTTTTCTTCTGTGATTTAGCAGCCTCAGCCAATTTTACAAGCAATAGGTCCAGGCAACATCACCTTAAACTAAAACTCTACTATTTTGATTTTTCAGGGTTTCTAGGTTGCTTCAATCAGAACAGACTGTGAGGAGTTATTTCTTCCCTGGCAAGCAAAAGGAAAGGAAGAAAGAGCTCTATTGTCCAGGTTTATGTATATGGAGGGGGAATCTCTTCAGTATGTGACTGAGAGGGACCTTCCAAAGAAGGATAATGCACCACTACTTCTCTCCCGCTGCCCTTCCCTTTCTTTCAAACTAAGAGGTTGATAGTAGATATTTTTGTGTAATTGGAATCCTCCAGCACCATCTAGTGGGTTTTTATTTATTTATTGCTGTTGTATAACAACACAGATGTTATAGTGGGGAATGCAAATAAATTTTAATTATTAGTTTTAATATCTTTGAAAGCTCTAACCAGTGCTTAGGAAAATTAATTAAGTTTTTAAGAGTTTTAGTTTAAATTGTATACTTTGGAGTATGCAAATAATTTGAATAAAATTCTTCAAATTAATTCTTTGGAAATTAATAGATGTTGTGTATAGACACCTCAAAAGAAAAGGGGTTTATAATTGCAATTTTTTAAAAAAATGTTTCTGTAATTATATTTAAAAATTAAAATATGTGGCAGTATTAATTGATTGAATTAACAAATTCATGGGTGAACCTTGCAGTCCTCATTTTGCAGTTGCTTTACAATTCTTCTATGCAAAGGGACATATCTACTGTATTTTATTATCTTTATTAAACCAAGCAATTACATCAGTATTTTTATAATATTGGCTTTTCTGCTTTATTCTGTGGGCTTAAAAAGCCAAAAGAGAGTGGGAAGCATAAACTAATAAAAGATGTAAGATGATTATTTTTAATATGGGAGGAAATTCCATATTGTGTATTGTAGAGATAATGCAGATGAAATAGGTATGAAAAATAAATTCATTCAGTTAAGCAAATTTTAGTAGTCAGATGACAAAACATAAACTGGATTCTCCACTCTGATTTTGTGCCACTAGTTATATGATTTTAGACAGTGCATAAATTGTATACATTCCCAATTCAGCAGCAGATGTCCGTAGAGCTACACCCAAAATACATCTCAGGTGCTGGGACCATGTTTGTTCTAATACTGTAGTAGAATATAGACTTCAAACTTCTGCTCCATAAACTGGATAGATAATCAGGATCCAGATACTTTTACTGATACAATTTCATCTGTAATATCTATAGTGAACTTTATTTTTCTCTGTCTCTGAAGAGTGCCTGTGCACCAACTATTCTTGAAAATAACAGCTGCTGGAACACTTACTCTTTTACTCTTCCCTTCAGCTTATATATTCCATGCACTTATCAGCTAATATATTCCATACACTTATTCTTTCTCTTTTGGAAGCCTTAATCTGGTTCCAAAGGGTGAGTTTATAATGACAATGTCTAAGATTTGTATTTGTTGTGAACACAGCAGCTGTGCTGGTGTAGTATATTGGTAATAAGTGCAAAACATTTGCAGCCATGGAGAGAGGGACAGTATTCTTGTTATCATGCCGCTCATGTGCCAGACAATCTCAGCAGGTGTCACTATGGTAGGGAAAGTGTGGATTCATTAAACTGTGGTCAATACTACAGCTGCAAAACAATGCAGAAGGAAAACTAAAAAAAACCCCATAAAATGCCATATAAACATCTTTTTTGTCAAGTGATGTATTTAAAATTTTGGAGAGGTCCTATCTGATCTTGCTTAGATTTGATTGCTTCCATTTATAATTGTTGTGTGTTTCTATATGTCAAAGGCATGCAGATGTGATGGTTCAGAATATGAATAATGTCTAAGTAGGAAAGAGGAGGAATCCTCAGAAGATTCTATAAATCAGCCCTTTCCAACCTGGTACCTTCAAGATGGGTTGGATTAGTAACAAGTACCCATATAGTCTGGCTGATCGATTAACTTGAAGACATCTGTTGCATCTCATTAGCAAATTTCTAATGAGCGGAAGACTGTTGCTTGAATGCCAGCTTTTATTATTTTTATAAATAACTCAAGGTGGCAAACAATCCTTCCTCTTCCTATTTTTCCCACAACAACAATTGTCTGAGGTTGACTGGGCTGAGAGAGAGTAACTAGCCCAAAGACACCCGGATTACTTTCATGGCTAAGGCAGGACTTGACTCTCTTACATTATATTAATACAACTTAAGAACATTTGATTATTTGTGGAGAAAACAAATATAAGGAATAAAATCAGTCAAAACCATGCCAAGAGCGATCATATTCTTTGTGGTGGTAATGGGACCATTATTCTTTGTGATTGCATCAAACTGCAATCAAAGTAACTGCAAAAATAACATTTCTTTCCCTGTTGCTTGTGTTTTCATTGCAATATTTAGTAGTAAATGACATGATGTGAAGATATTTGAATCACTTTTTTTCAACAAACTGCTATCAAATCACATTTCTCTAAATTTTGCAAAGTGGGCTTTCATTCAGAAAGCCATCAAATTAGAAGAAAATTTGCAAAAAAAATTGAAATCCTTCATAACCACGATGATTACATTGCATATTGACAGGAAAAAATTGCTTTCATCAACTGTGCACAGTAGGTAAAATTGCAAACATGTGTAAATTAGGATAAAATATATGCAGATTTAATGAAAACAGATTTTAAAACCATCTCAAATTAATATCAAAGTAGAACAGACTGAATTCAAAACAGAAAAATTAGGAATTTAAGTAAACCAGATTTATCAACTTAGCTCATCTCTACACCGTTTTTAATATATTGTGGCTGCCACAAATGTCTGGGATCTATTTTACCTTGGATTCATTAGAAAATGTTTTACTGTATATACTAGGCCAGTAATTCTTTTAAATCTGAAGGTTAAATCTTGTCCTATTGATTCAATATGTTTTTTCAAGTCTGATGTTTATCTCCTAAAAATCTCTAGGCCCATTCTCTTCACTTTGCATATCAGAAACTAAAATAAAAAAACAAAACAAAAGCTTAATCTGAAGTCCTATTTCCCTAAATAAAGTCCTTGTTTCTCCAATTCCATATCACAGCTTCTTCTGTCCTTTGAGGGGGTTTGTAAGAATTCTGTGCTGGAAGTCCTTGATTTATGACAGTTGGGAGTAGAATTTTGGTTACTAAGCAGTGGGGTCATAAAGCGAGATATCACGGCAATGGCTATAACTTTGGGTCGAGGTCGTAAGTCCTTTCATTCAGCACTGTCATATCTTTGAACTATTTCTGAACAAATGGTCATAAGTCAAGGACTACATGTACCTGTGGAATAAAAAAAATTCTTTAACCACTGTTTTATTAATTCTCTCCCCCCCACACACACTTTCCCCCTCAATTAATTGCAGGAGAAGGAGAGAGAAGTATTTTCACAAAGTCCCAAATTTCCAGAAAGCATGTGTTTACGTGTGTGCATCTAATAATACATATTATTTTTAGCTAGCAATAGAAACTATTTCCTACCAGATTAAAACATACTACAAACTTCAAAAAATGTTACTTTGATCTTCCCTACATGTATTTCATTATTACGAATCTACTCCAGATCTACCTTCATGATGTAGGCTCCTCTCGAAAATGAATTGGCATATTTCTGTCCTGTTTAACTGAAATAGGAGCAAAGCTGAATTTTACTAAAGATTATTGCTATTATAGTTGTGGTCAATGAGTTCTTCTGGTTGTTTTGTTCCTGCTTCACTATACCTCTTAGACCTTGAATTCAAGTGAGCCTTTCTTTTCCCTCCACCATGCGTGTTACCCTGTTTCCCCCAAAATAAGACATCCCCTGATAATAAGCCCAATCGGGCTTTTGAGTGCATGGCAATAAGGCCAAGCACTTATTTCAGGGTTCAAAAAAATATGACAGGGTCTTATTTTCGGGGAAACACGGGTATATAAATTAGTTATATTCAACCAAAAACCACCTTTTTCACTTGCTGTGAAAAGCATTTGCTTGCAAAAAGCTATCGTATTTGACTTTTAATGTCACAAATGGCTGAAGCAAATTGCATCTTTATTGTAGGTGGCTCACTTCATCCTTTAACAATTTGTCAGACTGATAAGATAGATACCTTTAATGCTTAAGGAATGTCACTCTATAGCTTCAGAATCTGCAAGTACTCCCTATTCATCTAGGCTGACTGACCATGATATCAGCATCTATGCAAAGCAGAAGAAATGGCTCGCTGCTTTTTCCTTCTATCTTGCCCCCCCTGGCCCCCACCCCACCATCTCCTGTTGATCATTGGTTTGGCTAGATGCTCCTGCCAAACACCCACCTGGCCCAGCTGTGTCTTTCAGTACCACTTGCTGGCTGCCAAAGCAGCTTTTAATCTTTCACTTTTCAATGAGGGCTAAAGTAGCAGTTTTTAATTATTCTCCCTTATTCTGGCTACTTAAACAGCAGTGAAGTGTTTTGTAAACCTCAGCTGCCAACTGATCGCAGGCTTGATTCTATTCTCAGTAAAGTATTATGGCAGCACTGTTTTTTCTGAGCTATCAACTGAGTTGACCTACTCAAATAACTCCCAGGGATTGCTGCTTCCAGGGAGTTTTAATCTCTAGTTGCCATTCCTCAAAGATTCGATGTGTCTCAAGGATAAAACACAAAACGTTCAGATCTTTCAAATTACTTAGCATTTTTTAATTTTTAAAATGTATTTATTCCCTTTCAAAACACATTTGTGGCATAATTAGCAATTGCTGAGTCTTATATTTTATTTAACATGCACTTTATTCCCTATTGTGCTTTGTTCTTAATTAAATTGTCTTCCAGGATAAGATTCCACTGCAAAATGTATATCTACATAGAGCAGAGAGCAGGGGATAACCTATGAAATGGAAAAGAAATGTAAGAGTAATGGACTTGATATCCTTCAGACATTTTGGAACACAACTTGGACAGCTCCTTATTACTGACCATACTGGTTACAACTGATGGGACAGAGTACACCAAAGTACAAGCTGCTCATCCTGATTCAATTCAACTTTTTTCGGCTCCCTAAGAAGAGAGTCAATTGGTCATTCTTAGGACTGGCTTTATAGCCATGGGGAGAAACAAAAGCAACAAGGTGTTGAGAACAAAGCTATGCCCACAGCTCTTCTCAAATAAATGTGTTACTTATAGTTGTGTTGAACTAGCCAGAACCAGCATAGCCAGAATCTGTGCTTGGAAATTGTAGTGTCCATTGGTTCATGCCTATATTTGTGTTCAGAAAGTAGTTTCAGTACTCCAGTTGGTCCAATGATTAGAAGAAGTGCAAGATTCATTTTAAAAGCATAAACATTTTATAAAATCAATAGAAAAACAATCACTATTAGCTCAAAATAAACAGAATAAAACACTAACCAATTTATTTATTTATTTATTAGTGAGACTTATATACAGCCTCATAGTGCAAGCACTCTCTAAGCAGTTTACACCATTAAGCAATGTATATTTATATTTCCCCCAACAATCTGGGTCCTCATTTTACCTACCTCAGAAGGATGGAAGGCTGAGTCAACCCTGAGCCGGTGAGATTTGAACAGCTGAACTGCTGATCACAGTCAGCTAAAGTAGCCTGCAGTACTGCACTCTAACTGCTGCACCACCTCGGCTCATAGTTTAAATATTAAAACTACAGTAACAAAAAATGGAAGGACTAAAGTCAAAAGTGAGTAGGGCTACTTTTGTTTTTACAAGTAATCCTTGACTTACAACAGTTCATTTAGTGACTGTTCAAAGTTAGAATGGCACTGAAAAAAGTGATTTACGACCATTTTGTACACTTATGACTTTTGCAGCATTCCCATGGTCACATGATTTACGTTTGGATGCTTGACAGCTGACTAACATTTATGATGGTTGCAGTGTCCTGACAGTGGTGGGATTCAGCCGGTTCTCACCGGTTCAGGAGAACCATTTGTTAACTTTCTGAGCAGTTCGGTGAACTGGCTGTTGGAAGAAATCTCCTTCCAGTCTTTTGTTTTTCCCACTTTACAGGGTTAATCCTGTCAGGAAGGCAGGAAGGAGACATTCTGGTGTGTGTTGTTTGTAGCCTAATTCTGCTTATCTTTAAATGTTTTCTGAAACTGCCTCTGGGTTAAGCCTTGTTACATTGTAACAGCAGTTAATGGTTCTTGGCAGTACAGCCAGACTTTCTGTAGCCTGATCGGCTTCTCTGGAGTTTTTCTTTTCTTTTCTTTGCTGGTACTTTTATTAGGGGCTTTAAAAAAAAGCTTTTTACACTGCTTTAGTGGTTCCTGGCACTGTCCTTTTGGGGTGTACTTCCAAGAGGCAGGATGCAAGCTTGGCACTCTGTCTGATTTTTTTACTGCCTTTCTTGGGGCATGTGATCTTTCCTTAAATTTGGATGATTTCCTTAGGATATCTTGTGAGGTGAGTGAGACCAGCTGGTATCTTTAAGTGGTGCAAATGGATCTACTGATTGCTTCTCCTGGGTGGGAAAGGGTGCTTTGTCAGTTCAGGCGCACAGGAGCACAGGAGTCTTTTATCTATGGGGATTATTCAGTCCTCCAGGTCATGGTTGTCCCAAAGGTGCTTTTTTCAAGAGGCAACTGGACTTTCTTGGTTTCCATAAAGTCCAGTTGCCTCTTGAAAAAGCACCTTTTTCATAGGAGTCTCTTTCATTGCTTCGGAGTGACCAAGACACATGATAGCTAAGTGATAGTAAGATTTTTTAAAAAAGAAGGAGATAGGGGTGTGGATCCTTCAATTAGTTTTAGTTTTCTCTCATGATAAGAAAGCTTAGTAACATGGCACCAGGCTTGAATGTTTGTGGCATGTACTAATTTTATTGTGATCCTGACAAACTTGGGAGGGCAGAGACTCGAACCTGGGTTCACTATATACTTGGTTAATTTGTCTCTTTAGCTTGGCATTTTATACCCCAAGTGTGCCCACCCACTTTCTGAGGAGCTTAAATGACATCTCTGCTAAAGGGTTTCACTTTATGAGCAAGAGTTGGCTGCTGATAGTTATTATTGCATTTTAACTATTTTAATTCCACAAGGTGCTCTGGCACCCTGCCTGATTTGTAACTCTGGGTTGCAGGTATTGCTGATGAAAAGGAAGGTATTCAGACAGAATGATTTAGGTTTCCATGATGGCTGTGACTGTCATTGATCTTCAGTGTGTATTCCCCAATTTCTAATCTAATGATTGGTATTTAGGGCAGCTTTTTGCAAGCAAAGAAGCTTTCTGTATTTTTGTACAGGTAATCCTTGACTTACAACAGTTCATTTAGTGAACATTCACAGTAACAATGGCACTGAAAAAAATGACCTGACTGTTTTTCACACTTACGACCATTGCAGCATCCCCACGGTCTGGGTGAGAGGCTGGGTGAGGCGAAGCGCCCCTCGATGTGAGTGACATCGACTTGGCCATGCCTACCCAGTCACATGACCATCCAGCCATGCCTACTTAGCTGGTCATTAGGGCAGAGAACCGGTTGTTAAATTATTTGAATCCCACCACTGATCTCGGAGTCATATGATCCCCTACTGTGACCTTCTGACAAGCAAAGTCAATGGAGAAACCCAGATTCACTTAACAACCGTATAATTAATTTAAGAACTGCAGTGATTTACTTAACAGATTTGGCAAGAAAAGTCATAAAATGGGGTAAAACTACTTAACAAGTTTCTCACTTAGCAACAATCTTGGGCTCAATTGTGGTTGTAAATTGAGGATTACCTTTATTTCTGATTTCCCTTCACACTTTTTCTTTCTCATGCTACTTTCCATCCCAAGAAGACAATAATAAGGAAGGATCAGGGTACTTATGACATGTCTGAACTATGCAGTGCAGTGGTGCAGTGGTTAAATGCAGCACTGCAGGCTACTGCTAGTTCAGCAGTTCAGCTGTTCAAATCTCACCAGGCTCAAGGTTGACTCAGCCTTCCATCCTTCCGAGGTCGGTAAAATGAGGACCCAGATTGTTGGGGGCAATATGCTGAATTCTGTAAACCGCTTAGAGAGGGCTGTAAAGCACTATGAAGCGGTATATAAGTCTAAGTGCTATTGCTATATTTTATGGAAGACCTTTGAAATTAGATTGACTGTCACATGAAGTAGTTTAGATGTTTTACAGAGAAATGAAATATAGGGAAAGGCAGCAATAATCAAAGTAACCTGTCTTGCTTTTCCATGTTGTGACTTTGGCTCAGAAAAGAGTATCCATTTGATTGGTTAGGCATTCTGAATGATTTTACACAGTAGGAAGATTTGGTCAGAAAAAACTTGTCCCAAAGAGGATAACTGCATTATTTCCCTGATGTTTCCAAATTGTTCTTGATAGGAGCCATATTTTTAGATGCATGACCATAATGAGAATCTGCCAGAAAAATGAATACGTATTATGTTATCATTTAAATGCACTTCATGATGAGGACTGAAAGCCAACAGGCTATCAAACGTTACTGCCGTTCACCTTCCCTTCCCCCATCATCCTGCGTATTAGCAAATATTGCTTCAAACAGGTGCATGCTCATTATTTCTCCGCATATTGCCGTCCCTTTCCCTCCCCTCAATATGCATCGGAGGCAAACTCACAGCTTTTTTCTATCCTGATAAAGACGCAGCGTTCTATTCATAGGAAAATGGTTGGGTTAGGCTCTTGGGAGATTTTTTGTTTGTTTGCGCACCACAGGGAGCCTAATCGCGCTGCAGGGGTAGGAATCCAGTCACGCAAGCAACCTACAGCCTGCACTGCCAGCCAAAAAGAAAGAAGAGAGAGAGAGAGGGAGAGAGGGAGAAAGGGAAAGTGTTAATTAAAGGGTGTCAAATCCAGAAGAGCCAGAAGTGGTTTGGGGAAGAGATGAGGGGACATAATTTTCTGTAGAAAAAGAAGTATAGAAGAGACGTCTTTAGCCATTTTTAAAAGGGGAATTTATAACTTGTGTTCTTATTTTTCTTTTCTTTTCATTGGGACTGGTTACACTACCCTTCTTCATTTGCAATATGTAACACTGATAAATACCATTAAATGAAAATAATTCATCATCATTCTATTATTCACTCTTTGAACATAGAATGCTTTTCAGGATATAACCCACACGATATTTCAGTTTGATTTCAGAATGCAAAGCTGTCTGCCAAAAAGAATATACAAAAATAAATATACAAAAATAAATAAGTAAAAGCATCTGAAGGTCGGTTAAAGCCGTACAAATCAAATTGAATTTCATTTTATCTTTAAAGGAATTTATTTTCAATATTCTTACATCAAAAGACTAAGGTTACTGAGGTGAACTTCTTCGGAATACAAGCTTAATGGAAAAGCAAAAAGACACTAGACAGAAATTAGAATTGTGTTGCCTACACACATAGAACTTAAAATATCTATGGGGGTTAGAGATCGGCAGATAAATTTTTCTGCCTTTTTTTCTACCAGTTCTTGTTCAATTTCACAAAACTAAAATTGAATTATTTCAAAGCTGAAAATAACATTTCCAAGCAAATATTCACATGCAGTCTGCGATGCTACCCTTATTTAATAATCAAGTGGCCATGAAGTATAAGTGAATATTTTGGCTTTCATGATACAACTGTCATTCTGGTGGCCTGCAACTTCTCTGGCTTCTCACACTTCCCTTACATCTCCCAAAAGGCACTAGGAGGAACCGCTCCCCGTTGAGCTTTTTCAGTCACGATGCTAATGGGGATATTTAGCCAGTAAGAAATTTCTTTGTACTCTATGAAATTCAGAGAAATCATTCACCAGTTCTTCATCTCGCATGCTTCATGCAGAATTTGAATGGGGATTGATTCCAGATTTAATAGGCATAGATAGGTAGGTTTATGCTGAATTGCTAATTAAATACAAGTTCCACATGGCATTTAGCTTCATTAGATGGGAAGTTGCTATTCATAAGCCCCACTTCTGTCTCTATCCACTAATCTGCAATCTACTTGCACTGAGGGAGAGCAGAAAATAGTTCTTTTGCTAAACTTTAAATGTATGTGATTGGAAACAGTTTTAAAGTATTTAATCTAAATTCTGGAATTATAGTTACCAAAAGGAAGTTGGTCTGAAGAATTAGGGAAGATTTGGAAAACTTCCTGTGTTTGATTTCTTACCTACCGTGCAGGTGTGGGTTCCAATTTTTTTTGCTTCCACTCTGTGGGCATGGCTTAATGGTCATGTGACTGGGTAGGAGTGGCTTGAGTCATGTGACTGGGTGGGAGTGGCTTTGTGGTCATGTGACTGGGTGGGGATGGCTTGGTGATCATGTGACTGGGTGGTCATGTGACTGAGTGGGCATGGTCAACTTGACGTCACTCACGTACACTCAGTCACATGACCCCCCCACCTAGCCACGGCCACTGAAACAGTGGCAACAATTTTTGGAACTCTGACGGAGGAAGGAGGGGGGAGAGAGGGGGAAAACTCCCAAAAATAGACCACTGGAGAATTTAGGGTGTGGAAAAGCCATAGGTTTCCTAGAAGGAATCGAAGCATTCAACTTTGCAGCCCGGAAGACATGCCTATATTTATAAATCCGGTGGACAAGTGGGGGAGTGACAAGGAAAGGGTGGGAGAGAGGAAAAAATGCAGGCGAGGTGCTGGACTGTGCAAACAGGGCGGGAGGGAGGGAGGAAAGTTCACCCGATCCTGGCTCAGGACAAGGGGGGGAGGAGGAACTGGCTGCAACCCCCCAAAACACCCCTAGGCATGGCAGAAGCCGTGGGGAACCACAGAGCCTGGATTGTACGCACACGCTTGTGTCCTGCAGTCACACGTGTGCCCCCCCTGGGTTCTTCCTATTGCAGCTTAGGTGCAATATTGGAGGGGATTCCTAAAATATCTGACCAAGTAACGTCTCATGCCCTTCCCGTCCCATGCCCTGCCCCACTGCACCCAAACTGCAGAAGCAAAGCAAGTGTAGCGGCATCTCTAATTCCTACCGAGGGGTGCTCACGGCCCCTTCTGCAACTCCTCCAGTGTCTTCGCTGGATTATTTGGACACAGCTAAAGGTGCTGCTGTTGCACATCAGCCCAGGTCTCACCCCGCAGCTCCGTAAAGCCAACACCAAAGAAGTGGGCGTTCAGGTGTTGGCTTTACGGAGCCGCAGCCAGATGTCGCGGTGCAATGCTCGCTCAGATCCTGGCTGCTCCAGGCTGTCCGACCTCAAAGCCCCTCAGGCTGGCTCAGCCGGGAGCCACCACTCCCAGGCTTCTCGCCCGTGCTTGGTCGCCGCCTCCTCACCTTGCCCAAAGCAGCGGAGAAACTGAAAGTGCACCCTGAAGTGCCGCCTTCATTTCAGTTCGACCAAGAGTCCAAGGAAAAGGGAACGTCTGTAGAGAAGGGGGACAGCGGTGCCGAATAGAAGGCGGGCAGACAGGCTGCCGGGGCACACCATCGGATACTCTGCCTCGCAGCAGTTCGGAAAAGGAGGCCAGGCTGAGAAAGGCGGGAGTGGCCTCAATGAAGAGCACAAAAGAACTACCTTCCAGGTCTTAGAACAGAAATATGGCTATTTCCATTGCAATGACTATAAGACCAGATGGGAAAGTGCCTATGTATGGTGCATTTCTGGAACCAATAAGGTATACTTTAAGCAGCTTTGTCACAAGTGCCAAAAGAGCTTTAATCCCTATAAAGTAGAAGCAATTCAATGCCATATCTGTTCAAAGACTTGTTGCTTTGGGAGAGAGAAATTGGGCAGCGTTTCCCCCTCCCTCCGCCTTCCTGAGCGACTGCAGCCTCGGAGCAACTCCTGGCCCTTACAAAGTAAAGAAAAACTCGTGAGTGCAAGGCAATTAATTTCTTGTGCTGGTGAGAAATTTTTGGAGAGTTGCTCCAAGGCTCCGAGGCTGCAGTCACTCAGGGAGGTTGGGGGGGAGGAATGCTGCCCGATTTCTCCCTTCCAAAACAACCTCGGAAGGTGTTTTTTTAGAATTTAAGTTTTATTAATTAGGCAGTACTGTGCAAGGGCCAGGAGTTGCTCCAAGGCTTCAAAGATGCAGGCACCTGGGGGCGGAACGCTGCCTGACTGCCCCCTCCCAAAGCAAGGTTTCAAGCGCTCTCTCTCTCTCTCTCTCTCTCTCTCTCTCTCTCTCTCTCTCTCTCTCTCTCTCCCTCCCTCCCTCCCTCCCTCCCTCCCTCCCTCTCTCTCTCTCTCTCTCTCTCTCTCTCTCTCTCTCTCTCTCACACACACACACACACACACACACACACACACACACACACACACACACACACACACACGGCAGAGACCGGCACTTGGGCCATGCAGAGCCACTGCCCTTCTCCTGTGGCTCCTTCCCAGCGCTCTCTCTTCTCTCTCCCCTTCGCCTCCCCACACTTGTTTACCAGTCCCAGAGAGCTCCTTCCCTCAATGGTTCCTTTTCTTACTTCTAGGCGGCTGCCTCCCGAAAACACTTCCCTTCCCTTCTCCAAACGACACAGGCGGAGGGCGGATGGCTTCTGCTCCTGGCCCGGAAGAAGTTTTTGCGCATTGCAAAACCCCCCGAAAAAATTAAAAAAAAAACCCTGCCCAAAACAAAAGGCAATGCATGCGCAATGTCGGAAATTTGGCTTCTGCACATGCGCAGAAGAAGAAAAAAATAAAGAAATCCCCAAAAAATCAAAAAATATTCAGGGAAAAATGGCGGTGCCCAGGGACAGGCACCGACCGTACCGGATCGGTGACGTCATCGTGTCATCACCAGCAGGCCCAAACCAGGAGGAACCCACCCCTGCTACCGTAAATAGGGAAATACTTGAAAGGAAGATTTGGGAAACTCCCAGTGTTTGATTTCTTCCCTAAATAGGGAAATACTTGAAAAGAGTGAACGTCTTCTCTAATCTAATGTATAATATTTTCCCTGATGAAATTTTCCCAGGCTCTTAAATTAAGTTTTGTGAAGAGAGAGTTTTTAAGATGTTGGGAAGTCTAAAAACTATGTTGAATATAAAACAATGCTGTGTGTGTTGAGATATTATAAATGTGTGATTTTTGGTTTTGTTTATTTACTATTTATTGAATTTAGACATTGTGTATTCATTGAAGTATGATGCTTAAGGCAATTTGCAACAGTAATGAAACCAAATTGCTTAAACATTGTTACATAGACACTGTTTTTGTCCCATGAAATGAAGGACTATGACTATTTTGCATTGAGCTTCCACCTTGAAATAGGATTTCCAACACATAATAAAAAAAAAACACCCACATTTTACATTCTATAGACTAGCACACTTTCAGGAAACAAAAATTTCTGCCTGGCAGCATTCTTGATTTTATAAGGGGTCCTTTCTTTAAATCACTGTATGGATCAGGAATATACATATTATTGATGGTAGTTTATAAAGAAAGTAGTTGTGTGGTTGGTAGGAATCATCACACGCTGCATGTGGTTTCCAAATTCTTTTACCCTCTGGTTTTACCTCTCAACCAGTTGCCAGTAGTAGGTGTGAGTGTGCATATGTATGAATGAACACTATAATTTTTTATTTCTAGACTATACTTTGAATAAACTTATTATTATAATAAAATTAAGTTTATGATATTTACTATGAAAAGTAGGATTATTTCTGTTTCTATCCTAAAGCATACATTTTTTCTTGTAGTCAGACAGTCTTCACTTTAATGTTGTGAATTTAATGTTAAATAACTTCAGTCTTTGAAAACTTGCTGCTGGCTGAATAACAGAGGTAGTCTTTCGTTTAGGACTTGTTTAGGTCCTGCCTTGTTTATTTATTTATTTATTGATCGTTCAAATTTGTACGCCTGCCCATCTCATTAAAAAATGCAAAATATAAGAATCAGTAATAAGAGCAAATGGTTTAATGACTGCAGTTATGAAGGTGGTGAAAAAGTAACTTTATGAAGAATCCTTACATTTACAACTTTCACAGGTCTGTAAAGCAAAGGAAAACTTAATAAGATTGTAAATACAATTACAGTTTCACACACTCTCTCTCTCTCTCACACACACACAATTAACAGTTTATTTGTTAGAAAATACAAATAGAAATAAAGACAATGGGAAAATGGGAAAGGAAAGGAATAGAGGAGATAAGTGAGGGAAGAAGAAATAAAGAAACAAAAAATAGTGACTTCTGACTTTCTTTGGTACAGTAAAATACACAGTAAAGTTATAGTATCAACTTTTTGGTTATGCCAAATAATAATCACTAGTCATTTCTATAATAATACTCCACTTAATTATCAAAACCCAAAGTCAAAATTTCACTTTTTTCTCTTTCATGCAGAAAGTCAGGAAATGGTTTCCAAATAACCACAAAACTATTTACATTTTTGTCCCTAACTAATACAGTCAACTTTGTCATCTCCACTAGTTCACTGTTTCATTTCCTGGTCCACTAAATGAAGACCAACATCAATAACAGTTAACATGATATCTCTACTCACTAAGTTAACAAGGTTTGTCTGCTTCTTCAACCCCAATATTTTATTTTTAAATTCTTTCAGTTAAAAAAAGAAAGTTCAACAACAAGTTTTATGTTACAAAGCAAAGTATCAGACTCCGACAATCTGTTTATTTTCAGAAATGATTTAATGAACCCTGTATGAGTTAACAAGAGGAAACAAGAAACACATCATTCATTTCAAATTCTTTTTAGTGCCTCCCAGAGGGGTGTGGTGATAATGTGGCAATAGTCATATTATATTATATTATATTATATTATATTATATTATATTATATTATATTATATTATATTATATTATATTATATTATATTATATTATATTATATTATATTATATTATATTATATTATATTATATTATATTATATTATATTATATTATATTATATTATATTATATTATTATATTATATTATATTATATTATTATATTATATTATATTATATTATATTATATTATAATATTATATTATATTATATTATATTATATTATATTATATTATATTATATTATATTATATTATATTATATTATATTATTATATTATGTTATTATTATATTTTATATTATATTATATTATATTATATTATATTATATTATATTATATTATATTATATTATATTATATTATATTATATTATATTATATTATATTATATTATATTATATTATATTATAATTATTATTATATATAATAAATATACATTGCTTAATGGTGTAAACCACTTAGAGAGTGTTTGCACTTTGAGCAGATATATAAGTCTCACTAATAAATAAATAAATAATAAATTTCATGTAATCATAATCATGTTTATATTATATCTGTTATCTAATACATGCTTGATGAAATAAAAAAAATATTTGTGGATTTTTTTTCCTGGTGATGGTAAGAAACTTTAAAGTGCAAAATAGCTATACTAAACCTCACAGAGGAAAAAAAATCATACTGTAAAATCCTAATATGCATTAAGCTGAAGGGAAAAATCTGTAGATTGCTTATCTTTGGTTTAGCATTATCTAAACCTGATTTTAAAATTATCTTTCTATCATTATCGTATGGTTGATTTTTTTTTTAGGAGGGCTTAGAATGAGGAAGGAGCCATTGAAATTTTCAGTCACCACAGCAGATTCCAAAATGCTACTGAAATGAGGACCATTGAACCTAACAACTTGGAAGTGGCATGTAGTCTGTATATTTTGAGAGCAGGTGATTGACATGGCACTAAATGATGTTATGTATTATCTCATAGATGTACAGTGCTCCGCACGTCTATTCGCAGGCTCTATCCCTTTTGTAGAGGCAGCACATACATGTATGAAAGGCACTTATTGCAATGCTTCTTTCATCATTTTGACTTTGGATGTCCTGACTCTGTGTTATTTATAGCGATTCTAATCTCAGTTCTGATCATAGTCTTATGATCTGCATATTCTGCACAAATTTGAATAAGCACTGACAAGTGAAGCAACTGAAAGGTACAATCATAATAAAATCAATTATAGGAGAAAAAAATGAGCCAACCACATGAAAAATAAGGCTAAATTCAACCCCTCAATTCTGCACTATTTTTTTTAAAGATGTCATGGTTTAGCATGCAGGAAATACTTTCAGGATTTCAGTTCCACCTCTAAACAATATTAACAAAGCATCTTTTAAATTTTGGTTGAAACAAATGCCTATTTTATTTTTTATTTTTTATCATTTCCATGTTAAGTGTGACATGTTTGGGGTTTGCTAATGCAACAGTCACTTTTGAGAATCATCCAAACAGAAACCACATCAATAAGATACAAAACCCTTAATTACTGTAATGTATGTATTAAAGTTTCCTCCTCCTCCTTCTCTGCATCCCCCCTCTCCTTCCCTCCTCCCCAACCTTTCTTCATTCCTTTGGGTCTCCCAACTGCAGCATCTCAAACCCATCACAGTGGCGCACACTTAAAACTGTGGCAGGAAATTTGTTTTACAAGGCTGGTTTTAACTGAACTACCTGCTGTGCGCCACATTGCTACTGTTTGGGAAATGAATGATGAGAGAAGCAAGTCTGTGATTTCATTTGTTCAGACCGATTAGTCACACGTTGCCTACAGTATCATTTGCTTGTCACTTAATGACTGACCAGCCTGCCTGAATCATTAGTACTGTAGCGCAGTGAAAGGAAGACATAAGCATAATGTGGAGCTGAAGGAAAGCGGAGTGCTGTTTTACCTAAAAGAAATGGTGCGCAGAAACCCAGCACAGCTGCAGGTGTTCCAATGACAATGTGGGAAGCAGTTAGCTTCCAATTTAGCAGAAAATTAAGAGCGAAAAAACTGTTATTTGTGAGAGAAGATACTCATGGCAAGCAATCATCCATGCTCTATATCCACAAGATGAGCATTCAGCTGTCTTTGTCGTGACTTAAAACAATTGGTATCTTGGGCAGCATTCAACACCAGATTGGTGCTTATTATCTGCAGTTTATTCTTTCTTGGGATATTTTGTTTTTCTCTCCTTCAACTCCCCCCTCCCCCATTTTATGGTTAATTTGCTTGCATGAATGTAAAGCTATTTAAGCTGAAAATCTGGATTGTGGTTGATCATTGTGCTCTGTATTTTGTGATACACATAATTGACAATGTTCAGATTCATAATTCATTTTGATTCATGCCTGCGCAAGCAAACCCCCTCTTCTAAAACGAGTCACAGGCTAGATTAGAGCTTGCAGATTCCTTCGGTCAAATGCCACAAGTCAGAAGTGCACCTTGTATTAAGTAATACATTTTGACAAGATAGCTAGAATTCTCTTCCAAATCAAAACAACTTGGTACTCGAAATCCAGTTAGAAATTCAATTTTAGAATCTGAAGTCATATCTGTTTATGCCCTGTGGTTTCTACAAATTCTCTAAAAGGGCAAAATGTTGGATGGGGAATTATTTGACAGGAAGAAGAAAACTTGGAAAAGATGGTCACATTGCTGTAAATGTTGTCAGAAATCAGCAACAGTCTGCCAGCTAAAATTTTATACAGCTTAGTTTTATGTGTTGCTGTGATGGTCACTGGTTTTAATGCTTTGAAAAAGTAATTCAGTAAATTAATAGACACTAGATCTGTCAGCACAGCCATCTGGTTGGCCCTTGTACCCAAATCAACAGCATTTATACAAGCAGCTCCAATGTAAGCTCTCCAAAGCTTGCTAAACTGGAGCTCCTCTGACTGTTTTGCAATGACGGCTGGTGGAGATTGATACTCATTAGGTTCCTTCTATTATGTTAGAATACATGCATGTTTTAGGCTAATATCTGGTTGGGTTAGTGTGGGGCCAATAGATTGAGTCAAAATGATGATATTAAGTTTTTCACCCACCTGTTGGATGGATGGTTTCTGAGTCTGGAATGGAGTCTTATTATCCAACTAGAGGACCTTACCGAAGTCTTCTTCTCACTAGACCCCCACGGCCTGTTGTGAAAATGCATATCTTTTTTTTTTATTCAAAAAGTTTTATTAGTACAGAATTACATAAATAGTAGCAAAATATTAAATATAAAGTACAAACATTTTTTCCTCCCCCCCCAACCCACCCCCTTCCCTCCCCACCTCCCCCCCCGGACTTCCCAGAGATAATACAGGGCATAATAATAAATTTAAATTGTTAATAAAAAGAAAAAGAAGAAGAAAAAAAAGAACACTATTTTTTTAAAAAAAAACTTCAACTCCAGATTATACACTAATAATATATCGCATATGTATACAATAGTAAAGATACAAAAAAGAAAAGGAAAAAAAAAGGAAAGAAAGAGAAATCTCTTTGACAATACAAACAAACAAACCTCCTACCTCCTCCCTTCAATCCTCTATCTTATACAAAATAAATGCTATATGAATAGTAACTAGGTATAAAATACAAAAATCTTAAACTGATATTATTAACATTAAAAATAACCTCAAAGATAAATAAAACTTAACTAAATGTTACGTAAGTAATCATTAAATATTAAATTTCATCATGATATTGATAACATAATATTATTCCAAATTAACTTACTAACTTCAATAAACAAAAAAAAGAATAAACAAATCTTCAACAAACTATATATATCTAATATTATTAACATTAAAAATAACCTCAAAGTTATATAAAACTTAGCTAAATATTGCATAGGTAATCATTAAATAGGGAAAAGGAAAAATACAATCATAATAGTCTCTATCCGTCCAATATATTTCAACATCGCATCATTTTGTATCTTGATAGTTCATCTTTTAATAGTTCAGTAAATTTGAATTTGTCGACTCGTCTCCCATCTGGTCCCAAACCTCCATCTCCTTTTCCCCAGCTATCTGGTTCTGGCACTCCTTTTGGGTTTTTGAATCTATTTCCTTTTGATCCAGCAAAGATGGCTTCCCCTCCTCCTCCTCTTTTATTTTCATACATCCTTCCTCTGGAATCTTGGATATATCAGCCTTTAAAACATTGACATAGAATTCAGTAGCTTTTTTTATCGAGTTAAGCCGGTATCTTTTTCCAGAAAATTTCACTGCTACTCCAACTGGCGCTTCCCATTTATATTGTAAATTTAATCTCTTAAATTCATCAATCAAAAAAGTGTAGCTTTTTCTGGCTTTAAGCATTTTAGAGGGGATTTCTTTCCAAATCTTTAATTCCTGACCATTCACCATGAGATTATTATTAAACGTTGCTTGTATAATTCTATTCCGTAGAGCTCTTGTGGTAAAATATATAACAATGTCCCTTGGTAAATGCTTTTGTTTAGCGTACCATGAATTGATTCTGTATATTTTGTCGATTTGTGTAGCCAATTCCACTTTAGAAATTCCAGACACCTGATCCAATGCATCAACCATCCTTCCTTTTAAATTTTCATATAATCCCTCTTTCAAACCTCTGACCCTTATAGCAACTTCCATGGATCTGAACTGTGTCATCAAGACCTCTTTTTCAAAATTTGCAATATCATTTTGGATTTTATCTATGTAATTCACCGAGGTTGCCAAAGCTTGTTTATTTGTTTCAATACGTTCTGCCAAAACTTCAATATTTGTTGCTAAACCTTTGCAAACCTCTAACACATCAAATCTGATTTGTTGATTCATATTCTTCAAAGCGGCCTGCATTTTTTTGTCTATCTCACTTATTTTCTGATTAAATTCCAAAGTAAGTTCATGTTTCATAATCTTTAAATTATTTAATAAATTTTCAGGTGTCAAAGGCTGTGGAGGTGTTAGCTCAGTATTAAGTTGCATTTTAGAAATATATCCAGATGGATAGTCATTTCTTTTAGTCAAAACAATCTTTCCAGATTTTGAAGCCATTATGGTGTTTCAAAAGAGTACAAAAAAGAAAGAAAGCCAGGTGCCTGATTAAAGTTCTTTCCAGTTTAAAAACCAGGTAGTCTTTTATTATTGGAAATATTTCAATTATAACTTTAATCCAGGGTTAGGAGACAGAGAAAGAAAAAACCATTTTTCCAAATTAAAAGTTTCCATAAGAAAGAAAGAAAAAAAAAAGCCTCTGGGGAAACGAAAGTCACTTTCACTTCTCAATCGCCATATTGTTACTTTGTTTCCTTTAATTCTTTGCCGAAGTGAAAGCTTACCCAGGAGTTGAAAAAAAAAGGAAAAAAGAGGTTTCATTACTTGCCCATCTCACGCCTGTTTCTCTCTGTCTGCTTCTGTAATTCAAAAGTAATTGTAAATCCCATTCTTGAAGCAGCGGCTGGTCGCGACATCTAGCTCCGCAAAGGCGGAGGTTTCCTGATCTTCGGAGCGGAGACAGGATGCATGGGGAGCTCTCCCTTCGCGCCCTACTAGATGGCTCCTAGGGCGCTGGGGGGGCTCTACCCCACCTGTCAAGCTCTCATCTCTCCCCTTTGCCCGGGGAAGAGATTTCAAAGCCGCCAGACAGCTGTTCTGGCGGCTTTTTACGAAGATTGGAAAGGCGTCCGACGAAGGGACGTCCGCGATGGCGCGCTCCAAACCGGAAGTCTCGTGAAAATGCATATCTTAAGCTGCAGATTCCAGAGAGAACATTGTATGTTTGTTTCGCCATATCAAAACTTGATGTTCTAAATTCCATTTGAGATTAGGTGAGCAGATGAATGTTTTGATCTTTTTTTTCTTCAGGTCAAAACAATTCTGTCACTGTTTAACTTTACAAGTTATTTTTAGATTATCTGGTTTTCTGAATTGATTAACTGCCTTATTAATTTAAAAAAATATTTTTAAACTAAGGCGATTCTTGATTCTAGTATGCTTAAGCGTACTCTTAATTGTTGTAGCAACTAATTCAGATTATTTATTATTAGCACAATATTTAGCTGACCTTATTTAATTAATAGCCTTCTTAAACTGGTGACCTACTGATGAATTGAATTTTTAGTAGGATAGGAAGTGTATTATGATACTTTTGAACTTTGGTATTGGAGAAAACTCCTGAGACTATTGTGGACAGCTATGAAAACTAACAAGTGGATCATCAAACAAATAAACCCAGAATTCTCACTTGAGGCATAAATGACCAGCCTCAAATTATCACATTATATGAAGACTTAGCTCTCCAAAGAAGTTTATAATGTGGAAAGATGGAAGGAAAGATTTAGATTTAGATTTATTATTAGAGTTGGAAGGGACCTTGTAGGTCATCTAGTCCAACCCCCTGCTCAAGCAGGAGTTCCTACACCATTTGGAAGAAGAAGAAGACAACCAGAAGACTTGAAGGACCAAATCAGGACAGATCATCATCAAGAAAATCTATGTGGTTACTAAGAGTCATGAGTTGATGGTAGATATCCATAATTATAAGTGTAGCATTTATAAGTAGGATTTAACAAATTGTTGTTCCAAAACCTGCTTTGCAGATTTGCAGACATTTTCTTTGTTTTTCTTTGATGCTTTGTTTTTCACAGATGCTTCTCTTTCAATTTTTTTGTGTGTGATATTTTTGAGCTACTTTATTGTTAGAGTTGTCAGAAACTGCTACTGCTGGTCCAGCTGTTTTCTGTTCTAGTACCCTGAAGCATCTTTGCTTTCCCATATTTTCTGCTTCCAAAACAAGCTGAGGGAGAGGAACGTAATTCTGATGTCTTTGTGCTTAACTGAAATATGAAATTAGAGAAGCTGCATATTGTTGGAGAATGCTAAACAGTGAAAGAAAAAGGCATTAATAAGCATCCTTTGGCCAGCTCATAATAAATGCAAAACTACCACTTTTCCCCATGAGAATTCCACTGAAATTTCAAGAGCAAATGATCTTTTATCAGAATGTCACACTTTTTAAATTTTACAGAAGTGACAGAGGTGTAAAAAAGTAATATGATGTAATTTGGGTCAGTCATGCCTTATTTTTTTATATATTAGGATTGGGACATCCCTGGATCCCCAGATGTTGAAGAACATATGGAATTGATGAATCCTCCAGGACCATGATCCAAAATGACATATGCTGGGAATTATAATTTTATAATATTTGGGGTGAGAGGTTCACCACTCTGATAGAGCTGTTTGGGTCCTTGAATTAGTAATAGAATTCAAATCTTTCAACATTATTATGTTTTGTGAGATACAATATTTGAAAATTCCATTTGCCCTAACTAATACATTGCTTAAGGGGGAAAACTTCAATTTCTGCCACTCAAATGTAGTTTAGGATTAAGACAATTCCAACTCCCCTTTTGGTTGATATAAGCAAGCGTACATAAAACCATTAACTCTACCGTTGAAGGAAATGGCAATATTTCAATTCTTAGTATAGAATTAGATTTTTTTTTACATACATAGACTTGGGCAAGTATAAAACTATAGATATTATAGATATGTATCAAGGGTGGGTTCCTCTTACCTGGCTACTGGTGCGCTGCGCACGCATCATCACGTTTCATGCGCACGCATGCTTGCTATGCGTGCACATTCCCTCATGCGATTTTGCTTCCGCGCATGTACAGGAAGCAAAAAATCACCAAAATCTTGCAAGGGGATACTCACGCGCACACAATTTCGGCAATTTTTTGCTTTTGCGCATGCACGGAACCAAAAAATCACCAAAATCTCGCACAAGAGAGCATCCCCTCGCGAGATTTTGCTTCTGAGCATGCGCAGAAAGCAAAAAAAGCCCAAAAATTTGGGGAAAAAGATGGTACCACACAACGGACCGGCGAAGACGGCACCGGAGCCGTCACGCGCAAATTGTGCAATCAGTGGGTCCCTACCAGAACGGCACACTGGACCGCGCCGGTAGGAACCCACCACTGATATGTATGTATTCTATAGAGTAAAATGAGTCCTTGGGACAATAGGAACACTCTGCAGTCAAGTATGGTTGTCCTGTTTTTCCTTGACTGCCTTACTACAGTACAATACTTATTTAAACCCAACCCACACCATGACCTTGACTGTCAACCTTCACCACAGTCAGGTTTTCAGACTCATGTTTGAGAAATTCAGCCAAGAGATTCCTCCGCACCTAATAATTTATTCCTTTAAGGCAATCTTTGTCAACTTGAAAACTTAGGACAATTCTTGGATTTCAACTCCCAGCATTTTGCAACTAGCCATTCTAGGAGTTGAAGTCCACAAAACTTAAAGGTGCTAAAATTGAGAAATGCTGTTTTAAGCTATGGATGAAGAGCAGAACTTTGATCTGTAAAAACAATAGAGAAAGAGGAGAAACAATGAAGAAGTAAAAGGAAAAATAGACAGGCTTGACACATGGATTCTTATTCACTCAACCATCCACAATGATTGTGGTTTTGCTAATCTGTTATTGGGGTGTTTTTTAAAAAAAATTCTGGAGAAGAAATGCACTTTTCTATGATTCAAAGGGCTCCATATAGCTTTATTATCTTCATTTCTGCAGAAAGCTTCTTAGTTTGTAACTATCTGATACTTTTCTCTCTGGACTATAAAAAGAAAACATGAATACTCTCCATTATCAAGAAAACAATTATTTTGATTTCATCAAAATTCAAGGAAGAAAAATCAAGGTACATTTATTTATTCAAAATGTTTATACACTGCGTGTGCTGGACCACTTATCTGAGACTGTATACAACAGTAAATATTATGAAAATATGTTAATATATAATATGCAGGACATTTAACTTAAGCATTATAAAACATTGTAATCTAGAGCCAGGAAACACTATCATAGACTAATTTCAATTTTTAAATGCTAAAGAGAGCCACAATTGTGTGTATATTTTAAATGCCACAAGATAGGTCTCTTCTGATTTTTGATGAACTTCTTTTTGTCTCACGTGTATAATTATGTCTGACGAGTGCAAGGATATCTCATTTCTCATGAACAAGGCAGGCAGGAGATAACTGGCTTATATGCTGATCACATGACCTGATCTAAGTGCTTATGAACATTACTTTCTCTGGTAATCAAGAGGGCCAGGCATATTTCGAAAACCATTTGGAAAAAAAGTGCTTCAGATTTGCACAAGTGCAGCTCTTCTTTACTATTTATTAAAGAGCTTTACTCAGGCTCAGAAAGTACCCAACTACTTAATGAACAGTGTTGCATAAGTGTTGCAGCCCTGCAGATGTGAATCACTTCTTCCAAATCATTTTCCAAGTGACACAACCCTAACAGGCATCCAGGAGATTGTTCTGTTGTGTGGAAATAAGAATGAAGTGGATATGGGTAGGAGAGCATTTTCAGCAGAACTGAGAGTAAAACCAGAAATATACCACAGTGTCATGGTCCAAGGGCTATATGGCCATATAAAAAACTGCTTGTGCATCATGTTAATTCCTGGTTTTCAGTGATATTTCCAAATGTATTGATTTGCAAAATTCTGATGTAACAGGGAAAGCAACTAAATCGACCAGTTGGGACAAAAACCTACAGGGGTGAATGAAATCTGCTTCTTATAATCTCTGTGCTGCTTAATTTCCCTTTCTTTCCTCTTACTCCCCCTCCCTGCAACCCACTGTCCTCCTGATTTGTCTTTTGTGGCCTTCTAAACAACATAAAGAAAGAAAAACATTCGTGTATATATATTTTTAGGAGTCTTATGAGTGAAGACATCCTTTTCCTCCCGAGGGGAAGGGGGAATGCTTGTCTCTTGCTTGTAGTAGGAAGGTTGCTTTGATGTAAAGTGAGAGGAAATTTCTTGCTCCTGCTGTGGCAAAGAAAAATAAAATTGTCTCAATGAAAAAATGCTTGTAGTGAGAGAAGGATTTTCCAGCAGAGCAAATTGTTTGTCAAAATTGCATGATCCATTGTATTTGACCCCAAGTTAGAGTTTCCCTACTGTGGATTTATGTTTTAATAAGTCATCCTGGCAGGAGAATGAACCTCAGCAAGAAATGGTTGACTAAGTGGGTATTATATATTTTCAACTGTTTTTCATTAAGCAGAACTTGTTATTCTAAGCTCCTTTGTGAGCCTTCTTTTTAAAGCTGCAACCATTCTCTGCAAATCGAGTTTTATCATAAGACACTTTTCCTACATTGTCCAGTATCAACACAGAGTAAACAAACAGACAGATGATCTGGATGTTCTAAGAACAAACAGGTAGTCCTCAACGTATGACCACAATTGGGAGCAGAATTTCCATCATAAGTCATTGCAGTCGTAAGTCAAGGCACCACATGAATGGACCTGATTTTTCAACCAGTTGTTAAGCAAATCCCATGGCAGTAAGTCTAACTCCACTCTACCAAATGGGCATGTTTTGCTTTTAAACAACTGGTCGTAAATTGAGGATTACTTGTGCTCCCCTTTATTTATATATATATATATATATATATATATATATATATATATATATATATATATATATATATATATGTATGTATGTATGTATGTATGTATGTATGTATGTATGTATGTATGTATGTATGTATGTATGTGTATATATATATATATATATATATATATATATATATATATATATATATATATATATATATATATATATATATATATATATATATGTGCAGAGTTCTGATTGCACCATTGTGATTGCCATATGGTGTGTTTTTTATCATTCTTGCATATCTCTGTTTTAATGCATATTTTTGTATGTTTGTTTTCTGAATATATAAGTTCTCATTCTGAAAGGAATCTGTTGCCTATGAAAAGACTAATTCTGAGATGAGAATGCTTTCCCATCAGCAATTTTAAATTAAGTAGTTTATATATTGTTTGAATCGGTAAAAGTTTGGGGAAATATTCCTATTTATTTGTAATTCCCATATTTTGCAGAATACAAAAGGGGAAGCTTTCCTATATTCTACTTTTGGTTCTACCTGCCATGAGTACTTTCCCCCTTTTTTTAATAACAGAAACAGAAACATTAAACAAAGCCTTAGAGTGACTTTGCAATTTACTAAAAACAGTATTCAGAAAGAGCTCAGTAACAGAGCCCTTCTTGCTAGTGGTCTTTTGTTCAAAGCCATTGTTCTCGAAAGATTTAAAAACAAGAAGATACATTCTATGAAACCAAATATAATGATTCCTAGAGTTTATTATGAGCACTTCAAGATATGTGTAATAGCTCTTCTGTGAAAAGTGGCAGGTTGACCATTTCATTTGAACTGATCATTTATGTCCAGTTACAGAGCTTATCTGCATCCATGTGCAGTCAAAACAAATGACTTCACTGGGAAGGAAATTAGGTTGGATTGCATAGACTAGACCAGTGGTGGCGAACCTTTTTCGGCTCGCGTGCCAAAAAGGGGGGGGCGCGCTTGCGCGTGCTCGCGTGCCCACACCCATTCCCTCCCCCCCATGCATGCGCACAACACCCCCCATGCTGCCCCCTGCGCATGCGCACCCCCCACCCCCGCACAAAGGCTTACCGGAGCCTGGAACGACGAAACTGGCAAACCGGAAGTGCGAAAAAACGCACTTCCGGTTTGCCGGTATGCTGTGTTTTGCACTCCGGAGGGTTCAGGGAAGCTCCCTGAAGCTCCGGAATGCAAAAAACTACAAAACGGACAAACCGGAAGTGCGGAAAAGTGCACTTCCGGTTTGTCCGTTTTGTAGTTTTTTGCATTCCGGAGCTTCAGGGAGCTTCCCTGAACCCTCCGGAGTGCAAAAAACAGCACACCGGCAAACCGGTAGTGTGTTTTTTCGCACTTCCAGTTTGCCGGTGGGAACCCTCGCGTGCCGGCTTCTATGTGCCATAGGTTGCCATAGGTTCGCCACCACGGGACTAGACCATATCTGCCCATGTCAATTTTCTATATAATAACATCCTGTATGTGCATTGTTTTTGGGGAAAAATTGACAAAAACAAAAACATTATTTACTTATTTATTTACTTTAATCTCCATCTTTATGCTGACACTGGTTATCTAAAAGTGGCTAAAATGTGTTATGTTATGCTATATGTAATAATAAAAATAAAGAACATTTTGTAAAGCAAAAAAACTTGGTAAGTAGGCACACATGCATAGTACACCCTTAAAGTTCGGTATGATTGCTGGGGGTAAAGATTTTTAACTCTGATTAAGTCAGCTACTCTGTTGTAACTTAATAGCCTCCTATAATATAAATTGGGACAGAGATTAATAAGAAATTAAAAGGCTTAAGATCCAGGCAAGACTGTGGAATAAGCAGATCTATTCACTTACTGTTGTTGTAAGTGCTTTGCAATTACAGTATATGCCGGGCGGGCTTCAAAATAAAGCAGCATTTCTAATACTTGTGAACGAAAATAAATCGGGATGGAGTGAAACTATTTTAATGGCAAAATATCCTCCCATAATTTATATCCAGTAAGGATCAAACAAGTATTTTAAACTTCTTTCATTTTCTGAGCAGCCTTGAAAGAAAATTTCCCCATCCAATGTGTTATCAGAAAATGTCAGACTACCTAAATAAAGAAAAAGATGGATTCCCACCCCCAATGTTTACTAAGCTATTAACTGAATCATTGAGTGACAGTACCATGATTCACACATTACACTTTTCTGTTAGCCTTAATGGCTGAATAAAACAGAACTGATTAGGTACAGTACCCACATATACTGAACCATAAACGATAGTTTAGAATATGGTATAATTGTTGTATGATCCCCATTAATGTAAATTCCTTAGATATTTGAACACGGTGACATCATTTCAAATAGGAAGTCTGTTTTCCTAGGTGCTGAGACCTTTGGATTGAGACTGGATTTGATCCAGAATGTTCTGCTCCAAGAATTTAGGTGCATCAGAATCCTGTGGTGTCAGACGTTGCTAGAATTGTAAGCCTATACTGTTAGAAATGTCATTGAATATGTACTGAAAGGAAAAACTGAAATCGCAGCTGAGTACAACTACAATGGATGATTATAATACAGAGCCAACTATTTCTAACAACAAAGGCCCTAAGCATATTAACTCATTCAGTGAGTTGCATTGTGTTTAATTCTTGCTTACACTTGCTGTCATGCACCGTAGTTAAAATTTACACTCTTTTATTGGACATGAGAAGATATTTTTATTTATATCCTCTTTTGTTAGCCATTTGGCTTCATAATAATTAATCAAGTCACCAAAGGAGTATCATAGTGGGGAGCGAAGAGGACTTATTTGCATTATTAAGATATTCTAACAGGGTATCTCAATGTGTTAACAGCTCAGCTACAATATGGGACTCTTGTTTTATGACAAGTTACAATTTTCTTGTAATGTTAGCTGAAGTTCATCTCAATAATTATGCTAAATTAAGGAGTCTTGCATATATATAGAAATAAACATTAAAATGCATTAAACTGAAGTAAAGAATGTAATTTAATCCCTCTGTGACTAAATGAAAGCCAGCCTTGCCAGTTAGTCCTCGTTTCACCCTGTAAGGCAGGGATAAGCAACTGGAACCTGTTTGGACTACGACTCCTATAATTGTTCCTGTCCCAGGTTTCTGGAAGCTAAAGGCCCAGAAATTTAGAAGGCACCTGGTTGACTTAAACTCAAACTTTGATTAGGACTGAGAAATTTCTGGATTTTCAGATCTTGCTGAACTACAGTTCTTAAGTATTTCAGATGCATTACCAAATGTTAAATAGTGTGGGAGCACAATGTCTGGAATATTATAGTTCCATACTCTGACCTTGATAAACAAGAATTTTCCCTTACTCTGCATATGAATATATAAACACCCACAAGGATGAGAAGTGTTTCAATATTGTGGAATTTAGCACAATTTTACAGTTAGTGCTAACCAGGTCAGTCTTTCTTAAGAAGTGAATGCATGGCAAGATGCAAAGTTATTATTTCCATAGGCGAAATCTCCTTTCCCATCAATGTCATTGCATTGTTTACTGCATATGGTTGCTTCACTAGCATGGAATGCTATGTCTGTGTAGTTCAGCTAGCTATGTTTAGGCATTTTCAGGAATGGGAATGGGAGAAATAAGCAGATAATATTAACAAGAAATTAATTTAGAGACTTTACTTACAAAAACTAACCAACCTAATAGAATTTTTTTATTTTGCATGCTATGATAAATGTTATTTGCAATTAAATCCAGAGGCTAGTAGTGTTACATTCTGTATCAATTGCATTAACATTTAATTTAATTAACATTTAATTTACACTGTATGCATCTCAATCTCTAATGCAGTTGTAGTTTTGCATTTCCCCCCCACTTTATTTTTTATCTGATTTCATAGCTTTCAAGTCTTTTTCAGTGGTGGCAAGAATATGTCTGTTGAGAATAACTGATTGCATTTAGTCCATGAAAGCTTATTCCATAGTATGTGCTAATAAAGCAATGTAAGTTTTTTATTTTTATATAGTAGTAAATCCCATTAAATAAAGCTAGAGTCATTTTGAGAAAACATACATAAGATTTCATATCAATGTGCAAAAAAGTCATTATAAGAATAAAATGATATTGTTTCTTGATTTCAATAAAAAAATCCATTCATTTCTTTTTGTTTAATTTTGTTGTACAAAACTATGCTCACTTCAAAACTTTAGTTTGACAACATTTATTAGATGGACGCAGATGATCTGCTAAGAAGTTTCTAGGATGTGGAATACTTCCATGTTCTCATGCCAAGAAGTAGTGTAAAATAATTTGAAGTCATTACGAAGTGTGTGTTTGTGAAAGAAATATGGTTACAGTTTGTGTGTGTATTTGCATGGATTTAAAAGTAGTCAGAATTTAAGTTTTTGGAAGCAACTTTGGGTGTTCATAAGGCTACTGCTGCTACATATGGAAAAGTGATACTGCTTTAGCTATACAGTATGGAATTCATGGGGATGTGAGGGGTGAGTATGGGTAGAGTATGCTGTTGATAGTAACATTATTTTCCAAGTTCCTACAGAACAGGTTGCTATGGAATCATCTTCATCCAAGCATCCTTCCAAAACATAGGAGATGCCAGCCCATTTATTTGGCATTCTATTTAGCAGGCATCTGGTCTAAGTACTCAAATTCACAAAGCCAGACATGTTTCTCCCAACACTCATTTAAAACTGAACAGAAAGTGAGAAAAATAAGATTTAATAGCAACAATATTACTGTTGTCTAAAATGGAAATCCTCTACTTTGACACTTTAATGTACGAAAGGCAGATATGTGATTACATTTTCAAAATTAGCCAGATTGTATTTTCTACATCACTACCTTCCCCACATTTCTGTCTGCAGATCATCATTTATAATCATAATGTCAGGAACCTTAATTTAGAAGTAGCTTTCTCTAATTTGATAGATCAGTGTTTTTAATACAGGAGTAGTCTTTCCACCCTTGGCTAGTAATCTTTGGAAATTTTAGTATAGGAAGAAATTGGTTGTATTTGTTTTGCTATTTACACTACAGGAAGTTCTGTTTAATTTTTATCATCTTTGCTTGGTTACATACCAACATTTCTATATTTTTTCTAAAAATATTCAAGGTAGCAAATAGTATATTGGGAAATTAAAACATAGTAGACATTACAAAGCTCATAAAATAAACCCAGTCAGTAACGTTGCCCTCAATCTCTACAGAAGAACGTAAGGAAAAGCATCCTGTGGAAAATGTTATCTAAGACTCCACCCATTGTTTGCAGAGCCTGTCTCCTCTACTTCTTCCCATAATTTAAGATCAACCTGCATTAAGACAGCCCAAAGGTGTTGTGAAAGAATATAGATCTGGCCTTGGGAATGGGGAAGAGATAAGCAACCTGTTAAGGGAAAACTTTCAGGAGACATTACATGATGTTGAGAAAGAGGAAAATACAAGAAAGAAGATCAAAATTAAATCTGCCTTGATTTTCTTTGGCATAAGTTGGGGTAGAGAGAAACTTTTACCGGCTTCAACAGTTTATTCTATCCAACATCAATAAAGGAAATTTCTGGAACCCCTACTCTGGGTTTGTTTGTTTGTTTGTTTGTTTGTTTGTTTGTTTATTTATTTATTTATTTACTTATTTATTTATTTATCATTCATTCATTCATTCATTCATTCATTCATTCATTCATTCATTCATTCATTATTAAATTTATATTGCTGCCTATTCACCCATGGTGACTCAAGGCCGCTTACAGTTTTCTTGAACTTGCTTACCTTGAAGGACTAACAGATGCCTTCTGATTCCCCCACTTCACAAGTACTTCTGTGCCTCTCACCTGCCTCAAGATCTTTCATCTGACAAGCCGTGAAGCATAGGTGAGGAAGCTTGAGGTAACACAGTTGCGAATGGTCCTGCAGGTCTGCTGGGGAGCTGACTTCTTCAATTGATCCCTGAGTTTGGCAGCTGGTGGCAATGGAGACATAACCTAACCCTAACCTAACCCCTTTCCCTTCCCTTTCTTAAGTGTCTAGCCCAGGGCTGTCAAATTCACAGCCCGTGGGCCAGATGCATCATGTACTGGCCATGCCCACACCTGGTTTAGCGAAGGGGGGGGGAAAGTCCCGATACATCACATGACGCCACCATGATGATGTGAGTTTGACACCCCTGGTCTAGCCTATCAGCTTATCACATGTTTTTGAAAGTGTACTGTAAGTGAAAGGAACAATGTCTTGTATTTGTAAAATTCTTCTACCAGTGGCACTGTTTCCACTTCTTCTTTTTACATATTGTTCCTTAATAGTTTCTAGCTCGCACACCAATCCCCCACAGCCAAACCCATTTTTCAAACTTCAGCTCTTCTACAGCAGATCCAGCCTCTGATTCTTGGCTGCATTGTTTAGGTGACTGCCAGAAAGCAGCAAAGCAACTGGCTGACCCTGAGTTATAAGACATTTTTTTAAAAAATGATTTGTTGACATTTTAATAGGAAAGAAATGAAAGAAAAAAAATGTTTCTTGTGTGTATGGAGTAATGTGTATAGAATAACTGCAGGATTCTGAAGGATAATTGGAGAACGTTTTTTACATGATGGATAAAATCAGACATGGCTGGAATTTCATCAAAGGGGGCTATCAATCATAGAATGTTGCATGTGAAAGTTGTACTGAAAGCAATGCAGTGTGATCAGTTCATCCTCAAGCCTGGTGCACCAATTGCGACCCTACTTGGATCAGGAGGCTCTCCTCACAGTCACTCATGCCCTTATCACCTCACGGTTGGATTATTGCAATGCACTCTACATGAGGCTACCCCTGAAGAGTGTTCGGAGACTACAATTGGTCCAGAATGCAGCCGCACGAGTGGTTGTGGGTGCACCTAGGTACACCCACATTACACCAATCCTCCGTGAGCTGCACTGGCTTCCTATTGGTCTCCCGGCTTAATTCAAGGTGTTGGTTATTACCTTTAAAGCCCTACATGGCTCAGGGCCAGGTTATCTTCGAGACCGCCTTCTACCTCATAGTTCCCAGCGACCGGTAAGATCCCACAGAGTTGGTCTCCTCCAGGTCCCGTCAGTTAAGCAGTATCGGCTGGCGGGCCCGCAGGGAAGGGCCTTCTCTGTGGCTGCCCCGGCTCTCTGGAACCAACTACCCTCTGAGATCCGGACTGCCCCCACTCTATTGGCCTTCCGGAAAGCATTGAAGACCTGGCTTTTCCGGCAGGCTTGAAGCTGTTGATCTCACAATTTGCGAGGTCCGGCCTTGAATGATAAGTATGTATGTGATTTTTAACTGTTTTTTAATCTTTTATGATGTTTTTAAATGTATTTTCTATATCCTGTTGTAAGCCGCCCAGAGTCCTTCAGGAGTTGGGCGGCATAGAAATACAATAAATTAAATTAAATTAAATTAAATTAAAGAAGTCCTTATTGTGGAGCCAAAGATATTTAGAGGGGTGATTTTTGGCTAGTTCCAGGACAGAATAGGGGCATGATGAGATGGCTGTGTGGATGTGGCCTTACTTTAAAGTCATTATATACAGATATATCAATTAAAGAATAGAGATAGTCGTCGATTTACAATAGTTTATATATTGACCATTCAAAGTTACAACAGCACTGAAAAAATGATTTATGACCATTTTCACACTTAAGTTCATTGCAGCATCCCCACAGTCACATGATCAAAATTCAGGTGCTTGGCAACTGATTCATATTTATGACAATTGCAGTATTCCAGGGTCAGGTGATCACCTTTTGTGATCTTCAGATAAGCAAAGTCAATGGGGAAGCCAGATTCACTTAACAATCATATTACTAACTTAACAACTGCAGTGATTCACTCAACAACTGTGGCAAGAAAGGTCATAAAATTCACTTAACAACATCTCACTTAGAAACAGAAATTTTGGGCTCAAAATTTGTTATAAGCGGAGAACTCCCTGTTTTATATCATAGATATACTTGAAATTAATCTGACTAGGAAAGTAAAAATGTTAAGTATATAAAGCTGCAAAATGATGGTGGATTCATAGCTGTAAGAAAGTGTTGAAGAAGTTAACTCTTAACATTGTATTAATTCTGTAATGGTTTCATCCATTCTCTGAAGAATTTGGAAAAAAAATGGGAACAATGTTTTGATAACTTCCTCAGGAGTAACTTTTTTCAATAATTTCAGAATGTTGGTTGATGTTTGCAAATGCTTGAATCCAAATTTAAACTCAAGGTATCCTGGAAATGGCTAATCGAAAACATAGCATATCACACATTCTATCTACATTGGGGCTGTCAAGTATAAAGACCAACTCTAACAAAGTAGAAACTAGTGATTCTTAAGCTAGATAACCATTACATCAACATAACAGATCTATCCCAATCCAAGGCCAGAAGAAGAACATCCAGATGTCTATTGATTCAAAAAGATGGGAGGAAAAGCTTTAGACTTTTGGAGAAGACATACTGTAGATATATATGGATACATACAGGTAACCTTCGACTTACAGCCCATCATTTACTGACTGTTTAAAGTTACAAGAGCACTGAAAAAATGACATGACCATTTTCACATTTATGACCATTGCAGCCTCCCCACAGTCATGTGATCAAAATTTGGAAGAGTGGCAACCGACTCATATTTATAAAGATTGCAGATGCCCAGAGTCACCGTCTGCAACCTTCTGACAAAGTCAAATTCATTTAAGTCAGATTCACTTAATAGTTGTGTTACTAATTTAACAACTGCAGTGATTCACTTCGCAACTGTAGAATACAGGTCATAAAAAGGGACAAAACTCATTTAACAACTTGTCTTGCTTAGCAACAGAAATTTGGGCTCAGTTGTAGTAGTAAGTCTTGGACTGGATGTAGATATGCTTCCTGGCTTTGCTTTCTGTGTCCTGTAGTAAGCCCATTTTCTGACCAAGTATGACTTCTATCTTGTCTGAGTGAAACAACTTATCTAACCGTGTTGTATCTATGAAGTTTCTGCTGTAAGTAAATTCCTGAATAGAGGGTGAAATTTTCAGGGAACTGGAATCTATTGCTGTGTCTGGCATAAACCCAAATTCACAGAATACATTTTGTCTGTGTTACTTTTGTGATATTGCCAGGGTTTTCTGTAGGGATACTTTGAACAGCATACACAAACTAGTATGTATTTAATGTAGTATTCAGCCAGTAGTTACTGGATGTGTTATTACTCTTATTGTTGTTATTTTAATGTGTCTGCTGGTGAATCCTTTCAGACTCAACTGCAGTCACCAGCGTGTCAATAATAAAATGTCTGTAATAAAATTAACTGAACCCCCAAACAACATAATGCAAAAAACATTCATAACAAAAATAAAAAACAATGATTGACAACTGCAATTATGTAATTAAAAAATCACCAATGGTGAATAATCATTCCCCGAAGGTCTTCTAAAAGTCTGTCAATGAGAGGGCCAGAAGTGGCCTCTGTCCCATCAACCTTACTTCATGCAATTGGTGCCCCAGCAGCACTTTCTACAAATCTTTAGAAGACAACTTGGAGCAGGATGGTTTGGAGTCAGACCTTTTGAAGAAAAACACAGAGGAATACTAGAATTTTATGAATCGGTTCTTTCAGAAAGTGTAGAGAAAGCATGAACTTCAAGGGATTGCTGAAGCATAGTTCACCAAATAGCATTGCGTGTGTGTAAGTCAGAATAGAATAGAATAGAATAGAATAGAATAGAATAGAATAGAATAGAATAGAATAGAATAGAATAGAATAGAATAGAATAGAATAACTTTATTGTCACTTTGAATGTACACTGATCGGCATACATTAAAATTAAATTTCATTGCAAAACAGCTCTCCAAGGACCACCACCTCCAATATACACTACATAACCAATGTAAATAAATAAATATAAAATTATGCCTATACCCACATATATTATGTTGACTGATCAGAGTCCAACCATATCTAGAGTTATAAATCCATATCTCTGCCTGAGAACAAGTAAAAACTCAGCTTTCCCCCTTTATAGGAGGAATATGCAGCTCCAGGAATCTCTGGGGCATCATTTTTGTCCCAGGACACCAAGCAGGTTCTTGGAGGCTACATCTCTACTTCACAGAAAAGCAATATTTCTAAATATGGTGATGGGAAATCTTTAGTTCAGTAAGATTTATCATGCTACAGGTTTCTTTGTGAAGGTGCTATTGTTTCAGTAAACACACATGTCAATCTCCTATTATTTATTTGTTTAATTAATTAATTAATTAATTAAAAGTGTATGCTGCCCATCTTGTTGTCACACAACTCTGGGTGACTTGCAACATAATCTCCTACCCATTAGGATTAGGTAGTTTTATAACTCCCGTCATGCTCCAACTTGCCATTTGATTTTAATGTGACATACTGTAGTTGTAAATATTCCTGAAAAGAGTCTGGAGCAAAAGAAAAATTTTCAGGCTTTATTTTTATAATACAATGCAGAGCACTGGGCATGAGTCTAAAACATTAATAGACTTGGCATTGCAGTCCTATTAGTGCTTTATAGACATATCACAAACTAGTACTTGCTTGTGCATTTAAAATCTGGCACATTTTCATTAGGTATATGCAGATTAAGAATTGGATCCAGTGATTAAAGTGCAGATTTCAACAGTACTTAGAAAATAATGTGCTAACAAATTTAATCTGGCATGTATTTTTTGAATAGTGATTCACTTTTGAAGGATTTAAATAATCAGCCACTTTTATAATTACAAAACCCAACAATTGTAGGATGAAAAATAATAGCAGATCAGTAGAGAATAAACCATCTTGAGCAGGGGTGTCAAACTCAAGGCCCTGGAGCAGAATCCGGCCCATGGGGTGCTTAGATCTGGCCTGCGGGGCCGCCCTGGAAACAATTAAGGACCAGCCCATGGTGCCACTGCCAGCAAAAAAGGGTGCTTGGGAGGGTCGCATGCGGCCCTCCCACGCTCCGTTTTTGCTGGCAGAGGGTCGCAGGAGGCCATTGCAGCCGAAAACGGAGCTCGGAAGCCCATTTTCACTGGCAAAGCGTTCAGGTCATCACAGGTGCCCCCAATATGAGTGATGTCGAGCTGGCCATGCCCGTGCTGGCTATGCCCACCCCAGCCCCCTGAGGTCAAACAGAACCCTGATGCGGCCCTCAATGAAATCAAGTTTGACATCCCTGATGTTGAGGAATAACCTATTATAGGAAGACAGAGAAAAAAAACAATAGAACAATACTTTATCACTGGTATCTCCCAGTTAAAGTCTTTCAGATGTCTATCTAGTTATCTACAGCCCACTAAGGACAATATTTTCTTCTCAGAGGGCACGTATTTAGAAACAGATACCTAACATGAAATGCATGTTTAACAACACCAACTAAAGAGACAGACATTTTGACTTGGACTTATATATCAAATCTCTATATAAAGTGGCAACATCATAATCCCATCACTTAATCCACAACATTATGGATTGAGATACATGCTCACTTTCACTTGCAGCCTAATTGACAATATTTGACAACGTTTCACTTGCAGCTTAATTGCAGTAGTTCTTTGCAAAGAAGCAAAAAAATTATAAAACTGCTGCATCTCATTTAGAAAAATGAAACTGAAGTAGTTGCTTTCTCCTAATAAATAACATTGTCTCACTATGAAGTAACTGCACAAAATCTCCTCAAAGGGCAGAAAAATGATTCTGTAATGTTTAATTTTTTTATCCCAGTTTAAAACAACAATAAATAATGGGTGAAAACAACTAGTATTTAAATCTGCTGAAGGTATAGGAACTTTAAATAGCTTCAGCCTTTTCACTGGTTAAGATAATATAAAAATTTACTTGTATTCCTTGTTTTTAACAGAGAACAAGACTTGAATTTCTTCTGTCCTTTGAATTATAGGCTATCTAGTAATTTCAAAAAGGAAATTAAAGAAGCAATCTTGTTAATTGTTATATACTGGTATAGTATGCTGGTAGACCTAAATGAATAGTTTAGGTACAGACTGTCATGGAGAAAATCTATTTATGTGATTGTTAAGAGCTGACACTGATTTGATGGCAATACTCAATCGTCAGTCATGGTATGTTGTGAGGGAGGAAGCTGTGACAAACTTAATGAAATCTCTAGGATCTAAAATTTAACACAACTTGGGGACTTCCTGTAACTTCATTCTTACTTTTCAGTGTTTAGGAGCAATCCCATACCACTTAAACACGTGCCCTTTGCAACTTAAGTTTACATTCTGATGTTAAAACAACAAAGAAGTCTAAAATTTTGTGTTGAAAGCAATCCCCCCCTTTTTTCTTCATCAGTTAAAGGCCTTTATTCTAATAAGGTTTTCATTAATGAACAATTAGTACCACCTACATTACATCAAGAGAAATTGTAATCAACAGGTAGTAATGGCAAAATAGGTTCTTCAGCCAAGACCATTAAAATGCAATGAAGGATTAGCTGTAATGAGAGAAATTTGACTGAAAGAAACAAAGAAAATGAAAGGAGAACTTAGTTAGATAAGGGAATTTCAGCAGGGCAGCTGGCTAAAATTTAGGATAATAATCCTCTCAAATAATAAGAAAAATTAACAATAAAATCAAAGAAAACCTTCCATAATACTGTGTCTATGGAAAAAATCTTGTATTACGCAGGGACTGTCCAGCAGGGGTCAGAATACAACTGAGATCTTTTAACTAAAGATTATTTTAAAAAAACAAATAAACAAACCTACCATCCTAGACCTCAGAAATGTGACCATACATGTCCTTGAACTGGGACTTTATTAAGGAATAAAACAATAAAAGTATATCAGTAGGATATGGCAATGAAGGAGAAAGTAGAAATCAGTGGAGAATTAACATTCAATAAAGAAATATTCTTTAAAACCATTAATACTGTGTAGGAAATGGCAATGAAAGTATAAAGAACATTCACAGGACACTTAAGATGGGATGTAACAGACAATGAAAATGGCAATGAAGGCGAGAAAGCACCTAAGCCAGTGATGGTGAACCTTTTTTTGCTCGGGTGCCAAAGGGCACGCGTGTATCTGTGCCCACACTCATAATGCAATGCCTTCCCCCACGCATGCGCGCATAACCCCCCAATGCTGTCCCCACCGTGCATGCGCGCAGACCTCACTGAAGCCTCTGGACTTCCAGTAGGCCCGTTGGGCCATTTTTCGCTCTCCCCAGGCTTCAGGAAAGCCTCCGGAGCCTGTGGATGGCAAAAAACAGGCCCAACGGGCCTACCGGAAGTTTGGAAATAAACTTCCGGTTGGGCTGTTATTCACCTTCCCCAGGCTTCAGGAGGCTTTCCTGAAGCCTGGGGAGGGCGAAAAACAGCCCAATGGGCCTACCGGAAGTTCATTTCCGAACTTCCGGTAGGCCCGTAGGGTCCATTTTTCACCATCCACAGACTCCGGAGGCTTTCCTGAAGCCTGGGGAGGGCAAAAACTGCTTCCCCCTTGTCCTCTGGAATGCCAAAAATCAGCTGGGCAGTGCGCACATGCGGGCTGGAGCTGACATAGGGCAATGCCTCACGTGCCCTCAGATATGACTCCGTGTGCCACCTGTGGCACGCGTGCCATAGGTTCACCATCATGGACCTAAGCATATTGAGGAATGAATAGTTTGTTGTGTTAGTGATGGAACAATATATCCAGTTCAGATTTGGGGAAAGAGAACAAGTCCAAAACATGCTCTATATGAGCAGGGATTTTTTTTTTTTGTCTTTGAGAAAAAGGGAAGGTCCTCTCATATACCCTCTAGCTTTTGGAAGTTGGAGTTCAGCTGAAGGAGAGGGAATGAAAAAGGAGCTGAAAATCAGATGGAGGAGGGAGAATGAAGAGAAAGGAAGGAAGGAAAGGAAAGGAAAGAAAAAAGTCCTAATAATTCAGTGAAAAGACAGATAACGGATCAATGAGGGATGGAAGAAAGAAGACACTCTTGTTTATCCTTTCACTGCCCAGCTCTGGTTCTCAAAGATCGTTGGCATAGCTTCCAAGATTTCATGGAAAGTGAGGAATGAAACTAGAGCTATCAATCTATAACTGATTGCTGGTGCTTTTTGCTGAGTCAGCCCAGCAGGCTCTGTAGTTTCCCGAATCCATAGCACTTCTGGAACAGGATTATTTCAAATTGTTCTAGAAGGTGGGCACTGGGATACCTAGTAGCTCAGATGAAGTTACCTGGTCTTCCAGACTTGTTGCTATTGAACAAAGAATAATGTCCTTTGGAGGCTCACAGAAATTGAGTACTCAAGTAGGAGTCAACTAAGGGGAGAAAGATTCTTCATAAGTGTCCTCCTGTTTCATATCCCCTGCAGTGATTTTTTGCATTAGCCTAAAATTGTAGGATTTGGTTTCAGGAGTAAGGCTCATCCTTTCTTTTTTTCTTTTAAAAAAAAACCAAGTTAGAGGCTTCATTTACAAGTATTTTTACAACATCACAAGATATTTAAAGTACTTTTACACAAGGAGTATTTACCATTCTGTTTAATCAGCAGCACTACTTCACAATATATGAATAAACATTTTTCAGCATACACTCTCGTTCAGTTTGTTGTTTAGCAGCAAAATTGGGTCATATTGTAAAACCTGAATGTGTTTTGCTGGCTACAGATGTTAAAACATAAGGTCCCACAATTAAGCATTAAAAACACAGATTTAATGGAGAATAATCAAATTTCTTAAAATACCTTCTAATAGATTTAAATTAGAATTCTATTTTTAAAAATATTCAGAACATCAGAAGTCCTAAGAAGATGCAGAAATTGAGAGAGATATATATATTAATGTATATTTAAGAAATACACAGGGACAGAAATTGTGAAATAAAGAATTGCACTGTATAAAACACTGAAATTATTCTGGAAAGTACAGTATATTTTAGAATTGTAATACTTGAAAAGAAATAGAAGATTATAATATGAAACAGTCTTTAAATGAATCGACGCTTAGTGCATAATATAAAATAATAAGATAGCATTTTAACAATAAGGAACACTTGTAAAATTAAGTAAGAAATTAATTACAAGTAGACCTTTGGAACTTTATTTTATATTCTCCATTGCAATCATTCAGTAGATGTTCTAAAGGGAATAGCAAGCATATATTGTCAGCATATACAAAAGACTCAGAAAGTAGGAATATTTTTGCATTCAGTCCATAAATGAAAGGATGGCATATGATTAGAAAGTTTCTTTATTTCCCTTAGAAGTGTGTAAATTATAATTAAAATGACAGTATTGAATTAAGCGAACTGACCTAAACTATAAGAAGAAAGAAGAGAGGAGAATTGCTGAGAAATTATATTGATTTTAATTACAACTGGATAGTTGGAATTTGCACAGATTAATGGATCTGTGATCTCAATTTGGAGTATTTCTAAATCTCTAGGTTTTAACTTGCTATGACAATTTTAATTTCTGGATTGTTGATTGAAAAGGTTATTCAAATAGAAAGGGATATGGAATTAATATTGAGTAAGGGTGCAAACTGAAGTGGATATTGTGTGATGTCCTTGATGGATAAGCAGCTATTGTCTTTTTAAAATTTAAAATGCATTTTGGAGAAAAATGGAACATTTAGTGAGATTACTTTGTCACAAACTTCTCTAGGCCTCATATCAGTTCGGGGTAATACCAGATGAGGTAAAGTGGAAGTCATAACTAATTGTGAAAAAGATGAACCAAAAAGTACTTACCTGATTAACAGCCCGTGAAAGGGAGGTAGAAAAGAAAAAAAATCTGATAAATTTTCTAGATTGAAATATTATTAATTTTGAAGAAATTGGGAGAAGGGAATTTACAATTAAAAGTTAAGGATTTCTACTCCTGATTAAACTTTGCAGGCCTGGTGATGATCACCGTAAAGTTTCACGAAGTGGCTGCATTGAAGCTAAAAAACTTATTGGCCCAATATTTTATCTAGTATATTTTCCAGGATAGATATCAAACTTACATTTTTTATCAAAATTAAGAGGATGGCATAATTTATAATGATTTCAGTGTCATTAACCAATCAGTATTGCATTAAGTTTGCATGGACCAAGGTTTTTATGCATTTTATTTGTTGCTGTCCTCTGGATTTTAGAGATACTTGCAAATATGTTTAGGCATAACATCCTTTAATAAGAAACTGTAAAAACTCTATCTGAGTATCTAATATGGAAGCACACAGATTGCTGGATAGCCTCTCTCTTGTAAATTAAAAGCGAATGGGTAGAATTTGCAAAAGTTAGGATCACCTGCTTCTGCCTTGCAATGCTCTTGAGTCAAGAGTCTTGACTGATTCTAGAATCAGGAGGGTCCAAAGAATTTGGGATGTATTTGAATGGGAGATTCCTATATTTATTTATTTGCCAATGTATTTATATTTTGTTTTTTTTTTTTGAAATGGAAAAGACTTGGATAAGAACACATGGAAGTAGATGAAACTAATACTATAAACATTCAGAACAATGGAGCCGATGAGTGGGAAAGATGAGTGAAGAATGTTAGTCCAGTGTTTGCCAAGAATGTATACTCCAAGAATGTCACCCAAGGTATGAAGACCCCCCCCCCATCTATCCAGCTAAGTCAGCGGTTCTCAACCTGGGGGTCGCGATCCCTTTGGGGGTCGAACAACCCTTTCACAGGGGTCAGGAGACTTCGCCCGGATGCCGCCATTTGGGTTCTTTTACCCTCTGAGCATGCCCAGAACGCTTTGTGCATGCACAGAGAGTAAAAGAACCCAAATGGTGGTGGCGGGGTGGGGGTCGCGGTGGCGGGCGCGACGGCGGGGTGGGGCATGGTCGGGTTGCAGGGGCGGGTCGCGGGTCATGGGATTAGGAAGGTTAAGAACCACTGAACTAAGTAAAGAGGTGCCTATGCTGGGCAGCAGAAATAGAGGAAGCCACTGGAAACTGATGGTCACTTTATTGCAACAATGGCAAAGGCATCACATCATGATCTATGGAAGAAGGCAATGAAAACTAGCAAAGATAAATTGATTAATGATATAGTGGCAGAAAAAGGTTTTCACAGGTCAGATGGCACTAAACATGCTATTGGGAAATTGCTGAGGTTCTTTCAGAGTACAAGTGGTGTTTATGACCCAGCTAGATTAAAGCCTTTGCGATATCTAGTTGCTGATGTTTGGTGGGTATGAAAATAAAATCTGAAGCAGCAATGAAAGAATTACATGGAATGTAAGAATCCCGAACAGGAGAACCACAATGTAAGGTGAAGTAAACTGGCTAACATAACATTGACTTCATGTCATGTGGGATAGGAAACTACAGATTGGATGCAACATAGTGACTGGTTCCAGAGTTGTAAAGATTGAGATGAAACAAATCTGTGTATCTTTTCTTTATTTATTCAACCTATACACTGAGGGAAGCTGGATTGAAAGAAGATGACTGATTTTAAAATTGGAAGAAGAAATATAAAAAACCATTGCTATGCTGATAATACTCTTCTGATATCATGCTAATGATACTGATGATGGTGATAGCTGAAAATGCAACTAGATTGACAGCTCTAATTATGAAAGTCAGTGAAAAAATAGGCCTAACATTAAATATAAAGAAGTCCAAATAATATCAAGAGGTACCACAACCAATTTTAGAAGTGACAATGAAGTTGTATTGAAGTTATAGTTTTTTTCTGGTTTAGGGCTGACTAGCAGCAGTAAAAGAATCAGAAATCAAGAAACACACACAGACTAGCAGTTTGTAGAACAACAATGAAAGCCTTGGATAAAACTATTCAAATGCTGTAATTTGTCTATATTTTAAAAAAATCAGAATTATGCAAGCAATGACTTTTTCTGTAATACAATATGGAAATGAAAGTTGGGTTTTTTGATAGGACAGAAAGAGCATCGATATCTTTTGAACTTTGGTATTGGAGATTTTTGAGGATACCATGGACAGCAAAGAAAACAAACAAATGGATTATAGAATGCATCAATCGAGAATTCTTACCCATGGAACAAATGACCAGGCTGAAATATTGGGCATGTTATGGAATCAATCAATCAATCAATCAATCAATCAATCAATCAATCAATCAATCAATCAATCAGTCAGTCAGTCAGTCAGTCAGTCAGTCAGTCAGTCATTCAGTCATTTAGTCAATTCAATCAATCATCTCTGGAAAGTCCAGTTTGAGGACTTTAAAGGCTTTCTTATAACTGAAAAAACAACTATTATGATGAAAGCTTGCCAATTTTTCTTGTCAATTTAGCTATTCCCTCACACAATACACAATACCCTTATTCTGACTCAGACTATTGACACATCTAGTTTAGCTTCACCAGCCCTGGGTGGTTGTGTTTTTTAAGCTTTCAGGGAATGTCTTCCAATTTTGTCTGGAGAAACTTGTGACTGAACTTAAAATATTTTTCAAGCAAAACATAAATGCAATTTCATAGCTATAAGTGCCCCTGGCATTACTACATATGCTCCCCTTAATGACTGCAAATAAAAGATAACTTTCGTTTTTGTAACTGAAAAATTCTCACTGTAACTCTGGCATGCTCCTCTTAAGACTGTTCGATATTTTCTGAAAGAGTACAATTCTGTGTTCAGTTATAGAAAAAAAATACAGGGAAGATGCCACGAATGACATCTCTAAACTGGACTTTTTAACGCCTTTTTTCTGCAATTTTATCCATAACCAGTTGCTAAGGCAATGTTTCTCAAACTTGGCTGCTTGAAGATATGTGAACTTCAAGCTCAGAATTCTGAACCAGGACAGTAAGCTGGGGAATTTTGGGAGTCGAAGTTCATACATCTTCAAGCTGCCAAGGTTGAGAAATATAGTGCTAAAGGAATTTGGTCAATGGTTGCAGTGGTCACTATAACGCAAGCAATAGTTCTGTGCCAAGGCTTTCATAGTTGATTACAGTTCCATACAAGAAGAATTTATATTTTTTGGAAGAGCAAACAAACCTCATGCAAGCAAGGCATAAAACAGGACAGTTCTGCTAGCAATGCAAGATCAATGCAACTTCTCTCATAGTGGTATGTGATATAACAGTTCATGATCATTGATATAGTCATCAAAATTGCTTTCATTCAGTATTTGTTACGGCTTATCCATGCACACCTTCCATTCACTAAAGTATGAATCATAGTGTTTTAAACAGGAGCTAGAAGAATGGATATGTCTTAATTAAATTAACTGCATATAGGACGTTACACCATTGTGCAATCTAATACATTTATTTATTTATTTATTTATTTGTTTGTTTGTTTGTTTGTTTATTTATTTATTTATTTATTTCATCAAGCATGTATTAGATAATAGATATAAGTATAACATGATTTTGAATACATGAAATGGATACGAATAAAAGGCAATATTAGGACAGGGACAGTAGGCATGCTGGTGCACTTATGCACGCCCCTTAAAGACCTCTTAGGAATGGGGTGAGGTCTACAGTAGACAGTCTAAGGTTAAAGTTTTGGGGGTTTGGGGAAGAAACCACAGAGTCAGGTAGTGCATTCCAGGCATTGACAACTCTGTTACTAAAGTCGTATTTTCTGCAATCAAGTTTGGAGCGGTTTACCATAAGTTTGTATCTATTGTGTGTTTGTGTATTGTTGTGGTTGAAGCTGAAATATTCATTGATAGGTAGGACATTGTAGCAGATAATTTTATGTACTACGCTTAGGTTGGATCGAAGACACTGAAGTTCTAAGTTGTCTAAGCCCAAAATTTCAAGTCTGGTGGCATAAGGTAATTCTGTTGCGAGCAGAGGAGTGGAGGACTCTTCTCATGAAATATTTCTGGACTCGTTGGATTGTATTAATGTCTAATATGCAGTCCAGGTTCCAGACAGATGAGCTGTTTTCAAGAATTGGTCTTGCAAAAGTTTTGTATGCCCTAATTTGCAGTTCAATATTACCAGAGAAGAAGATATGCAAGATTAGGTTAACAACTCTTAATGCCCTTTTGGCAATGCTGTTACAGTGAACTCCGTCACTTAGATCATTTGAGATGAGTACTGCAAGGTCCTTGACAGAGTGAGGTCATATCCGCACAGTTTGTATTTTGTGTTCTGATTTTTTTTTTTTTGCCAATGTGTAAGATAGAGATTGTTGGTTGAGATTTGGAGTTGCCAATTGTTTGACTATTCTGACACATAGTCAAGGTCTTTTTGTAAGGTAGCAGCATTGTCGGTGGTGTTGAATAGTTTTACATCATCAGCGAAGAGAACGCAGTTGCTTATAATATGATCACAAAGGTCATTAAAATATAAAGAGTGTGGGTCCTAGAACGCTACCTTGGGGGACACCGCTGTTAACAGGTTCAGGGTTTGATAGAGTGTTCCCTATTTTGACTACTTGTTGCCTGTTTGATAGGAATGCAGCTATCCACTTATGCAGGGAACCGGAAATGCCATAAGATTTTAGTTTTAGAAGTAATTTGTCGTGTACCACTGAATCAAAGGCTTTACAGAAGTCTATGTAAATTGTGTCTATTGTTTTACCCTGGTGGAGTTGTAAAGTCCATATGTTGCAGATTGCAGGACAATTTTTTTCTAAAGCCAAACTGCTTGTTAGAGAGTAGGTTGTTTGTCTCTAAGTAGAGGGTAATGGATTGGTTTATGATTGATTCTATGACTTTGCAGGTGATGCAACATAATGAGATTGGTCTGTAATTTTCAACTAGGCTGGGGTCCCCATTTTTGAAGATAGGGATGACCGTGGCTAGTGACCATAAGTTAGGTAAGGAGCTGATTCTGAAGGATATTTCATAGATTATGCTAAGAGGTTTTGCTATGATGGTTGAGAGCTTTTTTAAGAAGTAGGCACATAATCCATCGGGGCCAATAGATAGAGATGGCTTTAGGTTGTGTAGTGCCTTTTCAACAGCATCTTCTATAAAATCGACATGTAGTAGATCATTGTAATTAGTTGTGGCACGATTAGGAAATGTGGGACATGAGCCGTTGCTGTTTACAAAGACTGAACTGCCAAATGTGTTGAAGAGGTTGGCCTTAACGGTTTCATCATTACAGTCTTTCCCGTTTGGCCCTTTTAGTGGTGGGATGGATCTTGAGTCTTTAAGTTTGTTGTTTACAAAATTATAAAAGGCCCGGGTGGAATTCATGCATAGTAGGTTTTCCTCTTGTTTGCTGTGATAACTGATGCATTCTGCCTTTAACTTTCGGCATAAGGCTTTGTAGCGACTTTTGAAGTTAGCTATGTAGACAGTTTTGTTTTTGCGCCAAAGGGTTTTTTTCTTTGACTGAAGCTTCCTTATTGTTATGGGTAATTTGTTTTTCCTGGTTTTGGGGTTTATTAGTGGTACGTATAGTTTGATGATTCTTTTGACTTTGTGCAAAAAAATGTTATAATGGTCTTCAGCAGTGCTGCAGCCAGTGAACAAAGTTTGCCAATCAAGAGATAAGAGGTCTTCAGTTATGAGATCATAGTTGGCTTTTCTAAAGTTATACTTTGGGATTCAGTCATTATGATCGTCTTTGTAAGGACATAAGTTGAGACAAAAGTCAATCATGCTGTGGTCACTGTTGGAAAAGGGCTCTTTTATTTGTAGACCATAGATTGAGTTTGAACTATTGCAGAAGATGAGATCAGGGCAGTTGTTGAGTCTAGTGTTGTTTCTAACTAGTTGATCCAATCCCAGATTTGTAACGGCATTGTACATGGTTGTATGTATTGGTTCTGTTGTACATTCATTTAGGGTCTAATTAATAAGTGGTAGATTGAGGTCACCAAGAAAGATAAGAGGGTGTGGGCAAGTGGCTGCCCATGTTAGTAGTGAAGTTAGTTTGTTTGCATCTACAAGATCGTAATCAGGGGCTCTGTAACAAAGTAAGAAGCGAAATGTGGTGTTTAGGGACAGCTTGAATACTATGGTCTCAGGAAGAGCAAGCTCCTGTGTAACTTGAATATTTTTTAGATTTAGGGATTTTTTTTTATAGAAGATAGCAACACCACCCCCTCTACGGATTTCGCGGTCGGATTGGTAAACACGATAGTCCCTTATTTTGGTAATGAAGTCTGAGGTAATACTTCAAACAAAACTGGTTACTATGATTCTGTATAAATAAATATTTATTTGCCTGGAAATGAGAAGACGGCTAAGATAACAATCTTATTTGACTATATGAAGAGATTTCAACCTGATTTCCTTATCTTTATGAATAATAACATAGATATTCTGGCCAGCAGATGGCACTGTTGTTTCATTATATATAGACACAGAACTCACTAAGCATTGATAAACTTTCTCAAAAATTCCTTATTGAACAGATGCAGCATTAAATAAGGCAGGCTCACTTTTAATAATTCCTTGAATACTTGGAAGGGATTAAAATCTTGGCAGTCTTTTTAGTGTCATAACAAGGTCAGCAAACACCAAGAACTATAAGTTAGCATATGTTGCCAATTTTAATGCACACAAGGCAGTGGTGAGATTCAAATAATTTAACATCCAGTTCTCTCCTGTAATGACAGGCTGGGTAGGCATGGCTGGGTGGTCATGTGACTGGGTGGGTGTGGCCAACTTGACATCACTCACGTGGGTGGTGCCTGTGTGGGCCAGGCAGGGTTGAGGAGAAATCCAGGGGTTTCTGGTGGGGGGGGGGGGAGGAAAGAAAGAAAGAGGGAAAACATCCCGCCGGCCAGGCACTGAAGCACTGCCACTGCCATTGCAGAGAGAGGGAGGGAGAGCGCGCAAGAGAGGGATCTCATCCAACCTCTGTTTGTGTGTGTGTGTGTGTGTGTGTGTGTGTGTGAGAGAGAGAGAGAGAGAGGGGGGGGGGGGGGGGGAGGGAGGGAGGGAGGGAGGGAGAGAGAGAGAGGAGAGAGAGAGAGAGAGAGAGAGAGAGAGAGAGAGAGAGAGAGAGAGAGAGAGAGAGAGAGAGAGAGAGCGCACACCACCGCCAGCCCTGATATAACTCTCAGAGGTTGGATCGGATCTCTCCCCCTCCCTCCCTCTCTCTCTCTCTCTCATGGCAGTGGCAGCGCTTTAGTGCCTGGCAGGTGGGGCACTTCTCACTTGGCCTCTTTCCCTCTTTTTTCTCCCAGCTTCTCCTCCTTCAGACAAAAGCTGTTAATATCTAACCCTATTAATATCTCTTCTTCATCCTTCGGGTAAAGCTTCACCCGCTTTAGGCAGGCTTAGAAAGTCTGCCAGTGCTGCTCCTCACTTGGCAATGCTTAAGGAGAATTAGGGGCTAGAGATAGTTGATATTCTCATCTCTGCTACAGGTGAGGCTATCAGAAAGACTTTGTGGCAGGCACGCAATGCATTCTCCTCAGCCTCTCTTGCACTAATGGAAAGACGCGGCCCTACTGCCAAGGGGAGGCAAAGCCTTTAATTTTGTACACACCACCTGCTGCCGGCAGATACGCATGTATGGGTGGCATGGTGGGTCCATCCTGGGCATGGAAGTTCTGCCGCTAGCCCAGCAGTCTGGCCCAAGCCAGGTTTTTTTTTAATTTTCCCTATGGGGGGCTACTGAAATGGGAAGTATGCCTCTGCCTACGTAACTAGGGGGAGACTCTATGCCCCTCCAAAACCAATGGTTTGAAAGCGGCTCCTCTGCTACCCACCCCCATTCCCCATCACGTTCCCCAAACACTTCCCCCCCCCATGCAAATGTGGCATGCTGTTTGAAATGCCTGGAATGCAATAAAGCCCACCCACTCACCTCCCGCTGGCAGGCTGGCTATTGGGGTGAGAGGAGAGGCGGAGAAGCAGGCGGGGAGCTGAGCGGATAGTAGCCCTCCGAAAGAAGGGGGCTGAGGGAAAGTGCATGTGCTATGGCATGCTGCAGATGCCCCTCACTCACCCCTTTGCCTGGCTTCTCTCCTCCTGCCGTCTCCTTGGTGCTTGCTTGCTTGTTCGCACTCTCCCTCTCCAGTCTAGTTTGACGCAGGTGGCAGCTCATGATTGTCCTTTGCAAGACTACTGTCGGCAAAGCTGAGCACCAGTGAGGGTTGGCTTTTTGCCTAGGTTTGTCCGGCTATTGGGTGGAAAACAGCCTCCTCCCCAGACCCGTCCGTTTTGCCGGACAAATATAGGCAAAAAAAACCAGGCCTCTCTGCTTCTCTTGCCTACACGGGTTCAGGCAGATGGTCAGGAGGCTGGAGCGAGGAAAAGCCTGAGCGGCTTCCAGCCACTTTCCTTGCCTGGCTGCAGCTCGCCCCATTGCATGTCATGGTGGAAAGAAAGTTCCCACTGAGTTTAAGCCGAGTTCAGCGGGTGCCCCAAAATCTTTCCCAAAGAGACTTGGGGATCAGCATGTAGGATGGGTGGGAAGGCATTGCATTGCTTTCCGCTGCCCTCCTTGCAGCAAAATCCAAGCCAGAGTGAAGGGGAGAGAACTGCAGTTTTGCAGGTGCCAGAGAAGGAGAAGCCCAAAGCTTCCTGTTGTCTCCGCTTCCCTGGGGAGGGGCGAGGCACGCTATTCAGTCAGTTCGCAGAACTGCACAAAAAGTTAGCTACCTGTTCTGGTGAACCAGTGCGAAATGGCTGAATCCCACCACTAATACAAGGACAGAATTGGGAAAACAGCAACAAAGAGCAAATAAAGCTGGACCTTGGAAAGACAAAGTGGGTTTGAGTTTGGGGGGGTCTTTGGCTCTGGGAGAATTACCGTATTTGGTCATGGATGGAGTTGCAATGACCCAGACTGACCCTGTGCGTAATCTGGGGGTCCTCCTAGATTCATGACTCCTGCTCAAGGAGCAGGTGCAATTGTGGCCAGGGGAATCTTTGCACAACTTCTGGTTGAGTGCCAGCTACGCCCATTCCTGAACCAAAGTGCCCATCTTACAGTCACTTATGCCGTCATGACCTCCTGCTTGGACTATTGTAATGTGCTCTACATAGGACTGCCCTTGAAGAGCATTTGGAAGCATTGGTTAGTTCAGAATGCAGCAGCAAATGACAATGATAAATAAATAAATGAAAAGAAATCAAGTTTTATAACATTATTTATTGGGTCTAACGGGTATTAGAAGTAAAAGGAAGGCTTATTTTACTAACATCAGGGCTGAAATAACAAAGCTTTATGGATTTGTTTATAGCACGGATGTCAAACTCGCCATGTCACATTGCTGTCACGTGATGTTTCACAATATTTTTCCCTTCGTGGAGCTTGGGTGGGCGTCAATGTTCCCTCTAACATTGAAAATCACTGCACTGCAGTTGGAAACTGCTGCGTGGTGTTTCAGCCTTTGATCTCGCTCTCCTCCTCTCCCTAGCAGCGGAGCCCACCTGGGAGGCAAGAGTTAAAGCCTCCGCCTCTCTTCGTTGAAGGCTCCTTTCCCCCACCCCCCACCCACCCCGATTGGCTGGTCATCAATGTTCTCTCTGACATAAGAAAACACAGGGCAGCAGTTGGAAACTTCTGTGCGGTGTTTTCTTATCACGTGCACGGCCGCGCGGCCGCGCAGCCGCACAGCTTAGAGGGAACATTGGTGGGCGTGGCCTGCACGTAACGCATCTGGCCAATGGGCCATCAGCTTGATACCCCTGATAGGTAAAAGATGGGACATAAGAAGAAGAGACCTTTTGTTACAAGAGAAAATGATGTTACTAAAATTGCTTACACTTTTTGCCATGAAGGGGGAAGTAACTACATATTTTTTTTCTTTTTCCTTACTCTCTATATATTTTCTATTATTTTATTCTTTAGCTTATGTTAGCCTTTACTGTTATATTTGTAATCTTTAATAAAATTACTATGAACAGAAAATAAAGTTATTTTCTAAAATGGGGTTTGATCTTGAAAGGATTAATCTAGTGTTCAGTTAAAAAAAAACCCTGCATGGTCAGGAGAACTTTTGCACAGTTTCAGGCTAAGTGCCAGTTATGCCCATTAAAAGAACTAGATTTCTAAAGGACTAACATAATCATAAAATAAGAGCAAAGGCCTGACAATCCATTGCCCTATGAACTGGATTTTAGTGCTGTTTAAATTTCTTGGCACCATGTTTTGACTTTCCTTAGTCATTATTTCATTTCTGGGGCAGCCTGACAAATTTCTGGAGCCTTTCTATTATCAACACTTCTTTCTGAGAAGATAAGCTCATTCCTGTTTAGAAAAACAATGATCAAATCAAAATGCTGTGCTTGAACTTTTAAAAAATATTCTCTCTCTCTCTCTCTCTCCCCCTCCTTCCCTCCGTATGTACGTATGAAAGAAAGAAAGAAGAAAAGAAGGAAAGAAAGAAAGGAAAGAAAGAAAGAAAGAAAGAAAGAAAAAGAAAGAAAGAAAGAAAGAAAGAAAGAAAGAAAGAAAGAAAGAAAGAAAGAAAGAAAGAAAGAAAGAAAGAAAGAAAGAAAGAAATTTATTCCATCACTATTTCTTTAAAGCCCAGGTCATCTGGACTGGACTGGCACCAATTTATTTCTGTAGGACTTTTCTTAATATCATTCAGGGTCCTTTTTGTTTATAGTTCATCTATCACTGATGCTCCTAAGGAACTCGGTCTGTGTAGCCATCCATTCAGGGGCGGGTTGCTCGCTTACCGATGCCGGTGCGCTACGTTTTGGGCGTGCACATGTGCGCTACGTGCATGCTATGCGCATGTGCCCCCTTGCGCAATTTTGCTTCTGCGCATGCACGTAGGCAAAATCTCGCCAAAATCTCACGAGGGGATGCACGAGAGAGAGAGATTTTGATGAGATTTCGATGAGATTTCGATGAGAAAATCACCCAAAAATTCTCAGAAAAAGATGGCGACTCATGCAATGGACCAGCGGTTGCGAGCAAATTGTGCAATCGGCCGCTCCCTACCGGAGCTACGCACCGGACAGCTCCAGTAGGAACCCACCACTGCATTGTTCTCTGAACCCATAAACATGTACTCAGAACATTCTGGAACTGCATCTTGGCTTAGACATTAAGCTACATGAATCCAAAAGCAAAGATGAGCCAGTAGAAAGTTTAAGCAATTCATGGTTTTGTGTGTCAGAACCAATGAAGCAGCAGACAGCATTTTCTCACTTTCTGAAGTCTTCTGTCAACCGTCTTATTTGTAGCCCTTTATCACCCACCCACCCACCCAACATTTCTTATAACAAGATGGGCAAACTGTGTTATTTTTGTTGGACTTCTTGTAAATAACCCAGCTTGTTCTGTTTCATGTGGATGTATAAGCTGCATACTGGTTTCAGGGGGCTTTGGCCTAAAATAGCTACTTCATAAAATAAGATTAAATTGCTCATAAAATAAGATTAAATTGTTCATGTAAGTAGACTCTGGTTCCAGCAATTGTTCCAGTCCTTCAGATTCATTTAGGAATTTTTATGTAGAATTTCAGGGCCATCTAGTCCTTCTTTTCCTTTTTTTCTCTCTCCTTCAAGCATGTGCCAGTATGAATAGGATGATGAAATGTCCCCACTAATAAATCCAGCCTTAAATAGTAAGTGGACAACCATTTAAATATGAGCCAGCAGTGTGTGGCAGCTGCAAAAAAAGCCAACACAGTTCTAGGCTGCATTAACAGAGGGATAGAATCAAGATCACGTGAAGTGTTAATACCACTTTATAATGCCTTGGTAAGGCCACACTTGGAATACTGCGTTCAGTTTTGGTCACCACGATGTAAAAAAGATGTTGAGACTCTGGAAAGAGTGCAGAGAAGAGCAACAAAGATGATTAGGGGACTGGAGGTTAAAACATATAAAGAATGGTTGCTGGAATTGGGTATGTCTAATCTATGCAAAGAAGGACTAGGGGAGACATGATAGCAGTGTTCCAATATCTCAGGGGTTGCCACAAAGAAGAGGGAGTCAAACTATTCTCCAAAGCATCTGAGGGTAGAACAAGAAGCAATGGGTAGAAACTAATCAAGGGGAGAAGCAACTTAGAACTAAGGAGAAATTTCCTGACAGTTAGAACAATTAATCAGCAGAACAGCTTGCCTCCAGAAGTTGTGAATGCTCCAACACTGGAAGTTTTTAAGAAGAGATTGGATAACCATTTGTCTGAAGTGGTTGTAGGGTTTCCTGCCTAAGCAGGGGGTTGGACTAGAAGTCCTCCAAGGTCCCTTCCAACTCTGTTATTCTATTCTATTCTATTCTATTCTATTCTATTCTATTCTATTCTATTCTATTCTATTCTATTCTATTCTATTCTATTCTATTCTGTTATTCTACATAATATGATTATGCAATTTCCAACTCAGAAATGGTTTTTATACCATCAGTTGGTATATAGTTGATCTCTCTCTTGCTTCATTTTGATTCTTGCTTGGTTCTATTTGTTATCAGATTTGCAAAAGAAAATTTTTAAAAAATCTGTTGTTTGGGCTGCTGTTCAGATTTGTTTGTGAAAAAGGTTCTGAGCATAAAACTAAGCTTTATTTCTTGCAACATTGAATAACGCTCACATATAAAGAAAAGAAAGAATGATCTCAAAGAAATGCTTAAATTAAGTAGGAGGATATAAAAATGGCAGCAGAAGAGGACAGCTGCAAATTTAAATAATCAAAATAGAGAGAGAAACACACTGTAAAAATATAAATATCTGCTTTTTAAAGTGATTGCATTTTTTATATTCATTTTCAGTTTACATAATTGGGGGATAATATTGACAATTCACTGAACAAGATAAGCACTATGGTGGCTGACAAGAGGGGCTAATTGTTTTTTAAATTAATTGGAATTTAACACATTGCATCCATATATTTATTTATTACAAACCATTTCTTAAGGCATAGTTTACAAATACATAAATAAATGATCAGCTTTAAATAAAACATCCAATAAAAATATAATTCGCCTGTTTACGCAGCATGAATTAAACAGTAATGACCACCCAATGAAACATTTATCAATTTATTTATAAAATTCATATCCAATTAGACAGAAGGTTTTTATAATCATTGCAAGCTTTTAAATTTACAATATATTTAAAAAACAAAAGGAGCAAAGTGGTAGGAGAGAAGGGTAGCTGATGTCTAGAGGTCTAGAACAAATTCATGGAGAGGCAAAAAGTCTCCAAGCAATAAATTGGTCTTAACAATAGATGGTGCTGAGTTGTTCAGGCATCTTCTCAAAGCTTGCTGGGAAGAAATAACACTAAAGTGTTGGATCTCCATTTTTGGAAATAAAAAATATGGTTGTTGAGCTGTTTTACTCCTACCCCTTGTAGGAATAGAATAGAATATAACTTTATCACAATCATAGACCAGCAATAGACATCACTGTTTACAATATATTAAAAAATAGTACTGACATTAATAGTGGATAACAACATCCCTGTTAAGAAAATACATATTCTCAACAGTTAGGGTCCAGTGGTGGGTTCCTGCCGGTTCGGACTGATTCACCTGAACCGGTGGCAGAAATTTGCCCCCGCTCGCCAAACCAGCAGCGATGGCCAGCTGGCCACGCCCCCAAACGGATCCTCCAGTCGCCGCTCCTTGAAAGCGGCTGGCAAAGGACCCTCTGCGCATACGCAAAGGCTTCTGCGCATGCGCAGAGGGTCATTTCCCTGATGTGATGTAGGTGCGCACGTGAGCGAAGTGAGAGCGCGCATGCAAAACGGGCACTTCTGACACAAAGATGAGAACCGATAGGGTAGGTAAATGGAACCCACCCATTAGGGTCACTCCCTAGTTTACGTGCGTGGACAGCTGATAAGTATGTGAGTAAATATAATTTTCAAAAAATTGTAATCCTAACCCTACTCCTTGTAGGATTTCTTGGCAAAGAGAAAAAAAAAACCAAGAATCTAGTAATTATGGTTTTTTTTTAAATGCTTCCCTAGGAATATTTTGTTCTGTCCCCAACACCACCTTGATTTTATTCAAGAACATTTCTGGGCTGCAGGATGCACTTAATCTAGTTTATTCTCAGAAGCTCCTATCAATGAATAATCACAGTTGTTAGAGATTTATAGCATGATCCCATAAGCAACCCTTATTAAGACTTAAGCTCTTTACACATAAGAAAAAAGGGTTTATGGTTCAGTTCAGAAAACATAAAGAATAATACTTTAAGTCAATCCTTTAAGCTAACACTTTTATTTTTGATGTGACATTTCAAAAACTTTAATATATAGGTAGTCCTCGACTTAGAACAGTTCATTTCGTGACTGTTCAAAGTTATAAAGGCACTAAAAAAAGACTTATAACAATTTTTCACACTTATGACCATTGCAGTATCCCCATGGTCACATGATTTACATTCAGATGCTTCGCAACTGACTGACATTTATGACGATTGCAATGTCTCAGGGTCATGTGATCACCTTTTGAGACCTTCTGACAAGCAAAGCCAATGGAGAAACTAGATTCATTTAACAACAGTGTTATTAATTTAAAAACCATAGTGCTTCACTTAACAAAGGTGGTTGAGAAAAGTTATAAAATGGGGCAAAATTCACTTAATAAATTTCTCACTTAGCAACATAAATGTTGGGCTCAATTGTGGTCATAACTCGACAACTACTTGTTTCTGACTATGGGCCTCACAGTTTATGGCCGTGGTGGCGAACCTATGGCACGCGTGCCAGAGCTGGCACGCGGAGCCATAGAAGCCGGCACGCGAGGGTTCCCACCGGCAAACCGGAAGTGCGAAAAAACGCACTTCCGGTTTGCCGGTGTGCTGTTTTTTGCACTCCGGAGGGTTCAGGGAAGCTCCCTGAAGCTCCGGAATGCAAAAAACTACAAAACGGACAAACCGGAAGTGCACTTTTCTGCACTTCCGGTTTGTCCGTTTTGTAGTTTGTTGCATTCCGGAGCTTCAGGGAGCTTCCCTGAACCCTCTGGAGTGCAAAAAACAGCATACCGGCAAACCGGAAGTGCGTTTTTTCGCACTTCCGGTTTGCCGGTTTCGTCGTTCCAGGCTCCGTTTCGTCGTTCCAGGCTCCGGTAAGTGGGCCTGTGCGGGGGTGGGGGTGTGTGTGCATGCGCAGGGGGCAGCATGGGGGGTGTTGTGCGCATGCGTGGGGGGGAGGGAATGGGTGTGGGCATGCGAGCGCGTGCGAGCGCGCCCCCCCTTTTTCGGCACGCGAGCCGAAAAAGGTTCGCCACCACTGGTTTATGGATTGTTATTTTAGTATAGTTAGACCATGTGTAATTGATAGACTGGATTTCATCAAATATTTTATCTGTTATTTATTATTTTATTCTAGAATTTTTAATTGGATATTCACTGAGTGTTTTTATTTGTTCTATTCTATGACTGTAATAAACGGAATTGAATTGAATTGACTACCTGTACCATTCATCTGGAAGTCCACAAAAATTAATATTTGTAATATTTTGCAGCAATACCATATAAGTCAAGCTTAACATTTTTGAATAAGTTACTGCAGGTATTTTAATTTATATATTACATTTTTAACCAATGTAGGCATCTTCAAAGGCTAATGTTAAAATATTTTAGGAGGCTAATATGACCACTGTGAGAATCCTTCTTCAGAGCACATGTTATTTTTTAGACACTCTTCACTAAAGATAAAAATCAGTGGTTGCCCATAGAGAAAGACAACGTTCTGTTCAGCTATGGAAAGTGGACAACAGTAGTCCTTAAAGCAGAGGTGGGGGAAATGGCCCCTTTATAATTTGTGGACTTCAACTCCCAGAATTCCTGAGTCCATACATTATAAAAGCCATCATTCCCCACCCGTCTTAAAGAATCCAAATTTATTTCATTCTCCAGATACCAATAAAAATTTATCTTATTTAAATCCCAAGAGATAAAAAAAAATGTTTATATTTTTCCCTACACACACACACACACACACACACACACACACACACACACACACACACACACACACACACACACACACTGGTGCTACTATATCTGTTACAAAATTTCACCATCTCGATTTGTTTCTTTTCTCTTTCACATGGAGGTCTAATTTGACCTCCCCCACCCAGTTTAAAGTTATCCAGAGGCCATTTTAAATAATAATACAAAATCAGTAGAAAGAAAATAACTGAGAAAAATAGCAAGAAAAGAATAAAATGTCTCTAAACTTGGAAGTGAAATATCAACCTGTTCCTTAATACATTTTACACAGGTAGACTTGTATCTTTCAAGCAGAGCTAGTGAAAAAACTAATTGTCAGCTCTACAAGGTAGACATTCTAGAAAATTATCTCAAAGGATGATAAGAATTGAATTTATTGAGACAAACTGTGGTAAAAGAATCTTGCAAATTTGCTTGTTTCTTTTCCCTCTCTTACATCCTCGGGAGTCATTTTTATTTTTTATTTATTTTTATTTGTCAAGCATATATGATTAAAAGCAATGTGTAAACAAAGTATAAATATGATTGTGTGTGTGTATATATATATATATATATATATATATATATATATATATATATATATATATATATATATATATATATATATATATATATATATATATATATATATATATATATAATAGTACAAGCATGAATTATGAGTACAAGAAGTATGAATATATGGGTACATTAGGACAGGAACAGTAGGCACAATTGTGCGCTTATGCACGCCCCTCACAGACCTCTTGGGAATGGGGTGAGGTCGATGGTAGATAATCTTAGGTTAAAGTTTTTGGGGTTTGGGGAAGAAACTACTGAGTCAGGTAATGGGGGTGCCAATCTTTGTTTTTCTAGTATTTTCCTGTCCCGCCTTGCTTAACCCATGCTTCTGTATCTCTTGGTTGTCCTAACAGCATATGGATGCCTTCTCCAAAATCAGAACCATGCAAGAGTATAATCAATTGTGTCAAAAAAACAACAAAAAAAGGAAACTGTATTGCAGTACTTTCAGAAATTCATCAAAATTGTAATGTTTTACAAGCAGCCATACATTAATATCAAAAAGATATTAGCAATAAAATTATATGGTATCTTTAAATACAAAACTTTTCATTTTTCATAATAGCTAAATGTTTTGTGTAATCTACATCTTCACTAATAGTAAATTCAAAGATGAAATCAGTAAGCTAGCTTGTGTGCTAGCTAATATGCTAGCTAGCTTGTATGCTAGTAGTAAACTAGCTTGTGTGCTACCATGATCAATAGAAAATATGAGCCTACTGCCTTAGCTTTCCCCCCCAAGATTGCTTCTGGATTCCCTGGTGCAGATATGTCATGATATTATTCTATTTCTAAATCCCAGAGACAACCTAACTTTTGGCAGCATTCTTGACTCTAGATTTATGGCATTCAATCACATACTCTTGGATGGACTTCAATATAAAAAAAATTAACATTAACAGTTGGCTAGAATTTTGATTAACTTTAGTAATGTAAAATTTGCTGAATCAGACAAAATAACAAAATCATATAGTTCTAAAAAAGTCTTATGTGCATGAATGATTGTTTATAATGTGGTTTGTCTATAGTGTATTGGTTACAGGGTGATTTGGTTCTGAATATTTTGTGGAACCTGGTTAGTTCAAGTTATAAACCATAGTTCATAGTTTAGTTACATTGTCTGAATCCAGCCAACTATGGTTTATGAAACAACCCATGTCTTCATTTAAATAGGCAAACCATATAATTTTGTGAAGCAGCAATGCATTTATTGACTACAATCCAAAGACCATTTTATGATTAAATAAAATGTAAGGTAGAAAGTGTTTTTCCATAGAATCAGAGACATTTTCATTTTAATATTCCTGTGAATCCATGGAAAATAAACTACCATGGTTTCAAGGAATATAACATGAAAAGGAGGCTGTTTATAAACAACCCGTAAAGAATAAGAAAAAAACCTAAGAGGTACCATTTAATACACTTTGTGATCCTATAAAGAAATAATAAAAAGCAGAGAAAACAAGAGAAACACAGCGACTGTGTGGCTCCAGGACAATCTTAAGAATGCAAGTATATCTTAGAGATTCAAGGATTACCTTGAACTGTAGAACAGATCCCGGCCATTCTTTTCTGCTTACTAGCTGATTTTCAGGGCTAGGGGAAAGGAGGATTATAGTGTGCAAAGCATCAAATAATCCTTTTAACTTAGGTATGTCAGTATTCATTGAGAACTGTGGGAAAGTGGGGGCTTGACAGGTCTAGGAGAAATGTGGAAGGAAGTTGAGTTCTTAGTCATTACCAGAATGGGAAGTCAGATTAACAACAATTGAAAGCAGAAATGTCAAAAAAAAAAAATGGAGCTGGGCTTTAGTTTAATATTATTGATCTATTTTGAGAATGTAGCCAATAAAAACATTTGAATGTTGTATTTAGTCAATTAAGAGCACACTTATTCCATTTGTAAGGGCATGACGTGGATATGATGCCCTTATTGTGTAATTATATTTCATGTCACTATAATAGTACAAGAAGGAGGAACCTGTAGAAATGATCAGATTTTGATATGTTTTTAGAGGAGATAATAATATCTTCATGGAGACATTTATTCTGCTCAGAAAGCAGCAGTTCAAAAGTGCCTCAGCCCAATTATAGGGTGTATCATAAGCCTCAAGTAGAATTATGGTTATGAATTTCATAGCATGATTTAAATTCAAAGGGCTTATCTGAGCAATCATCAGAAATACTCTGATAGGGTGATGAGCAAAGTCAAAGGCTACCTCAGGCTCAACCGTTATGAAATGCACTGAATATGATGTATTATGTGGCAGATAAAGAACAGAGTACCCAAGCAAAGATGCAAATTAATCTTTAGAAAAACTAATAATACAAAGATCTAGGTCTTAAAGTGGACATTCTGAAGTAATCTAAAGGGTTTTTTTTTTAAATGGGGCAGGAAGAAGTTAATCATGGCTAGAAAATCTATGGCTGTAGAGTTAGAACAGCTGTGGATGGGATACAGCTGGGAAGGTTAGAACCAAATGAATTCCAAAGGAGCTTATTCATGAAATTTAAAAAAGAAGAAGCATTTTAACCATGAAACATGATAAAAGGAAATACTGAGGGATGAGAGTTATATTATAAAAACCATGAAACTGCACATTATAAAGTTTAACTAGAAGAAAATAGAGGTGAAAAGAGTAGGATGAAATAACCTTGGTTATTATATGTAATTATTAAAAGGAGAGTTAACAATTCTTGAGATAGATTCACTCTTGACCTTTAAGGAAGAACAGAAATTCACCCATGTCAAATTTACTGAGAGTATAGAAATCTAATTTCTTAATTTCAAGAGCATTCATTTTCCTTCATGACACAAATGGCAGAAGGCTGTTAAAGACCTTCCTATGTTAAAGACCTTCCTGCCAATGTTCTGCTTCCTACTGTAAGTAGGAAGTATACAATTTGTGAATTATAGAAAATGTGAATTATGATCATTATGTGATGGATAGGTTTGTGTAGAAGTAATTCTTGGGTTATAATGGCAATTGGGACCAGGATTGCTGTCACTAAGCGATGCAGGCATAAAATACATCATCACAGGGCCATATTGCTTATTATCAATGATAATCCCAAAATTCCTGATTGCACAGGATGCACAGATCATTAAGTAGGAAGAGGGGGCAGTACCAGGTAAGACATGCAGGAGTGCCATGAGGGGTGAGGAGGCTGGAAAGATCACATCTTGTTAACAGATTAACAGAGTTGGAAGAGACCTTGCAGGTCATCTAGTCCAACCCCCTGCCCAAGCAGGAGACCTTACATCTGCCTCTACCTAGGACCGAACTCACAACCTCCTGATTGTGAGGCAAGAACTCCACCTCTAGGCCATGTAGACCTGGTGAAGCCAAGGATGGCTTCCAAAGGGCCAGTGGAGGTCATATGCAGGTGGCCATCTCTCTGGAGGTGTATATATATATTATCTATTGTCTTTCTTCTCAATCATGCAAGAGAATATTTGGAAAGAATGTCTATGGAGATTCTCAGTCATCCAGGTCATGGTTGTTCCAAATGTATTCTTTCAAGAGGCAACTCAACTTTCTGGTTTTTCTTTGAAGACATTTCGCTTCTTATCCAAGAAGCTTCTTGGAAAATCCAGTTGCCCCTTGAAAAAAACACCTTTGAGATTTGGAAAAAATATTTTATTTGAGCATTTAGATTTTAGACTCTTATTAAGGCTCAGAAGCCATGCCTTGTTTTGTTTCCTTTAAGAATGTTGGCTTTCACACTCTTCACTGTTCATAGGCCTTGAAAGTAGCTGACCCAGGCAATTCAGATAACATGTACCTTCCAAGGATTGCTTTTTGTTAGATAAATGTATTCTGTAAAAACTTAACGGACCCACTATGGGAGGAGCAAACTTCCTTATATGGGATATGTGATCATGGACTTGGGCAAATGGGCAAGAGAGTGGTGTTGAGAAGGAGGGACTGATTGCAATGTATATAAGCTGTGCTGGTAGGACGAGGTCTTTGCAGTTGGTCTTGGAGGACGCCGAAGAACTTCTTCAGATAGCTGCCTGCCTTCCCCCCCCTTAAAAACTCAACCTGGTTGAGGACAATCTGGGTAAGGAAAAAATTATTCCAACAGTATTAGTAAGCCAGCTAGCATTGAGCTCAGCTGGAGGGCTGACTTCCAGGATAGTCACACCCTGCCATTTACTCACAGGGTGTCTTTCTGATAATTTGACCTGGAAGGTAGTAAAGGGAATTTATAGTCTTGAGATAGTTGCCCAAATTAAGTCATTTCATCGTTGGTAAGTATCTGATTTTTTTCTCTTCTTTTTATGCCCAGTGAATGTGAGTGTGTGTGATACCCTTTGATATAACCCGCCTATTGACCAAAGCTGTGTGTCTTCTGGTTTCAGCCGCCCTCAGGCCTCTGCTAGCCTTGTTGGTGTTGACCAGAGAACCCTGAATAGCAAGGGGGACCAGTGAGATCCGCGTGCTTCAATAGGGCAGTGAAAGGTTGTGTGGTTGAACCATAACTGGGCAGATTATATCTTTAAATTGTTAAGGGGACAGCCCAGAAAGAAGAAAGCTCATGGAGGACCAGTAATTAGTTAGAAAGTCTTCAGGTGGATCCAAAACCTGGTGAACACAAGGCAGAATTGAGATGAGTAATTAAGGTCCATCCAACTTTCTCTTTGGGGAAGGGTTTATTGGCTTGGGATAAATTGTACAGAATTTACAGTAATTCTTAATTTCATGCAGCTGTCTTTTTTTTTCTTAACTCAGCTCAGAACAACTGAGTAAGGAATAAAATATTCCAACTCTCTTTACAACAGCAATCCAGGTAAGTTCAATGAAGTATAGATGAATTAATACAGAGAAAGAAAATTTATATAGCCATTTATCTGACTAAAAGCAATTCTAGGCAGTGTGTAATGTCTTATGGTTATATGTTAGAATTCTTAAACCTAGTTTGGTATTTGAGGTTTGGTTCTCTTCACTGAATTTTAGAGATTTCTGTTTAATTATTAGCGTCTCTTTCCAAGAAGTACCTGCATTTATATGTGCAACCCACAGCATCTTCTTGGTCCGTCCCAAAGCAAAGTAAATCCTTTCTGGGACTTGGTATACCTTAAAAATTTATTTTTAACGGCGCCCCTTGTCAGATGTCCCGAAACAATCTGGTGTTGATCAAACTTAAAGGAAGACACATTATTTAAGTCAATGGTAGACCGGCTGGACGTAAAAGGGACTTGTAGCCCTCGGGAAGTATCGCTTTTCTTGCGAGAGGACCTCTCACCAGCGATCCCGCCCACCCCACCGCCGTGGCTGAAGCCGCCTGGACGCTCCACGCGCCCGGCAATCTCCGCCTTGAGGCCCATCACGTGTGCTCGCGCCCGGTGGAACCAGGCGCTCTCCGCAGCCCACTCGGCTGGGCTACACCTTGGGCCACGCCCCCTTATTCACCGTCTTCATTTCAGGTTTGCGCCCGGCGGTAGGTAGATCGATATTGCAGGTTTATTTGGGGGAAGGGGTGGTGGAGGCGACGGGGCCAAGAATTGGTCTTTCTCCCTGTTCTTTTCCAAACTCCCTCAGTGAGCCTGGGGGGAGAGTACACCAGAGAGCGCGCTTTTCAAGCGGCTGCGATTGGAGCGCCTAGCTCTCGCGAAGCTTCTATCTGCACCTAGAAAAGTTAGTCCGTTTCACCGCTTCTTGGGTCGTCTTCCGAAAAGAAATAATACTTTAGAGAAAGTTTGTTCAGGGTCGCAAATTCGCGTCCACGGAATAAGCTGCGTTTCATAACGCAGGAGGGAGACTTCTGGTAGGGAAACAGTGGTTACATACTTACAGCTGTAAAACTGGGGTAGGCAACCTGGTGCCTATAAAATATTTTCGCATTACAGATACTGTAACTGCAAGGGGTGGCCAGAAGAAGCTGTGGCTCCATTCTTTTAGCTTAAAGAAACAGTATCTTGATGATGCGAATTGTTGCGCTCCTAGATACGCCAGTCCTTAACCCAATCATTTCTAATTGGGGGTAAGTCTTCAGGTGTTTGAATTCTCCCAGGTGCTCAGTGAAAGTTAAACCATCATTTGTAAGCTGAATTTGTAAGCTAATTTTTATTGAAAGCTGAAAATTAGAAAGCATGTTGGTTGAGACATTACCTTAAGCATTAGCAGGAATTGAGGGAACTATTAATGAAACCTATCAAGAGGATATCAGGTTGCCTATTAGTGACTGGATAATAAAGTTTATTAAATATCTTCTGGCTTTATTAAGAAAATTCTGGGTATTTGAAAAAAAAATATTAGAGGTACCTGCAAGTCTGGGCAACTCGGGTGTGCTTACTGAAGCCTTGCTGTTTCTTCCCTCTTCCCCCCCCTCTCCTGCTTAGGATCCAGCTTTTCCTTCTTCTGAAAAGAAAAACGTGGGATTGCCTTTGGCTCTTAGCCAAACTGGTGGAAAAGGTAATTTTATTCATTTCCCTAATTCATCTAGAAAGAAAATTGGGATTCCTTTTGGGTTCTTGATAGCTGAATGCTACTTAATCCGGTTGCTAGAGAACAATTAGAAGAGTATTATTGCCACCGTGTCCTTAGGGCTGAGGTCTTCAAACTTGGCAACTTTAAGACTTGTGGACTTCAACTCCCAGAATTCTCCAGCCAGCATAGCTGGGAGTTGAAGTCCACAAGTCTTAAAGTTGCCAAGTTTGGGGACCCCTGCCTTAGGGGTTTCTACGATGTGTATGATACAAATGGGCATTTCACGTGGCCTTGCAAGTATCTTCTACATAATGGAAGGCTAGCCAGAGAAGGGTGGTGAATAGACCTTAGATCTCTGGTTGTGATGCCATTGGTCTCATGCCGTGAATTAAGACAGATGTCCAACCTAATAATTGAAAGACAGTGACTTGGACCAGTGTGTCAAATGGATAAATTCTTATCCTAAACTATAGGTTAGCCCAGGGGTCCCCAAACTTGGCAACTTTAAGACTTGTGGACTTCAACTCCCAGAATTCTCCAGCCAGCTATGCCAGCTATGCTGGCTGGAGAATTCTGGGAATTGAAGTCCACAAGTCTTAAAGTTGCCAAGTTTGAAGATCTCTGGTTTAGCTTAAAACACTCATGGGGAGAAGGGGGGGGGTTCAACTGTTCCTTTAAAAGCCTGTAGTCAGTCAATTAGCCATTGTGCCTAAACTGCTAAAATGGAATGGAAAAAATAAAACTTTAGTAAGCAGATAGAAGAAAAGAGTGCTTGTAGCAAGAACTCTTTCTTTTATGGAGAACATAATGTACCACTATTATGTTCTCTATAAAAGTTGTTAACTGTACACCTGGTATGTATTGAAGAGTTCATATTTAAATTAAGGTATTTGGCTGCACTGAAACCCCTAAATATGATTCTTAAAATCAGAACAAAGTAGGGAGGATGGACTGCAATATGTTTTGGAATTTCACTATCACCACCACTATCCATTACACAGAAATTGAAGAATGCACCTTCCTTTAATAATTAATTACAACTCTGTAATGAGTTTTCTAGTGCAAATGCAAAGACAAAATTAGTTCAGCATATAACGATCACAGCAGTTGCTAGCTCAACTATACTGTAAGGTAAGAATTAATAAGCTTTTTTCTTGGAAGCTAATTATTCATTGCAACTAGACTTCATAGCTCTTTGCGTACATTTTCTGTTAAATTGTTAAAACCTATAAAGCTTCATGTTATAATGTATAGAGCAGCGGTGGCGAACCTTTTTGTCCCGGCGTGCCAAAAGTATGTGCGCGCGCACCCACCAGCGCTCCCGTGTGCCAGTACCCACAATGCAATGCATGGCCCCCTGCGCATGCACACCCACACATGCACGCGCCCGCACCATGCACGCGCATGGTGCGGCATCCCTTCAAAATGCTTCAAAGTCCTTCAAAGTATTTTAAAGGGATCCATTCACTTCATGGCAGGCAAAACGGATCCTTTTAAAATACTTTGAAGGACTTTGAAGCATTTTGAAGGGACGCCCGCCATTCCACGCCCTCCCGCCCTGCCAAACCCCAGCGCGAGACGCCCCTCCTATCTGCGACTTGTCCCGTGACCTCCGTGGCGTTCTCACCATCTTCTCTCCATGTCAGCCCGTCCTGAAAAAGAAGGACTTGTGAGTTTGAACTCGCAAGTCATTCTTTTTCAGGACGGGCTGCCGTGGAGAGAAGACGGTGAGAACACCACGGAGGTCCCGGGACAAGTCGCAGGTAGGAGGGGCGTCAGGCGCTGGGGTTTGGCAGGGCGGGAGGGCGTCCCTTCAAAATGCTTCAAAGTCCTTCAAAGCATTTTAAAAGGATCCGTTTTGCCTGCCATGAAGGGAGTTTCGGTTTCAGGTAGCATTCTGGTCACTGCGCATGTGCGTGCCAGAAACCCAGAAGTTGGATGGCGGACCCCTGGCGTGCCAGCCGACATGGCTCCGTGTGCCACCTGTGGCACGCGTGCCATAGGTTCGCCACCACGGGTATAGAGAAAAACTTCTAACAGTATTGGAAGAGAAGTGAGAATAGTATATAACAGGAGTGTCAAACTCGATTTCAATGAGAGCCACATCAGGGTTGTGTTTGACCTGGGGGGCGGCTGGGGGGGCGTGGCCAGCTCAACATCTCTCATGTTGGTGCCTGTGGTGGCCTGAGTATTCTGCCAGCGAAAACGGGCTCCCAAGCTCCGTTTTCAGCTGCAATGGCCTCCTGCAATGCTCTGCCAGTGAAAACTGAGCTCGGGAGGGCCGCCCTCTGAGGAGGGCCATCTGTTTTCACTGGCAGAGGCACCGCAGGCCAGTCCTTTGCTGTTTCCATGGCAGCCCCATGGCCATGGGCGGAGATCTAAGCATCCTGCGGGCCGCATCTTGCCCCCGGGCCTTGAGTTTGACACCCATGGTATAGAACAATCTTGGTTTATATATTAGGAAAAAGCTCTTGCAGCACATGATTCAATTCTTGGTATTTTTAGTTGGGCAGAGAAAGTTTGTGATCTGAAATTCCAGAGAGATGTGGCCAGACAATATTAAGTTCAGAGGACCATCACATTGATTCTGTCAAAGGAAGTTTCTTCCATCTTTTCCACGGGATGCTTCCGTTCAGTGCATTCCACCAAACAGCACTTTTGTCACTGAGCATGCTGAACCCTGTGGGTTTATTTTTTTTAGGAATTATATATTTAATGGTATTTTTTTCAGATCTTTAAACTTTCCTGGTAATGCTCTTAGGTTTTGGTAATTATGTCCATTGTTTTGGCTATGTACCTATTAGCCCTGGAGAAAATAAAATTGCTGTCACAGCAGATATGTGATGATGACCTGAACTGAAATACCACTAAATTGTTTCTAAGTCCAACCATGCTTGTCAGCTTGTACTTACAGCTCTGTGCAATAACTAGTATATTTATTTCACTAAGATGTCTTACTTGTAGTGTTGTTCCTTAATTGACATATAATAAGTTCTATTTTGGTGGAAGGGATTGTCCATTTTTGGGTGGATTTGGGCTTACATTAATAATGTATGATGGTCTTAAATGTAAGAGTACGCTACATCATGGGCGTCAAACTGGCAGCCTGCGGGCTGGATATGACGTGCACAGGTAATGCTCAGCTCCGTGAAAGGGAAAAACATCGCAATACGTCACGTGACGGCAATGTGATGCCACGAGTTTGACAACTGTGCTCTATATACTAGATTACACTTGGCTCCCATTTATCTTTTACATTTACTGCCCTATCACTAGGTAATTAATAAACTATTTGTTGCTAATACCTGCAGAGTTTCTAAATCTGTTATTTTTGAATTTTGTTTATTACTAATCTACTGATTTGCAACCGGAATCAGCCTGCTTAGCATCTTCTCTCCATTCGTTTATTAGCTTTTCTGGATGTTACTTAAGGAATAGAACTGAGTAGAAAATTAACATCATTGTAGTATTCATAGTACAAAATGATTTTTCCCCCCAAGCTGACTATTTTATATTTTTTATGAATTGGACAGATGATGGAATTGGCTGACATATTTAATGCCTCAAGTGATGAAGAAGATTTTCCTGGTTTTCAACTTGATGTTCCCATGAAAACGTTGTCATTGGAAGACAGGAATGAGAACTTGCCTGGAACATCGAGAATGGTAGGGGAACAATTTGTAACACATTATGCAGAATTTTCATCCAGTAAATAAAATTCCTTGTGAACTTCATAATCTAAATCGCAACTTGATTTATTTTTCTTATATAATTGCTTTCTAAAATATGGTAGAATCAAATGAAAAACCTGAAGTAAAATTTTCTTCTTTTTGTAGCTGTAGGTTCGATTTCTATTTCTTTATGGAGTGTTCTTCCAATGAATATGCAGTTGCATTTTATTGCCTGATCCAATAGTTGTTACTACTAATGTTTAATAGTGCTGTGTATGATTATGAACTTAAAGCTATTCTCTACTCCGTGGTCTCCAACCTTGGCAACTTTAAGATTTGTGGACTTCAACTTCCAGAATTCCTCAACCAGCTTTGCTTCTGGGAGTTGAAGTCCACAAGTCTTAAAGTTGCCAAGGTTGGAGACCCCTGCTTACATAATTGTAATTTATTGTAGTTTATGCAGTTGTAATTTATGCAGTGCATTTTTGTACAGTATTTCAGATGAATGAATGTTTGAATTAATTGATTAGTTAGATGTCATAGTAAGCTGGCTCTTGTTTGAATCTATATTTGAAAATATTTTACTATGATATTTTCTGTTGTCTAATGTAGATCCTGGCCATCTGTCTTTTGCTCTTTTTCTGTGTACCAAGCCAACTTGAACAATTCATCTGAAATTACTGATTACAAATCAGATAATTGTGAATCTATTTAAGTAAAAATCAAAATATTTTTAAAAGATACCTTTTAATATGATTGGTGTAGGTAAGGGAAAGAAAATATTAGCCTTTTCATAATGGAAGTGCAACTGTATGTAACATAGTTTGTTTATTCATTCTTTTTTAGGCAATGGAATTAGACCGAGACAATAACCCATCTTTAGTTGAGGGAGAACAAAATGAAGAAGAAATGGAAACTGAGTCATCTCATAAGAAAAAAAAATTCAAAACTCGGGGGGTTTTACAGCTTCCTAACAAATCAGCTAAAAATTCTAATAAATCTCCTTTTCTTAAACAAAATACAAATGGGAGAAACGCAGATCCAGATACTTCTTCTGAATCTGAGGTAGATGAGGCACCAGATGAAAACTCTAATGTACTTTTGAAGAGAGATCAGAATATAAAAGAAAATAAAGCTGTGGTGAGAACTCATTCAACATTCTTAGATGGCATTAATAGTCAAGAAAACAAAGAAATGAGTTGACACACACGTAATTCTAATTGCCTCTTTCATTTTATCAAACATATTTTTGCATTAAACAAAGGCAAATTAATTGGATTTTAGTGAGGGATCTAAAGATGTACCACCTATTACTGGATTAGTAGGAACAAATTATTTTCAAACCTAATTTAACAAGCCTTATGCATTACCGTAGTTCAAACAGTCACTATTTTGCTTGGGTTTGAATTCCATATTAACTATAGATTTGTTCTTGTGGTTACACCCAAGAGGGAAAACTTGAGATTTATTATTTTAATATTATTTCACATAATACCAGTCTGAATGCTGGAAGCTTAATATAACTAAAAAAATGATGCCCAAAATTTTTCAGTGAAATTCTGCTTATACATTACAAGTATTTCCCTTGAATTTCATACTTGCAGTAGATAAGGCTGATGCCAAGATTTATTGGGCTTTCTGCCTTCAAACTGCCTCTCCTCCTCACTCATTGAATGAAAAAGGCCTGGAACAGTTATGTTTGTCCATGCTTATAATTGCGTATAATCATATATTGCTACTTAATAAATTTTAAACCATTGTACCAGTGTAAAAAGCATAGTGTGCTTCAGTGGTAGGTTCTAAATAATTTTGCTCCAGTTCGTGCACGCGCGCATGACGCTTCTGCGCATGCGCAGAAACATCCCGGGCGGGTTGGCGGAGCTTCCCACCGCCAACGCTACCGGTTCTAAGAACCGGTCCGAACTGGGAGCAACCCACCGCTGGTGTGCTTTGAATTTGTTGTCTTACCCTTTGAAATGGACAAAGCCTGCTAACATGGCTTAAATATATGAAGTAATTGCTTCCATAACTTTGGAAATATGAATAAGTTTATTATTAACTCCAAACTTTTATTGTAACATTCTGAACAGTGAAACTAATCATATCAGTGCAATTTTAAACTGATACATTACTAAAATTATTCTAAAAATGTGAGGATTTATATTTTTAAAAATGCATCATGGAATAGTATATAGATAAGATTGCCATTAAGAACTATTTGATTTATAGAGAAAATCATCAATTCCATTTTCCCATTTCAGCTTGCACAGTTACTAGCAGAACTAGATTCTGTACCTCCCTCAATCCAAACAAACACTCCTTCCTCAACTGTAAGTATGAATAAATTTTCTTTTACATAAATTTGTTTTGCATTTCTAAGATTGAGAATATATCACTAATTTTTGCAGGGGTACAATATTATTTGCTACGGCTTTTTAATTTTTTTTTTACTTGAACCAAGTATAAATACAATAAAGTCATAAAATTATGACTTTTTCTTTCAGTCATACTCAGAAAGGATTAGCTCCCTACTCTTGCATTTGCAGAATTTTTCTTTCAGTATATTTATCAAAAGCATTCAAAATGGACATATACTCTATTTAGGAAGACATACAAAATATCTGACTAACTGAAGGAACCAAGATTAATTTTTCACAATTTTGTGCACATGTTTGACCAATCCAGTAACACTTTATCTAACACTATAGCCCAGTGATGGTGAACCTTTTTTCCCTCGGGTGCCGAAAGTGCGTGCGCACACACTATCATGCACGTGCGAGTGCCCACACCCATAATTCAATACCTAGGGAGGGTGAAAACGGCCTCCCCCGCCCCCACAGAGGCCCTCTGGAGGCCAGAAACAGGCCATTTCCCGAGTTCTGATGGGTCCGGTAGGCCCATTTTTTGCCCTCCCCAGGCTCCAGAGGCTTCCCTGGAGTCTGGGGACGACGAAAACGCCCCCCGGAGGCCCTCCAAAAACCTAAAATGTCCTCCGAGAGCCTCCACGCCAGCCGAAAATCAGCTGGCCGGTGCACACATGCGCACTGGAGCTGAGCTAGTGCAACGGCTCGCGTGCCGGCAGATATGGCTCCACGTGCCACCTGTGGCACGTGTGCCATAGGTTCGCCATCACTGCTATAGCCCTTAGCCAGTGCTCTTTTGATGTGGATATACTGCAACCTGTGAACTGTACATAACACACATAAAGAAGTATGTTGTAGAGTGTTCTAGTTGTCTAATAATAACAATACTTAACCTAAGTACAGCAAAACAAGGAAAATGGTAGGTCTATGTTTCATGTTCCTAAGCTTGCTCTCTTAGGACAAAGAATTCTGAAATTAATGTTGGTAAGAATTATTTCCAAACTTTCCAGAAGTTTCCAAATATGTATCTGTCTTGTTACATACTCTCCCAAATTGTGTAGGGATTTGCAGTGTGCCATAAAAGGCAATTTAATCAAATTCTTTTTTTAGAAAAACAAGGTGACCATGATAAGCTACTGCTTCAGACTACATGTTCATAAAGAAAATCTTTCTCTTTTGTTTTAGAAACCAAAGAAAGCACCAAGGAAAAGATCTTCAAGAGGCCCAATACAGCGTCGAGCTAACCCAATCAGGAATGCTCGTCCCCCAGAAAACTTTGCTGTGGAAAGAAACCCACCTATGCAATGGGTTGATAATGAAACATATCACAACTTCATGAAGAGAAAGCTAAATGAGGTACATACCAAAATTATATTTTGGATTTATCTTAACAAAGAGTAATTAGCAAGTAGCAAGGATGGAACTTATCAAACATGAGCTAAACGTTTAAGTGAATAGCCTAGTGCAGGGGTATCAAACTCGCATCGTTGTGTGTCATCACGTGATGTATCACGACTTTTCCCGCTTCGCTAAAATGGGAGTGGGCATGGTCAGCACATGACGCAGCTGGCCCGTGGCCCGTGAGTTTGACACCTCTAGCCTAATGTCTATCCTGGTCCTGGTAATGAGTAGCAAGTCTTGTGGTTTATAGTCGATTGATTGCTGGGCTTACACACTGTTCCAATCACAATATTTTTACTACAATACACTTTGGATTAAACTGGTAAGCTGGGTGGACCATTTGAAGGTTAAAGATAGTCCAAAATATATTGAGGAAGACATATTGTGTATTCTGATCCAGAAGCAATTTCACTAAATTGCCTCTGGAAATTTGAATATGCTATTTTCAGATTTTTCTATTTAAAATGTGCTAACCATATCAGGATTTAAATGAGTGAGATATAAAAGAAAACAGAATGAATTTTTGGATTTGGCAGGAGAACAATCTGTAAAAAGCACAAAGTACAAATGAATTGCACTTAATTCTTCCATTTACCATTTCATAAGTTTAATAAAATAAAAAATAATTTTTGCAATATTTTCTCATCCTTTATGCTGCAATTATTGAGTGGTAGTATACAGTCAATTAGAGGGGGAGAATTACATTTAGAAAAAATAAGTCAAGGAAGAAAACAGATATACTCTTATAAAAAGAATAAATGTATAGTAAATTAATAAAATCTAAACTTTATGGTTCAAGGCACAATTTATAATTAAATATAATATATGATTTTATTGTACTAGATAATTCTTTAAAATTGATTTACTCTCAAAACAAGCATAAACATTTCATATTAAAAATATAAATATTTTAGTGGATAATCTATTTAGACTGCAAGTCCACTTGAATATAGAGTTTGAAGCTGCATTTGATTTAGAGATGGTGAATTTCTTTTATAGCATATTTTAGGAGCACCGAAAAAAAGAAAAGCGGCAAGAATCACAGGACTTCGATCATTTGTTGTAACCAATGAAGACTTAGAACAAATTGCATTTACCAGCAAAGACAAAATCCACCATAAGATCTGGGTAGGTTGTTTTCTTTATAAATTTGCTTAGTTTGACATACATTGAATTGAATGCAATGTTTTAGATCAAATCAGTATTTTATGTACACAATATTCTTGAGATATCTTTACATTTATATAATGATCCAGCTGCCACAGTATTATTTATACTGGTTGAGTTACTTGTTCTTTCACCTTCCCATGAACACGGTTAATCTTCCCTACTGTCATAGTGTACTGTGAAGTATTTAATATTTTAATTACAGTCTAAAATTATAATGACAATTCCTAGAACACAGACAGTAAAATAACTACCAATAAATTATTTATCTTGTCAAGGTATTAGCAGAAGTGCTTGACTCAAAAAAGAATTAAATACTTTCCAGGAATTTAAGCAAAAAAAAAAGTTTGGAATTACTTATAATGCTAATTTTTCCATAATAGTTATCTCTCCAGAAGGAAATATCTGTGAGCATTATATTAAGTTTGGGTTGGTTTTAGTGTTGCTGTCTTGTAAAACCTGAAATATTGCTACAACTTTGTAGAACCAATACCTAGCAGGCTTTTCAAATTCCATTTTATAAATTGGTTTTCCACTCCAGTTCAATGTATTAGCTAATTCATCTTGCCTTGTTTGAAACATGCATTTGTATTGGGAGTTGTATAATTATCTGTGTTTTTGGATAATAGTAATTTGTTAAATTCTTTATCAGAAGAATAGGAATAGGTTGATGAAAAGCACCATATTTATCTTCATATGTATTGGAAGTGGCTTTCTAAAAATAATATTTTCATTTGTCCCACTATTAGGGGACCACATGCCATCAATGCCGTCAAAAAACAATTGATACAAAAACTATCTGTCATAATGAAGACTGTTACGGTGTGCGGGGACAGTTCTGTGGACCATGTCTCCGTAATCGCTATGGAGAAGATGTGAAAGTAGCACTTCTGAATCCAGTAAGTGTCTAGTTGCTTGAATTGTGGGATAATGAAATGGGAGATACAATGAAATTATTGCTGATCTGATTGTTTTATTTTTATTATATATGCAACACTGTGTCTTTATGCAGCTGCGCTTAGGTGATAACATATTACATATAAGGTGAACTAATACTCTTCTCCCACTTTTAAGGAGTGGTTGTGCCCTCCTTGCCGTGGAGTATGTAACTGCAGCTACTGTCGCAAACGTGATGGTTACTGTGCCACAGGAACACTTATCCACCTGGCAAAGCTTTATGGTTATAGCAATGTAAAGGAGTATCTTGAGAGGTAAGCTTATACCTAAACTTTTATAGGGTGATTTGTATCAGAAGTATTTCCAATATTGTCAGTTCTAAGAAATCACCGTATGTAACAGTCTAACTTGCTATGTTTATTTTACTTTTATTTATTTAGATTTATATTCCATCCTTTCTTCAGGGTGGCATACCTACTGCTCCTCTCATTTCCCCCCATGCCAAACTATCTTTTGGGGTAGGCAGAGAGTGAGTTTGAGTTTGTGTTGATACAGGTGTTTTACGAAGTCTGCAGTCATGTAGTTCCACAAGTAATGATTTTGCTTATTTGATCTTATGATTACTTTATATGCTTGTTGGAATATTTAGATTCCTTACTGTCCATTCTGAACTGAGATTAAAAAAAATAACAACCAACCAGGCAGCTGCATGAAGTTAAGTTCTTTATCCAAGAGCAATGACAGCAAGCTGTTAGGTGGATGGTGGCAAAGACTACCTTCTTCCAGCCCAGATTAACATAACATCACAATCAGCTTCTCTTTTCCAATTCATCCAATTCCATCCTCACATCATCCCCTATAAGGAATTTCTTTCCTCCCATTAGTGGTGGGTTGCTGCCGGTTCTTTAGAACCGGTAGCGGAAATTTGGTGCTGCTCGCTGAACCGGCAGCGATGACCGGCAGTCCACACTCCCAAACCAGTCCCCGCGGATTGCAAAAAAAACCCTCTGCGCATGCGCAAAGGCTTCTGCACATGCACAGAGGGTCATTTCTGCAAAGTGACATGCACGCACACACAAGCAAAGTGCAAAACATGCACTTCCATTGCAATGCGAACTGGTGGGAAGGTAAGTAGAACCCACCCCTGTCTCCCATGCCAGGGTATCTTACATTTTCTGACAATACACTTGTCTAATAAGAATGATTTGCCTGGATAAGTTAATTTTAAATCCTATGAACAGGGAAGAGTAAGAAGTTCAGTGAATCTTAAAGAAAGTGAGGCATGGTCTCTGAGTCTTAATAAAACGTTCCTTCTAAATATTCTAACATCCTGTCCAATATTTTTGCAAAAATTAAGAGACATTTAATTTTGAAAAATAATTTTGTGATTGCATTTAATGATTTTGCTTTTTTATTATAAAGGTCATGACTTACTATTTACATTGGAAGCTGGAACAATACAATTGGTGGGATTATAGCTCTTTGAAATAGTGTTTGTAATAGTTACACTCTCTTTCTCAAACTCTAAACATTTTGTTTTTTCTTCTTTATTGCAGTATGCCAATGCGTCATGTTAATGGAAATGAGTGAAAATATTCGAGACACCTGTGCAAATTCTGATTTTGGTGATTTATGTATATATTATATTTAGTTAAAAATTTAAATTTTGAACTTTCATTTATAATCATTATGTTTAAACAATTTCAGAAATGTGGAATAACCACTTTTGATTTATTAAATATTTCTAAGGAAAAAGCTGTTAATATTGAGAACAGCAATACTTTCCTGCATATAATAAAATGATCTATTGTTTAAAATATTTTTCTTTATAGACTTAGTTTAGAAATAAAATTCTAAAACATTTAGTAATAGTAATAGAAAATCTAGAAATAGTAAATTGACTTCGTAATTTAAGTCAGACTTTAAACTTCTGAAGTCACGCAGTCCAAATCACTGTTTATTCTATTTTACATGCAGAAAAATGCTATAAAGGTCAATATTGTTTAAAATTGGAAGGGCATAATACAGCCAAGTTTAATTTTTACCAACTGAAAACAACCTTTAAGCTCAGAAGTGGTCAAATCTGTTTAAAAAATGGTTTGGAAACTCATATGAAACACCTCTTTTTTATTTTGAAGGACCAGCCTGGTCCTAATATATATTTGTTGAAATTTGTTGAAATTTGTCATTCAGTTCTGTTGGATTTAAAGTTGAATGTATGGCCAAGAGTTTCACAGGATAAATAGCAAGAAGAAAATTATATAGGTCTTTGCACATCAGGCATGGTGTTGACTGTTTTCATATTCAGTGTGCTCTCTCAGCAAACTAATCAGGGCAATAAGTGACTACCTTAGGCTAAAATTTAACTCATGTTTATTTTCATTATTATTATTTGTTAATATTAAATGGAAGAAAACTGCACATTTCTCAATGGTGTATTTTTTTAGGTAACTTATAGGCTGCAAAAATACAGAAGGTCACTAGGTGGCAGCAGAGTTAAGAGTTCTATATGCTGTTCCTACACAATTGTAGTTTTCTATATTTTTGCACTCCAGTTAAAGTAGTTACCATAGTTACCATATTTTATTCTCTGGCTATAATTAAGATATTTTAAGTTTTTGCTTGCAGCTATCTTATATACTTACTTTTTGCTTTTGCTATGCAAAACAGAATATACAAGTGACTTTAAAAATAACTTGCATTGGTCTAACAGCATACATACAAGTCCTGTTTGGGTGCCATTTATGGAAACTTGAAATGTTATTCCCTCAGGTGAAAGGGGGTGAACCAAAGGTTTATCTACATATTACATATGTAACATGTATGATTCAGTGACTTAATCCTTTGCATATTCACTTGTACATATGTACTGTTTCTATGCAGTAATGTAAATATAGATGTTGTATTAAACAAGTATTCAATAAAAGCATTATCTTGAAGGTTGTCTGTGGTCATTTCAAATAGAAATATACATGATTTAATGCAGAGGTCTTCAAACTTGGCAACTTTAAGACTTGTGGACTTCAACTCCCAGAATTCTCCAGCCAGTATAGCTGGCTGAAGAATTCTGGGAGTTGAAGTCCACAAGTCTTAAAGTTGCCAAGTTTGGGGACCCCTGATTTAACATGTGAATACCATATTGTAAGTAAGAAAAATGTGTGCCTGCAAGTATATTGCTAAACTTCCAAAAGCAAGGCTACCCCTGCAAGCACCCACTTGGATGGCTTTTCTTTAGTTTTTAAGTTAAAAGTCCATGTGTAGGTGGGCCCTCTAAGTTTAGTTTTATAAACTGGACATTTGTAAATGTGCTTGGTTTCTTGCCTCTCTACCGGAATTGCTCTGGCAAAGATGACTGGCAGCATCGGAGTCAGGTCCTTCAAACGAGCTTCAGCTACAACTCCTCCTTGAATGTCCCATCTTGCTCCTGCAACCGAGAAATACACATTTTAACTTCTGCAGGGCAAAAGTGTTTAGTTAGCTAGATAGAATATTAATCACAATCCCTGTGCTTCGTTGTATATGCCTGAAATCCTATTGATATTAATTCTGTATTCTTTTTACAGATAATGGAGCTTGCTGTTGAAAAGATAACATACATTTCAAAATTTTAGCAGCAAGTACAGAATACTCTATTGCAGGGGTCTCCAACGTTGGCCACTTTAAGACTTGTGGATTTCAACTCCCAGAATTCCTCAGCCAGCAACTCTGGGAGTTGAAGTCCAGAAGTCTTAAAAGTGGCCAACATTGGAGACCCCTGCTCTATTGTAATTCATTGCATAATAATATTATATAGTGAACACCATTTTTTTAACAATTCAAAATAAGGATGGTGCTGAAAAAAGTGACATTATGATCCTCACACTTAGGTCTTCCCTGCAAGTCACATCATCAAAATTAAAGTGCTTGGCAAACTGACAAGTATTTACAGTTGTTGCCTTGTCCCAGAGTCACGTTATCATTTATAACCTTCCCAGGGGACATCCAACAAGCATAGTTAATGGGGGAAGCCGGATTTGCTTAACAGCTATGTGATTCGCTTAATGACCAGAGTTGCTTAATGATACAACAGCAAACAAATTAAATTGGGAAGGTCTGGTCCCTATTGTGATCATAAGTCCAGGACTGCTTGTAATCAGAAAGCTTACTACACTTTTCACTGATTCAATAAAGTATACTTCTTTTTAATACGTCGGATAGTGATAAATTTTTACAGGTGGGTCCTCTAACTAGATCATAGCTAATACAGAATTTTAATAAACTCACCTTCCATGTAAAGTCCAAAAATATATGCACCTTCTCTTGGTGGATGACCATAATCTTCTCTACTCTTTTTGGTAACATCAGTAGTCAAGCACATCTTATCCAGAGACCAATTGTTTTTCCTTGCTGTAGTTTGCATAATGGCTTTCAAGAAGAAATGAATAGTACAACTTATTTTATGGGCTGCATACTTATTACTATGGATATTTCCCCCTCCCTTTATGTCCAATTCTTGGAGCCTACCTAGACAAATCTCATTTTTGACAGGGTGTTTTTTTGCTTCCTTACTATGGTTGAGGGAAAGCTACTGGCTTAAGGTAAGGCATTTAGGTTCATGCCTAAGGTGGATCTGGAACTCATGATCTCCCAATTTCTAGCCTGTTGCCTTAATACTGCACCAAACTTGCTTTCAATAGCTAATAAGGCCATGTAAATATGGGAAAAACAGGACATTATTCCTGAGAAAAAATTATTTAATCCAACTTTGTAGAAATAAATCCAGATTTATTAACAGTAAATCAATTTCATGTAATTTAGGGCATTTAAAAAAAAGTTATGTTTGCCTTGGTACTGAAGGCAATTTTTTAGAAACGATTGCAAACTAATATACTGTATTTTTAATACTGAAACAGCTTTTGATACTTTGCTGTTTCCCTTTTCTTCTAAAAAATTCGATTCTATAGATGCAATTTGTATGACACCTAAGACATAATATGGTTTAGCATCAAATGTCTATCCATGACCTACATCTACCTACATGACTTTTCATACATTATTAGAAATCACACTACTTTTCAACTCATTTGAAAAATAAAGTGGGCACAAGCCTGTTCAGCACATCAGTGTGTCTTATATTGTCTGTCTGTTGGATTTCCATCACCTGAGCTCTTGATAAGTTTTTAAAGAATAGAATAGAATAGAATAACAGAGTTGGAAGGGACCTTGGAGGTCTTCTAGTCCAACCCCCTGCTTAGGCAGGAAATCCTACACCACTTCAGACAAATGGTTATCCAACATCTTCTTAAAAACTTCCAGTGTTGGAGCATTCACAACTTCTGGAGGCAAGAGGTTCCATGGATTAATTGTTCTGTCAGGAAATTTCTCCTTAGTTCTAAGTTGCTTCTCTCCTTGATTAGTTTCCACCCATTGCTTCTTGTTCTACTCTCAGGTGCTTTGGAGAATAGCTTGACTCCCTCTTCTTTGTGGCAACCCCTGAGATATTGGAACACTGCTATCATGTCTCCCCTAGTCCTTTTCATTAAACTAAACATACCAAGTTCCTGCAACCATTCTTCATATGTTTTAGCCTCCAGTCCCCTAATTATCTTTGTTGCTCTCCTCTGCACTCTTTCTAGAATCTCAACATCCTTTCTGCATCGTGGTGACCAAAACTGAATTCAGTATTCCAAGTGTGGCCTTACCAAGGCATTATAAAGTGGTATTAACACTTCACGTGATCTTGATTCTATCCCTCTGTTAATGCAGCCTAGAACTGTGTTGGCTTTTTTGGCAGCTGCTGCACACTGCTGGCTCATATTTAAATGGTTGTCCACTAGGACTCCAAGGTCCCTCTCAGAGTTACTACTGTTGAGCAAGGTACCACATATACTGTACCTGTACATTTTTTTTCTTGCCTAAATGTAGAACCTTACTTTAAGCACTTTAAATAAGTTGTATTCATTCATACATTTGGTCACTTGCTCAGTCAATTGATGCATAAGGCTGCCTACTCACTATGTGACATATTTTGTGATGTTTGAACTTTGTGACATTTTAAGGAAACTAGCCATTTAAAAAAATGCTTTGAAATTATTTTAAAACTGTAGCCCTATTATGCAGCATGTTTTGCTTGACATTTAAATTTCATAAATCAATATTAACATACCAGTCAAAAAAGATTGAGGATTAAAGAAACCCGAAAGCCACACTACTGCAGGAAGTACAAGATCTTGTGTCCAGGTATCAAGTTCTCGGCATCGCAAAAGAAGACCATTAAACCTGAATAAAAATATAGCAATGGTAAACACAGGTGCATAAAAAATTAATTTTGGGAATAATTTGCATTATGTAATTTATATCACTAACATGTATATTATTGGTTATTGGTAGTAGATCATACAAGTTGTATGGAGTAGCCTGTTGCATACAAAGTACTGTATATTACCTTCTAATAAACAAGAAAATATATGCTAAATTTAGGAAGATGAATACATGATCTAGAAATTTTAGAAACTCTTCATCTTTTAAATTTTGAGATTTAAAAATGTCATAGGACATGCAAAATCATACTAATATGGTTATGCTCGTTTTAAGGTTCAAAAAGATTTTTGAAATTTAAATAATGCTTTTTTTTTCTTTCAAAAATACAGTTTATGATTTATAATGTAACTAAAGAGGTCCATTTCTTAAAGACATGCATTTACCATTGTGCAAGACTGTAAGTAGATGGGTAAGCCAGACTGGACCACGCATCTGGTACCTGGTCATAGAACAGCGATGATTGTAAAGTTTCCATACTAGACGAAAATGTTAGCTCACCCTAGAAATTTGAACCAAAAGAAACATTTAAATTTACAATCCCAGTTTACGATCCATTGTTTCCCTTCATAGTACATGTATATAGAGAGTATCCCATGGTAAGGTGGGTGGGAAATAAATTTAATAACAATAATGCAATATATTCCTTACTTTTAATCCAAGGTCTAATTGTTTTATTGATCGCCGTATCTCTCTAATGAGAATATTCATTCTCTCACATTCTTGAAAACACACAAGAATATATGGGCTTCGTAGAGCAGACTTTTGCATTATCTCAGCTAAATTAAATTCTTCCGGTAGCTTTTCCAAAATTTCATCCAGTACATTTTTCACCTTATAAATGCAAAGTAAAATTACGTTGAACATGCAGAACAGTGGATAAAAAAAAATACAGGGATATAGATATTGCTTGTCATTTGGGATAAGCCTGAAACAGAAAATGCATTTTGTTTCAAACTCAGATCAGAATATTACAATCCAGAGGTTCTGCTAAACTGATGGAATTAACTGTAGTTCAGCATAAAGAAAAAACAAAATATCTTGATTGTTCAAATAAAACAAAATTAGAATGGGTTTTATTGGGCTATGAAGGTTAGTTGTGTGAACTGCCCTTGTCGCTTTTCCTTCCCTCAGCTGTTCCTGGTGTGGTCTACTTGATCTCTCAAAGTCTACCTCTTTTGAACCATCATCAATGTCCATGATTTTTTCTTCCTGTCTCCATGCCACCCCCTCCCCTCCCCAATTCTGCTTCATTCCATATGGATGGAAATAACTGAAATAAATGTTTCCATTTAGGCATGGACTAAAACTAATTCTTCCCTATTTGGAACACTTTATGCAATTCTCACATCCCTACTTGTCAAACATTTATGTTCGGGAGGAACAAAGTTTTAATTCTGATGCCATTAAAATTATGAATTACTCCGGTTCTGTGAAGGTGTTATGGAATAAACATTAGCAGAACACAACAGTCTCACCTTTTCTTCTAATGACTGTCCTATAATTTCTCCAGCAAGCAGATTTCTGGGTTGCATCTCCAGCAGAGTTTTGAATAGGTTATCAGACAGAACTGTTAAGAAATCTATCTCGGCATTAGGATGGAGACCATACAATGTAGGACTTTCGGGGGGCAACATTCCATCAATATACTTGTGGTAGCCAATGTAATCCAGATTGGGAGGAGATGGGAAACCAGGAGCCAAAGCAAAATCTCCTTCAAGCTGTGATTGGAAAAAGAGCATTTTTCATCTTTAGGCTATTCAATACTTTGAGTTACTGCTACTGAAAGTGCAAAATTCTTATTTCTTATTATAGTAGTTTTAATAGATTATTTTTCAAGTGGGAAGCCATCTCTCTTATCCATGATAGTACAATAGAAACAATTCTGGATGAAATCTGGTTAAAGAAGTTTAAATAGTAAAAGCCAGAATAATTTTATACTCTGCTAGATAACAAGCATGAATGAATCAGGAGCAAATACTACGGTATACTATTCTGTCATAGGGAAATCATTATGCCTTAACAGAGTTTAATGAGATATTTTTCCACATTTGTCAGTCTTTTACATAACTTATGATCATACCACCATATATTTTTCTATACAGCTGCCTTAGGACACATTTTATCTATATAGCTTATATACCTTGTTTAAATGCAAATTAATCCTAATATTTTAAAATAGTGTTTAGTAAGATAGTAAAATATACATTTAGATTTATGAGTTTATCTAGCTTTGGGCAACAAATGCAGAAAACTGACTATATCATAACAATATCCACTTTGAAAAAGTACAAGAAAAGTTATCTGATGGTTTTCTTCTATATACTTATTGCTCTATTAATTACCCCTACAGAATAAATAAAAAAGAAAGAAAGAAAATTTTATCCCAATTCTTTTACAGGCATAAGAACAGTTTATTCCCTGCTTTATTATTGCAAATTGTATTTTAAGGCAAGCTGCCTCAATCTACATATCAACTTTTAGTAAGCCATCTTAAGTAAGCAGGAACTTAAAAAAAAACATCTCATCAATATACATGTGATTATCTACCTCTTCCCAATTTATGACAACAGGACTTTGTTTATTCTTGTGGATTAATTGGATACGTAACAGTCTACACCAGTGGTTCTCAGCCTGTGGTTCACGGACCGCTAGGAGGCCATGATAGCAATAGCAATAGCAATAGCACTTAGATTTATATACCACTTCATAGTGCTTTTACAGCCCTCTCTAAGCGGTTTACAGAGTCAGCATATTGCCCCAATAATCTGGGTCCTCATTTTACCCACCTCGGAAGGATGGAAGGCTGAGTCAACCTTGAGCCGGTGAGATTTGAACTGCCGAACTGCAGCTAGAAGTCAGCTGAAGTAGGCTGCAGTACTGCACTCTAACTGCTGTGCCACCTCGGCTCATATCATCACAGGGGGTCCACAAACGCTTGAAGAAATATTATGATTTAAATCTTAAATCTTGGTGTTCTGTAGCCATGGTCAGTGGCCACACAAGATAATTAAAGGGGGTCCATGATGAAAAAAAGGTTGAGAACCACTGTCTACACTGACATATTTTTTAAAAAATTCAATATGCACTGAACAATATTAGATTTTTGAAGTATCAAAGATGAACAAAACGAGACCCTTTCATGCTTCCCTTCCAACAGATTGCCCATGGTTCTAGCTGTTTATCCACACACCATTATAAATTGCAAGGAGCTTGAATATCCCTTTAGAGGGGTGGGCAAACTACAGCTCTTTGAGGACCTGTGGACTTCAACTCCCAGAATTCCTGAGCCAGCCATGCATGCATGGCTGGCTCAGGAATTCTGGGAGTTGAAGTCCACAGGTCCTCAAAGAGCTGTAGTTTGGCTGGTGTAAAGTTTACACCAGCCAGTCCTAATAGGAGTTCCTTCAGACATGTGACCAATATCCATGGGTATTGCTGAAAATTTTGACAATTGAAGCGCATACATCAAATAGTCTTTGAGATGGGAAAGCTACCTTATACTTTTCTAACTTAGTTCTCATGTTTACAAGATTCCTGGAGAAATGAATATGTCATCCGGTGGTTGTAATGAGGGGATAAGGCTATTCCCTTTTGGTGTAATACCTCATTTCTCTCTTGTAGCTCACTGACCTGTTTTCCTCACTAATGAAGAATACTTTACAGTACAGGCATAACAGCCTCATGTACAGAAAACTTGTTTTGTTATGGCATTCTTCTTTATTTCCATCTTCAACATTCATGGTATGGGCATGCTGCAGATTCTCTTCCTCAAATGTTGCCACTTGATGGGACCTCAGAGTCACACCTTCTCAGTGGCCCTAGCCCTTTGGAACAGCCCCTCACCTCAAATCTAAGTGATCCTACCCTTTTAGCCTTCCAGATGACTAGGACGATCTAGGACTGGGCTGCCATCTGCAGAAATAGTGTAGGATCTGCTTGGGCGGGCGGGGCGGGGGTTGGACTAGATGATCTACAAGATCCCTTCCAACTCTGTTAATCTCTCTTTCCCCCAAACATTGGGTTAGGATAGGGATTGAGCTGCAAGACTGTTGGCCAGGACTGGGGGGAAAGATATTTTGTTTTTAACCATGTTTGTATGGTTTGTTGTGAACTGCCTAGAAACATTATATGAGATAGGCAGCCATGTAAGTCCTGCAAATTTATAATTAATTAATGGAAGGCTATCTGGAAATCCAAGACCACAAAATATGGAACAACTTGAGCTATTGAAAGGAGGAAAGGTTTAAACATTGATTAAAAAGTCAAGCCAATATTTCTGTTTCTTTTCTTAGATTAGGAATAGAGATGCCCATCTCTCAAGGAACTTTAGGCAATCATTCTCTTATTAGCCTAACATACATGATCGTTATGAGGTAAACTGGAAGCAAGGAGCACTATGTATGCCACTTTCAGCTCCCAATTGAAAAGCAGAATATAAATTTTAGATGTCCTACCAACTATTTTCTCACAGATCATTTCAGAGTTTGGCTAGATGCTCAGCATTTATTTGTTTTTTAGGGTACTGTTTGTACGTAATTTTTCTATGGGCATACATATGCCATAATTTACCCATAATCCTAAAGCAGAGAAGCTTTTCCCCCCAAAATACACCTAATATTCCAGGTAGAACATGGTGAAAATAGAATATACAACCGCATCCCTCACATTTTACTGATCATCTCAATTAGGTGAAACTTTAACACGAGAACAACAAATGCATAGGGAATGCTGTAGTTCTAGACCTTTATGTTTGCCTGTCATTGAAGGAATTTTTGTTACATGGTTTATGCGAAGAAAGACCATTGGCCAATTAAACCAAAAGATATTATTCTGTTTTGGAATATTTAAATAGACCCACATTCAAGCTTAGTTAACCAAAGGCATCTAATTTCCATCATTTCTTTCAGGTTCATCCCTATATTTGATACCTATTTGAAAGAAAGAACAGGCTGTGAAGGTTAATGGACTGCCTCATCTAGAAATAGCAATTCCTACCCTTGGGCTAGATACAGACGAGGTACCGATGGAATGAGCTTCCCACGCTGCCCCCTTGACCTCAACTGTCATGTAGAGAAATCAGCTTCAGTGGAGGTCAGAAGTACAGTAGTGTTTATCTTTCCCCATCTCCATGGTAACTCACTCCTAGGCTTTCCAATTGACTTCCAATTGTGTTAAACTGAATGTAGCTTTCTGACATATGAAAACCTACTCATTAAGGAGAGAATAAATACAAGCAAACTCACTTTGCTTTCATCACAGGAGACACTTCCAACATGAGATGGTAAAGATGGGGTGGCCTCAAGGCTCTCTGTATTCCATATCACGGATGAACTTTTGGTGCTAGACTTGCCCTCCCCTGTCACCTCTAACTATATGCCTAATACTAGGAAAAGACAGTGTGTAAGGCTACAGCATATACCAATTTGGCATTGTTTACCACCTTAGCATCACTGGAGTTTCACTAGACATGATTCTGTCTTAAGCTGTAATTGTAAGAGCTCTTTTAGGATAGACCAGTGTTTCCCAAACTTTTGACATATGTGTACCCCTTCTATAATTTTCGTAATGCTGAGTACCCCTCATAAAAAACATATGCTTTAATAAAAATCAAAATATATATAAAAACATATGCTCATAAAAACATATGCATTAATAAAAATCAAAATATATTTATTTTTTCTTTTTTTGGTACATACGCAAAATAAATGAAAGTTATATTATAAAGAACATTTATTAAATAAAATAATCTCTGTTAGGGATAAAAATTGTATTTTATAAAAATAATCAAAATCAGTGGAACTTACTAAATCACGATAACAGGCGCCCGGAACTAACTATTAAAGAAGTAAGTTGTCTCTGTAACGAAGTGCAGTATATTCACGCCGTGTCACGCCTCACAAGACTGTCTAACCGTTAGATAACACTGCAATTCTCCGGCGTTTAAACAGCTCTGCAGCTCAACGTCAACTGTTAATGTTCCCGCAGTTTAAAAATGGCCGAACCCGAGCTGCGCGAAGGATGCGCAGAAGTTCCCGCCATAATGAGTTGTGATACGATGTACGATGGCCCCAGTTCCCATGTAAAAACTGCGATACGCGCCTATTTCTTTCCTTGTTCTGTGGGAGCAGCTAAGCACGGTGCAGTGGATATTCCCACGTGATCCCCACCAAACTCCGGTGCAATGCGTACCCCCACCAAACTCTTCCCGTACCCCTGGGGGTACACGTACCACACTTTGGGAAACACTGGGATAGACCAAAAGTGGTTTAATTCAATATCATGTTTCTTTAGCAGACAAGGGCTAAGGAACACAACAACTTTCTCAAAAAAGTGGTATTTAGACATATACTGACTTTGTGAATATTATATATTATTTTCATCACTAATAGATCCTGATATAATCTTATTCAACCTTATTTATACTCTTTAAATCTGTCCAGAGTTGGTGAAGAACCAGCATTTTGTGATAGCAAGTTCTGCATTTTGTTTCTGTGTGAAATACTTTCTTTCTTGACCAACATTTCCCATTATTTGACTTTACTATAATTATATAAATTATAATGTTATTAGATGTTCAAAATAATTACAGGTAGTCCTCGACTTACAACAGTTCATTTAGTGACCGTTCAAAGTTACAATGGCACTGAAAAAAAAAGACTTATGACCATTTTTTACACTTACTTCTGCTGCAACAACTTTATGGTTACGTGTTCAAAATTCAGATACTAGGCAACTGACTTGCATTTATGACCGTTGCAGAGTCCCAGGGTCATGTGATTCCCTTTTGCGACCTTTTGACAAGCAAAGTCAATAGGAAAGCCAGATTCACTTAACAACTGTGCTACTAATTTAAGAACTGCAGTGATTCACTTAACAACTGTGGCAAGAAAGGTCGTAAAGTGGGACAAAATTCACTTAACAAATGTCTCACTGAGCAATAAAAATTTTAGGCTCAATTGTGGTTGTAAGTTGAGGACTACCTTATATAAACTTAGATTTTAAAAGTATGAAAGTAAAAGGAATTTATGTAACCACTTTTAAAAAATTCTAGTCCCTAATTAGTCTTTTTGTTTTCACAAACTATGAAGTCCTCATATGTTATAACCTTCCTTTGATGAGGAGTGAGTCACTCTAGTTCCCCCTTGGTAAAATTTGACCAGCTGCCTTTTGTGCATCTTGTCCACTGCATACTTTCTCAACTGCAGCAATCAGTGCTCCATCAAACAAGATAATTGAATGACTTAATACATTTGTATTTTAGTTTAATTCATCTCATAATGACCCCAATATGTAGTTCACTTTTTTCTGCAATTTACCGTTGCAACTCCAAACACTCCACCAAAATCACTTATCAATATTTTTAACAGAATAACAGAATTGAAAGGGACCTTGGAAATCTTCTAACCTAACCCCTGCTCAGTCAGGAAACCCTATACCAGTGATGGCGAACCTATGGCACGGGTGCCACAGGTGGCACGCGGAGCCATATCTGCCGGCACGCGAGCCGTTGCCCTAACTCAGCTCCAGTGCGCATGTGCGTGCCCACCAGTTGATTTTTGGCTCGCATGGAGGCTCTGGGAGGGTGATTTCGGCCTCCGGAGGGCCTCCAGGGTAGCAGGGGGGTAGCGTTTTTGCCCTCCCCAAGCTCCAAGAAAGCCTCTGGAGCCTGGGGAGGGTGAAAAATGGGCCCACTGGGCCCACTGGAAGTCGGGAAATGGGGGAGTGGGGGGGGTCACGCACGCATGTGCAGGAGGGTGGAGCAAGTGAGGGGCTTTGAATTGTGGGTGTGGGCACGCATGCACGTGCAATAGCGCGCACACGCCCTATTTCGGCACCCGAGGGAAAAAAGGTTCACCATCACTGCCCTATACCATTTCAGACAAACGATTGTCCAATCTCTTCTTAAAAACCTCCAGTGTTGCAGCACCCACAACTTCTAGAGTCAAATTGTTCCACTGGTTAATTGTTCTAACTATCAGGAAATTTCTCCCTAGTTGTAGGTTGTTTCTCTTCTTGATTAGCTTCCATCCATTGCTTCTTGTTCTGCCTTCAGGTGCTTTGGAAAATGGGTTGACTCTCTCTTCTTTGTGGCAACCCCTGAGATATTGCAACACTGCAATCATCCCTAGTCCTTTAAAAAAAATGTTAAACTATACATACCCACTTCATGCAACCCTTCTTCATATGTTTTAGTCTCCAGTTCCATAATCATATTTGTTGTTCTTTTCTGCATTCTTTTTAGTGTCTCAACATCTTTTTTTATACTGTGGCAACCAAAACCGGATGCAATTTCCAAGTGTGGTCTTACCAAGGCATTATAAAGTGGTACTAACAATTCATGTGATCTTGATTCTATCATTTTGCTAATACAGCCTAGGACTGCATTGGCTTTTTTGGAAGCTGCAGCACATTTTGATGCAAATGGAAAAATTATTTTCAAAATGGAATGGCTCGGTTGCTGGTCTCTCTTATGTTTAACAAGCAATAGTTCCGTTTTGAAATCTCTAAATTAATAAAAGGCAGCCAAACAGTTGCCCATCATAATATACAGCTAATGCATCACCTGTATGCATTTCTGTCTATGTATCTCTTTCTTTCTCTCCATATATAAGAGTGTGTATTCAATAAAGTTAAAGCTTAACTTTGACAACAAAATGAAGCCAATGAAATCTTCCATTGCTATAAATTATTACCAGTGAAGGGCTCATAAATTCTTCCAAATATGTGTGACACAGTCTGCGATCCCAGTCATCAGTGATGTGTCCACCATACATAATCTCACCAAAGAGATAACACAAATCTTCCCATGGAACCTATGGACATAATCAAATCAGCAATAATAAACTTATTTTCTAAAGAACAAAATAATGTTATTTATGATCATGCTGTGTTGTAACAAAATTGGTGACTTTCTTAGCACAACAAAAAACCTCTAAGCCTTTAAGATTTCAATAATTATTATGCTATACTATATTTTGGTTTTCACAAAACTAGATTTATAACTGGAGCATGAGTATAACCTGTTCTGGCAAAATGTTGTACAGTAATGGATGATCTTCCTCAATTATTATTGGATTCAGCACATAAAACATAGTAGTATGAAGAAAAAGCATATGAACCAAATAGCTGTGAATTTTTCAAATGTCCTAATTTTTTTTAATTATTTCCTTAAAATGAATCTAAATGTTTTCATTTCTGGAGAATAATGAGCAAGACATGATATGTAATGTGCTGTTTCAGCAAAAACCTGATGTGTTGTTATTCCAGTAATTTAGTCAGGGGGATTTATTAACATGAGATTTCTATATTTAAGAAAAAATATTTTTGAAAATACCACTGGTATTTTGTTTCAAGTAGAATAAATTCCTGAATTTTGATATGAATCACATTTATATTCTATCCTATAAATTTCTAAATTCTACAAAATTTAGAATACAAAATGTTTTCAGCAAGGAAATTAATTTTTTTTTAAAAAAACTATATTAATGCCCAAGTCTTTAAGTATAATTTTATACTTAAAGCAGCAACACCAATTTGCTAAAAAAAAGGGGACAAACTTGTTTATGTGGTATGTAAGACAATTTAACAACAGTAGTCTTAAATCAATCTTCCATAGCGTCAATGTCCTACCAATATGTAAATTTCAACTCCCAGGGTAGAGGCTTCTATAGTAAGATTGGCAAGATTACATTGAAGTTATCTGAGCCCAGCAAAGGTCTTGGATATGATTCTCAGAAACCTTCAAAAATTAAACTTTTTAATGTAATGGAAAATAAATATATAAATTGGGACTAATAATTAAATTTATTTACACATATTTTACTTTAAATTTAGATTAAATACACATTTAAATATAAAATCAATTTAATCATTGTCCTCTTTTTAGAAATGCAATATAAAAGGATGGCTAGAAAAGAATTGCATATTATAATTATAAATTATAATGATTATTTATAGATATAAACCAGGGATCTCCAACCTTGGCAACTTTAAGTCTGGCGGACTTCAACTCCCAGAATTCCCCAGCTTCTGGGAGTTGAAGTCCTCCAGGCTTAGAGTTGCCAAGGTTGGAGACCCCGGATATAAACTATACATAACAGTCAATTCTGGAGCAGCAGGACATTAAAATATTGACATGAGGGATCCTGGCACTCTCTGAGCTTAGATATTTTCTTGCAGATGTTCATTACCCAAACTAGATACATCATCGTTATTCAGAGCACTGAATGATGCTATCTGGTTTGGATAACAAAATGTCTGCAAGAAAACAACCAAGCTCAGAAAGCACCAAGGACCCCTCATAAACACATTTCTTCTTCCTGAAGCACAAGAAAAGAACTTGATCTTAACACCTTATTGTGCCTTCAAGACAGAATTTACTCCTGGCAACCATTCAGATAATATGGTCTGTTAAGCCATTTATACATATGTGTAAGAATCAGGGGAGGGCTGCTGGGGGTTCGCAGGGGTTCGGGAGAATCTCTAGCTAAGATTCTGTGCACTTCGGAGAACCCCCAAATCCCACTCCTGGCTGGCCCCACCCACCCTTCCCTTTCCCTCCCCTCCCAGGAGTCCCCACGCGGCCAGTTTTGGATGCAGGTAAGGGCAGGGTGTGCACGGAGGCTCGGGGAGGGCAAAAAATGGGCCTATTGGAAGTTCAGGAAGGCTGGAAATGGGCCCAGATCATGGGGAGGCCGTTTTCCCCTTCCTGGAAGCTTGAGGAAAGCCTCCGGAGCCCGGGGAGAGCAAAACACCCCCCCCCCATGGTGCAGGAGGCTGACTAGGCTATGCCCACCATAGCCACGCCCACCCGGCAACTTGGCAGATAATTCCTTGCTAAAATTTTTGAAGCCCACCCCTGGTAAGAATACCTGTAAAGGTACATGAATAAAGACAACAGCTTTACTGGAATGAATTTTGTGGAATTTGAAAATGCACTCCACTAATATAATGCTTTATAAATAGCTATCTATATTAGATAGCAGGTGGCCTTGAGTCACTCACTTTCTCTCAGTTCTAGAAAGATTGGCAAAAACGTTAGCAAGGTTTTTTAAATGTGGTTTGCCATTGCCTTCTTCTAAGGGCTATGAAAAAGTGACTGGCCAAAGTCACTTAGCTGTCTTGGTGTCTAAGTCAGGACTAGAACTCACCATCTTCTAGTTTCCAGCCTGATGCTTTAACCACTACATAAAACTGGCTGTCATTTGTCATTATTTTATTATTAGCTACCCAATATAGATATTAATTTATAAAGAATTATAATGGTGCAGTGTATGTTCAACAAAATTTGTTCCACAAGTTCCACAAAATTTGTTCCAATAAGGCTGTCATCTTTATACATATATCTCTACAGATATTCTTATACACATATGTATAAAAGGCTCAGAAGACTATATCATCTACATCAGGCCTGTCAAACTAGCGGCCCGCAGGCCAGATGCATCACGCGCAGGCCATGCCCATCCCGGCTCCGCAAAGGCAAAAAACGTTCCCAATATGTCCCGATACATCATGTGACACGATCAAGTTTGACACCCGTGATCTACATGAATGGCTTTTCCAACTGGCACCCAATCATAAGTCATCTAATTTTAAACCCAAATTCAGCGGGAACATGCCTAAGAAAGTCACAACAAGGTGGCCTTCTTAATACATAATAATGACACATGAAAGAAATGCACCATTATTTATATATATAATGTGTTCTAAATTGTTTCAATGATCAGAATTAATTGTAGTGATTATTAATGCAGTGTTATGAACTGTCAGGTCTGCTGTATGTAATTATAGTTGTACAAATGCTTCATTACCTGCCTAATGAATCTGGCACACATGCATGTATAAACCACTGTTTTTGCTAATATAATGAAGGACAATTTTATTTATTTATTTATTTATTTGCTTGTTTGTTTATTTTAACTAAGCCAGTATCATTGAACCTCTTCAACCTATGTTAGTAAGTTTATACATCCTCTGTGAGAATTGTTTGAACTGCCTGATCAACAATAGGCAAATTTCCATCTACTGCTTTTAAAGGCAAAATGATTACTCATTTCTTGTTCACTCATTTCTAAATTCCCAAATTAAAAGATATGGTTTTGTCCAGAAATTGCTTAATCTCTTAGTTCTTACTTTAGTGTTTGCCTCTAAATAATTGTAGAGCACATTAACACAGATGGTGAGGTCTCCCATATTAAACGGGTATCTTCGATTCCATCCTTGAGGTCCAAATTTGAGTCTCCCAGCAACACAGGTATGAAAATAGCACAGAGAAAAGAAAATACTTTTAAACTCCTGTTCTCGTGTACACAATTCAAGCGTATCCTGATAACAAAGAAATATGAAAACAGAGTATTCGTATCAAATCACATATCAACAAGAGGCTTTAGAGTTTACAACTGTGTTTTCTGTATAAGCAGTAATTATATTTTCACAAAGTGGCACATAAACTATGCAGAGTCTATGAGCAAAAACGTGCAAGTATATTCAGTTTAGCAAAAATGTTTAAAAAAACAATAGAATTGTTACCACAGCAACCTATGCATTAGTAACATGTAAGTGCTACCGGTATATTCCTATTTTTTTTTAATATAGGCACCATTCACTGAACTATTATTTGGAAGATCAGATATTACTCAAAACTGTATGCAGCTTAGGACAACCTTTTACACTGCATTCCTCCATGTCATCTATTTAAGAATTCAGTTATAGATCAGATATAATTTGGTGGACAGGCTGTTTATTCCAATTAGGCCCAACAAACCTATTCTGTTTGCTGCCCATCTGGCTGCAAAAATGGGCTGACTAAAAGCATTTAGCAGAGCACTATATATAGTAAGCAGCATCCTAAATGGCTAAAGTCTCAGACATAATATACAACTTATGTGTAACAATGTATATATAAAACTACACTAGATGCAGCTATTTGTCATGAACTGAGAAGAAAAAAAGGATCTACATGCTTCCTGTCCAAGTGATGTTATTCTCGATACTGTAAAAGACATTGAGTAATAAGATGCCTGTTTCCCTTTTGAATTACAAAGTCCTTCATTTATGTAATTATTTATGTAATTCCTTAAATTCCAGAATAGATCATTCTTTGGTATAGATAGAACTATTGGCTGACTTTTAAGAGAAACACACACACACACACACACACACACACACACACACACACACACACACACACACACACACACCTGTAATATTGTTACCTGGTCAAAATTGTAGAGAGCAGCATGAAGATTAGCTAACATTCCTGTAGGAGGTTCATTAATAAGTTTAATAGAGTTTTCTAAAATTCCTTGAGGTATAATATGCTCTTCAGGAGTTGGAGCAGGCTCAGCACTGATAAAAAGACGATAGTCACAGTGACTTCCTTTACTGTATTTATCCACCAGTATTTCTAAGGTCCCCAGCCATTTGACAACAAGATGTATATTCTGTTTAAGAAAATGCAAAACATTCATTATAAATACATAGTTATCATTTAGAAATGGCCTCAGCTAATAATATTATCAAGTCCTGGCAAAGCTAGGTAGTAATTACAAAAACAAAAACCCAGAACAAATTGCCTTTGGTAAGTTCACAACTGTAATTTCAAATTATAAATATAATGAATAGAAGGAAGTTAGTTTTTTTTAACTGCCATACACTATACTTTAATATCTTTCATATTAACAAGAACTTCCTTATCTCCAAATATTCAGTAAGCCAAGATTTTGTAAGGGATGAAAGGAAAAGAGAATAATGCCTCTCTACAAAGTTCTGAGAAGGCAATCAGAGGAATTTCAAGAGACTATGGCTATTACAAATAACAGCATCTTCTCGTGCCAACTGTTATATATCATTAATGTGAGGCCAAACAATATCTGAGACACAATGGGTGAGAAACCAGAGGTGGGGACTAAAGAGATCTTGGAATCATGCCTTGCCGTTGAACCTGAAATCCTGAGAATGAATTTTATAGCCTTTGCTTGTAAAACAAGCCTGTTTGCCAACATAGGTAACGCATCTGTGCTGTGGAGGGCCTGGATCAGTGGTGGATTGCTTCCCGTTAGGCCCGGTTCTGCGAACTGGTAGCAATGGCGGAAGGCTCTGCCCACCCGCCCGGGATGCTTCTCCGCATACGCAGTAGCATCGTGTGCGCGAACCAGTAGCAACAGGTCTTAGAACCCACTATTGGCCTGGATCCATTCTCCATTTACCATAATTTGGACATCTTTCCTTTCAACTCAACTGTGGAAATCATTTTGCCAAGATTGGACACAAAATGGTATAAAACATTCGCAGATTCTTTGACAACCGAGATTGCAGAATCACAATCATAAGTGCATTCCATTTGCAGTGACAACTAAGATGATAATAATAGGTCATTATAACTGAGATTTTGCCAGGCAAAATGGCACTACATAAATAGCTCTGCCCTCTCATGTTCCTATTGCACAAACAAAACATATGAAACAGGGGGCCATGAGAGTAATTCTGTGATATTATCAATTCCACCATTGGCTTTTTTTCTTATTTCTATTTATTTTTTTAAAATGATTTAACATATTCAGTAATAAATATGTATTAAAAGGCATTTTGTTTTACATATTTTCCCCCAATATATTTATGTATTTTGGAAAAGGAAACACTGCATTTCTATAGAAGACAAGTAGTTTCAATTTCATTGATCATTCATTGAACGACCATTGTAAGTTACAATGGCATTGAAAAAAGTGATTTAGGACTGGTCTTTAAACTTATGTCAATTGCATCATTCCCAATGAGCACCTAATCAAAATTTAAGTGCTTGGCAACTGGCATGTATTTGCAATGGGTTGCGTGTTTTTAGATCACACGATCACTTACAATCTTCCAAACAGCATCTGACAAGTAAAATCAATAGGGAAGCCAGATTTGCATAACAACTACATGATCCACTTTAATGACTGTAGTGATTCACTTAACAGCCAAAGCAGAAAAGGTTGTAACATCGGGCATGATATACTTAACAAGTGCCTTACTTAGTGAAGGAACTGCCTGTCCCATTGTGGTCATAAGCCAGGGACTATCTGTATGTTCTTACAACCTCTATTTTCAAATTCAGCCAGCATTGAATTATAGAATTAAAGGAAAATAGAATTAGAAAATAGAATAAAAATAGAAAATGATTGGCACAGTTGTTTTACATTTTATTAGACAACCCATTGTTTTAGAGATATTTCCTTATATAAACAAAGAAACAAAATGACCCCAGGTGGGCAACAAAGCAATGGGAATGGGAGCATTGATTTTTCATGGGGAAACTGGCAGGGAATATTGGAAACCTCCCTCTCACTCCTCTCACTCCTCTTCTTTTCAGCAATTCAACAATCTCATCTTGTATCCTATTATTGTAGAGTATATTCATTTTCAATTCTAGACTGTCTTAAGAATCCATGAAGTAAATCTGAACACATTTGGGTTGTTAATTGGACATAGCATTAGATGCCTGATATAATTATGGATTTGCCCTTGAATAATCACAGAAAAATTGCATCCATTCTATGATAGGAGGACTACTTTGGCATCAACGGATGTCATTTGCAGGAGGCAATTGTATTGTCTGATGTTCTTCTTGAACTCCTTTGAAATATGTTCATCATTGCTATATAGATTGAGGAATTCATTAGGTAGTGGTTGCAAATTGCCTATCTTGACCTTTCCCAAGCTGTAATTCTTATGTTATGCAGTGTATTTGATTTGTATTATAGTTAATTAACTAATTAACTTATTTTTTGATTAAACTTTTGAAAAGTACAGCCTAAATCCAGAACTCAAAGTTCCAGGTTGGGTTTTTTTTTGACATGTATTTTTCTTAATGTAAACCTTAACTAAGATTGTCCACTCAAATGATACAGGACAAGAACAAAAATACAAGAAGTTTCTCCAGAACAATACTACCTCAAATTTTTTGACATACAATAATTTGCCCTCATGCTTCCTGCCCTAATCAGCAGTTTGCTATGGCTAAGAGCTTATTTTAGTTATAAGGAGGGGGGGGAACCCCTAAGAAAGTTTCCATTTTTTTCTGCAATAATTAAGGCTGGGGAAAAAAAATCTGTTTAACACAGGGAAAAATTGCGCTCTCAGAATTTCTCAGAAAGCCATTCCCCTTTTTATCACTTCCATTATTGCTACGAAATGAAGCAGAGAAAGTACATCAATTGTATTGTTTCACACTTACCTGGAGAATAACCCAGTGTCCATGTTTGGCAGCTGTTTCTATTGCCTTCTCTGCCACAATCTCTTGCCCTTGTCCTAAAGAGATATTATGAAGTTTCCCACAGTCAATTGTGAAACCAAGTTTCTTGCCTGCAAGTGGGGCGACAGGGGTGGGAGTGGGGAAATAAATAAAAGTAGAAAGAGGGAGAGGGTTGGAGGAGAAAAGAGGATAATGCACCAATAATTTCTCTATCATTGGAACAATGCACATATGGGCTTTTTTGTGAAGTACTTCAGTCAGCCCCATTTCAACAAGCAAAATTGTGAGCTCTCAAGAGCAGCCTTATGGCTAATATTAGAGAAGGAAAGCTGCAGAAATCTGCTCCCTTGGTTTTAAGATAATGAACCTTTTGACATTTTGATAGATGCTAGGTATTGTTACCAAGCTTTATAAAGTCATACAGGGGGTGCCAGTCATTTCCCTTATAAAAAAAGGGAGCAACATGTGGTAGCTATCACATCAGTTTTTTAACTGATTGGTTCAGGAGGAAAATGTGTTAGTTTCTCACCTTGTGAGGCCAGGGTCTAAATTGAGCACAGTCAGGTCACAGCTGTATTAACCTGGTATTCTCAGCAGAGTCAGTGGGGAATAGTAATCCTAAGTACAATGCGACAGTTTCTTACACAATGAATATAGTTTGTATAATGACCATTATTTAGTCACAGGGGGTGCAAGATTACATGAGCATAGAGAAAATTGCCCTCTGGCCCTCATCTAGTCAAAAGGTAAGAAACAGCACAAAAGAGCCTGTATTATGCCAAGCAGAGGAATGCTCAATCTAAAAATTTCTTCATACTGCAGCGTTAATAGCTGCATACTTTTTATCCACTCTTCCACGGTGAATGGTGGTTTAAGGCAGAGAGGAGGAAGTCTTTAAAAACTTAACTCTTGTTGAAGAAAACAATTGCAAATTTAAGTCTGCTTTATATCGGGATAATGCTTGTTTGTGGAATTTTTTTGGGTGGTGGCGGTGGTGAGCTTAACATGTATTAATTAAAGACTAACTGCTGTTCTAAGTTAGAGTAAGAGCTGCCATTGTTACCAATCATAAATTAAGGAAAATTATGTGGAGTTTGTAATCCAACAACAATTGGAGAAATGTTTTGTTACCAGCCATAGCAAAATGCAGAATGGCAAAATCATGGTCTGAGAGACTGGGCCAAAATGCTTCTTCATGTCTTGTCCCCTAAATCCCTATTGATTTTTGCCCATTTAAGTCAATGGACTTAAATAAATAGGATTACTTGATTACTTGAACATATAAATAAATATCAGGATTATATTTTAACATATGAACTTTGTGTCTTGAATTCAAAGTATTGATCTTTCTGATATTTTAAATACTGCATATATTTTAGATATATTTCTCTATAAATGAGGCTGTGGAAAATTATTTCAACACATGTTGCCTGCTTTCCATTAAAATAAATTTCTTTTTTCTGACTCTTTTTAGCATAAATTTTCCTTATTCTCCCAATCTAAAACAACTAGTTTTTAGCTGATAATATTCACATGTTCATGATAGTTGTCCAGTAATTATGACAACACAAATTTAATCTCCTATTCAAAGAAGGAAATGTAAGAAATGTATATACTTTACTAATAAATGAACTTCATGTATTTCAACTTACATGTATTTGCATTCTGTTAACTTTTTGAAATTGAGTGAAAGAAAAATTTACATTGCTGAATTTCCAAATGCATATAATTTTAAACTAAAACAATATTCAAACAATAAAATAAGGCTCACCAAGGGTTTCCATGTCTTTCAGAGGGTCCACTCCAGGAGAAAGAATGAAAAACACAGGAGTAGCTGGACTGCTTTCTTCATAGGACTTGGCCAAGTCTATTCTTGTGCCATCCACATACTTTGAACCTAGCTTTTCTTCTACAAAATCTCTACAGTAATATATACATACATAAAATCAGAATTAGAAACCGTTAACCTAGGTCCTAATTCACAACCACAAAGAGCTAGCTGAATTGCAATTTTAAATCCATAATTATGAAGACTGTTCCTATGTAAAGTTTCCTTCATGTGAATCATTTGCCATATGAATTTATATAACACCCCATGTTCTAACATAATAAGCAAGTTTGAAAAAAAAAGATGAGATGGGACAGAGATATCAGCAAGATAAGCATCTAGATATGAATAGATCAACAATTTTCAAACATGGTTTTAAAGTAGTGCTATCTGGATGTATGTTTACCTTATATAAAGCTTTCTAAATCAGATTCATTACAACTGAGGCTTTGTTTTCACTTTAGACCTGGGTCTCCAACCCCTGATCTGTGGACCACCACCAGTCTATGGGCCATTGGAAACCAGGCCATGCAAGCAGTGGACAAGCATGTGAAGCTCCATTTACGCATCTGTGGAATTAGGTTATGCAGGCAAAATAATCCCCTCCCTCTCGTTGCTACCGCCACCTGCTGTCGGCGGTCCGTGGAACCAGAAAGATTGAGGGTCGCTACTGTAGATCACTCGGAATGCTAACTAGCATATGATGAGGATGCCCAAACATGTAGAGAATATATGCAAATACCCATAGAAATTTTGCTCCTCTTCCCCAAATCAGACATACCTCAGAGCATAAGTTATCCGATCTGGGCGCAATGCTCGTAGTATAATAAGTCTCTCAAAAGAAGTTTTATTTTTCCATTCCTGGGGTAGTTTTTCTTTTTCTGGACATTCTGAATCCACCCATTTTTTCCATCTCTTGGCAGAACCTTCAATGTCTTTATCTAATCCTCGGAATTCATCCATTAAGGCAATGGCCTGTAATGCATTAATGGAATGCATGAATTGTTGGCTTTCAGATTTATAGGATCAAGAATCTTACTGCAAATTTACTATATGAAGTATGATTTTCAGCCTATAGGCTAATATTAGGTAAATGCTCCCACATCTAAAGACCCCAATGAGTAGAGAAAATACTAAGTCATGTTTCAAATAGGTTTCTTACTTAAGATTTTTAAAACATAATTATTTAAAGCCAGGATAGAAAAGTAACATATAAAATGTAGTCTATAAATTGAAAACTGTATTTACTTCAGAGTAAACCAATTTAGATTAGTGTATAGAATATACTGGATTTAAATGTTGAAAAATTAGAACTCTGAAATAAAGATGCACATAATTAAGTTAAAACTCACTCAGACATAGGAGGTAGTGCATTATTATAGTATCCAAAGATTTTTTTAAAATATCAGAAAAAGTGTTTCTATACTTACCTTAATAGCACTCCATGGTTGAGTTGTTAAAAAGTCAACTGGACTTTTATAAGTGTGTTCAACTTTAAATCGTAGCAAGAAATTCAACATGGTAGGTTCTATCTCTTTATTCCTCAACAAAATCTAGGAAATAAAGAGTGAACAAAAATATAAAACTAAATTTTAGATTTGGTCTATTATTACATATTATTTATCCATTTATTTATTTTATGAAATTTATAGATTACCCTATAACCTTTTGTTACAGGGAAGTTATAATTGACATGGATTGATAGACAGGTTATAAAGTCCATGTTTTGTTCTATGCTTAATTTTGCAGATAGAAAAAGCAAAAATGTGTTCATGTACACATTAGTGTACATCAGGGATGGGTTCCTACCAGTGCGATCCACTCTGTCATTCCAGTAGCGGCCCGCCAATTGCGCAATTTGTGTGTGATGGCTCCGATACCGTCTTCACTGGTCCATCACACAGCACCATCTTTTTTCCTGAATTTTTGGCTTTTTTTGGCTTCCTGCGCATGCGTGGAAGCAAAATCTCATGAGGGAACGCACATGCATAGCAAGCATGAACACGCGCAAAACGTGATGTGTGCGCAGTGCACCGGTAGGCAGATAAGAGGAACCTGCCCCTGGTGTACATGTTTTGAATGCTATTGATGCTGGGTAAATTGCTCAGTTTGCTTGTGCTTCAATAGCTATTTATTCTAGTTTCTCAAAAGTTAAGTCTTTTTGGTCTAAATTCTTAAGATATATTTATCAAGTTCCTTAGTGTGTGTGTATTGCCATTCTTATATGAAAGCAGGACTACTTAAAGTTGAATGAAGCACATGGATAGGCATTTTTGAAGCTTGGTTTAGGCTTTTCTCCATTATGGCTTCTTTCTACATGCACTAATGGTAATGGGATATAACTTAGTCAGGAAGAATCATAGACAAAAATATTTAGTACAGAACATTAAAATGACCATAGCCCAATTCAGGTTTAAGCCTAAATCCACATTATTTCCTATGACAAAAATGGTAGAAACTTTTCAATTTTCCCCCCACTGAAATCTTGTACATTCAAACCATTACAAGTTTTATTCTATCAGAATACAAACACCTTGAAACACCCAATGACATATTCTGAGTGCAACTGTTCATGGCGCTCCATTTTGTATATTTAACCGAACAGCAATTGATCATTTGGTTGCCAAATCTATCCTGCAACTTTATATGTATTATTAATCTCAACTCAAATAGTAAAAAATTTGCAAACTGCTGATTTACATCAATAAATGCATCCTCAACTTTAAAATGCCAATGCTAATAATAACAATCAAACTTATAATATATAATTATAATATATAATTATAATATATAATTGAGTGTATAAAGATTAGTATTAATAGCTAATAGGCTGTTAAAGAAGCATTATTTCACTGTTATGGTTTGCATTAGTCGGCGTTATGTTTGTAGTTGATTGCGTATGATATTTGCTTACTGTAGTGTTTTCTACAGTTTTTGTATTTGTCTTTATTTTCTGTTGTGTTTGTTTTTGGTTGTTGTGTGTATTTAATTGTTATGCTTTTAAAGGAAAATTCAATAAACATTATTTTAAAAAAAACAATCAAACTTTTCTAACCTGAAATATTGCCTGGCCAAGAAAAATGAGTTTGTCCCTCTCAAAAAGTCCCTGGCTGATATAAATGAAAGTGAAATATGTTATGGCTTCTGTCAAGTTGGCGATGCGTTCCTGGATATCATCCGATGCCTCAGCTTGCTCAATAGCTTTATGAAATACATTGTTGAAAGCCTAACAAAACAAAACAAGAAAACATTGTCTAAAAATTTATTTTGGTAGGGTATGTGGCAACTTAATAATAAGTTCTGTTATTACAGGCATAAACATTAAGGATATTATAGCACAAATTAAGGATATTATAATAATAATAGTAATTATAGCAATACACTTTTTGTGAATGAAATATAAAAAAACTCCTTAGAAATATATCTTCCAAGTTCCAGAATGTCATCCAGATTTTTTAGCTGACCAAGAAATATATAAAAGGCAATGTGATGATCTGCATGTGGTGTGTGATGATTTTGTTATAAACGGATAGGTTTTACTCAATATTGTTCTGGGGAAATAAATGTATTTAACTTGAAGTATTTTATGAACCTGAATGGTTCAATTATTAGGAAGAAGGAAGTGGAGCTTCAGGCATGTAAAAGAAGTTGATTCTTTAATTTGCTATTATTGCATTTCTGTTGCCAGGGATGGAAGAAACTATTTGGGCAACTTGATTTCTCTGGTGCCAGAAAAATCCTGAATTGAGAAAGAGAAGCACAATTTGTGGCTTTTTCTCAAACCTTAGTTATAAATGTGTTTCTCAGATCCTGGTTGTAAAAGTACTAAGCTACTAGATTTTAGAAATGGATGCACTGTGAAGCAATATACTGGAATGAGTTTTGTGTTAGAGAAAAATGGAGTTGTGATATATATGTATAGATAGACAGAGATAGATTACACACACACACACACACACACACAGAGAGAGAGAGAGAGAGAGAGAGAGAGAGAGAGAGAGAGAGAGAGAGAGAGAGAGAGAGAGAGAGAGAGAGAGAGAGTTTGCAAGACAGTGGGTTAGCTTAAACAAGAGTGAAGGATTAGAAGAAGAAGAAATCAAAACAGATTTTCCTGTTTTGGAAAACAGGAAAGGGAGACAAAATCCGTTGATTCTTGAACTATGTATAAGGAAGAAAGAATTATTCAGAGGCAAATGCCTTAAAATACTAAAATGCTCACTGTCTTTGAAGAACCGAGAGGTGCTATATCATTATATGTTCATAAAGTACCAGAACTTTTTAATTTATTTAAACCCATTTGCAAACTCTGAGGAAGGGAGGGGAAATAATCAAGTCTAATGTGAAATAATCAAGTCCTCAAATGTTGAGTGTTTTTCTCAACAAACAAACAAACAAACAAACAAACAAACAAACAAACAAACAAACAAAACAAACAAACAGGTAATAAAAGGAATAAGTGGGGAAAAGGTGGCCTGGATGAAGTACTGGAAGACACCATAATGGGCTGAAGCCTGGAACATAAAGCGAAAAGGGTCTGGACAATGTTGCTTTCAGCTGCTCTGAATAATTCTAACATTCTCTTGTGATTCTCTGCTATTCTAAGTTGCTACTATTCTGTTTAATATTTCATTAATATTTCTGCCACTGACACTGGAAAACAGCAGTATAGTCTTATAAGATACCGCATTTGTTGTGGGTGCTAACCAATCATATTTTTTCCATTTCACAATTCTCTAGCTAGAAATTGTCTGTAAATTTTCAATATAATATAAACTATTATGATTTGACCATAATAAGAAGAGGGCATAATAAGTGATTTTAAGTTATTTAAAAATTATCATATCACTTTACTACTTTCTGGGAATACGCTTGCTGGTAATCAAGCTGTTTGCAGCTCTGCATTTATTTTTTACTTTTGGAAATAAAGCAAGAAAAAGTTAAAGTACCTTCAGTGAAAACTGATACATGGGATTGATTTTGCTTAGATCCTGAATGACAAAATAAACAAGAGAAGATCTTGCAGCTGCTGGTCTATAATGCTCTCTGGCTTCATTAATATTAACTTCATTTTCTCTGGCTTCTGCAGCCTGTGAGATAACAACAACAAAAAAAGTATCATAATTATTGTTAGAGCAAATTCACAGTAATGTTTAAGCTGCAATCTTAGATAAAATTACTTAGGCAAAATCCCCATTGAGTTAAGACCCGAGAACTGTAGAGAAGTAGTAGCATATAATTTACAGTGGTTAACTGTTGAGCTGCTAAATCTTTTTTTTAAAGGATGCTTTAAAATGGGAACTAAAATACTAGCATCTATAACGAATCCTCACTACCTCATTACCCACTATAGTGAGCCCAATGTGTTCCAAGAAATCAGAAGTTATTATTTCCTATATTGGGGAGATCAAACTGCTAACATTTATGTCACAGGAAGGAAGGAGATCCACATAGTATATCTGGATTTGTCTTCAGATAAAAAATGTACTTGCAGTTAACAAAATCAAAGCCTTAAATCTGCAATACCTTGAATTCTATCTCTGCCGCCATTAATTTTGTGGTTTCAAGTTTCTCCACAAGTTCAGTATCTCCCAAGAAGCTGCCTTCAGCATCAGAAAGGCAAAAAAGTAGATCATCTTCTAAGACCTTCAGTTGAATTTTGAAATCATTCTGTTGTTTTGTCAGAAGAGACTAGGAAACATATTGAAAAGTTTGGAAAATAGGGATTATTTTCAGATCAATCTGACTCCAACTCTCTGTCCGCAGCCAAGTACTGCTCAGTAATCTACATTTTACACTGTGGGATTGATTCTAACCTCTGTTAGGTCTTTTAGTTACATATATAAACACATTTCTTTTCTTTTGTATTTTATTCTAATTAACTGTGATTTCTGTATTCTACATGCTGGCGTCTACAAGCGTCTATGACCAAATAAAGATTTGTTGATGATGATGATGACAATGATGATGATGATGTCTATATTTGCAATAACTGACTTGAATTGCAATTGAACAGTAACAAGCAGCCTACCTTGCCTAGAACATGATAAATGAGTAGCGTCAGTGATGTTTGATAATGTACGATGAGTATATTGGTGTCATACACAAAGGCTGCATTCAAGAAGTACAGGTAATCCTCAGCCTACAATCTTTTGTTTAACAAGTGTTCAGGGTTATGATAGGGCTGAAAAAAGTAAGTTGTGACCAGACCTTGCACCTATGACTATTGCAGAATTCTGCAGTTACAATAGTACTTGGCAATGGGCATATATTTACAACAGTTGTAGTGTCTCAGGGTCATGTGGTCACTATTTGTGGTCACCATTTGTGACCTTCCCAGGCTAAGTCAATGGGGAAAGTCAACTATGGAACTTCCACTCTTCTGCCAACTGTTTAATTGCTATATTATTTTAACATCTATTTTATCATTAATTTGAGTTTGTATCTTTATCTTTTTATATGGTTATATGGTTTACATGGTGATTATCATCTCATTAAAAACAAAAACAAAAAAATAAATAACTGAATCTCATCGACTGCGTGATACCATAGCATCATGTGGGCTTACCTTGACTGTCTCCAACTCTGGTCTTTCAATACTAACAACCTCAGCCAACAACTGGTCTTCCAATCCATCCTTTGTGACTGTGAAATTAATTAAAGTGGTCTGAGCCTGCAGCTCTGGTTTGTAGTGGGGGTTGGCCAGCTTAGTGTGAAGAATGAGACGGAAATTCTTGTTGAATTCACATTCTCTGTCTTCAATTTTGATATACCTGAGATTGATTAAAATGAAAATCATTACAATATTAAGTCCTCAAAAAATGCAAAAAGCATGTCAAAGGAGGCTAAGCATGACTCACATTATTATAAATAAAGCTGATGCTGTGCTTTAGTTTTCAACATGCAGCTTTCCATAAGATTAAAAAACAGTTAAGAAAAATTAAATTCACATGGGGATTTATGCAATCCCTGTTTAAAAACTTGTGTCATTGAAAGTACACGGGTTATTTAAAGAACAGGAGAAGGGAAAGCAAATACACAAATATAATGCATTGGGGAAAAATACAAATAAAATTCTAGCAACCTGTCATTCACCAATCATTCTAGTTTTCAGCCAGTTTAAAAAGCTAGATTTTTAGATCTGTTTTGAAGGACAGCATCAAAAGACAGCATATTTGAGGCCAAGCAAGTTTGTCGAGGATGGTAATCTAGTAGGTGGGTGCAACTACAAAGAAGGCATAACTGCAGGATCACACTAGATGGCACTATTTAATTTTTGGCACCTCAGAGCTTGCCCATCTGATCAGACAGAACCTAAGAAAAGTGGTTTCATAAATAGAAAGTAATATGCTAAAGCCAATACTAAAATCTGGTACCAAACTATATTTTGAAATATTGTTCTCTTTGTGTGGACAGATTTTTTAAAATAATAATTTAAAAATTGTTGTACAGTTTGAATATGTCATAAAATTTCTATTTACAGAACATATGTTGAACTTCAATAAGCATTCCGCTGCAAGGGAAAATGGAAGAATGATTTTAGAAATTGGCAAAAGAACAAAGAGGGCAATTTTGTAACTCACTGTTTTCTTTTATTTACAGAGAAACTTACCTGGGGAACAATTTCATGCTATTGCGATGCTAAAATGGCTCATTTTAAAATGAGATCTGGAGCCTTGTACTAAAATTGCACTTTATATGTGCTCAATCCTCAGAAGTGATAAATTATTACTAATTTTTGTGGTTATCAGCTATGAAAGGCAAGCACTGCACAATGATTCAGTGAGTTTTATCACTATAGCTATGTTGGGGTTTTTATTTAATTGCAGATTTGGGGAAAATAAATGTTTGTGCTATTGCTCTCTTATGGTTCTGCTATGATAGCAGCCAAAGAAGTAGAGGGGAAAAGGATGACAGAATTAATTCATCCAATTTAATAAAATACATTTATGTAGAGGTTAACTTTGGAATTCAAGGTATGGTAATCATGGATTTTCCCCCCCAGTATCCAACACACTGATGTGAACGGAATCCTTAGAGAAGCTCTGATAGAGCAGATCCTTCACCTTCACATACTGAAATATATATTGGCCATTCTAGGATCTTTGTAACACAATGGACGAATATCTCTCTCCAACTATACCTACGTATACATTATATCTTCCATTGCAACCTTGTGTAAAATATTTTAAATACACGAACATTCATGTGTAGGAAGAGAAATGCAAAACTAAATTGTATGAACAAATAGATTTCTTAGTCTTTGCTCTTATACGATTCTTTATGCATACATGAATAGAAAGAATAAACAATTAATGTAAACAGTTATTTCAGAAATCATTGTATCCTAATGAACTGAGTTTCTCCGCTTAGTACAAGAGGATATTATCAAAGAATATTTATGAGAATCCAAAGACTTGCTGAAATATGAAAAAGCAGAAACTATACTAAACAAATGTATCTTTTCTTTTATGTACACTGAGAGCATATGCACCAAAGACAAATTCCTTGTGTGTCCCATCACACTTGGCCAATAAAGAATTCTATTCTATTCTATTCTATTCTATTCTATTCTATTCTATTCTATTCTATTCTATTCTATTCTATTCTAATCTAATCTAATCTAATCTAATCTAATCTAATCTAATCTAAACAAAATCCATCAACTATGTCCTTTAATAATGCAGAGAGTGAATTGTGATGGATCAGGTATAGCAGTGATGGCGAACCTTTTTTCCCTCGGGTGCCGAAAGCGCGTGCGCGCACTGTCACACACGTGTGAGTGCCCACACCCATAATTCAATGCCTGGGGAGGGCGAAAACGGCCTCTCCTTCCCCCACAGAAGTCCTCTGGAGGCCGGAAATGGCCATTTCCCGACTTCTGGTGGGCCTGGTAGGCCTGTTTTTCGCCCTCCCCAGGCTCCAGAGGCTTCCCTGGAGCCTGGGGAGGGTGAAAACACCCCCCCAGAGGCCCTCTGGAAACCTAAAATGCCCTCACGGAGCCTCTACACGAGCCAAAAATCAGCTGGCCGGCACGCACATGCATGCTGGAGTTGAGCTAGGGCAATGGCTCGCGTGCCAGCAGATATGGCTCCGCGTGCCACCTGTGGCACGCGTGCCATAGGTTCGCCATCACTGAGGTATAGAGATAATTTGTTACTTACAATCATAGCAGACTCTATAAGTTTATCAAACCAGTGGAGAAAGATAAAAGTTAAATGTTAAATTAAAAGACATTTGCACAGGTTCAAGGTAAACAGTAACATTTTATGTAGAGCAACTGCATTGTCTTGTATGAAGTGACCCCAAAGAAAAAATTATCTCAGCTAGAAAAAAACTGGTATTTAGTGACAATCAGAAGAAAAACAGTTTTCAGTATCATTCATTTGGAGTATAAGGCATGTTTGGTATGGCAATCTGCACACCAATTTGGTTTAAAGAGTCCTCCATAATCCATAATCATTTCCATGATCACTGTATGTAATTATTTCTTTCACCAAAGTATGTGTAGAAAGTTCAAACTTACTTTCAATACTCAAGCAAGAATTATTTCTATATACTGCAAATGAAATTGGCTTAATGTTCCTAAAAGTGGATTGGGCACTTTATAGTTTATAGGCATATTGTAAAGAGATGGGCAGGGTTGGCTCTATGTTTGATGTAATTCATAATATAATGTATTCTGGCTGGCTCCATCGTATGACAAGATATCTGAGATCTGGAGGACTTACATGATGGTTAAAAAAGACTCCTAATGTATTTGTCAGCAAGAACACAGATAAAGCAGTCTTGAGAGCGAGAATGCATTTTTCTATCTGGCAATTTGGTGTGCCACAGCATGACTGAGGTTCTTTTAGAGTTATGCTAGTGTATTTAAGGATGACAATTGCTTCACAGAGACAGTAGAGCCTCTTTTGTTTCTTTGATTACATATAAGCCGATTTAGAGGAACAGTGAAAAAAATCCCACTATTTATAGCATTGTCCAAACTTTCTTAGTCTAACTTTGTCTAACTCTGTCCCAGGGCTATTTTCTGGCAATCACCAGCTCTGTTGCTTAGCTACCAATTCCCCCCTTTCTCTTCCTCCACCCCTCTCATGTTTCACTATGAAAGAGAGATAGGGAAGGAATTGACTGAGTCCCTTTGAGCTGTGCTTAAAGCTTTCGTCCTCCTTTTTCAGACCTTGTATAGTACTATACTTCTTCATAGATTTTGTGCAATGCATCTAACTGGGTCTTCTGTCTAGTCCTTCCTGGTCTGGAATTTGCAGATGTCTCAATACACAATACAGAATAGAGCTAGAAGGAACCTTGGAGGTCTTCGTGCAACCTCTTGTTCAAAAGGAGACCACTCCTTGTCCAGTCTCTTCTTAAAAGCCTCCAGTGATGAAGTACCCACAACATCTCAAGGCAAGATGTTCCATTGATTAATTGTTCTGTTAGGAAGTTTCTGCTTAATTCTAGGTTGCTTCTTTCCTTGATTTTGTTTCTCTTGACTGATCTTGATCATGTTTGACTGATCAAGCAACTGATCAAAAACAATTGATCTGATTGATCAAGCAATTGATTAAACAAAAAATAAGATTGATTGATCTTGTTCCTTCTGTCCCCGCCTGCCTTAATTTTGGGGTGATGCATATCTCTATCTGGATTTTTACTTCTCTTCTGGAGAAAAGGCTCCAGCTGACATCTCTATCCTCTTCTCCCTCTGGAATGAGAAAGTGGAAACTACACATGTCATGCTATCTCTCTCCATCCACCAACTTCCTGAACAGTTTTTCCAAAGGCGTTTTCTGCCTTGATGCTTCAAAGTGTACAGACCCAAATGTAGCAATGTTTCTATATTTTCTCTCTTCTTCATTCCCTTTTACAACTCAAATTGGAACATGAGCCCCAACAACTGTGGTAGTGCCCGCCTCCTCTGGGCTTTAAATCCCAAGATTTCGGCTGTATGCCAATTAAAATGTTGTCCCATTCTCCCACAATAGTCCTGGCTGGCATTCAGGGCTGTTCATCTGCCCTCATAAGAGCACAGCTGCATTCCAAGGTCATATTTGAGCTTCTCCTCCCCACTTTTTCTTTCCTTCTGCTGAACCACAACAGCATAACAGCAGCAGCCTGGCCACAAACCCCTATGCCGAAGGATGCATATTATCCATACATAAACATAATGGTTCTACACCTTTGAGTCAAGGTGCTTGGAGATGCTTCCATGTTTTCAGACTTTAATTAGTACTAATGGAAATCTGGATGCTGAAAACACTGTCATCTGGTATTTCAGGAATTTCCTTCATAATTTTTTATGTTACAACAACTTCCAAAAAGTAAAGGCAGGATATAATTTTAAGAAGTTGCTTCACAGATCGTGAGGTTTGCTAATATGCAAAGCCAGTAAATTTGCTTTGGAAGGTGCATATGCTGATAAATCTTTCCAGTAATACTTTCTGTCGATTGATATCACAAGATATATTTTATTTAAAATTAGGATTGTCTGAAGCTCAGTAGATCTAATTATTTGTAATTACCTAGTTGTTGTCAGTATGTGGCCCTTTTATGACAGCAGTAGCTGTAGCAGGTCAGGTTCATCTGTATATCTTTTCAAACATAGGATTAATGTACTATTGATAAAACCATTACTAGAACCAAATTAAAGTCTGAGCTGATGTATTGGTCCATAGGGTGCTGTCAGACATGAAAGGAGTAATTAGTATTCATTACTTCATACTGTGCAACATTCCAATTATTAATGAACTTCAAACTGTTGATCTGCATCAAATCTATCATAAGCATCTTTCTTTATTACAAGGGGATTGGAGAAGTGTGAGTGTGAGTAGAAGAAATACTAACAAAATTACTGAAATAAACAAAAAGTACAACCTGCTTAAAATGCTGTAAATATGGTTTGCATGTTTTTGCTCTCTGTAGCCTCAGAACTAGTCCATGACTAGTTCATCAGTTGTTGAATTCAACAACTGACGAACTAGTCATGGACTAGATTGAAAAGAACAGATGGAAAGAGCTTTAGTATAGAACAATTGAAGGCTGTTTGGTTCCACAGACAGAATAAGCGTAAGTCTGTTACAGCAAAACAGCACTTAAGAGATATTTGTGTTTATTGTGATACTTGCTTTAGATTAATGAAATGCAGTCTTTTTGTGCCAGCTTGCAAAGGACAATCCACACACATACAGATACTATTTTTATTTGAAACATTAATCATTTATTGTCAACTAGGGCTGTGGTAAATAATTATTATCTTATCTACACTTAAGCTTTGCATGAAATGACAATACATTATATTTTTTGTACTTCATGGGCTTGGATTGCACTGTAAATAGAATTATATTTACTTTGTATATGTTTGAGCTTTTCATACAAATTCTCATTTCTAACAACTATTTCTAACAATTAATACCTTTTTGGTATGACAATTTATCACTTTCTATATCTGTATAAAATGTAGGAGTGTATCTGTCCATCACATCCAGACTGAGAGTATATCACATAAACATTAAAGAATTGATCCTACTTCAGAAAAGCAAATATATTTGCTAGTTTTAATGTCACCCAATCTTTGAATGTGCAACTTAATGGACATGCATATGCTTTGCATGCATACTGTATTTTTCGGAGTATAAGATGCACCCAAGCATAAGACGCACCTTAGTTTTGGGGGAGGAAAACCAGGGGAAAAGGCCTCTGCCTCCAAGCAATTTGCCAAACAGCAAACAGCAAACAGCACAGATGATATACACGGTTTGCTGTGTATTTCTGTGCATGTGTGCCTGACCCATAGAAATAGCAAAGAATTGGAGAAATGTACATTATGCCAGAAAGTTTTCTTAAATGTAGTCACACTAACTCTTCCCAATTATTAAAATAGATCTATTCCAAGGTAACTAAACTCTAATACTAAACAGGACACTGTTACATTTCAGACTATACTTGTACAGAGCTGTTAAAATTAATTAAAATTTCTGGAAGTATACATTATTCTCTATTATTTAAAAGAAGATACAATAGCACTGGGCCTCTTCAGAGCAAGCATTTATTTTAAAAAGCTTCTTTATTTTGTTGCCTAGATTTACAGGGATCTCCAACCTTGGCAACTTTAAGACTTGTGGACCAACTCCCAGAATTCCACAGCCAGCAAATCTAACAAAGCTGGCTGTTGAATTATGGGAGTTGAAGTCCACAAGTCTTAAAGTTGCCAAGGTTGGAGACCCCTGGCTCTAGAACAATAATAAAGCAGTCTTTAAAAAATAAGTCTAATAATTTGAACATTCTACAGACATTTATAGTTATTCACTTACCCTAAAGTGACCAGATATATATTTTTTAAGCGGGACGGGGGGGGGCGCTTGGGCGCCGCCATTTGTTTTGCCCTCTGCGCATGCGCAGAACGCTGTGCATGCACAGAGGGCAAAACAGCAAATGTCGGCGTCCAGGTGAGGGGGGGAGGGGGGGGGAAGCGGGAGGGCGCTTGGATGCCTGCAGCTCGCGACAGGTAAGCTGCCGGCTGTCTCCTTTCCCCGTCTCCCACCTCCCGTTCATTGCTTGCCAGCCCGGCCAAAGAGAAGGCGGGAGGCGAGGAAAGGCCTCCCGAAAGGGAGGCGGGCTCCCGAAGCCTCCCCTCCTTTCGGGAGGCCTTTCCTCGCCTTCCGCCTTCCCTTCGGCCGGGCTGGCAAGCAACGAACGGGAGGCGGGAGACGGGGAAAGGAGGCAGCCGGCAGCTTACCTGCTCCAAGCATCCAAGCACCGCGGTCTCCCGGTCACCCGCCCGGCCCCAGGGCAACGGCAGCAGCGAGGCGACGGGGGAAGAAAGGGGAGGGGGACGAGGAAGGGCTGTTTGCGCCGCTCGTAAACTCAAAGCGGCAACGGCTCCTCGTCCCTCACCCCTCCCAACCGCAGCGGCGCCTCCGAGGGCAGGGCTAGGGATGAGGCGGGGGAAGGAGAGGAGGAGCAGCCTCCCTTCCCCCTCCCCCCAGCTTCCAGCCGCCGCCGGAGGAGTCAACAACGCGGGACGCCCGCCCGCCGCCAACGCCGCCCACGGCCGGCCCGAGCTGAGAGGCCTGCTGCCTTTCAGGCCGATTTTTTGAAAGAATGCCCTAGTCGGGCAAACTTTGAAAAAATTGGGACTTTTTAGAAGGCGGGCGGGACGCGGGACAAATGGTGAAAAAGCGGGTGTGTCCCGCCAAAATTGGGACGTCTGGTCACCTTAACTTACCCCCTTCCATCCAGTTCAGCAAAAAATAAAAATCTGCATGTCTCTCCCAGCTATTTGCCTCTTTGCAGTTAGTTTCACTTTCATTTTCCCACGTGGCAAATCTAATCAGCTGTAGGTTGGCAAGCTGCTAGTGACTTGCTTGGCTTTACAGGCTCTTCCCTCTTTGCTGCAAACAGGTAAATTGCTGGAAGACAGAGGCCAAAGGGTGGGGGTGGCTGGCTGGGTGGGGCTACATTCGGTGTATAAGGCACACCCAAGTTTTCACCCTCTTTTGGGGGGTAAAAAGGTGCATCTTATACTCCGAAAAATGGGGTATATATTATTTTGTTGGAAACTGCAAGTTTTACTTTTATTTTCTTTGAATAGGTTTATTTTCCAAACTGAAGAGTCAGAGATGAATGAGTACAATAAAAATCCTGCTCATTTATTAAATTTACAAAGTTTACATCACTACTCATGAGTCTTAATGATCTCAGGGAGATATATTGAAGAAAGTTTTGAGCTCCTTGTAATAAGTAATAAATTGCTTAATTAAATAATATCATAATACACATCTTTAAAAGTTATACCAACTACTGTCTGACAAAGTATACAAAACAGTTTCCATTAAGCCATCAAGGTACAGTCAATACATTTAGAAAACTCTAATTTAACATTAGCCATAAGCATAATTCATTTAATAAACACGTCCTAAGATGATGCAATATGGTAGTAGTCAGTAGTGGGTTCCTACCGGTGCGGTCCACTCTACCGCACCGGTAGCAGCCCGCTGGTGACGTCACAGGCCCGGTGCAGTCGGTTGCCGGTGCCTGGGCGCCGCCATGTTTTTTGTTTTGAATATTTTTTGAATTTTTCGGGGGTTTTTCTTCTGCGCATGCGCAGAAGCCGAATTTCCGGCACTGCGCATGTGCCTACATCTTGTTTCCGCCCACTCACTCACTCCTCACCGCCTAAGCTGCCTTCCCAGTTCCCACGTGGTGCCTGCCCTGCGCCGCAACTGAGCTGCCTTCTCCTGCCTACAGGTAAGTCGCGGTCGTGCTAGGGCCCCCCCACCCCATCCCTGGAACTTGCTGGAGCCCACCCCCACCCCCCGCCTCTCCTTGCCGCTCCGCCTTGAGTAGGGGCCAAGACTCCGGTAGAAGGTTTTATTTCTCTCCCTTCTGGCTGGCTAGCTTCTCTCCGCCGTCCAGCTAAGGACTCCCGACCTGCCATCCCATGTGAGCGGTTCCACGCCCTCCGCAAAACTCCCCCGTGGGATTTCGCACCGGCGGGCAAACTCTAAGTCATGGGGGGGCAGACGGCATGGACGCGCCCTTCGAAGATGGAAGCTGGGACTGTTTTCTGCTGCCAGCCAGCGGCCAGTTTATAAAGCACCGCAACCGCCCCTTTCCGATCCATCTATGCCCCGACCTGAAATTTAGGCAGCTTTTCGGCCTGAGAAGAGGGCAAAAAGCGTTGCGACTGGCCCGGGCGCCGCCTCTCTTGGCAGCGGCAGCAGCAGGAGGAGGAGCCGGCAAGCCAGGTCGCTTTGCATGAGGAGGAGGACGCTGGCTTTGGAAGGGGTCCCTTCAGGGGTGAAATCCTTCCGGTTCGCCCGGGCCAGTCCTTCGGCGTATAGCCGATGGAACTGGCGGCGGTCGTGGCGCGGAGCTTCTCCCGCCCGCTTTCCCGGCCCGGCTGAACACCGCCATTCCGGTTATTTTTCCCTCTGTACATGCACGCGCATGCACAGAGAGAAAAATAACCCGAATGATTGTGGTCAGCCGGGCCGGGAAAGCAGGCGGGAGAAGCTCCGCGACCGCCGCCAGTTCCATCGGCTATACGCCGAAGGACTGGCCCGGGCGAACCGGGAGGATTTCACCCCTGGGTCCCTTCCACGCTGGTGCTCGGGGGGCGCAGGTTCCCTGGCGGCTTTGCGCTTCCAAAAGCAGCAGCCGCAGTGTCTTTAAATCACCCAGGGCGCTCAGTGCCGCCCCCGCCCCCGCCCCAGAGCAGTAGCGGGCAGTCCTTGATTTAAAGAGGCCAGGAATGAGGGGGAATGGCTCATCTGGAGCAGCTCTCTCGTACCTGGGGGCAGCAGGGACAAGCCACTGCCTCAGCTGCAGGGGAGCAGCTCCAGATGAGCCATTCTCCCCCTCACCCTGCCCGAACATACAGCTGCCTCTCGCCCGCCCTGCTCCCTCGCACCCGGGGGCAGCAGGGATAAACAGCAGGGGAGCAGCTCCACACGAAGCCGTATTCTTCCAAAGACGCTGTAGGTGCTGGGGCGAAGGGCTGGGGGTGGAGAGGAAGCCAGAGACGCTCGCTTATCTTACCGCCGCTTGTGCTTTTCTGGCATGGGAGGTGTGGGGGGGGATGGGACTGGGGATATGGAACTACCCCGGCGGCAGGGAAGGCAAGGAAAGGATTATTTAGGAAAGGGGGAAGGGAAGGGAGGCCCCAACTCTGGAGCTTTCCTGCCCCAGCAGTCCAGAGCGAACGAGCGATCCAGCAGGAGCTCCCCCTGTGCCGCTGGGGCTCCCGTGGCTGCCGCAGCTGCTGGCCCACCTGGCCGGGGTGGTGCTGGCTGCAGGCGAGGGGCTTGGAAGGCGGGGGGAATGCCTGCAGGCGAAGAGGGGTCCCCGGGCGCCTCTGGGCTCCACTTGCCTTGCGGGGAGAGTGCGCAGTTCCCATCATCACCCGATCTGCCTTCCCTGAATTGGAGTCCAGCTCAGCCTTGCGATTCTCTCCCCCTCTCCTGGATAAACCTGGGGGGGGGCTCCTCTCCCCTTCTTGCTTTGTTTGGAGCAGGGGTCTCCAACTTTGGCAGCTTTAAGACTTTGCTTTAAGCAAAGCTGGCTGAGGAATTCTGGGAGTTGAAGTCCACAAGTCTTAAAGTGGCCAAGGTTGGAGACCCCTGGTTTGGAGGGAAGATCCTGCAAATATTGGCTGTCAAAATTACCTAATGATTGGGGGAAGGAAAAAGGAAGGAGTTGAAAAGAAAAGGAAGGTGGGAGAAAGGGAAAGAAGGAAAAAGAAAGATGAAGGAGGGAGGGAGCAGATGAAAAGAAGGAAGGTGGGAGAAAGGAAAAGAAGGAAAAAGAGGAAGGAAGGAAGGAGATGAAAAGAAAAGGAAGGTGGGAGAAAGGAAAATAAGGAAAAAGGAAGGAGGTGAAAAGAAAAGGAGGTGGGAGAAAGGGAAAGAAGGAAAAAGAAAGATGAAGGAAGGAAGGAGGGAGGGAGCAGATGAAAAGAAGGAAGGTGAGAGAAAGGAAAAGAAGGAAAAAGAGGAAGGAAGGAAGGAGATGACAAGAAAAGGAAGGTGGGAGAAAGGAAAAGAAGGAAAAAGGAAGGAGGTGAAAAGAAAAGGAAGGTGGGAGAAAGGGAAAGAAGGAAAAAGAGGAAGGAAGGAAGGAGATGAAAAGAAAAGGAAGGTGGGAGAAAGGAAAAGAAGGAAAAAGGAAGGAAGGAAAGGAAGGAAGGCTGGCAATGGGGGTGCAATTGTTTCTTTTAGGGAGCACAACTGGCTGGAAGTTGTAGTAAGATATCAGTTTAATGGACTAATGGGGAGAAGACTTGTCTGTTAAAACAAAATGTCTGTTAAATTCAAATGGTAAGTGGGATTTTTCTTAAGTTAATTTTTCATTTTTAGCCAATGGTATAAGGGATTTTTATGCAGAAGCATAAATTCCATAGGCAGATTTTGTCTGCTGCATCTGAAGTCACTAAACTAAGGGTCTGTTAAACCAATACTCTAGAGGCATACTTGTTATTGTTATAGCTTTATTTTTTTGTAAATAATGCATCTTGCAAAAAGAAGCATATAATTCCTATTCCTATATCTTTGGTCTCAAAGATCCCCATCCAACATACAAGTGAAACAATACTTCCTGGACATCGGAACAAGAGATCTGCAGGGCAGAGAAATACTAACTTGTTTTCTGATACTTCATTATGATCTCTGCTCTCACTGCAAAAAGCAGCACATTTGCTAGCAGGAAGGTTCTCTAAAATCCTGTCATATCCATACCATCCGTAGAGAATGGGAGGGTGATACCTCCTCTCCAAGAATCTATCAACATTGTGTAGCATAAGTTACACTTTTCCACAGAGATAAACATTTGATGAAAATCTGGATTTTTAAATAAAAGAATTCCAGGAAATGGTACAGAAAATGCAACAAAAATATCCAGATCCTTCATAAATCAATGTGTAGCAAAACTTTGAAAGAAATTTCCTTGATTTTTAAAAAGTTAAAGTGGACTCTGGGTGCGTTTTTCCAAATGCAGTAGGTAAGGTTGAATGTGTATAGTTTTAGAAGAGGCGTGTGTGTGTGTGTGTGTGTGTGTGTGTGTGTGTGTGTGTGTGTGTACATACACATACAGTATATATAGTAGATAATGTATATTTTTGTGTGCCTGTGTGTAATATGTATGTACACATTACATAGGATTAAATAGTATATTTTGGATGTTCAGTAGTAGTAAATAGATAGGGAAATTGTATCTCATTGAGGCCTTTGAGGCGAGGAGAGGCCAGGCACCCTAACCCTAACCCTTGACGTGAGTGACGTCAAGTTGGCCATGCCCACCCAGTCACATGACCCCCCAGTCACATGATCACCAAGCAACCCCCACCCAGTCACATGACTGCAAAGCCACTCCCACCCGGTCACATGGCCGGCAAGCCACTCCCACCCGGTCACATGGCCGGCAAGCCACACCCACAAAATAAGCCACGCCCACAGAGTGGTAGTAAAAATTTTGAGAACCCTCCACTGGTAGTAGTGCACTATAATTTATTATTTGAAATAGATAACAGCAATAGTACTAGATGATGGTGTGGGTGATATCTCAATGACACTGAATATACCTTATGGGCAAAGAACTCCATGTTTCAGCATCTTAAGATGCTGGAAGAATTCATGATTCTTGGCAAGGTTAACTGGTTCTTAAAGGCCTGATGCTTCTTAAAAAGCAGTAAAATATATTGCTTTGATTAGTGGCTAATCATAAGAATGTATATTTGGTAAGGCTATGAAAATGTGGAGTAGATCAAATAAAGCAGTAAAAAGTAGTAAAAATACCAATCATATCTCTATTTCATTTTAATTTAATATAAATACTTTTAACTTTCAGAAAAATGATACTGAAAATGTGGACCTTTTGCAATATGTTAAAGATCAGGAATTAATTCACTTTATACAAAAAGCAATAAGCGCTTTTGTGCGTGCATGCATGTTTTTCAGTTCTTTTTTCTTGGTCAGTGAGAAAAATCCAGTCTGTCTTTGAACAAGTACAATGAAGTTTGGTTGAATGTCTGAGGTGAACACATGAAGGACAGCTAATAGGTAATCATTAGAGAGAGAGAGAGAGAGGATCTGAAGCTGGTTTTGTTGATCTTCACCACTGAGAATGTTTGTTCACATATGTAAGTAGATCCAAAGAGAAGTAACATCTTCTGAGCATGCTTCATGTGTGGAAAGTTCTCCTCTTTAGAGGAGAGTAAAAATCCAGCAGTGATACTGACTTAAAGTGTGGCCTAGAGGTGGAGCTCTTGCCTCACAATCAGGAGGTTGTGAGTTCAATCCTAGGTAGAGGTAGATGTAGGGTCTCCTGCTTGGGCAGGGGGATGGACTAGATGACCTGTAAGGTCCCTTCCAACTCTGTTAATCTGTAATACTCTGCCAATAGTGTATCATCTGCAAGTGAATGAGTTCTAGCTGAATATCAATCGGTGTATTATCCACACTGCAGGTAAAGGGAGAACAAAAATCATGTGCATTTCATTCTCAACTGTTTTGAAGTCTTGAAATCACCTTGAAAACTCACCATGCAATGCACCTAACATGGATAAGTACCTGCAGAACTGATCCACTGATGGTATGGCTTCCTTTAGTGTTGGTAAATGGATGAGAACGCTGTTCTCCATTTGGTTTGAAAGAAACTACAACCTTCTGATGAAAGCCATCACCAAGCTGTACTTTTCATGTACAAAAAGATCCTTGCATTGCAGTTTGGTATTTAGTTCATTCTTTAGTGCAGTCACATCAACAGCAAATCCAAAATCTGCCATCCAGTCTCCATCTAAGAGCTCTGGGATATCATTCCCTTTCTTCTCAGAGAACGTTTGAATCTCTACTCTCACATCCCGTAATCTTTTAAGCATTTTGCCCAGGCTGAACCAGTCTCATGCTCCTCCAGAAGTGCAACAAACTGTCTGTGATTCTGTGTTCTTGCCCCGATAAAGTTAACTATTTTAGTTACAACATTAATAACACAGTTAATTTTTAGCACTGACTTATACAACATCTCTTGATATACAGTACAATGCAAAAACACCAATTTCTGTTCAGGGTTCATTTCAGTCATTTTATTCTACATCTGCTTCAAAACTCTGACATTTTTCCTGATCAGATTGGGACCATCATCTGTAGTAAATGCTGCCAGCTTGTCCTATTTCAGTCCCAGCTTGTCCAAGTATGCATTTATGTCTATGAACAAATCACTTCCTGTTATCATCCCTTTCATTGATGACATTTAAGATTCCTCCATAATCTTAAAGTCCTTCATTATCCCACGTACAAAGATGAGTAACTGCTGTGTCACAGACATTGCAACTCTCATCCAAAGCCAAGGAGAAAAAGAAAAAAATTATCTGTTTGTTTTGCAGCTGAAGTTCCAGATTTCCTGTCATGTCCTCAATCTTTCTCGTTATGGTTTGTCTCAAATGCCGCTTTTTTCTCGGCATATTAGCACTGCAGAGTCCACCAAACTCTCTTTGATAAATTCTCCATCAAAAAATGGCTTATTGTTTTTTTCAATTTTGCGAGATATCATATAACTTGTTTTGACTGCTCCATCCCAGGAGCCGAGGTGGCGCAGTGGTTAAAAACAGCACTGCGACCTTCAGCTGATTGCTAGTTCAGCTGTTCAAATCTCACCAGGCTCAAGGTTGACTCAGCCTTCCATCCTTCCGAGGTCGGTAAAATGAGGACCCAGATTGTTGGGGGCAATATGGCTGACTCTGTAAATCGCTTAGAGAGGGCTGTAAAGCACTATGAAGCGGTATATAAGTCTAAGTGCTATTGCTATTGCTATGTGCGAAGCTTGGTAAAAAGTCCTTGTTGGTTTTGCAGCTTATCTAGATGCCCATGCTCACTCTGTACCATTTCTATGCATATTTAATCACATAGTGGCAATCCAAATACATGACAATCTATACTCCACAAACTAAGTACGTGACTTTACCTCTGACTTCAGTAAATAAAAACTTATTAAGTCCATGTCTTGAAATACTCTACATTCTATACCAATCTTTCTATTTTTAATGTGAGCTGACATTTTTGAGGGCTCAGCATCTCTTGTAAATATCTATTCTCCAACGCATTACTGTGAAGGTTCATAGGCACATGCACACATATGTAAATTGAAAAAAATTGCAGTCACCTTAAAAAAAAGCATACACTTGTATTGTATGTATATATGTATGTATTTATTTATTAGTGAGATTTATATACCGCCTCATAGTGCAAGCACTCTCTAAGCGGTTTACACCATTAAGCAATGTATATTTACATTTCCCCCAACAATCTGGGTCCTCATTTTACCTACCTCGGAAGGATGGAAGGCTGAGTCAACCTTGAGCCGGTGAGATTTAAACAGCTGAACTGCTGATCACAGTCAGCTAAAGTGGCCTGCAGTACTGCACTCTAACTGCTGCGCCACCTCGGCTCATTACGGTGTATGGTGTATGTATGGTGTACCCTTATTTATATTTGATTTCTAATTTCCAGTTGACCTCACACAGGTCAGAGACAGACGTATGGCCTGGGGCCATAAAATGTCCAGGTCTGTCTTATATATAACATCCTAATTTCTCACTTCTTTCATAGCACAATTGCCTCCTCTTCCTCGACTATTCCTAGATATTTTTCAATGTTTTCATTTAACCATATACTTTTTTAATATAAATATCTTATAATGACACCTTAACCTAGAATGAAAAACAAATGTAATGAGAAAAAAATAACACTGTTCTTAAAACACTACTGACAAAAGAAAGACAATCACAGTTACCACTTCTGTATTTTTCTGTTCTTCAAAAAGTACTTACTTTCCCCTTTTAATGGTGTTTCTTCCAAGCAAAGGATCAAGCACAGGGTCTATTTTCTCATCCAAGTTTTCAATCAGGACAACATCTCCACAAGCCAAAGTTCTTTCAATCGTTTTCAAAAATCTTAAATAAAATAACAAAAGGAATTTGTTCAAAACAATCTATGAAAAGCATAACTGAACACAATTATTTATTCTCTCCATATGACTTCTAAAAACAGCACTAGAAAAAAATTCAAGCATTGCTAATCTCCTTCTCACCAAATATCTTGAGTGATTCAGGATGAAATAAATTGAGCAATTTGTTACTCAATAATAGATAAATTTCCCACTCTATATGTCCATTATCAATGCAAGTGAAATTAATTGCACAATGCTTTCATTTCCCATGGTCTCACTTGTCAAGTTTGTTAGGAAGCCAAATTATCTGGCTTAATTTTTTTATATTTTGCTCCTCAAGCTGAATATAACATTGAAATCAGACCATACACCTTTATATAAAACATACCTGGGGCACTTTCAACAACTGCAAAGTTAAGTAAGAGAAAATTCTTATAGCAAATTTAGAAAATTCTTATTGGCTTGTTGAAAACAGATGTAGGAAGCCTCCCACCCCACAGAATAAAATATTCTGAGGAATATTAAAAGAGGCAGAATATAATATTTTCTCTAAAGGAGAAGAATCTCCTTTACAAAGGCAGAAAGCAGCCCCAGTCTTTCTGCTGTAGGAGAACAGCCTCAAGCAGAAGCCTGAAGAGGCTAGGCCCATGATGGCAAACCTATAGCACACGTACCGGAAGTGGCACATAAGCCATCTCTCCAGGCACGCCAGCCGTTGCCGGTTGCTCTTCCGGTTTCCAGCTGGTCTTCATGCAGGCGGGAGTGCTGGAAACCGGAAGAGCAGCTCCCAGGCGCGCATGCATGCCAGCCAGCTGGTCTTCGCACATGCAGAAACCGGAAGACCAGGTGACCAGTGCACATGCGCATGCCAGAAACCGGAAGCTCAGCTCTTCTGGTTTCCGGCACTCCCATGCGTGTGCACCGGGGAGCTGCTCTTCTGGTTTCTGGCATTCTCCTGTGTGTGCGTGTGCTCACGTTTCGGCACTCGGTACCAAAAAGGTTCACCAACACTGGGCTAGGCTTTATGAATGAATATTTTATATCCAGTAATAAACCCAGGCCACTCTATTCATAAGATTAGGTCAGATAAACAAAACACTTAGGATTTGCATTTCCCCTTTTGCCTGTAGAGCAGTTGTGACTCCTACCTAACCCCATAGGAATTGGCAACAGCCATTATAATATTAAATATATTCTTACACAAGAATAGACATCTCAATCACAAAGCCCCCCTTCCTCCAAATTGTATAAAAGCCCATCTATTCTCAACCCCAATTTGTCAGCCACCCCAGAAACATTCTGTTGTCACTGTTGTTTCTGGCTACCAAATAAACAGAGACCTCCTTTCCAACTGCACCCTGCCTCCAATTCATTTCTCCGGCATCTTTCTTCAGCTTGGAATAAGAACTGGACCATATTTTACTTCCAACTCAGAAAACAAAATAAAAAATTTCTTTTAAAATCATGCTCAAGTTAAATATCCTCTATAACAGTATAATATAACACACAACACATTGGAAAATAATTAAAATAGTGGCATATTTGTTAAATTCAGATTAATCTCTTCTGAAACACCCACCCAACGTGTACTTTATTTCACATGTACTAAATGACTTCGGGTGGCCAGGAAATATGTCATGCTGTTATACAATCTGTACTTACCCCTTCTCTCCTAGAGTCATGATTTTAAGATCAGTCCCATATTTATTCTTTATCCATTTAATTGCTTGTAACTGAGGATCTATGAGAAGTGGCCAGCGTTCACAGTTTGTTAGAATAGCAGCATTTTCTATTGACATCTTATCGCTGGGTAATCCTTCATTATTCCATGTTGCTATCATTGCATCATCAGTCAACATGGCAACCAGATCTAACTCTGTACTTGTTGGAATAGGAATCTTGAATAAAAAAAATATTTTTCTACAATGTCAAGCTTGTGCAATAAACCATAATCAAGGAAGCAAGAATAAAAAGATTTCAGTAAACAATTTTAATGTGAGAATTAGATACAAGACACAGAATTCTGCAATCTGCAATAGGAAGGTTCAGTCCTAATTTATGAGTAAGTTTATTAATATGGAATCTATTTCAAGTTTTAAAACTTTTTTTCCTGAACTTTCTGCACAGATTGAACTGCTGATCAATAACAAGCTCTTCCATCTGTTATTTTTCTTTAAAGATCTTGCTGTTTATTTCTCAAATTTTTCACAATCTGTTGCATAATGTTTACTAAAGCCACAAGAAAACATGAAATAAAACAGCTGGCAGTAATATATCCATGTATTATTTGTATATATTTTCATTAAAAACATGCCAGCAAGATATGAAAGTACAAAAATGGGAAAGACTTACTTTTTGCAATTTCAGGAAGGGAAGCCACATATGTTCTACTAGCTCTTGACGATAAAGTTTAGTAAAAGGACCAACATAAGAAACAAAAGCAGCTGTTAACAAAACATCACCACATGCAGTTATTTCTTGTTCTTCAAAGGATTTAATTGAGTGGCTCCAACGAATATTTTCAGACTGAAAGACAGCAATAGGAGGGGGTCACCTTCTATGTGGGAATATACAAATGAGGTGCATATCTCATCCATCCCCCCCCACCCCGCCCAAGAAAACATCCTGTAGCATCCTCAAATGAGGGGACTATTGGCTCCAATAAAGTGATAGTTGTTTCTTCTCCTGGGACAAGTTCCGGGTGAGGAATGCCAATCATTCTATCATTCTATGTTTTATGATTACTAGATACTTATGGTACTTTAAGGATGGGAAAGTCTGATTTCTGAACAATAGCGGACAGTAAGCAGGAATTTCAATGGTGATAAATGTTGACATTAGAGAGAAAAGGTCTTGCTATGAATAATCACATAGGTTAACAACAAAACATACAACAATAAAAGTTTATCTGAATTATATCTATCTGCTCAGATATTACTTCATTGCTTTGGTGATACTTGATATATTTTATAGAATAGTTAAACTATCCTAAAGTTACCAATCTGAGGTTGTGGTCCATATGATGGATCAGAAAGAAACAGGATCATAATCTTAATCAATTCTTCTCAGCCTACTTTACAGTGAATAGTACAACATGCATACCTTAAACTTCTTCAACAGGCATGCCTTAAGCTTCTTGGAGAAAAAAAAATGTAATAAAAAAGGAAAAGCATGATCACAATGTCTTAATTTTGTTTTTGCATTGTGAGACAGATAGGCTAAAAGTGATATTTTCAAGACCATCAATGATTGGGAATTTGAATGCAGAAATTGATAATAGTGTTCAATTGAATGATATAGCAACTATTTATTCAATGCTTTTCTGAAGAAATTACTAAAATTTAGCATCTAAGAAGAACTGTTGTGTATTAGGTATAAGCAAAAGTTAAAAAACAAATAGATTACTTTTTGAAATTTTATATTATTTAATTTTGAAGCATTCTTACTCTCTTCAGAATAAAAGAGTTTCTTCCTTAAATCATCAACTGAACCAAATCAAGCAACAAACTCATTAATTTGCAAGGAACTTTTGATTTATCCATCTCTCCCCTGGTTGTCATTGGCTGGTAATACATAAACAATAAAATGCCCCCCACCTCATTCCCAAACTAGCTTTGAAATTTGAAGATTTACTAAACATAGAATGATTGTCTATTAAAATCTTCAGTAATTTTATAGTTCTATTCCACTCTCATAAATCACAAGTGACATTGGCTAACAAGAGTTTAAGAGTTGGAACATGCAGTGTAATAAATTTCCAGACAGTTAAAAATCACTATAATTTTATTATAATGCATTATAGATTGCCTGTAATATCATCCTGGCCGGGGTGACCCATTTCTAATTTTGAACAGCTGTTCAGCTCGGGAGTTAGTTAATGATTAAATATAAATTGCCTGATTTATTAGGCTGAATGGTTGAGCTTCCAGGTCAATTCTATATAGACAAAATCATCAGTCTTGATGCTTGTTAGAAGTTAACTATCTCCTGTTTAAGTAAAAAAAAAAAATCTCCAAGGAAGGGAGTTGGTGCTCTCAATTAATTTCCTCTTTTCTTTGCTTACTGAACAGTACTCTACAGGAGAAAACAAATCCCATTATTGTGTAATAAATGTTTTTATCAGCTGAAATAAATAACTGAGGCTCAAAAAAAGTAGCCTGTAAAATGCTTTAAGACATTGCAGGACCTGATGACAGGAAGGAAACTAGCTTTTATTTGGCTAGAACCTTTCAAACACAGGCTACATGCTAATGATAAATTTTACTGTTTTGTCATTTAAATACATTATCAAGAGCAGTGGTTCTTAACCTGGGGTGCGTGCACCGCTGAGGGTGCAAGAGAGCATTTCCAGGGGTGTGAGAAAAATTTCATATTTTTTTTAAAAAATGAACAAGGTGACCGTGTTTTTATGTTATATAGTCATATAATAATATAATATTTATATGATATGATATGATATGATATGATATGATATGATATGATATGATATGATATGATATGATATTCCTATTCCTATTCCTATTCCTATTCCTATTCCTATTCCTATTCTATTCTATTCTATATATAAATATAATATAATATAATGTAATGTAATGTAATGTAATGTAATGTAATGTAATGTAATGTAATGTAATATAATATAATATAATATAATATAATATAATATAATATAATATAATATAATATAATATAATATAATATAATATAATATAATATAATAATGTTATATAGTAATATATATTGTAAATAAACACGGCATTTGTTTATGCAATAAATGTTTTTTCTTAAATAAAAAATATACACACATTTTTAAGGGGGTGCAAGAGCTTATTTTCAGATTCAAGGGGGTGCGGACCACTAAAAAGGTTAAGAACCATTGATCTAGAGCATGGGTAGGCAAAGTTGGCTCTTCTATGACTCATGGACTTCAACTCCCAGAATTCCTGAGCTAGCATGATTGGCTCAGAAAGTCTGGGAGTTGAAGTCCCCCAGTCATAGAAGAGCCAACTTTGCCTACCCCTGATCTAGAGGATATGATTTTTAATTAACAGGTCATCACAAATGTAGTGTTATTTTTAATTTAAGCCCACACTGACTTTTCTAGCTAAGTTTGTTTCAACTTCCTGCATGTTTTCCAATGTTAACTAATTTTGTACAAAAAACCAGAGAGCTTTTGTAAAGATAACTTTCTTACCATTGTAAACAAAAGCTATATATATATTACACACCCATCCTTCACCGGCATTGTATTATTGCATGCAGCATTACTATTCATTCTCTCTGAATCAATATATAATAAATGATAACCACTGACTGGAGTCCAGTGAAATACATGGACCAATTGTCATGCCCAACCACAAACCACTTTTCATGATGTCATTGTTAATACAGTATATATTATATACAAAAAAGAAACTTCATTTTTTGAATGGATTGGTGTTTATTTAATATACATTGTGTGTCTGTTGCCTAGAAATTGGGTATTAAACAATCATCTATTTGATATAGCATTGCTTTTCTACAGCAGAAGTAATTAAAACACTAAATATCATATCAATGCTTTTGTTAGACATCCATTCTGTTCTTAGTAGAAAATTAATAGCTTTTATGCAAATCCAAAGGTTAAGTATATTGTATGTGAATAGTTCTGAACTGAGGCTCGTTTAGCCTCAGTGTTTATTACCCGGAGACTGACTATGCTGTCAGAAAGTGTTCAGGTCTAAATACAGATCTGGTGAATAAGTAAGAGTTTAAATTCAGCCTACATTAAAAAAAAGTGATGCAAAGTCAACAGACTGACCTATATGCATTACATATTACATAGAACAGTGTGAATATATTTTGTTTCATCAGGACAGCATCTACTACCAATTAATTCAGGGGTGCCTATTGAGAAATAAATATAATTTTCCTTTCAAGTCCTGGATGTTTTTTCGTATCTTTTTAATGTAAGCAAGCAGAATGGAGATTGGAACTTCCAAGTATTATAGCTAATTAAAAAACTGTTTTGGTAAGCAAACAAACATAGTTAATTATAAATGAATTGAAAATTTGGAATCACCCACATATGCTTTACTGTGATGAATATCTAACCCCAAACTTTTGCATATTTATTTATTTTATTTATTTATTAAAATTTCTATGCCGCCCAACTCCCGGGGGACTCTGGGCGGCTCACAGCAGATATAGAAACACATAAAAAAAACAATTTTTAAAAGGAGCCATATTAAAATACTATCCATTAAAAAACTTTCATTCATACCCTGCCTGCCGGAAGAGCCAAGTTTTTATTGCTTTACGGAAGGCCAGCAGGGTGGGGATAATCCTGATCTCTGGAGGGAGTTGGTTCCAAAGGGAGGGGGCTCCCACAGAGAAGGCTCTCCCCCTCGGCCCCGCCAACCGGCATTGCTTGGTCGATGGGACCTGGAGGAGACCCACTCTGTGGGACCTAACCGGTCGTAGGGAGGTATGCGGCAGGATGCGGTCCCAAAGGTAACCTGGCCCTGAGCCATGTAGGGCTTTAAAGGTAACGACCAACACCTTGAATTGGATCCGGAGACTAATGGGCAGCCAATGCAGCTGGCGGAGAATTGGTGTTACGTGGGTGCATCTGGGTGCACCCACCACAGCTCGCGCAGCTGCATTTTGCACCAATTGCAGTCGCCGGACACTCTTCAAGGGTAGCCCCATGTAGAGCGCATTGCAGTAATCCAGCCGTGAGGTGATAAGGGCATGAGTGACTGTGAGAAGTGCCTCCTTCTCCAAGTAGGGTCGCAATTGGTGCACAAGACGTACTTGTGCAAAGGTCCCCCTAGCCACAGCTGAAAGATGTTGCTCTAATTTTAGCTGTGGATCTAGAAGGACACCCAAATTGCGAACCTGTTCTGAGGGAGCTAATTTCCCCCCCCCAAGAACCAAGGAGGGACAGTTGGTCAAGTCCTTAGGAGGCAATATCCACAGCCACTCAGTCTTGTCAGGGTTAAGTTTTAGCCGATTCTTCCCAATCCAGACCCTAACATCGGCCAGGCAGCGGCCCATTACGTCTACAGCTTCCCTGAATTGAGACGGGGTGGAGATGTACAACTGGGTATCATCAGCATATTGCTGATACCTCACCCCGTGTCGTCGGATGATCTCACCCAGTGGCTTCATGTAGATGTTAAACAGGATGGGCGAGAGGACCGAGCCCTGCGGCACCCCACATAGTAGGGGCCTAGGGCTCGACCTCTGCCCCCCTGTCAGCACCGACTGCGTCCTGTCAGAGTGGAAGGAGGAGAACCACTGCAAAACAGTGCCGCCCACCCCCACCTCTCCGAGACGACGCAGAAGGATACCATGGTCAATGGTATCGAAGGCTGCTGAGAGGTCAAGTAGCACCAGGATGGAGGAATAACCCCCATCCCGGGCTCGCCAGAGATCATCCATCAGGGTGACCAAAGCCGTTTCCGTACTGTAGCCGCGCCTGAAGCCTGATTGAAAGGGATCCAGAAAATCAGTGTCATCCAACAGTCGTAGGAGCTGGAGCGCCACCACTTTCTCAACAACCTTCCCCGCGAAGGGAAGGTTGGAGACTGGATGGAAGTTCTTTAAATCCGCCGGGTCCAGGGAAGGCTTCTTGAGGAGGGGTCTCACCACCGCAGCTTTTAAGGGTCGCGGGACGGACCCCTCTCTCAGAGAAGCATTGACCAACGCCTGGAGCCAGCTGCGTGAAACCTCCCTGGTGGCCGAAACCAGCCAGGAAGGACACGGGTCCAATAAACAAGTGGCTGAGCTCATCGCTCCTATGGCCTTGTCTACATCCTCAGGAGTCACCGGTTCAAACCTATCCCATATAACCGGACTAAGACCTGCCCCAGTCGTCTCGGCCTGTACTGCCCAATCGGAGTCCAGGTCTGTCCGAATCTGAATGACTTTATCCGCCAGAAACCGAGAAAATTCCTCAGCTCTACCCTGCAAGGGATCTCCGCCTTCCTCCTTAGCAAGAAGGGTGCGGGTCACCCTAAACAGGGCGGCTGGGCGGGAGTCAGCGGACGCAATAAGAGCGGAAAAATGCGAACATTTTGCCGCCCTTATCGCCACTAAGTAAGACTTAATGAAAGTTCTTAAAAGTGTCCGGTCAGACTCAGCTTTACTAGATCTCCATCGTCGCTCTAGGCGTCTCTTGTGGCGCTTCATCTCCCGGAGTTCCTCGGTAAACCAAGGAGCCTTCCTGGATCCACTTCCATGGAGAGGCTGCAAAGGCGCAATCCGATCCAGAGCCCCTGCTGTTGCCTGATTCCAGGCCGCAACCAGAGACTCGGATGAACTGTGTACCCGGGATTCAGGTATTTCCCCAAGTTCCCTCTGGAATCCGTCGGGTTCCATTAGGCGCCTGGGGTGGAACCACTTAATCGGTCCCGCCTCCTTGCGGTGGAGGAGTGGTGCCATGAAATCCAACCTCAGAAGGAAATGATCTGACCACGACAAGGGTACTGTGACTAAACCCCTCAGCCTCAGATCATCTCTCCACTGTCCCGAGAGAAACACAAGGTCAAGCGTGTGACCACCCTCATGAGTCGGACCCTGAACTACTTGGGTCAGGTCCATGGTTGTCATGGAAGCCATGAACTCCTGGACTGCCCCTGAGGCTTCGCCGGGCGATGGCAGATTAAAATCCCCCAGCACCATCAACCTGGGGAACTCAATCGCCAGCCCTGCAACCGCCTTGAGCAGAACAGGCAGGGCCTTTGCCACGCAGCTAGGAGGCAGGTACGTTAGCAAAAGACCCACCTGAACCCCTAGGTCCAACTTCAGAAGGAGAGTCTCACACCCAACAATCTCCGGGGCAGGGCTCCTTCGAGGACACAGATTCTGGCAAGCTATAATAGCCACTCCTCCACCCCTTCCCTGGGGTCGCGGCTGATGCTGAACCGAGAACCCGTCTGGGCATATCTCCGAAAGGGGCACCCCCCCTCCTGGCCCAGCCAGGTCTCGGTAATGCATGCCAGGTCAGCCCCCTCTTCTAGGATTAAATCCCGGATAAGGGGGGCCTTGTTGGTAATCGACCTGGCGTTTACCAGCAGCAGCTTGAGCCCAGGGCATAGCAAAACAGTTATTGTAAATATGACTAAGTATCTTCTGACATAGAAAAGGCTTCTGATCTTCTATAGAGAGATATGCATGTGAAATGGGAAATATTCTCCACATATAATTAATGCCATGGAATTGATTTGCTCTTCTGTATTTCAGGCTGCACTGATTGCTGTTATTGACTGTAGAGTAAAAGTAGTCAAACATTGGGTAAGACTTGGTTCTAAAGAACATTGTTTAGTCTTGCACAACAGAATATCCCAGCATTGGTAGCAGATTACTTTGCAAATGGCCACTCCAAAATAATTACAGCTGATGACTGCTAGGTTTCCAAACCACTGGCATTAAAAGTAATGAAGCTGATTAGATTAATAGATTAGCATTGAATAAGGTTTTCTCCTGCAGATGCATCAGAAGTTTGAAGGTTGGTTTAGACACATGTTTTTAGGTGACTGTGTGGAGAATAATGTTATCTCTTAGGCAAATAAAGCACATAAAATGACAACCTGTGGATGTTATCACTAACCCATTTCAAAATGCTTAGAAATTCATAGGAAATTGTCAATAGGAACACCACTATACCTTTAGAACAGGGATGTCAAACTTGCGGTCTGCGGGCTGGATGTGTCACGTGCTGGCCACTCCCACCTTCAGTTTAGCGAAGGGGAAAAAAGTTGTGATGTGTCACGTGATGACATGTCATCACAAGTTTGACACCCCTGCTCTAGAAGCTAAACAGATAAGCATGATTAAGCAAAGTGGATCCCAATACATATACACATATACACCAGAGAATGAATGAAACATTGACTTGCCTGAAGTCCTTTAACAAGCCTGTTGGCTAGCTCTATAGTCTTATTGGTTTGGCTAACTTCTTCTTGGCATCTGACTTTTTCTGCTGTCGCTTTTTCAAATGATGATGTGAGCTTGCATAGATTGTGGTCCAGTTCCTTTAAAATTGGGAATGGGTTAATTGTGGTTTATTTCATATTTTCATATATGATAACTTGTAGGTTCACCAGTACTGCACATCACAACTGCCATCAAATATCTGAAGTTTGTTATTGGTTCCTTGTTTCTTCTCCTTGCTCACTTTCTGGCCTATCACCATAATCTCATTCTTTCATTCTTGAAATTCATAAAGTTCAACCAATGAGGGAAAATATTTGTGGATAATTTTATACAAATGGTGTTTACACAAAACATTAATTTTAAAAAATCATTCATGGAATTTGGAATGTAAGTTCACAGTTTTTCCATTGCTTCAAAGCAACTATATACCTTGGCTTAAAGTTCTTGAACATAAATGGCTGAAACATCAGCATTAACTTGATTATTAGAAATACAATAAAATAGCCTACTGCAGGCTTCAAGTAGAATGGAATAATTGACCATTCTCTATTGGCTTTATGGCACATTCAGCAAAGAAAATATATGTGGAAAATTAAGATCATTTCCTAGAAGAGATTAATCTAAGAGACAAAGTTGTGTTACAAAAATTTTGTATTACACTGAACTTTTCACTCACAAGATTTAAAAAAAACAATTTATCAAGGATTTTCAAGCCATTTATTTTAGACTCTAAATCTTTTGCAGAGAAAGAAAGAATCTGTGTATAAAATATACAGACTTTTTACTTGCCAAGAATATAAAATGATTGAAAAGTATATTTTTTTCAAACCATTCCATCTGAGCCAGGTATTAGTTGCATTTTGCTCTATTATAAGTAACATAGTTAGTTAGACAGCTTAGCCAATGTCAGGATCTCAAAAAGGTTCTGGAGAAAGACATTATTAAATAATAATTCAGAAAACAATTAGAGGAAAATAAGACAGTATTATAATACTGGGGAAAAGTTAAACTGCTATAAGGCCTTGCAAGCCAGATGCACAAATGTGACTGAAATTCTTCTGGGTAACGAAGTATCTGGTTCAGATTTGTTTATGGCATTGATTGTAATGATGAGCCACTTTGCATAGTAAAATTCCACCAGCTCCTCTGACAGCTTTTAACTGGAGAACAACAATGTTGAATATTAACTGTGATCCTATCATAGTTTAATGACCTATGAACTATGAACAAATCTTGAATGCAATGAATGGTAATTGAAGCATAATATTTTCTACTTTCTCTTCGTAATTCTTTTATATTCTTAGATTTTAATTCTTAATCTCTACACAATATTCTCTTCCTATTTTAAGTTCTATCTTAGTTCTTATCTGTTGTGATCCCAGCCCAAGTCCAGACACACCAACTATCCCTTGGCTATCTTTATTGCCGAGTTGATCTCTACTACCTACTATTTCAGTTAGATATGACTACTGCAGTGCTGGGATTGATTGGAGCATTGCTTCACATCATGCCCAATGCCACATCTTCTAGTACAGATAGTCCTCAGCTTACAACCGCAATTGAGCCCAAAATTTATATCAAGTGACAAATTTGCTAAGTGAGTTTTGCCCCTTTTCTCACTATATGTGTTAAATGAATCACTGCAGTTCTTAAATTAGTAACATGATTGTTAAGTGAATCTGGTTTCCCATTGACTTTGCTTGTCAGAAGGACACAAAAGGGATCACAGGACAATGCAACCATCATAAATGTGAGTTGTCAAGTTTTCAAATGTAAATCACGTGACCATGGGAATGCTGCAACAATCATGTGTGAAAAATGGTCATGTCACTTTTTTCAGTGCTATTGTAACTTCAAACGGTCACTAAATGAACTATTATAAGTCGAGAACTATCTGTTCTAGCTCTTGTTATATGAAGCTCTGGTTCTCCTGGCTTTGGCTTTGTGGTGATAGCCCTTTGGCACAGACTATTCTGGTTTGCCTCTCTTGGTCACTTGTTGTATCTGATCTTGGCTTGCACAAGCTTGATCCTTTCTTTAACCCACTCTCACTTGTCACTGTTTGGTTTGGTCACTCTGACGTGATCCTTTCTGATCAGTTCTGGTTGATTCTTGCTTACATGTCTTGATGTTGTAACAGAGGGTAATGGCTAGTACAGTGATGGCAAACCTTTTGGGCACTGAGTGCCCAAAGTGTACCCAAAATGCAAGGCACCCCCCTGGCATGTGAGCACCCCTGCATGCATATGCCCCCTATATGCGAGTGCGCCCCTACACATGCACCCCCCACATGTGCCCCACCCCCATGCATGCGCCCTGCAACCCCGCATATGTGCGGCAGAGACTCGAAGACCAACTGGCTGGTGGGAGGTGCGCGCGCATGCGCGGCGGAGCTGAGCTGGGGCAACGGGGCACGTGCCCACAGAGAGAGATCTGCGTGCCACCTCTGGCACACCTGCCATAGGTTCGCCACCACTGGGCTAGTACCATTAACATGCTTCCTATCTTCCTTTAAGTTGCCTTCAGATGTTATTACCCATCTCCTTCAGATATTTCAAGACCTGTCTCAGCACTGCTGCTTCTTTCTCCCAGTTTCTGAACTTGAACTTGAACACCCTTTCTCCCAATCTTATGTTTTCTCCTACTGTGTTTTTTCTCTCTAGCTGGGGTGGCTGCTGATGTAGTTGGCTTCCATTAATATGGCACTATCTGATTGTGGTAGCCTTAAACAAATCTTTACTCCTTCTTATGGCAGAATTCTCTTAACACCCTGAGGTGACCAAAAAAAAAAAATATTCAAGAAGTTACAATTTTATTGTTAATTTATGCTAGTGCATAAATGTTTATTTTTATAAGACAATAGGCTAAAAAATTATTCAAAGGGCCATTTGCTATTTATTTCAATTATATGAAAAGAAGTTATTAAAACTATATTCATGAGCATATTGAACATTATATTTTTTTAATAGATTTCACAGATTTAGTCTGTTTTACTCAATATGGTTACAGGATTAGAAATTAACTTTCCCTTATATTTCTTTATTTCTCCTTTTTTGTTTGGTAATATTAGTTTTACCCAATTTTATTGTAGTGAAATAGAATCATAAAAGTAGAGAAATTATGAATTTTAAGGGTATTATTTTAAGACTATTATAATAATTATTTATTTATTTATTTATTTATTTATTTATTTATTTATTTATTTATTTATTTATTTATTTATTTATTTATTTATTTATTTATTTATTTATTTATTTATTTTAGTGTTCTTATATGCCGCCCTACTCCCTGGGGACTCAGGGCAGCGTACAACATGTGAAGAACAACTAAACAATATAATAATTTAATAACAGTTTAAAAAATAATTTAAAAGAACATACAAAACCATACATATGTGGGGGAGACCTAAGATGTGAAGTGGTCTAAATAAATGGTTTAAATAAATATATCCAAGGCTAGAAAGTAAGATTTACTCCCGAATTATCAAATATATTTTTAATAGCAAAATCTTGTTCTTTATAAATCAGAACATGAATCATGTCAGAAGACAGTTGCAAGGGAAATTCTCCTCAGCTACTACTTAGGAAACATAGTTTATCTGCCTATTTTTAAGCAAATGTGTGTCTTTTGATTACATCAAGAGAAACCTTGTTTATATATTAAAAAGTAGAGATTTAAAATTGAAATATTTCCCATATTTTTAACAATGCAAAATCTTTTCATGTATAAACTTAGGAAAAGTATTTTAAAATGGTTACTATAATGTTCATTTTGTACTGACAAGGATTAAATTAGTCATTTTGAAGTGTATTTTAGTGGGCATTAAAAATGATGGGTTGTTAGCACAATATCTCGAAACTGATGAAGTATTATTGATTGTCAAGTAATAGCTGCAACATTTATTAATCATTACAGAAAATTACCAGCCAGAAAAAAAACCTTCTGCATGAAAAATTAGTACCACATTTTCCCTAAGGAAAGGACTGGGTTACAGGAAAACATTCCATTGGAAATCCATGAGATGGGGTTGACTATCAATATTATTTTTTTTAAAGAAATTCAAGATCTAGAATATATGCACAATGTAGACACACTGACAAAAAAACCCAGTGAGCAAAAGGATCAAAGCATGGATAAATGTGCTGTCCAAAGGCAAAATAACTGCATAGGGTTGTCAGTGTTTCTAACATAGTCATTTGTGAGGTTAAGAATATTAAGGTTGCTGTTAAGAAAAATCAAGCTTTTGATAGTGTGTGTCATACCATGGGCATTGGGCACTAATCAAATAGGTGGTAAGGAAGAAGGGGATCTTAGGAATCTAATCAAGGTTATATTAATACCTGGGGGTGCGATGATTCAGTGATTATTTGTTTGTTTGTTTGTTTGTTTATTTATTTTATTTATTATTTTATTTGTTTGTAAAATATGTACAACATAGTAGGTGTTTGTATAAACATAACATAAGCAAAGAAGTAGAGATAAATGAGGACAATAGGACAGTAAGACAGGGACGGTAGGCACAGTGGTGCGCTTATGCACACCCCTTACAGACCTCTTAAGAATGGGGTGAGGTCGACTGTAGACAGTCTAAGGTTAAAGTTTTGGGGGTTTGGGGAAGAAACCACAGAGTCAGGTAGTGCATTCCAGGCATTGATCAATCTGTTGCTGAAGTCGTATTTTCTGCAGTTGAGTTTGGAGTGGTTTACATTAAGTTTGTATCTATTGCGTGCTCGTGTATTGTTGCAGTTGAAGCTGAAGTAATCATTGATAGGAAGGACATTTTGGTATATGATTTTATGATTAAAGACGCTGAGCTTGTCAATTTTCCAGCTGACAGCCCAGGTTTGAGACCTGATGCTGGGGTGAACTCCCATTATTTGTCTCTGCCCACCTAGCTGTTCAAAAGCATGCAAATGCAAGTGGATAAATAAGTACCACTTTGGTGGGAAGGTAACAGCTTTCCATGAGGTTCGGTGTATAGCCATGCTGGCCACATGACCGTGGAAATGTCTTCAGACAATTCTGGCTTCCTCAGTTAAGAAACAGAAATGAGCACCACCCCCTAGAATTGGAAATGATTGGACAGGGGAAACCTTTACCTTTATATCAATACAGTTCAGAATAACTGAGAGTTTTAATTGTAGATAGGAACTAATCAAAATAGCTTGCATTTATTTTACAAAAGGGATGGATCATACATAGCTGGTCCATGGGAAAAGGCATAATGCCAAATTCAGGCACCTTTTGTCTTTGACATCACAATAACAATTGATATTCTAAAAATATAAGGCAATAAGATATTTTCTATTTTACAGATATGCCTTATCATTATTACAAGAAGAAATAAAAATATTGTGTTTGCTTAGGAATGGAATGATGCCAGGGCTGGAATTATACTTACAGCAAGTTTTTTTCTGATGGCTTCCAGCTTTTCAGTAGCTGCTGCAAGTTCAGCATTTGCTTGGGTCAATGCTCGACGTTTGGGCTCCACGTCACAATATACCTAGGAAAACAAGCAGTCCACAATACTTTTACAAAATGATTTATAAAACAGAAATACATTACTGTTTTAAGAAAAAGCAATATTTACATAGTTCATTAGACAATATTTGATATGGAATGGATTGCTTCTTTTCAAGATTTTCAAGATTTCTGGATGTCCTTCAGTCATAAGAAAGAACTCTCAGAAAAGATAAATCTTGATTATAGATATATATTCAGAAAAATAAATTCAGAAAATAACATGTAACAATAAGGTAGATAATCTAATACTTTCCAAGTAATTTTTCAATGTCACATTTGTATATGTGTGTATGGGGGGGGGGGGTTATTTGTGAAGTTTTAAAGCTGTTCTTTAAAGTTTTGCAATTCACTGGAAGATGATCAAGTTTTTTCTATGCATGATCTACATTTTAATTTGGAAGTATGTTATTTTCAGGCAAATAAGATATCTATGTTATAACAATAGTGACTAATAATAACAATAAATTCAGTATGCATCTTTAATAATGTGTATATAATATATTATTTTATCTTTGCTGGCAATAATTCTATTATAGCATATTTAAATATTATACTGTAAGCCCAGCTAAATCAAAAGGTATACCTCGTAAAATTTTACTATGTTGATAACCCAGGCACAAAGACCAGCCGCTGCAAATGATTTGTTACGAACGAGATTTGGACTGAATTCTGAGTCTTTCAAATAATGTTCCTTCAACACTTTCAAACAATTCTCTGGGATATGTTCTTTATCGTAGTTAATTAAGGCTTGCAAGAATTCATCAACCTGGAAGGTAGCAATTAAGGCACCTAACTTGTTATCATTAAACAACACTGCAACTTCACAAGCTGATTCCACAACTTAAAAAAAATAAAAATCCAAACAAATAATGAAGAGAGCCTAGAAAATAACAAAATAAATATATATGAGACATTGGGTTATATACTGTAGTATATTTGAAGCTTATCCATCTACAATCTAGAAGTACTTTCTAATTATGGAAGAAATTAACTGAGTTAAACCTTTTCCCAATACCAATACAAATCTTTTTTTGATTCATCTTTCTTTTGTGGAAAGATTTTTAGTTTTTTTTTTAAACAAAACAGAAATGGATATATATATATATATATATATATATATATATATATATATATATATATATATATATATATATATATATGTGTGTGTGTGTGTGTGTGTGTGTGTGTGTGTGTGTGTGTGTGTGTGTGTGTGTGTGTGTGTGTGTGTGTGTGTGTGTAACATTTTTGCTGATAAATGAAAATAAAGGGAGACTATTATAGATATCTATATATCTATATACAGATATAATCTCTATATATAATCTGCTTAAACTAGTACAAAAAAAAGTACTTCTGATCTGCTTGGAGAAATTACCAATGATAATTGCTGACGAAGATCATTTTACTATTGTTACTTGTCAGAAGACAGATAGAGAACAAGTGTGCATAACCTGTGTGCAAGCTTTCTACATTTTTAAAATAGTAAATAAATTTGCTACTCAAAAAGAAACATTGCTAAACACCTCCAAGGCTCACAGCTGCCATTGGCTCTTATGGTGCCACCCCCCCCTAGCGCCAACAGCTGGGCAGTGGGCTTGCAATTCTCCTGTAGCCCGCAATGATTTTTAATTGCTCAAGGTGGCCCTTTCCCATGCAGGCCTGCTATAAAAGATGACTTAGAATCACAGAATATTTAAGTAACAAATGATATATAGGATATTATTTAAATTATTAAATATTTTATTTAAAAATGTCAAATAATTAGTTCAGGGTTTTTCAAGCAATCTTCTGCGACTAAAGGGAAAAAGACCCTCACAATGGGCTAAAATGATGGTGGTGGATTGGAAAACTCAAAGGCACTTAGTCATCTATTCACACATCAGGATGTTGATAGCAATTTTTTCTAGAATGGAAAGGAGAAGGTGCCTTTAAGCTGCCTTTCAAAAGCCTCATCCCTTTTCATCAGAGGCTCTAGGAATTTTTGTTTTTAACAAACAAGTTCCATGCCCTGAAAAAGTATGAAAAATATATTTTAGCAAATTCCAATGTTGCAAATACCTTTCCCATGAAAATTTTAGCAGTCTTCCAAGTTCGATCTTTTGGTACTTTTCCTTTATTTGCCAAAAGGACCATGACTGCAGCTGTGACATTGGTCACCGCATCTGGTGGATTAGGGAAAGCTTTCAGTTCAGAAAGATTCTTCTGAAAACAAAAAACCTGACATAAGTATTTAGAAAGTTAATACAACTTTTAATTAACATTATTATTATTAGTGAGATTCATCGTGCAAGCACTCTCTAAGCGGTTTACACCATTAAGCAATGTATATATTTACATTGCCTCCAACAATCTGGGTCCTCATTTTACCTACCTCGGAAGGATGGAAGGCTGAGTCAACCCTGAGCTGGTGAGATTTGAACAGCTGAACTCAAATGATCACAGTCAACTAAAGTAGCCTGCAGTACTGCTCTCTAACCGCTGCGCCACCTCGGCTCTGGTGGGCTAACTTCTTCCAATAGTAAAGTAAGTTTAAGTAAACAAAATGAAGCCATAAAAAAGGATACCCATTCACCCTACCTGAACAGAAAACTTTCAATAAAATTATGGTGTGATTGGGAGAACCAACTTCAAGTCCCTATCTAACCATTAAGTTCACTCCATGCTCTTTGAACCAATAATTCTCTCAGTTTAATCTTTGTTACAGGTTTGTAGTGTCAGGATAGAATAAGGAGACAGCCTATATTTACTATCTTGATCTCCTATAAGAAAGGTGTCATGATGATGATAATGTGGATAATAATGTTTTTATATGATAAGCCCCAAAATTAAAAGAGATGTTCTGTTAAAATAAATCACTAACTTATCACAGAGCAAAAATAATCATGCAATGCTTTTATATTTACCTTGTTAAGGGTATTTAAAGCTGCAGTAGCAGCTACCAGAGCAGGTTCAGCTTTCATCAAATCATCTTCACATTCCTTCTGCCTCCGAGATACTTCTGATTGAATTGCAACCACCTATAGCAACATAGATGCTTCGTTTTAACTGAATATTCTATAAGACTTGACACTTGTTCAAGTATCATCTAAAACACCATAAATTGTCTTTGGAATGATTAAAGAAGACTTTTCCAAACTAATGCTCTTTAAATATGTTGGATATTATATCTATATCTATATCTATATCTATATACCTATCATCTATGTCATCTTTATCTATCTATCTATATCATCTACAGTATGTCATCTATATCTATCTATCTATCTATGCGTACACACACACACACACACACACAGACAGACAGACACACACACACACACACACACACACACACACACACACACACTGTATATATGTGCATATGATTTCTAGTTAGGATACTCAATGCCCATGCAAGTGTGAAGTTCTGGAATTTTATGAATTTGTATTTCCATTCACCTGAAAGGAATCAAGCTGGAATGGCTATTTTAAATGAAAATACAGTACAGGTAGTCCTTGACTTACAACAGTTCATTTAGTGACCATTCAAAATTGCAATGGCACTGAAAAAAGTGATTTATGACAATTTTTCACACTTAAGACCATTGCAACATCCCCATGGTCATGTGATACAAATTCAGACACTTGGCAAATGACTCATATTTATGATTGTTGCAGTGTTCCAAGGACATGTGATCACTTTTTGCAACCCTCTGACAGGCAAAGTCAATGGGGAAGCCAGATTCATTTAACAATCATGTTACTAACTTAACAACTGTCAGGGTTCATTTAACAACCGTGGCAAGAAAGGTCATAAAGTCGAGGACTAACTGTACTTGAAGCTGCCAATCTTCAAGTATACTTTTCAAAACATCATGAATGCAGGAATAGCTCTACTTGAAGACTATTGTTTTACCAGTTGCTCCTGCATCCAGATTCCCACTCTTGTCTCCTCTTACCTGTATAATTCCTGGTATATGTCCTTGGGGTGCCTTACTGTGGTTAGCTGAAAAAATAGTTACAGCACAAAGCAACTGAAGAACAATTACATCATATGGTTTGCCCTTGATACTGAAGCAAAAAAGGAATTACTCAGTGGTTCCATCTTCAGATGCTTCTACCACCAGTTGAAAGATGGGGGTGGGGTGCACATTGGAAATGATTACCACTGAGAGATGAAAATATACCAGTTTTCATTTTCTCAGCACATTAGCAAGAAGTTATAGAATTAACCAGGGAATGTATGTGTATGTGTATGTGTATGTGCATGTGTATGTGTATGTGCATGTATATGTATATATATATATATATATATATATATATATATATATATATATATATATATATATATATATATATATATATATATATATATATATATATATATATATATATATATATATGTATGATGTATGTATGTATGTATGTATGTATGTATGTATGTATGTATGTATGTATGTATATGTATATGTATATGTATATGTATATATGTGTGTGTGTGTGTGTGTGTGTGTGTGTGTGTGTGTGTGTGTGTGTGTAACATTTTTTGCTGATAAATGAAAATAAAGGGAGACTAAAGGGAGATATATATTCTGTCGAGTCACCTGGTATACCCAAATATGGGAGGGAGCATACTGCTTTTATAATCTGTTTTATATCTGTTTTATCATATTTTCTATACCGGTTTAAAACATGTAGATTAATCTGTGTAAATTAGTCAGCACCTTTTTAAAGCAGCTTCAGATTAAAGTTATATAGAAAGATATAATCAATTCAAAGTCAATTTATAAACATATTTTAGAAAAACTAAAAGATGAAATAAAATATATGAGCTACTTCTTAAGACTCATGAACAACAGTCTTATCCTTGCAAACTGTCCCAGTATGGTAATTAGCTCATGTTAATCACATTATGAATTGAGTCTAATTACTTAATTAAATATTTGGAAATATGCTAGTAGCATCCCCTAACATTCCTAAAATCATCAGAACAATCTGTGGTGGAGAGCCCCATGTTGTACAGTAACAGGGTTTTCCACAGTTGTATAGTTTCAGTCCTACTGATTTCGAGTTTAGCCCATAGGGAATATTATTCAGTTTTAAATAACATGCTATCTACCTCACAGTTTCTTGTTCTCATTAAGAACAAGAAACTAACTAATCTGTCCCTGTCATCTAGTCTGGCAGCCTCAAATGTATAATCTGAATTGAATCACTGCTAGAGAAAAGAAGAATGGAGAAGAATTAATACGATAGAATACAAAAAGGACAGATGTGTGACAGGAATGATATCTTAGATATGAGACTTGGTATTCAGGCAGACAAAAATTCAAAACAACCAACTATATATTTCCCTATTATAAGTACAGTAGGGAGCTTCTTTCAGTCTGATACATCATAAAAGTGTTAGGAAAAAGACTCAGAAAATCTCAGCTTAATGTTGGATCTAAACTGAAAAATAACTCACTTGCTGAAAGTTTTGTACCATAAACCCTTCACCTCTGTAAATTTGGCTAAATTTTTTTTAATGAAATTCAGGGGCAACTTGCTTTTGATTTAAGCAGTTACCAAAGGTCTGACATTAAGTCAGTTCCCATTTGCCCTTCTTTGCATGCTACTTAACCCAATCTACAAATCATCAAGCCACAGTCCTTTTCAGAAAATATTGGCAATTGGCCATCAAGGATCAGAAAACATTGCTGTGAGAACAAAAACATATACACATGGGGGAATATCTATGTGTATATTAATGAGTATATTAATTTTTATATGCCTATGATTCTGGCTACTGTGATCCTTGCCTTCCTAAACATTTTAACCCATCTGTCCTAATTTATTAGTGATTGAAATAATAGAACAGATCAAAGCAGGAATTAACAAGCTTCATGCCCTTTCATTCACAATGATCCAAAAACTTCTGGAATCCTGTGTGAAAATAGCTATTTGCTAGCAAACAATAGTACACCTACAAAAATAAGTTAGTTTGTAAGTGTGCTTTTAAGTTGTATCTAGTTTGGGGTTAAAATAGAATTGATTAGCAAAGCTAACAATAACTTATTTTTTAAAGAAAGATGAATTGAGTATGCCGAAGGACGAAGGATCTGAACAATAAATATGGAAGCTTGGCAAATATATCATGAAATGCAAAATTTGAAAGTGAAGATGCAAGTCAAAGATGAACTTCAAGAACAATTGAACTGTTCAATTGAACTAAAACAATTTAAAAAAATCTGAAGTGCTCAGAGATGACTCTCTGACCTTTCATGTATTGCATACTAGTCTGATTCTCAAGATCCCCATCCATTATATGCTTGAATGAGCTTCATACTTATTGTTCTTTCATATCATTAAAAGAACTAAAAGGTTGGAAAAATGCATAATGTAAAGAAAGGTCAAGTGGTAATCATGGTGTGAAATGCTGAAACATGAGTAAGTATAATAATTCTTTAGATTTTATGCTCCCTGGAGAGGTAGGTGTTCAAAATTGTTCACCTACAAAGGTTTATTCTGTGCTAAATATAGCTCAACACGACTAAATTGTGGAATTATACTGACCTTTTGCTCCTCTGCATCAGCAATGGCCTTTTCCTTGCTCACTTTCTCAGTCTGAAGCCCTATCTTAGTAATCAAAGCTTCAGCATCTTGATTTCTCAGTTGCAGCTCTGCTTCTTGAGAAGCAAGTTTGTATTTTAAGTCTTCTACCTAAAGCAGGACAGCAAAGGCATTTGTTTGAAGAAAACATTCAGCATAGGCAGCTTTTTAAAATGTGGTTACTAAACATCAGGCTTCAGATACACACCCAAACACATTAGGCCATTCAGATAGGAGCTTCAGGAAGCATGCCTATGAATTCACTTTTCAAGGTTTAGACTGTGAATAAGACCTTGAAATGATCATTCTTGAAGCAGCAGGCCAGAGGTGGGTTCCTGCCGGTGCGGTTAATAGCTGTTGTTCGGCGCAGAGCCGAAGACGCTGCTGCCGTTCACAGCGCAGGAGCTTTCCCCGGGCGCTTTCCCCGCCCGCATGGATGCCGCCAATTGCGTTCTTTTGCCCTCTGCGCATGCGCAAAGCATTCTGCAAGTGCAGAGGGCAAAAGAACGCAATTGGCGGCGTCCATGCGGGCGGGGAAAGCGCCCAGGGAAAGCTCCTGCGCCGCGAACGGCAGCAGCGTCTTCAGCTCTGCGCCGAACAACAGCTATTAACCGCACCGGCAAAAACAGGCAGGAACCCACCTCTGCAGCAGGCTAAGAAGAACTATTGATTGCTTCCTGAAGGGCTGCACTCAGAGCAAGAATCTCCTCCTTACCTGGTTCAAAAGTGGCTGTTATAGGACACCTGTCCTTTTCCTGTTCATGTTATCTATACAAGTCGTCCTCAACTTACAATCACAACTGAGCCCAAAATTTATATTGTTAGGCGAGTTTTGCCTCAGTTTATGATTTTTCTTACCACATTTAGTAAGTGAATTACTGCAGTTGTTAAGTTAGTATCATGGTTGTTAAGTGAATCTAACTTCCTCATTGATTTTGCTTGTCAGAAGGTTGCAAATGTGATCACATGACTCCGGGACACTGCAACCGTCATAAATATGAATCAGTTGTCAAGCATCCAAATATAAATCATGCGCTCATAGGGATGCTGCAACAGTCCTAAGTGTGAAAAATGATCATAAGTCACTTTTTTCAGTGCTGCTGTAACCTCGAACAGTCACTAACAAATTGTTGTAAGTCAAGGACTACCTATACAGATATCTAAGCAGTATAAATATGAATGTCTACTGTTTTAGAAATTAAAGACAAACATTTCTTTTTTATATTTTGTTTTGTTTCATAGATTCTGTTTGCACAACTACTAGTCTGAAATCATGAATCCAGTGAAGAACTAATAGTACACATGAGTGTATATGCCCACTCACCAGAAGTGGGTTCCTACCAGTTCGGACCGGTTCTATAGAACCCAGGCCTGCCACGCCCCCGAGCCAGTTCTCTTAGCGGCGCCGTAGGCACCGCCATCTTGTTTTTCTTGTTTAGTACTGCTCATGCACGCACACGCACACAATGCATGCATGTCCGTGCGGTGCATCCCTGCAGTAACACAATCCGGAACCCACCCCTGCCACCCACCCCCACTGTCCCCTACACAAGTATGCACTTTAACACTTTTTCAGTATCTCTTGGAAAACAGGTACAACAAATGCTGTTGATTTTCTACATTCAGAGGTTGTGAAAGTCTGGAATATTGCAGAAGGTTAAATCTGCATTTTTATTAAATTACTAATGGCTAAAGTCTCTAATATTTTCCTTAATATTTTAATTTTGGAAGCAATTTTTCTTAATAGGTATTTCTGCATGCAATTTTTATTAATGTCTATGTTTTGAATTTTTTTCATTTCAGTAGTTACTAATATATATTTTCTCTATTATATGTGCATGTTTAGTGGTAAAATCTAGATTACATTAACTGTGCACATTAACACATTTGCGTATAGGCTAGAGATTGGGGTTTTCACATTAAATTATGAGCAGAATAAATTCTTATTCCTGTTCATTGAAAACTAGTTGCTATTCAATATATTATAAGAAAGGGGGCGTGCATAAGCGCACCAACGTGCCTACCGTCCCTGTCCTACTGTATCCATTTGTATGTATCCATTTTATGTGTTTATGGCAATGTTTTGCTTCTTTATATCCATTTATTTGTGCCATTTTTTCATGTGTCCTGTTTCCTTGCACTTGTTGACAAATAAATAAGTAAATAAAGTGAATGAATGAATGAATAAATAAATAAATAAACAAACAAACAAACAAACAAACAAACAAATAAATAAAGGCTCTATGTCTGTCGAGATTCTCAGTCATCCAGTTAATAGTTGTCTCAAAGGGGCTTTTTTCTTAGGCAAAAGGCAACTGGACTATTTTTTCCTTGAGGAAGAAGAAAATGTTTTGTTCCCCCCCACCAACCAGTCTTCAACTGTCTGTACCTATCCTTCCACCCACCATCACAACTGATGAAGCTTCTTGGATGAGAAATGAAACATTTTCTTCTTCAAGGAAAAAACAGTCCAGTTGACTTTTGAAGAAAAAAAACCATCTTTCAGACAAGGCTCTTGTTTTTCACATATCACTAGATCAAATATAAGAAATCTGATCTTCTCCAAACACTGATAATGATTGTATGTTAGCACGTTGGTGTTGACTCTTAGTGACCACATACATTTTCTCCAGAATTATGTGTCTCCAACCTGATCTTACAAGATTTTTTATCTGGGCACCTAACTGCTGCTTCAATGGTATCCATCCAACTTTGGTGTTGGTCATTTTCTTCTTCTGTTTCCTTCTATCATACCTTTCCCAGCACTATACAACTTTCTCTAGAGAGCTAGGCATGCATGCTGTACATAATATGTTCAAAGTGAACATAATTTGAGTCTGGTTATTTGTGCCTCTAATGAGCACTCTGGGTTGATTTGTTCAATGATCCATTAATTTGTTTTCTTGGCAATCTATGATATCTTCAGGAGGCTTCTTCACTAGTAAAGTTCAAAAGTATCAATACAGCTTCTTCAAAGTCCAACTTTCATTCTCATATAATGTCATAGCAAAAATGCATATAGTCACATTCAGGGGCAGGTTCCTCTTACCTGGCTAACGGTGTGCTGCGTGCGCATCATCACATTTTGCTTGCGTGCATGCTCGCTATGCATGCAGGTCCCCTTGCATGATTTTGCTTCTGCGCATGTGCAGGAAGCAAAAAATCACCAAAATCTCACAAGGGGACGCGTGTGTGTGTGTGTGCAATTTTCGCAATTTTTTGCTTCCGCGCATGCACAGAAGCAAAAAATCGCTGAAATCTCATGCGTGTGAGCGCCCCCTCATGAGATTTTGCTTCCGTGCATGCGCATGAAGCAAAAAAAAGCCCAAAAATTCAGGGAAAACAATGGCGCTGCGCGACGGACCATCAAAGACGGCACCGGAGCCATCTCGCGCAAATTGCGCAATCAGCGGGTTTCTACCGGAATGGCGCCCTGGACTGCACCGGTAGGAACCCACCACTGGTCACATTACAACATCTGAATATCTTTTCCAACACCTTCATTGCTACTTTATTAAGTATCATATATGCTAGTCTGCAGCATATTTCTTCACTGCTAGTTCCTGTATTGTTGGTAATCAATGCTACAGGAAGCAGATACACTCCACTTCAATATCTTCATTGTCAGTTCTAAAAGTGGTTGGTATTCTGCAAATATTACTGGACCAAACCTAATCAGCTTTAACAGTATATAGTTAACAGTCATGAAAAAATATTTGCAAAAGTTATAATTAAAAATTATTTAGACTATCACAGTTTCCCATCCTTGCATTAATTACATAGATTCCAAATAAACACAGATGCAAATGTTGTAGATATATCTTGATTGGATTTCTAGGAGCAATTCAAGATGCTGGTTATTACCTGTAAAACCTTCATAGCATAATATCTGGTTTTTAAAGTAGCTATTTTAGAAATGGCATGTTTTGGTTCATTGCTTGCTAAGTCCCTTGTTGGGACACAAAAAATAGGTCTTCTATGTCCCAGTTTCTGCCTTCTGGAATGATGCCCCTCCCCCTCCAATGTCCATCCCTTTGATAATATTTAAATCACACCTTAAAATCTGAGTCTTTCTTCAGACTAGAATGGTAGGTAGATCTTCTGGATTATTTGTTTGGTAGTATGGGCATTCTGTTTCTGGATATTCATTTTGTACAATCTCTGTACATAACATAACATGTAACATAACATAATTGTTAATTATGTTATGTTACATGTTGGCCAGAACCAGAATGGAGTCAGGTGGCCTATACATTACATTAAACAAACAACATTTTAATTTCGCAAAGAGATTCTTAACATAGGATCCAAAGATAATTCTGCTTTTAGATATTTCTAAATAATTATAAAACTATAACTCCAAATAAACAGTAGAAAAATACTATTTATTATCCTAAGACTTACCTGAGAAGCAGTTGTTTTCAGCTTCTGAATGCCATTTATAAGGTGTTCCTTATGTTGAAAAATTTTCTGAATTTTCTTCTCTAGAAGATTCTTGAAGAGCATTATTTGTTCTAGAAAGCTCTTAGGGGTTGTGTAATTGTATCTCTTCTCATTTAATTGAAATTTTGCACTTATCTCATTCACACTAGCATGGGCATATGCCATAAAATAGCAAATGGAGTCATATAACTGTGGCTGAAAGAAAAAATATAAAATACATTTTTAATTAGAAGTAAAAATGTTGAAATGACTAAGTACAAAACTAGACACAATAGATATCCCTCCATGTTCATATCCAGAGTCAAGATATTGTGCCAGATATTATCATTCAGGTCTTGGTTCATAGGCACCATTTTGGAAATCAGGCAAGGTTCTCAATTTGATACTCCCATATATACATTAGACTATTAGACCATTATGTATCTATATAGTCTTTAGCCATTCTTCTGAGAATTATAGAAATAAAATGCCACCTTATGTTATATTGTTGTTGTTTGTTGTTGTTGTTATTATTATTATTATTATTATTATTATTATTATTATTATTATTATTATTATTATTATTATTATTATTATTATTATTATTATTATTATTATTATTATTATTATTATTATTATTATTATTATTATTATTATTATTATTATTATTATTATTATTATTATTATTATTATTATTATTATTATTATTATTATTATTATTATTATTATTATTATTATTATTATTATTATTATTATTATTAACATTTATATACCACCTCACAGTGCAAGCACTCTCTAAGCGGTTTACACCAGTAAGCAATGTATATTTATATTGCCCCCAACAATCTGGCTCCTCATTTTACCTACCTCGGAAGGATGGAAGGCTGAGTCAACCTTGAGCCGGTGAGATTTGAACCGCTGACCTGCGGATCACAGTCAGCTAAAGTGGCCTGCAGTACCCCACTCTAACCGCTGCACCACCTCGGCTTATCTTTCTATCCATCCAGTATATATCTACCTATCTATCTACCTATCTATCATATATCTATCTATCTATCTATCTATCTATCTATCTATCTATCTATCTATCTATCTATCTATCTATCTATCTATCTATCTATCTATCATCTGTCTACCTGTCTACCTGTCTACCTGTCTGTCTACCTACCTACCTATCATCCATCTATCTATCTGTCTGTCTGTCTGTCTGTCTGTCTGTCTGTCTGTCTGTCTGTCTGTCTCTCTCTCTCTCTCTCTCTCTCTCTCTCTCTCTCTCTCTCTCTCTCTCTATCTATCTATCTATCTATCTATCTATCTATCTATCTATCTATCTATCTATCTATCCAGCAACTCTAAGTCCTCTTCCCCCAAATATAACCTCCAAAACTAGTTGGGGAAAGCAATGAGGGCCATATTGACATTGACAAATAATATGTTTAATCAAAGGTCAACAGATGACATTGGCATTAACCTGAAATAATTGTTTAGTCACAAGACCTCACAGAAACTTTTTTTAAAAAAAGAATTTCTCATCAGTTCAGCTGTAAAAGCTATGCTACATCTGGAATTCCCAAACAATGCATAATTGATGGGAGTTGTAACCCCATTAATTGGAGTGAGGTCAGAGCTAGGGCCAAAATAGATGGATTAAACATATGCAGCTGCTTTAAAATGCAAATTGCAACACTCAATGGGGAGATGTTAATGGGATTTGAGCATGCATAGAGAGGGAAAATTTCATTATTTTCTAGATGTTCTTCAAGCATTAACAGGGAAGAAAATGGTTAAGTTTCTACTCTATTTGGGTGATCTGATTCCATTTAGCATCATCCCCCCTCCCAATTACTGATGTAATTTGAATAAAATAAATAAATAAAACTCAGTGTTTCCAAATGTAGTTTACATCTGAGAAAGCATGAAAGCCTATGCAGATGAAATAGAACATGCTAGGATCCAGTAGAAGTCAGAAGAAAAAAACCAAAGGCTGTTACTTAATTCCATCACCAGAACAGAGATCCTTTGACTAGTCAATTCGTAAGGGACTGATGGGCTTATTGGTCAGGTTATTATTCTGCCTCATTCATTGCTAATTAATTCAAACTATGTAGCTTTATTTTACACATTAAAATAACCCATGTAGAAAAACACATACTCTAATACAATAAAAAAACAATACTATTGATTCTTTAATCTAAAACTACATTTTACATAATATGCATCTATATGAAAGGATAATGCAATTCATTTAGAGATTGTACATTTGTTTAAGAAATATTTGAAAATCTTGAAAAATGACCTATTTGTTTCCAAAATGTTCATTTTATTATATAGTAATGCATTAAAATGCTGCGGTATACACATAAGCAATTTCCATTTTGTCCTCTATGACTTCTACCGTAGTTAACTTTCTAATTTGTGGAATCACATCTCCCTCATTTTAATGATTATTTATTGCACTCAGTTCAAGATGTATGCAGTTCAATTAATCAAGGGAAACTTAAAAATCAATTAATATGAATTAAATGAGCTACAGCAACTCTTAGGAAAGTCACACATAATTTACCAAAGCATTGTCAATAATGCTTAGAGATCTTTTGGAAAATTATTCATGAGTGATTGTTGATAAAGCTAAACGTTTCAAGCCAACATAATTAATATTACAAAGAAGCTCATTTAGACAACTTGTAATTTATCTTTGGAACAAAACTTATTTTTGAACATGGCTTCTTTAATAAGAACTGCCTTTAAACTAGAATAATGGTACTGAGGCTGAAATAAGGATTACACGACTTGGATGCAAAGTGACTAAACTCTCACTTTTAAATGGAAATGTTTCATGCACATTAGAAAAAAAATGACAGCAAGAAAAGTCTGCTAGACCTTAAGTAGTTAAATTACTCTTCCTATCATTTTCTATTTTGCGCGCGCGCGCACGCACGCACGCGCACACACACACACACACACACACACACACACTCTCTATAGACGTGTATTAACAAGGAGAACTTTCTTCCAGAATTACTGGCTTCTGCCCAGCCATGATCCTTATGAGAGACATTTACGTAGCAGTTTTGAAAAGCCTCTGGTAACACTTTTATTTGTAAATCAGCCAGGAAAGAAGTGGGTTCCGGTAGAGCTGGAAGTGGCCTGAGACAACTTGTTCCAATGGGGCAAAATAACTATTGTTATCAAGCTTAACAAAATGGCACAGCATGGGGTGCATGCTGAGCCGCTGAGCCCAAGAGCAGCTGGTTGTAATTCACACTGTTTTTCACAAAACTCTAATCGTTCTGAGCAGACCGCTTTGATGATTGGTCTTCCTTGCATTTTCAATTTGTCACTTTCTCTTATGATAAGGTCAGCAGTGACAACACTTCCTGACATTAACAGCTGTGTCTTCTAAAAGGGTCATTGTGGAACTACTAATTGCAGTAATTTCATTAGCATAAATTATTTATTCCACTATTCAGTTATCTCCAAGGTTTTGGTGGTGTTTTGTTCAATATTGCACCTTATATTTTTTCAGGATCAGCTCTATCAAACCCAAAGGCAAATAATATTATGGCTAATTTGACCTCCTTTAGAAGTAAAATCTTGTGCTCTCCCTTTTATTTAATTTACAATATTAAATATCAGTGGATAAGCTTATAATCAATAATACCTGTATTTCTATTATTCTTTTTTAAATAATCAGTATACTGGGAAATATGCATATTTTAAATGGAACATATTTTTGAAGCATCTCCATGTAGCATGAACAGATCCAGCAATGGCAATCAATATTTAGGAATAATTTTCTATCCATGTTATATTCAGGTATTTAATCTAAACAAAGTATATAACAATAAGTAAGAAATTGGTCAAAGTCATGGACAAGTGACTAAATAATCTTGGGCAGACCCACCATGAATCTCACTCTGCCATATTCTACAGCAGTTAGAATCATTTGAGGGACAATTGATCTCTTGTATTAAGCTGAAAACAAGCAAAACCATTCTTTAAATTTAATGTAATATAGTTAGGAACTTAAGAGTGGAACCATCTGCATGGCTCTAGCTCTCTTGCATGAAATTTGAATAAAATATCTTAATAGAATTATGGATGATCTTTCATATATGTCCTTATAGCAATAGCAATAGCACTTAGACTTCTATACCGCTTCACAGTGCTTTCCAGCCCTCTCTAAGCGGTTTACAGAGTCAGCACACTGCCCCCAACAATCTGGGTCCTCATTTTATGCATGTAAATGGTGCAGTATATGTATATTTTTAAAGAAAAAAATGGTCCAGCATCAACAGCTATGTATGGCATAGAATTCTGCATCATGAGCACCATTTCTGAACAAATAGTTAATAAGGTCATCAAATCATCTAAGTAATTTGGGGGGAGAGAGAGAGAGAGAGAGAGAGAGAGAGAGAGAGAGAGAGAGAGAGAGAGAGAGAGAGAGAGAGAGAGAGAGAAAGAAAGAAAGAAAGAAAGAAAGAAAGAAAGAAAGAAAGAAAGAAAGAAAGAAAGAAAGAAAGAAAGAAAGAAAGAAAGACTCATTGCATCCAATAATATGTATGAGAAATTGCTACTCTGGCAAAAATTTCTGGACTGAGGCCAAAAGCTTCCTTTTGGCTTTTTCATTGAAATAACTTCCATCCATGTATCACTGCTGCATATGTGGGGCTTCGGCCAGCAATGTCATAAAATGATAAGCCCAAACACTCATATGAAAAGCCCATGGGCATATTTTTCCTCTGTGAGGATAAGATACAAAGTTGGCAGCAACTTTTTTAATTTTTATGTACAATTTAATCCACTTAAATGTCCCACCATTGCTTGGCTTTTATAGCCTCTCAATACATGCAGTTACTATGGCTTTTAAATCATGGGGTTGGACCAATTAGAAGTTGAATGAAGGTTCTACTAATGAATGTAATTATAGATCTCGGATCTGTTGTCTCAAGTTTACTGGATAATATAGTTTATGCACTCTAATGACCATTATATGTGGTCAACTGTCCTTAACAAATGGAAATAAATGGTTTCCCCTAGATATTTAAAATCAGTGTACAATAGATAAATTGTATAAATTAAGAGAAAAAGCCAGATCACATCAATAAACCCTCAGCTGACAGAAAACTCTACACAGAGGAGACATTATTTTTTCCCTTGCAGTAGTTAAATCCCATCTTTTGAATAGGCTAATAAAAATCCTCACATGCAATACAAAGTTCCCTAAACCACACTCTCTTGTGGATATTTACTTGAAACGAATTCCATTATTTTTCTAGGTTATCCAATGGAAACTTGCTTCTTCCCTCTTCCACCATTTGATCTACTTGAACCTGTTGCTACTTTCTGTTCAGTTCCTACTTGTAAAATTCAAATGGTGAAATTAATTTGGGATTAAAAACAATAGGGAAAATGCTGTTGGCTTGTATATTTCAGGCACTGCTGCCTCATCTAGTTCAGTGTTGAGCCAAGTATGGCTTTCTTCACTGAAGAAATTAATGAACAAATTCTGAAGAACTAATAATCTCCACTTTGGGAATTCAAAAAAATAGCAATAGTAACAATTAAAATGGGATAATAATAATTTAATAACTAACTGAATATAATTTTTAACAGATGGTACCCAATTCAAGAAGCAACAAAATCTTATTACAATTCTTGAAGATATTGATTGGACTTTAACAACTTTATAATGTCTCTTCCAATACTACTTTTGTACACCTTAATCTTAATTCTTAAAAATATTAACCATGATAAAAATAGCATAATATGCAGCAGTGTGTGTTTGTGGGTGTATGAATAAAGTCACAGAAGATTATCAAAACCTATGTGCAAAGTTAATGCACTCAGGAAAGGTTTTGTTGAAAAATTCTGTTTCTAAACTAAAACAATTTATATATTAATTGTTCATATAATACTGTTGTTAAATTATATTGTAATTTTACATAATGAATGGATCTATGCATAATGATCTGTATTCTTCCCCCTCCCCAGTTAAAATCACATAGAAAGGAGAAAGCTTAAATAATGAGAATTCTTAAGTTTAAATATTAGGATTGGGACAGCAAGATTTTTAACTGTATTTTTTTATCCCCAAAACATGTTTAGAAAAGTTACATCACTGCTGATCAAATAAAATTGAATTCGTATATACTATGATGTACAGACACACACACACACACATCACAAAACATCACATACAGACCAGCGATGGGTTGCTACCGGTTTGGCCAGGTTCTGCAAACCAGAGGTGGCAGTGGGAGGCTCTGCCCAACCGCCCAGGATGCTTCTGCCCAGAAGCATCACGCATGCGCGTGCGCACAAGCGAACTGGTAGTGATGGGATTTAGAACCCACTACTGATACAGACACATATATAGAAAAACACACTGTATATACATGTACTACATATATACACATATACATCCAGGTCTCTGGGCATATTCAGCAGAACCCACATTCTAAGAAATAATTTATTATTTGGATTAATATATATTGATAAAAATTAGTTGTCTGTAAAGTTTCCATTTATAAAATTAATTGATCTGCACTTATTAACCATTCTCTCAGTCATAGAAAAATTGCTTCCGCAAAAGCACATGTACACATACATACACATAGACACATCTTTCCCTTCTCCAGCAAAAAAGTAATACTAGCAAGAAAAAGGTTTGAGCATCAAAACATGTATAGTATGACTAATTATTGATATATTCTCAAAGCTGTACGTGAAGACATTATGGATAAAGTCTGCTAGATTATACCAAAACTATAGCCCATAAGGTACACAATATTGTAACAGTACTTTTGCCCAAGATCATGTGGCAGAGAAGCAGCACAAATCCAGGAAAAACTGCTTTAAGTAGTTGTAAACAAGTAGCAATCCCACCTTCGCCAAAGCATCTTTCCCCCCCTCAAATCTGAAGCAAAACTTCATTTTGTTAGACTTTTCTTTTGTGAATTTGTATAATCCATTTTTTCATTGTCACTATTACCATTTATAATATCTTGTAGCACATATCCTTAATTTAACTATGTGCTATGTGAATAAGCTTTTTAAAAAATTATTCTCCCTTATTTATTAGAATCTTCAATTATCATTTTTCTTTGAATTTTACCGCATTTAGCATTGTATTATAAAGGATGGAGGATGGAGAAAATGTCCTATTACTCATATGGTTCATGGTATGCATATATTTATATAGTTCTTACCATTATTGCCTGATTTTCATAACTAAGAAGTCCAATCTTTCACAAATAATAATAAAATCCTCAAAGAACAGCTTTATGTTGCCAAATATTGTAGTTGCCATTATCTGTATTCACATAGTTCTGAAATACCATTTAAAGATGCTTTGAACAGAAATATTCTGAGTATGGTTTTTTTGCAGCTTTATGGATATTGTACTGTTTCTGTGAAATTCAGCTTCTTTGTATTAGCTGTATTCTTGGTCAAAATTTTATTGTATTACATTTCCTAGAACTGAAGTTTGTCCTTGGTTAACAGCCACAACTAAAGGTGTATAGAGTGAAAAAGAATGCAATATTATGTGTGTATTTACCATATTAAGACTAATGTTGATCTTTGTTTTATTAATGTAGTTTTAACAGCTCATGCAATGGCTTTATTTTTCATGTATAACTCAAGCAACTTTTAAAATCTAGAGAGTCAAAAAGTGTCTTTTTAGAAATCCTGCTTATATTTCAGTCAAATTTGTTCTATAGTTGTGATAATTTTAAATAATATTTTCTATCATTTTACATAGAACAACCAGCTAATTACCTTGATCCTCATTGCATCCATTTTATGAAACAGATGTATAATTCAGATATATAATTCTAATCATATTTCTACAAAATTAACTTTATGCGCACGCACACACACACTGACTTTGGATGGATATAATTTGAACCAAATAGAGCAGAACAGACCCGGAAGTGATAGGACTACAATGCTATCCTGGAATCTTTGAAAAGTTATTTGCATAGTATGGTATAGGAAAAGAAAGACAAGTCTCTCTATGGCCAGTAGATGTCATTGGTCACTCTTTTTAATCTTACAGAATCTGTTTTGTTGTAGCATTGGCAGAAGGATAGGATTGAAAGAAAAAGAAGAAAAAGATCTAAGTACCAAACAAAACTTCTGTTTAAATAGTTTCTAAATCTTTCTATGTAAAAATGAAAGTTTTGAGAACTATTGGCATTTTTCAAAAGAAGGAGTTATATTGGTTGTAACTGATATGTAGCAAAGGGAGAAAGTTACAGTTCATTTACTGAGCAAGAAACAGCTTTTCTATCTTGAGATTTGCTGTTGGGTTTGCTATGGGTTCTCTCTATTGGTTGGGCTTGTCACTTTTTAAAAGATAATAACACACAATTTAACACTATTCCACCTAGCCAATTCCCTCCTGTTTTGCTTCAGAATAGATCTTGTATGCAATCAGGTGTATCATTCCTCTATCAAGTTAAAACATTAACTATATTTCTAATCAGATTCTTTTTTGTTTTGTTTATCATAAAGAAAGAAAGAAAGCATCACTTCATTATTTTACAATTGTTGGCTTTACAATAGAAGAATCTCTTCTATAACAACAATGAATCTTCTATTCTTATATTACTCTGTCATCAGCATTGACATCAAGTCATCTTTATTTTTTCCTTTAGTGTTTAATCAACTTGTTGTTAATTAAAGTACTTTCTTGTTCCATTTGGTCCAGGAAGAAATCAAATATTAAATCTAACTAAAAATCTTGCACAGTAGAACATTTTTCCAGCTGGATCATAATTACTCTTAAGAAATTATACAGGAAATTATCATAAAAAAGAAGCTCAATTGTAACTTTTTATTTTAATCATCGAAGTTAAATTCTGACTTCTTATTTTTTAATATTACAAGTTAGCATGAATGCATTTTGATTATTTTCTAATTAATTTTACTACCATGAGACAAAAAGTTAAAAGCACTTCTACTACTATCTCACTTGACAGGAAAAGGGATTGAAAATGTTCTGATATCAAGTGCCTACCTTTAAAAAATGATTAAAATGTTCTGCTAGGTGAATTTTGAGCACAATTTTTTACTCTTTTAAAATTTAGGAGTGGGTAATTGCAATTATGTGATAGTATTTTGTTTCTTCTGTATTCATATGTACAACCAAACTTATGTAATTTTAAGAAAATGCTTCTACTGAAGTTCACAAGCTTTTTAATTTAAGATGATACTGTAAAAGCTCAAAAGGTCTATTAGGATCCTTGCATATTTTCTTCCTTTTCAATTCCTTTTCTTCTTCTTTCACACTTTCAAAGCTATGTTGAAGAAATTGGCTGTATTGTAACACAGAAATATTGTAACCATAGTGAACACTGCAGCTTTAGATGAAGGCAAATATGTGAAGAAACAATAAGTTTTTTCCTCTCCTAGCTTGTCTTATTATTGATCTCCCAGAGAGCTGTGTTGCTTTTGCATATGATTGACGAGCTTGAAATTCTGTACCTTAATCCCAGGCATCTCCTCAATGAACCTCCTGCTGACGGACTCCAGGGCCTCCTGCGGCCACTCATGAAACCAGTCAATAGCTGTGCAGTTAACTATGGCTGGGAACTTCCGAGCTCTAACTCGCAATGTGGAACCGACAGGAGAAAAACACAAAATGATCTGTACAGATGAAGAGAAGCAAAAAAGAAAGGGAGAGAGAGAGAGACTGAAGCATAACATGGTAATCAAAGAGAATAATGCAGTCAACTGTGGTGGCAATGAGCCATTGCCATGAGACTCACAAACAAAAATGCAATTTACCTACCGTAGCAGCTAATGAATTTAGGCAAATTAGGATTTTAACTTCAGAAAATGGTGTTTTATTCACTTGCACTGGGTTTTGTACAAATCCTGGATTTGATGTATTTGTGGGTTGCTTCCTGGTTCAGAGCAGTATCAGTTAATAAGGCTCATTTGTGTTAATCAGTGATGCTAAAACTTAATTGTAGCATTCAGTCATCAGAGCAACCCATCTGACATAAATCACTTCTAGACTTGATTCCGTGATGGTTCCACGTGATTAAAGTTATTTAATGCACTATGTCCATTCTTGTTTGACTACATTTTAATGCAGATATTGCCATTCTTCAAAGCTTCCTAGCAATATTAAAAAATCTTGCACAGCCAAATAATTGCTTAGCTATTTAAAAATAAAAAAACTTAAATTATATTTAGCTATCCACATATTCCAATCCTAACAATTTTATTTTGAAAGAGAACTATATTTTAAAGGAGGCTGTTATCCAATAATGCTTTGAAAAAAGTCTCCCTATACTATTATCCCCTTTTATTTTTCCTTTCCTTTTCTACAAAAACTTACAAAAGTTTTTGAACAAATTAAGTGACACATCTTCTCCAGTCTATGGTCTTTACTTATGACCTGTTGGAAGTCTGCATTGATGCAGCTGCCTCTGGAAATACTAATTTTGCACAGTAGAGCATCTGAGAAGTAACAGCAAGACAAGTATGTTTCAAAAGTTTTAAAAAACTGTAAAAACAATGTTTTACATTGGAATTATGAACTATTAGAACATTTGAGAACCAAATAAGGAATTATCCTATGATGGAATATAATGAAAACTTCTTGGTGCCATATTACTATCTTGAGAAACGTTCAAGATCATCTGCTGGAAATATTGCTACCAAATTTACAAGATGTTAATACTTATGAGCAGTGGTGAAATCCAATTTTTTTTTTACTACCGGTTCTGTGGGCGTGGCTTGGTGGGCATGGCAGGGGAAGGATACTGCAAAATCTCCATTCCCACCCCATTCCAGGGGGAAGGATACTGCAAAATCCCCATTCCCTCCCCACTCCTGGGGGAAGGATACTGCAAAATCCCCATTCCCTCCCCACTCCTGGGGGAAGGATACTGCAAAATCCCCATTCCCACCCCACTCTGGGGCCAGCCAGAGGTGGTATTTGCTGGTTCTCTGAACTACTCAAAATTTCTGCTACCGGTTCTCCGAACTACTCAAAATTTCCACTACCGGTTCTCCAGAACCTGCTGGATTTCACCCCTGCTTATGAGATTTCCTTAGCTCATCTTGAGATCTCCTAAAATTTTGTATGGGATCAATAACATCTCAGAGATTCTCCATTTTAACCATGAAAGACCAACAAACATTTTGATTTTCTGAAATTAATTTAATGAATCATCAACTTTGGGGGATGAGAAACATCCCAATGTGCATGGAAACCATTTTGCCATTGCATCAGAGTGAATCGTATTCTGCATCAGAGAATATCATATTCTGATTAATTTACATATCAGATTATTGGTAAAGCTTGCAACTGAATTTTCTATATAGGAAGTATATGGAGGCAGATGGATGGTAAAAGGGTTATCTTTCCTTCTCAGACCTTGATTCATACTACTTTCTATGCAAATTTTAAAAAAGAAAACTAAACTCTATAGGCCTCATTGGGTGGAAGACTGAAATTGGCAACCTGGCTGAGAAACTATGCGGTAAACTACAGGTTAGCTTAGCTTATAGTTATCTCTGAATCAGCAAGCAGCAATAAATTTGTATGGAATTACTAAGAGAGATGCAAGTAAACATATGCTCTCCTTGAAATATTGGAAGAATTAATTCTTACTTTGAGTTGCAGTCGTACTCTATCTAAAAAGAAGTTCCAACAGTTTTCTCTAGTGTCAGTAAGACCAAGTTCATGTATTTCATTCTTCATTCCTGCAATAATGCTATCTGTATCTTCATCAGTGAACAGATCTGGAATTTCTCCTTTATTAAAAGAGATAAGTGTTGCAGGGAACCAATATAAAAAAGAATATACATGTACTTATTGTTCATATGTATCTAATAAGAATTTCTAATTTCAGCTACAATGTTCCTTACAGTTATGAGGGCTACTAGTTTAGTTTTAAAAAGTTATAATTATATATACAAAATATTTATAGATTCAAAATAAACTATTAAATATAAATATTTACTTATTGCAAAGAATCATGCACTTGACCTAAACATAAATGAAATTTCTTTCTTTTCCTTCTTTATTTTGGAAACTTATTTTGGAAACACACCTTTTATATATATATACATATACATACATACATACATACATACATACATACATACATACATACATACATACATACATACATACATACACAAACACACACACACACATTATATATATATATATATATATATATATATATATATATATATATATATATATATATATATATATATATATATATATATATATATATGTGTGTGTGTGTGTGTGTGTGTGTGTGTATGTGTATGTATGTATGTTTGTATGTATGTATATATGTATGTATATGTATAGGTTAATACATTTCTATGCTTTCTAAAACATGGTTTCTTGTAACTATCCTTAAAGGCTAACATCACTACAAGGATTAATTTTTATGTGTAAGCAATTAATACAAATAGTGTTATATATGCTTACTTTCCTGGTTAAAAAGCTAGTATTTAAACTGTCACAGTTCTTCCACTATTAATCAAAGCATTCACATAAACTATGCTTTTTTCACTCCAATAGAGTTGCAATGTTTAATCTATCTATCAATTCAAAACAGTCAAAGTGAACCAGTAGGAATGTATACCTATGCGTTACATAACCTTAAGATTGGTTCCCAAGAAACAACATGGCTAGTTTTCAAGCAAATAATGCACAATATTGAACTTACTAGGCTTAATAGATATTTTGTCAAAGGACACCCCACCCACATTGGAAAACATCTCACAGATAAATAACCCCCTTTTAAAGTTCATTGAAACACCTTATAATTTGTCATTGAGAGAATCTCTCAAGAAATGTGTAGGTATAATCACCTGATGCCAACAAGTCATTAATCAGCACAAGAAATTGTTCATCTGGAACTTGAGCATCTGTCAGCAAAAACACAGTGGGAATGTTCTTGGCACCTGTCTTGATATACAAACTGGCAAGATCTACCTGTAAGGGAAGGAAGTAATTACTCATGTTAACTTAAAATACAGAAATTAGGAAGAAAGAAGCAACAATCAGTGGGGAAAATGCTAGTAATTTGAATGCACTGTTTTTGCATCTCCTCATAATTTGTATCTCTTAATGTGACTCATCACTTTTCAGTGATCTATCATTGATTTGTTTTTTATATAATGGAAATAGAGAATTCAGAACTGATTGCTGGATGAACATGGAACTTCTCATTATAATTCCTTCACTTATCTCAAAAGTGTCTGTTCATTGTGTTAAGACAGCACTAATCATGTTTGTGTTGTTTTAAGTACATAGTTGAAATATCTTGAAAAATCACTTAGACTCAGAAGAAAGGTGTCTGCAAAAGGGTCTCTCAATAGTTGTATGATTGTCTTATGTGCTTCAAAGAAGTAGATTTCTTACAGTTTGTAAAAGGTTATGTCATTTTGATAAATATTTTGTTGATTTCAGGGGTCTTTACTATAACATTTTCCTAAGAAATCTTCTCAAGAGTATACTAATTCCATGAGAAAGATTCATATAATTAATAAGTCCATAGTAGGTAACTTAGGTGTAGTTTCATAATATTTAATATTGCTACAGGTAACTGACACTGAAATAATTTATAATTTATAAACAACTCTTCAGTTAAATGGGAAGGTAAATGAAAACATTTATCCTTGCATACTTTTTTTTAATGGAAGGGCAGTCTATAACAGAGGTGTCAAACTCAAGGTCCCCAGGCTGGATCCATCCCGTGGGGGTGCTTAAATCTGGCCCATGGGGCCAGCCTGGAAATAGCAAAGAAGCAGCCCGAGGTGCTGCGTGCTCCCTGGGCCACATGTTTGGCCTGGACAGTCTCCTGCAGCACCCTGTCGGCCAAAATGGGACACAGGAGGCTACATATGGCCTCCAGTGCCCCATTTTGGCCATCAGGGTGCTGCAGGAAGTGTCCGTCCCATCTCCCCCACTGGCCGGCCTGCGGAGAACTACAATGCTGATCTGGCCCTCGAAGAAATCCAGTTTGACACCGCTGGTCTAGAAGAATTTGTTCTCTTTCTTTGTTTCTCTGGAAGACCAGAAATTTAACATAATCTCCTCCCATCTAGATAATCTACCTCCATATTTTTCAGTGAACCTGAGAAAACAAGTTTTCTCTTCAAGTAAATTCAAGTACAATAAAAGCAACAAGCAGCTTTAGAATTGAAAATGGAGATATTACAGGTCCCTTCCAGCCCTATGATTCTATGATTCTAAAAAAAACTTCTGCCTTTAGGATCAACTAGTAAGGAACAAGCAGTCAAGAAACATGCCACAAACTAGCATTTGGGTAGAGCAGCTATGAAGGTCTTAGAAAAGATACTCAGGTACCATGGTCTATCTATACCTACAAAGATCAAAAAAAGTGCACGCCATGGCATTCACTGTGCTCTTCATGGAAACAAAAACTGAAGTTTAAGAAGGAACAGTACTAATGATTTTGAATTTTGGAAATGGAGAAGTCTCCTGTGAATACTGATTAGCCAAGTAAACAAATAAATGGATCACTGAACAAGTCAATCCAGAGGTCTCACTTGAAACACAAATGAACAGGCTTAAATTATTATACTTTGAACATACTGTGCAAATACTTAGTTCTATGGATGAGGCTCTAACGCTGCGAAAGGTGGAAGGAAAAAAAGAGTCTGACAAACAGCAAGGTGAATAGATTCAGTTACAATGACGATGAGTGCACTATAAAAGACATGAAAGACCAAGTTACAGACTGATCATTATGGAGAAAATCTATTTAGGTAACCATTAGGAGTCAACACTAACTTGATCGCATATGTTCATTCAATCAAGCTTCATAAATAAAAGTAATAAAATAAATTCATTCAATCAAATAAATAAAAGTAATTGTCAGACAAAACAAAGTCAGGAAATTATGGCTGTAGAGGTTATATAAAAGGAAAAATTGAGTTGCAGTGTGAGAGAAAACAAAATATTTGAAAATCTGATGGCAACCAGAAAAATTTACAAGTGAAAATTTTGGCTATTGACAATTTGTAGTCTGATTAAAGAGTTATTTTCTATCACTAATATTTTAGAAGTGTGTTCATGGATCTTTATGTCATTTGAGTGTTTCTGACATTTTTTTATTCATAATGGCTTAAGACAAACAACACATTGAGTAATTAGTTTCACAGAACATGGTAGGCCAACACTTAACAAACCACATTTTGACTTGATGTAATGCATGAATTCAGTGTTTGGTGCCAACCTCTTCATACTGCTCTATCAAAATAGAAATGTCAGATCTAAAAGTTCTGTACATCCTGTTTTCCTAACAGCAAATATTCTGGTGAAAAATAGCAGGAAGAAACCAGTTATTCAACTACTGCTTATAATAAGAGAGAGAGAGAGAGAGAGAAGAAGAAGAAGAATAAAAGCTATTGATAACAAATGTGAAAGCTGCTTCCAATCTTGAGGTTTCAAATAACATCATTCTCTAGACCCACAATCCCCAACCTTTCTGGCCTTGCAGACTGGCGTGGGAGGAAAGGAGAGAGAATGGTTACATGCAAGCAGTGGGAGAATGTGCGAGTCCACACAGCTCCATTTGCACAAGCAGCAAGCACATGTGCCCGCTTGTACAAATGTAGCTGCATGCATGCCTCACCCAAACTTCCACAGCTCGGTTCTGAATGGGCACCAGCCTAGTTGTGGGCCATGGCTTGAGGGTTGGGGACCCCTGCTCTAGATGATTGAACAATAACACTGGGTATACCTTGAGATCCTCTATTGTGTAGTCTTTTCTCAGTGTGATTTGAAATACTTCAAGAGAGCCAAGGTAGGCAGCCAGTCTTGATAAACTTTGTTTTCCGCTGCCACCCACTCCAATCAAAAGTGCATAACCACAAGAGGACTCCAAGATTCTGCTAATACGACACCTGCCAGTGAAAAAAGAACAACACATTAACAGCTGCAGAATAATGTTGCAGTTCTCATGTGGGGATATTGCATCTGGTTTGTGCGATACAGAAATATTTGATTTACTTCAGATATATTAACAATTTTTCCTGATAAACATCTTGAAAGATTTTGACACATTATGATTATTACTCTCTTAATAATATATCCCATTTTTTCTCTGGGAGCTCAAAGAGGCACCTACAGATGATTTTACCCTTATAGCAGTAGTCTTGTAAAGGAGATTTACCTGAAAAATAGAGACATAGAGAAATATTCCGTATACCACAGGTGTAGAAATAGAAAAATAGAGAAATATCCCATATATCAGAGGTGGGATTCAGCAGTTTCTGACCAGTGGAAATTTTGAGTAGTTCAGAGAATCGGTAAATACCACCTCTGACTGGCCATGCCCTCATCTATTTTCTGCCTCCCAAGCCCCAGTTAATCGGGAGGGAATGGGGATTTTGCAGTAACCTTCCCCTGCCATGTCCACCAAGCCACGCCCACAGACCCGGTAGTAAACATTTTTGAATCCCACCACTGCCGTATACTATGTAATCAAGTTAACAGCAGCAAACAACCCATATCTAACACAGTAATTTATCATCAATCTGTGACATCCATAAGGGTGTACAGTATATGTACGTGTCATTGTGTCAAAATTAACAAAATGGTTGATTAAAACTGTGAAGCAAGTTCTGCTCCCTTTTAACACATGCATGTTGTCACATGTACAAAAGGAATCAACCATCTGGTAACAATCTTGCGAATTTTAACACTTCCCTTGATAGTGAAATGATTATCAGGGTTTTGTTTTTGGTCTTGCTGGAGAATAGATGAGCAAACAGGTGTGGATATGTATATATTATATGAAAGATAATAAGCAAACAAATCAGTAAGGAAATATGTCTAGCTTCAGATATAATTTTCGTAAGGACATTATACTTGAGGCTACAGGGAATACTGAGGGCCAGATTTCTAAAGGTCAAAGTGTAAGGCTTACTCAAACCAATTTGCTTTTTAAAATGCCTTAAAGATAAAAAGGAACCCTCTTTGGTGCTTGGAAAAATCACAAAGCATATGTTCAAAAGTTGCCCCAGATCACACTTTTGGTATCCTTGTTATACCAATGAATGTGCAGGAACCATGGTGGTGCAGTGGTTAGAATGAGACGTTGTACTTACCTGAGACGTCCATTCTCGTAGGGTGGAGCTAGCCGCCAAGATTGGGTATTGGCACAGCCTTCTAGCCAATTATGACTGAGTCTGGAAAAGTATAAAAGGTGGCTCTAGGCCTAGATTCCCCCTCTTTTGACGAGGGAACAAAATGCCAGACTCAAATGTCATCAGTCCAACAAGTTTATTAACAGTGTTAAACCAAAAATCAAACAGGAGGAACTTGTGAGGGAGCTAAATACCTAACCTAACTACCTATAGACAGAAGACAACTATGTACACTAAGGTGCCTAGATACCTAATGAACCATGCAATAATAATAATACCTGTCCAGCCAGAACACGTCGAGAAGGGAGGGACTTGGCGGCTAGCTCCACCCTACGAGAATGGACATCTCAGGTAAGTACAACGTCTCATTCTCCATAGTGGGTGGAGCTAGCCGCCAAGATTGGGACATACCAAAGTAATTTAGTCCCCAGGGAGGGCCTCCTGATTCTGGCTGGGACCACCGCCCTCCAATGTTACCTGTTCCAGCACCCTGCGCCCAAAGTCGGCCTCCTGAGAGGCAAAGGCGTCCAGTCTGTAATGCCGGACAAAGGGAGTTGGGGATGCCCAGGTGGCAGCCTGGCAGATTTCCTCAATGGAAGCCCTGGTGTTCCATGCCGCAGTGGTGGCCGCACTGCGTGTGGAGTGGGCCATGATCCTGGTGGGCCGTGGTAAAGACAGCTGTTCATAGGCAATGTTAATGACAGTACGAATCCACCGACCCACCATGACGGAGGATGCTTTCCTCCCCAAGGAAGTGTGGTGGAAAGAAACAAACAAGGCCTCAGTTTTGCGAAAGGCAGAGGTCCTTTGAATGTACACGTCCAGTGCGTGCCTCACGTCCAGGAGGTGCCACTGTCTTTCGCTGTCTGAGGATGGAGAGGGGTAAAAGGAAGGTAATACCACCTCCTGAGCCCGGTGAAAATAAGAGTTTACCTTTGGAAGAAAGGTAGGGTCCAACCGCAAAACCACCCTGTCCTGGTGGAACACACAGAGGTCACTCCTGATGGAGAGGGCTGCCAGTTCGGAGATGCGATGGGCGGAAGTGACAGCCACCAGGAAGACCACCTTGTATGTGAGGTGGCTCAGAGAGACCGAGTCCAGAGGCTCAAAGGTGCCCTCCGTGAGCGCAGTCAATACCTTGGACAAGTCCCAGGTGGGATACCTGTGAACCACAGGAGGGCATCTATTCACTGCACCCTTCAGGAACCTGGATACTAGGGGGTGGGCGGAGAGCTTCCCCAGAGAAGGGCAAGACATTTGGTGCCTGAGGGTATTTGGGGCAAGACCCTTAGCTAGCCCCTGACGCAGGAATTGAAGGACATTTATGACCGATAGGTCCAGAGGGAAATGCCCCTCCCTATCACACCAGGAGCAGAAAGCCTTCCAGGAGGCTGAGTAAATACGATGTGTGGACGGTCTGCGGGAGTCAAGCAAGACCTCCATGATGTCCTCGGGGATCTGACGGCCCATCAGAGTGAGCCGCTCAAGCGCCAGGCGGTCAGTTGCAACCAGTGAGGCTCTGGATGCTGCACTGACCCCTGGAGCAGCGACCACTCTGTCGGAGGGATCCTCCATGGGGGGGAGACTGACAGGGAAACCAGGTCGGCATACCATGCCCTTCGTGGCCAGTCGGGTGCCAGGAGTATGACCTCGGCTCGTTCTTCCAGGAGCTTCCGGATGACCTGCGGAATGATGGGGATGGGGGGAAAAGCGTAAAGCAACCCCCGCGGCCAAGTGCAGCGTAGGGCATCCACCCCTTCCGCCCCCTGGGTCTGATACCGGGACAGGAACCTGGGCAGTTGGGCATTGTCTGGGGTGGCAAATAGGTCTAATACAGGTTGTCCGAACTGGTCCACGAGCTGGCGGAAAAGATCCGGGTGCAACCTCCACTCAGAATGGTCCAGTTGGTGCCGGCTAAGCCAGTCTGCCCTGGTGTTATCCACCCCAGAAATATGTTCAGCAGAAAGGGACAGTAGGTGTTGTTCTGCCCATAGTCCCAACCGCATGGCTTCTGTCATGAGCTGACCAGACATGGTCCCATCCTGTCTATTTATGTGGGCCTTAGTGGCCACATTATCGGTAAGTACCATCACGTGGGAATTCTGTAGGGTGGATCTGAATTGCTGAAGGGCAAGGAACACCGCTCGGAGCTCCAGAACATTTATGCTCATGGTAGCCTCGGTTAACGACCAGGAGCCCTGTGCTACCTGTGTTCCGGTGTGAGCCCCCCAACCCGATAAGCTGGCATCGGTGGTGACTAAGATATGCCTTGGGGGAAGGAAGCAGGTGCCCCTGTGGACTGCAGAGGTGGTCCACCAAATCAGGGACTTCCTGACTGAGGACTGGAGTCTCACTTTGGCTGGTGAATGGGCTCTTCCCTTGCGTTGATAGGGAAGGAGGAGCCATTGGAGGTCCCTGGAGTGTAAGTGAGCCCATGGAACGATATGGATGGCCGAAATCATCTTGCCCAGGAGGGAGGACAGCAGGTTCAGTGGGACTGAATTTTGTCTCAGAACTTGCTGGGTTAATGCCAATAGGCTGTCTCTCCGTTCCTGGGACAAGTACACCTTACACTCCAGGGAGTCAATGATCGCCCCCAGATGGATAATCCTGGTGGCGGGGATCAGCTGGCTCTTGGATCGATTGACCAAGAAGCCAAGGTGGTCTAAGGTGTTAAGCACTACCTGGACATCTTTCTCAGCCTGAGAAGGAGAAGCTGAGGAGATGAGAATATCGTCCAGGTAGCACTGGATCCTGATGGGAAAGGATCTGAGGTGAGCGGTCAAGGCCGCTAGGACCTTCGTGAAGACCCTTGGCACTGAGGACAGGCCAAAGGGGAGCACCCCATATTCATAATGCACCCCTGCATAACAAAACCTCAAGTACTGGCGGTGAGATGGCCGAATTGGAATGTGGAGATAAGCCTCCGAGAGATCTATGGATGACAGTAGATCTCCCTTCCTAATACTTGAGAGGATGGAATGCAGGGTGTGCATTTTGAATTTCTTGTGGACTATGAACCTGTTGAGGCGCTTAAGGTCCAAAATTGCTCTCCACCCTCCCGAGGATTTGGGCACTACAAATAAGATAGAGTAGAAGCCCTGCCCCTGTTGGTCCTCAGGCACCTGTTGGATGGCTCGAATGTCCAACAGGTGCTGGATGGCCTGATTCATGAGAACCCTTTTTTGTGGATTTGATGAGATGGGGCATCGGAGGAAAAACCTCGGGGGGTTGGAGAGAAACTCAAGAGAAAGACCTGATTTCAGGGTTTCGCAAACCCATGCGTTGTTGGTGATTTCCTCCCATCGACTGGCATAGAGTGCCAGGCGACCCCCTATGGGAGGATCGGCCGGAGTTTTATCGGTTCCGGCGGAAGGGGCGACCACCGGCCCCTCTAAAGGGCCGTTTGTATTGGTTACCCCGGAATGGCCGGTCAGTCGAGAAGCGCTGACGCGGCCTGTACTGCCCCTGGGGTTGACCCTGGGATTGCCCCTGTGTTTGCCCCTGGTAACGGTTCTGGAACTGGTTAGCCCCTCTATAATTCCTACGTTGGAAGGGCGTGGGACGGAATGAGTTCTTCCGCCCGACCGAGGGAAGTACCTTACGTTTATCTTTTGTTTCGGTAACAATAGAATCTAAGACCTCACCAAATAGAGATTGCCCCGCTACCGGGGCAGATGCCAATTTCCATTTATATCTCATGTCTGCTGGCCAGCTGCGAAGCCAGGCCATTCGACGCGTCACCACCATGGACCCCATCGATCTTGCTGAGAAGCGGGCAGCTTGCAGGGTAGCTTCAGAGGTAAACTGGGCTGCTGCCAGGAGCTTATTTAGGTCCTGGTGCGCCCTGGTATCTGATGGTGGGAGATGGCCTTGCAGGGCATGGAGCCACTTGAGGGTGGTCCTACAGAAGAAGGACGCAGCGGTAGCCGCTCGGATCGACCATGCCGCTGACTGGTGGGCTCTCTGGAGTGAAGCGTCTGCGCGCCGGTCCTCTGGGTGGAGAAGTTCCTCCGGGTCGCCGGGCATCAGGAGGTTGGAATACAGCACCCGGACAGGGGCATCAACTGGAGGCATTGGCAGATGTTGAGCCAGGGCATTATCGATGTTAAAAAACTTTTTGTCCAGACTGGTAGGCAGGGGACCCGCGGTGGGCGACTGCCATTGTTTAAGAATAGTCTCAACAAATAGTTTGGGAGCCGGGACCACGTCGGCTGGCAAGACCGAGGGTTCAAACAAGGGATCAACAACGGGGGCCTTGTCAGACCCCGCTGAGGGAGGCTGCAAGTTTGCTGTGATTTTCGCTTTGTGCAGCAGGGAGCGGAATAAGGCTGGCTGAAAAAGACTTGATGAGGTAGAGGGCTCAGGGGCCAAGTCCTCGTCCTCTGACATAGCTAGCTCCGGTCCCTCAACCTCTGCCTGAGGCTCCGGCTCCTGATCTAGAAACAATGTACCTTGCTCCTGATCATCCTCCAAATTGTCAGGGAATTCAAGTGGTTCATCATATGTCACCTCCCCTTCCTCAAGCCCGGAAATGGGTAATAGTCCTTATCCTGCTGTTGTCTATCGGGGGAGGCTGATCCGGTGGCCTGGGGCGGATTGTGCTTTGCCATCGCCCTGATGCCAGCCTCTATACCCTGTCTAATTGCCGCATTGATGCGGTCTTGCACCTCTTTAGACTGGAGTGGGTCTTCATTGGACCTCTCTCCCCTTACCCCCTGCCTGGGCCTATCAGTTTGTACCTGTGGGCCCCATACCTCTGGTTCAGCCTGACAGGGGTTGACATTGTCAAGCGACAAGGGATCAGAGGGCCGGGCAAGGCGTTGTTGACCTCCCTTAGGGGGTGCCTGAGGAGTCCCCTGGTTCTTCTGGTGGGCCCCAGTCCCAGCTTGGTTCTGCTGCTTGGAGGTACTTTTTGGCCTGTGGTGAGCCTTGGGTACCTCAGGAGAACGAGGCCTGACTGGGGATCTGTCCCTTCCTGTGGAGGGGGAGGCATCCCTTTGGGGGCTTTTCTCCTCATTAACTGCCCTGGGGGGTCTTGGATTTGGCCTTAGTGGGCTTCTGTGATTTTTCAGCCCTGTCAGCCATGATCAAAGGTGGCCACTTAATATTCAAAATGGCCGCCGCACCACGAGGCTGACTCAAAATGGCCACCAGAGCAACGGAGGAGACAGCTGCAGCTACCTGGTGCTCGTCAGAGGGGCAAACGATCAAAGGCAAGTCACAGAACTGCTTCTAAGGGCTGTAGAAGACTGTCTGTCAGGTCTGAGGCCGGTAATTAGCTCCGCGCTTCGATCGGCAGGCAGCAGAAAGATCGGCTTTGCTGATAGGGATCCGACGAAGCAGCCTCGCTGGGAACGCTCGTAATGATGCGAGCGGCCTCAGAATCGATCGGGAGGAGAGATAAGGGCTCAAACGGCACTTTGACAGCTCACTCTGCGATGTCCTGCTGGGAGGGGAGATCCGATCGGCAGCAGCTGGGAACGCCCGTAGAGATCATGGACGGCCTCAAATTAGATCGGAGGCAGAGATAAGAGTCCTGATCAGCAGGTTGTCAATCAAAAAAGGCCCAGGCTCACTTTGAGGAGATAGATCGCAGTTCGTAAGGGCTCTCCCGATCAGATAAGCCAAGCCCTCGGCTGTAGGGCTTTGCAGGCGGCCGCAATTATCAATTTAGATCAAAAAAGGAAGGGCCAAGCTGGAGGGCAACATACAGCACGTTAGAAACGGCAAATTGCTTGCCAGCCTCACCCAGTGGCTTATATATATATCCTAACACGAGGCAGTGAGGGGAGCCTTCCTCACGCGGCCAAGACAAATTTATTTAGCTGTATAAATAACCGGCAAATTACTTGCCCGCCTCGTGTAGGGCCCAATATAGTTGTCCCCAATGCCAATTTTTGGGGACTTTCCCACTCCCAACGCAGCCGGAATGTGAATCAGATAAAAAATATAATTTGGATTGGGCCTTCGGCTGGAGGGGCGAGCGACAGCTGGCGTAAGGCCAGGCTGCCTTCTCCCCAGTGGAAGGATCAGATCACTGGGGGGGCTCGTTCAGGGAAGACTTACAATTTTGGAATCCAGATGTTAGCAGATTATTATTTTCTATCCAAAAAACTCTTTTGAAGTTGGAACAAAAGGCACTAGTCAATGGCTGTGACTGAGTCAAAAGAGGGGGAATCTAGGCCTAGAGCCACCTTTTATACTTTTCCAGACTCAGTCATAATTGGCTAGAAGGCTGTGCCAATACCCAATCTTGGCGGCTAGCTCCACCCACTATGGAGAATGCAGTACTGCAGGCTACTTCTGCTGACTGCCGGCTGACTGCAATCTGACAGTTCAGATCTTACCAGGCTCAAGGTTGACTCAGCCTTCCATCCTTTCAAGGTCAGTAAAATGAGGACCCAGATTGTTGGGGGCAATAGGCTGACTCTGTAAACCACTTAGAGAGGGCTGTAAAGCACTGTGAAGCAGTATATAAGTCTAAGTGCTATTGCTATTGCTACTCAGCAGCAGCTGATTTTTATATCTTGTTCATGTTTCTCTCTATATAAATAAACAAATCCAAATTAAAACACCCCAAATAAGCATTTACTTACACATGCTGAATAGCATCCTCAAATAAAACTAAATTCATTGATGCATTTATTTCATTGTAGTTTTCCAGTGCTTCAAGAAGTATCTTTCTAAGCATTTCCCAGTCTTTAACAGGCATATAGTTATGGTCTGCCACACCATTTGCAAAATGACAGTAAATAAGAGGTTTTTGAAGAAGAACATGATCTTCCACATCCTGGCAAGTTGGCAACATGACATGAGAAAAGAGAAAGTTAATATTCTGAAATGCATTGCAATTTATTTTGCTAATCAATCTTTTATTGTTGATTAACCATAAGGCCACATCAAGTATCTCCCCAAAAATGTTTCAATGTCAACACTTTTGGCAATTGCCGCAAGCAAAGGTTTTATTCTTAATCTCACGTAACCTTCTTTAACAAGATTTATTCAGATAAAAGAAATAAGAATTTCTACAACTAAACTATTTACCATTTAAAAATAATTTATTTCCCAATGTACACTATGATATAGATTTTCTTAGTTTCTTTCTAGCAGCTTTCCTGTGAATTCAAAGGAAGCAGTTCATTAATGGCAGAACAATCTGCAGGTGGCTGTTTACAAAAACTGTCACCTAAATTCTCAGTCTATGAACTGATGATGATATATTTATTATTTATTAATTTTGGTACATGTTTTTAAATTTTTATTGTCAGTGATTAATGTTTGTCTGTTTTGTCCTTCATTTTTCTTTTTTCTCCTATTTTGGAGGGGAAAAACTTCAGAGATAATTTAAAAAAATTAAAAAGATCATGACAGCTAAGAGTGCCAGCTTTAGCATTGCAGTAACAATGATCCATATGCATAGTTAGCATTACAGGTTTCTGCCATTATAGCTTTAATTATGTATACCTTACAAGAGGAGATCAGAGTGTTAAAGATCCTGGTGTGTAAGGAGGCTCTAATTGCTTTGTTTCACAAGGAAGAAAGGAATAATAATTTAAGCTTTCTTCAAAACCATTTTCCCTACTTTTAAAGCCTACTTATTGAGGTAGGAAACTAAAACTTTGAAAAAAAGCAGATTATTTAAAAATAAATAAAAGAATTTAAATAGTTAAACTCTTTTTTTTGCTTGCCTGTATTTCAAATTCTCTCATTTACTAATGTGCATCAGTTAACTCTGCAAGAAATTAAGGTGTATATAGTTAAACAATATATTTCCTAGGTAGAAGAACTGTCTATAAAGAATCTTTTTTTTTTCTTACTATAAATATATGTGGAATAAGGATGAATTAGTTTTATAATGATCTAAGAATATGCTGTTTCATATTAAAGGCAACCATACATCACAAAGTTAAAAAGACATGCTGTTTGGGATCTGTACAAATTATTAAAATTTCTTTTAGTTAGAAAAAATAATGTTACTAAAAAACAAAACAAAAAACAAAACCCTGTTTAGCACTCCAGAGATCTCACTATCTGACTAGATGCTTTTTTCCTGAAAAGAGCATAAGTGTTTGTTCCTAAGTGTGTGTTCTTCTCGAACCAAATAGTAATCACTATGTCTTTATTTACTGTAGATATATTTTAAGTGCTTGTGGTTATAAAAGAAAGTAGTATGTTACATTATAGTTTTCTTTGCATTTCTTTGTATTTCATTTCTCTTTCTTGGAATTTAGAAGATTAAAAGAATTTTCAAATAATTAGTGATAAATAAATTGTCACGCAGTGATTTTATGTTGCCTGTTACATGTATATGCAGGGAGATGCATCCCTATCAAATATAATGGTTCATTCCTGAGCACGTGATTAATATGTTCCTAGTACGCATGTGTACATTCCTTTCTTTTGATTCTTTCCTTTTTGTTCTCTGCTTCTGATGAAGCAACACCTCTTTTATATAGCCAGAATGTGATTTCTTATTTTTGTTAAAAAAAATAAATATCTTATACATTAGAATTATAATGCGGTTTATTTTGACAATGTCAGAGTTCCAGGAAAAGATTCATTTTGCCTCTGATAAGAGTAATTCTTATCCCAACATAAATACTAGTTATTTACCTCAAAATATTTATGTGCAGCATCTATCAACCTTTTATAAAACAAATTGCAATCTTTTTCTTCTATCAATTTATCTCCATAAACACGTGAAGACTCATGAAGCCACAAACGAACAAGATCGTGTGGATGCTTCAAACACTCCAGTTTAGCAAACCGAATCCCCTTAAATGAAAAAAGGAAGTATCATAACACACAATTAGCAAGATATGCAGAACATATGAAGTGGTATCAACAGCTTGCTTTTTAAACTGAGAACTGCATGTAAACCATACCTTCCAACAATTACATACCCAGCTATTTTGGAACTGCTTTTTCCTAATCTTATTTACATTCAAAAGATTTATTTTCTTTGTGATTAAGCCATACTACCAAGGTGAGAGTCAGGGGTGGGTTTCAACTTACCTCGTTGCCAGTTTGTTCCCTCCCGCGTTGCGTGAATGCGCACACGCATGTGCAGTAACAAAACAATAACAACAAAGCCAAAAAAAGATGGTGACCGCATGCACAGTGCCAGAACTCGGCTTCTGCGCATGCTCAGAAGGAATTTTTTTTAAAAAATAAATAAAAATAAATTTAAAAAAGATGGCGGCATCCACGAACCGGCACCGACCAATCTGGTTTGATGACATCATCATGACATCACTAGCGGGTCGCTACCGGTTCAGGTGAACCAGTCCGAACCGGGAGGAACCCACCCCTGGTGAGAGTGGACACCAATACATACATTCTTAGGATACTCTTAAATGAATGAAGGCCCAAGTTAAATTCTGACACTATTACAACCCATATTTCTCGTCTTCAAATAGAATCACATTTGTTTTAAATGCAATAAATTGATTTCCTCAATCTATCATAAGAGAGCTAGAAAGGACCTTGGAGGTCTTCTAGTCCAACTCTCTGCTCAAGCAGGAGACCCTATACCATTTCAGATAAGTGACTGTTTAGTCTCTTCTAAAAACCTCCAGTGATGAAGCAGCTACAACTTTTGACGGAAAGCTGTTCCACTGGTTAACTGTCCTCACTGTTAGGAATTCCAGGTTGCTTCTCTCCTTGATTAGTTTCCATCCATTGCTTCTTGTCCTGTCCTCTGGTGTTTTGGAAAATAAATTGACCCCCTTCTCTTTGTGGCAGCCTCTCAAATACTGGAATACTGTTATCATGTCCACCCCCCACCCCCCAAATTCTTCTTTTCTCTAGACTAGTCAATCCCAAATCCTGTAACCGTTCTTCATATGTTTTAGTCTCCAGGCCTTTAATCATCTTAGTTATTCTTCTTTGCATTTTTTCAAAGTCTCAATATCTTTTTTGTAATGTGGTAACCAAAACTGGATGCAGTATTCCAGGTGTGGCCTTACTAAAGATTTTTAAAGTGTTTATAAATTCTTAACTATTATTATATTAAATAAATTCAATTTTTGCATGCAAATAAGAGCATTACTCCTTGACTTCCGGTTTGACGTCATGTCTGGGCACAGTAGCCTCAAGATCCTCTGAGGCTGCATCTGTGCTTTTCACTGATTTCGGTTGCCTAGCGGCGATCACTGACCTGGAGGGAAGAGTGATTCGAAGGGGGAGAGTTCGGAGCCTCTGGGGAGGACAAGCAATCCACCCAGGGAGCAAGAACAACTCCTGGAGCCGACCGTGAAGAAATCAGCCTCCATGGCCGATCTGGAGACATGACTGCCCGACTCAGATAAGGAAGTAAGAGAAAAACAGCAAAGAATTGTGGTGGAGAATTGTGAGAGAGAGATATTATTGAGAGGTTTTTTTCAACAACTGGTGGAAGGAAATAAGACGGTGTGCCCTTGTAGCTGATTGCTGACCTGTGGATTTATGACAGAAAGCTCCGAGAGGATAAAGGCGGCGATTGCAAGGGGGAGCGAAAAGGACGGGCAGAGAGCTTGCTGAACCAAGACAGATTTACGACCCAATTTGATTTAAAGCACTCTGCAAGAAACAAAAAGAGAACTGTGTTTGGAGAACTAAAAAGGTAAAGAACTACAGCAAAAGGGCAAGAAAGATTTCTGGAAAGTGCGGAAGGTGGGAGGAAGTTAGAGTTGAAAGAGAAAAGAAGGAACTGAGACGGTGACACAGCAAAATCCGGAGGACATTTTTAACTATTAAACAAGGAGATAGAATTACCAGCAAGATCAACATTGGACTCTAAGGACTAGTAAAATATAGACTATAAATATATCAACAAAAGGACAATAGACCAAAAGAAATATTTATAAGTGAGTACTTGCATCCATAACTTATTTGAACCTTTACCTTAGATAAATTTAAGTATTGGCTTAAACTTTATTCTACCTATATTCACATATATATAAACTGTGGACACTGGACTATATATACAAACTGGACATTCTAGATATATTCATTGCTATATATTTACATATTTATACAATATCTATATAATAGAGTCTAGAAAATAACATTATATATAGAACTTAGATTAATTACTTTAAGCATTGATAATTATTGATTGATCCCTTGCGAATGTGATATAAATGCGATGTAAACGGTGATAACATTTATATATAATTTACAATTTATAGTGAAGGAATTAAGGGTGTGATATAATCATTTGAGGAAATTGACATTAGAATCTAAGAAACAGATTGATGTGACACTTGAAGAAAAAGATATAAATAGTAAAAAAAAAAAAAGAATTGGTGCCAAAATAACAAGAGGGAGAAGAGGTTTCGTATGGTATACTGGGACAGCATCTGGAGTATATTAAAAATGTCTACTACATCCACTGTAACTAAAACAGGGAAACAAAAAACCTCAACCCTACCCCCAACTCCATCAAACCAGCGTACCACTGAAGGTTCCACAGGAGAGAGAGTAGGTGGAACTTCCAGTACACAAATGACATCGACAACTCAAGCATCACTCCAGGAGATGATGATTAAAATGCAGGAGTCCATTGACAGAAATTACAATCACATGAGAGGGACAATAGGAGAGGTGAGGGATGATATCAAAAAGGTGGATGACAGGGTGGGAAAACTAGATGAGAGATTGGAATTAATTCAAGGAGAACTGGCAAACAATGTACAAAGAATAAAAAAAATAGAGGAACACAATGAGAGGATTGAACTTAGACTTCAAGTTGCAGAGAATAAAACAGATATAATAAACAGGGATCTCGAAGAGGCAATTTTAAATCTAGAGCTTGAAAAATCGGCCTTCTTTCTTAGATTTCAAAATGTTACTGAAAGTAAAGACGAGAACTTACCGGAGGTCATGGCACAAATAATTGCTAGTATGACAAATAGAACACTACAGGAAACAATAATGGATATGGATGAAATATATAGACTGAATACGAGCTATGCCCGAAAGAACAGACTACCGAAAGAAGTACATATTAGATTTACTAAAAGAATAGTTAGAGATGAAATTTATAATTTATCGAAAGGAAATACAGTCACACATAACGGTAAAGAGATACTAGTACTTAGACAAATACCAAGACGTGTAAGGGAAAAAAGGCGGCCCTATCAATTCTTATCCACCAAACTGAATAGACACAGGATATCCTTCAGGTGGCTATTACCTGAAGGAATGCTAATAACTCTACTGGATAAAAAACATAAACTCACAACAATAGAAGATGCCAGAGACTTTTATGAGCAGTATATCAAAGTAGTAGAGGAACATGAAACAAAGGCAGAGGGGGAAAGGGAGAGTTTGGAGGAGATAAGCTCAGAAGAAAATTTACTGCAAAAAGAAGAAAGTGTGAGGACGGTGGCAGTTAATTACGGTAGAGATGGTGCGACAACGAGAGCACAGGCCGAGGCAAAAAGAGCAAAACCAAGGGAAACCACCAACTGAACAGACAGTAAATCTGCTATCCCTGAACATAAATGGACTAAACTCGCCCACAAAAAGGAAAAAAATTTTCCACAAATTACTAAATCAAAATGCAGACATTATCTGTCTACAAGAAACACACATCAAAAAAGAACAACATCAGATTTTGGAATTCCCAAAGTTAGGGAAACTATTCACAGCATTATCTACACATAAGAAGCGTGGAATAGCAATATATACAAAAGCATGGTTGAATCCAAAACTACTATATTCAGACGAGGACGGTAGAACACTGATAATACAAATAAAAAACGGAAGCAAATCTGTAACGATAGTGGTTATATATGCCCCAAATATAAATCAATTAGCCTTTTTTTCCAGCTTACATAAAAAATTACTAGAAATACAGTGGGAGAAATTATTGATAATAGGCGACTTCAACGCAGTCGTTGATAGGAAAAAGGACTATAAAGGTACCAATAAGAAAAAAGCAAGAAGAGTACTACCGACATCATTTAATCAATTGGCAACAGAATTTAACTTAAAAGACAGTTGGCGATACCAAAATTCAGACAGCAGGCACTATACCTTCTTTTCATTTCCACACAAATCATGGTCGAGAATTGATATGGCCTGGGCAAATGGGGAATTCTTAAACGATTTGGCTGAGTCTGAAATTCTTCCAAACGCCTGGGCCGACCACAATCCCTTATGGATAAAATGGAAAGAGCCAAATAGTAAAATAAGAGTAAGATGGACCTTAAACCAAACAATAACAAAGGAAAAAGATTATATTAAAATGATGCAGAAAGAATTAGATATCTTTTTTCAGATTAACACTAAAGAACAGACTTCCCTAAGAACTCTATGGGATACAACGAAGGCATACATAAGGGGGCTGTCCATAGCTTACTTGGCCAAACGTAATAAAGAGAGAAACAACAAATTAAATACATTAACAACTAAATTGCACGAATTAGAGAAAACATTGCAAGAAGACCCCAAAGATTCTAAAACATTAGAGGACTTAAATATAACCAGGCATAAAATAAACTTGATAACGCAAGAGCAATTGGCCAGGAAACTTAAATTAGCAAAACAAAACTACTTCGAATCAGCCAACAAACCAGGAAGATGGCTCGCTTACAAACTTGCAAAAGATAAAGCAGATAGAACAATTGACGCTCTTCAAGACCAAAATGGGGAAGTACATACCAGAATCGCTGAGAAAAAAAATATAATTCAAACTTTTTATACCGACCTTTACAAACAGGAAGACCCAAAAGACGAAGCAGTTAAAGAATATCTCAATGAAAGCAATTTGCCAATCGTGCTGGAGGAGGACAGGAATATGCTAAATGACAAGATTACTCTAATAGAATTAAAAAACGCCATCGGTAAACAAAAGAATAATAAATCACCAGGTCCGGACGGTATCCCCTTTGAAATATATAAAAATCTACAAAGCTCATTAGAACTAGTAATGTTAGACCTATTCAATGAAACAATGGAAAAAGGGGAACTACCCGAGTCCTGGAAAGAAGCATATATAACTCTGATACCCAAGGAAGATTCGAACAAACAAAACATTAAAAATTATAGACCGATTTCATTACTAAATACGGATTACAAGATACTCGCATCAATAATGGCTGAACGACTCAAAAAAATTTTAAATCGGATTATCCACTCAGATCAAAACGGTTTTTTACCCCACAGACAGATAAGGAACAATACCAGAATAATACTCAATACACTAGAGTACTACGATATACACATAGATAAACAACTAGCACTTATTTTTGTCGACGCCCAAAAAGCGTTCGACAACCTTTACTGGCAATTTTTTATTATGCAACTAGAAAAAATGAAATTTGGCGAAAAATTTATAGGGTTGATCAGAGCTATATATAGTACCCAAACAGCAAAAATAATAGTAAATAACGATATCACAGAGAAAATAGATATTAAAAAAGGAGTACGTCAAGGATGCCCGTTAGCCCCATTAATTTTCATATTAGCATTAGAAAGCCTACTGAGGAAAGTAAGAAGCATGCAAGAGATAAAAGGCCTAAAAATCAGGAAGGAGGAATTCAAACTTCAAGCTTTCGCCGATGATATGACATTTATAGTTGAAGAACCTTTAGACACCGGCCCGATTCTAATTAATGAAATTGAAAAATTTGGAAAGGCGGCAGGCCTAAAAATTAATAAGGAAAAAACAAAAATAATAACTAAAAACATGACACCAAAACAAAATATCAAATTGGAAAATTTATTGGGCATGAAAATAGTAAAAAGAGTTAAATATCTTGGGATATGGCTCACCGCAAGATGTAGTTCATTAAAGGAGGATAATTATATAAAACTAATACAGAAAATTAGTAAGGACCTTGACGGATGGTCAAAACTTCAATTACCATTTATGGGTAAAATCGCGACAATTAAAATGAACATCTTACCCAAGATCTTATTTCTATTCCAGGTAATTCCAATAAAGTTGAACAAAACAGTTTTTTCAAATTTAAATAAAATGATTCATAAATTCATATGGGCCAAAAGAAAAGCGAGGATCAAACTGAAACTTCTTCAAGACCATAGGAGGAGAGGAGGATTTGGTCTCCCTAACTGGGAACTATACCACCAATCTGCTACACTCAATTGGATGAGGGAATGGATCACACTCAAAAACAGAAGGATACTAACTCTAGAGGGTTTCGATTTGCAGATAGGTTGGCACGCCTTCTTATGGGGGGACACCTATAAAACACATACATATTTCCGCCGACATTATATAAGAAAGAACCTATTAGACACATGGCTAACAATAAGGAAGGACCACTATACAAGTGTTCCAAAATGGATATCACCAACTGAAGCAATTATATACCCGAACCTTTTAGACGTAAATAAGATTATAACATATCAACAACTCCTAGATGAACACAATGAGATGTTCTCAAAACAAGAACTTAAAGAAAAAGGAATAGACCTTGATTGGTGGCACTATTTACAGGTCAAATCAAAATACAATAAAGATAAAATAAAATACGGATTTCAAAAAAAATGTGACTTAGATAGAATATTAATGGGCAAGGACCAAAAAATGACTTCCAAACTATATAATTTCCTACTCCAATATAATCTATTTGAAGAGGTGGTGAAAGGCTCGATGATTGCGTGGGCACAAAACTTTGGTTATTCAATTAATTTAAACGAATGGGAAAAAATTTGGTCTATAAATTATAAACTAACACTGGCGATACCATACAAAGAAAACATATACAAAATGTTTTACCGGTGGCACCTTCCTCCAGCACGATTGGCAAAAATGTTCCCGAAACTTTCCCCAAAGTGCTGGAAGTGTAAAGAAGGTATAGGAACATACTACCATCTATGGTGGACCTGCCCCAAAGCGAAAAACTTTTGGATTAAGATCAAAAACTGCCTTGAACAAATAACTTCAAAAACGATCCCCCTAAAGCCGGAGCTTTTCCTATTAGGTATCTTCAGGGAAAAAATGACGAACGAAGACAGATATATAATTCTACACATTACAACAGCCGCAAGAATTATATATGCACAGATTTGGAAAACTGAAAAAATCCCAACTATGTTAAATCTCATTAATAAAGTATTTGAATGTGCAGAACTTAGTAGGATGTCACTGGAAATGCAAGATAAAGATGACTTTGAATTCTATAAAACTTGGGACAGGTGGTATAACTGGCTTAACCAAAATAAATATCAAAAATTGCTATAACTATATGTCATGATCTTAGACACATTATGAGTTATGATCTCAGACAGTATAAATAATAACAAATGTCTACTTTTTCGCAAAGACCGGAACAAAATATCAGAATGTATACAATTTTACAAGGTTATAAAATATTAATCAAGCTGAACAAAAGAACCATTGTTGAAAATGGGAAAATTGTTTTATTGTAATGATAATAGACTGAACATAATATAATAACAGAAAAGAATAAGGGAAATATTGGAAGATATAAGAAAGATAATGATGTAAATATTTTTTGTATCACTAGGCTGTAAAAGGATAGCGTCGACGAGATGGTTGACATGTATGTTCAATGTTCAATGTTTTCTATATTCAAAGATATTTCTTACTCTAATTATATATACATATGTTTATACACGTTTTTATGTTTGTTTGGATGTTTGTTTGTCTTTTTTATATAATTAATAAAGATTATTTTATAAAAAAAAAAAAAAAAAAAGAGCATTACTCCTTACAGACCTGGAAGATGTTAGAGAGATCTCGAAGGTTGAAAATGTAATGGAATTTAATAGCTGTGGGGAGAAAACTCTGAACCATTGTCTGATGAAGCCATATTGCAGCTTGAATCAAGGAAGGTCCATGATTTAATATAGATGAGTTAAAATTATACAGCTGAAAATGGAAATCAAGAATCTTGCCATAGATGGTGCTCAGAGCATCAGCAGAGGGAAAATTCATAGCAAACACAGCAAAATGCCTCTAAAATTTGAAGAAGATATTAGGTTTTAGTGTTTGTGATACTGTTATATGAATAGCTACTTAAGAACACAATTGTGAACAAAGGACAATAGTTAATAAGATACACTTGGCATAAGAATCCTCATGCAATTTTACTTTCAAATCTACAAAAGAACTATTTCTAAGTAAACAATTTCATATAATGCTTTCATAAACAAGAAAAAAGAAATCTAGGTATTGCTACCCAGGTATGTAAATTCTTATATGACCACAAAGGTTCCCTGTCCTATTGCAAGGCTTGGATGCCCAATCCAAGGACACTGTGTTATTCTAGTCCAGTGATGGCGAACCTTTTTTTCCTCGGGTGCCGAAATAGTGCGCGCACACGCTATCACACGTGCGTGCGTGCCCACACCCATAATTCAAAGCCCCCCACTTGCCCACCCCCTGCGCATGCGTGCGTGACCCCCCCCTACTCCCCCATTTCCCGACTTTCAGTGGGCCCAGTAGGCCCATTTTTGCCCTCCCCAGGCTCCAGAGGCTTTCTTGGAGCATGGGGAGGGCGAAAATGCTCCCCCCCGCCACCCCGGAGGCCCTCCGGAGGCCGAAATCGCCCTCCCAGAGCCTCTGCGCAAGCCAAAAATCAGCTGGCAGGCACGCACATGCGCGCTGGAGCTGAGCTAGGGCAACAGCTCGCGTGCCGGCAGATATGGCTCCGCGTGCCACCTGTGGCACCCGTGCCATAGGTTCGCCATCACTGTTCTAGTCCATTAGCTAAGGACATAAGGTGATCTGCTTACACACTATTATTTTCACTACACTACACCACACCACACTAGAACTTTGCACTACAAAAATCCATCCCTATTTAGACAAATGCATATGGAATAGCTACACCTGCTTAATATCAACTAGATCTATTATAGTTCTATTGGAGGGTGTTATTTGAAGAACAGAAATAAATGCTATTAAAACATGATGGGACAGAGAATTGAGTTACTTTCATGGTCCAAATACCTAATCTGCACTCCAGGAAGAAGTGGGGCTTTAATTGCATGATTTTAGCTGTCATCTTGACTTTTCTAACCCTCCCCTAGTGGGTACCCCTTAATGTTATATGATGAATTTCAAGTTTTAAAGTGGTAGAAAATAGAATAACAACCCTATTTGTTTAAGCTTTCTATTCAGACATGCTTCCACTCAGATAACCCTCATGTTTATAAACATCTCTGTTCTCATAGAAATGAGCCAAAATTGTGAGGTGTTTTAATGAGTTGGAAGCTATGCATACTACCTTACCAGCAGACTTTCCTTTGCTATCTGTCAGTCTCCTGTTTCCACCTGAGTAGAAACTGACATGCTCCACATTTATCTTTATTTCTAATTATGCCTTTCATAGTTGCCCTGAAGAAAAAATAATGGTCTTTGCATTCTTTCATTCACCTGCCTAGAAAAAAAAAATTCAAAAGCCATAATGCCTGCCACATACTTTCAAAAGTTCAAAGTATCTAGCAGCAAAGGTGTCTGCTGGTGTGGATGGGCAAAAGAAGTAAATAATGATACATGTGCATGCCTCCTTACATACTTAGGCTGATGTTGTGATGCAAAAATGGGACGGCAGAGCTTGTACAGTGACATCTTAACACACATTCCCTCATTTTGGTGTCCTCATGATTAAGAACTGATAGCTATGTTCAGTCTCTTTGCATTACTGAGATTGTTTTGTAAGCCAAATAATCATCTGACAAGTCTTCTGCAAACTGAAATAAATTTTAGGCAGCTGTATATACTTAAAATATATATGGTATGCTATTGTATGATGTGCTGTGCTGTGCTGTTGTTTTCTGTTATGTTATGATGTTATTATTATATTATATATTATGTTATTATATGACAAAAGTTCAAACAAAGTATGATTTTTCCCATTAGTAAAAGGCTGAGTGTTGAAGAATTGATGCTTTTGGATTGTGGTGGTGGTGGAGAAGACTCTTAAGAACCCTTGGACTGCAAGGAGATCAAATCAGTTGATCCTAAAGGGAGTCAACCCTGACCATTCCTTGGAAGGATAGATACTGAAGCTGAAGCTCAAATATTTTGATGACCAAATGAGTCATTAGAAAAGCCCTTGATGTTTGGAAAGATTGAAGGTAAAAAGAGAAGGGGTGAAAGGATAAGGATAGCTATGGTTCATAGGGTCCAAAGAGTCGGACAAAAGTTGGCAACTCAACAACAACTAATATACTTTAAAAAAGAGATATTCATAATCTTACTTGAAGTCGCGGGTTGATGGTAAAACTTCCAACAGTGGGATTCATGCAGGCAACATACTGACAATGATTAATTTCTTTCACAGATAATGTCTGTCTATCATACCTAAGGAGACAAGAAGTGTGTTTAATATTTATGATTGATTTAAAAATGAGTAGGAGAATATCCTCCCAGATAATAACAATGTTGGTCTCACACAATAGATATGGCCATCAGCTTCCATTAGTAATTAATCAAACTTAAATCTCTAGAAAACAAATACTTCTATATTTAAAATTCCCTAGAAATTTGGAAAAGCTTAAACAAAATGTGTTGCTTCAAACAAGCATTTTCATCATAAACAACACATATTTGGGGTCAGAATATTAAAAATTTCATAAGAAGACCTGGCAATGGCTAAGAGCAGGAAAATTGAAGAAAGGACCGAGGGTCGAATTCAGGCTAAGACCAAGCCTTAAAAACAAATGCATACAAAACCAGAATTGAGAAGGCAGCAACAGACAGTAAATGTTGCATTTGCAAAGAAGCTGAAGACACAGCGGACCACCTAGATAGCTGATGCAAGAAGAGTACACAAACTGACTACAAACAATGTCATAACAAAGTAATAACAATGGTGCATTGAAAAATCTGGAAGAAATACTTGCATACATGCAGGAACTGGTGGGACCACAAAGTAGACAAAGTAATAAAAAATGAAAAAGTTAAAGTGGTCTGGGACTTAAGAATTCAAATGGACAACACCTACAATATTTCCCCCAAAATAAGACCTGGTCTTATTTTCTTTTGGGCCCAAAAATAAACACCAGGTCTTATTTTCAGGGGATGTCTTACCTGCTTATCTTCGGACCACTGCAGCCAGGTCTCCCATGCCCCGACACCTTTTGTGCCGCTGCCCAACTTCTTCTGTGGCCACTTGAAGCCACTTGCAGCCAGATGCTATGTGGCGCATTGCGCTGGTGCCATCACTCATGGCAGGACACTGCATGGCTCATTGCGCCAGTGCTGCCGCTCGTGGAAGGAGGCTGTGTTGCATGTTGTGCTGTTGTATGCACAAGCAGTGGCACCAATGTGACGTGGCATGTGGCCTCCGGCTGTGAGCAGTGGCACTGGTGCAACACACCATGTGGCATCTGGCCACAAGCAGTGGGACCAACATGATGTCCAAGTGGTGTCTGGCTGCAAGCAACCACAGAAGTTGGGCAGCAGTACAACAGGTGTCAGGGCATGGGAGGGGGGCTGGCTGCAGCACTCCTAAGGTAAGTGGGTGTGGGGCGCGTGGGGCAGCTTCACCCCCCCCACACCGTAGCTTGATTTTTACCCATGTGCCTCACCCCATCTTATACAACCAGACTGTGGGACGGAGTGGGTGGGGTCTTAACTAGGGCTTATTTTGGAGGTAGAGGTTATCTACCCCAAAATACATAAAAATCAAGCTAGGGATTATTTTCAGCATAGGTCTTATTTTTGGGGATATGTAAAAATCAAGCTAGGGCTTATTTTTGGGGATATGTAAAAATCAAGCTAGGGCTTATTTTTGGGGATATGTAAAAATCAAGCTGGGACTTATTTTCACGATAGGTCTTATTTTTGGGAAAATACGTTATCACATAACACTTAAATTTGGATAGTGAATATTGCAGCAGAGTAGAAGAAAAAGAACTGGAGAAGATAATAAAAGGCAAGGATTTCCAAATAGAAGTAAAACAGCTCTAGCTAAAGAAAGCAAGTAGTACTATAGTACTATTGGTACTATAGTACCAATAGTAATAGGTATTTCGGATGCAAGCCCAAAACACCATCTACTTGAACACCATGAGTATTGATCTCCATCATTCAATTTCAAAAGTTGCAAAAGGCAGCTTTACTTACTGGAAAGCTTACACCATGAAACAACATCTGCCTATCCCAAATCCTTGAGGAATAATAGGTTGATAAAAATACTAAATCCTGTCTAAACATCTGGCTGACTGCGCAACCAACCATAATAATAAAGACTTACCAATGTCTATAATCTATGTGCTGCCGAATTAGTGTGTGAGGCTGAACTGTCCCATAAACGTCCACTTCTGGCATGTTCAGGTCATCAATAAAATAAATCAATTTTTTGTTTCCTACAGGACCATAGTTACGGCCAGCTTTTTTCTCCAAGGATTTTTCAAGAATCCCTAAAATGTGTTATGGTGTATGATTATTTAATAATATAAAATAGATCTAGAATTAAAATGCAATTATTGAATACATTTATATCCTGCTTTTCTACTAAAAATATAGAGTGTAGCTTTCCAACAAGGGCATTCAAGAAACATAAAAAAATTTCATGAAAAAAGCTTAAGCTACAAAATAACCAAGTAACTTAATACCAAAACAGAAGAGGACATTGTATTTGAATTAAATTGTTTTTGTTAGGGCAACAGTGCTTTCTTCATCCTTTCCAGATTGGAAATGTTTTCTGCTCATTTTATAACATTGTAAGATGTTGATTTAAAGAGAATTTGTACTGAACATAAACTGTGCTCCTGATTGATTGGAAGTTGTTCTCATTTCTGACTTATGTAACATAGCAGTTGTTAACGTACTTAAAAGTGCATTTTCCTTTAAAAGGCACTTTATTAGCAGCAAAAGTTACTAGTTACTTGAATCTCATTGTGAAGAAACATTGACAGACATTTATTTATTACCAGTAACAAATTATTTTAAAACATAATCATAATTTGAAATATAATTATAATGTAATCTGAATGAATTATAAATTGTTTGCTGATTATTGGACAGAAATATCATTAAGTATTTTCCTTAAGAACAGGTAACCCTAAATATATTTAATATCTTTATTCAGGTAGAAGAATGGAGATGATTGTCATTTGTTTATCAGGCAAAATTTAAAACACTGATATTAAGCTTCAAATTATTTAGGATGTCTGAAGATGTCTCCATTGTCTTTCTAGGGTTCTGTAGAGGGCTTCTCAGCACTGGCTCTAAAACTGTGGAATGTAGTTTCTCAGCTTTTTGCCACCATTCTTCCTTCCTTATAAGACCAACCAAAATATAACCCCTTTATGTATGATTTTAACAAATATTTTTCATTATTGATTATTAGTTGCCTTGAATCTTCACACTGAGTGGAAAGGTACAGTATCAGTCAGAACAAATGTTCTGCAAGAGTCTTGCAGAGTAGGAAGGGATGGGGCGAAGGATACAGTATAGTATCCTTGGTTGCTGAATGATTTTTACATGCAGGAAAAAATAAAAAAGGGAAGATAAACAGAAATGGTGAAAAGGAAAGGGCACTCAGATCAAAAGAAGTAAGAAACAAATGCAAGGTCAGTCATAAAGAGCTCAGATGACTATATGCTAATGCTCAAAGTGACTGCCTGAATAATAACAATAGAGGAGGCTTACATTGTAATGTTGCTGAAGTGGTGTAATAATTGAATGGAACTTTTGAGACCAGAAAATCTTTTGAAAGGCTGGCAAGGCATTTCCCAATAAGCAATGTTTTGCCTACTCCAGCGTTTCCGACCAGCATCACTGGTTTGCTTTTTTCCAATAGCAGTTCCACAAAATATTTAAGACATATAGTTTCAGATGTGTGAACAAGCTCTGCCTAAAACACACACACACAAATACACAAACCAATGCAGGTAGTCAACATATTGATGTTAATATGCTACTGAAATCTATTTTAAAATTTTAAAATTTTAAACTTACTACAGAGTACAGAGTCAATGATTATGTATGTTTGTACAATGTAAAAGTTTGAACAGTTTTGATTATTTGTAAAGATTTGAATATTAGAACAAAAATTATGGAATTTAAATACTATGTTCCTTTCTTCTAAGCATCAATGTAGTGTCCCTTGCTGAACTGTATATAATAGGATACAATTTTGGATCATTCCAATATGGCATTTTTTACTTTAATGGCTATTATAAGGAAAACACTTATAAAGTTTCCAAAAGAGAATAATAATAAAGATTTAATAGAACACCAACCTTTCCTTTAATTAACTTGCATTAAAATTGATTTTTACAAAATATAATAAGATTGTGCACTGAAAATTTTACAATAAGAGCTGATGATAATTCACATTTGTATGTAACCAAAAAACAATAATTTATTATTGTTTTAGCTTTGGCCTTATGTGTTTTTCTCTTTCCTACTTTCATTCACATAAAAAAATTAGAAACTTTGCTTTAGGTCTCTGAAATGTAGTTCCATGAGCTTCTTTCACTATATCCTTTGTAAAGAAATGAAACGATTAAATGTTCTCACCATATCAATTTAATTGGTTTCCATTAGTTTCTTTCCCCTGTTGTTAGATGCAATATAAAAGCAGCACTTATATATACTGTATACAGATTTTAAAAGAGGCATGCTTTTAGGAAAAAAATGAAAATAACAAGGATAAAACCTCAAAGTCCCTACATTCATCTCTTATTTTTTATTAATAAGAAAACAAATTAAAATACCTGCAAGGGTGTTTCTGGATCCATGACAAAACTGCTAATTTTATCATTCCAAGGGAAAAATTTCTTAGTTTTGGAGTCAAGATAATAGTCAAATATTGTACCATGAGAAGGAAACTTCACAGATTTCATCTCTTTAAGCCACCATTGGCTGAATTCAGCTTGGTAACTGTAAAGCTATAAAATATTGATTTTGTTATCTAACTGTATACATTATACTGTACAACCATTTAGCTATTAAGTGTACATTGATTGGGAACATACATCAATATTGTGAAATAATTTAAATTGCATACTATCAAACACTTCCATTAATTCAAAACAGGAAACTATTTCTACTGGGGAGTGTTTCTTTAGATGATTTTATCCTTAAAAACTAAACCAGGGGTGGACTGCTAGGGTTCGCAGGGGTTCGGGAGAACCTCTAGCTAAGATTCTGAGCAGTTTGGAGAACTCCAAAATCCCACTCCTGGCTGGCCCCACCCTCCCCTCCCCTCCCAGGAGTCCCCACGCGGCCTGTTTTGGATGCAGGTAAGTGCAGGGCGCCTGCGGAGGCTCGGGGAGGGCAAAAAACAGGCCTACTGGAAGTTTGGGAAGGCCAGAAACGGGCCTGTTTCAGGCCAACAGAGGGCCTCTGGAGCTGGGGGAGGCCATTTTCACCCTCCTGGAGGCTCGAGGAAAGCCTCCGGAGCCCGGGGAGGGCAAAAATGCTCCCCCGTGGTGCAGGAGGCCAACTAGGCCATGCCCACCATGGCCACGCCTACCCAGCAACTGGGCAGAGAACCCCTTGCTAAAATTTTTGAAGCCCACCCCTGAACTAAACCAATTACCAAACAATCTAAACCTGTATGTGGGTTTTCTTAAATTCCATTTTCACATTACTTTACTAATCATGAACATTTCTGAAGAGAATAAGAAAAAATCATTGAATTTATCTCTAATAATTTTTGAAAATTATTTTGATTTATGTGATGCACAGCATACATATTGATTACTTCTGTGTTTTTTTTCGTTTTCAACAAAAAAGAACAAGTTCCTGTGAGATGGTAGCCCTTGGGTTACAACAGTTCATTTAGTAATCATTCAAAGTTACAATGGCCCTGAAAAAAGTGACTTATGACCATTTTTCTCACTTACAACTTTGTATCATCTCCATGGTCATGTCATCAAAATTCAGATGCTTGGCAACTGACTCATATTTATGACAGTTGCAGTGTCCTGGGATCATGTGATCACCTTTTGTGAATTTCTGACAAGCGAAGTCAATGGAAAAGTCTACAGCTATGTGACTAACTTAACAACTGCAGTGATTCACTTATTAATTGTGGCAAAAATGGGCCTAGCATGGGGAAAAACTCATGTAATAACAGTCTCGCTTAGCAACAGAAATTTTGGGCTCAATTGTGGTCATAAGTAGAGGACTGCTATATCACACTTCACAACTTTCTACATAAACACCTGTGTTAGCTCTATGCAACACCTCAGATCCAAAGGATACAAGGTGTTTTACACCATATAGAGCTGCAAATGTGTCAGCTTGCATTTCCTTCAAGCAGCTGCAGGTATTATGTTCACTCTTCTTTTTTCCTTCAAAGCTAACATGCTGTATAAGGATCTAATCTGTGTTATTTGTTATAGTATATCTGATGTATCTCTGTTGCCAGTTTGTCTTCATTCAGTTTATCTACAAACATCTTGTGCCACTTATGGCCTTTATTGTGTAATTTATTTCAACTTCCAGCCAAGATATATGAAGAATATAAAAGCCCATTCAATTCTTTTTAGCATTTTTTCAAGGATCATGATCCACTCCGAAATTAGTAATATTATTTATGACATGGAGACTGCCTCTAACATGAATAAGACATTTAATTCCTTAATTATGAGCCAAGGTGGCGCAGCGGTTAGAGGCAGGTACTGCAGGCCACATTAGCTGACACTGATTCGCAGGTCAGCAGTTCAAATCTCACCGGCTCAAGGTTGACTCAGCCTTCCATCCTTCCGAGGTAGGTAAAATGAGGACCCAGATTGTTGGGGGCAATATAAATATACATTGCTTACTGGTGTAAACCGTTTAGAGAGTACTTGCACTGTGAGGCGGTATATAAATCTCACAAATAAATAAATAAATAAATAAAATTTAATTCATCCTTTTTATTTATTTTTTTCCTTTTAAAAGAAGTTACTTTATGTACACATGCCAAAAAATATTTTCTTCTGCAAGATAACTTCAAGAGAAATAAAAGCTCAAAGAGTTAAGTGAAGGAATAATCTTCCAAACTCTTTAAGTAATTAAATGCACTATGTGCTCCTGCCAACAGTGAGTGTCCTGTGCTTGATCAACACTGCTTCCTGCTGTATTCCATCCACTGCATTGCGCACACAAACCTATTTACAAACTAGTGCAATCCCTGAGCCTAGAAGTAGCAACAGCAGTGGCAGCAGACTCAGTAAAGGGAAGAAGTCCAAAGTTTTATTCGAACGGGGATACCCCTGGTAGGTATGAGGCCAACTGAGGAGAAACTTCAAGAGCTGGTAGTTAAATTTATCCTGCAGTCCTTAGGCTTAAGGGAACTGTAACACAGTACAGACTGAAAATGGCTGTCTTCCCAAACAGGTTTGGATGCAAGAGTAAAAAGTAGGATTTTAGGGCTCAGTGGCTCACAGTCACCTTAATAACTGGAGAGAAGCTTCAGAAATGAGGAATATTACAGATTCAGAAACATGCGAGTTGCAGATTTCTACCAGATGCTGGAAGATAGGCAGGGCAATATTGGAATTATTGCTTAATTGGGAAGTTAAAAGGAGGCACTTGGAAGGTAAATGACAGGAAAGAATATGGGGGGGGGGCATTTATCCAGACCTATCCAATATCAGACGTAGGGCAACAGCAAGAATTAGCCACAGACTACACAGGAGTTAGTATCTCTGCAAACTCCTCCCAAAGCATAGGAACCAGCAATGGAGGCAAAGACGTGAAGTCCCGAGCAGCAAAACAAGGGCAGATACCCTGATTAGAGAGTGGCCTAATACTGCGGGAGATTTTTTTTTGGGGGGGGGGGAATGCACAGCCAGCATAAAAATGATGCATTTAAGTTTCCTTCCACATAGGAAACCTAGCACTAATAAAAGCATCTCAATATTGAGATGTAAAAAAAAAGGGGAATGGAGGAGACAATCTAGGAAGCCTATCTTCTCCCCTCCCCCAGCCATCTTATTGTGTTGATGTAAGGCACAAGCCTTTTAAAGGGTAGTCAATATTCCCCTCCACAGTGGGGAACTATGTGCTAAGCAAAGAGCCTTGCACTTTGGGACGCAGGAAGATGGCAGGTCTGCTTGTGCTGGTAAGGGGCTCTATGTCGTCTCCTACATCCCTGCCCTGCCCTTATTTCCAAGGCCTGAAATCCAAGCTGCCCCCTTCAGTTCAAGGGAAGGGAACGTATATGGCTCTCCGCCTGTTGCAAATGGAGAAGGGAAGCGAGGTGAAGGTCAGTCCACATCCATGAAGTCCCGGTTTGCTAGCTCTCGAGAGTGAGAATCACAGCAGGCAGCATAGTCCTCCTCATTCCCGCAAGCAGACGTACTCGTGGATGCAGCAAGGGGAGTTGGGTGGCGGATTTTGTCCTGGCGTTGATAGAAGAGGACATAGGCAGCTTTGGACTCAATCTCGTTGTTTGAAACCGCAGACACGCTGCTGTCATCAAAATAAAACCACGTCCCAGTGTCCTTGTTCCGGGCAAAAGTGGTGTAATGCCCATCCCGGAGGCCACTATAGTGGTTGGACACAGCAATGAGGTCATATTTGTACAGAGAACCGCCAGTTTCTTTCTGGGGTTTGATGATGAAATCAGAAAAGTCCAGGCCTTGGACAGGGAATTCCACGAGGGTATCAAGTTTCTCCCGGGAGAATTTGGTATAAGAGAAACGCTTGAGGTGAATAATCAGAATCTCCGGTAGTGACCATAAATCCAGCTTCTTGGTGGCAAGTTGGTGTTTTTTGCAGGTGGGACAATACCAGGGATTTTCCTCCTCCAGCGTTTCCACGGTAGTGAACAACTCAATGCACTCCTGCAGCTTAACGGGGTTCTTCTTCAGTGTGTAGCCCATGCAGTCATGTTTGACGTAGCCTTCGGCCTCAGTCTCATTGTAGTTAATTAATTAATTAATTAATTCATCCTTTTTAACTGACTCTGTTGACTATATTTTTATTGCACAGGTGAAAGACCATATACAACAGTTTGCTTATCTGAATAGCCCCTGTACCTCAATTTGGAATTTAAACAAGCTGATTTTTGACATACCTGGTCTTGAAATAGAGCTCCACCAAATGCCCACACACAGGCAAAGGCAAAATATATTTCATATATGTCTCTAGGTCCATCAGTGGACGTATTTTCAGGGATCAATAAACAGTCAAGGAGAGTACAAAGAGTCTACAAAAAATAAATAAAAGAAAATGCAAAACATTGATCTAGATTGAGACATATATCCTAGCCACTCAGAACTGTTATAGATGATAAGGTGAGCACAATGGCCTTTAAAAAAGAAATTATGCTGTAACAAAGTAGATTATTGAGCTTAATTACATGCATGATTGGTTTAAAGGATTTCCTTAGATTCAAGACACCATAGCTTAAATTTATGGATTACCGTTCCAAGGGCTTTTTGTAAATATTGATCATCAGAGGAGAAAGTCAAGAACCTGATAGAACCACATAACATGGATACTGATATGAGTATTGTCAAAGAGAAACCTCTCATAGTCATTTTGGAGAGGTAGTAATGACATAGGAATATAAACATTATAACCAGAAGGCACCTGGACTCTTCAGGTGGATATCATGATGGGCACCTTTTTATTTAGAATGAAAAAAATTTGATTCTAAACTTTTATAATTTCCCACCAATAGATACTTTACACATGAGTGTAATATGGTTGTCTTTTATTACACATTTTCCATAACCATTAGGATATGATAGTTTTCAATAAAAGATACTTCCCCCCTATTTGTAAATATTTTTATTACTTAACTATGCATAAATTCATTAATTAAATCTGATAGAGTGAAAATCATACCTGCACAATGCTATTCTCAGAGATGGGAATTATAGTTTTAAAGTTTGTTCTGAGTTGATCCAAACATGGAGGAACATATTTATCAAAAAGAATAGTCAAATTTGCTTTTTCAGATTGATCTCTCCTTGATTCTATCCAGCTTGCAACATATCTGGAAAAGAAAAACCCAGTGATTTCTCCCAAGATCCATATGTCACAATACAGAGGTTAGCACAATTTTCTATACTAGGAAGGCAGAAGGACATTTGTTCAACTAGCTTATTGATAGATATATTTGATAGGTATTAATCAGGGGTGGGTGCTAACTTACCTCACTGCTGGTTTGCTTCCTCCTGTGCCATGTGGGCGCACGTTCATTGCGCGCTGTGCGAGTGCGTGCTTCGCTGGCACACGTGCATGCGCAGTGCCACAAACTAAGCTTCTGCGCATGCGCAGAAAACAGCTTCTGCGCATGCGCAGAAGCCAAAAACAAGATGTTCTTGGTTCAGGGACCTGGCCAACCGGTGATCACTCCCGGTTCGGTGAGCGCAGAGAAATTCCCACTACTTGTTCTATAGAACTGGTCCGAACCAGGAGCAACCCACTTCTGGTATTAATATTATCCATACCAGGGGTGTCAAACTCAATTTCATTGAGGGCCACATCAGGACTGTGGTTGACCTCGGGGAGCCAGGCATGCGTGGCCGACTGGGTGGTGTGACCAGCTTGTCAACACTCACTGGGTGTGGCCGACTAGGTGAGCATGGTCGACTGGGTGGGCGTGGCCAGCTTGACGCCACTCCCCAAACTGCTGGCATGTTTCCTCTTTGCATTGGGTAAACTGGACCGAAGCCACGCTGGCTCGATGTTTCCTCTTCAAATTGGGTAGACTGGGCCAACATTTTCCAAGATGGCCCCGTGGGCCAGATCCGACCACATTGCAGACCAGATCCGCCCCATGGGCCTTGTGTTTGACACCCCTGATCTATACTAACCGAATATTACCTAGTTCTTAAAGCATTACCAGTAATCCCTATCAGAATACTTTAAAGCTCAGCACTAAGTATTCATATGTGTCTTTTGGGTGTTGTTCAGTGTCTTCCTGGCTTAATTTTTAAAACAATGATTTTAATTGAAAAAAAGTTAATGGAAAATTGGCATGCTGCAAAACAAATTGCCATCCTCTAGAATTATATGTATGCAAAGGAATATTTCCATGTAGATCTTATTGGTTATTCCTGAGAAAAACAAAACAATGGCTCCAAAGAATACATTTGTTCATTTGCCCAGAAACAAGACAAAGTTCATCTGAGAACTAGGATCCTGGAAGATTAGAGAGAATAGTTGCAAGTTTCCTCACATTCAGCAGAGGAACAATTTTGCTAACATATAAACCCTTCTATGGCTGCAATTTTATTAAATATCTCTGACATGGTCTCAACATTTCAGATGTCTCCAGTCTGCCGTTGAGTGTTTTAGCAATCAGACAATATTGAATAAATTTCTGATTTTCAATAATACTGGAGCATGTTTTAAAGAGAATTGTAGGCAGCACAATTCACTGTAGCTGAATTAAATGAATGCATATAATTTAATCTGTTGAAATATTAATGATATGCTTTTCAAATAAAAAGCTTTAATGTGACTAACAGCAGTACAACTTATGTCAATCATTTTATAATCATAATAATTTTATAATATATAAAATATATTTTATACATTTTACAATATATAATAACAATAACAATTATAATATAAAATAACAATATTGTTGATCAGAGAAGCAGAAATAGGTCATAAAGAAGAAAACCCCAAAAGCAATTTGAATAACTATTGCCTTGGTTTGTAATCTGGTGACATTGCATATTTCACATTAAAATGAAAAGCTCTTATGCAAGAATAAGTTAATAAAGATTACGTACGGATTCCAACCAAGATCCTGTGGATTTACATACAGAATTCCTGCTCTTGACACTGTAGCAGGGGTGGCTGTTTTCAAATGGTGTATCTCAAATAGCAGGCGCATTGATGGAGTCAAAGGAACCCGTTCATTGCTGGCAAGTGTCAGCACCTACGAATGTGAAGAACAGTATAATGTTAATCTCACAATAAAACCCACTGCATTCATTTTTATAGTAATCTAAAAAATCTATTTCTGATATTATTTTATATTGCTCAGTTCATGTCTAAGGATCCATTAATAAATTTAATACATTGTGAGTCTATAAACAAAGACCCAATCAATTACAAAGAATGCTATCAAATTCTAAGGGAAGAATACAACAGAAGTTCATATTTATAATTAAATATTTGAAAAAACAGAATTAGTTGTACATGGTTTGTAATTTTTTTATTTAAAATATTGCCAATCTCAACATAGAAAATTTATTTATTTTATTTATTTATTTAAATAGATTTGTATGCCGCCCAACTCCCGGGGGACTCTGGGCGGCTCACAACATGTCAAATCCATTTATCAATATAAAATCATAACAATTAAAAACTACAAAAGTTAAAAAACATCTAGCATTCATAACCAGGGGGGAGATCCATATTGATTGGTCTCACTTTCACCCCGCCTGCCAGAAGAGCCAGGTTTTTATTGCTTTACGGAAGGCCAGCAGGGTGGGGATAGTCCTGATCTCTGGAGGGAGTTGGTTCCAAAGGGAGGGAGCTCCCAAAGAGAACGCTCTCCCCCTCGGAATTCTAATTTACATAAAATATATTGTCTCTACGCATATAGATATATACCACAATAGACAAACTAGTGTTGTTCAGATGTTCTTCAGATCGCTTACAATCTCTTGTGTTTGGTTATACTGGTTAAAATCAGTAGGCGTTAAAGTACTAAATCTCTGGTGTATTTCTGATCACAGATTCTTGATCTGTGCTAAAAGATTGATTTTCAAGAGAACTTCCAGAGGAAAAAAATGATGGATTGAAGATGCCTCTGCAAAAAGCAGAAAGAATGTAAAGAATGAGGAGCCAATGAGTGGATCAGCTCTTTGAACTTTTTCAGACAAAGAGAGGAGAGATTACCCACAGGTGCTCTGGACAGTTGCACCTAATTAACCATTTCCCTAATCCTTTACAGACTTTTGCTGACACCAAGTCTGAAATTATGATGTTATATGGATTTATTTATAGATAAGAGATGGTATACAGGATAAAGAGATCATTGGCTGTTAGTTGAAATTTTTTTTTTGTTTACATGTCTTGAGATGAAGGTTGCAAGTCACTTTGTTATATATTTCTTTTCTTTTTCTTACCAACATTCATACTTTTTCTTTCTATTCTAGATCTATTTTTGTTTTATTTTGCATTTTTTCTTTCTATTCTTCTTTTAGTTTGTATTACTTTTTAGAATTGCAATTATAATCTTTAATACAATTATTTTTTAAAACAAGTAATAGAAAATCTCGAATTCCTACCAGTTCAACAAATTAGAAGAGGATTTGGACATATATACATCTCCATTCCCTTTCCTTTTCTGACTAGTACCAGTACTAGGATATAATTTAATTGCAAAAGTTAATGTTAATAAGCTTCATTAACAAGCTCAGTTTCCATCACAAGGCTCATAAAACTCAGGCTTGTTTTACCTCAGTTTAGTTCTTATTCAATGCAGAATAAGAAAGCACAATTTCCTAGTTTATTAAACAAAACTGATTTTTTAAAAAAATGCAATTACTCAAGTTTTAGTGTAATGAGAAACCATTATCAAAAATATTTCTAACTGGATCTATTGGTACATCACAGAAAAGAGCTAGAATGTTTTAATGAATCTCAGTCACATATAGAAACCATTTCATATGGGGAAAAATAAAAGAAAATGAATGTTAAAGAAAAAAAATGAAAATGCATTTTCTTATGCTCACCTTGTTATCATCCATAACAGTATTGAGTGATTCAATCCACATAGGATCTATGTCCCCATCTAAGACAATCCATTTTGGCCAATTATGGCTCATATTTGCTTGCTCTCTCAAAAGAGAGGAAAAGAGTCCTGAGAAATGCATGTAAATAGCTTTTGATAATAATGTTTAAATGACAAAAAGCAAAGTTTCTTTCTCAGATGCAAAAGAATCTGAAAATGCACACAACAGTTTTCATGCATGCACATGAGTTTTATTAAAGCAGTGGTTCTCAACCTTCCTAATGCCGCGACCCATGCCCCGCCCCCAAGACCCCATCGCGACCCACCCTGCCGCTGTGCCCGCCACGGCGGTCCCCACCCCGCCACCACCATTTGGGTTCTTTTACCTTCTGCACATGTGCAAAGCATTCTGCGCATGCGCAGAGGGTAAAAGAACCCAAATGGCGGCATCCGGGTAAACTCTCCCAACCCCTGTGAAAGGGTCGTTCGACCCCCAAAGGGGTCACGACCCCCAGGTTGAGAACCGCTGTATTAAAAGTTTGTTTTACACGTATACTTTATTTGGGGCAAGATCAAAAATTATAATCCTGTATGTCTAGGTTAAGTAATTCTATAGTGGCTGAAATAAAATTATATTGCCTGTCTAGTTGTGAATCACAATGTAATGAGATTATATTAGCATGTGGATACATCCAGGTAAAACTGACATCATGGAAATAACATATAGGGAGTATGCAGAAATCTAATGATCTACGTATGAAGAAAAAACATTTCTGATATTTAAATATTGAAAAAAAATAGCATGTCACAGAGTAAAGCCTTTTAGCATGCTACTTATGTACACAAAAGTAATATGGTTTTCTTTACAGAGAAAAAATACATAAGCATAGTCTCTATTGATCTGTGGTAGGAAATAGAAATTTTAGAAATCTGTATTCTGATATTTATCCTGGGTAGCTTGAACATGTACGTCCTGCCAGAATTTTGGGGTGAATTTTTACCCAACATATCATACTGGCTAACAATTAGGAGTAGTTGGGATGCAACGCAACTAGAGAACATCAAATTAGGGGGCTGGTATCAAAGTCACAATAATAACTATTGTAATGTATTTCACTTGCCATCTTTCCATTCTCTTGTAGCATGATGTATGAACCCAAAGAGCTCATCAGTAGTCACAGCCTTGGGATTCAAATCATTCCAGACAGGCTTCTGCTTCATGATCATATAAGTCCTATTCAGGGTTTTCAGAATCTGTTAAATAGAAAAAGAAAAAAAAGGAAAAAGGAAACTGAAATTTTGAGGAAAAGTGTTTTTTTAATGTAAATATGAACATTTCTATAAAATCTTAAGTATAGTGTTTTGATCTTTGACTGTATTTCAGAGGCTGATTTTTAAGGACTTCAAGAGATATTAACCACGGGAAAGGATCTTCTAAAACTTTCCCCCACAAATCTAGTATTACAGAATTATTAATTCTAGACCTTCTAGTTTTTCTCATGATTGTTTTTCATTCATATCTGCCAAAATTAATTCTGTTCACATTTTAATAGTGATTCAATAATTAGAAATGACAAAGGGGCAACAAAACAATTATGCATATTAGTTTCACTTGCGAATAAGCAGGAATAATGGGGAAATGACAAACATAAAGAGAATTGTTCTCCAGAAAAATCAAAGAAAACCCATATATTAGAATTTAGTAAGTTTTCACTTCTCCTAAAAAGTAACCCTAAATTGTTAATACTTTTATCCCTGATTTTATCTCTGCCCTTGCATTTTTCATTAATTAATTAATTCATTGGCCGCTCATTCACCTTGCAACTGTGAATAGCTAACAACCATCTAAAAATCAATATAGTTACAAATGGCAATTAAAACATACTAGTATTTTAGTATTCATAATTAATAAAGTCTATGCTCAAATAATTATATAAATAATTTAAAACAGGCTTATCTAACTTCTGGACCAATGCCTGAGGCAAGAGCTAGATCAATGCCTTACAAAGAACAGGTCATAAGATGCCCTTGCATCAAAAGATGTTAGAAGGATTTCCCCCCCACAAAGAATTTTTTTATTTGATTATTCCCTAGATAGCCTTAATCCCAAAAGGGGAAAAAAAAGAATTACTTCCTTATCATGATTAGCTTCATCATAACTATATTTAACCACTGGAATTTCACATTAACACAAAAATATGGATGGGCATAGTTGAGGTGATAGCAAGTGATGTTTTTCCAATTTTCCTGGAAAATAATATTTTCAACGAAATAATAGTTGAAATTAGGAAGAATATACTTGTACCTTGCTTTTTCCTGTTCCTGCATTTCCCACTACAAAGACAGAATGACGCACAGCCAGCAATTCCTCGAGCTGAACAACCTGCCAATAATAATAATAATAATAATAATAATAATAATAATAATAATAATAATAATAATAATAATAATAATAATAATAATAACAACAACAACAACAACAACAACAACAACAACAACAACAACAACAACAACCATTCTAAGGGGTTTTTCTCCCACATCAACCAAGAAGACATTAATTTTTCTTCCCATAGTAAAACATTCTCTGTTGTATTCAGGAAATAAAAATGTTGCTTTGTACAATAATGGTACTAGATCCCTCGATAAAGTACAGTACCAATTCGCTTCAATGGCCAATGAAGTCACCAAAATGTTTTATGGTTTTAATTTTTAATAAATGTGTACACTGGCCAGAATTACTTCTTGAGATAGGATAAGCAACTATATAAATATATTAAATAAATAAATGAAATTAAAGGCATAGCAAATGCATTCATACATTTGAATTAGGAGAGTTGCTGTAAAAAATGTGAGATGAAACAGAGCATCTCAGTGAGCCACACCTGGCAATACCAGTCTCCTGGAATTCCTGCCGCTTTGCTTTTACTGAATTACTAGAAAGAAGATGAATCCTAGGTCAATTATACTAGTGGCCAAGCTACTGCGCTCTAGGTGCTTTCTACAGTATAATGGTTGCTATCTCTATGGGCTTTTTTACAAATCAAGAGCCAGATCTAAATTGGATGTTAATTCTGCTGCTTCACTTCTGTTACTGACACTTATCTATTCATACTACAGGCAAAATTGATTGTCCTGATGATATATTGGGGAAAGAGTTTTGATGTTGATACACATTCTCCTATATCAGAAGTTCATTCTGCTTTGACCCAGGTGCTGTGGCCTAGAGGTGGACCTCTTGCCTCACAATCAGGAGGTTGTGAGTTTGATCCTAGGTAGAGGCAGATGTAGGGTCTCCTGCTTGGGCAGGGGGTTGGACTAGATGACCTGCAAGGTCCCTTCCAACGCTGTAAATCTGTTAAATTTTCTTTTTTTTCTCATCAAGCAAAAGAACAAAGCAGACAACTGACAATCCTTAATGAAGGAATATTTCCATTTTTGTACTGTATTAAAGTTTAACACTAGTAGCTAAGTATCAGCAGTACTAAATTATTTAAAAACAAACAGAATAGGGGCAGGAATTGCATTTCTATGACAAATTAGTGCATGTGACACATTTTATGATAATATGCTTATATTCTAATTAACACTGAATTACTAACATACAGCACTGCTACTGAAAGACTAACATTTTAAGGACACTATGAGAACACAGTAAGGTCAATAAGGATAACTTCATACCCAGCACACCCTGTCTGCAATTATTTTGATTTAATTTTTTTACAGACTGTAATTAAAAGCAATGGATTTTTTTTTACTTTCAGAATGAAGGTCTCCTCAGGCTGTAAGTGAAGCTCCAGGGTAGATTGTTTAACCATCTGTTCAAATTGCAAGCCCCTCTTCCTTGGAACATCCAAAGCTGGAAAGAGGTCACTAATTAAGCCCATGAAAATGGGGATATCATCTGTCACTATCTTAGGCAAATTGAAGTCCCTCAAGGCTCGCATAAGTATCTGGAAAAGGCAGTAAACATTATTGTACTTAGAAAGTTTCTGATCAATTTCATGGTCAAAATGTACTTTGGAAAAAAAGCTTAATTAAAATCCAATTAAAGGGAAATTGTGATGCAATTTGCAGTGGAGAAGAAGTATGTGCATGCATGTGTGAGAATCTCAGCAGTTACACTGCAACTTCCTAAGGGAGAGTGATGGGCTAAAGACAGTATGGGGGAGGGAGGAAAATGCTAGAGATGTATCAATTAGGTAGAAGATAGAAGGTTATAAATTTAGTCTAGTGAGATTCTGTCTATTAAATGTAACAAATACAGAATTGGACTAGACTGGATTTCACCATGTTATCTTTAGGACTTAGGTGCCACAGATAGCATTATCAAAGACAAATTGGAAGACTAATCTGGTGTCTCCATGTGCAGGGGAAAGAATTCCCTGTCAGAATAACCATGGCAAAATGCCTGTGTGGGAATTTGCGAACTTCAGTGCCAACATGCTTGGATTTTGGGAAGCAGATTTATGAAGTATACCTTTGCATCATGTTGCATACCTGGTCTTCAGGTCTAGTCTTATCTCCTCGCTTCAGAGAACCAGCAACTACCAAGACAGATTTAATAGCCCGAAGACCCCAATCATAGTGATCCTATGATGAGATATATTCAGGAAAGTTTAAAAAATCATTTTCCAAATCTAGTAACTTGTCCATATTATATTTTTAAAAACTATTAGTTTTTTATATTATATTATATAATGTAAATATTATATTTATATTATTATTATATTAGTCTTTTTTGATATCATACATTTCTATACCAGTGATCTATGATAGGATAAAATTTTTATATGAAATATTTAGTTATTCAGATTTAAATTGATTCAGATTAATCAATAAAGTAATAGTTATAGTCAGGTATAATAAAATATTTACAAATAGTTAAATATAGATGCCCTGGTAGCATCTGACATAAGATAATGCTTCCCTACTCTGTTCAGTTTGATTTTGAATAAGATATAATAAAATTATCAGCAAACTAATTATTTTCCATTCCAAAAAATAGAATGAATGCACACCACATTTCTACACATAGAAAAGAGGGAAGGAGACAAGTAGAATAAAAAATGTGTATTGTATGTACAACAAAAATGTATAACTACAACAACAAAAATGCATGAAAGAACATTAAATAATTTTGGACTAAACACTCTACTTATGATACTGTACGTTCACATTGTTTTCTAAATTAACATTTTATTTGTTAGCTATGAAAACCAGAACAAAATAATATTATTCTTTGCAAAGGATTTTGTAAGTATAGAGGAACCATGAGAGTAGTTTGGTGTAATGGTTAAGGCATCAGGCTAAAAACCAGGAGATAGTGAGTTCTAGTCTGCTTTTGGGCTTAAAGCCAGCTGGGTGACCTTGGACTAGTCACACTCTCTTAGCCCTAGGAAGAAAGCAATGGAAAACCACTTTTGAAAAACCTTTTCAAGAAAACTGCAGGGACATATCTCCAAGAATCAGGAAAAAAAGAAAGACAAAGGAAAAAAAAGAGGAGCCATACTCTGCCACACCAAGAGCTTATTTAATATAATATCCCATTTGGACAACCAAATATAGAAGTTTAGAATGACATGAATGCTCTAGGGAATTGATTGTCATCATTATACTTTGTGATGGTGACGTTCAGAAGATAACAAATAGAGTTGTGAAGAAATATTTTCCCTTAAGTTATACTAAATTGCCTACAATTAAAATTGGTTAACCTAGTATTCTAGTATTGTATATGAAAGTAAGAGGAAAAATCTCTGGTCATTTTCTTCATGCTATGCCAGTGATGGCGAACCTTTTCGGCACTGAGTGCCGAAAAGGGAGCGCAGGTGCTCATCTGGGCCGCAACATGGAAGAGGAGCTGCCCAGGGCACATGCGCGTGCCCAAAAATAAACTTTCAGTTTCCAGCGCACACATGCGCGCCAGCCAGCAAGTCTTCCAGGTTTCTGGTGCGCATGCGCACACAACGATCAGCTGGCTGGCGTGCATGCTCACGCAGGGAAACAGAAGACCAGCTCTTCCAGTTTCCAGCACTGCTGCATGCATGAAGACCAGTTGATCGTTGCATGCACCTGGAAGAGAAACGGGTGACGCCGCACATGCCAGGTGACATGGCTCTGCATGCCTGAAGTGGCATGTGTGCCATAGGTTCGCCATCACTGTGCTATGCCATTGAAAAAAATATCAACATTTAAATAACAAATCCAAATAGTTTTAACAGAAGTATTTCTATAGCTTTATAGGACTCTCTTGACTTGTTGATACAAGTTGGATTTACAAAGATAAGAAATTCTTTGCTTTCAAAAATATTAATTAGCTTTGTTGAAACACAAAGTCAAAGAGATCTCACTTACCTGCTTAGAGAGAAGCTCTCTACAAAGAGTATACAGGGTAACAAATTTTCTGGCTAACAATCGTGCATCAATAAACCCTTCGGCAACCAGCATTATTTCACAGATTAGTTCAATGTCAGGGACCACCATTGCACAGGGTCTAAACAAAAAACAAAAAACACATTAAACCAAAATCAGAGACTATAACATGAACATAATGAGAACCATAAAACTAACTGTTCCACCTGTCTGTCCTACTAGTAGAATGGGCATGTTATGGATTCCATAATGTAGGGAGACATATTGATGGCCCATGATCTCATCTCTGGGAGAAAGTCCATGTGGCTTTCCCCCCAGAGATGAGATCAGCCTCTCCTGAACTTTTGAATATCTGTCAAGACCTGATTATGTAGCAGACCTGGGGACCCCAGGGATGGCTGATCTTATGACAAAGCTCAATTGTTTTTAATATCCCTCTGCCTATTATTATCTTTTCTTATTTAGTTCTGCTTTTATAGTTTTTTATATTTTAAACAATTATTAGATACAAGTTTTAGGTAATGGTTGATTTATATTTGTTGTTTATTGTCTGCTGCCTGAGTCACCTTCTCTGAGGTGGGCAGCATATAAATTTGATAAACAAACAAACAAACAAAAATAAATAAATCCCAATTCAAGGCAGTGATTTTTACAAATGTAGCTGCCTGAGCTGAAATTAATAATTATATATTAACAAACATTTTCTTTCTGTATATGGGCAATGGCTGCTTGCTAGCATATTCTAGTATCACTATTTCAAACAAAACTGAAAATGTTAATTTTCTCAAGTTAGTTTTTACAATTCTTTGCATATAATCACTTCTGTTACAGAAAATAAATATAATAAGCTGACACTTAATGGATAATCTCCAAGGTAGTCTTTTTTCTAAAATAGAGGTTAAAAAAAAAGATTTTGCATTACTTTGTTTAACTATCTCTTTGCTTTATAAAAGCTAAAATTTTGCCAAAGAGAATGGTCCCCTTTCTCACATTGTTTACTAGGAAAAGTACTGATATCATGTGACTGTGTTGTGCATTTCTACTTTAATATATTTAAAGTGTTTATTTAATCAAACATTCTTAAATAAAAAAACTGTTCTTCATTAAAGTACATGATAGATACTTTTTAAAATAGAAGTGAACAGGAGAATATGGTTTAGTGCTACAACAAATATAAGTGAAGCTATTTTAAGGTTATCTTTTAACTTTGTTATGATTTTATTTCCAATAGTAAAATTCTCTTTTGCATTTAGCAAAAATAAAAAAAAAAATTTCATCTCCCATATTTCTATTGGGGGTCAAACCTGCAACTTTGAAGAGCTCTTTCTTTAAATCAATATATTAAAAAGCTGTAGTTGCTAACTATTGGAAATCAAAGAATTAACATTAGGGGGCATACTGTATTTTTTGGAGTATAAGACGCACCTTTTTCCTCCCTAAAAGATGCTGAAAATTTGGGTGTGTCTTATACTCCGAATGTAGCTTTTTTGAAGCCTTTTTTTTCCAGCCCTAACGAGGTGCTAACGATCTTCTTGGCTTTCTACTCCATTGGAAGAAGTTTTTTTTCCAGCCCTAAGTCTTTGCAGGCTTGTTTTCATTCCTACTCCCTCTGAAAAAGGTATTTTCAGCCCTAACAAGGTGCTAATGATCTTACCGGCTTGCAGCATTTTTTTATTCCTACTCCTCGAAGTAGTTTTTTACCAGCCCTAAGTCTTTGCAGGCTTGTTTTCATTCCTATTCCCTTCAAAGAATATTTTTTTCAGCCCTAACCAGGGGATAAAATAATGTGCCGAAGCTGAACAGATTAAGGACGCTAGCCAGATGAATACCTGGTAGGTAGATTTTTTCCCCTATTTTCCTCCCCCAACGCTAAGGTGCATCTTTTACTCCGGTGCGTCTTATACTCCAAAAAATACAGTAAATGTCTTATCCTTCATACTCACCTGAATAGAGTTTTAAGATTTTCAGGTAATTCTGTTCGGCCAGCATAACCTGGATTCATAGTAATAAATATTCCCACTGATGCTTTCAATGTGATGTTTTCTCCAAGGAAAATGAATCTGCATTATTAAAGAAATAAATCAGCCAACTTTGTTACAAGTGAAGTAATTGTCTCTGGTTTCCGTTTCCTTGGAAATTGAATTCAAAACACAGGGAAAGTCTATAGCTGGGATATGAAAATATACATGACTACTTCTAAAAACCACTCAAGCTGTTCAATTATCTAATTTTCAGTAGAAACCTCTTTGGGGATCTTTTAAAATATGTTAATATGTCATAAAAGGTCTAGTTATTTTGAATTCAGATAGACAAATGGTTAATAACTTCATAGTATATTTGTTATGTATTAAACTGTATACATGGTTTCATCCAGGTCCACGTTTGAGCGGGAGAATGCTCAAACGCTATTGGTTGATGCATCTGACAGCTCCCTATAAAAGGGCTAGCTGTCAGACTGGAAGTTGCTGGTTGTACAGAGAAGTTGCCTAGTAAAGAAGTTCCTTTTGAAGTCTGTCTCCTGTTGTTATTCCCACAACTCAACAGTGATGACGAGGGCATGGGAGCTGGAGAACGAAGACAATCGGACCTTAGGCATTGCAACCAGCCAGGCAGTTTTTGGAAAATGCTACTGACATCTCACCAAGCATGTCTGCCTTCTACCCGCCAGCGCCTTTCAACCTGGCGAAGGAGAAATGGGAGACGTATATGACGAGATTTGATTGCTTCCTAGAAGCTAATGATCTGTTGGGTCTGACAGATAACCGAAAAAGAGCACTCTTCTTAAGTCACTGCGGCCACGATGTGTTAGACACAGTGGAGGCCCTATCAGACCCAACCCTGGCACAATCTGTAGCATGGCAGGTCCTGCAAGCGAACCTGAAAACCCACTATGCTCCCACTCCATCAAGTCATCCGGCACTATGAATTCCGGCAGCGAATGCAGCAGGAGGGCGAGTCAATAAACCAATATATCGCTGCCCTCCATAAAGCTGCAGGTCACTGTGAATTCAGAGACCTCAATGACATTTTGCTCGCCCAACTTATTTGCGGCATCCAAGACATCTGCCTCCAGTGCCTGCTGCTTGCAAGAACAAATTTGACCCTGGCCATCGCTCTGGAGGACGTCAGGGTGGCAGAATCATCAACTAAAGCCATGGAATTGCTTCAAAATTTGCTGCTTCCAAAGCTGAAGCTAAACCGCCAGCCTTGGTGCACAAAGGCACCACGAGGACTCAGCTAGCAGCAATGCAGAAGTCTGCAGCACGGATTGGTGGTGCCATTCTAAAAAAGAAGACAAAAGAGGTGACTGCGCTAGCTGTGGAGGTCACCACCTGAGGGTGTCATGCCATTTCTGTGATGCCATTTGCAAACGGTGTGAGCGGCGAGGACATTTGGCTAGAGTTTGCTATGCCATTTTGCCTGCCCACCATGTTCATGCGTCAGGCAGCACGCAATGAGCTGTCAAAACCTTTTCGGCAGGAAGATTGGAAACCGCACCGAAAAACCACAGTGCAGGGGCCACCTGATACCAACCAGACTCGCGGCACTCGGGCCAGTCTACCTAGCAAGAACAAGCTGACCGTCACCATCTCCATAGACGGCGCTCCATGCCTCATGGAGGTGACACTGGCTCCATGGTCTCCATCGTCTCCTGGCAGACCCTGAAGCTTGCCATCCCGAGCATCCAGAAGCACTGCCTCAAGCAGCACCACATTAAACTCTCCGATTACCAGGGAAATCACATTCCAGTCATCGGCCAAGACCAGTTCCTGGTCAAGTTCAACTGTTTTGAGGGGCCTCTCCAGCTCACTGTGGTTGGCGGTAACCTTCCAAGCCTCCTGGGCTTGGATTGGTTTGACGCCCTCGGCCTGGGGGTGACCAGCATCAACTCCATCACCAACCCTGCCTTCGATGACCTGTTTAAAGAGTGCCAGGACATTTTTAGCCAGGACCTGGGCAACTAACTCAAGCCCAATGGAGCTGGAAGACCTACTTGAGGCACCAGGAGTCCAGCGGTGATCGCATGACGAATTGGTTCCAAAATCCAAAGAGGCCACGCCCAAAAGCTTGCAGGAGCTTCAAGGCTCAGACCTCGGAGCAGCAGCAGACCTGTCCGCTCAGGCTGCTGCCTCGCCAATGACTGAGCTGCGCAGGTCAGGGAGGGTTCCCAAATGCCCCACCTACCTGCGTGACTATGTATGCCGTATGGATTGCTCCATCGAGGAGGGAAGGGGTGTTATGTATTAAACTGTAGACATGGTTTCACTCAGGTCCAGCGTTTGAGCGGGACAATGCTCAAACGCTATTGGTTGATGCATCTGACAGCTCCCTATAAAAGAGCTAGCTGTCAGACTGCAAGTTGCTGGTTGTACAGAGAAGTTGCCTAGTAAAGAAGTTCCTTTTGAAGTCTGTCTCCTATCGTTATTCCCACAACTCAACAATATTTAATCCCTTAAAATATTTAATGAAGTAGTTAATACTCACTGTTTTTTATTATTTCTGATGGCATCATGGATAGTTTTTACTTGTACTGCCACCACTGAAAGAACTTCTACTGAAATTCGGTTGAATTCATCAAAGCACCCCCAAGCGCCTGTTTGAACCAAACCTTTATAGATGTTTCCTATAGACTACAGGAGGAATAAAAAAATTAATAGTTTCCTATAAACAACAAGAACAAATATTTGCATTATTGTTCTCAGTTGTGAATTCATTAAATTAAGAGTTTCTTGGTTTACTAAGCTCAAGATACTATATAGCTACTAGCTATAAGAACTAATGTATTTGCAAATATAAATTTGCTTAATAAATCAATAATAATAATGGTATAAGAAAGTGTCATTGAGTTCAATGAAATAAACGATAGTACAAAGCTTGCAACTGGGAAAAATTTTAAGTCCCATCCCAGTAATAGTATTTTATATTCTTTAAAATGTATAATTGAATTGATTACTTTGAGGAATACTAAGCAATGCTTCATTTGCTCCATTTAAAAATACATTATGTTTAAGCATTAAAAAATGCCAAATAAAATCTAGTTAAATATCACAGAAAGAGTAATGGAAGCTTGGAACCAACTTCCAGCAGAGGTAGTAGCTCAGTCATCAGTAACAGTGTTTAAACATGCTTGGAATAAACACATATCCATTATCTGACAAAAATTCTAAAAAAATAATTTTAAAAAACCCTCAAAGGGCAGACTCATTGGACTACCAAGTCATTTTCTGCCATCAGTTTTCTATGTTTCAGTATTTCTATCTACTATCACCCAAGGAGTAGAATCCATCCACTAATGAAAAGATTCCTTTGAAATAATATCTTTCTGATTTGCTACTGTATGATTCAATCTCCTTTAACAGTGGATCGTCCCGACCGATAAAAGGAGAAAACCATCCTTATCATCTTTCCTTGAAGATAAATGGTTGAAAATAACCAAAGCACCTTGTAATCCATCTGCTCAGAACAGTTAAAAACATAGACCATCATTCCAAGTGCATGTCCAAGATCCTTTGTGGTTTCTGTTTTGCCTGTCCCAGCAGGACCTGCAGGTGCCCCACTCATTGTTAGGTGTAGAGATTGAGTAAGAGTAATGTAACACCTTTAACAATAAAAGCACAATGACAATAACATAAGCTTTCTTTAATGATGGACAGTGCAAAACCATAAACTACAACCACAAGCAATGTGAACTTAGGAATTTATGTTGTAGTTTTTTGAAAAGAATATTTCTCTTCAATAAATAAATTTCATGATGTTATTATTTTGCTTTAACACTGCAAACAGATGCACAGTATGGCAAATCAATGACTCTGAGGAATGTAAGAAGAATATGAGCATACAGTAAAATGGGGATTTGGGGTAGCATATTGGGAAGAAAAAAGTATGTTTTGGAAATTTATTTGATCCTTCCGCATTGTCATGGCTATGCAGATTTTGTATCAAACAATTCATCCTGTAGCATTTATAGATTTACACATATGAAAATGTATGTATGAGCTTATTTCCAGATGCATGTATAGCTGGTTAAATTATGAGCCTATTTTCAACATACTAAAATTATGAGCACATTTTCAACATACTTTTCAGTTATTGTGTGCAGAATTGCAACATACATATTTCTCTATGGATTAAAATGTAGGAATCTTCCTTGCATTAATAGTTACATGTTTCTTCAGCTCAGCAGTTATGTTATAAAAAAATTAAATACTATAAACCTAACATTCCCTTTCTTGGGTATGCAGTTTGATCATTTTTTCTATTCCAAACTTTTATTTTAGTTAATTTCTTGGAAATAAACCTAATAAAACTGTGCAAAAATTTGCAGCAGTAATGGGTTTCAAATTCCGTCACTACCAGTTCGCTATTGGGAGCATGCACGCACGTGCGCGTGCATGTGCAGAAGCTTCTACGCATGTGCAGAGATGTCTGGGTGGGTGGGCAGAGTCTCCCGCCACTGCCGCTACCGGTTCGCCCGATCCGGGGCAAACTGACAGCAACCCACCACTGGTTTGCAGGTGGTGGAGTGGCTATATATGCAAATTTGTGTAGTCTGGAAAGCCTCTGGCCTGTTTTCCAAAAACATTTCTGCTTTAATCTTTCAAGCAGAGGTTCTTCATTTATCCTAGAGGCATGAGCTCCTTAAAATGCCAACCCAAACATTCCCATATAACTTTAAGAGATTAGATAGGGATATTTTGTAACCTAATGCAATTATACCAAATTGTAAGTGAACTTAAAAATAATAATAAAAGGACTTTCTAATATGAATAGAATAGAATAGAATAGAATAGAATAGAATAGAATAGAATAGAATAGAATAGAATAGAATAGAATAGAATAGAATAGAATAGAATTTTTTATTGGCCAAGTGTGATTGGAATTTGTCTTATTTTTTCACTGGGAAGGACAATGTGAGATTTTCTGTATAATAGTAAATTCTGCAAGACAAGTCATGGAGGGCCACTATTAGACAAATATTACCTGTCAGTCAAAGGTGTAATAACTAGCCGAGGGGTATTTCCCAAGTACTCATAATAATACTGAAACTGAGCATCACAAATGTTGGCAAAGCAGTGTTTCAGGGTCCAATCCCATCTATGGCGTAGTTGTGACAGCCAAGGGAAAGCTTGGGAACTAGCAATCTATAAAAACATCATATTGTATAATGATTATTTATGCAGATGCTGTAAATGAATAAAGAATCCAGTCAATGCCAAAATGCCTATGCTATCTTCATCAGCCTTATTCACAATCATTCATATGTACTGTAACTCCAGTGTCTGCAACTATAAGAATTTAGATTCATTCCCAGACACCTCTGCACCATAGCAAATTAAATGCAATATAGGATTGCCTTTTTAATGGAGGCTTTAGTTGCAACAGATATTAGAATTTCTGCCAAGATAATTTTCTCTTCCATGCTCACATTTACAAGAAACAAACTGTGGGTATTTGACATGAGTCAATTTTATATGTCCCTTTCAGCATCATTCACATCATTTTATTCCTCAGATCTGATTTTATTGACAGTCTTTGGATTCTGTAATGTCAAACAATTATATCTTCAATATCTCATTTGGTTCTTGACGAGCATTTCCAACATCATACACTGCCTGATTGTCTTTAAAATATCAATGATGTCAGTGGAAACTAAGAAACTAAAGTTACAGAAACTTTTGTCTATTGCCTTTAACATCCTCAAAGGAATATCAATGTAACCCTTTGGGAGTCTTATCAGAAGAAATGTTAAATATAACAGTATATATAGACACCATTCCTTATTTTATTTCCACTAATTATCCTCTGCAAAAGGTTCATGCAGAGGAAGAGGAAGATATAAAACATAATAAATCATTTTTTCTGATATTTTTCTAGTCTCATGTTTGTAAAATTTATTTTTTGTTTTTTTTTAAACTCTGAATTGCTTGATCTAAGGCACCTATTCTCAATCCGCATTTCCCCATTCAGACAGATATGACATATAAACAGAGAAAGTGAATTTTCAAGAAATACTAATCCATAAAGCAAATAGGGATCTCAGCTAGAGTCCAGATTTAACAGGACTCTCTAGTTTAAAATAAATGGATGCTAAATATTCTCCCTCCAGGCAGACTGCAGTAGATATGGAAACGCTTATCAGCCAAAGTATTTAAGTCCAGGGAAATACGCATATACTACATTCAGGATAGATTCAGAATAGTGGCCTAAATTTAAAACAATGACTAGTAGTTTTACCTTCTGAGATAGAAGCTTTGCCACCACATCCCTTGCATGCACATCTATTGTACAAATAGTCATGATCTTCTGTCTATCACTTGGTGTCAGGTCACCCAATAGTAGAGCAATAAGAGCATTTAGCTGAGCAATCTAAGAAAGACACACATAAATAATTTTATATTTTATTTTATATACCAAATCATTGACATTCATCTGTTATATAATTTGTTTATTGACTGATTGATCTGTTTATTTAATACATTGGTTTATATAGCCACCTATTTCACCAATTGAGTCAGTTTGTTCTAGTGGTTAAGGCACCAGGCAAGAAAGCAAGAGACCATGAGTTCAAGTCCCACCTTAGCTATGGAAGCCAGTTGAGTGATCTTGGGCCAGTCACTCTCAGCCCAATTTACCTCACAGGGTTGTTGTTGTGGGAAAATCAGAAAAGGAAGTTTGCTGCCTTGAGTTATTTGCAAAAATAATAAAGGTGGGATATAAATAAGTAAAAATGAAATTGCTTATAGTTTTGCTGCATGGCAAACAGCTTTTCCCCCTGTTTTACATACAATTGTAAACTCTATTTAGATATGGTTTGGTAGCTCATATGTAAATGGTAACATCAATACCTGTTTCTTATGATAATCCTTCAAAGCAGTTTCAAATCCTTCTTCAAGCCTGCTGAATGCTATTCCCACATCTGTAGTCCACCAGATTTGAGAACCAGTAAGTGCTACTTGTGCAGGATAATCAATGATCCACTGTTCTCTGGGTTTTTCCTCATAAACAGTGATAGCTTCTGTGATGTGATAACGCACTGATTCACGCATGGTGTCCTCCAGGTGTTTTAACCAGGTTTCTACCTTTTCAGGGAACAATTAGGCACATTGGATTCAATTCACAGAAAGTTATTTGCACTTATAATTAACTTGTCACTATGTGAATAGTTTCTTGCTCATACAATATATTCCAGATCCCATCCTATCTTTTCACTTCACTATACACACCTCTGAACCAAAGGATCAGACATTGCCTATAATGTTTGGCCTTGGGGTTGCACCAACTGGATTTTTGTGTCCAATTATCATTGTTCTGATGGATGTAGTTCTACTCATGAGAGACTGTTTTTCCTTTTTAATGGATAAGGTATTGATAAAGAGTGTTGTCAATTCCAGGCACATGGATCACTTAAATGAAGATGATGAACAGACTAATTAGTTCCATATAAGTAATATAAGATGCAGGAGATGGGCAAATCTTGTGCCACCCTCGTTTATATCCCAAACTGCTGCAAATTTGACTAATACTAAATGAACAATAATATTTGGTTCTGAAGAGAACTCTAGGACAATTGATGAACCTTCCAAACTGTGAAACATTTGAGCTTGTTAATGTATTGTTGCACACTGATGGTAAGGAGATAAATTGGGGAGAGAACTGCAAAGGAAATACCCTGGTGAGATTGTCCAAATTTAGCTAGTATTGAGATTCTTTGATACAGGATGAAGCAACAGCTTCTGGAACCAATTTGTTGGTTCTATGTCCTCGGGCATGTGAGAAGGCAACTGAAATTCAAGGCCAAGAATGTTTGCCATCCTATAGTTTGTTGGCTCTAACCACAGAGATCTTCTAAAGAACCATTGCTTTCTCCACTTGTAGATTGGGTGATCATATAGAAGGAAATAGTTTTAGAAGTATAATCATCTGACTCATAAAACAAGCTGAGTGTGGGGCTTACGAGCTATATTAATGAACAAAACCTGAGAACGGGTAGTTTTGACATGAATAATTAGAATGGCAGAGCAAGTGATGACCTTTGCATCAGAAGTCATGCTGCAGTGGAATTCAAAAGTGAGATCTATCTTAAATGATACCCAGAGCAAAAGATAAGTTCTTAGAGTGAGAAAGAGTTGTCTCAGGAATGGCACTAGAAGCCATTAAGAAGAAAAGAAACCATTCCCAAGTGAAGCAGAATGAATATTTCAAGGATGAAGGTGCAATTCCTTGATGATTTGCAAGGAGATGACAAATTCAATCCAACTAACTAGTGTATTATTATCTTTCTATGTATAACTAGCAAATTATAAGCCAAATATTTTTGTAAATTTGTTGATTGGATTATCCAAAAAATAATCTTAGCAATAGAGCAAGCCCATTTTAGATCGTATTTTTCTGTTGCTGGTCAATATGTTACTCTATACATCATCTCTGCATAGTACACTAATGTTCTGTCATGGTGCTGTCATGAGAGACTATGGCATCAAACAGCAGGGTTTTTTTTCTGTCAATCACCAGCTCTTACAATCAATTATGATATTGCATGAAGAGACTACAGATCAAGTTCAATATTCAAGTAGTGCAGAACTAACTGACCTTATTCCAACTTCTAAGGCATTTTTATAATTTAATATTTACATTAATAATATTGTTCAAGCCCTTATAAAAACCCTTTACAGCCAAATTTCATTCTGCTATTTGCTGACAATAGAATAATTGCTTCTTTCATGCATTAGCATCTACGGATGGTGGCTGAGATGTACACTGTCACCTCAGTGTGACAATGGTAACCCTTGCCAAGAATTTTTGTGCATCAGCTCAGACTTTACAATTAAAATAGTAATGCATGTGCTTCTGAAATGCTCAATCTCTTTTGGATTGCAGAGTTAATCTCCCTCTAATTACAAACTATTCAGATTATTCTATATGACGATTGTCTGCCACCTACTAAATGATCAGGTTTGGGAAGTCTCAAGAATTGTAGCCAATTTTTGTACCAACTCTATGACAATTTTTAGATTCTGGACCTGTTTCCCTAAGTGCATCTCCACTATGCAGGAATGAGTTTGGATTTTTTTAGTGGATGCAGTATAATGTATTTTTTAACTTATTTATTATTTATTATTTATTATTTGCATTTGTATGCCGCCCACTCCACAGAGACTCTGGGCGGCTCACAACAGTAAAAATTCACATGCAACAACAAATATAAAAAGCATTAAAAACAATAGATATTAAAACATTAAAAAACGTTAAAAACCACAATTTAAAAACCCATACAATAAATCATTCATGGGGCCAAGAGTGATCGGTGTTGTATTAAAATCATTGGCCCCCAACTTCTGTGTTAAACTATATGTTTCAATAAACTAAACAGTAATAGTAAAAAACAAACTGAGGGATTCTTGATATGAATGGGATACTCAGCAAACATTTTTGTAAATTCTAGAATGAAGGGTTACATAGGAATACAGCCCATGTGTGCAAATCACAGAGTGGTAAAGAACATAACATTTAAAAGAACAAGTGACTAAGCAGACGAAAAAAAGTATTCAATCAAGACATGTTGCCATAGAATATTTAAGGTAACTGCATGAAAAAAGTAAGAAAAAAATATTACTGCATTTTAAAGAGCATAGAGAATAATAATTCTAAGAATCTAACAAAATGTTATTTTTGCAAAGGAAGGACCTATATAATTTTATGATCATAATTTAATATGCTTGAGATTTGTTATGTCTTCCATCACACTGTGCTACTTTAACTTGATCCAAAACATCATCATCTCTAAGCAAGTATAATCAACATTTCCTTATTGCCTTTGGGATTTAAGCCTTGATTATTATAATGGTATTGATTGCTCATACAGACTTTCGTAAATATTTGACATATTTATTTTGACAGCTCATAGTATGAAATTTAATTTTAGCAGTAGAAAATGCAGCCTAAATTGCCTTATCATTGCCCAAAGTGTTTAAACATAGCTTCTCTTCCAATTCTCTCATCATTAAATGTGTTTGATAACATGAACATCCATTCATCATTCCCAAAATGAAGGATTACAGTAAAATAAGAGATGAATAAGAAAAATTTGAATTTCTTCAAAATTTATAAAGATGACTCAAAGTAGACATTTGTTTGCTATAAAGTAGACATACTATCCAGATGAATCTAGGGGACAATTTTAAAAAGAAGTTTTAAAAACATGCATGAATAGAAAGCCATCTGGGATTTTATTGGGAATTGTCTTGAAAAGTTCGTTGTAAACTAAAATTAAGTATTTTGCTGAGCATGTTAACATCAAAACATAATTATTATAACACATTTATTTTAAGGACCATTTTATTTGAATAGTTGGGTAAACATAAATTGTTCTTTAAAATGCATATTTCATTTTTTAAAAAATAAATAGAATCTGAAATATTTTTGTTTTTATTTATATATCCATAATTACAGACAAGAAGACTTTTCATTAATATATGTGTGTGTTTATGTGAATACCTAGTCAAAATGGTGTCTGTTAAGTGTTGCTTATTATTTTCTAACTTTAGAACACAAAGGAAAAATATCACACTTCAGTGCATCACATACCTGACTGCTACATTCGAGTTGTCCACTGAATGGGACATATTCCTTTTCTTTGCTGTACATCCCTAGTACAATATTGCTGTGTTCATCTTCATTGTCTTGAAATTTAAGATCAGCAATATTGTCAAAAAGTTTAATAAGATGGCAAGTCACCTGCATTTACAAAACAATATACAATTTTAAAACTGTAGGTTTACCCAGATTTTAATCATTCCTTTATTTCACTTTGTTGTATAGCATTTCTTTGCAGTTAATGCTTTAGACATGATGGCAAGAAAATTTACCTGTTTAGGTTGTGTTCCTTTTGAAAGAATGTCTAGCAGGTCAGCAGATGAAACAAAATAGAACCGGGGAAAAGCTAAACGTTTGGTCTCTAAGTATTCAGCAAGAGCCTTTTCACAAAGCGAGAATCTGAAAATCGAGGAGGAAAACATTTGTTTAAGAATGTATGGGGGTTTTTTTCAACAATAGTTTTAATAGCTCATTATGGGAAGTTAATAGTTCAAGACTTTCTTCAATATGAATATAAGAGTTTAATTGTCCTTCATAAGAATAATTAATATATACGTTTTCAGATTCTGAATCTGAAAAAGCTGCTTCAGCTGAACCTGTGGAATTTCAGCCTTAGGAGACACCAAGCCAAAAGTCACATGAGGCTGATCAAAAACATGTACCACTTGGATAGCTAAAGCAATCAGATGGAGGATGACATAAGGCCTCCCAAGCTCCCACACCAGTTAGAGTAAATAAGGAGCAGAACAGTTCTCTGAGACTTCTTGCCTACAAGGGAGTAAAACTCTTGATTAGTGACAATTGGCTGCAGATTGGTTTAAGAGGCAGCTCTGACCCATGTTCCAAGCTGCTGTGGTCTAGAGATGGAACTCTTGCCTCACAATCAGGAGGTTGTGAGTTCGATCCTAGGTAGAGGCAGATGTAGGGTCTCCTGCTTGGGCAGGGGGTTGGACTAGATGACCTGCAAGGTCCTTCCAACTCTGTTAATCTGTTAATCCTTTGCTAGAAACAAGTGTCTGATATCTCACATGATGTTCCCGTGAGTCCTGTTTGTATAAACATCCTGACTAGCTGACAATCCTAACTTGGCTCTTAGAACCTTGGACTGATTTTGGATTATTCTTCTGGATGCTCCTATTTAAAATCAAATCACTCAAGTGATTTGCATGTTTTGACTGTTATCTCCTGACTATGAGTAAACTGTGAATTACCATGGCAACTGTATGTGAATTGGTAGTTGAATCAGAAGGACAATAGCCTAAAGCCATATGAGTAATTAAAATCTACTGAATGTACAGTATTTTTTGCATGAAATAGAGTTCTCTGTTCAGGGTCAAAGATGAGACAGTTATGAATAAAACTGTTTAATGAGCAAATTGAGAAGTCCATACCTGTGAAGAAGCATTACATGCTATTTAAATTACTGTATTTATGGAATGTGAATGTGGGACGTTTTTCGTGTATTAAGCCCTGCAAATCTATGATTAAAAATCAATATTATTTTAAATAAAACTTTAAACAATTATCAAATAATGATACATAACTGCTGCTAACTATTATATTTTTAATTATATAAAAACAACTGGCTCAACAATACCTATGCTGCAAATCTTGAAGTTTTTCATACAAATTAGGCTTGGTTGCTGCTTCCAATACATTTCTGGTATTTGCTGAATCATTCATTAATCCCTAGGTTCAGGAGCAAAAATATTTCTTTTAATTTGTGAAAAAAAGATTTATGTGATTCCTCATTTTTGAGGAAAAGAAAATATTTCCCATCTCCAGAATGCTAAGCATAATATTTGTACTAGTATAAATTATCCTCAAATCTGCGTGAAAAAATCCTGACCTGGTGGTACTGATTTTAAAAACAACTGTTGCTGGAAAACAACACCTGCTCACACATTATATAGTTTTCTACATTTCGAAGGAATAGCAGTGTTACACAAATAAAATGAAATGACTATGACAATTTCATATCAGTAAATACTGATTTCAGACATATTTTTACTTTTTTCCTATCGTCCTGAAGAAAGTAGTATTAATCATTTATTGAAAATCATGTTTTATCTTTTCTAGGTAACCATATATTTATTTTAAACTGCTATACTTTGGACAGCAAGGAATAAAATTCCATATCCCTCAAAAATGATAGCAAGGTACAAGTAGTCCTCAACGTACAACAGTTCATTTAGTGACCATTTGAAGTTAAAAGGCACTGGAAAAAGGTGGCTTATGACCGACTTACAACTTTTGCAACATCCCCGTGGTCATGTGATCAAAATTCAGACCATTGGCAACTGATTCATATTTATGATGTGCAGTGTCCCAGGGTCATGTGATCATTTTTTTTGCAACCTTCTGAGAAGCAAAGTTAGATGGGGAGTTCCAGATTCACTTAACAACTATGTTATAACCTAACAGCTGCAGTGATTCACTTAATAACTGTGGCAAGAAACATCATAAAATGGAGCAACATTAACTTAACAATTGTCTTGTTTAGCAACAGAAATTTTGGACTCAGTTGTGGTTGTAGGTTGAGGACTACATGCATTCATACTAATACACATTTCTGTTTTCATCAATGTCCAGATAATACTGGAGTAAGTACTACATACAGTAAGAAAGGTTTAGACCAGTGATGGCGAACGTTTTTTTCCTTGGCTGCCGAAAGTACACAAGCACGTGCTATTGCGGGTGTGCATGTGCCCACACCCATAATTCAATGCCCTCCATGAGCCCTGCCCCTGTGCATGTGCATGCTATCCAAGCGCATGTGTGCATGACCCCCCTCCCCCGCTGCCCGATTTCCCAACTTCTGGTGGGCTTGGTAGATCTGTTTTTTGCCCTCCCCAGGCTCCAGAGGCTTCCCTGGAGCCTGGGGAGGGCGAAAACGGCCTCTCCCGCCTCCTAGAGGCCCACCAGAGGCCGAAAACGCCCTCCCAGAACCTCCACACCAGCCGAAAATCAGCTGGCCGGTGCGCACATGCGTGTTGGAGCTGAGCTAGGGCAACGGCTCGTGTGCTGGCAGATATGGCTCCATGTGCCACCTGTGGCATGTGTGCCATAAGTTCACCATCACGGGTATAGACATATTTTTTTAAAAAAATTGCTCTACAAGGACATTTTCCTAATGTTCTTCATTTCTCACAAAAGATGCCTGAAGTTCTAGATAAATATTTTCATACTTGCTAATTAGTTTGTTTTTCCTGCATAGGAAGTCCTTGACTTATGACCACAACTGAGCCCAAAATTTCTGTGGCTAAGCGAGACAGTTATTAAATGAGTTTTACCCAATTTTATAATCTTTCTTTCTACAGTTATTAAATGAATTGCTGCAGATGTTAAGGTGGTAAAATGGTTGTTAAGTGAATCTGGCTTCCCCATTGACTTTGCCAGGCAGAAGGTTGCAAAAGTTGATCATATGATACCAGGGACACTGCAACTGTCATAAAGATGAACCAGTTGCCAAACGTCCAAATTTTGGTCATGTAACCATGGGGATGCTGCAATGGTCGTACATATGAAAAACGACCATGTCACTTTTTTGAGTGCCATTGTAACTTTGAATGGTCATTAAACAAATGGTTGTAAGTTGAGGACTATCCATATAGTAAAAACATTTTTGAGTCAATTTCAACTTAGGAGATGTACATATCCATATACTTTTTATGGAAATAATTTCTATTGCCTTCTTCTAGGACAGTGTTTCCCAAAGTGTGGTACGCGTACCCCCAGGGGTACGGGAAGAGTTTGGTGGGGGTACGCATTGCACCGAAGTTTGGTGGGGATCACGTGGGAATATCCACTGCACCGTGCTTAGCTGCGCCCACAGAACAAGGAAAGAAATAGGCGCGTATCACAGTTTTTACATGGGAACTGGGGCCATCGTACATCGTATCGCAACTCATTATGGCGGGAACTTCTGTGCATCCTTCACGCAGCTCGGGTTCGGCCATTTTTAAACTGCGGGAACATTAACAGTTGACGTTGAGCCGCAGAGCTGTTTAAACGCCGGAGAATTGCAGTGTTATCTAACGGTTAGACAGTCTTGTGAGGCGTGACACGGCGTGAATATACTGCACTTCGTTACAGAGACAACAGACTTCTTTAATAGTTAGTTCTGGGCGCCTGTTATCGTGCTTTAGTAAGTTCCACTGATTTTGATTATTTTTATAAAATACAATTTTTATCCCTAACAGAGATTATGGATCGCTGGTTGAAATCTGGAACTACTAAACCGAAAGAAAGTAATGATTGTAGTAGCAATCATTAGAAAAAATAAATATATTTTGATTTTTATTAAAGCATATGTTTTTAATGAGGGGTACTCAGCGTTACGAAAATTATAGAAGGGGTACACATATGTCAAAAGTTTGGGAAACACTGTTCTAGGACATTTTCCCTCAATCTTCCACTCTAGCTTTATGTTTTGGGATATCCTATCACAGTGATGGCGAACCTATGGCACGCATGCCACAGGTGGCACACGGAGCCATATCTGCTGGCACGCGAGCCGTTGCCCTAGCTTAGCTCCAGCGCACATGTGCGCACCGGCCAGCTGATTTTCAGCTCACACGGAGGCTCTGGGAGGGTGTTTTCGGCTTTCGGAGGGCCTCCGAGGGCGGGGGAGGGCATTTTCACTCTCCCCAGGCTCTAGGGAAGCCTCTGGAGCCTGGGAGGGTGGAAAACGGGCCTACTGGGCCCACTGGAAGTCAGGAAATGGGCAATTTCCGGCCTCCAGAGGGCCTCCGGGGGGATGGGGGAAGCCGTTTTTGCCCTCCCCAGACATTGAATTATGGGTGTGGGCACTCACATGTGTGCGATAGCGCGCGCACACGTGCTTTCGGCACCTGAGGAAAAAAAGGTTCGCCATCACTGTCTTATCATAATTTGATTCTGCTTGCCTTCTTTCCAATATCAGCTAAAGCCAGGGATAGGTTTTCCTGCAGGATACTTTTTCCTTTTCTTTTCTGCAGGTAGTAGTAATAAATGGTACTGCTCATATAGTTTTCTTTTCTTACTGCTTCTTTTTTTTTAAACTCTGCTTTTAAAGCTGAAAATTCAATAATACCACTTTACAATAGTCTGCCCTTTTCTACATTTCAAGTTGCAAGGAATGGATTTATTAACATTTGAATGGAATCCATAAATGTATTGATTACATGTTTATCTCTTTGACAATGTCAGAATGCATTGAAACTTCATGGCAATACAGCAATGCTGAAAGACTCTTACTTAAGGCCAAGAAAAATCACCCAAACTTGATATTTCACAATAATTCAGAAATTGAAGTAAGGCTTCAAATGCCATGCTCATTAAATATCTATTGATCTGCAGTTTCACTTGTATATGAAATATGCCATAACCATTTTGAAGAAGGCAGAACAAATACATTTAAATGTTATTTACTATTTCTATACTATTCAGTTTGAAGAAAATAATAAATAGTTCACAAAATATTTTTATATGTGTGATTTGGGCATCATTTTATTTTGTATTTGTTTGGATTGATATCCTTGGGACAGATTATTATGATTAATTACTTAAAACAATATACATTACTTCATATATATTGTATGTACACACACACACACACACACACACACACACTGTGTGTGTGTGTATATATAAATAATTTCATGGGAATGCTTTTAAAAATGTTGGTATCTACATGTAAAAAATGAAAAAGAAAAGGAAATTTTGATTATGATTTATGTAGGTGACTTATTTCTCATTAACCTTAAAATCCATATCAATGCAATCAAATCTCTTTGAATCTTCAGGAAGCTGTTCTCTGATGTCATTTGAACCAATGAAAATGCTTTCAAGATGAGACCATGTACGCTGAACTTCCATCCATATATAAATGACAGAGTCTGCCACATTCAGCTTTTTTTGCCAAGTTAATACTTGTTCAATGAAATATTCAACATATTTACTTTGCAGAACTGTTTGCAACTGAACCTTGAGAAAAAGAGAAGGAAGTGAAATTAAAGGATATAGAAAATTACTCAAAGAGACACAGGAATCATAGCTACAAAAGTTTTACAAAAAATCTCCTGCAAGCTATTATTACAGTAAATCACAGCAAAAGACATTTTCAAACCTTGCAAATGGACAGCATATTATTAAATGATTCCATACTATCTAGGGGAAAAGGAGAGACACTAAGGACCTGTAATTTTGCAAACTCCTACACAGACAGGAATTTTTGTTAAACCATATACAGTCAAGAACACATATAATTTTACAGACTAACATCTGGGACAGCTAAGATTCACTGTAAATAAAATTGTGAAAACAGAGATGTGAGTAATTCAGCAACAAGCACATTTATTCATTAGTAAACCAGATCTTACTTGATTATTGTCTAAAGTCTCAAAAAGCTGTTCATCCATTTTCAGCAAGGAAATATTGGTCCTGAAATGTTCTTCATAAGAAAATTCCATAGCAGCCCATGTTTGACTAATTTCTATCAGAATCTAGTTAACATAATGAAAAATTTGATTAGAAACATTTTGACCAAAGCAATGTTTATTTAAATCAATATTTATATAATTCACCTGAGATTAATTACCATAAATTATGAAATTTATATACTATTGATATCATAGATTTTGTGCATTATTCAAGTGATCAACATTTGATAATATTTCAAATTTACAAAATATTTCAAAGGAAAACGAGGGTTTGCACTTAAAGCAACCTTTTTACGTTGGGAATGGGATGTTATGAAATTGAGGTGACTATTTCAAATTCAAAATAATTCAAATTCAAAATGTTTTACAGAAATCAATTTATAAACAACTATCGAGTGGCCCAAAATATAGGAAAAATAAGTGTGAGAGGGTTTTCCTAATAGGGCACATTTGTTTCACACTGGCTTCTGTTCTGCTCCTCCTCAATTTCAATTAAAATAGGAATACTTCTAAAATTAAATATGGATTGTGAAGACATACCACTTGCATCCATGTTCAGTTAATTTTACTCAATTCCATCTTTCATGCCTCTTATACTATTAGTATGTGAGTGCATTAATAAAATTGCAAAAAGTAGTATTAATCTGATCATACATTTGATCACATCAGTGTTTGTTTTAGCAATACAGCAACATGCCTATGTATATTCTTTCATAATAGAAATCACCATTTGGAAGGAAATTTTAATATAATTATATCTAAAATCTAAAATTTCACCAAGTACACTTAAGAATGTACTCGACTGTGCATCAGTAAAATTGCACAACTGAAAATGTAGAGGAGGCATTAAATGGAAGTCACAATGAACAATATTGTCTATCAAAGTCAGAAAAAGAGCCTAAACTCTCTAGATCAGGGGTCAAATCCAGCAAGTTCTAACAGGTTCTGGAGAACTGGTAGCAGAAATTTTGAGTAGTTCGGAGAAATGGCAAATACCACCTCTGGCTGGCCCCAGAGTGGGGTGGAAATGGAGATTTTGCAATATCCTTCCCCCAGGAGTGGGGAGGGAATGGAGATTTTGCAGTATCCTTCCCCTGCCATGTCCACCAAGCCACACCCACCAAGCCACACCATGCCCACCAAGCCACGCCCACAGAACCGGTAGTAAAAAATTGGATTTTACCACTGTTCTAGATAAAATTCTAATGCTTCAGTTCTATTTAAACTAAGAATTGAGTAATTCTAAAATCCAAGATGACATTCAGAATAAAATTTTGGAAAGAATCCTGAAAAGAAACCTTCTCAATTCCAAGTTCTTTTACTGCTTTGTCAACAATGTTTCGGATATCATCTTCCACGTTATGCAGATTCAGTGCCAGTAGATTAGCTAAAGTTGTATCTTCCGTTATGGAAAACTGCACCTGAAAAAGCAACAAAATACTGTACATTCCAGTATAAGCAAAGAAATAAATAATGCTGGAAAATTAGTTGGTGATGCAATTTTCATCCTGTTGAAGCAAAAGAGATCAAAACTCTAAAATAAATGTATTGCCAATGAAGAATATTTGTAGCTCAAGGTTGAAATGAGGTCCTTGGTGCCCTCAGAGCTTGGCTGTTTTCTTTGTTGTTTTCATTACCCAAACTAGGTAACATTATCAGTGCATTGATGAGCACTGATGTTGTTATCTAGTGTGGGTAATGAAGCATTGGCAAGAAAACAACCTAGCTCAGAGAGCACAAGGACCCGTCATAAATGTATTAGCATTGAAAAAGCAAAACAAACACAGAAAAGACAATAAAATCATTACAATAAATCAGTCAGAAGCAACATTCTGTCCTTCGATTGTTTCTGTAGAATTTGCAAAGGAGCAATTAGTAACAGCATTCCAAGTTGAATTACAAATATTCTTTCCTAAGCAGTGGTATTTTATTTATCTTTTAATTTAACTGTACACTGCCCAACTCCAAACAATTCTGGAATCTTTACAAAAAAAATAAGAGAACTATAAAACAATAATGCCAGCATAAAAGGAGATATTCCGGAAAGCAGAAATGCCAAAACTGGGCAACAATATAATATATACCCACTGTTTGGTAGAGTTTACATATACCCTATATAAAGAGCAAGGCCCTCTGAAACACAAGTAGGGTGGAAACCACCCAGATCAGGGGTAGACAATTAATTTTCCCAAGGAGAGACATGAGAAACACGGATTGTTGGGGAGGGTTGAACCAATAGGGCGGTGAAGGTGCATAGGCATGATGCATGCTCATATGTAAATTGAAAAAAACAATAGTACACACCTTCAAAATAAAATGCAGTTGTATTGTGTGTGTGTGGTGTATATTTATTTATACTGCATTTGATTTCTAATTTCCTATTGATCTCACATGGGCTGGACAGGGACAGCCAAAGGGCAGATATAGGCCAAGGGCCTTAAAATGCCCAGGTCTGATCCAGATCCTGGGAGGAAACTCAACCTAGAGGGTACCTGCTATGAGAAAGAAGGCTCAAAATTATTAACATAAATTATAACATTAAAGGACATTTTTAAAAAATAATAATTTCAAGAAATAAAAAAAATGATTTTTTCAATTTATTTGTATGAAAGGTATGATCAAAGATCTAGGAATCTTTACAATGAAATTAGAAAAATACTTACACCTATGGTCTCCATGAGCTGATACCAGTGTCGATCTCGAATTGCTGGATTCTGCAACTCTATTACAACTCTCAGTGATGTCAAAAGGTTCTTAATAGTTAATTCTAGGCTTGTATATACATTCCAGGAACGAACCTCTTTATCCAATGACCATATCTCCTAAGAGAAAGCATCATAAAATATTTTGTGTCATTTAGCACTTGTTAATCCAATTATATTGTAGTCTCAATGATAATTGGACTAAAATTTCCATCAATATTGGGACTAAAATTTCCATCACTAAACGAAGTGGTTGAAAAGTGTGACATTCATGTGGCCCTGCCACTTAATGATGGAATTTCTGGCAATCCCGTGTTACCATACTTCAGCGAATCAGCATAGATTGTTAAGTGAGGACCACATATGACCATTGACTTTGATTGGGGGGGCAGCAGAGTAGGTCACAAATCCTAATCACATATGACCATAGGATACAGCAACAATCAGAAATCCAGACCAGTTGTCCATCACCTAGATTACCATCATATGACCATAGGGGCATTGCAAAGCTAGAACTTGGGCAACTGGTTATATATATATAATCACTCATTCAGTTGCCTTGTAAGTTCAAATGATTGCTGAATGAGTGAATGATAACGACTTGTAAGAAAATGTTGCAAATATTTGGCATCATAGTACATGCATTTAAAAGGTACTAACCAAGCTTCCCCATTTTTCAAAATAAAATCTTGCAAATGCTTATGAAGAATGCCAAACTTTTGCACAGATTTGGTAATCTTGTATGAAAATTTGGCAAAAATTGAGAAAAATCCAAAATTTGTTTGTAAGAGAAACAGAAGTTAATCACATATGTGAACAGTAGGTAAAGCAGTAGAATAAATGGAGGAAAGGTAATGATAGTTGTAGTACTTGCCTTTGCAAATCTTCTGAGTTCAACCTCCATCTGTTCCATACTAATCTCTCTCCAATGCTTTTTGGTCCAGTCGTCAATGCTGCTCTGAAACAAGAGAAACATTGAAATGTCAGTGACATTTGATAAAGATTAAAATACTTTCATAGCCATGCAGTTGGCTATGCTGCAGGGGCTTGAAGAATAGCAATGTTAAATTGTCTTATTTACTTCCATGATGGCAAATTGCTAGTATAGTTTCCTTGATCTCTTTGCATCTGCAGCCCCCCTCCAAAGCTACAGTAAGTAATATCAATATTGAGTATTCTGCAACCAACATGCAAAGCCTTGAACAAGCTTAATGTTCAATGACCCTTGTAAGGATCAAAAAAGAGATATTGATAAGTGAGTTAAAGAATTAGAAAAGGAATACACTGACATTTTTAAAAATGGGGTACTTCACTGATTGGTATTGGGAACAATGTTTTTAACTTGCTTATCCATGAAGTTAAGAATAAGCATTGAGAAGGATTAATGCCAAATTATTTGGAGCGGTAAAAAGGAAAAGGAAGGGGGGAAAAGAGAAAGAGGAGAAGAGTGGTGGTGGTAGTTGCTGTTTATTGATCAGGTCTAAACTGATAGTGAGTAGTCCCAAAATGATTTGGAGATATCTTCTATAATTCAGTGAAAATGCTGACTGAATTGCTAGTTATTCCTTTTTGTAAATACCCGATCCAAAAATCTATTATATAGTTACATTTTTTAAAAAATATAATTACACATTAGACAATATTAGAATATTAGAAAAAAAAGGCAAAAAAGGAAATCAAATAATGGGTGGGGGGCCCTAGAATTTTCCTAACAACATTTCAGAATTTGAGGCTTTTGATGACTAATAAAAGAAAATATGATGGAAGTATTATACAGGGTAAGGAAAATAGAGTCAGAGGGGAGATTTTTCTTCTTCTTCCAGAATTAAGATCATCCACTGAAACCAGAATGTGGGAAAAATTAGGACTAATAAAGCTTTTAATGGAATTCTTAAACTACAGAGGTTGTTACATGTATGTGATGTTGGATACCCATTTAGATACTTTACAAAGAAAAGGACTACCAATGGCTACTAATCTTGAGGACCACATGCTACCCTCAGGATCATGGAGCACAACTATTTAAATATCAGTTTCTAGGAAGCCACACTGGAAGAGGATTATCATCCCATATTCTGCTTTCTTAATGCATCTGATTGGAATAACACTGAATGTTGGACTAGATGCATCTCTGACCTAGATTCCAAATTCACAGTACAAGAACAAGAACAAGAACTATTATTATTATTATTATTATTATTATTATTATTATTATTATTATTATTATTATTATTATTATTATTATTATTATTATTATTATTATTATTATTATTATTATTATTATTATTATTATTATTATTATTATTATTATTAACATAAAACTCAGACAACTGAACATTTAAAAATATATCACAAATATCATTAACTGGTGCTGATGGTTGATGCGGGTTGCTGCCAGCATCCTAAGTATCAACCAAGTATCTTCTTAAAATGTACGATGTTCCGAGTAGTGAAGTGTTTTGCAGTTCTGCTGGTGTTATTACAGGAAGCTGCAATTTCTTGATATATTATCATCATTATTATTGTTGTTGTTATTATTATTCATCAGACTGGGCTTTGCATTTTTGTCTATCTATTGATCCATACCAAGGACTTGGGATAAGCAGATGTGGATATTCGATGTTTGGCAGATATCGTCGCAGGATGGAAGTTGTTCCAAGTAAAGACACCTTTTGCAATTGACTGATGGTGAATTTGTCAATGCCAATGATGTTCAAGTGGTGCTCCAGTTGTTTTAGATTGCACTCAAGGCGCCTATTGGTACTACCCTTGCTTGCCTTTGCCATAGTCATTCTATTTCTATTTGTAGGTCTTTGTATTCTGTTATGTGCTCCAGTTCTTTCTCTTCTATTCTGCTGTCTCCAGGCTCTGCCACATCCACTATCCAGACTTTTTTTGTCTTTCTTAACAACCATTGTTAAGTCTAGGGTGTTATGTGGCAGGTGCCTGTCTGTTTGGATTCTAAAGTCCCAAAGCAATTTAACTTCTTCATTTTCTATGACTTTTTCTATTTTATGGTCCCACAAGTTCTTGCTTGCAAGCATTATTATTTCTTTTTTATTATTATTTCCTGGTCTTTTCCACTAATTTTTCATTTCTTTTTTCAACTCTTTTATTATATAGGAATTACATTCATGGGTTTTTTTACTTTGAAATTAAATTACTTTTTAAAAGTGCATTTTTCAGTTTATTAACTCAGTCTAAGAACAAGTTGCTTTAAAAAACAAACAAACCCTAAATTCTGCTTCTAAAATGGCAGTTTGATATTTACACTTCACTATTCATATTGGCCTCTAAAATGTCAAAGTGTTTCAAAGCATTATATTAATAACATAATAATAAATAGCTCATTTACACTGCTTTTGGAGAATTAAATAATATTCTTAATGTATTCTTACTGTGACATAAATATTAATATCCCACACTCCCTTCAGCAACTTTATTTCTTTGCGACATTCTTTTATTTGTTTATACTCTGGAATAGTCACTTCAAAAAGGTTGGCAGATTCCTGTAGGTGCAACATTTCTTCTTCCATTCTTTCTAGTTCCCAATTTGCCTACAAAAGGGAAAATATTAGAAAATTCCATTTGTAATTCAAAGCAGTAGATACTGAAGGCAAAAAGAATTACATACTGTAGATATTCTATGGGTATTACTTTTAAGTAGTCCATTTTTCATTTTATTTTAGTTCCAAAAGACAAACAAGATTCATTTATAAGCAATTTCACAGAAACACTAAATTTCCTTCATTTAAATTTCCACCTCTTTAGAATTAAACAGATGTAGCCATATGTCAATGCACCCTAGAATTTGTGCATATAATGTTGTTAAAGATAAACATTTAAATCATAGTTAAAATCACTATCTATTTTTAATTTTCATTAGCTTGTTCATTTAATTATGAATAAAACTAGAATGAACAAATTATATAACACTATTTAAGCATCTTTTGCCTACTGATGCCATCCAGGTCTGTTGCAACACAACTTTAAGACTTCTGGGAGGTGTATTTCAACATATCTGAAGTGCATTAGATTAAGGGAGGCTGCTTTGATTTATGATAAAAAAAATTGAAGATCAGATTGGCCAGGTAGAAAATTATGTTCAATTTAACATAATTTTCAGCGGACACCTAAAAAAAACATACAGAAATCACAAACATATTCTAAAACAGTTTTTCAGAAAAGGATGCATTTTTTTCTAATCCAGACATATTGTCCTCTTTTTAGAGTACCTTCAGGGAAACAATCACACACATTTTAAGCTGCCCAGTTTATATAATATAGCACTTATCAAGCTCAACAGAAAAAAAATTAATGCTCTGTACAAATTGCACAATATGTAAATAGAAATCTCCATTTTGTAATGAGAGATTATCAGCATCACATGCACCTTTAATATTTCTCCATTACCTTATCAAGAAGTGCATATGGGTTTTGGGCATCAAAATGAAAGGGAGCATCTGCTCTAAATCTTTCTCTGAATCCTATCTGCTTTCCCTGTTGAAAGAAAGTAAGCCATAAATTTATGTCAACAATCTCATCCTCATAAAAGTATGTCTGTGGGTGTTGTTTTAAAAATAATTTCAGCTTACATCAAAAGCAGCACATTTTTTTCTGAAAATAGTGACCTCAGAAGTCAAAAAAGGAGCCACTTCATGCTTTACGGACACAGCAAGTTTTTTGGTAGCATTCCATTTTTCAGGCAATTCCTAAAAGATCAAAGAACAAGCCATATAAAGACAGCTTAGTTAGATTCCCTTTTCACATTCTGCCAACTGCATGGGGGATGCTCATGGGCTGTTCCCACAAGCTGGAATACTTTGCCATAAATATCATGATGACAGCTACATAAAGCATATAAAACTGCCTGGCTCAAACTCAACTACAATTAATGTTAGTTCTTCACTTGTTTTGAAAACTCATTTAAAAACAAGTCACAACACCTTCAATATAGGAATATGGAATAACTGACAAATAATGCTAATCTCCCCCTCACTCACACTGAAAGAAAAGGAGACCAAACAATATATTAGAAATTAAATGCTGGAAAATAGGGATGCGATCACAGCTTGTAGCCTGCATATTTTTCCTGAACCTCTTTTTTTAAGCTTCACTTCCTTCTCTTTTTCTCAAGGTTCAGTTGCAAACAGTTCTGCAAAGTAAATATGTTGAATAAGATCTTTTTTCTGCATCTCAGTAATATTTTGGAAGACTGAACATTAGATTCAACGAAATACAAAACTTCCAATTAGAATCAAAAGTAGAAATTTCAGGATACCTCTACTTGAATGTAAATATGATCTGGCATCTTCTGTCCATAGTTTTCCAAGAGTACAATGGTATCTTTTAGAGGTTCAAAAAGGTCATCAGTAGCTGACTGTCTATCCCTGACAGCCAAGAGATGAAACATAATGTCTATGAGTCCATTATAATCTATTTCTGACAACTGTTTTTGGAGTCCAAGGTTTGTCATTTTAATGAACTCTTCTAGGTCAGCTAAGCTATAAGAAGAAAAGAAAGAGATAAATTCACAGTAGTCGTTTTTTCCACATATGAATATCTTTTTCAACTCTTTTTGTTAATTGCTTGTAAACAAAATGGAGGGGGGTGCCTTTGAGTCACTTTTATCTCAAAGAATCAAGACTGCCTTCTTGGCAGCATGTTTGGAAATAATTTGACATTACTATTTCTTCCTAGAGTGGAGAGAAAGGGGCTAAATCCAAACTCACCCAGCTGGCTTTGAATCTTTGAGAGTAAATTGCACTTGCACAGAATACTTTAGATTGTAAAGATTATTACACCTTGGGATATATCCTATTATACCACAAGGATTAGGATAGAGGAATGGATTTAGAGGTTGGAGAATATATATTACTCCCTACTATAAAAGTTCATCTTCTATATTTAAAATGGCTTGTGTGGGAAAAGAAATATATAAGAAAATTTAATTCATTCTGAATAGTTAGCCAAATTAATTCTCTTTTATTTCATTTCTATTTAATTTTTATTAATTTTTATTTAATATTTTCTCCTACTACATTAACATTAACATATAATGGCAAATTCTGGAAGGATTTAGAAACAGGTAGTCTTCATTTGGTGACCACAATTGGAACTGGCAATTTAGATGTAAAGGGAAGTGGTCACTAAGGGACTGAGTTTATAATCTTAGTTCAGATTTTGTGTGCTTTACAGACCTGCAAAGTTTGTAAATGTGACAATTGTTCTTAAAGTTACTTTTTCATCATGGGAACGGTTAGTAAATGAGGCAGTTACTAAACAAGGAGTACCTATACAAGGCTTTGAGTGATGCTGTTAAACAGCCCAAGCTTAAAAGGTTCACAAGGATGAACCTTTTTAAGGACCTTGGAGTACTCATATCTAATGACTTAAGTGCCAGAGCCCATTGTAACAACATTGCCAAAAAGGCTCTAAGAGTTGTTAATCTAATCTTGCGTAGCTTCTTCTCTGGCAATATTACACTGCTAACCAGAGCATACAAAACATTTGCCAGACCAATCCTCAAATACAGCTCACCTATCTGGAACCCACACTGCCAGTGGCGGGTTGCTGTCTTACCGGTGCCGGTGCACTGCGCGCGCATCTCCAAGTTTCGGGGGGGCGTTCGCTATGCATGGATGCCCCCTCATGCAATTTTGCTTCTGCGCATGCGTGGAAGCAAAATCGTGCCAAAATCTCACAAGGGGACGCACGCGCGCGAGAGAGTTTGGTGCAATTTTAGCAAAATCACACCGAAATCTCTCGCGCGCGTCTCCTCGCGAGATTTCAGCGCGATTTTGCTTCCATGCATGCGCAGAAGCAAAATCGCCCAAAAATTAATGGGAAAAAATGGCGACGCACACGGTGGACTGGCAAAGAGGGCTCCGGAGCGGTCGCGCGCAAATTGCGCAATCGGCTGCTCCCTATCGGAGCTGTGCACCAGGCAGCTCCAGCAGGAATCCACCTCTGCCACACTGCATATCGGACATTAATACAATTGAGAGAATCCAGAAATATTTCACAAGAAGAGTCCTCCACTCCTCTGCTCGCAACAGAATACCTTATTCCACCAGACTTGAAATTTTGGGCTTAGATAACTTAGAGCTACGTCGCCTTCGATCTGATCTAAATGTAGTTCATAAAATCATGTGCCACAATGTCCTGCCTGTCAATGAATACTTCAGCTTCAACTGCAACAACACATGCGCACACAATAGATTCAAACTCAATGTAAACTGCTCGAAACTCGACTGCAGAAAATATGACTTCAGCAACAGAGTAATCGATGCCTGGAATGCACTACCTGACTCTGTGGTTTCTTCCTCAAACCCCAAAAACTTTAATCTTAGACTGTCTACAGTCAACCGCACCCCATTCCTAAGAGGTCTGTAAGGGGCGTGCATAAGCGCACCATCGTGCCTACCGTCCCTGTCCTAATGTCCTATTGTCCAAATTTACCTATACCTCTTTGCTTTTGTTTATGTTTATATCATACCTGTTATCTTGTACACATTTTGACAAATAAAATAAATAAATAAAATAAAATAAATAAAGTTAGAATTGGGACTTACATCTTTATTTTCCCTTTAGTTAATTTTTCACTTACATGCCCCTTACAAATGCCACCCCAGCCTGTCAATGGGATAATTTTACCAAAACATATTTTACCTATCAGTGACAAATTTCACAAGGTATTCTTTGAACATCCAGCTCCATTTCTTAATAACATTTAGCAAACTATGTTTGAAAGGTTTCAAGTCCACTTTAAGCCAGCCTTCAAAAATTCTGAAATCTTCAAATTTGCTCATCTGAATGTAAAGATGCTCATATATGTCAATCTACAATACATAAATATTAGAAATAAGCAAGAGCTTAATTTCATACGGGAGAGTAGGGAGTAAAGATTTCAAATATCAATAAAGACAGAAATATCCACTTCTTGCCTGTTCTTTAAACTGCTCAGCAGTTGGGTGTTGATCAGATGTGGCAACATCTGTAATTATTTCTGTTTCTTCAGAAGTCAGTACACGACCATAGAGGAGAAATTGTTTCATAAATTCTGATCTGTCATCTACCCAGAGATATGCATAACAGTCGAGGGAGTTTTTGAAGTTCATCGCTTCAGCAATAGCATCTGCCACTCTGTTCATAATTTTTTCCCTGGTACTGGATAGCTCTGATATATCATCCATGTCATTCTTAAGGGGAAAAAAGGAAATAAAATTATATTCCATACTTAATATGATTAGTCCTTCCTTAAACTGCATATAATCATTGTTACATATGGAGGTACATTCCCAAATTTGCATGCAGCTCGCTGATTGGTTAAAACGTGAGCGAGAGATTATGAATGGCTGTCAGTAGCCGGCTGCCTCCAGGCAAGTCCTTAAAAGCGGCTTGCCTGGAGCCGGCTGGCATTCTGCATTCGCTTCAGCTGAGGTTCAATAAAGTGCTGAACAGTTATGGCGACTCCAATTCTTTTGTTATGTGAATCTAACACTGGCGATGAAGGAAGTAGAATCTAACAATCATGGACTTAATTTTTATTTTAATAAAATATATTACCTGGTAATGCTGTATTTCAAGGTGTAATGCCATTCTTTTCACCTGAGCAGATGTTTTGAAAATATTGCTTAAAAGTTCATCTATTAAATCATAAAAGCCGTCACCAGCTTCTTTGTCCAGTGAAGGCTTAAATTCAATTTCTACAGCACTTAGAATCATTTGAACTTGAAATAATGGTGCTGGCTTTAAAGCTTTCTCTGTGTTTTCCAAGAAGAAATTTAAATTATACATTATGGCATTAAAAAAGCCATCAGCAATGATGTCATCAATAAACTCCAGGTAAATCTTCCAAGAATCTGAATCTGGGTCAGCTTTAAAGAGCTTTAGGTTTTCCTAAAATACACATCCAAAAACAGGTAGTTTAAGTCTACCGTTGTCACAATTTCCATTGAAAAAGTTAATTAACTGGATAATTCTTAGTCTGTTACTAGTAAATTCCATTGATAATTGTTTATGTGTTAAATGACATGAAAAGGTGAAGCAATTTTTTTCACTTTAAATTGATAGTCATATTTAAATATATTTACACATTAGCAGAGATGTGCCTATAAATGGCTTGCAGAAATCAAATCAATTATTCTCTCCTCATGAAAATTGGTGCTAGATATTACCTCTACAAGTTTATGCATCTTGCAACCATCTTCTTGGAATGTCATGAATTTTTTAGCAACTTTGTTTTCTTTGTCTTCTAGATTTAACAAAGCTTCTTTTCTATTATCTTTTCTAGAAAAGAAAGGCTGCTCCATCCAAGACTTCATAATTTGTTGGATAGTCTTAATATTGTCCTTTGACTTTTGAAGTCTCTGTTCCAAGTTATGAACTTTGGCTTTTATACACTCAATATATTCCCAGCAATTTTCTTTCTGCCAGGTGAGCTTTTCTTCTGCTTCTTTTAGCTGATTATCAGCAGCTATCAGCTCTTTTTCAACCAGAGGATATTCTACCTCCAAAACAGTCTGTTTAACTTTGTTGTACCATTGGACTACAAGTTCAAGATTTCCTGTGTACTGTTTATAGAAAAAGAGAAAACACATAAATTTTAAATGTCTCCCATAAAGGCTATACCGATTTCTGTCTGATAAAAGTCCCAAAGGTGCTTTTTTCAAGAGTCTAGTTGCCTGTCGAAAAAAAGCACTTTGGGACAACCATGACCTAGATGACTGAGAATAGACATTTCTGAAAAAAGTTTTTTTGAAGGAGGAGTCACTCACACTATTGAATTACTACTTCCATTTTTCCAGTATTTTCTTCCATTGCTGAAGACTAAGTTTTCTAACCCTTTAACTATTTCAGCTATAATTACATATATAATTAAAATTAGTATCGGTATATGCATAACAATAATTAGCCAATATTTTTTTCAAACAATTGCCTATCAGATAAAGTTTACAGCCGTTAACAAAAACAGAAGACAAAAAGGAACACATATTGATGGAAAGAGAAAACAGAGATAAGGGATTCTAACATTTGCATATCCCTTATTTAGTAACAATGTATTATAGAAAATTAAATATCCATGACAGAACTAGATTCAGCAATCCCTACTTTCACCTAAAATTTAGTTGATGTCAGAAGGAAATTTTAGCAATCTAGCAATATTGCATTAGTTGTTTTTCCCATAACAAAAGAAATGATAAAGTTTCACTTGGCACATGGCTCTTGCCATCAAGGTATATTCCAATCGACCAGAATAGTTTCAATAGCCAGTTTCCCCCTCTCATCTTTCCTTTGAGGAGAAAGACATGATGTGGTTGGAACAGATCAGTGATGGGATTCAGCTGGTTCACACTGATTCAGCCGAACTGGTTGTCAACTTTTTGTGCAGTTCAGCAAACCAGCTGATCCCACCACTGGCTGGCCCCTCCCCTCCCCTCCCCCCTCCCAGGCATTCCTCGCCTGGCCTGAGAAGGTACCGTATTTTCCGGCGTATAAGACGACTTTTTAACCCAGGAAAATCTTCTCAAAAGTCGGGGGTCGTCTTATACGACCAGTCATCTTATACGCCGGAAAATACGGTAATTGCCAGTGCTGGAAAGCCGCCCCAAGCAAAAGTTCCTCCCCAAAAAAAGCCTCAAAAAGTTCCGTTAACGCCAGGAGTTTAAAAGTTCAGTAACTCCCTACTCAGCTAAGGGACTATTCCCCTTCCTCTCACAGCAGCTGCATTGAAGTTCCAAGCAGCAAAAGACTGTTTGCCTTTGAAGGGGAAAAAGACCCCCCCTCTCCTGCATGAATTTTACAGACTTTGTTTGAGTGGAAAGCTGAGGCTTCTCCTGCTTGGAGGGGAGAAGGAATTTGTTATACCAACTGAAGTGCTAAAAGCCGCCCCAAGAAAATGCATGTTTGAGTTTCCTTTGCAATGATTTTTCGGAGGATAATCGAAGGACAGCCTTCTCTTTGCACAAGTCAAAAAAGTTCCAGCTCAATCTACGTTTCAAAGCCCAGGAGGAAAAGCAGCATGGAGGAGAACAAAATTTAAAGGGACCCTGCAATAATAGCCTGACTGTGGAGTGTAGAAGAAAAATAAATAAATAAAAAGCCCCATTGACCCGTTTTCTTTAAAAAGGTGGAAAAACTGAGCTTAAAGGAAAGAAGATACATTGATAGATACATTGATTACTGATCTACATGCAGTTCATTTTAAACCATCTTAAAGTTGGGGGTCGTCTTATATGCCCAGTCGTCTTATACACTGGAAAATACGGTAAGGGCAATGGCAGGGGAGGGAGACTCACTCCAGGTGGGGCTGGAAATCTCCACTGTCAAGGGTGGTGCAAGGAGTGGTGCAAGGAGTAGCGCAGCCGTCGCTGTCTGGAGTGAGTTAATGGTACTGTTGCAGCAAGGTGGGGCAGTGCAGGTGGCTGAAGTGGCGGTGGTGATGGTTGGAGCCTTAGTGCAGGAGCGAACTGCCCCTGTACTTGCCTTTGCGCAGCAACAGCATTCCATCTTCGTCGTGGTACATTTACATTCAAGGAAGCCCTTCCTCCCGCCGCTTCGGGCTTGAAGCTGTGAGCTACATCCGGGAAGTACTGCGGCAGAGAGAAGCAGCTGGGTCTGATTCTCCGCCGCCTCATCTCTTGCTATGTCTTGCTGCCCGACAGTCAGGGTTTTTAAAAGATTTTTGCAGCAGGAAATGGTGGGTGGCTACTTCTGGCCTTTGTTAGTGCAGCTTGGCATGCCTCAGTTGCTTGGGGAGACATGTGACCTGCTCTCTGTCCCGAGACACTGGCCTGTTGCATTCACTGCCACTGCCTCATGGTCTGCCTGCTGACCCGATCCATGCTGCCACCACCACTGCTGTTGCCACCTCATGGCTGAAGTGGCCTGCCTGCTGCTGTTGCAGTGCCTTACTCAGCATAGTGAAATTTAGCGCACTTCACAATGGGGGAGACGGGGTCCCCTCCTCTTCCTGGAGCTCATTACAACGCAGAGCCACAATGCAACCCTGCCCCATTCTCCCTTGGCAACAGCAGCAGTGGAACAGGTAGGGTCAGCGGGCAGGCCATGAGGTGACCATAGCGGCAAATGCAGCAGGCCAGTGTCTTGGGGCGGAGAGCAGGTCGTGCCTCTCCCTGAACAACTGAGGCATGCCCAGCTGCACAAACAAAAGCCGGAAGTAGCCGCCTGCTGTTTCCTGCTGAAAAAAACTTTTAAAAACCCTGACTGTCCGACAGTGAGACCCAGCAAGAGATGAGGGCTGGAGAATCAGACCCGGCTGCTTCTCTCCACCGAAGTCTTCCCGGATGTGACTCATAGCTCCGAGCCTGAAGGAGGCGAGAGCTGCCTTGAGCACAAATGTACTGTGACAAAAGCAGAATGCTGTTGCTGCATAAAGGCAAGTATAGAGATGCTTCATTCCCACACTAAGGCTCCAGCCATTGCCACCGCCGCTTCAGCCGCCTGCACCGCTGTACCTTGCCATGAGTGACATCAAGTTGGCCATGCCCACTCAGTCACATGACCCTCCTAGTGACATCTACCCAGGCGGTCATTAGGGAGAACCGATTGTTAAATTACTTGAATCGCATCACTGGAACAGATCCAATCCTATTTGTACTGTTTCAGAAATAGTGCAGGAATAGTTTATGATTAGTATTATAGGGGTAAACATCCCTGAAGTTGGATGTAGACATGGACATGGTTTGACCCAGCCAGCCTTGGACTGAAGAGGATCCATGTACCAGACATTCTCCATCCCTGACCTACACCATAATAGTGAATGAAAGTTTTCTCAGCTCAAAGTAATGCATTTGAATACCACATTAACCAGCATGTAGACCAATTTTCTCTGTTTAGATTCCATGTAAATTTAAGATTGCAAAATTTCCTAATCAGCATTTCAGCGCTGGAAATATTGGGAAATTAAGTCCCCTAATATGGGGGACACCAAGATTGAGAAAGGCTAATATAAATATTTCAATTTCATTTATATTAATAAGAAAGGAAAATAACTTAAGTAATGTAAGCTAATATGAATAATTACAGATTTTAAAAAGTACATACATTAGCAAATGTTCCCCTTTTCTTGTATAACTCTAATGCTGAACTTGGAATATTGGGCTGATCCATAAGCAAGAGATATTTCACATCTCTTAAAACAGCTACCAGCTGAAACAAAATATATGTCATGTTAGTTCTAAATACTGTTTATTGTTAGGTATTAATTCAATCTATATTTCCAGAGAAAGTTTGTGATAATTTTAATTTTTATGTTTATTAAAATATTTCAATTAAGCCTTAGATTAAATTATATTTATTTAATGTATGTACATTCTACTTCTTTTTTCAAAGGCCAATAGGCTTGGATGAGAGTCCCGCAATTTTCTTGAATCACATAGAATTTACTTCCTTTCGGTTATTATTGAAAAGACTAATTTATCTAGAAAATAAAAGTGCCAATACTATTAAATGCAAATAGTACTCTTTCTGGATAGGTACTCAGAATATAAATTGAATATTTTTTTCTTCCTGTAGCAGTTCAAAAAATAATTTTAGTAAACAGATTTCCTTTATTTTTTAAAATTAAACATGCATTTAAAAAAAACACCATGGATTGAAATTTTATAACACTAATTGCATTGAATTCAATAGACTTTACTTTTTGTTTACAGTATTATTCATCAGGCTACCATATCTAGAAAATTAAAATGTTCATATCATCCCATATCATATCATACCTTAGGATCAAAATTCACAGTAAGGAGACCATCTTTATCATTTCGCTTAATCAAAGGTTGATCTAAATTAAACAGACAAATATCATCCACCTTGGATTTCCATTTAAAATAGATCTGATCTTCATATTGGTCAAGCAATCTCAATATTTCTATATATTTCTGATAAATTAAAGTAGCTTCAAAATTTTCCAGGATTCTAAAAAGGAAGACATAATGTCACACTAGCAAAATTGTCATGTCAAATAAACTTGTTGATTTGTATCAGCAAAATATATGCTGTTTAATGGAAATATGAATGTAAATATGACTCCATGAATAGTTTGCAGTAAGTATTTAGTTATGCCACTCGAGTCTGGCTCAAGATATTTGAAAACATCTTGAAAAAGTAAGAATTGTACCATCTTCTCACCATTTTTCCACTCTGAATTTCAATTGATTCTTACTTCAACACAATGTCCTCTATCACAGTGTTTCTCAACCTTGGCAACTTTAAGATGTGTAAATTCCCAGAATTCCCCAGCCAGCCTGAATATTTCCTATTGCCGAAGAGATTTACTTACTGTTGGGGAACAAATGAGAAGCTTGACCAAAATGACAATATGCGGGCTTTAATTTCTCGAGACCATTTAAGGTTTCCTGAAGTAGATGACATGTTTTTGTTTATGACTTCATTCCCCTCTTCCTCCTGTAATTATTAAAGGAAAGGTGGGTAATTCTGCAAAAAGATATCTTGTGAGACATGCAAATGGACTCATTTGCCCCTAAACTGCCACATACCTGTTTAATGTGTTCATCATACAAGTATTTACAATTTCTCAACTCTTCATCAAACATCTGTAGCAAGATCTTATAATTTGTGCTAAACATTTCTGTAATCATTGGTTTCTCCAGAAAAGATCCAAGAATGGTTATAAGCTGTATAAATAAAGGACATGATTATGTCAACCTTCCTTTTTCCCAGCTTGGAGAGAATGGTATCAAAATATCATACATGGAAGTTGGAACACAAGAGGAGACTGTTCACATTCAACATAAGGAACTGTGTTTGATTAAACTAGGAATGGTATGCCCATTTTTCAGTCAGTTTTGGCTCCTGGGAACTGTTGAGACTAGTCCTTGCAGTTTTCCTGGCAAGATTTTGAAATTGATTTTCTATTGCCTGCTTCCTAGAGCTAGCTGAGAGTGATTGGCCTATGGTCATCCAGCTGGCTTTGGGCCCAAGATGGGACTAGAACTCACAGTGCTTGTTGCCTATGCTTTGGGTTTAACTGTCGGATATCAAAAATAAATCTATTACATTTTCCACCTAAATTACATTTCTACCTAAACATTAATAACTTAGAAGAACAAAAATTATTCTTCAAAATGGACATTTTAAATATTTTTTCTATTTTTTTAAAACTATCAGCAGCACTAGCTCCCTGGAAATTTATTTATTTATCACATCTCATAGAATGTGACTTTTATTGTATGCTATACTTTATTGTATAGCATACAATAAAAACAGATCATAAAAACTAACAAAGTCATTCTATAACTGGAATCATTTTAAGGACAAAGAGATAAAATACCAAGATTTTATTTCATATGCTTTATGTCAATAGAGGTAATACATTCATATTCTGAATGCTACATAGCACTTTTAAAGCATATAGCTAACATTAATTAACTTATTAACAAATATCTTCTCATAAAAATAGGCTTAATAAGTTAAACATAGCAAATATTCTCACGTACAAAATCAATAGCAGAAAAGGTTACTTTTATGTTGAAAAATATGAAGTGGCTATCAAGATGACGAAATTATGCAAGATGTCAAACATCAGACTGGAACTGCTAAATTTAATTCTCTCTAAACTCACAAGCTTGGAATGTATTATTATGTATATGCATTGAAATATGGTATTGAATGACAATACATGCTCAAGATATTTTGAGAGGCCAAAGAGTATACAGGTAGTCCTCAATTTATGACCACAGTTGAGCCCAAAAATTATGTTGCTAAGTTAAGACAGTTGTTAAATTATTTTTAGTCCATTTTATGACTTTTCTTGCAACAGTTGTTAAGTTAGTAACATGGTTATTAAATGTATCTGGCTTCTCCATTGACTTTGTTTGTCAGAAGGTCATAAATATAAACCAGTTGGCAAGCATGAGAATTTTGATCATGTGACCATGGGGATGCTGCAATGATCATAAGTGTAAAAAACAACAAATCACTTTTTCAATGCTGTTGTAACTTTGAACAGTCACTAAACAAGTGGCTGTAAGTCAATGACTACCTGTATTCCAATAATTTGTTCTGGAGAAGGAGGAGGAGCCTGAGTTGTCAGCCCAGCTACACACATTTACAGCATCTCCACTCAGTTTTATTATTTGATTAGGTAATTAGCTTTTTAGTACTTTTACTGGACTTATTTTTGCTTAACTAACTTTGTCTGGATGAAACGATAATGAAGAGAAATACACAGATAACAGATTTTGCCTGGAACTGGTAGTTATGGTAATAAGAAAGAATCGTCATGGTGTTAGCTTAGGCCCGTGGTGGCGAACCTATGGCACGCGTAGCCATAGCGGAGGGCACGCGAGCGTTGCCCACCGGCAAACCGGAAGTGCGGAAAAACGCACTTCCAGTTTGCTGGTGAGCTGTTTTTTGCACTCCGGAAGGTTCAGGGAAGCTTCCTGAAGCCCCGGAATGCAAAAAACTACAAAACAGACAAACTGGAAGTGCGGAAAAACGCACTTCCGGTTTGCCGGTGAGCTGTTTTTTGCACTCCGGAGGGTTCAGGGAAGCTCCCTGAAGCCCCGGAATGCAAAAAACGACGAAACGGACAAACCAGAAGTGCATTTTTCTGAACTTCTGGTTTGCCCGTTTCGTCATTTTTTACCGTCCCAGGCTCCGGTAAGGCCTTTGCGCGGGGGTGTGTGTGTGTGCGCGCATGCGCAGGGGGCAGCATGGGGGGGTGTTGTGCGCATGCGTGGGGGGGAGGGAATGGGTGTGGGCACGCGGGTGCGCGCTAGCGCGCGTACCCCCCCTTTTTGGCACGTGAACCAAAAAAGGTTCGCCGTCACTGGCTTAGGCTATCTCCCTCCTTTAAACTCTGCAAAACAGCCAAGAATTGAGGAGCACTTCACAGAAAAGAGAACTGCAAGTAAAACAAATCCCCCCCACCTCTAACAAATTAGAATGGGATCTCCAAATAGAGCTGGCAAAACAACAATTTGTAGACAATTCCTTATTTCTTGGGGAAGAGCAAAATGATAGCCAGTCACCACCACAAGTAACCAACCCAGGTACCTCTTCCAGGGGACTTGAAACAAAGCACAAAAATAAAAAGAAAGATCAGAACATAGCAAGGCTACCACGGGAAAATTCAACTGAGTTTATGGCAAAACCATGCCTCCTCACAGCACAAACTGTTATCTCAATATTTGAGCAGCTTACAGCCATAAAACATGAATTGGAGACATTGAAAAGAGATATAGCTGTTTTTCTTCAATAACAAGGTGTCAGGCCTGAAGCTGACCTGGATGGGGCTGGTCCCTTCTCATGGGGTTTTGATTTCTATCATGGGTTATCCTCACCTGGCTTCAGGCTGACAGAGTTTGGAGTTGAAGGGGGAGAGCAGAGATAGGTGGAGTATTGCAGCCAAAACAACATAGCGATCTCAGAAACATTCCAATGGATGGCTGGCCAAGCAACCAACTGGTATCCAGATTGGACAATGTGATTTATTGTTTTGAGATAACAAGAAACTTTTACTTTGAATGGGGTGGAAACCTTCAGTACTGGCTTTCCACCACTTTGTGCCAAGATGATGTATCTAAATAAACCTGTTCTTTGGGGAAACGGACTACCTCAGAGTTCTGTTTACAATGGGTACATTAATTGGAACCTGATTAATTGGAACCCTCTACTCCCACAAAAGCCTCTGTAACAGATACAGTCAAATCTCCCACTCTGGGCAAGTGTGCTAATAAGGAGCAAAGAATGAAAATAATAGTTAAAGAACTTGTCAAAAATCCACAACTCGCTTAAGAATAACTCACCCTCTTCTGATAATGCAGAGAGGGGAGCTTACAAATGTTAAAGATTTCTTGGAAGCCAGCAAAGTATCCTCCACCAAATTAAATTGTTTATTGCAAACACAACAGATTGCCCTCAGAATTTGCATGAACAGACTTAATGTTGGATGTTGAAATACCAGGAGAGCAATCCTAACTTCCTTGGGTCAGCTTCTTCACTGCCAAGGTGGGCAGATTGATCTGTTTGCTGTTGAATGGCTCCCAGATGTCCCAAATTGGAAGCAGATACTACTGTCATTTAAGCAATCTGCCATCCCTTTGGTGCTATTCAAGATAAGAGCATATATAGCTTCCTTTCTAATTTTTCCTACCAGAAAAGATTAAACCGTTAATAGCTAATATGCTAGATCCCAAAGTCGCTGCTTCTTCACTCCCAACCTTGAGAGAGCTAGAGTGTGGGAGTCGGTCAGCCTTATTTGATAAAGATACTTTCAGCACAGAAGCTGGCCTTATTAATGCTTCTGGCTCCTTACCATGAAAAGAACAAGACAATATACTGTTTAAACTAGAAAATCTGAAGAAAACCTTGGTTACAATCACCACAGCTGAGCCACTTTTAGACCTTGTATCTCCAAACATAAGAGCCTCTCATTTTCCCCTTGGCAAATAATGGATTACCTGAAAATTGCCCTATAAAAAGTTGAAGTCTGAAACCTCTTGGGGCAACAGAGGATCCTGCAGATGAGGAGGAGTCATTACTTTCATTGGGATATTCCATAGGCACTCCAGCAACAAATGGGGAGATGGGCAGGAGATCCTTGCCATCCTCAATGACACAGAGCATGATGCAGCATGATTTAACATCTCTTTGCCCAACATGTCTGCAGAAGCCCCTCACAAGGCAAGCATTGTTAAATGGTGTCAATGTCATCCATTCTGAAGAAAACCCCAAAGAGCTGATGCAGAATGTATATGAGTCAAGTCATCCCTTGAAGGATGCCACAATTGCTGCTGATGACCTTCCAGCCCAATATAAGTAAGAAGAATCTTACAGCTTCTTCTTGTCAAAACCATATTGCCTGATGGGCCTCAAATGACTATCCTCTTTCCCATCTAACTTGGAATATTGCTGGCTGGTCAGTCCAATCAAAAGACCAACTTTTTTTGACTATATATCATAATTTGATGTCCTCTTCCTACAAGAAACCTGGGTTTCTTCAGATTTAGATGGCCACTGGATTAACTCTATCCAAGCTGCCCCGAGCAAGATTGGGTGAGAGATCTAAAGGTGGTAGAGCAGCCCTAGTTATGGTAGCACAGCTCTGCAATTTAAATGTGTCTCACTGCTTTCTTTACAGCCATGGGTTGTGACTCATCCAAACAGGTGGAGATTTTGCTTTTAAATATTTATGTTCCCCTCTTAATAAGAACAATCTGTATAACAATATTTGGGAGCACATAGAAAAATGTATCTCTAGTTGTTTAGACAAATATCTCACAGCTGCAATAATGATAGGCAGGGATTTAAATGCTAATGATCATACATTATTTAAGCAATTTAAGATCCATTATGATGAGAACATATGAGAGGAACCATTGTATTCTAGAGAATTTTAAGACCTAAAAGCTAACAGGGCAGGGCATGAAATGAATGAGAGCCAGATTAGCTGGGGTGTGTGGGAACCAGCAAGATATCTGAAAAACCTGATTTTTTCCTAAGAGTAGAATAACATTTTTAGAGCCAGACTTAATATCCTCCCCTCAGCTATCCTGCAGAGCAGGTATGATAAAACCCCAATAGCTGAGTGAATCTGTACCTGTGGCAATGGGGAAGTTGAATATATCTCATATGTTCTATTGTGCTGCAGGTTCTACAGGAATATCAGATCAACATACATTCTCCCTCTTTTAGAGATATTTCTAGGGAGATCAGATAATTTCTATGTGAACCATCTCCTTTAGGATTTAAATCCAGATACCACTCATGCAGTAGTAACATTTTGTACTGCTGCAATGATAATAATGAAAAAACATCTAAAGAACTAAAAATCCTCATTCATATTACTACTTTGCTTAGTTATTTTCCAATAATTTTTAGTGAATGTGTTTATTTTAATGTTTAACTTTTGTGCTGGTCTGTGACTGTAATAAAGATTGATTCTGTTCTGGTTAAAAATATAAAAATAAAAAATGGAAATATATAGCTTAAACTTTGTCCATAACAAACCTCATCACAATTCATTAGTGTAAATGTTTGATCTGAGGATTCCTGAGGATTCCTAAGGATCTCTTGAGACCCTCTCAGGTATCTGAAATCAAAATTATTTGCCAGCTAATATCAAAAAGTAACACAATATTAAAATCCCATAAATTGTAAGGTGGTCATGGAAGTGAATGTTTCAATTTTAATTTTTAATATGGTAAACAATGAAAAATACAATCCATACATTCTGGTTCCCCAATGGATACCAGTATAGTTAATTATATTGTAATTTCCTGGGATTCTGTACATATTGCCTGGGTCTATATTGGAACTCACCCTGATAGTGACCACTTCATATGAATTTGTCATTTTGATTAAAATAAATCTTGAATTATTAGAAGTAGTCCATTGCCCCAGTGATATTAAAACAAAGCATAGAATGAATATAGAGCAATCATATCAAGATCTAGCTAAAGTTATGTCTGAACCATTAACCATAGAGTCCAGTCTCAAATATATACCCAAATTTGTTAAGCTGATGACCATTTAAAATTATCACGGTTTAAAAACCCCTTGGTAAAGTTCAACAGTTAGGCTTCTCTATGGAAAGCCTTAGTTCACTAGATTTTGATAATGCTATCAAAAAGCAACAAATTTGAGATATAGATATCCAAATAGGCTTAAATAAGGCGTCCCACTTCAATATTTATGTTTGCTTCCAAAAGGGCTCATTCCATATTATTTATCATTTATTCCAATTTTGAAATTTTATAAAGCCTTCATTTTGGCTAGGTTGGATATTTTGCCCTCAGCAGTCCTCTTTGGACATTTTAAGGATATTCCCAATTCCCATTGATCTTTGGTTATATCTATGTGGTAATATTTCAATAGAAACTCTGCCACGTGTGTCTAGCCTTAGCAACTTTAAAACCTGTGGACTTCAACTCCCAGAATTTCCCAGCCAGGAATTCTGAAAATTGAAGTCAACAAGTCTTAAAATTGCCAATATCAGATATTGCTGCTTTAAGCCCAATGTTATTATACTATCCCCTGTATAAGTCTAAGCAGACTCTCATATATCAATTTTGAAGAAATATCCAGGTGGAGTTAGTGTGATTTCTATTTAATGTTTCTTTTTTTTGGAAAAGGTCTTTAAAATATTATCTCAAATTGCCCAGTTTTATATTACCATTTGTACTACTCCATTACTTAGGTTTGGAACGTCTTATAATAGTATTTTATTTGGATTTATTTTGGTATCTTTGTCCTTAATTATTTTTAGATTCTGTTACACTTATTTTTTTCTGTAGAATGATTTAATACTTCTTTTATTAGATATTTTGTTTGCATTAGTCCATAAGCCTATAATAATTTGATTTAAAGTTGATTTGTTTATTTCATCACTGCTGCAGATTAGAAGCTGACTGAACTGTTTCCAGATCTATTGAACTAGTACTTTCCCCCACCATTTTGTTTATCCCAACCACTGGTTTCAATGGGAAGGAAAATAACATAGTTGGCATAGATTATTTCTATTCTGCAGGTGCATGCCGACATATTCTACCCAAACAGGGAAAATTCAATGTTGCACTTTTCTATAATTGTTCAGATGTTTCTCTAGGAATCATATGAATGCTTTTTGAACCTTGAATCCAATTTTTCTTATTGTCATTTTAGATCACTGTAAGCCCTAAACAGTAGTTTGTCCAAAATTTTGGAGTGTCTAAGCAACAAAGGGGATCTAAAGCTTTAAAAAAAAATATGGCCGTTTTCCCTTTTAACTCACTTAAACTCTTTAAAAAGAACAAAAAATTACAACTGGCCATTGACTATAGATAACATAATGGTAATCCCTCTGCAGTTCTTAGATGTCAAAGGTGACAGCCGAGGTGGCACAGTGGTTAAAGTGCAGCATTGCAGGCTACTTCAGCTGACTGCTACTTCAGCTGTTCAGCTGTTCAAATCTCACTAGGCTCAAGGTTGACTCAGCCTTCCATTCTTCTGAGGTCAGTAAAATGAGGACCCAGATTGTTGGGGGCAATATGCTGAACTCTGTAAACCACTTAGAGAGGGCTGTAAAGCACTATGAAGCAGTATATAAGTCTAAGTGCTATTGCTAAGTGCTATAAACAAATTAAAAGTATGGTCTTCCCCTTCTCCAGTTGTCCACACCTTTTAAGTCAAAAAGTAAACAATACAGGAAATGATTGAGAATTTTTTCTCCATACGTATCAATACAACAAATGGAAACTGTTCACATAAATATATTAGAGGATAGTTTTCATGATCAGCTGTATCATGAAGCAGATTAAGGTGATGATTTTAGGGAAGATGTATTGGAGGATATATGGAAGAGTCCTCAGCCATTAAATTAGTTTTTACCTGCTAGTACAGAGTATATCTTACCTTCAGTGCTGAGGATTCAATTAAGTCTACATGAAGAAGTACTTTATCATTTACCTGAGTTAATATTTTCTTGGATTATTCTTGACATTTCTTTTGTTTAACTGTTGCTGCCATACTAATTAATTATTACAAAAATACACCCAATAGACCATTTCCATATAAAAAAATTTCAGAGCATATTATTCTATATTCATGTGTGTGTGTGTGTGTGTGTGTGTGTGTGTGTGTGTGTGTGTGTGTGTGTGTGTAAAATAATAATCTAATCTAATATAAATCTGACAATCAAAACTATGACATTCATTTATTATGCTTTATGTAACTACCTTAAATGCTGACTCCAAACCTGAACAATCAAGAAATGCCACACAAAAAATTGCTCCAAGACGCCTTTCAAATTCCAAATTTTTGTGTTTAAAATCAGTGTAGTCTTCTTCAAATTCCTGTAGAAGGCAAAATCCATGGCAAATAGGTTTAAGATTTTTTTAAAGAATTGCATTATATAATAAATAAGGATGTAAGGAAATAACAACTATTAAATTAGAAAGTTAGTGCCAACTTGCTAAGGGTTCTGTTTCCTTTAACGTCCTATCAGACAAGAATAGAGAAGAATTGGCAGACAAAGGGAGAATAAAGTTGTTTGTAATGCTCACTGAATGTTTTCAGGAGACAATAAGAACAGTATACAGGATTCCAAAAAGCCAGGTTTGCCAAAGGCCTTAAAATATTTGTACTACCCTGATCTTTTCACAAAGAGGAAAAAGCTGTGCTTGGCAATCAGGTACCTAACTATAGCTGTAGAATTTCGGAATACCATGTATTGAGTTTCTCTTAAAAGAAACAGAAGGACCCCCAAATTCAACAAGCCAAGCTTGTCTCATGTTAAATAAAGCAAAGTAAATCAACATCTGAAAATGGGTTTTGTTAATGTATTAGCAGAGTATTCCTTGTGTTACCAAGGTTGTGCATACAGAAATGTTTAGATTGAGATCAGTTGTGAATAAGTACTCAGCCACACACAGATACACTAACATGAGTTAAAGTTTACTTTAAGAAATAGCATTTTCCTATAAACAGTCCAAAGTCATATACTTAATAGTCATAATGACAATCCAAGTATTATCCAGTACAAATACATTTCAGCTATAATACATAACTACAACACAGAGAGAAATGCAGAGCATACATACTCTAGGCCTTGCTCTAATGAGTAGCAGAGACTAAACTCTCTGAGTAGCAGAGACCAAAGACAAACAGAGAGGGACTCCCATAGAAATAAGCTGTGAACTCTAGCTCCCTCTTGTGGCAGTCTGCAACACCTAAGCTAAACAGACTTATAGCTGTTAAAAGCTAGACATATATTGTTCTATCCAATATTAGTTATGGTCAGAGACCTAACATTCTCCCCTTTGGGTAGATCAATATATAATACCTTACATCTTTAAACCATAGTTTTCACAACACTCTTTGTGTTTAATTGCACCTTGCGCTTTAGTGAAATGATCTGCAATATTCTGTTCAGTCATGCAGTATTCCAACTTAACCATTTTATTTTGAACACATTGTCTAACATTCAGATATCTCAAATCAGTATGTTTCGACCTTGTTTTCACAGCTAAACTATTAGCCATACTAATGGCAGATTGATTGTCTTCATACACAATAAATGGCTCCTGTACAGTAATTCCTATATCCTTTAACAATTGTTTATAATATACCAATTCTGTACACATTAATGATAAACTCGAGAATTCTGCTTCCATAGTGGATAAACTAATATGTTGTTGCCTAATAGATTTCCACCCTATTAAAGCATTACCCAACATTACCACTATACCTGATGTTGATTTGCGAGTCATTGCATCAGTAGCAAAACTTGCATCAGCATATGCAGATAACACTAATTCATTTCTCGGTTCTAAATATAAAGAATAATGTATTGTGTGCTTTAGGTATCTTAGTATTCGTTTAGCTGCTTGCCAATGCCTTTCATTTGGTTCAGCATTATATCTAGCCAGTTGATTTACGCTATAAGATATATCTGGTCTAGACCAATTACTCAAATATGAGAGACTACCAATTAGAGACTGATATATCTCCTTATCAAACACAGGACATTTAGTATCACTATTTGTAAATCCCTGATCCATTGGTGTCTTAGCAGTTTTACAATTCTCCAGGTTATATCTTTTTAACAATTGGCTAATCTTCTTAGCTTGCGAAATTTTGAATCCTCTATTTGTCTTCATTATATCAAGACCCAAATAATGTTTAATTTCTCCTAAATTTCTAATCTTGAACTTTCTTTGTAATTCAGAAACAATATCATTTGCTTCTTGTTCAGTCTTTGTTATAATCGCTATATCATCTGTAAATAATAGCAACAGAGAAATCAAACCATCTTTCTCTCTCCTAAATAAACAAGGATCAGCTATACCAGCTTTAAAATCCATGGAAACTAATTCTTTTACAATGCATTTATTCCATTCATAACCTGATTGCTTTAAACCATAAAGACTTTTCTTTAATTTCCAATAATCATTTTTTCCATCATCTTTTAAACCTAATGGCTTTCTCATATAAATGGTATGTTGTAAAGGTCCATGTAGATATGCAGTTTCGACATCTACATGATTAATTATGCATTTATTTTTAGCTGCCCAAACTAATGCTCCTCTCAATGTATTTGCTCTCAGACTAGGTGCAAATACCTCATCACAATCCTTATCTGATTGAGCAAATCCCTGAGCAACTAATCTTGCTTTATGGGTAACAGTGCCATCCACACCAGCCTTTAATTTATACACCCATCTGCAACCTATTGCACGCTCACCTGGTGGTAACTTTACATCTTCATATACCTCAAGATCCTTTAAAGATTTTAATTCCTTATTCATAGCTTCCTGCCAAGCTACCTGTTCCTTTGTTGGATACAGCTTAAGTTCATTATAATTAGACGGTTCCACATTAATCTGGCATACAATACTTGCCTGATATCTATCAGGTGGACGTCTCTCCCTAGTCGACCTCCTAGGCAATTTAGTACAAGTTGTTGGAATTTCCTCTTCCTTTTCCTCCCCTATCGAAGTATCTTCTACATCATCCATAGATGGTTCCTCTATTGAGGATTCTTTCACTATCCTATCATCAGTACTATTCTTATCAGAATCATCAGGAAACAATGGATCCTCAACAACAATACTATCTTGTTCCTTGTATTCCTGTTCCAGTTTACTCCATCCAACATGCTCAAGGAATTTAGCACTTGCACTACAATATACTCTAGTAGTACCTGGCTCCCAGAATCTAAATGATCTATGATTAGATTCATACCCTACAAAACATAATTTCCGTGCTCTATGTTGTCCCTTTCGCCTTACTTGTGTGGGAATATGCACCCATGCTGGTGCACCAAATGTATGCAAATAACTAAGATTTGGTTTCCTACCATACCAACGAGTAAATGGCAATTCACCAGTTGTTGCATTCACTACATTGTTCAAAACATGGTTAGCACACATTATAGCTTCACCCCAGAGTCTTTCTGGTAAACCAGAATCTGAAATCATGGTTCGAGACATAGCCTGTAATGTCTGACCTCTTCTTTCAATATGTGCATTATGTTGCGGCCGAAAAGGAGCAGAACGCTTATGTTCAATACCAGCTCTCTTTAGCATATCTTCAAATCTCTTATTGGTAAACTCAGTACCATTATCTGTTACTAAACTAACCAGTTTCTTTTTCATTTTTCGTTCAACAAACCTTAACCAGTTTACAAAATGCTGATATGTTTCTGTTTTTGTTTTCATCAGATAACAGAAATCATATCTAGAAAAATGATCAACTATGCTCAATATATAACAGGCTCCACCTAAACTGGGTTTCTTTGGGCCAATGAGATCAGCAAATACAACCTCTAATGGTTCCTTGGTTTTAAATCCATTTAACCTGTTTGCAGGAATTACCTTGCTCTTTTCCTGATTGCAAGCATTACAATTTAAATATCTAGCACAAGGTTTTAATTTTATACCATTAGATAACTCAACAGTTTTCTTTAAAATTTTGAAATTTAAATGTCCCATACGTCTATGGAGCAAATGAATACATTCGTCATGAGGCTTTCTATTTTCATAAACTGAATTAGCCTTATTTAATGGACTATCATGGATAATGTATAAGCCATCATGCAATCTTGCAGTAACTCTTTTACCTTGTTTTTCAATTAAACATTTATCTCCCTGAAAAGTTACCACAAACCCTGCTTTTACCAATTCTCTCACAGATAGTAAGTTATTTTTAAGGTTAGGTACATATAACATTGGTAAACTTTCATTAATACATGAACAATATGCATTACCTTCTCCAGATACTCTCAATTTCCAGCCATTTGCTAATGATACATGCTGGTTACTTTTAGTCATATTAACAAATCTCTCTTTACTTTTAGTTATACACTGAGATGCTCCACTGTCTATTATCCAGATATCATGGCTTACAGTTTTATTTGTACTTGATATAGCTACACTAACATCATTATAAGCTCTCTGCATATTACTAGCATTCTGCTTTTTACCCTTTTTACAGAATCTGGCTATATGACCTTTAGCCCCACAAGAATAACATTTCCTAACAATATAGGCAGTTGAAGACCATTGTTCTTCCTGTGGTGGTTTCTCTCTCAGTTGTTTTCTATCTTGCCTTCTTCTAGACTCTTCTAACAGTCTTCCTATTATGCCAGTCAATGTCAGTTCATCTCTGGTCAAAACTTCCAGTGAAGACACATAATCATCATAAGAGTCATCCAAAGAAGAAAGAATAATATACACTTGATGCAACTCTGAGAAAATCAGTTCTTTTTCATGTAGCTCTTGTAATGTTCCCTTCATAAACTCCAAATGAGCTAACATGTCACCACCTTTTAACAAACGTGCTCTGAACAGTTTAAGTGTAAGGTGTATGTGTGCACCAACACTATCTCGAACATAAAGTCTCTTTAAGGTATTCCAACACTTGGCAGCAGAATCTTCACCATGAATATGGACCAGTTGCCGATCACTCAGTGTCAGTCCAATAATACTAAGAGCCTTTTCATTATCCCGGTTAAAGGCAGCTATTTTCTTCTTATCTTCATCATTTGTTGGATCCCAAGCTGTTATATCAGGTGGATTATTAACCACAGTCCATAATCCTTCTTTACGCAAAAGTAAGCTGCACTTCATAGACCAGGAAACATAGTTAGTTCCATCTAACCTGGTTATCAGGGATAAGCTAGTTGACTGTTCTTGTGCCATTGTTAATTTAACAGTAAACCACAAGTTAGCTGTCTGAGTATGAAACTGAATATTCACACTAACTCTCAATATCTCTCTGGGCCCATAACCAGTGTTAATGTATTAGCAGAGTATTCCTTGTGTTACCAAGGTTGTGCATACAGAAACGTTTAGATTGAGATCAGTTGTGAATAAGTACTCAGCCACACACAGATACACTAACATGAGTTAAAGTTTACTTTAAGAAATAGCATTTTCCTATAAACAGTCCAAAGTCATATACTTAATAGTCATAATGACAATCCAAGTATTATCCAGTACAAATACATTTCAGCTATAATACATAACTACAACACAGAGAGAAATGCAGAGCATACATACTCTAGGCCTTGCTCTAATGAGTAGCAGAGACTAAACTCTCTGAGTAGCAGAGACCAAAGACAAACAGAGAGGGACTCCCATAGAAATAAGCTGTGAACTCTAGCTCCCTCTTGTGGCAGTCTGCAACACCTAAGCTAAACAGACTTATAGCTGTTAAAAGCTAGACATATATTGTTCTATCCAATATTAGTTATGGTCAGAGACCTAACAGGTTTCCTATCATCAACTCTACGAGCAAAAATAGAAGTATTCTTGATATACTGTATACCTGAATTACATCTGAGCAGTTCTTCTTGGAGAAATAACCTGAACTAGCCAAACAGTGATAAACGTTGCTTATCTTATGGTATCAAGTTATTTTTCCAGCAAGTAGCAGCCATCATTATGTTCAGTTGTATTAGCTTTTAAATCAAACAAGCAGCATAAGAGTAATTGTGCTATATTATATCGAATTAATAAATTCTACTAAACAGGGCTCCCTTAAAAAAATATTTCTGAATATATTGCAAACTTGCTGTGATTTGCTGATAAAAGAAACAACAGCATCAAAAGCTTTGGATCACAGCAGTGATTTTCCTGAATATGTAAATGCGGTCCACTAATTAAATTAGAGAAGAGGAAAAACAATTTCAATCAAAGTTGCAATCCTATCTACTGACCTTTTAAAAGAGGTCAAAGAGAAGACTGGGACACAATGGGGAGGCTTGTGTAGTGCAAACCTGTAGTTTGGGAAAACCATTTGCCCCATCAACTGGGTGCAGTGAAGTTGGCAGCCCAGTGCAGCTTGATTGTGATTGAAACCCATCCTACCCCTACCTCTGGATTCAAGGTATGATGTTTGGCACTAGCAGGTAGAGAGAAACTTTGGGTAGTACAGGCCATACCATCAAGACTGCAATGGGCAGAATATTATATGCGAGTTTTACGTATAATAGAAATTGGAGTTATTGTACTACAGTATATGGGCTATGAAATACGCACTCAGCAGTAGTGGGTTCTAAAACCCTTTGCTATTGGTTTGCGCGCGTGTGGGCAACGCATCCTGGGCAGGTGGGCGGAGCCTCCCGCCACTGGTGCTACCAGTTCTTAGAACCGAGGCCAAACCGGGGCAACCCACTGCTGATGCTCAGGGAAAATGCCTCTGTTATTAACAGAAAATGCCACTGCTATTAAAAGATTAAGTAATCTTCCATTATCTGAAAAATACTGGACTACAATACCGGCATCAAATAGAGAAAGACTGTTCTTCAATAGGCAGCAGAAATAGTTAAGAAATTCAAGCTCAGTTTGATAGGAATTTCCAAGTTCAAACTCTTCACACTTTTTCTCATGTTTGGATCAGTTTTTAAATATAATCAACTTTATTTTTACAATATACCTCACAACTTGCCTTTCTTAAATTTAAAAAAAAATGGCACAAACAATATGCTACATGAAAGATTACCATATTGTTGTAGTCTAAGGGATCATATGTTTTCTCTTTAAAAGTGTTACAAGACTCAATAAATTCTTCGTTCAATTTGCATATTTGAGCATTTAAACATTTTCCTTTGATTCCACCAAATTCTAGTTTCTCCAACTTTTCAAATTCAAGCATGGTAACAAAAATATTCTGAAAAGATAAAAATAATCATTAGCAATGCTTAATGAGTATATCTCCTGATACAGAAGTAAGGCAATATTTTTGACCCATGTTGATTGGGTCATAAATTGGCATAAATGTGACATTTAGAAGGCAACTACTAAATTTCAATTTTCTGATCTCTGAACTTGATTATCTTTGTGTATAGGGGAGAGGGAAATTACAGAATAAAAAGAGAGAGAGCATTCTTTTGAACAAAATCAAAGAAGTGACTCTGTCCTGAGATACCAGGTTCTAAATCTCAGGCCTTAGAACAGTGTTTCCCAACCTTGGCAACTTGAAGATGTCTGAACTTCAACTCCCAGAATTCCCCAGCCAGCGAATGCTGGCTGGGGAATTCTGGGAGTTGAAGTCCAGACATCTTCAAGTTGCCAAGGTTGGGAAATACTGCCTTAGAAAAACAAATTTTCTCCAGTCCGTTTTACAATCTTAGATCCTGACAAACCAATATTCAGACTTTAAAATCTGCAAGGGTGTCTTAAAATTATGTACAGAATCAAATGGCAGAGTGCGTGTTTATTTAATTGGGAACAGATTTCTGAGTAGCCAAGAACCTGATAGTCATATTCTGAAACAAAGTCTTTGACACCTGCCTAGAATGCTTTGAGCCTTTTCTTTGAACCTTGAATGAGACTACCATCACACTTTTTAAATTGGTTTTTGACCAGGATCATTGATTATATACCTGCGAGACTTCCTGGCATAGAATAGGACTATCCTGGCATCTGTGGCTAGATACTTGCTGTGCAGGGCTTGGCAGAATATAATTGCCATTACTTTGCTTTAAGAAATTGCTCTATAATGCTGGCTTTATGGCATCAAATCTGTCACTGACATGACTTCTCCTACAAACAGAATACAACATGCAAGGTATATGTGTGCATGATGGACTTTCTACCATATTGTCATAATAAAATCTATGCCTTAATATGTAGATAATATGTGAAATAAAACTGGGCAGAGGACAGTCCTGGGGAAGAACTCTTTAACCTGTAAGCCATCAGGCTTTTATGAACCTGGTTGCAACTTCTGCATTTTGTGTTCACCTACGATCTCCTAGGGATGCGGTGGCTCAGTGGCCAAGATGCTGAGCTTGTCGATCAGAAAGGTCAGCAGTTTGGTGGTTCGAATCCCTAGCACCGCGTAACGGAGTGAGCTCCCATTACTTGTCCCAGCTTCTGCCAACCTAGCAGTTCGAAAGCATGTAAAAATGCAAGTAGAAAAATAGGGACCCCCTTGGTGGGAAGGTAACAGCATTCCATGCGTCTTCGGCATTTAGTCATGCCGGCCACACGACCACGGAATTGTCATCAGACAGCGCTGGCTCTTCGGCTTAGAAATGGAGATGAGCACCGCCCCCTAGAGTTGGGAACAACTAGCACATATGTGTGAGGGGAACCTTTACCTTTAAGATCTCCTTTTATTATATGTGTACGTGTGTATACAATATGTCAGGAACCAGTTATTTGCTCCCTGGTTCTTATTTTTCCCTACTAAGTTGGTGCATATCCATTAACTCTGGATTATATTGACAAAACTATTTATTTATGTATTAATTTCATTCATTCATTCGTTGTTTGTTTATTTGTTTATTTGTTTTTGTTTATTTGTTTATTTATTTGGATCCAGTCTTTACTTATTTTTACAAATGACTCAAGGTGGTAAAGATATCATAAAAGTAATGTTTAATTAAAGAAAGCTGCACCCTATGCAATACTAATACTTTTGCTATTGGATTAATGGACTTTTTCAAAAAAGCCCTGACTCTGGCATTAAAAGAAAATATATACATATGATTTAGTTATGCACATACATGCAGATAATTTATAAATTTGGGAGTTGTAATTGTAAATGATTTTTCTTCTCTTTCTCTGTTTCTTCCTTGCTGTTGTGTAAAAGTAGCTAAGTTATCGTTACAGAAAATTCCACATAATTTTTCAGAAATATACTCCAACAGTAATTTTAGTGGATAGAATTATAAATAATACCTCTATTTTCTCCAGGCGATTTAAAAACATATCAAATCTGGAAAATACCATCTGTGGTTGAAAATCCCAAAATCTAACTTCTTGACTGCTAGTGAAATAAGTTGCCATTTGTTTTCTTATATTAAAAAAAGCATCCTTAAAACTTCTTAAAGTATTAAGAGCACTTTGTACTTGTTCCAAAGTTTCTTCTGCTTCCCTTTTCATAATATCTTCTGGTGAAAGATACAATGTAGCCTGGGGGAAGAATAATGCAATCAGATGTTTTTAGATATAAAATATAAACGGCTAATGCAACAATGCGCTATTATTCGTATACTTAAAATACCTGGTTATAAAGGAGGGTTCTAAATTCTTCCTAAAATTGGAAAGAATGGTGTTTAGACATCTATCACAAAAAAGTGACGAAAATAGATTTCAGTTTCATCTTGCCAGTCAGTCTTTCATGCTTGCCATCCTTATGTTTCCCATCATTGGAGCAAGTTCCTAAATTACAGGGTTCGTATCATAATGCGCATTTCTTCCCTTCCCCAACCTTGCAGGGGTCTAGGAAGTGGAGGCTGGATACAACTCTTAAACAAGTAGATGTCATATACTGGCAATAATGTAGGGGAAAGCCCTTTTCTAGGTGCTGTACCAGCGGTGAGTTGCTTCCGGTTCGGCCTGGTTCTAAGAACTGGTAGCGCCGATGGTGGAGGCTCCGCCCACCTGCCCAGGACGCTTCTGCGCAGAAGCAGCGTGCGTGCGCAAACCGGTAGTAAAGGATTTTAGAACCCACTACTGTGCTGTACACATGGGTCCCTAAAAGCAAGGATATATTTAAGTAAACCTCCTTCCCTGACTTTAATCCTCAGGCACTTTCATATAAAAATAGGGTGCATTGCATTCAATTTATTCTGGTACTTAAAATGTTACTACCTGATGAATGAACAGATTGCAGAATTCCTGCAGTAGAGATATGATTCGTGCTGGCATGTTGTAAAATTTGGAATGACTCCAGATCAGGCAGATGGTGTGAAACAGAGGAGGAATCAAAATATGTATCCCTGGAAATTCGGTCTCTTGAAAAAACTGAATGTGTCTTTCTAAAGTTTTAAGATATAATTCAATATCTTGGGCTTCAATAAGTGCTGTAGAAGAAAGAAAGGATTAAAACTGCCTTGTAGTGTATGTGCCTAATACAATCTAGAGTATGTAGTGTACTTAGCCATACTCACTTTTAAAAGAAAAATATGATCTTCTAAGGATAGTAATCAACTTGGTCATAGATGCTACTCAGAGACCATTAGGGTGTGTGTTCCACCTGTCTCCAGTAACACAAGGAGACAGGAAAATAAAATTGTCTGCATCCTTCTAAACTGGCATCATAAAGACTGTCCTATGATACAACCACAGAACTACAATATCCTTTCTTCTGATATATGCAAGTTTGGTAATTGGCCTAACTGCTTGGCAAACATTGTATGACAAATGTATTCAAAATTCTAAATGCAGTTTTCCTGACAAAAGGTTAACTTGCAGCTATAAACTAGTGTACTTTTTTTTAAATTGCAAAAAAAAAAAGACAATGATGTAATGTTCTGCCTAATAAGAGCAATATGAAAATGAATCATCTGCTTTTGGAGCACAGTACCTTATAAAAATAACATGTATTTTAATGATTTTCCATTGACATTTCATTTAATCAATATGTAAAAATGAGACAAACATTTTAAAACCATTTTAATGTTAGAAATAGATTGTCTGCAAGTAACAGCTTCAAAATAATGTTTACAAGAAACACCGTATGTTAATTTAATTTTATATATATATAGGGAAATAACTAAATGTAACACAGTGAAGTATGGCATATTGCATAAGACTGACTTAATGAGAGTATCTCCCAAAGCAATATTTTAATACAAAATTATTGTGATACAGTAAAAAAGAATAGGGATTTGATACATTTTATACATTTATATAAAATATATATTTATTTCAAAGAAACCTTACCATTTTCTACATCCTTATAAATATCCTGAAAAGTTGGATAATAACTGCTCTTCTTGATTTTTAAGATTCCAATCAATTTTTGGATAATAGGGCTCTTAAGCTAGAATTTAAAAAGATCTTTAATAAATATATTTATATTTGCCACATGACAATGTGAATTAAAAAAAGACTCTGAAAAGGTCAAACAATCATGTTTCATAAACGGCCCTACACAAATCTAAAAATGAAATCTGTCATGCTAGCATGCTCAAGTCTTCGACTATTCTCAAGCAGAAATAGTTGGAAATGGCCACAAACGCAATTTCCCCCCTCAAAAAGGTTGAGTGATTGTTATTGCATTAATTCCTGCTCCTGCAAGTCTTATTTGTAAATCAATTAATTAATTAAGCATGCAATTTCACCTGTTATAGCCCCTGTGGACATAATTAGTTTTATCAAAATTATTCAAGCCCTAGCATGAACCAAACAGGTTGATTGCAATCAGCTAGTGGTAACTGATTTGAGCATCCATGGGATATATGAGAAAATCTACATCCTCACTTTCACAGAGGACAATCAATTGTTTATAAGGCTATAAACTAATATTCAAAGACATTTCAATTAAGATTCTTATCTATTTGTGCCATACTGTATGTTTGAAAGCCACTAGATCAGAGATGACAAACTCGTGTCGTCACAGAGTTGTCACATGACATATTGTGACTTTTCCCCCCTTTGCTAAACCGGCGTGGGTGTGACCAGGGAGTGACACATCCGACCTGCGGGCTGCACGTTTGGCACCTTGCACTTTGGCACCCTAACTGAAGTCAGCTAAGCCAGGCTACATGTTCAGGAATGTCTGGTAAGATAATGTTTCTAGCCAATTTCTAGAATGCAACTGAGAATAGTAGTTAATTGATAATGTGCTATCAAATTGTTTTTGATTCCTAGCAACCACATAGAGAAATATTTTCCATGATTATCTATCCATAACCTGCTATTTCAAATCTATCATCACCAATGCAGAAAACTGTAGTGGCCATTCAACATGATAATTGGGAAAATTATATTGTCCTTTAATAGATGTTAAGAGCCGTGGTGGTACAGTGGTTAGAATGCAGTATTGCAGGCTAATTCACGGCTCACTGCCCGTTCGATTCTGACCATTTCAAGGTTGACTCAGCCTTTCATCCTTCCGAGGTCAGTAGAATGAGGATCCAGATTGTTGGGGGTAATATGCTGACTCTGTAAACTGCTTAGAGAGGGCTGTAAAGCATTGTAAAGGAGTATATAAGTCTAAGTGCTAGTGCTAGTGCTATGTTTTTTTTATGTATAGAACAGATAGGATGTTTGTGAATGTTGATGTTGAAACTACTAGGAAATCTCATTCTTTTCCTATACTATAAAATGAGTGAATACATCTTATTTTTATGGCCTACTAGAAAGTCATCAAAACTGTGCTGCTACTGGTGTTGTAGAACTCCTGGTGCCAAGAATATATTTTTAATCATAATTATTTATAAAGTTGTTTATTGTATATTACTGTCATTTATTATGGCTACTATTTATTAGTTGCAGCTCTTGCTTTTGCACATTGCTTAGAATCACACTGACTGAAGCAGTTGTTAAATGTATATATAATTTATTTATAAATACATTGTGAGGCTATGTACAAATCTAAGTAAGCTGCAATAAAAACAGAAAATTAATTTATAGAATGCTCTCAGCCATTGTTAGACTAATTTGTATCTGATGCTTCATCTGTTGGTTAGAAATTAACATATTCACTTTCTCTTCCAGTACATATTATTGAAAAATAGCCACAAACTATCATTGGAGTAGAGCTACCTACCTGATCATATATACACAAGAGATTGTCTTTTCTTTCTTTCCAAAACTTAACTTCACTCTGAGGATCTGGGTGAATCTGGTTAAAAGGCGGTTGAGCTGTATTCCTTTCTAAAATGTCTTTTATTTGGAGTGACCACTTGATAACCATTGATTCTATTTCATGAAGTACTGACCTTGTCTGGGAATTCTGCCTGAAAAATAGGGAGAATAAAGGATGATTTTTCCATGCTTAGAGATGCTTAAAGTTGCACTTAAACGAACTGCACTATATTCTGGCTCTGCTTTTATTATTTGGTTCTGATCTGATAACAGATGATACTGCTTAACATGACTTGACAAATTACATGTTTAACTGACAAATTAAGCAATTTTCAATGTTTTCTTTTTAAAAGTTCACTGAATAAAGATATTTTTTGTTTGCAGTGATAAATAAAGTATATGTTCTGATATGATATTAGCATTACAAGGGCACTTTGAAAGTCAAGCTTAAAGTCAAGGTCTTCTGTCAATTGGATTTGTGATGTGGATATAAAAACTCTACAGTCAAGCCATTCTTTCATATAACAAATGCTTCCTTTTTATTTATCCTTAATATAGCCCTATTTTCCTTATTCTTATAAGAATACATCAAGAAATGCACTGGTTTTGATCAAAGAATAATCCAACCAGGAATTCTGCCACAGTGGCTAAGCAAAGGATAGGTGCAACTGCACATTCCTACTTGTGTATCCAAAAACTGACACTGAGAAGAAGCAAATGATACTAAAATATACCTGTCATTTTCAGTAGCCACTAGTTATCTCATAGTCTATAAAGTTTTCTTATTTTTTTAAATAATCTAACCTTTAAAATGAAGCATTATTAATAAGTTGCATTCATTGGATGATTAGTATAGTATAGTATATATGTATTTGCTTATTTACTTGTGATATTTCAAGGCATCAAGGCTGATGGCCACTCCAATCAACTAGGATTCTATGTGGTGAACAACCCAACTGCTATACCCACTTAAAATTATAATAATGCTAGGTTTAAGCATAGCCTTAAAAAACAGTCAATCCTTACAGAATTCAGTTATGAGGAAAGTGATTAAAGGCTGCAAAAAGATCACTCAGCTAGTGGAGGTCTATGTACTGGATTCCTCCTAGGCCAGGGGTAGGCAAAGTTGGCTCTTCTATGACTCGTGGACTTCAACTCCCAGAATTCCTAAGCTAGCATGATTGGCTCAGAAATTCTGGACTTGAAGTCCACGAGTCATAGAAGAGCCAACTTTGCCTACCCCTGTCCTAGGCTGCCAGATGCTGCCTGAATATTCCCAGAAATCTGTCCTTGAAGAACAAGACAAAACATCCTGAAACACCTGGGGCCAGTATGTAATTCCCAGAATCTAAATTCATTGTTTCCCTATACCACAGAATTGATCCAGAACTGTTCTTTGGAATAACTGAATGGAAAAAGAAGAGATTCTGTTGGCCATCCTAGTGTCTATGTACTGGGAAGGCCATGGAAGTAGTGATTGACAGAATCTCTCTTCTCTAGGAAATCATGTAAATATCCTTTTGTCTGATACTACACTAATAACACTGACTGGGAGCTTAACTCTATATAGATAGATATGGAGAGAGGGGGAGAGGGAGGGAGGGAGAGAGGGAGAGAGAGAGGAAGGGAGGGAGAGGTATGTCTATCAAAAAGATGGATTATGGGGACATGATAAATGTCTTCTAGTACTTGAGAGGCTGTCACAAAGAAGAGGAGATTGATTTATTCTCTAAGGCACCAGACAAGAAATAATGGGTGGAAGCTCATTAAAAAGAGATCCAACCTAGAAGTAAGGAGAAATTTTCTGACAGTCAGAACAATTAGTCTCCAGCTTGCCTCCTGGAGTAATGGATGCACTGAGGCTTTCAAAAGCAGACCGAACTATTTGATTGGGAGTCAATTAAGGCTCCTATTTTGAACAGGGGGTTGGACTAGAGGATCTCCAAGGTCCCTTCCAGCCCTACGATTCTGTTTTAGATGAATTATTTCTACTTTCTTGTAATGTTATATTAACAGAATCTTGAAATTTTGAATGAACAAATTTCCTGCTTAGACTTTAACTGCTTGATCCATTAGACCAGGTCCTTCCCAAGTCTCTTTCTCTATTAAGCCACTGGAGGGCTCCTGCTTCTTTTGCCTGATTGTTTCCTAGGTAGCATATTTCCCCCTCATTCCCAAAGACATTCACACATTCCATTACATATATATGTACACTCCTTACTTATTTTCAGTGCACATATCCTGCAAATCAGTCTTTGTTGCAGTTGTTGGAAGAGGAAGAAGAATTTTCCCAGACACAATTCCATTCATAACATAGGTCTTATTTTTAATTATCTCTATATGCCGCTCCATATCCTGGGAAATAACATGTGGCCAAGATCCATTATTTTTCTTACTGGAAAGAACAGGAACTACAACCTGGTAGCAGAAAGAACAAGATATCAGTGATATAAATAATCCTTAAAATTTACCTTCTTTTTGAAGTCCTGTTTAATTTTTGTTGTTATATTCCACATAAACTAAAACTCAAACAATTATGTTAACTTTTAAAATGAAACATTATGCATTGATAACTCAAAGGAAGACTATAAAAAACAGGATATCATTGCATTATGTATTTTATAACTTTACACCAAAAAGGCTTACATTTGTTCATTTGTATTCTGTTTTTATTCTTATATACAAACATACATTGATAATCTTGTGGCTTCAAAGTATTTCAAGATGGAAACTCAATACAGGTTTGCAAATACTAAACTGTTACCTACTGTGCTGTACTATCATCTAACAACAATCAGCGTTCTTAGGGCCAACACAAAACCATATTCAGATCCATTACATGGTATACCATGTCTTTAGAATACACATGAAGAGACATACATTCTCTTGCCTCACAATCAGGAGATTGTGAGTTCAATCCTAGGTAGAGGCAGATGTAGGGTCTCCTGCTTGGGCAGGGGGTTGGACTAGATGACCTGCAAGGTCCCTTCCAACTCTGTTAAAGCTGAGTCACATTATATTCAGCTTCCATTTGGTCTCACTAATAAGTATGGATTCAGACAAAATACGAGGTTTCATCACTTCTACTATTAGTGTAAAATAATTACCCTATCACCTCAACAATTGCCATCTATTACCCTAAAACAGCAACACTGATTGGGAAAACAGAGTAAAAAGATAACTGTTGTGAATGTTCTATCTGATTTAAAAATGATTTAGAGACTGGCTTAGCTCAGAAAAGGATTAAGTTTGATTCACTCTTACTAACATTACTTTCCAATTCTCATTTCATTCTGTAAATGCATGCTGGGGGCATTATCTCTAGAGCAGGGGTCCTCAAACTTTTTAAACAGGGGGCCAATTCACAATTCCTCAGACTAATGGGGGGGCCGGACTGGCTGGGTGGGCATGGCTATGTGGTTATGTGACTGGGTGGGCATGGCTAGGAGGTCGTGTGACTAGGTGGGCATGGCCAATTTAGCAGTCCATTAAACAATGCACACAAATTAAACTTTAATTTGTTTTGCTCCTGGAGGTGTTTTATTTGCTTTTGTTTGCATGTTGCTCTTTTGGTTGACTTTTCTTTTTACTAGATCGTTTTTTCAGTTGTTTAGGAGTCTAGTGGTCCATTTCAGGAAACTCAGTTTTGTCGCTATTCTTCTCAGCCCCAAGGAGTTTACAATCAACGTCTCTCTCTCTCTCTCTCTCTCTCTCTCTCTCTCTCTCTCTCTCTCTCTCTCTCTCCTCTCTCTCTCTCTTTCTTTCTCTCTCTCTCTCTCTGTCTATCTTCTGGAGGCGGGGTAGGTAAGAAACGGACCCGTTTTTGGCCTCCCAGGGTGTCCGCGGGCCCCGATTTTCACTTCCACCACCACCAGAAGCATTCTTCAGGCCAAAAACGGGCTAAAGCGGGCCTGTTTTTGGCCTCCTGGGACATCCGTGTGCCCCCTTTTTCACCTCCCCCGCCTCCAGAAGCATTCTACAGGCCAAAAACGGACTAAAATGGGCCCATTTTTGGCCTCCTGGGCCTCTGCACTCCCCATTTTTCACCTCCACTGCCTCCAGAAGCACTTTATAGGCCAAAAATGTTGGTCTTACCTTCCAGCTCCAGCCCACAGGGCTCGCGAAGGTAAGTCCTGCACTCGGCCAAAGGATGGGGCCAGCGGGTAGGTGGGGCGATGTGGACTGGGCAGCCTCGTGGTCCTGTGCAGGCTGGATTAATGGCTTCGGTGGTCCATATGCGACCCGTGGGCCATAGTTTGAGGACCCCTGCTCTAGAGTAACATTTCCTTGTTCAATTCAGGAAATAATCTCTTGAATTGAATTTCATACTGTACATTTAGGATTCAAAGTAGAGGAATAAACTGTATTTTATTTGCTATGCAAATATCATGACACTGGATTGAAGTTCCTTCAATCCATGGAAAGCAAACATTTTAAATGAAATTTGAATGAGTTTATGAAGCAATAGATTCTAAATGATTATCTTTCCAGTTAATTCAAAAACTTCCTTATATTGGTTTTGGTGTCTGATTCTGATACTCTCCTCTGTCAAAAAAAAGAGAGTTAAATTAAGAACTGTAAATATTAAGCCCAATACTAGTACAAACTGAATTATGTTTTTAGTGATAAACATTTTATACATAACTGATTATGAAATGAAGATATGTCTCCTATTTCATTCTGCAAGACTTTCAAAATGTTTTTTTAAAAATTATTTGGTCTCTAATACAAGATTGTCCTTCAGTAATAATCAGAAACGTTAAATATTTGATCAAGCACGTTTGACATTGTGAAATGTTTGATCTCTGTGTCATATACCAATCAAATAGTTCTAGTAAGACTATGATCTGTAACTATAACATTCTAAAAGTTTGTTTGTTGCAATACATCTTCCATGGTGATAAATGCAAACTTACGTCAGCTTGAGAACAAATTGTACTCTAAATAAATATGCAATTTAGAAATAAGGTAAGACCAAAGGAGCACTCAATAGTGAGATCAGAAATCTCAAGCATTGTAAGATGGATGACATCCTTCTACACACAATGTGCTTGCAGACAATACTCTTCATATTATTAGCTCAATGTCTCATGCGATTTTATTTTCAAATATTATATCAATTAAGAAAAAATAAATAAATAAATAAACTGGTACACAACAGATTGCCCAGCTAAAGGATTTTTGAAATATGTAATTCTTAAGACAACAAAATAGGTAAATTATGATGAAAATGTTTTTTTTGGGGGGGGGGAGTTCTTGGCTCTAAATTAGTATGCAATATTAATGTTGCATTAGGTAGCTAGGTAGGTAAACTTTTATTATGGTCTTGTATGCATACACACAAATACAAATACACATGCACACACACATATATACACAAACACCCACCTCCCCACACACATATATGGTATATATATTCATACATACATACATACATACATACATACATACATACATACATACATACACACACACACACATCTACAGTATATATAAAATACAAAAAATGTACCGTATTTTTCGGAGTATAAGATGCACCTTTTTACCCCCCAAAAGAGGGTGAAAACTTGGGTGCGTCTTATACACCGAATGCAGCCCCACCCACCCCCACCCTTTGGCCTCTGTCTTCCAGCAATTTACCTGCTTGCAGGAAAGAGGGAAGAGCCTGTAAAGCCAAGCAAGTCAGTAGCAGTTTCCCGATCTACAGCTGATTAGGTTTGCCACGTGGGAAAATGAAAGTGAAACTAACTACAAAGAGGCAAATAGCTGGGAGAGACACCCAGATTTTTATTTTTTTGCTGAACTGGATGGAAGGGGGTAAGTGAATAACTATAAATGTCTGTAGAATGTTCAAATTATTAGACTTATTTTTTAAAGACTGCTTTATTATTGTTCTAGAGCCAGGGGTCTCCAACCTTGGCAACTTTAAGACTTGTGGACTTCAACTCCCAGAATTCAACAGCCAGCTTTGTTAGCTTTGCTAGCTGTGGAATTCTGGGAGTTGAAGTCCACAAGTCTTAAAGTTGCCAAGGTTGGAGATCCCTGTAAATCTAGACAACATAACAAAATAAAGAAGCTTTTTAAAATAAATGCTTGCTCTGAAGAGGCCCAGTGCTATTGTATCTTCTTTTAAATAATAGAGAATAATGTATACTTCCAGAAATTTTAATTAATTTTAACAGCTCTGTACAAGTATAGTATGAAATGTAACAGTGTCCTGTTTAGTATTAGAGTTTAGTTAGCTTGGAGTAGATCTATTTAAATAATTGGGAAGAGTTAGTGTGACTACATTTAAGAAAACATTCTGGCATAATGTACATTTCTCCAATTCTTTGCTATTTATATGGGTCAGGCACACATGCACAGAAATACACAACAAACAGTGTATATCATCTGTGCTGTTTGCTGTTTGGCAAATTGCTTGGAGGCAGAGGCCTTTTCCCCTTGTTTTCCTCCCCCAAAACTAAGGTGCGTCTTATACTTCGGTGCATCTTATACTACGAAAAATATGGTACATTACAGATAGCAATTAAATACCATACCTTCTGGAAGTTTTCCATTCTATTAATAGGAGCTTCAAAAAAGCTTTTATTAATTATGTGAATATGTATTTTATCCTGTAGTCTGACAGTAATCAATAATTAAGCATATTGTCTAGTCACAACTCTATACTATCATCCTATATCTCTTTCATCTGCTGCTTATATTTCCTATTGACCTGTGAACCTGTAGGGCAAAAGCATTTATTTATTTCCTGCAGAAGTTCAAAGCCATGTACATAGCATTCTTCCATTTTCCCTCCACCATCCTTGTAAGTATAGTAGGCTGCACTGGGAGACCATGACTAGCACTAAGCTGTCTAACTTTCCATAACTAAGCATTGATTTACTCCCTATCTTACTTTTTTCAGCATTTATATACTGCACTTTTTACTGCATGTTGTCTACATGAAGAGAACAATAAACGAAGCAATGTTATCATTCTATACATTGCAGGAATATTGGAAAAGCTCAGGAGGATCTTTAGCTAACACAACATATGTGCACACTTTAAATCCAAGAATACAGTAAGGTAGAAGATTGTCCACCCCAAGGATAAAACATCCAGACACAAACTGAGCAATGTGGTATATGCAGTACAATGCAGTGAGCCATGTGCAGATCTGTACATTGGGGAAACAAAACAACCACTTCATAAACACATGACACAACATAGGAGAACAAACCCATCAGGACTAGATTCAGCACTCCATTTGCATTTAAAAGACAAAAGTCACTCTTTTGAAGAGAGCAAAGTCCATATTTTGGACAGAGAAAACTGTTGGTTTGAAAGAGGGATCAAAGAGGCCATCTATGTCGAAATTGAACAGCCCTCTCTCAACAAAGGGGGAGGGATATGACATCATCTATCTCCAATCTACAACACAATCCTTTCAACACCCATTTGCACTACTCAGGTGACCCTGATGACACAGATAAACCTCCAGGTGACCTTAACAACTTGTTAAAAGAATGCAAATGACCAGCTGTCTGCAAGGAGTGTACATCCTTGCACTCCCCACCATCCAGTCAGAACTGAAGAAGAACTTGTTGATTTCACCATTATGTCTCTCAGTGGTCCATGGAATTCAAAATATTAAAAAAACTTTCTACCATAATTCCCTTCATTATAAATGCTGTCTTTATAATGCTGCTAAACAAGAATTTCCATAGACTTTATTTTAAAAAAAATGAAAATATTCAGAAGATAGAAAACTAGTATTCTCCAAAAAGAAGAAGCTTTTTGGCAACTTGTGTACTAAAACAGATGTAAGGATAACATATTGCAAAATAATTATGTTCTTTTTTAAGTTCCTTTAAACTAACTTTATAGTTATTTGTATAATAATAATAATAATAATAATAATAATAATAATAATAATAATAATAATAATAATAATAATAATAATAACAACAACAACAACAACAACAACAACAACAACAACAACAACAACAACAGAGTTGGAAGGGACCTTGGAGGTCTTCTAGTCCAACCCCTTGCCTAGGCAGGAAATCCTACACTACTTCAGACAAATGGTTGTCCAACATCTTCTTAAAAACTTCCAGTGTTGGAGCATTCACAACTTCTGGAGGCAAGCTGTTCCACTGATTAATTGTTCTGTCAGGAAATTTCTCCTTAGTTCTAAGTTGCTTCTCTCCTTGATTAGTTTCCACCCATTGCTTCTTGTTCTACCTTCAGGTGCTTTGGAGAATAGTTTGACTCCCTCTTCTTTGTGGCAACCCCTGAGATATTGGAACACTGCTATCATGTCTCCCCTAGTCCTTCTTTTCATTAAACTAGACATACCCACGGTATGCAACTGTTCCTGCAACCGTTCTTCATATGTTTTAGCCTCCAGTCCCCTAATCATCTTTGTTGCTCTTCTCTGCACTCTTTCTAGAGTCTGGATATCCTTTTTACATCGTGGCGACCAAAATTGAATGCAGTATTCCAAGTGTGGCCTTACCAAGGCATTATAAAGTGGTATTAACACTTCGTGTGATCTTGATTCTATCCCTCTATTAATGCAGCCTAGAACTGTGTTGGCTTTTTTGGCAGCTGCTGCACACTGCTGGCTCATATTTAAATGGTTGTCCACTAGGACTCCAAGGCCCTTCTCACAGTTACTACTGTTGACCAAGGTACCACATATACTGTACCTGTGCATTTTGTTTTTCTTGCCTAAATGTAGAACCTTACTTTTTTCACCATTGAATTTCCTTTTGTTTGATAGCGCCCAATGTTCAAGTCTGTCAAGATCCTTCTGTATCTTGAGCCTATCTTCTGGAGAGTTGGCTATTCCTGCCAGTTTGGTGTCATCTGCAAATTTGATGAGTTCCCCATCTATCCCCTCGTCCAAGTCATTGATGAAGATGTTGAAGAGTACTGGGCCTAAAACAGAGCCTTGGGGTACTCCACTGCATACTTCCCTCCAATGTAGATGCAGTTCCATTGAGCACTACATGCTGAGTGCCAGTTTTGGTTAGCCAGTTTTGAATCCATCTGGTGGTGTTGCTGTCCATCCCACATTTTTCTACTTTATCTTGTAGTAGGTTATGTTCTACTTTATCAAATGCCTTACTGAAGTCCAAGTAAACCACATCGACAGCATTCCCTGGTCCACTACTTTTGTCTAGTACTGAATATATAGAGTACAAGAGTACTCCAAAGTACTCTTGCACTCTATATAAGAATTAAGAGTTTTAAAAAATAGAAGTCCTTTGAAATAATGTTAAAATAGGGAATCTAGATTCCAGTCCTTGCTAAATACTGAAATTCACTGCTTGATGTTGGGCCAAATTTTGACTCCCAACAATCTATTTCACAGAATAAAATGAAGGGAGATCTTTAGGTGTACTGTCTTGAGCTTCTACAGAAAACATGATCTGTAAATGCTATATGTAAACAAAACAAAACAAACAAACAAACAAACAACAAACAAACAAACAAACAAACAAACAAACAAACAAACAAACAGTACCTTCTCTAAGAACACCATTACATGCTCCAAGGGTATGCCAGACAGTTCTGACAATCTGAGGTCTTCCTTGTAGTTTTCTGTTCCAATGCAATTTGCAGTCTTCATAACCCATACAAGTTTATGTTTTATAACACTTGGTATCTAAATCAGAAAGAGACATACTACTACTAATAATGAAAATAAACCCATGAATTACCCCACTGTAGAGCTGTTGTTTTACATTATAGCTCTGGCCAATACCCTGCAACTATTTAGGTTTAACTCTAGAAAGAAAAGGATTGATGCTACATGAGACACTGTAGAATTTTATATTTTCATAGGTTGGAGGTGGGAAACTTTTTGCAGACAATGGCTGATTTATTGCTATATTCATAGTAGGTCCAAGTGCTATAGATCTCGTTCACAGAAATCAAGGTGTGTAATGAAATGTCTGAATGACCTTGAAGAATGAGGGGAAGAGATGCTGCCTAGGAAACAATCAGATAAGAGAGGGAGAACCCACAGTGGCTTAACGGTCAGAGAAAGAAACTTAGGAAAGAGCCAGGTACTTTTAGACTTTAAAAATTGGTATCAGGCCTCTAAGATAACCAGATAGGAAACCCAACTAGATGAATTCACTCTACTTTATTATAGAATTAGCAGAATTATTTAACAGAATCTTCGGGGTACAGACTTCCCACCACCACTTTAAACTGCTTAACCCATTAGGCCGTGCCTTCCTAAGGTTTTTACCTCTAATTGTTAAGCCACTGTAGGCTCCTGCCCTTCTTGTCGATTTTGTAGGTAGCATTTCTTTTCCTTGTTCCTGAAGGTCATCCAAACATTTCATCACAAGTGGAATCTTGTGAGGTGGTGGTGGTGGTAGATGCCTTAAACTCCTTTAGCTCTTAAAAAATCCAAAGATTTTGGCCCCATACATTTTGAACTTTGGGGGACTGGTGTAGGGCTTACAAAATGGGTGCTGTTGGGTACAAGTGCATACAGTAAGCTACTTCTGCTGGAGTGAGTGGGGCAGGCTAATCTCATTGAGGCAAGATGGCTCCTCAATATTGGACCTAGATGCAAACTGATAACCAATGCAGGTCATGCAACTGTGGTATTATATGCACCACCTTAGGGGCCTTCAGAGCTATCCACACCACTAATTGCACCAGCTGAACTTATGCATGTTCTTCTAAAGTAGCCCCATGCAGAGCATATTGCTTTTTGACCAGGAGTCTACGAGAACTCTTAGATTGCATACTAGGTCTCTCTGGGGTAGTGCAACCTATCCAGAACTAAAGATGATAAAAAACTGGATTCCTACACCCACAGTTGCTCTGCTTTACCAGGGTTCAGCTGAAGCCTATTGACCCCCATCCAGATCCTTGCAGCCTCTAGGCACTGTGAAAGGGCAGTCACAGTGACACTTGGATGACCAAGTTTGGAGATATAAGCCTAAGTGTCATCCACATAGTGATGATACTGCATCCCATAGTGTTGGATGATCTCACCCAGTGGTTTCATGTAGATGTTAAAAAAGAGCAAAGATAATACTGAGGCCTGTGGCATCCCACTAGGGAGTGGCCATGCAATACTGTGTGACCAGTACAATATTCTGCCATCCAAAAGGTCGATGGTCGATGGTCCCAAAAGCTGCCAAGAAGTCATGGAAAGCAAGGATAGATTCATTATCCCCATCCTACTTTTGCCAGAGATCATTCCACAAGTAGGACCAATGCTGTATCTGTCCCATAATCAGGCTTGAAACCTGACTAAAAGGGGCCCAAATAATCTATTTCATTCAGGATGCTCTAGAGTTGCAATACAACCACTTTTCCCACCACCTTCCCTAAAAGGAGGAAGTGGGAAAATGGATGGAAATTGTCTGTTCTAAGGAAGAGAAAAATTTAATATGCTAGTCATAATCATCAAGGAAAAAATCAAGGAATTTTAAACTCCAAAGTTGAACTAAACAAGGGTAACTAAAATGGTTGTGGGTAGCCAGAAATTTTCTTGGCTTTGTTTTAACGTGACATTTAATCATAACATAAAGAACATCTGACCATCAACTTTTTGTCTCAATATAGCTGCAAGAAGCTAGCAATACCTTCTAACTCTTTGCAGACCAAACTGGGACATTTTTCATTTTAATTATTTAAGTAATTTTACTCTGTAAACCATCTAAACTAACACTGTAAAGTAATAACTTTCTAATGAACCGCAACTTCTAGTATAAAGAATGTTTACAGAATATGTGGAAGTGATAGTAGAATAAAACTTTTTGGGACTGACTTTTGGAATAAACAATTTAAATGTAAAACACAAACCGGATTAATAATTTTATTGTACACTGATTGGATTTAACCATTCATGGAGTAAAAATCAAAGTGATCCCGTTCCACATTTCTTTGGATTTCGTGCAACTCTGATTTTATATATAATCAATGTAATCTAATGCCAATTCAAACCTAAACAAATCGTTTAAAATCTTGCCCTGAATTATGTGTTATATGAAAGTCATAGCAAGCAGTCCTACAAAATGTTCCCAAAAAAATTAGATGTAAACTTTTTGTTTAACTGTGGAAAAATTTGAGAAAGTTGATTGGACTAAAGGCTTGAATGTACTATAATTGGGGAAATTGAGATTGTTTTACTATCAAGAAATTATAATATTAAAATAACCAAATAAAAATACTGTATATGATTGATTTGCAGTAGAGTTCAAGGGATTGAGGTTAAACACATCAAACAAATAAGAGATAATCTTTTTAGGGGGATTCTCACCAAATAATCTACTACTTATTATGTATTGTTACTGTAAAAGAAAGACTAAGTGGACAAGTCCACACCAACAGGTCTAGCAGCTTGTCCATAGTTTGTATTTGTTTATTTGTCAAGCATATATGATTATAAGCAAAGTATAAACAGTAAAACATGATTGAATATATATGTAATAGTACAAGCATGAATAAGAGTAAAGGGGTATGAATATATGGGTACATTAGGACAGGAACGGTAGGCACGATTGTGCGCTTATGCACGCCCCTTAATAAAAGTTAATAAAAGTTCCATCAGTGATAGTTTGTCTTTCATATGGAGAAATAATTGCCATTCTAATTGTAGGAACATTATATCCCATTATTCAGTAGATAGTCCCTGTAAGTGGATTTATGCATTTGCTTATTTATTAAGTTCCCCATTCCCTCCGTCTTTTTAAATCCATGTGACTGGATGCCGAAATAGCCCCCAAACAGAAAACGAGAAAACTAGTTTAAGAACAGTAACTATGTACGAAACCATATTCCCTCCTTTTACCTTTGTCTCCATAGCCAATCCTCCGGCCACAGAGAAGTAGAAGGCCAAGAAAGCCGGGCGGTTACTCTCTAAAAAGTCCGTCACGAGCTTTTGGTTTTGTTCCTCTTCCAGAAACTTGCTCCATTTGTCTTCTTTGAGCCTTAACAAATGGGCCAGGCGGAGGCCAACGAACTGCACCCGCTCGTCCTCAGCGAAACTTTTTTCCTGCACTGTCTCGTCTTCCTCGTCTTCCATCGCCAGCCCGAGTAATACAAGCGGGAGAGTCGAGTGAAACTCCTTACAACAAAGCTTATCGCCGGGGTACTTCTGCGTCTCGTATCCTTGGGATCCCTTCCCGGCGCTTTGATGGCTTAATTACGCCTTGGTTTTCTCCCGTTCTCCGAACTCTGAGCCCGGACAGCTCACCTACCTCCGCTGCGCCCGCCCGCCCGCCCACGCGAGTCTTCTTTTTCTCCCAAGACCAGCGCAGGAACTTCACTCAGCTCCCCCCCATTACCGCGGCGACAGCAGCGTCCCGTTGCCCTGGGGACCAACTAAGTCACACACAGGCCACCCGCAGTTGCGGCTGAAGGGAAACAAATCACAGCTTTAGCCAATTAGGGCCACTCTTTTTTGAGGAAGGAAATACCAGCTGTAAAAAAGTCGGGGAAGGATGCAGCTAAGCTTTTGATGGAGAGTGGTGAAATGCACTGTTGTGTTTAAAAATGTGTGAATCCTTTTGAATTTTCAATATTTCTGCATAAATACAGTATGATTTAAAATATGATCTGTTTCCACTTATCTATAGTGGCACTTCAGTACTCAGTGTTAATTGGTTCCAGCAGGTGCAATGAGTACCATAAACGATGAATACTAAACAATTTTTTCTCCATAAGGCACGGGTGTCAAACTTACTGCGTCACGTGATGTTTCTCAACATTTTCCCCATTCACGGAGCTGGGATCGGTATGGCCTCTTGGTGTGATGCATTCGGCCTGTGGGCTGCCAGTTTGACACCCTTGCCATAAGGAATAACATAGTGAGTCACAAAGCAGCCAACACTGACAAGTACTAGCTTGTGCATTGAGTACTAAACAAACGGGGGAAAATCCACATCAAAATGCACTGAATAGAAAATTCTATGAATTTTAAAGCAGTTGAGTACCAAGGTATCATTGTAGTTCTAAAACTAACTCAAATAAAATGATTCAGAAGTATTATATTTGCTTATTTATTTATTGAGTAAAGTGACCCAAAGCTATATATTTGTATGTGGCAAAAGTATGTGAATTTTGGCTTTCAGTAACTAGTATAAACTACTTGGGCAGCAATAACTGCAACTAAATATTTCTGATAACTCTTGATCATTCCTGCACATCAGATTGGAGTAATTTTAGCCCATTCCTCCTTACAGAACAGCTTCAACTAAGGATGTTGCTGGACTTCTTCACATGAACTACTCACTTCAGGCCCTTCTACAACATTTCTATAGGATTAAGGGTAGAGCTTGATTTCGTCATTCTAAACTTTAATCACATGACAGCTGGAACTTTGAGAACCAGTTGTAAGTCTCCTTTTTCAGCACAATTGTAACTTCAAATCGTTGCTGTAGTAAATGAGGATGATCTGTAAATGTCAGTATTCAAGAAAAAAATGGTGAAATCATGATATGACAATTCTGAAAAATTGTGAAGCTGGAGTAGAGAGCTTTTCTCTGTTGGAGAAATGCTAAAATATGTATACAGTATGTTTATAATGTGTTTGTGTAACTTAGCTTGTTAATGCTAGAGAATGTTGCTATTGTTCACCAATACAAAAAGAAATAATAACTACAGTACAGTTTTGATTCGTTAAATGTGCCTGAGATGCTATTTGGCAGAATTGTGATTGAAAGGATGCAAAAGTCGTAATAAGCAAAATGTGGGCAGAGCATCATGGTTTTATTGTGGGCAGGAAGTAAGCAGATCCTGTTTTTGCTCTTCAGCAATTCATTGATAAATAAATGAATGTGAGAAAAATTGTTTTACATTTGTTGATTTAAAGAAAACATATGACATAGGCTTGAATTATGAATTACTTTGCACAATCATGGACTTGAAAGTTGCCTGCTGAATATAAAATGAATCTTACATGATGGAAATAAAGTACGGGCATGAATAAATGGAATACAGATCCTTGATTTACAGTAGTTCATTTAGTGACTATCAAAGTTACAACGGCACTAAAAAAGTAACTTATGACCATTTTACACACTTATTTATTTATTTATTTATTATTTGTTCTTCTATGCCGCCCTACTCCCAAGGGACTCAGGGCGGTGTACAGCAGTTTTAGGAGAACACTAATAATAAACATTAATTTAAATACAAGTTAAAAATATACAAAAAATTAAAAATGATTCACAATCAGCCATACCAAGGGGGGAATTCAGATGGATTTAATCGTTCCCCCCTGCCTGCAGGAAGAGCCATGTCTTGACGGCTTTTCGGAAGGCCAGCAGGGTGGGGATGGTTCGAGTCTCTGGGGGAAGTTGGTTCCAGAGCGCGGGGGCCTCCACAGAGAAGGCCCTCCCCCTGGGGCCCGCCAGCCGGCATTGTTTGGCTGACGGGACCTGGAGGAGGCCAACTCTGTGGGCCCTAACCGGTCGGAGGGAAATATGAGGCAGAATGCGGTCCTGAAGGTACCCTGGTCCTAGGCCATGTAGGGCTTTAAAGATGGTAATCAACACCTTGAATTGTACCCGGAGACCGATGGGCAGCCAATGCAGCTGGCGGAGTATAGGTGCAACGTGGGTGTACCTTGGCACACCCACCACAGCACGCGCAGCCGCATTTTGCACCAACTGAAGTCTCTGAATACTTATTATTTAACTCGTGGTCAGGTTATCCAAATTCAGACACTCATATTTATAACGGTTGCAGTGTTCCAAGGTCATGTGATCCCCTTTTGTGACCTGACAAGAAAAGACAATGGGGAAGCCAGATTCACTTAACAACCATGCTACTAACTTAGCAACTGAAGCAATTTATTTAAATATGGCAAAACGGTTGTAAAATGGGGCAAAAGTCACTTAACTGTCTCACTTAGCAACATACATTTTGGGTTCAATTTTGGTCATATGTTGAGGACTACCTGTATTTAACAAGTGGTTCAAGATTGAGCAGGAAGTTAAGAATAAGATGTATGATATCTACTTCATTGTTTCATATATTTATGGATACATGTATAAAGAATACCATATTTTTCGGAGTATAAGACGCACCTTTTTACCCCCAAAAAGAGGGTGAAAACTTTGATGCGTCTTATACACTGAATGTAGCCCCACCCACCCACCCACCCCCACCCTTTGGCCTCTGTCTTCCAGCAATTTATCTGCTTGTAGCAAAGAGGGAAGAGCCTGTAAAGCCAAGGAAGTCATTAGCAGCTTCCCAACTTATAGATGATTTGCCACTTGCTAAAATGAAACTGAAACTAGCTGCAAAGAGACAAATAGCTGGGAGAGAAACGCAGATTTTTATTTTCTGCTGAACTGGATGCAAGGGGGTAAGTGAATAACTATAAATGTCTATAGAATGTTCAAATTATTAGACTTATTTTTTAAAGACTGCTTTATTATTGTTCTAGAGTCCAGGGGTCTCCAACCTTGGCAACTTTAAGACTTGTGGACTTCAACTCCCAGAATTCAACAGCCAGCTTTGTTAGCTTTGCTGGCTGTGGAATTCTGGAAGTTGAAGTCCACAAGTCTTAAAGTTGCCAAGGTTGGAGACCCCTGAATCTAGACAACTTAACAAAATAAAGAAGCTTTTTAAAATAAATGCTTGCTCTGAAGAGGTCCAGTGCTATTGTATCTTCTTTTAAATAATAGAGAATAATGTATACTTCCAGAAATTTTAATTAATTTTAACAGCTCTGTACAAGTATAGTCTGAAATGTAAGTGTCCTGTTTAGTATTAGAGTTAAATCCTGACTTACCTTGGAGTAGATCTATTTAAATAATTGGGAGGAGTTAGTGTGACTACTTTTAAGAAAATTTTCTGGCATAATGTACATTTCTCCAATTCTTTGCTATTTCTATGGGTCAGGCAAACATGCACAGAAATACACAGCAAACAGTGTATATCATCTGTACTGTTTGCTGTTTGGCAAATTGCTTGGAGGCAGAGGCCTTTTTTCCTTGTTTTCCTCCCCCAAAACTAAGGTGCGTCTTATACTCCGGTGCGTCTTATACTCCGAAAAATATGGTATATGATGATATCAGAGTTATGTTGGTTGAAGACATACATTGTTAAAAGACATTTTTTGTATGCCTCAATTCAAACATGACTTTTTATGGGACTGTTAGCTACAATATGAACCTAAGAAAAGACACATTATATATTTGCATAAATAGCTGCACATTCCTAATGCAATGAACTAGCGCAAGTTATACATAAATGATGGAATAGAAATAAAAATACATGCTGTGGAATTTGATTTGATATTTGCTGAAGATGGTGATATTAAAATGTTTAAATGGTGGCAGAAAAGTAATAGATAGTAAATGGTTTAACAATGGCTTATTAAACCATACTTCCATCCATTTTGTTAAATGGAGATTGGAAGTAATTACTCAGCAAAACATAAAAATAAGATGCAGAGGGAACGAGGTACTTAAATGACTAGGATGTGAATGAATGTGGCTTGAATATCAAGGGACTAATGAAGTAGCTTGTAGAGAGAATAAGCATCACATTGCAAAACAAATATATACAGGAAGACCAGTGGGTCAAGAGGAAAGGAAGTCTAAAGAAGTGATACTTAGGTGATGCTGACAAGATCCTCAGAAAGAAGTTTAAAGAACAAAAAACCATGCATGATTCAATATACCAGGGGTAGGTTCCTGCCGGTTCGGACCAGATCTCCTGAACCATTAGCGACTAGCTGGTGACGCGACGATGGCGTCATGGATCCGGTTCGGCCGGTCCGTGGGCACCGCAATATTTTTTCAGGAATTTTTGCTGAATTTTTCCATGTTTGGATGGCTTCTCCTGTTCCGCGGCTTGAAAAAAAGCCCTCCCTCCCGCCCCCGGGTTAATACTCACCTTTATTTCTTCGCCCGAATCACAGCTGATCAGCTCCTCAGCTGTGTTTCGGGCGGAATCCTGCTATTGAGCATGCACGGAAGTGAAATTGCACAGGGGAAACGCGTGAGCGAGCGAAACTAACGCGCAAAATGTCGCGATGCGAACTGGTGGCAAAGGTAGGTGGAACCCACCCCTGCAATATACATACAAGTATGGTTTGTAAATAAAAGAAACAGAATGGTGTTGGCATAAACTAGGTTTAATTAGTTTCATTTATTTTGCTCTTGCCTTAAGATTATTTCTTTCTCTTGCTATTTCTTACTCTTTTCCTGCATTTTGTATAACACTTCTTATCATGAAAGAGGCTAGCATGATGGGTTATGTATGTAGATTAACTTGAAATTTTTTTGTATATTTCATTGTAGACAATATATATTTTATACATTTTAGAGCCCTCTACTAATAAGAAATTTCATTCATTAATGTCAACAAAAATGTTATTTACCAAACATTCCTTTCTTCTACCCTCTGCTCATTCTTCATATCTATTCCAGACTTAGGAGTCTTAAAATAGATGTGAACATATGCAGTGAGGCAGAAAGCAAAGAAGGTCCTGTTCCATGAACAAGGGCCCATTCATGCAAGATTGGTTATATTATAGTTTTATTCACAACAGTTTTCACACCAAAAAAAACTTTTTCGTGATTGAACTTTTGATTTCAAAAACTGAGTTATTTTTTTGCAGTACCTAATTTTCCAACTATTGTCATTAGGAAATATCTGACCAGCAAGTTCATTACAGTAAATGGATCTAGGTAGCCTTCTCAGCATTTTTCCATTGAATGGATTGACATCAGTGACGAATTGTTCATGAAGAAGTCTCAAACACAGTCTATAACATGAAGCAAAGATGGAGCTGTGGTTCAAATAAATTAAAATAACATTTATTTTCTTGAATGTTCATAGTATTTGGATTTCATATTTGTGTTCCTATTTTTGTTATTAGTTTATTGGGCAGACAATGCTGGACAGTTTTAATAATCTATTTATGCTTCCTGAAGGTGGAGATACTATTTTCACAAAGACTATGTCTAAGACACATCATTTTATTAAAGATTGAGAATATCTACAGAAATTCTCAATCATCCAGATCATAGTTGTCTCAAAGATGCTTTTCCAAAAGGCAACTGGAATTTCCTGGTTTTTTTTCTTTGAAAACATTTCGCTTTTCATCCATGAAGCCTTTTCAGTTCTGACTGTTGCAATATTGTTTTATATGTATAATATATCCTTGTAACAAAATGCATTGTATTTGCCCTTTTTGATTCACATGTGAAAAAAGATGTATTGGCTTGTTAGCTTGTAAGCTAAAACACTGTTTTAGGGTCTGGCACAAAGATACGTGACATTCCTCAAGACCTCACATCCTGTCAGCGACATTCCTCAAGACCTCACATCCTGTCAGCGTGCAAAGAGGCCAGCACAACCCTCTCCGTGTCTGGAGATTATCAACTGGTAAGCAGCTCCAACGGACATTGGAATGGGTGCTGTGCCTGACAGATACCAGTTAATGAGCATCCATAAATCACCCCCCTCTGTACCTGTCTCCCACTCATACCCCCCTGAAAAGGGGTTGAGTTTGCCATGCTGTAACATTATTATTGGGTAAAGTTTACCATGTGTGATTTGATGTAATCATGTCCATCCCTCCTTTGTTTGAACCTAATAAAAGAACCTACCCAAGTGTAACTTGGGGCCGTTCATCCCCAAGGAAAAACTGTCCGGTGTCTTTCCTTCTATTTGGTTACATGGGCGGCCCACCAGAAGTGCAACGTTGCATCGAAGTGCAAACGTTGCATCTGGTGCCCCGTGTGAGGCTGATCAAGCACATGGCTTCATCTGTCTCATCGCTTGGCATTTCCACTCTCACCGGCGAAGGAACGCCTCTTGCATACCAGGGCCGGCCGTCGTGGACGGAGCACCCTCCCAGATTCATGAGTATGGAAACAGAATTCCCTATGCATCAGGTAGAAAACCTCCACAAACTTAGGGAATTGTCCAAGTCCTCTATTAAAAACAATGGTAGAAATCTTCCCATCCCAACCAAATCTGATTTAACATCCCTTCTGAAATTTACTTATCTAAATTGTCAGGCTTACCCAGAGAAGGGATCAATTAGCATTTCCACATGGAAAAAATTGGGAAAGTATTTTTGTGAGGCTTCTCCAAAAGTTCTTTCAACTTGGCGGATTGTCATGGAATGTTTGAAAGTACATGAGAATGCTTTGAAGGGGGAACCGGACCCCCCCCCCCGCCTTATCTATTTGGTGACAAATTATCCCCAACAAAAGAGACGTTGCTTGCTGAGGCTCCTAGCGAGGAAGCACCTAATTTACATTATAACTAAAGTTAAACAACCCAGTGATCTGATCTCCTCCCTCAGGAAGCTGATTTTATTTTTTACTTTAAGTAATTTTACTTCTCTTTGCAGATTTTATTTATTTATTTATTTATTTAAACGCTCTTATAGGCCGCCCAATCCCGTGGGACTCAGGGCGGCGTACAACATGAATAAGAGGCGTACATTTAAAAACAGTCGTCATTAATTTAAATTAAAAATATAATTAAAAAGAAGACATAATAAACACAACATTCAGGGGGAATCTGGTTGTCCTATTCACCCCATCTGCCGGAAGAGCCATGTTTTTAAGGCTTTACGGAAGGCCAGTAGGGTGGGGATGGTCCGGATCTCTGGTGGCAGTTGGTTCCAGAGGGACGGGGCTCCCACAGAGAAGGCCCTCCCCCGCGGTCCCGCCAACCGACATTGTTTGGCCGACGGGACCCGGAGGAGGCCCTCTCTGTGGGACCTAACCGGTCTTAGGGAGGTATGTGGTAGGATGCGGTCCCGCAGGTAGCCTGGCCCTGAGCCATGTAGGGCTTTAAAGGTAGCGACCAACACCTTAAATTGCACCCGGAGGCTGACTGGTAGCCAATGTAGCTGGCGAAGGATAGGTGTTACGTGGGTGTATCTCGGTACACCCACTACAGCACGCGCAGCTGCATTCTGTACCAGCTGGAGTCTCCGGATGCTCTTTGAGGGTAGCCCCATGTAGAGCGCGTTACAGTAGTCTAGCCGTGAGGTGACAAGGGCATGAGTGACTGTGAGCAAGGCCTTCCTCTCCAAGTAAGGTCGCAATTGGTGCACAAGACGGATTTGTGCAAAGGTCCCCCTAGCCACAGCTGAAAGATGTTGCTCCAATTTTAGCTGTGGATCTAGGAGGACACCCAAATTGCGAACCTGTTCTGAGGGAGTCAATTTTTCTCCCCCGAGAACCAAGGAGGGACAGTCGACATAGTCCTTGGGAGGCAATATCCAGAGCCACTCAGTCTTGTCTGGGTTGAGCCTGAGTCTGTTCACTCCCATCCAGACCCTCACATCGTCCAGGCAGCGGCACATCACATCAACTGCTTCACTGAACTGACACGGGGTGGAGATGTATAACTGGGTATCGTCAGCATACTGTTGATACCTCACCCCATGTCGTCGGATGATCTCACCCAGCGGTTTCATGTAAATGTTAAACAGGATGGGCGAGAGGACCGAGCCCTGTGGCACCCCGCAACCAGGGGCCTAGGGGCCAACCTCTGTCCTCCTGTCAACACCGACTGCGTCCTGTCAGAGAGATAGGAGGAGAACCACTGTAAAACAGTGCCTCCCACTCCCATCTCCCCAAGACGACGCAGAAGGATACCATGGTCAATGGTATCGAAAGCCGCTGAGAGGTCAAGTAGCACCAGGATGGAGGAATGACCCCCATCCCGGGCTCGCCAGAGATCATCCATCAGCGCGACCAAAGCAGTCTCCGTACTGTAGCCGCGCCTGAAACCCGATTGAAAGGGATCCAGATAATCAGTATCCTCCAATAGCCGCAGGAGTTGGAGCGACACCACCTTCTCAACAACCTTACCCAAGAAGGGTAAGTTGGAGACTGGACGGAAGTTCTTTAAATCCGCTGGGTCCAGGGAAGGCTTCTTGAGGAGGGGCCTCACCACCGCAGCTTTTAAAGGCTGTGGGATGGATCCCTCTCTCAAAGAAGCGATCACAACCGCCTGGAGCCAGCCGCGTGTCACCTCCCTGCTGGCAGAAACCAGCCAGGAGGGGCACGGGTCCAATAAACAGGTGGAGGCGCTCATCGCTCCTATGGCCTTGTCCACATCCTCAGGATGACAGGTTCAAACTCGTCCCATATAACAGGACTAAGACTCACCCCTGTCATCTCAGCTTGCCCTGTCCAAATGGAGTCCAGGTCTGTCCGAATCTGAACGACTTTATCCGCCAGAAACTGGGAAAATTCCTCAGCTCTGCCCTGCAAGGGATCTTCAGCCCCCTCCTTGGCTAGGAGGGAGCGAGTCACCCTAAACAGAGCGGCTGGGCGGGAGTCGGCGGACGCAATAAGAGCGGAAAAATACGCGCATTTTGCCGCCCTTATCGCCACTAAGTAAGACTTAATGTAAGTTCTTAAAAGTGTCCGGTCAGACTCAGCTTTACTGGCTCTCCATCGTCGCTCTAGGCGTCTCTTTAGGCTCTTCATCTCCCGGAGCTCCTCAGTAAACCAAGGGGCCCTCCGGGATCCGCTGCCACGGAGAGGCCGCAAAGGCGCAATCCGGTCTAAGGCCCCCATTGCCGCCTGGTTCCAAGCAGCAACTAGAGCCTCAGATGAATCGTGTACCAGGGAGTCAGGTATTTCCCCAAGTTCCCTCTGAAATCCTTCAGATTCCATTAGGCGCCTGGGGCGGAACCACTTAGTCGGTCCCGCCTCCTTGCGGTGGAGGAGTGGTGCCATGAAATCCAACCTCAGAAGGAAATGATCTGACCACGACAAGGGTGTTGTGACTAAACCCCTCAGCCTCAGATCATCTCTCCACTGCCCCGAGAGAAACACAAGGTCAAGCGTGTGACCTCCCTCATGAGTCGGACCCTGAACTACTTGGGTCAGGTTCATGGTTGTCATGGAAGCCATGAACTCCTGGACTGCCTCCGAGGTTTCACCGGGCGATGGCAAATTAAAGTCCCCCAGCACCATCAACCTGGGGAACTCAATCGCCAGCCCTGCTACCGCCTCGAGCAGAACAGGCAGGGCCTTTGTAACGTAGCTAGGAGGCAGGTACGCTAACAAAAGGCCCACCTGGACCCCTAAGTCCAACTTCAGAAGGAGCGTCTCACACCCAACAATCTCCGGGGCAGGGCTCCTTCGAGGATTAAGGTTCTGGCGAGCTATAATCGCCACTCCTCCACCCCTTCCCTGGGGTCGCGGCTGATGCTGTACTAAGAACCCGTCCGGGCACATCTCGGAGAGGGGAACCCCCCCCTCCTGGCCTAGCCAGGTCTCAGTGATACATGCCAGGTTTTAATTTTAATGTTTTGTGATTTTTTTCCATGAAATTGTGTTCCTTTGTTTTTCCTCATAAATATTTTCATGGATATTTTCAAAAATGCAAGGTTTAATTGTTTTTGCCAACAGCCCACATTCCAAGGGAAGCATTGGCTGTGTTGTCCTTGCAACAAATTGAGTTTTGTCTTTTTTGTTTTTTCAAATAGCCATAGAATGGATTAGAACAACAGAGTTGGAAGGAACCTTAAAGGTTTTCTAGTCCAACCCCCTGTGCCTAGACAGGAAAGCTTAGAATGCTTCAGGCAAATGGAAATCCATTCAGACAAATGGTTGTCTTCTTAAAAATTTTCAGTGTTGGAGCATTCACACCTTCTGAAGACAAACTTTTTCACTGATTGATTGTTTTAACTGTGAGGATTTTTTTTAGTTTTAAGTTGCTTCTCTCCTTGATTAGTTTCCACCCATTGCTTTTGTTCTCAGATGTTTTGGAGAATATTTTGATTAAAAAGCTTCAGATTTTGTAGGGAAATTTACTTTTAATCTTCCTAAAGATCTTTGTCTTACTTTAACTGTTTCTGCACCTTTGCAATTATTTCTGATTTTCATAATGTCTGTAAATTAGTTCATGATTCTCCCTGGAAGTTTATTTAGCATCTGGGATTAATGCTAATCTTATAGATGTTTACTAGGTTTTTCCATTCCTCTCGACTCAAGTTTACCCATCTCTTGATGATAATCTTCTCAGCTTATTTTTTAACCTTACAATCTCTCCTTCATGCTAGGACTTTGCCTTCTTTTTTTTCTGGCCCATATCAGAAGTCACCAACCCTTTCCTGGTGTCATCCAGGAGGGGAATGGGCAGACACTATTGCAGCTGCTGCCTTTCTTGCCCCCCCCCTTGATCTTTCTATTCTTTCCTTGTTACCCATTACTCCGTGGACTAGCCACTCTTAGTTTCATCAAAATAAAAAAAGCGCTCATGAAACAATTTGGCATCACTGCAAATGAGGCCTCTGCCATTGTTCAGCAGTGCCCTACTTGTAGCCAACAGGCAAACTCTCTTCCCATGGGGGTTAACCCCAGGGGTACAGAGTGTTGCCAAATTTGGCAAATGGATGTTACTCAATATCCTCCGTTTGCTCATTGGAAATATTTGCATGTTACATACTTAGGCTATATCATGGCATCCCCCCAGAGGGGCGAAGCCACCAAACATGTTATCAATTATTGTATTTGGACTTTTGCATCGCTGGGACGCCCAAAAGAACTAAAAACTGACAATGGTCCTGCTTGCACTAGTGTAGCATTTGCTACCTTTTGCAACCAATGGGACATTGTGCATAAATTTGGCATACCTAACCTTAATACACGCCCTGGACAGGTATATTGGCAAAAGGGGAAAAATGCCCCCTGGTCTCCCGGCATTGCAAAACACGCTTAATTTTTGTCTTTATACTCTGAACTTCTTGAATATTACTGGCAGCCCACCATCCTCAGCTGCGACTCGCCATTTTGCAGCTGCTCTAGTTGCTTCACCTCAACCTCCTGTTTATTATCGCTGCCTTCCGGACCTGACTTGGCGAGGTCCTGCTGACCTTATTACCTGGGGAAGAGGATACGCAGCAATCCAACTTCCTGATCGAGTTCTTTGGGTTCCCGGAAGACACGTAAGACCTTTTCTTCCCAAATTACCACCACACACGCCCAGAGATGCCAAGCATCAATCAACTTCCGACTGAGGAAGAGCTTAAAGAGACTGTTTCCTGCCCTGACCTGGAGAACAGGGCGGGCCATCCTCAGCCATATGCACCATCAGAAGGATGTCTTTTATTTCGAAGAAACCCTCCAGATTATCCCCTGTCGTGTTGGCAGGAGTTCATGAAACCTGTAGATTGTAGAACTTTTTCCTATCATGATGTTATTTTCCTATTGTTTGGTATAATATTAATATTGTTTATCTTTTTAATACGCTGTGAAGCTTCCCCCATAGAAGATGGCCTGCGCATTTTGCAAAGCCCCAAAAGGGTTGAGCAACATGAAAACACACCTTTGACACTTACGTGCACAGACATAAGGGGCATTGCATATTTGCCATATTCACATTGGCTTATATACTGGGTCTCTTACACATAGGATAGGAAGGTTAGCTCCTTCCCATGATTTGCACACCCGTTTGACATACAACCTGTGGATGTGGTTAGCAGAACAGGTAAACGTTTCAAGTTCTTGTTTAAGTGAAACTCTGGATATGCATACATTGTTAGGGAGTTGTTTAATACCAGTTTGCACGCCTTTATCTGCCATATTAAATGACACCCAGCTGGCTATGTTTACAAAAGGGGAAAAAATTGATTATGGCGACTCTCCGAATTGGGGCCCCATCACAAGGAAGCTCCCAGTCAATGCCATGTCTCTTACCACACCCTTTGTAGCCAGCGGACACAACGTTCCATGTGCACGCATTGAAAACTGCACTGCTTCTCTCACACAGAATTGTATGCCCACGGGAATTTTTCCTGGTAACTGTTCCTCTTATGAGAACATTTCCTACAATTGGGCTCATGTTTTGTTTCCTGCTGGTTGGTTTTTCACATGTGGTCAAAAAACCTTCAACTGTATACCTGTGAATCTGTCAAAAATATGTGTTTTTTCAACTTGTCAGACACCTCTCAGTTGGTCAAACATCAGATCGCCTCCCTAAAGGAGCTGGCTTCTCAGATTGCCAGCCTGGTGGGATGGTCTGTGGTCTTGGTTACCAGATAGCTCTTGGTTAAGGAGCATTTTTTCATCCATCATGTGTATCATTGTCCTACTTGTCTCACTGTGTTGTTTCATCCAGTGCATACTTTCTCTATTTCAGCTATGCAAAGCCTTTTTTCCCTCTGCTAGGAAGGACGTTCATGTCAGCGAAAGCAAGTGCCTTCTGGATGCAGAGGACAACAGTGCTCGTATGGACTCTGGACAGTCACCTGTGAAGCGTCCTTTTTGTATGGACAATGGAAAAAACTTTGTGCTTTGATATGTTTGTTTTCTACTCATGTTAGCTCTCTCTCCTCCTTTAAAAAATAAAAATAGAGGAGATGTTGCAATATTGTTTTATATGTATAATATATCCTTGTAACAAAATGCATTGTATTTGCCCTTTTTGATTCACATGTGAAAAAAGATGTATTGGCTTGTTAGCTTGTAAGCTAAAACACTGTTTTAGGGTCTGGCACAAAGATACGTGACATTCCTCAAGACCTCACATCCTGTCAGCGACATTCCTCAAGACCTCACATCCTGTCAGCGTGCAAAGAGGCCAGCACAACCCTCTCCGTGTCTGGAGATTATCAACTGATAAGCAGCTCCAACGGACATTGGAATGGGTGCTGTGCCTGACAGATACCAGTTAATGAGCATCCATAAATCACCCCCCTCTGTACCTGTCTCCCACTCATACCCCCCTGAAAAGGGGTTGAGTTTGCCATGCTGTAACATTATTATTGGGTAAAGTTTACCATGTGTGATTTGATGTAATCATGTCCATCCCTCCTTTGTTTGAACCTAATAAAAGAACCTACCCAAGTGTAACTTGGGGCCGTTCATCCCCAAGGAAAAACTGTCCGGTGTCTTTCCTTCTATTTGGTTACATGGGCGGCCCACCAGAAGTGCAACGTTGCATCGAAGTGCAAACGTTGCACTGACTGTTGGGAAATGGAAGGATTTATATTTCTATGCAGTCATCTGGACAATAGTACTCTGAGGTTTGGTTGTTAGGGAAGAGTAGTTGGGGATTTATCTTTATCCTCAAAATCACTTGAATCAGACTGCAAACAGGTGTGGAACTTTCTTGGGACTGTGTTGAAAAGACTTTTATAAACAGGAAATAGGTGGTGTCATATCCCTCCCCTTCTGTTGAGAGAGGGCTGTTTAATTTTAACCTAGATGGCCTCTTTGACCCCTTTCAAACCTGTGGTCCTGTCAAGAATATAAACTTTGCTGTCTTCAAAAGAGTGAACTTTGTCTTTCAGATGCAGAATCTTGTCCTAATGGGTTTATTTTCCTATGTTGTGCCATGTGTTTGTGAAGTTGAGAAATTATGTTCTTTGTAATAATGGGCATTTAGAGTGTCCACTCAAAGGAAATAGAAACCAGGAACTAGGCCTGCAAGAATAAAAGACAAAGCCCAAGGGGAGAGAATTGCCTGATACTGCATAGCAGCCCTTTTCAGCGCAGGATTACCAATCCTATGAAGGCAGATTCAGGCTCAGAATACTTTGCTGTAGGCTCTCTTGCATCTGTCATAACAGGTTAAAAACAAACAGCAGAAACTCTGCTAAGAAATCCCCAGCCTATGAATTGACAAAATATAGATGGCTCTCCCGAGATCTATTGTAGTCTAGATTTGAGAAACAGATTTGGAGAAAGACAGGTTGTCATTATTTGAGAATACATTAATTTTGTATGTATCTGTAGTTTATAAGAACCTATGATGGTTTTAATGTATCTGTGGTTTTGACTTTTTTATACTTATGCAAAATGGCAGATGGGCTTTTCTTACATGCAGAAAGTACATTTTCTTAAGATTTCATTATCTGTGATTGGTTGGCTAGAATGGAGGGTCAGCCTTTTGTGAATAGACAGCCGTCCACATACATTTTCAATCATATTATCTGTTGTATTTCAAAATATATTAACAAATTCTGTTAAGAAATACACACATATACACATGCTAGTTCCTGCAGTTTTCTTGTCAAGATTTTTCAAGTGGTTTACAACTGCCTTCTTCTTAGAGTTGAGAGAAAGTGACTGGTCATCCAGTTTCCTTTGTGCCTCTAGCAGGACTAAAGCTCATGGTCTATTGGTTTCTAGTCTGGTACCTTAATTACGTGCAGGACAAACACTGGAAACAGCAACAAATTTTCTACTGGCTCTATTCTGCTGTTACTTTATAGTTTTTTGTTATGTGCAGCTAGAAATAAATCTACCATTATCTGATGACATTGTCTACTGTTTTTGGTGTTTCAGGTAGAATGTATCCTTTTACTTATTTCCACGTTGATGCTTTTTGTTTTATTATATATACTAGTTGACCCCAAAGTTGTGTCAAAATGATGAATTTGGCTGAATGTGTAAAATATAAAGGTTAAAAATAATATACGTTTTAAAGTAAAATACATTTAAATCCAAAAGAATTTAATAAGTTACTTGCAGTGTTATTGCAGGCAACAACATCTACACAGTTTTAGTTCCAAATCCACAAAAACACACAAAATTTATACAAATCAGCATAGTAAAAATTAATGCCTTAAAGACTTTGCTGGAAGAATTAATTTGTAAATTCTAGAATGGGTTTGTCTTCTATTTTTCTTCTTTTCTTACAAAAGATTTACAAGTGAAATATTACTACAAAAATTGTATAAGGTTTTTTTTTGCAAAACATTTACAATTTGACCATCAACTATTTCTGTTTCAAGATAATTATTTTTAACACCTTATGCTGCACATCAATTTCTGTGGGATGACAATTGTGACATGCATTAACAAAAATCACAAGGCATCAGAAATGAAGACTTAAGTACAAATTTTGTTGCAATAAACAATTATAAAATTGAAAAACAGGATTCAAACATCATGCTTACCTAAACAAAAACTAAGTTACATATTTTATTACTTTTCTCATGAAACAATGTGATAATGACATAACACCGATTTGTAATGTAATCAGAAAACACGTATACAACCCTATCCCAATAAAGTATATTGAAAAGGAAAAAAAACTATTCCAACACTGGAATTCTATCATGATAAATACACTTTGCACTTGTAAATACAATAAAGCAAAATTTCATAATGGTGGCCAAGGGATGAACAGTGAACTGTCATTAAACAAGCTACTACTGCACATCTGTGCCCTATTACATACAACAGTTATATCCCACCAAGTCAAATAAAGGACACTGAAATTTACGATTCTTCTAAGAGTGAAAAGTGGACTCAGAACGGTATGCAGAACAGACAATCAAAATGTTTTTAATTCCAGGAGTAATAAGTGCACCTGCTAAGACAAATTTATCTATATTAGATTTTGTGACACCAAACAAATTTTGATATACTTGCCACAGATTACAATAATTTTTATTTCATATTTGCACTTAGCTATGCAAAAAGAATATTTAACAATTGTGCGGAGTACTCAACCTTTTAGTTTATAAAGTATTTTAAAAATCTATTAACATGATTCTATTAGGAAATGTCATTTGCTTAACTATTTTTCAGCACTGATTGTAAAGCATAATGTTAAATATTCATTTGATGTTGAAATTCATCTACAGCAGAAAATTAGTATTATCTAATGGCCATCTATATTAAATATATTGTCAATTTGATTTTTAAAGCCAGATATATCAGTTGAGAATATTTTAAATAAGATATACAAAATGATAGAAAAAAATCCCAACTAATATTTAAAGTGTGTTAAATCTTTATAAAGGGTATAAGAAATTTAAAATGTATAATCACAGAGTAAAATTGTTTCTTTATTATATATGTGAGCTCAAAGTATGAAAGACTTCCAGCTTTTTATGTCACTACACAGGGCACTCCTAAAGTGTACATAGTACAAACAACTACCAGTAGATCTGTCTTTAAAAATGCATGCAATGTCACAAAACTGGGACTTGTATATGTTTATAAAAGTTGCTTGTTTGAAGTTTCAAGCAGTTCCTAACACAAAGTATATTGTTAAAGGAAGTTTTAATTGCCTGCAATGTATTTTTAAGTTATCCAAATATTTTATTGTAAAAATGTAAAAAGTGTTCTTGAGAAGTTTTCAACAGGATAGATTGCAAAACATAATTTTTATGTCGAAATTGTTTAAAAACCCAAAGTACTTTTAGCCATATTATTTTTTCTGCATTCAAATTTATAACAATTGCCACAAACCAGCAAAAGATAGCAGCACAGGAAAATTTTTCACAACACAATTAAGATAGATGGAGATTCCTTATATAAGAACTTTATACCCTTCTTAATTATACACAATTATCTAACCCCTCTTCCTTTCTATTGACCTTCGCCTTTTCATCCATTCTCTTTTGGTAAGATAAATGGAGATTCCTGTCCATAAACCAATAAGCTCATCTAGATGCTAACAATTGATTTATACACAAAATGTGCATTCCTTCCAAAGGAACCAAATTGGATGAACAGCATTCAGTAAAAAGATCTGGATCTGTAACAATTTTCATTTTGTTTTACTATTTTCAGTGAGCTGTTATTAAAGAAACTCACATTACAGACACATCACCTTCACACATGTTCAGAATATATTTTGTTTCTGAAAAATGAAAATAATGATTTTTTCACTATTTACTGGTTTGTTTAGTTTCTGTGATACCGGCCAGGGAAACATATAAAAATTTGTTAAGACTCCAAAACACTTTTGCAAAATATTACATGCATCCAAACTGTTATATCAATAGAAGAGAACACATATAACTCGGGGTTGGAACTGTGGAGTCCTTGGTACTCTGTGAGCTTGGTTGTTGGCTTAAGACATTTCAATACCAGACTAGGTAATATCTTCAGTGCTGGGAGAAAGTGGGTTTTGTAGCAGCTTGCCCTGCTAGTGTGGATGGGGACATTTTCTTCTTGGTAGTTCCTTGACTACACTGTTATTTACTGCTTGATTGTCTGGTGTTAATCCCTGCTTTCCTGAGTGTTGATTGCTGGAGAAGATATGTTTTGACATTTTTGTTTCCTTTTTAACTTTAAGTGGCTGTTATAGACTAAATTGGGAGTATCAACTCAGACAAACAATCTATCAGTATACAAAAGGCTAATCAAGGGACTACCAAGGAGAAAACCACAACCCAACCACACTAAGAGGGCAAGTTACTGTACATAAATAGAGATCAAAACCGCTCCTTCTAGCACTGAGGATGTTACCTAGTCTAGTAGCAAATAACTAAGCTCAGAGGGCACCAAAATCTGTTAAGTGGCACAAGATTTTTTTTTTCAAAGGAAAGAAAAGGTTGAAACCTTACTTGCTGGACAGAAACTCTTGAGCAAACCAAAATTAGCTCTTTGGATCCCAGCCAATATTTTTCATAAGGAGCAAAGGTAACAGATAATTACTTCAGAGTTATACTTTTGGTTGCTAATCTTTTTCTTTGGTTAGTTTGGTTAATTCTAAATTATTCAGTACATTTACCCTAATGTTTGCTATTGAAAAAATGTTATAAATAGTGCATAAATGCTACATTCTTATAACATTCTACTTCCCATTATCTCCAAGTGTTAAATAAAATTTAAGTATTTAAATTACTGGCTTCAAAACAGAGATTAAACACTTTTTAAGAATAGATCCTGTATTGTGAAATGGGATGAATTAAGATACAAGATTTGTAACACATATCATCAAATTTAATTTTTACATAGAAATTAATTAAAGTTTTATGTTAATATATTTCTGAAATTCAGTATTTACTACATAATACACTGGCTCTGTAGATCTCTCATCTCTCCTAGAAAGAGAATAATCTGTATTTACTGATTGTCATTATATACACTACTATAATGTAGTGGCCAAAATTATCTGAGATGTACCTCAGATCCATTTCATATGCTGCCATCTGATTTTTAACAAATGAATAAAGATGGCCCAATTTAATATATATGTCTCACAAAGAAAAAAAGTTTTCATCTTCACTAGAGTACTTCATATTTTTGTGCCTTTTGGACAAAGTCAATTCCCATTAAAATACTAGATTTTTTACTCTAATTAGCAGCAATTCTGTTGCATATTCTTACAGTTTGTTGCTACAACAAACATTTACATCTCATCCTGGAAGATAAATCCAATCAAAAATTATTTTTGTGATACAGAGCTATAGAAATCAGTGCTGTGTGGAAGTAATATTTTCCTAATCTGTTTTATTCATAATTTATCTATATGAATTGGTTTTACTTTCTTTCTTTCTAATGTTGTCTTATTGTACAAAGTACACTTTCTATGCTAATTCTCCAGCTTTGAATACTTATAGTAATCAAGACTGAATACATGATTTCCTGCTCTGTAATACACTTTTACCAGCCCACTTCCGTATCTTGAAAAGTATGTAAACTTAAGTGCAGTTCTAGGCATCTATGTAACATTATTTCAGAATTCCTCCATGTTTGCTGAAACATTTGGAGTTGCTGGATTTGAATCTTGAGAAATAGCTGCTACTGTGACAATCCTTGGAGATCCAAGAACCTCAGTAACTGAAGGGTCCAATTCACCTGAGGTAACAATAGCAAGGGCTGTTCCTCCACCCTTCTTGTTCTGATGTGTTTTGACATGCTTGGAGAGATGATCACTTCGCATAAATCTTTTAGAACACTCTGGACATTCAAATCTTTTCTCTCCTGTCAAGAAATGTTCAAATTAACATCATGGGCAATCATCTAAGCATAATATAGTACAGTGCCGTGACTAACATTTCCCCCCCTGTAAGTATAACCTTCAATTTAACAATCTGATGGGAGAAAGAGGTATCTGTGAAAATCAAGTGCTGTTCAAAGAGTCAATCAGAGTTTTTGATGGGAAAGAAGGAAAAGTGCTGGAGAAAACAGAAAACATGTTGGCTGGTGGGATATGATTGCTGGCAGTGATGGGGATAAAGGGTTAGTAGGGTAAGTGTTGTATGTTGCAAAGATGTTCAGTTTAGATTATGAAGTCTGCCAAATAATTTTAAATTGAAGGCTTATTGTATTAAAACATATATTCAAATGATTCTCAATGGAAAATATTTGTATTGATATTTAAAGTGAAGTTAAATACACTGAAGAATTTAAGTAACTGAAATACTTGTATACACAGTATAATACTTATACCTTCTTGGGTCCTTTCTTCCTTTTCTTTACAGTTATTACCAATTCGAAACATCTTAAGTAGCTCTATATTTATGTCTTTCTGAAGTCTTTGTCATATACAACAAAGGACACAAGCAAGCATAAATTAAGAACATCCTATATATCAACACCAAAACATAAAATGTCTTCTACATGTACTTAACTGAAATGAAAGGCCTTGAATGTTTCTTTTTTGCAGTGAAAGCATTATAAAATATTGGCCCCACAACACAACAAAAAAATTATGCCTGATTATTGTACAGTTAGCATCTTTAGGAAATACAGAGATTTTATGGTATAATCATGAAAGCCTCTAACAATAATTGCAACAGTCGAGTAGATGTAGAAGACGACAATTCAAGGGGATCTTGGTTCCAGCTCATTTAAACACTTTAAATACTTCAAATCCGAATCGAGCCTATTAATAATCAGTAGCTGCATCATAATTTTTTGTTGCATTGTTCACTTACAACAGCATCTATATAGTGCATATGAGCAGCACTCAATGAGTAATTGTAACATAGAAATGAGATTATTAATAGCAATAGCACTTAGTCTTATGTACTGCTTTCTAGTGTATATAGCACTTTCTAAGTGGTTTACAAATGTCAGGATATTGCCCCCAACAATCTGGGTCTTCATTTTACTGACCTTGGAAGGATGGAAGATTGAGTCAAGCTTGAGCTGGTCAGGATCGAACTAGAGCCTGTGGGTAGAATTAGCCTACAATACTACATTCTAACAACTGTGCCACCACAGCTCCTAACGTTGCTGAAAGTAATAAAATATACTCTTTGCCATCAGAGCAACTTACATTTCCAGTAAAATGTTTAGTCTATGAGCATCTCCAACTCCATTCCTGTATGTCTAGAAAGTTCAATTAACAGGAAATTATCTATATCCTATATCTACAACTGCCAGGCACAGAAATTCTCTGTTACCAGCATCTATTTATGCTAATTAGATTTTACTAAGCTTGTCACTATATCTTGATTCAGATAAGTCTTACAAACTAAGCTGTATTTCAGGAGGATGCTGATGACATCATTCTTCAAATTGTCTAAGAAATAATCTGAGGGTCATCAGAAATAGGATAGGAATTTCCAATGCAATACAACTACCAGAAGCCAGAAAGATGTACACTGTGACCAACCATTAAATAGGAGTGCAACCATCTCTTTCCTCTCTCACAAGGATGATCAGTCAACAGCGCTAAAAGCAATTATAATTATTCTTAAAGGTTACCAAGAAATCAAGCAATTATAATATTTCTATTCCTTAGGACAGGATACTTATCATAGCCAATTCAATCTCAAAATAAGATCTTGAGTCTAACTGAAATGTGTTCTAAAATACTGGTTTTCTACAAGATTCTTTCAGTTAGTCCACCACTATTTTTTATGTGTCTTCTCAAACAGAAATGCAATGACTAAGCAATCATGATTCAGTGTGATCTTTTTAATTGTTAAGATGTGCATTCTTTCAGTTAGCTTCCAATTTACATCTTGTATATCTAGTCAAAGAATTTCCCACTGTATCTTAAGAATTGAATTTGAAATTATGTACTGTAAAAATCAACATGGAAAGGAACACTAAACTTAAAAAGAAAAAATCTGAATACTTACTACCCACAGCAAGTTACATTGTACAATTATTAGCTAATTATAATTTTTTCAAATACAAACTGAAAACAAATTCACCAAGTAACATGCAGGGATTGATCCCAAAAATACTCACTTTATCTCAGGGATATAGAGAACTGATTGTCTGATTGTTGGATGGTTTTTAATATTAAATTTTTAATTTTTATATTTGATTTTAATATAATGTTTATTGTTGGTTGTTCTTGTATTTTCTCTTTGCTGTACGCCGCCCTGAGTCCCCCGGGAGTTGGGCGGCATATAAGAAAACCAAAATAAATAAATAAATAAAAACTGAGAAATTATGATTATTCAGTAAATGCTAAAATAAATAGTAACACATATTGTGATACTGTTCAAATGTGTATCCCAATTATTTTTAGATAGTAATTGAGCTTTCATTTCCAATAATATAAAAAAATTAAGCTCAACAAGGACTCTGAAGTATTAATTAGTAAGTTCTGATTGAAGGAAACATATTCAAATGTTATATACATTTAAATGTCAGAACATTAAAATGTAAACAAATTTTATTTTTAAAATATTTCTCTAAAGTGTTCACTCACCTGTATGGGTTCGTCTATGTCTCTGCAATTCATCACTTCTTGTAAACCTTTTCCCACAGAAGATCCAATTGCACACAAATGGCCTTTCACCTGTATGCCAGCGAAGATGTGCCCGAAGATGAGATGTTTTCCCATATACTTTACCACAGCCTTCAATATGGCAGATATGTTGTTTCTTTTTTCCTGGTTCATTGCTGCTTCTATCAAATACAAATCACTATTAGTCAAAGTCAGAACAATTTCAAATAAGGGCTGTGTTAATAAAAACAATGTCATTAAAGATGTAACATAAATATGCAAGCAGAATAAATGCTTTGATCCTAAGACATTTGATATTTAATAGTAATTATGGCAAATACCTTCCATCCCCTTCTCTGCAATTAGGGCATGAACAAGCAACTCTTCTTAATCTTTTGCCAGGCTGCACTTCCTGATCAGATGCTTGCTGAGCTTGTTGCAGCTGCACTTGAGTTATTTGATCAGGACTAACTGCACCCATTGCTGCATTAGCTATACCTCCAACTGCTACAGTTACAGGAGCTATTGTTGCTTGCTGTACTTTCACTCCTCCATCCTGCCCTTGTTGTTGACCTGGAAAGTAAGAAAAATTGTAATTTCTTATTTAATACAGTGAGATCATAACATAATGTTGTATTTTATTTACTATATAAAAACCAATTCTACAGGTATATAAAAGCAAGCCATGCAAATACTTCTTGTATGCATATTTCATATTTGGGATATTAAACCCCAAAATTTTAAATTAAATGTGACGTTATTAATACTGAAACATACTCTCTGCTAACTATAAATATAAAGTACCGTATTTTTCGGACTATAAGACACACCGGAGTATAAGAAGCACCTTAGTTTTTGGGGAGGAAAATAAGAAAAAAGCTGATTGACCGGTGGATCGGCCTCCTGGAATACCCCATCAGCTGTTCCCAGAGGTGAATTTTAGCAACAGGTTCATTGGTTGTGAGTTCTGCGCCTTGATTTTTTTTCTGCCTCTGAAACCTCCATTTCAGAGGCTTTTTTTCTGAAGCTCCGTTTCAGAGGCTTTTTTCAGCCTCTGAAACCTCCGTTTGAGAGGCTTTTTTTCTGAAGCTTCATTTCAGAGGCTTTTTTTCTGAAGCTCTGTTTCAGAGGCTTTTTTCAGCCTCTGAAATCTCTGTTTGAGAGGCTGGGCGGGGCTACATTCAGAGTATAAGACGCACCCAGATTTTCACCCTCTTTTTGGGGGGAAAAGGGTGCGTCTTATGCTCCGAAAAATACGGTAACTATGGAGTGACAGAATTGTTGAATTCCTCATCTGACATTGCTATCATGGCTGCAGTAATTTCCACACTGCATAGTAAAATTACTGCCAAAAATATCTGTGGAGATTCTCAACCACCCAGGTCATAATTGTCTCAAAGGTCCTTTTTCCAAAAGGCAACTGGACTGTTATTTTTCTTAGGAAGAAAAAGAAAGCATTTTGTTTATCATCCTCTCCCCACCACACCAACTGATGAAGCTTCTTGAATGAGAAGCTAAAAGACTCTGAAATCAATGCTCAGTTTCAAAGAAATGCATAAAACAGCTCAAAGGACTTGCAGAAGCAATAAAATACCAAGAGACAATACGAAGAAAAGCACTTTAAACAGCAAAAAGTGATATATATGAAAATGATGAAAAAGTTACAGTATTCATCTCCTTACTTAAAGCAGATGTATAAGAAAAATGTGCATCAAGGAGGAATTGATTAGAACACACTGACTTAATGAAATTGGTAACCAGGGTAAAGGAAGTGACTAACTCCATTTGGCCAAAGATCTTACACATTCATATTATAAGTGGAACACTAAGAAGTATATACAGTTGTTTCAGCACAAAACAACAAAAGAAGGAAAAATCAAGGATGACATGAGACGAGGAGAAAAGATTAGCTTCATGGCAAGGAAGGAAAGAGATGGAGGTGAGGTGAAGAGAATGGATAGTAATTAGACATGAAAATAAAAGCAAACCTAGTTTAGCTGTTCCGGTTTTAAGTCTTTTTCCTAATCACTAACAATCTTCCAGGGTATGTGCATGTTCCAACAGTTATGTTAGGTTGCCTTTTTTGTTTTCAGTTTTGATGATCCCATCCTAATTCATAATTATTTAGGATAGGGATCTTATCCTCATATTAGAAAATAAAATATGAGAGAAGGATTTCTTCAGAGATGAAAGATCTGGTCCATTTTATTTTGGTGACAACAAGCCCAGTCACATAAAAGAACTGTTAGAAAAATAAATAACTAAAAAAATCAGATTGGAATGAATTGGTGAAATAATTGGTAGAAGGACAGTTCTCAAGAGTCTGACTCATAATTATTCCAAGGATGAAAGGAAATAAATATAATGCCCCAAATACTGGAGTATAGATAATGGATCACTAGGCAGATCCAATTCTCAATGGTGAGCTTTCAACAGGCTATCTAAACAGGTTTTGGATCTTACTGCCTTTTTTTCTTAGTCAAGGTAAAAGCCAGTGAATCATCTTCTTTCCTTTGCTCCTTTTTTTAAAATAAATACTGAGTACCTGGTAGTTATGTATATAGGGAGAACCCAGCACTTGATATAACAGGCAATAAGTTTGATGATGCCATCAAGTCTGAAGTGTTTTGAAGCTAGATAAGTTTCTAAGGACTAGGAGCTGCTAGTGCAGCCATATTCAGTCTCTTTCCGAAGCAATGCTCATCGTTTTATTAATTCTTGGCTATTCATAAAACTTTCCAGGGACACTAAGAGAATGACTGTTCATGAACAAAGCTTGCCCTCTATAGGGTATTATAAAACTGCTCACACAACCATAGAATTTGTGTGTGCAGGGGTATCATGGTGAAATCAAATACACATATTATAGGTAGACCTCAACTTATAACCACAATTGATCCCAAAATTAATGCTGCTGAGAAATTTGTTAAGTAGGTTTTGCCCCATTTTATGACTTTTCTTGCCACATTTATTAAGCGAATCACTGCAGTTGTTAAATTAGTAACATAGTTGTTTACTTTAGTGAACCCGGTTTCCCCATTGATTTTGCTTATCAGAAGGTCGCAAAAGGTGATCACATGATCCCGGGACACTGCATAAACTGTGATAAATGTGAGTCAGTTGTCAAACATCTGAATGTAAACCATGTGACCATATGGATGCTACAACAGTCATAAGTGTGAAAAATGGTCGTAAGTCACTTTTTTTCAATGCCGTTGTAACCTTGAACGGTCACTAAGCACACTCTTGTAAGTCGAGGACTACCTGTATAATGAAACAAAGTCATAATTCAAGATCTGAGCCAAAATCAATCCAAATCCATTACAGGGAAATGTATAGCTCTGTTTTCCTCAGTGGTTTATATCTGTATTTGTAGAATAAACCTTCCAATGTTTCTGCAGTCCAACAAAACCCTGAAGAATAATTAGAATGCTGAGAGGACGTTTATTTAAAAAACCAATTTAAAAACCAATTTAGCCCCACCTCTCCTGATGACAGCAATCAAATAAGCCACTTGATGGGCTCCATCCCACTCTGGACTCCCTAGGCCCATTGGTGAAACTAGGTTTTCAGGACCTTGCAAAAGTGTGTTTTATCTCCATGGGGATGATGTTTCACAGGGTGGGAGCCACCATGGGGAAGTATGCCATTGTCATTTCCTTCCTATATCCAGGCCCGAACCCTGAATGGAAACAGTCTAGATAATGCATTTCATCCAGGAACCTCTGGAGCTACCACACAAACACCTTCCCCTAAAAGAGAAGTTTGGAAATAAATTGAATAAATCCGTCTGGGTTGATTAACTGCTGGGGTCAGATCAACTTAAAAGGTCTTGCCTCTCTGCAAGGATGTACAGGCCTAGAGAAACTGATTGCCACCAGATTATGAGCTGACCATGACAGGGAAGCAAAGATATGCCCAACAATTCTAGATTACATACAGACTGTTCTGAAAAGTAAACACGATTGGTGGACCCTGGATGATCTAGGACAGGCCTATTGAATCATGGCTTCCATTAAATCCTGGGCTACTTTCAATCTCACACCCAGGGATGGCAGATTGAAGCCCGCCACAACTAAAGCCTGGGTAATTCCACTACCAGCCCTGAGGTGAGGTCCAGGAGCCTGGGTAGGAAGCTGCCATGCAGGGAGGTTGGTACAGTAGTAGCATCTCACCTGACTCCTGAAGGCCAACATTAGAAAGAGTCTCATAACTTGACACTTGTGGAGCCATACTCCCGGAAGCTGCCAGAGACTCTTTGATGACAACAGCCGTACCTGCTCCTCAACCCTATAGTCTAGTCTGGTGCCATACTCGATAACCTGCTGGGAATATTTCTGAGAGAGGAACACCTCCCTCCAAGCTCAGCCAGGTTTCAGTGAAACAAGCCAGATCAGTCTTCGATGCAAGAAGCAATAAGGCCTTATTACAGGCTGATTAGGCATTTAAAAGCAACCACAGATCTGCTGACCAGGTATATGAGGTGAGTGCAAGGGAGCAGAACATGAGATCAGCATTAAATATCGAGTTCTTGTTCCCCATGAGTGTCTCCCTTTGACTCCCATATTTCCTGTTACATGGCATCACTAAAATACATTGCCCTACCCTCCCTTCCACACCAGTCATTCCACCCACCAACTTCAATACTCTTTTATTGATCTAAAAGGGAAATCTCCTCCAACTAGCGAACAGCGAGGGGTAAAGTGAGCACAACAGGCACTTTCAAGCCACCACTTCAAAAATCTATCTCAACTTTGAAGATTTGAAAAATGTACATTACTTGTAACCTATATGTGAGACAAAGACCACAAAGAATCTTCCTATAAATATCCAATTTCATGAATACACACACACACACACACACACACACACACACACACACACACACACACACTCCTGGTAATGTCACCAGCATATTCAAAGGTAAAGAAATCCTTACAAATAAAAGACATATGGAAACACTCTGAGGTTTCAGAGTGAGATTTCATAGAATATATTGGGGAAATAAATTGGGCCCTGATATGCCCCTGCAGCTACCTCATAACTTTTAAGAGCCGAGGTGGCGCAGCGGTTAGAGGCAGTACTGCAGGCCACTTTAGCTGACGGTGATCCACAGGTCAGCGGTTCAAATCTCACCGGCTCAAGGTTGACTCAGCCTTCCATCCTTCAGAGGTAGGTAAAATGAGGAACCCAGATTGTTGGGGGCAATATAAATATACATTACTTACTGGTGTAAACCGCTTAGAGAGTGCTTGCACTGTGAGGCGGTATATAAATGTCACTAATAAATAATAATAAATAAATAACTGACTGATCTTTAAGTATAAGCATAATATATTAGGGCTTTTCAGTAACCAAGTTTTTTTAAATTTTCTTTATTCCATTTAATGCAATAGAAGCTATCAATATATTAATAACAATACACACCTAGTTAAAATTAATGTATTGCATGTTAAAATTGATTTGTATCTGTAAGTTCTGTAATTCAAATCTACTTACATTGATTCATGTAGAGTACCTATTTTTTTTCAACTTTACTGTCCAGAGAACAGACTTATATAGTAGAGCTGGCTATCCTACTGACTGCACTTAAAGCCTTAGTTTCGTTTAAATGTATTTGTATTAATAGACAATAAACATTAAAAAAATCTTATTAATCAATGTTAATATAATGAAAATGTAACATTAATCACATATTTAAGAAATAGATAAAATTCAGTATTTATGAAAAAATAGTGTATATATTGTAATACACAAACATATACAATATATATAAAAATGAGGATCTATATGAAAGTCTATATAGACCTTCATATAGATCCTCATTTATATATATATATTGCTTTGCTCTAAAGCAGGAATGTCAAACTCAATTTAATTGAGGGCCACACCAGGGTTGTATTTGACCTTGGGGGGCCAGGGTGGGCGTGGCCAGCTTGACATCACTCGTGTCAGGGCGCCTGTGGTGACCCAAGCACTCTGCCAGCGAAAACAGGCTCCTGCAACCCTCTGCCAGAAAACAGAGCTTGGGAGTGCCGCCCATGACCCTCTCAAGCTCTGTTTTCGGCTGCGCTAGCTTCCTGCAACCCTCTGCCAGCGAAGACGGAGCTCAGGAGGGCCGCATGCAGCCCTCCCAAGCTCCGTTTTTGCTGGCAGAGGCACTGCGGGATGGTCCTTCGCTGTTTCCAGGGCAGCCCCGCGGGCCAGATCTAAGCACCCCGCAGGCTGGATCCGGACCCTAGGCCTTGAGTTTGACACCCCTGCTCTAAAGCTACCCACTTTTGAGATTGGTCCACAGCAAATTATACAATAACAAAGATACCTTTCTGCCTATGAAAGGTGTCTACTGTATTCTGTATAAACTTCAATCCTAAGTAACATGAGCAGATACAGGGTTAGGGAGCTGAAGGTTAGAATTAAACTCTATACCAGCATGGAATCAACTGAAATATATATATAAAAGGCAAAACTATGGCATTGCTCTACTTTAAGCACACCTACCAATATGAATAATTTAGTGCTATGCTCAAACCTGGAGTTATGTTTATTGCACTGAATAAACCATATTTTAAGCCAGTTTTCAGCTACACATGCTGGCTTGCCTTAGCAGAATAAATCTATTTACAATGAATTTTTAGCCTGATAGTATTAGTCCTAGCTCACCCTTCAATAGATGGAAACTATATAAAAATTGTCTTATGAAGTTCAAAGCTTTATATTAAAAATGCTTTTCATAAAACATTAGCGGAAAGCTAGTTTGGGATAATGGTTAAGGCATCAAACTAGAAACCAGGAGACTGTGAATTCTAGTTCTGCTTTAGGCATGCAGCCTATAGGTGATTTTGGGCCAGTCATGCTCTCAGCCCTGGGAAGCACACAACAGCAAACCACTTCCAAAATCTTGCCAAGAAAACTGCAGCAACTTTCTCAGAAACCGAAAGGAGCCAACACTGACTTGAAAGAACAAAAACAAACAAGAAAATCAAGGGGGGGGGGGGATTAACAGATAATAGAGCAAAAAGATTACAAATTAAAGCACATAAGTACAAACTTCGTGCTTTTGATGATGATTTGGTATTGATTGTGCAAGATCCACTAGAGAGCACTGAAGATTAAAATATTTGTGAAATGTCAGGCTTAAAAATAAACTAAAGATAATATTGACTAAGAATATGAATGTGAAGACCAGAAGAAAGTAGAATTTAAAACTGGTTTTAAAGTTGTGAAAAAGGTACAGTATTTGAAACTGATTCTTACTGATGAAAATTCTAAGATATAAAGATAATCATGTTAAAATATGGAAGGAGATAAAGTCAGATTTAAACAGATGGGAAAAACTAGATTTGTCATAGATGAGAAAAATTTCAGTAATTAAAATGAATGTACTACCTAGAATGTTATTTCTATTCTATACCAATATTGATTAAAGATTCCTCCTTTAAACAGTGGCAGAAAGATATATGTAAATTTATTTGTTAGATGTTAGAATTCTTTATTGGCCAAGTGTGATTGGACACACAAGGAATTTGTCTTTGGTGCATATGCTCTGTGTACATAAAAAGAAAAGATAAATTTGTCAAGAATCATAAGGTACAAGACTTAATGATAGTCATAGGTACAAATAAGCAATCAAATCATACTAGGAGACAATCAATATAAATCGTAAGGATACAAGCAACAAGTTATAAGTGGGAGGAGATGGGTGATAGGAACGATGAGAAGACTAATAGTAATAGTAATGCAGCCTTAGTGAATAGTTTGACAGTGGTGAGGGAATTATTTGTTTAGCAGAGTGATGGCATTCGGGGAAAAACTGTTCTTGTGTCTAGTTGTTCTGTTGTGCAGTGCTCTATAGCTTCGTTTTGAGGGTAGGAGTTGAAACAATTTATGTCCAGGATGTGAGGGGTCTGTAAATATTTTCACAGCCCTCTTTTTGACTCGTGCAGTATACAGGTCCTCAATGGAAGGTAGGTTGGTAGTAATTGTTTTTTCTGCAGTTCTAATTATTGTCTGAAATCTGTGTCTGTCTTGTTGGGTTGCAGAACTGAACCAGACAGTTACAGAGGTGCACATGACAGATTCAATAATTCCTCTGTAGAACTGTATCAGCAGCTCTTTGGGCAGTTTGAGCTTCCTGAGTTGGTGCAGAAAGAACATTATGCATTTGGCAAAATAAAAAACAAAGAATTAAATATAAACTTTTATAGGATGCTAAAGAAGAGGTGGTCTAGGTTTGTCAGATCTTAGATTGTATTATGTTTATTCTTTGGTATGATTAAAAGATTGGATAGTTTGAAAAACTCAAGGTTATTAGACTTTGAAGGTTCTGATTTGAGATTTGGGTGGCACGCTTACTTGTGGTATGACAAACTAATAGTTAACCCTGGTTTTAAGAATATCATTAGGCAATCAATTGAGCATGTATGGTGGAAATATAAAAGAAGATTGCTGCGAAGTGCCACTTTGGCTATCACCTCATGAAGCACTACATAGAAAAGAGATTCCATTGGAATGTAAATGGATGATACATCTGGATTTATTGATATTTGAGAAAGGACAAGATAAAAACAAGAGAAACCAATAAGAAACTAATCATTGTTTGAGATTGGCTTAATTATTATAGAATTTTTGAAAAATTTAAACTTGATAAAACTGTTTTTGGAGGAGTTAAATCTGAATCGGATATCAACTTATGTTCTGAAGATGACCACCTGATTGCTAAAGTAGTTATCTAAGATCAACCTGGAAGACAAATATGTCAAAGATTGTATGATAAAATGGGCAAAAAATGTGTGTATAACACTAAATAAATGTAAGAATGTATGGACTATTGGTTTAAAATTTACTTTGAAAGAAATATTTCAAAAAATGATTCTCTAATTATACTTTCAGAATGCATGAATAGATTTTAACCAGGAAAATGGAACTAAGAAAGCTATAATATATTTCTTAGAAATAGTACATCCAGCTTTCAGTAAACAAAATTGTTCGATCTCTAAAAGCACTAAGTAGTTTCTTCTCTGAGGTACAGCCCAAATATAACTCAGTGGATTAAGAGGGACATGACACAGAATATAACTGACTAAAGCAGTATGTTGTTCTATACTCCAGCATCAATAAAGTAAGCATCTCTATGTATCAGCAAAAGAAGTTAGGACTGAGAAAGATACATGTAGGATATATGTCATCTCTGTTGCCTATCATGGATAATTGCTAGTTCAACCTTTAGGCTGAAAATGAATTTCAATATCACCCTCAATATTAAAATTAAAAACAACTATAATAAAGTATGTATACCTATAGTAAAATATAAATAATACACTTCTTGAATTTTAGTAACAAAATTCATTACCAAGTTCCTAATTTTATTTCATAACTTTTCTTAACACCCATTGATACAAAAGCCTTCAACTGTAGATTATACTTCCACAGTACATTTTTAAAAGTAATGAGCTTAACTGTATCATACTGCATTTCTTTCTAAATTATATCCCAATTAAAAATCTATTTGCCATAACAAAAGATAAAATATCTTCCTGGTCCATTTTTACTCACCGTATTTTTCCCTGTTTTTCAAAAGTTTTTTTTACATCTCCAAAATCAGCATTTAGAATTCTTTTACACACAAAGATTTTATTAGACATAAAATCTTAGTGTGCTTAATTTAACTATATTTCTGTCAATGTATCCCAATGCGGAACAAGCTTCCCTTAAAATATAATGATGTCACTTTGTTACAGATCAGCCTTTCTCAACCTGGTATTTTATAAGGTTGGTCTATGTGAACAGTATTTGGAAAGCTGGAACCATAATGTATAACAACAACATATATTGCTATTACACAATATTTTAGTAGACTGGGAACACAGTTTAAACCTAAACCGTGTTCCCAGGAACAATTCTTTTCCATGAAGTTTCACACTTCAAATATTAGAGGTACATGGGAAAAGAGGCAAAAATTAGATAGACGCTATAGCAAGGTAGCCCTCAAGTCATTCATTTAGTGCAGGAGTCCTCAAACTACGGCCCGTGGGTGCCAGATATGCCCCGCCCACATCACCCCGCCCGCCCATCAGCCCCAGTCCTTCGGCCGAGCACAGGACTTACCTTTGTGAGCCACGCGGGCTGGAACTGGAAGGTAAGACCAACATTTTTGGCTGGCATAGTGCTTCTGGAGGCCAAAAATGGGCTGCGCGGAGGCCTCCAGGGGCCTCTGCATGGCCAGCAAAGTGCTGGAGGACTGGATTGGAGGAGGGCTGCCTGCTCACCCACCCGCTGGCCAGAGTAGTCTTCAAGTTTCAAGCAACAAGAGATGTATTACTTTTGGGGAGACTGTGGGATTTCCCCGCCTCCCCAGTCAGCTGGTCTTTGGCGCGCTGCTCGTTGCCCTCCGGACGTCAAATTCCCACCACCCAGCACCAGTTCAGAGGTTCCTTCTCCCCCCCCCCCGGGAGAGAGACAGAGAGAGAGAGATAAGAGACACAGAGACAGAAAAAGATAGAGAAAGAGAGGGAAAGAGAGACGAGACACACAGAGAGACAAGATAGAGAGACAAAGAGACAGAGATAGACAGAGAGGGGGAGGGAGGGAGGGAGAGAGAGGGATATATATATATATATATGTTGACTATAAGATCCTTGGGGCTGAGAAGAATTGCTGCAAAATTGAGTTTTCTGAAGTGGATCACTAGACTCCTAAACTAATTAAAAAATGATCTAGTAAAAAGAAAAGTCAACCAAAAGAGCAACATGCAAACAAAAGCAAATAAAACACTCCCAGGAGCAAAACAAATTAAAGTTTGTGTGTATTGGACTGCTAAATTGGCCATGGCCACCAAGTCACATGACCACCTAGTCACACCCACCTAGCCAATCCGCCCCCCAACAGTCTGAGGGACCATGAATTGGCCCCGTTTAAAAAGTTTGAGGACCCCTGAGTTAGTGACTGTTCAAAAGATACAACAGCACTGAAAAAAATGACTTATGACCATTTTTCACACTTACGATCATTGCAGCATCCCCATGGTCATGTGAACAAACTTTGGACGCTTGGCAACTGCCATGTATTTATGATGGTTGCAGTGTCCTGGAGTCCTGTGATCAACTTTTGTGAACTTCTCCTTTTGTGACTTTCTGACAAGCAAAGTCAATGGGGAAACCAAATATACTTAACAACCATGTTTCTAATTTAAGAACCTCAGTGATTCACCTAGCTTCATAAAATATACTGCATCATCTTAATGTTATTGTTATACTTAATAACTAAACATTTCTCTATTTTACATCTTTAGGTTTCTCAGGTTGTGAAATCTATATTAAAAGATATACAGACATAATCTTTTTAAATAACTTTGCTGTAAGTCAGGGCCTGAAATTATAATCACATAGATCTATCTAATATTTATCTATTAAATTATATTCTCCAACTATATTTATGCATTATAGAAGATTCATACCCTCTCAATAAATAAAAAATACTCCTCTTTGTTGTTTGATATGAACAACTTCCAATACAGCATTCAAATTTTAAAAAGTAATGTAGCACAACACTGTCATTAAACATCAGAAAGAAAAACAATATACTATCATTAAAGGCGTATAATGCCCAAGCCAAACTATGCACCTTTTTATTTTATCATTTATGAGCAAAACTTCAAAGTTCTATTGTATTCACTTCACACACACACATGGTTTTAGACCTATATTATGTTTGAGAGCACATTTTATGCCAGGAGACAATACACAGCTTATTATCCATATTGTTATACCGTAGTAAGTGGTGTATTTTACTGAAGTTCATTAACATAGTTTTTAAAATATACATAATTTTATTCAACTTGTTCTTACTTCATATACTAAGAGAACACTGCTGCTTTTACTTACCATTTGTATGTACAATTATGAGATAAAGGCTCCAAAAAGGATTAATTCAAACTGTGATTGAAAGACAACAAGAAAAATGTGGAAGCCCCCATCCCCCATCACTGTCACCCAAGTCCTGGGAGAACAATAAGGTCGTTAATAGGTTTCCAAACAATTTAAGAATGAGAGCCATATGAATTCCTGGATCTATGTCTGATGACTGGTTGTACTGGTAAGACATCTCACCAATATACTGATGGGAAACACAGTTCTGAAAGATGTTTAGTAATAATTGTGGAGTGAGGCAAGACAGGAGCAAACTCATGGTTAGTCACATTCTTATAAAACAAGAATAGGTACACATAATACAGACATTAAATCTCTTTTGTTTTGCATTTCAATCCAAAATTATCTCCCTATCAGAAGGAAAAAGTGCTGTTATGTTAAGAGTAAAAAGAAATAGATGATTCTAATCATCATTACTCCCTTTATATAATAAATTCATTATATTGACAATCTTTTGAAATGTAATAAAATTCAAAACTATTTACTACTTCAAAATCTACTGTAGGCATAAAAAAAGTACTCATTTATGTAAAAAGGGAAAGAATGTATGCACTGTTAAAATGTAACAGTTAAAATGTGACCTGTGCTTGAAATTATGTACCGTATTTTTTGGAGTATGACGCACCTTTTTGCCCCCAAAAAGAGGGTGGAAATGTCGGTGCGTCTTATACACCGAATACAGCCATTTTTGGCCTCCCAAAGCCCTGCTCCTGCATCCCATTTTTGAAAAACATGGGCCGTTTTTTGCAAAAATGGGGGCATTTTTGCCTTCCCCCCACCCCCTAGGAGTGCTCTGCAGGCTTCCCAAACCCTCTGCATGCCTCGTTTTTGCAAAAAAAAAAAGGCTAAAAAACAGGCCATTTTTCGCAAAAAAGGGGGTGTTTTTGCCTTCTAATTACCCTATCTAGCAATTTCTGTTAAGTGAGACATTTGAGTTTTGCCCATTTTATGATTTCTTGCCACAGTTATTAAGTAAATCACTGCAGTTAATAAATTAATAACACAGTTGTTAAGTGAATCTGGCTTCCTCATTGACTTGGCTTGTCAGGAGGTCACAAAGGCGATCACATCACCTTGGGACACAGCAACGGTCATAAGCATCTGAATTTTGATCACATGATCATGGGGATGCTACAAAGGTCGTAAGTATGAAAAACAGTCATAAGTCACTTTTTTCAGTCCCGTTGTAATTTTGAACTATCACTAAATGAAGTTGTGAGTTGAGAACTACCAGTACTATAATGCTTGCAAAAGAATAGGACTTACCTGCAACACTTGTAATAGTGACTGGCACTCCTTGCACTTGAACACCTGCAGCACCCAAGTTGGCTACACTTACTGTTTGAAGATTAGGCACTGAAGCAATCTGAGCAGCATTAAGTGTTATTGGTGTGCCAGCAACAGCTACTGGTGCTATTTGAGCAATTGTACCACCACTTGAAGATACAGGGGTAATAGTTAATTGTTGGGGTAGCCCAGCATTTTGAACTTGGAAATTTGAAAGACTTTGAAGATTTTGGACTTGTACTGTCTGCCAGCTGATTTGTCCTGATGGGGTTAAAGTTGGTGCTCTTATGAGTACTTGTGTTGGACTCATTGCTTGCAGCTGAACATTTTGCAATGACTGTTGCTGAATAGCCTGAATAGTTTGTCCTGACTGAAGCTGGAAAGACTGTGGAGAAATTGCTTGAATGATCTGCTGCTGAGGCTGTTGGATCTGGATCTGCTGGAGAATAGGTTGACCTACTATTTGAACCTGTTGCAGTGAATTTGACTGATCCTGCATATTTTGCAATCCATTGGTTTGAAGCTGACTAGAATTTTGTGCCTCTGTTTCAGATGTGGTAGTTTGAGTTTCTTCAGTATTAGT